>CM057459.1:745036666-746345833 GCA_016271365.2 Neoceratodus forsteri
CAATTATTATCCCCAAGTCCTTTTCTGAATTTTTTTGTGGTAGAGTCACATTATTAAGGGTATAGGTTTGGAGGGGATTTTGCTTATCCATATGTATGACACAGCACTTGTCGGTGTTCAGTCACATACCCCAAGTGCAAGTCCAATTATAAATTATGTCTATATCATTTTGTAAAGATTCAATCTGCTTTTCTGTTCTACAATTGCCTCCAAGCTTGGTATCATCTGTGAACTTTATGATTTTATTATTGACTTTATTGTCTATAGCCGCAATAAATATTTGAAATATTAGAGGTCCTAGAACTGAGCCTTGAGGAACTTCACTCGTGACTCTACCTTCAAATAAAAAGTACCATCGTATGGCGACAACTTGAATTCTATCATGCAACCAATTTTCTATCCAGTTTATTATATTTACATCAATTCCATATTTTGACAGTTTTTATTGATTGCCCAATGCAGAACGAGATGAAATGCCTTACTAAAATTGAAAAGGACAACATCCATTGGTGTTCCTTGGTCAAGCATCTCATTGGTTTGATCATAGAAACATAGCAGATTGGTCATGCAGGACCGCCCTTGTGTATAACCATGTTGGTTAATGTCAAACAATGGAATGATTTTAAGGCTATCTGTAATTCTATTTTTTATTAAAGACTCAAGAATCTTGCATGGAATAGAGGTTAGGCTGATTGGCCTATAATTTGATACAACAGATTTACTACCTTTCTTGAATATTGGGGTTTCCCTTGATTTCTTCCAATCATTCAGAATTAGGTTATAATTTACAGATTTTTCATATAAAATTTTTAGTGTTATCCAAATATGGTTTTTCATCAATTTTGACATTTGTGGCATGATGTTGTCAATACCTGGGGCACTGTTATCCTTCAGTTTGTCAATCTGGAATAAGATTTCTTCTTTAGTAAAAATGTGAGTTCTTGTGATACTATCCTTGGAAATGTTTTCAACTGTTTGTGGTTGGTCCGTAAAGACTGAACAAAAATAATCGTTAAAGATATTTGCCATTTTAGTGGGGTACGTGATATACTCATTATTATCTTTGATAGATAAGAGTCCATTATTTCAATGAATTAATATAGCTAAAGAATTGCTTACTATTTGATTTACTAGCTGTTTTAGTAAGGTGAAGTTCGTAGTTCTTTTTTGTGTTAATTTTATTTTTGCATTTTCTTTGCATTTTCTCAAATCTAGTCCAGTCTGTGTCTGATTTGTTTTCCATATATTTATGATAACTTTTTTTTTAATAATTAGTTTTTTGATGCCTTTGTTTATCCATTTAGGTTGTATACCATGCTGGTCATATTTCTTTTTTTTTTTTTTGTTAATCATTTTTCTACTTTGGTTTCCCGGTCTGCCATTCTGTCCAGGCATTCTGGTTTTCTGGCTGCCATCTGGAGCATCCCGGAATATATTATTCAAGCCAGTTGGGGATTTTACATGTTGAATTAAATTATAATCCAAACAGAGGTCTAGAAATTCTCTCCCTTGTTTTGTACTGGCTTTTTTGCTATTCTAATTAATGTCTGAGAGATTGAAGTCACCTGTTAGTACAACATTATCAATTTCCAGTGCTTTGTTTATCTCATCAATTAATTTTTCATGTGTCGCAAGAGTAGTATCGGGTGGTCTGCAGCATACCCCTAAAATGTAAGCATTTTTGTTGTCCAGTATTTTAAGCCATGCAGTTTCAGTATCATTGGAGGATTTTATTTTGTCTGTTATGTCTATGAAGTTGATATCTCTGGAGAGATAAATATCTATCCCCCCATCCTTTCTAGGTTTTCTATCATAGCGGATAACATTGTGCCCCTGGATGTTAAAACTCCAATTATCTTTATGATCCATCCATGCTTCTGTTAATATTGCCACATCTATTTTTTCAGCACATAGTAAGGTTTGGAATTCATCAAATTTTGTATGCAAACTTCTAACATTAGTCAAAAGAAACTTTGTGGAAGTATTATGTGTGGATTTTGGGGGGGTGGTAGTGTTATACTTGAAGCTATCAAAGGCAGAGGATCTGACACAGAGCCAGACAAGCAACTTAAAAGCCATTAAACTTACAAAATTGTGTCCCTCCGATAATATTGAAGCATACCTGACAACTTTTGAAAGGGTTGCCACAGCCTGCCAGTGGCCAAAGCAGCAATGGGCAATCAGACTGGCACATTACCTGACAGGGAAAGCCCAACTTACTTACACCAATATGGACACTGCAAAGTCAGAAAACTATGACCTGTTGAAAAGCGAAATCCTGAAAAGGTATGACATCTTAGGAGAGACCTACAGGCAGAGATTTCAGTCTCTGAAGTATAACTCAGTCAACAATCCTTGAGAAGCCTTCACCTGAATCAGAGAACTCCTGATAAAATGGCTCCAACCAGAGAGCAAAACAGTCCCACAGACCATCAACACATTTGCAATGGAGCAATTCATCAACATCCTGCCTACAGATGTGCAGCTTTGGGTAAAGGAACACCGGCCAGAAAGTGGGGAAAAGGCTGTTTCTTTGGCTGAAGACTGCCAAATAGCCAGACAAACACAACAGCAGTGAGGTAACAGCTAAGCACTGGTAAGACACTCTTTTTCCCATTTAAACTCCAAGTCTGATAAGAACTCTGGTGAGGGTAACAAATCTATGCCCAAATACATTATTTGCTACAACTGTAATAAGCCAGGTCATATTGCAAGAAATTGCCATAAGAAAAGTGACATTGGAGCAGATTTGTCCTTAGCAAATTGGGGCAAGTATTTAACAGATGTGAAGGTGGGAGATAAGACTGTGAAAGGACTTATAGATTCAGGAAGCAGACAGACCCTAGGGCATATTGAAGTGCTAGATAAACAATGTCCAAAAGGACCAGGAACTGGTGTCATCTGCATCCATAGGGACACTCGATACCATCCCACCACCCAAGTGACTTTGACTATTAATGGGGTGTCACACCAAATGAAAGTGGGGTAATGCCTAAGTTACCTGTATCTGTGATTATTGGAAATGACTTTCCAGGATTTACTGAGTTAATCAAAGAGGGAGTAAATCCTGATGTTTTAGCAGCAGTGGAAACGAGCTCAAGCAAAGAAAATCTCAGATGGTGGGGACTCTTTTCCTTTCACTGATTTTGATTCCAACTTGATTGAGCTCAGCTCCAAGATCCAGAAGTCCAGGAAAGAAAGACGTCACCTGAAGAAACAGTGGCAACAAAAGACTGATGGACATAAGGGGTTAACATATGAAAATGCAGAAACTAAACTGATTACTGATTGTGATTTTCTTTCAGAACAAGCTAATGATATTTCTCTCCAGGGTTATTTTAAGCAGTTGGGGGTGAAATTAAAACAGGGTGAACCGATGTTTAAAAAAATGTAATGGGCTACTATACAGAGTTTGGGTTAAACCTCAAACACAGGACCAGATAGAACAATTGGTTATACAACAAAGTATAGATCTGAGTTGTTACAGACAGCACATGATAGTCTTATGGCTGGTCATTCGGGGAGGGATCGCACCCTTGCCAGATTGTTGTATAGATTTTACTGGTCTGGAATTCATGAAGATGTTGCTACCTATTGCAGTTCTTGTGCTGAGTATCAGAAAGTAGCCCCAGTGACTAAAAAAGACAAGGTGCCCCTGGTGCCCCTACCCTTAATAGATGTGCCTTTTGAGAAAATTGCAATGGATGTGGTTGGCCCCTTAGACAAAAGTAAAAAGGGTAATAGATTAATTTTGGTAGTATGTGACTATGCTACTCGATATCCAGATGCAGTTCCAATACGTATTGTCATAGCCCCAAAAGTGGCAAGAGAGCTTGCCAAAATTTTCAGCAGGATGGGCATACCAAAAGAGATTATTACTGATCAGGGTAGTAATTTTGGTGCTGCATTACTGAAGGAGTGTACCAACTATTAGGTATCACTGCCATAAGAACCTCCCCTTATCACCCTCAGACAGACGGTCTTGTTGAGTGTTTAAATCAAACCCTAAAATGCATGTTAAAAAGGTTTGTAAAAGGGGAAGGGAAAGACTGGGACCAATACTCATCTTACCTGCTTTTTGCTTACAGAGAAATGCCACAAGCATCAACAGGTTTTTCACCATTTGAAATGCTGTATGGTAGACAACCTTGGGGGGCACTAGTTGTAATAAAAGAAACATAGGAAGATAACCCTATCAGAAACAATCTATTACATCTTATATGTGTGCCCTGAAAAAGAAGCTGGCAAAATATGTTGCAATCACCCATAGTAATCAAGAAGAGGCCCAAAACCAGCAGACAGTGTATTATGACCATGGGGTAATAGAAAACGTTTTTGAACCAGGCAAAAAGGTCATGCTACTGTTACTCACTACAGAAAATAAGCTGTTAATGAAGTGGCAAGGACCTTATAAGGTTCTTAAATGTGCTTGCACAGTTAACTATGAGACTGAGACCCCTGACAGGAAAAATCCTAAGATACACCATGCTAACCTCAAGAAAAGGGTTGAAAAAACATCAAAAGCTGTTTTGCTAGTTTTACCAGAAACTGATAAAAAAGATATTGATGTAGCTTATGATAGACTGGAACAAACTGTAAATGCTGATGCTGTAAAGGTGAATGTTTTCTTAACCTTCAAACAAACTGCAGAAATTTGTAACTTGCTAAAGACATTTAACAGTACTTTGACCACAGTGCCAGACTGAGCTAAAGGTGTTGCGCGCATAATAGCGACAAAGAATGCTCGCCCTATTAGGCAAAAAACATACAGATTACCAAAGCGGTTAAGAGCAGACGTGGTTAAGGAAATACAAAAAATGAAAGAATTGGATATCATAGAAGAGTTGAGAAGTGCTTGGTCATCACCAATGGTGATTGTAAACAAAAAAGGAGGGGATGTAAGAATCTGCCTTGATTTGAGGAAACTTAATCAAGCGTCAGAATTTGACAGTCATCCTATGCCCAGAATAGATGATTTTGTGGACAGATTGGGAAGTGCCAACCATATCAGTACCCTTGATCTCACTGAGGGTTACTGGCAAATACCCCTAGCTAAAGAATCCAGAGACAAAACTGCATTTGTCACTCCTATAGGATTCTATCAGTTCACCACCATGCCATTTGGTTTACATGGTGCACCGGCAACATTCCATCAGTACATGGATGTAATTGTATCCCCTCACACTGGTTATTGTGCTGCGTACCTGGATGATATCGTAGTGTACAGTCCAGACTGGAAAAGCCACCTGGAACACCTATGAGCAGTTATCCAATCGATCAAAAAGGCAGGTCTGACAATTAATCCTACCAAGTGTGCATTGGGCATGCAGGAAACCAGATATTTGGGCTATGTTTTGGGAAATGGAGACATTAAGCCAGAGGTTTCCAATATAGAAGCTGTAGCTAACAGCTCTGTCCCCAAAACCGAGAAACATGTCCAATCATTTTTAGGGCTGGCTGGTTATTATCAGAGATTTGTTCCCAGCATTGCAGAGTTAGCTACTCCTCTCACAGAACTCATGAAAAAACGGTACCCGAATAATGTGAAATGAACCCCAGAGTGTGATGAAGCTTTTTGAGCTATTAAGGCTACATTATGTTCAGCCCCTGTTTTAAGAAGCCCAGACTTTGAGAAACCATTTTTGTTACAAACAGATGCATCAGAGGTAGACCTAGGTGCAGGCTTGAGTCAGCATCTAGATGGGAAAGAACATCATATTCTATACATAAGTAGGAAATTGCATGACAGAGAGAAAAGGTACTCCACCATTGAAAAGGAATGTATTGCAGCAAAGTGGGCAGGAACTGACTTTGTACTTGTAATCAATCCAAATGAAGGATAAAAATTCTTGAATTACACAGTGGTACTTGGCACTACAGCCATTTAAATTTTAAGTGATGCACAAATCTGGGAAAAAGAATGTCAATGGTGATTTTCTGTCTAGATATGGATCTGGAATTGAGAATTCCGGAGGCTGAAAAAAACAATGTGTGAGTTGAAACTTCTCTGTTTGATATGCTGCATATGCACTGAACTATGAAGATTATAAGCTAGTTTTGGAAACCTGTTTTTGTAAAACAGGTTCCCTCTTAAGGAGGGGGGTATGTTACAGGGTTGCCTAGAGCCCTGTCCTAGTTGTTATGGAGAAAGAGTTTAAATGCAAGGATGTGTTCTATTTCTCTTTTTCTGTCTCTTGTCTGTCTGGTTATACAACCAAATTTTCTCGTGAGACCTAGGACTGGATCACCCTGACGGTCTTGTAATTCTCTGCCTCTCGCTATCTCTCTATCTTCTCTTACTATTCTGTCTCCCTCCCCCCCCCACATATCTGCTGGTATAAAAATATATGTGAATCATTATGTGGAAATGTAACTAATACTGGGATCCCTTTGTTTTAAAATGTATATAGTTTTACTGTTGAAATGTATATAGTTATACTGTTGAAATGATTGCAAAACACTGTTTGGAACTCAAGGGGTTAACCTGTTTGCAAACTCTCTGAGAAGCTGTAAGCAAGAGGTCTGTTCTGTGTCATAATGTTCTTTTTGGCTACACTTATTTAAATTTACAAGAACTCTGTGTGAGAAGCATACTATTTTCTTAATGAGCTCCTGCACAACTTATAAAAAGGAGCTGCAATGTTTTGCAAAAGAAAGAGAGAGACAGAGACTGAGAGGCTGAGATTGGAAATTGAGAAGAAAAATCTCAGAAGGACTTTGTTTGTTTTCTGTGTTTCTTCTGCCATTGTAAATAGTTATTCTGAACAATGTTATTATTTTTTTTATTTTACTGTTAATAAATCACTTGTTCGAATTTTACAACTGCTCCTGGTTTTCTTATGCTTCCTGACCTTTGCCTCGATGACAGATAACAAGTAGGAACCCTGTTTCCCCTTTTGCCCCATTGCTTTCTTTGTTCATCAGTTGTGCACACAAAGATGTCAGGGAAAAGTTGGACTTCCTTTAGCACCAATAGACTTTTAGACGTGGTTATTCCACTCAGCCCCTTGGGGTCTGCTACTGTTTCATTCTTCTAATAGAGTAATAGCTGTTCTGGAATTGTTTACCAAATTGTTTAGTGTATGCATAGTATAGAGCTTGACAGATAGTGGCCTTAGGCCGAAGTGCACCTCTTAGGGATATATAGAAAATTAACATACTGTTTATGTTTAGTTTTTGGTTCCCCTCTTCCCTTGTGACTGAGTCTACCTTTCCCTGTGGCATGAATAAAGCCCGTTGGGCATCAAACGTATAGATTGTCTCCTGCCTGTCCTTACTGGGTGCCTCCATCCACCCACCCCATTCGAACCACAGCATTGTCTCACCTTCCAACCTGCTTGAGGTGACACTGATGGTGCAGCTGAGATTAGGCAATCTTCGTGGTCAGCACTCAGTTCACCACACATTAGACAATCAAAAATGAGATAAAAAATGTTTTATGTTATACAGTATTAAAGGGTGATCATCTATAATACGAGTTATACAGTTGAAAACTTTGGAATTATTAATAAGCAGTAACAAGTGTGAGTAGTTAATAAATCTGCAGAATAATGATGTAAGAAATCAAACTTGTTTATGTAGTATTTATGTACAGTAAGTTATTTTATAGTGATAATGCATGTATAAAAGATGTGTGTGCTATTACTCTATATTGCTGCCCCTGGGAAAGACTGTCACATGTAAAACAGGTTAGGATTTAGTTTGGTCCTATGTTTGAGGACCATACCCTCAACTAGTGTTTGTTTTATGTGAGAAAACACTGAATAAAGAAATTAATTTTGTTATAAATTAATCTTGTTATTGCATATTCAGCCCTGATAAAAAAAAATGTAGCCATCCAACAGTTCAAGCTTCCTCAAACATTTCTCACTTATTGAAATTAAAGAGCAGCTGACACTCTTTGAGCTCCAGGCAGGCAACTCATACTGTGTAGTTGCCTGCCCTAATAGCCTTTTCAGCCATAAATTAATATTTTCTGCCCAGTGGTTTTAAAGTTATTTCATTCCAAAATTCCAGCTCATAACTTTCTGGTGCGGGCTGAGCAGCCGTCAAGCATTGCAGCCCCACCCCTAAAAACTGAATACTTATGATGTGAAGTAAGGAAGGGAGCTGCAGGTGCTCTATGAGGAGTGTAATGGAATCAGAGGAGGGGAGCTGCCTAAATGTAGTAAGGTTATCTTTTCTGGCATGTATACATGTATGGGACTAATACATACTATATATATTAGCCCCATACACACACACACACACACACACACACACACACACATATATATATATATATATATATATATATATATATATATCAGCAAAGATAATCTTAGTACATTTAGGCAGCCCCCCAATTCCATTACACTCTCCATTGAGTGCCTGCAGAACCATTCCCTACTTTGCATCATAATTATGCTGTTTAAAGGTGCAGGGCTGCAGGGCTGCAGTGCTCAGTGGCCACTTGGCTCAAACTAGGAAGTTACGAGCTGCGCTTTATTTAATTTAATTTAATTTAATTTGTTTTTTGTTGACCGGGAAAGGAGGACTAGACAATTCTGCTTATTTTCAGCCTCATCCCGGGGGAGAGGAGGAAGATACAGATGGAAATAGACATACAGAACCAGTTTAAGCTGTTGGTGATATTTTTTTTAGTGAATAGGGGGAAATTTGGCCAGGACACTGGGGAAATTCCTCTACTCTGCCAGTAGGGAGATTACTGGCCATTCCATCAGGAGGGAATGGGCATGTCTGTGGCAAAGGAGCAGGCTTCCTCCACTGCCGCCTTATCCAAAGAGGCTACTGAGAATCTTACATTATTTGTGGATCTTAATGATGAGGATTTGGAGTACAAAGTGTTTGTGTCCACAGAAGACATGAGTACCAGCGGTGTTTCTCCCCAGCTAATTACAACCCTCTCAGATGCTCAAACAAGAATCTTGGTTGAGAATTTAAAAAACGATGAGTACCAACAAAAAGGAATGCTGAAGAAAATCGAAGTGGAAGAACTTAGACATCAGCAACATAAGCTACAACTTCAGTCTGAACTTGCTAAAGTTCAATCAGGAAACTCATCTGTCAATCTAATGGGCCCAAATTTCAGCACACTTCAAACGTCTGATGACACAGCAGCATCAAAAGGAACCGCCACCCAAGCATCTGTCAAAGCAGCTACACCCTAGGTAATGATTTTCCTACCATATAATTTGCCTAAAAATGTGGCTGGCAGCAAAAACGTAAATAACAGTGTGTGCCTAGAGCCAAAGCTGGGGTTTTAAGTAGCAGGTAAAGCATAACATAGATACATAGAAACTGTCAGCAGATAAGGACCATACAGCCCACCTAGTCTGCCCATTTCCCTACTTGGTTTGGCAATCCCTACTCTTATCTGGACTGCCTTTCCCCCGCTCTGCTGTACAGCAGGGTGCCTTTATGCTTATCCCATGCACTTTTGAATTCCTGTACTGTTTTCGCTTTCACCACCTCCACTGGTAGGCTGTTCCATGGATCCACCACCTTCTCTGTGAAAAAATACTTCCTAGCATTCCCCCTAAGCCTCCCTCCCTCCAGCCTCATGTTATGTCTCCTTGTTCTTGTGCACTTTCATCTCTGAAATATGCTCCCCTCCTGTACCCTGTTTATTCCTCTACGGTATTTGAAAGTCTTTATCATATCCCCTCTCTCCCTTCTCTCTTCCAGTGAATAGATGTTTAGTTCCTTGAGTCTTTTCTCAGAAGGTTTGTAGTGCAGTCCATTTATCATTTTTGTTGCTCTTCTCTGGACTGCTTCCATTCTGTCTATGTCCTTCCTGAGATGCGGTCTCCAGAATTGGACACAGTATTCCAGATGAGGCCTCACCAGTGATCTATACAGTGGCATCACCACTTCACTCCTCTTACTGGTTATGCCCCTTCCTATGCCCCCCAGCATTCAGTTTGCCTTCCCCACTGCTTTTTCACATTGTTTGGCTAATTTCAGATAATCAAATATGATAACCTCCCGGTCTCTCTCCTGACTTGAGGTGGCTGGAACCTGCCCCCCCCCCTCCCAATCCTGTATTCCTCTCTTGGATTTCTGTGTCACAGGTGCATTATCTTGCACTACTTAGGACTCAAACCCAACTGCCAAACCCTTGACCATTCCTCAAGTAGTCTTAGGTCATTTCTCATTTTATCTAGCCCCTCCTGTGTGTCAACTCTGTTACAAATCTTGTTGTCATCTGCAAACAGGCATACTTTCCCCTCCAGTCCCACTGTAATGTCACTTATGAAGACATTGAATAGAACTGGACCCAGCACCGATCCCTGTGGAACCTCACTGGTCACCTCCCCCTCTTCTGATTTTATGCCATTTACTACCACCCTCTGGGTCCTGCCTTTTAGCCAATTACCATCCCATTTTACTACTTTAGAGCCCACACCCAGATTCTCCAATTTGTTAAGAAACCTTCTATGAGGAACGGTGTTGAAGGCCTTACTGAAATCCAGGTAGGCCACATCCACCACCCCTCCCTGATCCACCACTCTGATCACCCAGTCAAAGAAATCAATAACATTAGTCTGACAGGACCTACCCTCAGTGAATCCATGCTGCCTTGAGTCTTTTGCTCTGCTTGACTCCAGGAACTTCACCACCCTCTCCTTAAACAGGGACTCCATCAGCTTCCCCACCACTGAGGTCAGGCTTACAGGTCTGTAATTGCCTGCCTCCTCCCTACTTCCAGTCTTGTGCAGGGGGACCACCTCTGCCTTCCTCCAGTCCCCAGCTACCACCCCTGCCTCTAGTGATTGGTTGAAGAGGGTTGTCAGTGGACCTGCTAGGACTTCCCTGAGTTTCTTCAACATTCTAGGGTGAATCCCGTCTGACCGCATTGCCTTGTCTGTCTTTACCTTTCCTAGTTTCTCCAAGACTCTATCCACCATAAATGGGCTAGTGTCCACCTCTCCCCCCCGTACATCTTTCCTCGTGAGTCTTGGCCCCTTCCCTGCCTCTTCCTTGGTAAATACCGAGCAAAAATATTTGTTCAGTACCTCAGCTTTTCAAGGTCATCCTCCACCCACCCACCCACCCTCACCCTTCTTTAGCCTAACAATACCATTTCTGGTCTTCTAATATAATGGAAGAAGGTCTTGTCCCCCTTTTTAATAGCCTGTGCTATTCCTTCCTCTGTTCTTGCCTTAGCCCCTCTGACAGCTTTCCAGGCTTCTCTCTGCTTCTCCAGATATTTCAGTCTGTCTTCTTCTTTCTGTGTCTCTTTGTATTTCCTGAATGCCTTACTTTTCTCTCGCACTTTCTTGGCTACTGACTTAGAGAACCACAGTGGCCACTTCTTTCTTTTGCTTTTGCTAAGCAATCTGACACATTGACTTGTCACTCCTGCTATGGATCTCTTGATCCTAAGCCACTGTTCTTCTACCCCTCCTCCCCGTATCTTCTGCTGCCAGGGCAATTTTGAGCTTTTCCCCCATCTCCATGAAGTTGGCCTTTCAGGAAATCTAGGATCTTAATCTTTGAATGGCTTTCTTCTGCCAACATGTTGACTCTACACCACACAGTTCTGTGGTCACTTGTACCAAGAAGACTGCCCACCTCAACATCCATGATTCTGTCCCTGTTTGTCAGCAGTAAGTCCAGTACAGCCCCTTCCCTGATGGGTTCAACCACCAGCTGCCTTAGGTTTGCCCCATACATGGCAGACATGAGGTCTCTGTTCCTTGATGTACTTGCAGTCTGGATATTCCAATCTGCATCCGGCATGTTGAAGTCACCCATTAGTAAAACTTGCCCTTTGGCTGCCATATTATGGATGGCTTCCACTAATACTAGATCTATATCCTCCCCCTGCATGGGAGGCCTGTAAACTACTCCAGCACTGATGGTTGTTTTGTTCCCTGACTCCAGAGTGACACACAATGCCTTTGCTTCTTCCCTGGATCCCTGAGCCTCTGTAGCTTTAATCCCTTCCTTTACATACATAGCAACCCCTCCTCCCCTCTTCCCCTCCCTATCCTTTCTAAAAAGTGCATACCCTAGGATGGCTGCATCCCAGTCATGGTTCCCTGTGAACCATGTCTCCATAATAGCCATAATATCCAGGTTTAAGTCTGCCATCAGTGCCGTTAGGTCTGGGATTTTGTTTCCCAAACTTTGGGCATTTGTACACATGACCTTCCACTCTGTGTACCCCCTTAATTTTCCTTGTTTATTGGTCTTTGCCCTGCACTGCATTAGTGATGTACCTTCTATTCTGTCCCCCATTGTAACCATCATAGTTTTACGGTTCAATATTATGCTAGTTAGTAGGTGCTTACTGCTTTCAGTTATGTTCTGTGGGGGTGGGGCTATGATAATCTCCTTGACTGTCTATGTCTCCCCCCTTGGCAAGTTTAAATGATCACTAAGGATGCACTTAAACTTCTCAGAGAGAATACCTTTGCCTCCCCTGGATACATGCAGGCCATCAGGAAAATATAGTCCTTCATCCCTCCAGGTGAAGTTCGAGTCCCCAATGAAGCCATACCCCACCTCTCTGCACCATTTCTTCAGCCATTTGTTGAATTTAATGATGCCAATGTCCCTCCCTTCCCCATTGCCATGGACAGATAGCACCTCCGAGAAGGTGACAGAGTGTGCTACTTGCTCAAGACTCCTCCTCAGCTCCCTGAACTCTTCCTGCACTCTTCCTACATCTACCCCCTCTCTAGTCAGGTCATTAGTCCTCAAGTGAATAATGACATCCAGCTCCCCCCTCCTTACTACCACCCTTGCAATCCTAAGGATTTGCTTGCCCTCCTTCCAAACTGTGCCTCCAGGTAGGCACAATACCTCCCTCTCACCATTGCTACGAGACCCCAGCTCAATCCCCCGGACAATGGAGTCCCCAACCAGGATTTACTTCCTCCTCCTTGTGTTCTCCTTGCATCTGCCCTTGGGGTTCCATCCTGGATGACCCCTCAACCCCCACGGTGTTCACTTCCAGAGATGCTACATGATCCCTATGCTCTGCCAGGATGGCATATGAGTTGTGAAGTGCCACCGGCTGGGGGATGTGCCTCCATGCTGCCTACCGTACGCTCCCTGGGCCCACTGTAGTCCATCCTTACCTCCCTCCATCTTGGCAACCTCTGAGGGAGCAGTGGTGGATATTGTGATCTCTCTATGGGGGGAAAGGTTGCCTGTATCCTCGCCAACTCTGCTCTGAGTCCAGCTACCTCCTCCCTCAATACAGAGAGGTGCCTGCACATAGGGCAGCACCACAGTGTCCAGAAGGTCTTTCTGAACACTGCTGCCCCACATCTGCTGCAAAGCACCACACCCATCATCTTCCTTCTACTATCCTTGCCATAAATGCCCCTTATTGCCTTGTACCCTCTGCTGCTCTTTTCTTCTATGCCATGTCCAGTGCCCAACTATATATATTTGTACTGTCAATACTCTTTAGTGGTATACTGTATCAAGGAATGTAGATTTATGTCAGGCTGTGGTGTGTGCCTATGTTGTGTACTGAAATAAGATGGCTAACAGTGTGTGTATGCAGTCACCTGGTACTGTATGATGTCACAGGTTAACAGTGTAAGGGAAGTGATGTGCTAGGGTTGGTGGGATGAGCCCCTCCTGACCACCAGAGACAACCAGCCACACCAGCAAACCCCCACAGAAACACTCAGCTGCACCTACAAAATCCCCCAAACAGGTAACTTTCCAAATGAATCCAAAAAGCAACCTACTACCAACTGAAAGCAACAATAAACTGCAAAAGAAACAATAACAACAGCAAAAATCAACAGTCACTTCCCTGAAATGAACTGCTTCCTTCTTCTCCTAGCCCCTTATGTGAACTGAACAGGTAAACAGCTATATCACTTTGACTCAGCCCCATCTCCAGGTAGTAGCTAGCAGTAGTTCTGCTGAGGAGCCAGGCCAGACATTTAGCACACTTCCGCTAAGCTACAGGGCTAGACAAAACACAGTTCCTGCCCTAGAAAGTTAATGGCTTAAAAAAAAAACACAAGATGAGCAGAGCCATTTCCCAAGTGAAATAAGAAGTATAAAAGAACTGAAACCAGCAATGAGCAGGTTCTGCACTGAACTGAAACAGAGTATTCCTTCCTGACCACCAGAAACAATCAGTCACATCAGCAAACCCCCACAGAAACACTCCGCTGCACCTACAAAATCCCCCAAACAGGTAACTTTCCAAATGAATCCAGAAAGCAACCTGGTACCAACTGAAAGCAACAATAAACTGCAAATGAAACAATAACAACAGCGAAAAATCAGCAAAAATCAAGTCACTTCGCTGAAATGAACTGCTTCCTTCTTCTTCTAGCCCCTTATAACTGGCTCTGAAACCAGGCCGCTGAACCACAGAATAGGTACATTGATAAATAACTTAAACCCAGCTGTGGTGACAGGTTTACCATACAAGGAAGATGTGAACTCTGAAAATGTGCAACTGTATTCAAGCAGCCAGTCTCCTTTAGTGGCATTGAAAGTTTGTGAGGAAACGAGTTCTCCTCCTAAAAACTGGTCTATCAAACAGATATTCATAATCAGGATGGTGCAACAGTATTTTTAATCACTGCAAGAAATACAGGCCCCAAACCTTTAGGAAGAGGAGACATAAAAAACAAAAGAACTGCTCTTGTCATATCCAAAAGGAACGTTCCCTTGGACCTGTCAATTCTGAGTGATGAATCCGCTGATGATGCTATTGCAACCCAAAATCAGGACAAAAGGATCCAGTTTGTCTCTACAGCAGTACAAAACTCATTTTCGTTAAATCCCTCTACAATACATCCATTTGAACACTGGTCTCCAGAAAAAGCCCTTTCAGAAGCAGGATGGAAGAAAATGCCTGATGGCAAATGGCTTCCAGACCCAGACTGTTCCCCAGCACCCCCCCTCTCACAATCTATTCCAGAATGGCACGTAACAAAAATTTCTCAGGTACCTGCACCTAGCCCTGTTGCAAATATTCAAGCGGCTCCTTCAAATTAAACTCCAGTGGAGAAATGAGCTGGCAGTCCACAATTTATAATTGTCAGCGAGGGTTTGGGAGATGTCCCAGCCCCCACCAGTGGAAAAAGATACAAGGGTGCACCCCTCTTCACAGGACTGAAACAAATCTAAAGATGAACAGGCAAGTGATTGCGATCCCCCACCTTGACAGAGGCCTCTTCTCCCAGATCTCTTTCAGAAAACAAATCAGTGTGCAGGCCCAGGAGGAATGCAGTCTGAATCAGGTATAAAGGGGGCTTGGAAACAAGGCCACATAGACACTATGTAGGGAAAAATCTCCTCAAAGACTCCCTTCATTTTTTCCCCCAAAGAAGTCTTTGCATTCATTAACATTGCAGGAGAGGACAACTTTGATGTAAGTTTCAGCACTCCAAATGCGCTCAAACTGTTCTGGCAATGGTATATCCAGGTTAAATTCTTTCCTCTTTGGTCCCCCTTTTTAGTGATACCTTTGACTAAACTCCTGATAAAGTATATAACTGTTATGTTTAGGAATGAGGATATTCACATAGAGGATATTGTATGTTGGTTGAACCAAAAATGTGATGTATTGAGTGCTCCTGATGCTATTCTTGATGTGGAACTTTTGTGGAAGAGGGGGTAGAAGTTCAAAGTAAAGCTCCATCAGACTGAAGAGGGTATCATGCATATTTCCAACTCTTTCATGCTGGGCAGGGATCATGGTGTTTGTTTTTATGCAGGCCAGCCCCACACATGTTACAAATGTGGCTCCATACCCACATATCCAGCATGTACGACAAGCCACACTGTGACAATTGTGGGGAAATCTGCCACATAAGCCACCAATGTGCAAATCACAGGAAACTGGGCATATTTTTTCAGAATGCCCATGGGCTGCCAAGAATAAAACCTCCCCCATTAGCCCTGACACCCTCATTCAGAAATCCCCAAATGCCACAGAATCCTCCTACCAGCCTGCCTCTAAAGCCCAGTACCAGAATCCCTCTCCCTTCCAGGGAAACCCCACAGAGGCCTGCAATGAAGAACCTTAGAAAAACTCAGAGGGAAGGACTAAGGTTAAACCCAAAGCCATTATATCCCCCCTCAGTCCTTCTACCTGTCTGTTATCAGGACCCCCAGGACAAAAACTCAGGACCCTATAAACCCCAACCTTCTTCATACTGTCCCCAACCATTTACCTGCTGACAGACCAGCTCCCCTACCCAGGAGATGGTCTACTAGGAATGTGAAGGTTCCACCCCACCCCGACACTCCTGAGATTAAGTCTGAAAACACCTTTATGGTTTTAGCCTCTGCCAATTGGGGGGACTCAGAAATGAAAATTGGGGACTCTGACATCAACTCCCAAACCCAAGATAATATCCCAACCAGTAATGATGCTGTGGGGTATAAAGAGAAGAAGAAAAAGAGAAGGAAAAAGAGCACATGACCTTAGAAACACCAACCTATGGGGAACCACTGTATAGCTTCAGATAACATCTGTAGCTTGGTAAACCATGCTAAAAGATAAATGGTGTTTCATTATCTTCATGACTCTGACTTTGATGTTTGCCTCCTACAGGAAACCCGGATGTCCACTTGCGACCAGGTATGACTATTTCAGGCCAAATGATATTGGGGGCCCTCTTATTGGTCCTTCAGCCCTGACAGGGCAGATGGTGTGGGTATCATCTTCAACTCCTATTCTTTTTCCCTTATGAACTTCATCGACTTAATCCCAGGCAAATTATTGGTTTTGGATGGCATTTGGCACCATTCCCCATGCAGATTCATTACCATATATTGGCCCAAATCCAAAGCAGACAGGGTTGCTCTTTTTTCTATTCTCCAACCGTATTTAGTCACCTCCCATAGTATCTTTATGGGAGGAGACTTTAACTGTGAACTCCCCAAATCAGTGAAAAGATCTGAAGGTAAAAAGATTTACTGTGATTTAAATGCATTACACCACTGTATAGAGACAGCTGACCTCATTAATTGTGCACAGCACCGAACTTCAGGGCCAAACTTTACCTACAAAAAAGGGAGATTCACCACTTCCATAGACCATTTTTTTTCATTTCTAAAAATATTCCCCCTTCAGCCTTTGAAATTCTCCCCTTGTAATTTTTAAACCACCTAATGTTAAAAATAACCCTACAGGACCACCCTGTACCCAAAAGGAAGCAGAATAGATGGAAATTGAACTCTTCAATTTTATCAGACCCTATAGTTATAAAAGTAATTTCAAACCTAGGCTAGGGCCTCAGTCTGCGATCTGTATGATGGTGTAGGGGCTTGGTGGGCAGACACCAAGCTAGATATAAAACATTGGTTCCAATCTTTTGGGGAAAAAGAGAGATCAAAAGTTTTTAAATACCTACAGCTTCATCAGCACCTTCAGTATTTATTTTCTCTTGCCTCTCACTCCAGGAAAGATTACTCTGCACAAATAGAAAATCTAAAAACCCAGTTAAAATCTTACCAGTACAACCTAGCAAAAACCATCAGAGTTGTACTACAATATGGAACACAAAAGACACCAGTTGGGGATCCTTTTGATGCTTGTAAAGCCAGGAAACAGGCAATGATGTTTTATAGTCTATCAGATGAAGCAGGCTCAGAATCAGATTCTGGCTTGTATAACATCATTTTGGATTTTTTGCAGTCCCACAAAATGGTCCATCCCTCTCAGGACTCTGTCATTAATTCATATCTGGAAGAAGTTCAAATCCCCAGTCCCCCTAAAGAAACAATTAAATTTTACAGTCCCATACTGGCCCAAGAAATTGAGGAGGTTATTAAATCCCTCAAATTAGGAACCTCTCTTGGCTTGGACAGCCTCCCTTATGAATTTTATAAAAGCTTTCCCAGTGAACTTGCTGCTTGTTTAGAAGAAGTTTTTTCCTTTTTCTTCAGAAACCACAAGGTCCCTTCTTATTTCACCTCAGGGCTAATATTTTTTATATTTAAAAATGGAGACAGGTTAAAAATCCATAATTGGAGACCAATAACCATTTTAAATTCTGATTTCAAAATGTTATCACAAGTCCTAAACAAACATTTAAGAAAAACAGCTAAATTCCTTATCTATCCCTCCCAGTTCTGTGGGCTTCCTGACCAAAAAATTCAACACCCCCTCATGATAATTAGAGATTTAATAGATTAATTTTCCTCCCAAAAGAAATCAGGTTGTATAGTAACATTAGTCCAAAGCAAGGCTTTCGATAGGGTTCATCACTCTTCTTCTTCTCTGCCCTGGAGCACTATGGGCTTCCCCCAGAATTTATCCAGGGGGTAAAATTATTGTATTCATCTGCCACTGTCACCACAATTATAAAAGGGCAGGTCACCACTAGTTTGCGGATCACTGCAGGAGTAAGGCAAGGCTGTCCTTTGAGCCCACTGCTCTACATTTTTTCCTTAGACCCCCTTACTAAGGAGAACTTCTCTCATTAAAAGATCAAGCCTATGCAGATGATATCTGTTTATTCTTTTAGAACCCTACCCAAATATCATTATTTGTTTGAGAAATGAACCAGTTTTCAGTAGTTTCCTACTCCAAAGTAAACATAAATAAATGTAAAGGTTTATTTATAGGATCTCCAAGCCATCCCCTGCATCCACTTCAGGTATCCGGATCTCTATGGATCCTGTGAAAATCCTGGGCATTACGTTTGGGCCACAAAATATTCCATTTCCCAACTAGGACCTTGCAGTGTGCACTGCTGAACCAAAAGTACAAAGATGGAAGGGATGGAAGCAGTCTAAACTGAAAATAATTCAGATTATTAAACAATTTCTAATTCCATGCCTAGCTTACACTGCCATGATTCACACACACACACCCCCAGCTAAATTGGAAACTAGATTGTACAGCTGTTTTGTTTTTTTTCAGATGCTCTGGGGAAGCAGGTTCAACCCCATTAAAATATGCTTCACATACCTTCCAAAAAAGGAAGGAGGCCTTGGTATGATTGACCCGATCACTTTTTTTTACTCTTTGTTCATATCCCAAAACATCAAGGGGGGCTAACAACCTTCTGTTAGTTTAGCACATAAATGGGTGCAATATGCTTTAGCTGATTACTTCCTCCTACGGGAGGATACTCCACCAAAAGCTACCCCACGCCTAAAGGTGCCAGAATATTTTAAACCAGTGGCCCAAAAATTGCACAAATGGGGTATTTCAAAAAAACAGATCATACAGAGTTCAGGCCCCCAACTATATAATCTGATTATGTCTATAATCCACCCCTTGGATCCAGAGTTCAAGAAGTGCCTCCCCTGCCACAATAAAATTGTTTTAGCACAACTAAACAATGACAGGAACCCCATCCACATATGGGAGAGTGTATGGTGATCTGTATATGGCAGATTAAACATACGGGGGAATTACAAGCATAAAGCGCTAACTGATAGATACTGCCCATATAATTACACATCAAGCCAAGGAGGAAATAATTATAAGCATAAAGCGCTAAGTGAAATATACTGCCCACATATTACATGTCAAGCTAAGGAGGAAACAATGGATCATTTTTTATTTGAATGTTCCTACGTTATTCTTCTATAGGAATATGGAGCAAAGAAAAGGAACCTTACTTGGTTAACCGACATGAATTATGAAATGTTAATATTAGGAAACTACCCAGGTCCTTTTAAAAAATATCATAAGGGCACTTTAGCTATTTTTTTGTGCTGTGTAAAGTTTTACCTGTGGCAAGCGAGATGCCAGTGGGTGTTACAACAATGTTTAGTGCATTACGAAACCTTCACTATCTTATGTGAACAAGCACTAGGTGCAGTCTATGATAAAGATATTACCTTTCATTCATCCAAAAAAAGTGATTAATTGGTGGAAAGGGTTTACTTTTGTTATTAAGTTTAAATAGTGGTCTAAAGTGACGTATAGTCAAAGATATTCTTACAACACTTTTAGAAATTGTATAGAATGTACAAAATACATGTTTTCATTCCCCTGCTTTTTTCCTTTTTATATATAATAACTAGATCTCCTTTTCTGTTGTTTTTTTGTTTACCCCTGTTCCAGCATGACTGTGATGATGAAATGAGGTTTATTTTTGATTTATATATATATAATAGTTATGACTTTATGATTTGTGCTTATGTAATTTTTCAATAAAAATTCCCCTACTCCTTTCGTGAAGTGCCATGGGATCTTTAATGTCCACCTGAACAACCACCAGAACAGGGAGACAGGACCTCAATTTAACGTGTCATCCAAAAGATGGCACCTCAGAAGTGCAGAACCCTCTCATGATGCACTACAGTGTCAGTAATGGGATTTATCCCAAGCTTTCAGTATGGCGCTAGAACTCACAACCTTCTGATCTTCCAGCCTCAGAGGCAAGTGTGCTACCTGCTGAGCCAGTGGCACTGCTATTTTCAGTGAAATAACTTTAAAACCACTGGGCAAAAAAATATTCATTTATGGCTGAAAAAGCTCCTAGTGCAGGTAACTACACAGTATGAGCTGCCTGCCTGGAGTGTGTCAGCAGCTCTTAAACTTAATCCACAGGGATTCAAACCCAAAGTGAAAGCCATCAGTGTGCAAACATCTAATATGCATTTGATTAATATTCGCAGGTGATATTCACTTTAACTTAGGCTAACCTTCCATACTACGTGTCAATAACCCAATTTACCCATACCTAAAGGTTTCTCATTCTTATATGTAATCATGAAATGTATACACCCCTCCCAAATTAATACACTGGTGATTTCTTAAAAATCTGATTTCAGGAAATGACTGAAAACTGATTATTTGCCCAAATGGCTGACTCTGTAGTTAACATCCTGAAGTGCAATATCTAGCACAGTGATAGAGGCAAAAGAGGAGGAGGTGTCCTTATCTGTAGGTCCATAGACTATAGAGGGAGACCTATCCTTACATTGTTGGGTAGACTGGATGGGCTGCTAGGCTTTTATCTGCTGTCAGTTTCTATGTTATCCTGTTCTCCCTTATTTGAAGTTTGTACAATCAAAATTTTATTAAATAACACAAAACCCATTTTGCCTCCTGGGATGCTACTGCCCACCTAAAGCTTCTGCTTGAAATGGGAGTTCCTTTTCCAGTCTGGGTCTCTTTAAGAACTCCTGTGAAATCATCATGGGTGACATTTACACTGACTGAAACTAATCTGACAATAATTGACATTTAAGTGAGAATACCCAAGATTATAAAATGGGTTTCAAAAATAGTGAAACCTGATTGGTTGAGGGTCATCTTTATCCATGCTGTTATCTCAGCACAACTGCACTGGATAAAGATCCAGCAGCCTTTTATGTATCTATATGTACAGTCACTGCATCTCTTATGCTTATAAGAGTGTATTCTCGAGTTCTTTAGGTGAGAAAAATGTAAAGCAATGCTGAGCAGTTCTGGCACACAAAGTACTAAAGAAGAAATGTAACCATAAGAGATGCAGGAACTGTACATATAAATCTACTATAAATCATGCTAAAGACCTTTGTTTAAAAAATGGAATTTTAATTTAAAAATTAAAATGTTTTATTTTTCAAATTACTAGAGAATTCTCTTTGTGGGAAATGGACTATGCCAACTGAATTCAGAACTTCAGGATTTTAGAACTGTTTACATGAGACACCTTCTTAAGGATATACCAGTACCTGAAATGTTTAGACATAAACAATCCTGATTGAGTTAGAATGATGTCATTATTTATAATCACATTAAATACTAACCACACATATCCCTGATTGCCATTACAAACATGGCCACTACCTTTACTTGCTAAAATCCTTCAACTAGGCCCTGTAAATATAATTACCTTAAATAAAAACTGGTTACATTGGCAATGCTTATGAGGTGGAACTGTAATCTCTACATTTATAGGAGGTGGAACTGTCATCCCTAGGAGGTGGAAGACTCCATAGTATTCAATAAAAAAAGGCCTCAGAGGAGGTGGAACTGAGTTCCTATGAGTTTTTGCCCAATTTCACCCCTTAATAAAAGAACAATAATTAAACGGTATTTGCCCTCATGATCCTCTTCTCACACGCATACATCAATTAAAAAATGAAGTCCTACAGTACTTACAGTTTTAATTTCTGGTGTTTGTTTGCTGACCATGAAAAATTCCCCTGCTGTCCTCACCAGCTTACAAGGAAAATATATCTGCTATTTAACATGCTACAGATAACACAGAAGCCCTGGCTCCATCTGTGTCTTCTGTTGTGTGACTGTGGGGGTGAACAGTCAGTCAGTAGAACAGAGCAAAGATTGTAAGTACTGGGTAGCACGATATATCATGAAATGGGCACCATAAGTTAGTAGCTCTGATTGGCTATTAGGGATGTGATATTCGTTCTCATGCACTGTAAAAAGCACCAGCAGTGCCATGTGGGCATTGATTCTAGTAATGATGCCAGTTATAATGTTGGCAAATTGAAAAGCAGCCATCTTGTTTATCACCAACTGCGATTGACAGCTTTTTCAGTTTGACAGCATGGCATCATTACCAGAAACAAACTTTGAAATTAGCCTAACAGAAGAAGATCTGGAAAACTTAATGAGCACAGACAATGGGCCAGCAGATAAGCTATCCACAGCCTCTGAACCAAGCACCTCTGCCCAGGACACAAGAGACAGCAAAATAAAAATATAAAATAAAATAAAAATAAAAAGCAAACCCAGCAATGCCACAGTGCCCAACCATTTCTCCAGCTACAGTGTCAACCAACTCGACATACTGAAACAACAAAAGAATGAGCTAAATACTGAGAGATCGACTGCATGGGCACTAAGAGTATTCAACGATTAGGCAACTTCTACAAAAACAGAAATAGACTGGCACTCCGTTTCAAAGCAGGACCTGAATGCCACTCTCTGAAAATTTTATGCGGAGGCTCGCACAACCGCAGGGCTCGAGTACGCTATCTCGAGCTTTTGCGGTCTACGAGCTGCACTTAACCACCACCTGGAGTCGCTGAGCATTGGAAGGGCCTTCAACCTCATCACAGACCCTGAATTCTGATCAAGCAATGATGCTTTTAAAGCAAAGCTAAAAACATACAGAAGAGCCCAAAAAGATAAATCAACCCACCACGAACCACTAACACTTCCCGATTTAGATAAACTGAGAAACTCACCAACTTGTTCTCCACGAACCGCGCCTGGCTTAGTCAGGAAAGTCTGGCTAGATGTTCAATTGTATATGGACAGGTGTGGCCGGGAAGGTTTGCGATAATTAAAACTGCATCATTTCGCAATTAAAAAAGATGAAAATGGAGCTGAATTTGTGATCCTTAACTTTAACGCACACACAAAAAATCATACCAACCCCCTTGAAACTGGAAAATCAGGACACCGAGGATTTATGTATTCTCAACCGGGCAATCCCCCTTGCCCAGTTGAAAGTTTTAAATTCTACCTCAGTAAGCTGCCTCTAGAGCCAAAAGCACTATACTTGCAACCCCGCAGACTTGCACAAATGCAGCTCGACTACCTACCAGTATGGTATTCTTCAGAGCCAATTGGAGTCAATTACTTGTCTATGATGATGTCCCGCTTAAGTGAGGAAGCCGGTCTCTCGCAGCGCTATACTAATCACTGTCTTCGAGCAACCGCAGTGCAGCTTTTATCTGTCTGTGACAGGGCACAGAAATGAATCGAGCCTCCAAAGTTACTGGTGTGCCAAGCCAGAGGACCAAAAGAAATGGAGCAGTATCTTGACCCCAAAACTGGAAAATGTCACACCGCAGAAACAAGCAAGTTGCATGAACGAATCTCCAACTGAAAATCAAAAGTTAATGTGCACCACACTGATACCCCAAGCCAATACATCAGAGCACTTCACAACAGGGCAAGTAACAAATGAAATAAAGGAAAACCAGCCCCAAAGTCCACAATTTGCAGGAGTAACCATGCATAACTGCAACATGACTTTCAATGGAACAGTGTATTTTGGAAAATGAATTCAAACTGTACTACATAAAACAGTTAGCCACCCAAAAATGAAATAGTTAAAAAGTTAATAGTAATTCATTAACGTTACACTACATGTGTTTTGCAGTTTAAAACAAAAAAAAATGTCTTTACATTGAAATACAGTTGCAAAATGCCTATCTATATGGGACTATTTTAAGTGGCGTAATGTTATCACATTAAATAAACTGAGAAATCTTGAGTTTTAAAAGTTGTGGTCTTACTATTTATTTCTCTAATTTTTTTGCACCATTTCATAAGCACAATAAGCCACTCCAGGGTGTGCGTTAGACATTTTAACACACGGCTAGGAGTCTGGAGACACTCGGCCGATGGCCTCGTGCCTCACAACGCCTCCTAGCCATGTGTTAAAATGTCTAACATACACCCTGTCATGGCTTATTGCTTACATAATGCTAGGTATTGGGCACCTACAATAACAGCGACCCAATCCCAAGTGCATGTGTCGAGGGCTACTGTAGGGTAGGGTGGCCGGATGGGGGGTGGCAAAATATAGTAATGGGATGTCGCTATACATACATGCGTGGGGGGAGAAAGCACATGCAGCAAGGGGAGGAAGGGAATGTGAGGGGTGGTGCCTCAGTGGGTTCCCGAGCTGACCCCATAGCATGGTGGGTGGGTTGGTGGCATTGGTCAGCAGGGTACTGGGTTCGGGTCCAGGCACTGGCGCAATTTTCTTCCACCCAACCCAAACCTTTTTTTCTTAATGTTTTCACCCTTCCAACATGCAGCCCCCCCAAACTTGAGAATCCTTAACTGGGGAGCAGGGGGGTTGCATTAGCACAACAGGGTGTCGATCCCTGACGGCAGCAGCTTGGCAGGGTGCCAGTCGCAATTCACTGAGGATAGATGCATTGCATGCAAATGGGGCCATAATGACATGCAAATGGCCCCATTTGCACCTTGCATGCATTATGGCCTCATTTGCATGCCCCAGGCTGAATATCGTGGGTGATATGCCTAGTGCAACTGCACTTGCGCTGGTGCATCCCCCTACTCCGTTTCTATGTCTTGCGCTGGTGCAGTGCCACTGTGCCATGTGAACCCTCCATGCCATATTCAATGGTGCTGGGCCATGGCGCAGCACCGTTGGATATCACCTGGTCCATGCCCTGGTGCAGCCCTGTTGCACTGCACCCAGGCTTGCACCACTGCCCGGGGAATTCTGAATATCCAGGCCTGTGTATATACAAATCTTGCCAGTTTCTTCAAACTGTCTTTGCTGCTCAATCGTAAGTATCCACAGCACTTTCGTGGTGTAATCTATGCACCTAAGAGGAAGGAACACATCTTTACATAAGGAATCCAGAAGTGTTGCCATGTCACGTAGCATTTGTGATCTAACACTGTCAAATCTGTTTTCAAGTTGTGTCAAAAAACATCTCCGCCACTTCTCTAATGAGCGTTGCATGCTGCCAGAGCTGCTGTGATGACTCATATGAACTAATGATGTGATCACCACCTGCTCCACCACCAGTATCATCACTGTCATTCTCACCACCACCACCAGTGCTGCTGCCTCGGCTACCACCACCACCAGCAGCCTTGTTTTGTTGGGTTGTTGTAGAAGATCATGTGAGTGTTGCATTCAAGTAGGCATACAATGGGAAGGACAATGCTAAGGACTGTTGATTCAGCACTGACATCTATGGTGACCTGTTCATATGGTCATAGAAATTAAACAAGATTTTGAAGAACACACCACTGCACTCTAAACAGATATCCCCCACAGGCCATATCATTGAATTCCATAGCCTGTAACATAGGTTTTCTGTTCCACCAGTCTCTTCACCTTGTAAAAGACAGAGTTCCACCTTGTGGAAAGTTCTTTAATTAAGAAATGATGAGGAACATTGTGCTTCTGTTAGTACAGTACTGGCAGAGGAGTTCAGCATGTGTGGGGTAATGATGGAAATATCTAGTGATGTTCCATACAGTGTCAAGTGCTTCTTTTAGCCGTTTATCTATGTCAAGCACATGACCCACCACCGGATTTAATGCATATGCAAAACAAGGTGCATGTGCATTATTACCATCATTCATGGCCTTCAGCATGTCACTCCCACTGGCCACCATGAAGATTCCCATCTTCAGATTGTGAGGGTATATCCAGATAAACAGTGATTGGATGAATCACAGAATATATTCACCAATGTACTTCCCCTCCACAGTGAGTAAGACACTGCCTATAATGTTTTGCCTCTGTGAGGCTGTCCACTTCAATATAAATCCTGCATGGGTTGGTAAGGGGGACACAAGGGACATAGCCCCGACATAAAAAGTAAGTGAATATCGCCCCCAGAGAGAAAGTAAAGAGCCGTCACTGTTTCTGCTGCTCGCTGTAGTACACATCACCATTTTGGTTTTCGGTGATGTGCACTCACTGTTATTGTTGTCGCCATTATAGACTCACTTTAATCCCATAGAACCAACAGCTGGGGGTGCTTTGGGAACAACTGTATGGCAACTGCAAGATTATTTCTTTTTCCTGCCACAGTGGAATGACTTGGGTGGGGATGCCTGGGTAGAGCAGCAGCAATGGGTGGGGTGGCTGCCTCCACATCCGTCAAAAGCTAGATTCTTCTCTGATGGGAGTGGGAAATGGCACTGAAATGTGTACAGAACTCATAGTTCTTGACTCCTAGCACCACAGATTGGCTGCTGTAGGTCATGTGGGTTGCCAGAAACTTGTACATGCTTGGTGTGTGCTCTTTGTAAAATATAAAAGACAAAGAATCTCAGTGCGCAAGCACTGAAGCAATGGTTACCTCAAAGGGCATTGGCCAGAAAGCCAAGTTTCAAAGAAATACAAAATCACACATGCCCCCATAATGCAAAGCATCATGGGCTGTATATGCAAATCACCACAGAATATTATGCTGGTTCAATTTTAAGCAGAAATGCATGGTGACAAAAGACCTCTCACACAGTTTGCAATGGGTGCCAACAGAAGACACAGACACATGTTTCGTCCTACCAGGACTCATCATTGTGCCTTGTCTGTTAGACACCCCAGTGGAATGAACCAGTACAGACTAATCGATCTCATAGCCTTGTAAAATATGCTGCATCATGATGTCAAAGTGCCAAGATGGTTAGGGCAAACCAAGTCCCTTTGAACATTCTGCAGCCATAACAAAGTGTCAAATTTCAGTATGTTCTCTGAAGGCAAATTTGTCATTGACTCATCCTTAGTTCAGCCAAACCAGCATTTTTTTTAAAGTGCTATCCTTGGCTTACACAGCCACTACTAGAACATTTTCCAGGATAAAAAAAAAACAAACAAAGCTTAATCAGCCCCTTCAGCTCACACCTTGCTAGAGTCTTATAAGTAAATGGTATTGATATAGTGGACAAGAAAGTAATAGCCACTGTCTTTAAACTATATTTTGTGAACAGTGCCGAAAATGCCCAACCATAATAAAATGCACAGTTTTGTCACTCCCCTCCTCAAAATGGTAATCTAGTAAACCAACAGCCAACTTTTGATTTTTCTCCCATTGATGCTACAGATGTGCTGAAGGAGCTGTTGTCCCTAATTATAGATTATGAGAGCACTTCCAACCAACCAGAGTGCTCCTTTCCTCAGTGTGTGAGACACTTATTCTTGATATTTGGATTTTTAGTCATGTATTCATCCAACCTTTTTTTTGAACAAATCCTTATTTTCACTGGCCACAGCCTCAGTTGGCAGGCTATTACACACACCCACCACCCTGTGGGTGAAGAAGTACTTCCACTTCTCTGTTCTCACTCTGTTTCCTTTTAGGCATAAAGGATATCCTCTTGTTTCTTTAGAGTTTTGTTTGAAATCCATGTTTAACGTGACCATTTTTTCTGCATCTTGCAATATATCATACAGGAACATTAAGTCTCCTCTAATGCTTCTGGATTCCAAACAGGATAATTTAGTTTTACTGAGGTGGCTCAGATAGTCCAAATTTCTTATTCCCTTCATTGATTTTGTTATGTGCTTCTGTAAATGCTCAATGCTGTTAATTTGTTTACTTTTGTGGGGAGCCCAGAACTGTGAACCATAATCAAGTATCAGGCGTACATATGCTGCATACAGGGGCATCAGTACATTACTATTTCAGGACCTTACTGATCTCCTGATGTTCCACCAGCTTCTACTGGCACTTGCTATAGCACTATTCATCAGATCCTCAAAGTTGAAATTACAGTCTACCAGTATCCCATGATCATTTTGAATTTCTGAGACCTGAAGTGCAGAGCCATTGAAAGTGTAGCAATATCTGGGATTGTATTTACCAAAATAATACCACTGCAGAGACCACTCTTACAATTGTAAGAGTGGTCTCACTTAATTTCTTGGGGTATCAGAATGGCTTACCTTCAGTTTGCAGTTCCCATATTCTAAGAACATGCATGAAACCACTTTTACAACCATAAGAGTGGTCTCTGCAGTGGTATTAACATACAATACTGGCAAATCTGCTGGTAACAATGAAGTCAGTTTCAAGATGCTGAAATTTGCTGCCCTAGTTTTTATTTTATTTATTAATTTCTGCTTACCAGGAAAGTAGACTGGATCAAAAAGTCCCATTTTCAGCCACACCTGGCAGTTAGGGGCATGACATTAGGAAGACATTATACAGACAAAATGTGATACATCATATATAAAATATCTTAAAAAACAAATAGACAATGTGCCAGTGAATATATGCACATACATTTACAACAAACATTCTTCATTAATCAACATGATAAATCATGACATCATTCTTAGCCAATCAGGATTGTTTATCTCTAAACATTTCAGGTATTATTGTAACCATAAGAGGATGTCTCATGCATGTAGTGCTATAATTCTGACATTAAGTTGGCATAAACCGTCTGTCACCATAGAGATTCTACAAAATTCTACAAAATGAAACATTTTAATTTTAAGGTCAAATTCCATTTCTTTAATACAAGGGTCTTTAACATGATTTAAAATATGTTTATATGTACAGTTCCTATGTCTCTTATGATTATAGGAGTTTCTTGTTAAGTCTTTTGTATGCCAGAACTGCTCAGCTGCACTTCGCAATTCTCTCACCCAAAGAACTCAGTTAAGCAGTCTTATAACCATAAGAGAAACAGCAATTGTACATACTGTATAAACATACATTACAACTGCATGAAAAATTTGCCTGCAAAATGTCACCTAAGTTCCCTTTAAAAAACATATGCTTGATAAGTGGATCTAAACCCTGTTGGATAAGCTGATTTAATATCATAGGTCTATAAATTGAAAATGAACATTCTGCAGTTTTAGTTTTTGTGAATTTTCCACGTACAGTTTTGTACAGGCGCTATGTAATGATTTTCAATTTGCAGATGAGCATAACTTATTTCTACTGTAAGTACAATATGTGTATTTGATATCAGTACATTTTGTACAAAAAGCATTGTATTTTATTTATTTAGTTATCTATTTATTAACAATGTGGGTGATCCCAGGGACCATTTTCAGGCACGACCTGGGCTGTTAAGATGGCACATCAAACATGGTACAAGAGACATATTCAGGTAGGTACAAGTAGATGGGCACACTAGCAGAAACAGTACAATTAGTGCAAAAATAATGCATGAAGTGATAGTACATATAATTTAAAGTACACAGCAGTGCCAAGGAACACAGGCTCACAATAAGACATCCAGCACAGAAGCGATAAATTATGCAAATATATATATATATATATATATATATATATATTTACATATACAGAGAACAATAAAACTGGGTAGTAGAATGGGGGTTGTCCAGCAGTTCCTGGATGGGGGGGACAGTCAGCCCAGGAGCAGGAGCATTTTTTGGTAGATCCTCTGTTGTGGACAGGATATCAGATTGAACGTATAAATCACAATGGTGCATTTGTTTAGATAATCTCATAATAAACCTACAGATGTTGTGTGGTTTTATATTTTGTCAAAATACTATCAAGTATAATGTACAGTAGATGGTTTCTATACAAGAAACCTAGTTTTCCATTTGCCTTTTGGGAGAGCTTATTAATGTGATCTTAAAAAGAAAGTGTTTAGTCAACTGTTTATGTTTATTGTTATTATTTCCTGCCTGCTAGCTACTACCATCAACTTTTGTATTTATTTATTTCACCAGGAAAAGGTTCCATTGAGCAAGCTCATTTACAAGGAGGTCCTGGGTTGAACATCATACATAAATCAGGAAACAGTGATATTGATACAAAGTAATACATGAATGAAGACCATTATCATGCAAAAATACAGTCATAGGAAAAGCATACTACAAAAACAGTAAAAGAATAGTAAAATGCAATTTAAAGTAAGTTATATACAAAAAAAGGTCAACAACTAGCCAATATTTTTAGTGTGAGCAACACTATGTAACAGAGGCCAAAATATACCAAGGACAGTAATAAAATAAACACAGTTCAACTTCAGGAGCATGTTTCAGTGCATAGATTTCTATTGACTGCTTTAAAAGTTCTAAGACTGGGCAGGGAGTTAATTTTCAAGGGGGATTGCAGTGAGTTCCATGCTGCAGGAATTGCATGGCTGATTGCTAATTTTCCGTACTGTGTGGCATATCTTGGTGTGTCCAGAAGAATGTAGTTATTTTGTCTTTGAGAGTAGCTGCTGTGGTTTGTATGGAACAGTTCAGTGATGTAGCATGGGAGTTGGCACCTTGTAAGCCCAAATGTACAGACTAATTGATCTCATTGCCAAAAAGTACCAGCCAACTGGTGCATACAATATACTATGATGGGTTCTGGGTGCTTAATCAGTATACGAATATAAGTGTTCTCTGATAGAGCACATCCAATTTTGATAAACACATAGAACAATGGCTGTAAATTAAGTCTGAGTAATCCAGTATAGTTAGGAAAGCAATTTGAACCAAACATTTTCAGTCATCAGGTGAGAAGCAGCATTTGTTCCTGTAATAGAAGTCAAGTTTGGCCTGCAGTTTTTTGCATAGGGTCTCAATATGGGCATTAAAGGAAATCTGTTATCAAGCCAAACACCTAGATATTTGTATCTGTCTACTACCTCAAGGATATCTCACAATAGTGTAGTGATGACTGGAGCTGAAATACCAGTTGGGGGAGCACTGTGCGAGGCAAAGAACATAATCTTGATGTTAGTAGCATTTAGAAGCAATTTAGATTGGAAAGGTTGATCTGTAGTTTATTGAAGGCAATTTGAAGGTCAGAGCAGACAGCTGCAATGTTTTGATATGTACACAGAAAGTACCATCTGCAAAAAAAAAAGCAAACTGGTTTTGCTAGTCAAGTTTATTACAGTATCAAATATGTATAACATTTAAGTTCAACATACACATATTCAGACAAACAAGATTAAAAACTAGATAAAATACCACAAATAAATAAGAGTTTCATAAATTCTAAAGACATATGGGTTGAAATAGTTCAGTATAAATAATGCATCCTAATTAATGATATGCAAAGCAAGCTTATCTTATTCCTACTTAGGAAGGTGAATAATTTGCTTAATTCTTAGCCATAGAACAATGCTGCGATATAAGGATTAATAAATTCTTATACTAGCTCCATTTACAAATATCTCCCCAAGCACTTATTTCTTTGATTTTGTAGCTATCACAAATTTGGCAACAGAATAAAGGACCTTTACATTAGAAGAATTCAGCAGATAAAAAAGTTTTTCCTCTGCTGAACTATGTAACATATAAGTTTAAAGAACATGGTAAACCCTCTTAGGCCTCAAAGTGTTCCTAGTTTAAAAAATGTATTTTATGATTGTCAATATTAAGTAAAGATTATTAATGTAGCTGATAGTTTGATTCTGATTCTTTTTTCTCTATTAAAAAGTGAAAAACAGACTGCCCAACATACTGGTGTTACCAGACAAAAACAGGTTTGTTTACATTCCTTGATCAACTCCAACTGCATCTTTCCTGGGCTTGGGAACACCGCCAGCACTGTCTAGCCTCATGTTGCAGTGGGAGTTTAGAAGGCTATTGCATCTTGAGTGACTGCACTGTTTGGAGGTGTTTCTAATGTTCAGGAAGTATTCAGTAAGAATAGAGTCAGGATTTAAAAAAAATAAAGCTTCAGGTTTTAAGTTTATTTGATCGCCATTTGCCATTACAAAACAACATCAGACAAATAGTTGTTTATATACATAAATAACATATATATCAGGCTCATTGTAAAAATAAATAAAATCATGTTATTCAGACTCCTTCTGGTTAGTCTGCTTCAGTTCTTCATGTACTTTATATTAAATATTGCACTCAAGTCTATCATTGCATTATAAAGCCTTGTATACATTTTTTCCTTGTATTTTTAACTTCAATAAGGAATATTGCTAGTTCATTAAGAATTTCTGAGTTCTCTGAGTTAAAGAGTAAATCCAATCTATATTTTGTAGGCATATATAGAGATCCAATGAATTTTCCTAATCTTTTAGTACGATGACTCATACCATGGGCATCTTAGAACCACACAATTAAGATCTTCTGGTTCATGAAGTTGACAGAAACAATTGAGAGAGCTACTTTCCTCTTTATTATACCTAGCCTCAATAATATTGCTAGGGAAGGCTTCAAACCTGAATTGAGTGATAATACTGCTATATTCAGGGTTCTGGACTACGTCCAAGATACGATTTTAATGGGTGTTCTCTTGTATTATTAGACAGCCATGCTGTTGCTTTTAATGTTTTAATTGCTTCTAAGTCTACCACTTGTGACCTCTCTTTTATGGTCTTCATAACAATTTTTTTATATGCCTCATTTAAAAAGATTCCCCTTTCAACCCAGTTCATCAGATATTCGAGTCTGGCATACTGTAAATTTGTTTTAACATTTCTTAACCAGCCGTTTTTGTCACAGTCCATAAATTTCATTTTTTCCTTTAAACATTCTCCTAAAATAGAACTCTTCCCTTCCTCTGTTAGTTTAATCCAATAATTAATGTGCCTTATATGCACCAGATCGGTAAGGCTTGTCTGGCCCAGTTGGGCTCTAACTAGGGCACTAGGGGAACTATTAGGCAGCTTTAGCAGTTGTTTATATGCTTTGTTTAGTGCACTTTCCATTCTGTCTACTATTTCTACCCCCACATTTCTGCTGCATGTAAAGCCTGGTTAATCATTTTTGTATGTATTACCTTAATCATTGGTATCACTGTATTGCCTCCATAAAGGTGATTAAATCTTTTCAGGGCCTTCAAAGTGCCTTGTAGTTTTTTTTATACAGAGATCTCTATGTTTATTCCATTTGAGATTTTTTGAAATTGTGACCATCAGATAATTGAATTTGTTTACATAATCTAATTTGTTTTTCATTAATTTGAGTGTTCTATATTTTTTTTAGTTCCAAATACCATGACTTTCGTTTTATTTGTATTTGGTTTTAAGTTATATTACATAATGAATCCATTTTATCCAGAGCTCTCTGTAAACCCAGCCAGCTTGTGGATAGCACAACTAAGTCATCAGCATATGCTAACACTGGTATTCTTTTTTTACCAATTCTTGGTGTATGAAAGTCCAAATTGTCTAAAGTGACAATAATTTTATTTATATATATATATATATATGTTAAACAGTGTTGGTGATAAAAAACGCATCCTTATCTAACACCAATATTAGTTTGTATTTAAGTTGTTAGCAGTCCTGTCCCTGAGTATTTTATTTTTGCCCAAGTATCTCTATAAATTCTTTGTATTAATGTGATCAAGTTCTTATCTACCCCTAAGTCCTTCATCTTTTCCCAGAGTAGAGTTCTCAGTATCGTGTCGAATGCTGATGAAAAATCTATGAATGCAGAAAATAATGGTTGTTTTTTATATTATAATGTTTTTCTATAATGTGATGTAATACAAAGATCTGGTTTATAGTTCCCATATTTTTCCAAAAACCAGCTTGTAAATCAGATATCATTTTGTTACATTCTAACTCAGCCATTAGTCTATTTAGGATTCATTTGACATAGATTTTTGCAATTGTGTCCAGCAAAGCGATAGGTCTATGATTTGCTGGATTGGCATACGAGCCTTTCTTGTGTATTGGTATAATGTGACTCCCTATCCAGCTATCAGGTGTATAGTCATACATAACTATTAGATTATAGAACTTAGTGAGAGTCTTTGCCCACCAGCCCCCATTAAGTTTAATAAAATCTATACAGATATTATCCGGGCCTGGGGATTTGTTATTCTTGAAATTCTCAATATCTATTTTAACTTTGGCTTCCACAAACCAGATAAAGCTGTCATCAGTTTCATTTAAATCTGTTTCTTGTGTAGCTTCCCCTGTCGCAAATACATTCTGGAAATAACTAACCCATACCTCTGGTTCTATATAGCAGTAATTTTGTTTTTTTATGTATTTGAACCTTTGGCCACAAGGAGCCAGAAAGTTTTGTCATCATTCTGTTCTATTGTATTTTGCATAGTATCCCATAATTCCTTCTGGTGGATATGCCTTTGTACTTTAATGCCTTCTTTATAGTGTCATCTAAATCTATTTAAGTCTCTTCTATTCTCTATTGAGGGATTTTTCTTTACTTTCCTTATCATTTGTGATAGTTTCCTTTTCTCCTCACTACAATTTTTATAGAACCAGTTTTCATAGCTTTTGCCCTTCCTATTATAATTTCCTTCTCTTTTTTTCCTGACCATATTTTGTTCAAGCTGTTTATAATGTGCCATAATTATGTCATAAATATTTATTGGGTCAGTTTCATAATCAATTTTGATGGCAATATTCTGTATGAATTCAACACTCAGAGTCCCAGCCTGGTGTCCTATCATTTTGTCCCATCTAATCTTATTGTTGACAATTTGAATTTCTGATTGTTGTACCCTATTTATTTCTTCCAAGTTTTTTCTATACAATATCGGTGGATAATGGTTGCTTTCTGTTCTATTTATGATTTTTAAATCATGGTATTTATTGTAACTATATGGGGATGTCAACATGTAATCTATAATAGTAGAGCCTCTTGCTGTTACACAGGTTACGTTGCCCTCACAATCAGAGGGTAAACGCCCATTCAAGATAATAAGCTGGAGGGTCTCAAGAAATTGTTCCATTTACTTATTATTGTCTATATGCTTTTTATCCTTAGAAAGTCTATTAGGTATGTTCAGAGCATTTAGCATATCACTCTGTGAGGTTTGTGATCTACATTTTCCAAACCGAACATTAAAATCTCCCATGCATACTAGATCCAAGTATTCATTCATGTCCAGTTTTTTTATATCTTTTGCAATACATTCTAGCAGCTGGCCATCATATGTTGCAGATTTTTCTGGGGGATTATACAGATTTACCAATATTACTTTTTCTTCACAAATCCTTAGTAGTATAATTATATAATTAGTTTCCACTATAGTTTTTTCAATTTTAATAAAGTCCACAATCCTAATATATACAGCTAGTCCCCCCATTCTACGTCCAACCTTCTTCATTTTCTGAGGTGATGCATGTACTAAAACATAACCATTTCTGTTAAAGATTTCCGCTTGTTCTTCCCCATGCCAGGTTTCTTGTAGTCCTATTATATCCATTTTACTAATGAAATTACAGAATTCTTCATCTACAAATTTGGGTATAAGGCCAGCTATATTCCAGGACATAATGTCCAAGTCTCTGTTATATTTCTGCAGATATACATTTACACTATTGTTTGGGGTATCTTGAGATTCTTCAGCCTCTTGTGTATCAATTAAGATTTCATTATTAAGTCTATTATCAGTGTCATCCCACAGTGAATGAAACCTATTAATGATTTCCACATTACATATTTCACTATGTCGTTCCAATTCAGCTATCATTGTTTTCTGTGTTCCTCTATTTGCTTCATTTAAATTTATTATTAAAATATCTAAATTATCCAGTTTAGTACCGGCCTTATAATTTTTTCTGTCAATCTTTCATTATAGAGTGTTAAATCAATTTTTCCCTTTAGTCAAATCTCTACAGGCTTTCCTTAAATCCTTTAAATCATTCTTGTTAAATTCAATACCCAGGAGGTTGTCAAGTAAATGCACCATCATTTCCTTTAATTGTTCTTTAGTTTCAAGTGTTCTACAGGAGATACCAAATATCAATAAAGTAACATCTGGTTCACTGTTGCCTTTCTGTAAACAGAGATCATGCAGTGAGTAGGTCTCAGCCAGTTTTTTAATTAAATCATGCTTAGTTAAATTCTTCATGTGCTTCAGTGTACTAAGAGCTATAGGATAGTCCATAGCTAAATCATATCCAGCTAGATGAAATGAGTTCCTCCAAACATAATGCGCAACTCTCTCATATTTAAAGAAAAGCAATATCAGTTCTTCTGATGTTAAATAATTTGTTCTTATTGCATCTATGTTGTCATCCTCCAAAATCTGCAATCCCAGCAGCTCATTACAAATAATCTTTCCCAATTCCATTAACACCATACAGTTTTCTGGTTCATCTTTGTGGACTTCTCTAAGTAAAATAATGGACCCTGCCTCTTGGTTCATCAGATCTTCATACACCTTTTTACCAGTCTTTTTGTTTGCATTTTTAATCCCGCTGCCTGTATTTTTATCTATATTACTAATCCATTTATTTTCCCCTTGTAGCTCAATTAGGGACTCCAGGTTACTGTTTCTCTTTCCTTTCCTTACTTTCTTCACTTCCTCATCCATTTGTAACCCTCCAGTTCTTGTTTTCCCTATCTGATCTAGTTCCTTTTTCTCTGTCATCCCATCTGGTGCACCACATTTTTCCTTTCCATCTATTTGTGTAATTTGTTCAACTTCTATATCCCTACCTTTTTTATTCATTTTCCCCATTATCTTTTCTTCTTCTTCTAAAACAGTTTCTAGTGTCTGAATTTTAAATGGTGTTAGATCCAATTTTTGATTATTTAAATCTGCTCAGTCCTTGATTTTTCAGATCCCTTGCAGTGGAGCAGTTCCCTGCCATCATTGTTATGTATTTTATTCAAATGGTCATTTCCAATTAGTGTACTATCATGTTTCAGATCTTCTGTACTAGCTAACATTCATTTGGGAATTAGTGTTTTTAATGTGTTCATTTCTATTTCAAATTGTTCTAAGTGATATTCCAAACCATAATTGCTTGTGTTATTGTTCCTTTTTAATTGCCCTTCCTGGGCTATTACTGAATCCTCCTTTTGTTTTATGTTAATAGAATTAGACCCAGTTTTCTGTTTTTGTCTATTTTGTTTTCTTAATACACAAGGGATATCATTCTTTCTTTTTTTTCCTCTTATCCATATTTTTTTTACCCTTTGAGGGAGGTTTTGCATGGTTCTCTCCCTACCATTCTTTCTCCTTCCTGTCTAGTTTTTCATTTTTCTTCTTTTTCTGTAGTACTTCCATAGATTCTAGGCAATGAATCACTGAGAAGTCAGGTCTCCCGTGATCTTCTCATTGATTACTATATCTACTTACAGGTGTAATTACATCAGATGCAGTATTAAGGGTAGAATACATACAATCTGTTTTACTTCTAATTGTGTCAATCTTTGCATGATTAACCATTACATCATGCCTAAGATTTCCTAATTCATTTTTTTAAATTATCAGTTGTTCCATGAGGATAAGATTTGCTGTGTATTGATGTCCCAAATTAGCAATTAGCTCTCCCTTAATTAAATCTGGTATGTATAATGGATTATTCAGGTCTCCTGTCCTGACATGCTCTATACAGTTACTTTTACCCAATTGAGGTGTTTGAGTAATATTATAACTATGAACCACATCTTTAATCCCTCTAATGGTCTGTTGTAATTTATTATTTACCTCTCTGAGTTCTGTTCCTGTTATTAATATTACGTCATCATGTGTATTTTGTATCATTTGACTGTTATTTACTTCTATCCAATTTTCCATATTTCCCATGTTCTGTACTTCCATAGTATCTATAGTGTCTATATCTGACTCCATTTCAAAGTTTAAGGCATAGCTAGCCTGTCCTGATATTTCTTGATCCAAAACTTGGACAGATTTCTGTTCTGAGGGAAAGTCAAAATCCTTACTACCCAGTGAATTACTAAATTCTATTTCTTTTTCCCTTCCATTCTCCTGAAAAATTATAGATTACATATCTCCGCCTTTAGATAGAAGTGGTAATGAAAAGATGCTACTGGGGGCATGTGAAAAGAAATTATTTGACGTTGATGTTTTGTCCCTATCTATTTTATTTAATTTCATATGTTTTGTAATTTTTGATTGTCTATGTTTCCCCGATAGAGCTTTGCTCACCTCATTTACCCCACTGATTGACGAAACATTGCCTAGCAAGGGAGAACATCCAGCTTTCTTACCTTGTAGTCTAGTATTTACCATCCTTGTTTTGAAACTTGCCCCAGAATAGTATCAGATTAGTACCAGGTAGGTCAGTTATAGCTTCTTAGCTACCTTCACTACCTGTCTTGTTCCTGAAGGGTCTGTAATAACTATAATAGTATAGAAGATAGAAAATAGTAAAATAAATGTGATGTATACTCAGTGTGGTCACTAAACACACATAAATATTTAAGTATCATAACTACAAAAGGGGGAAAAGTAATATCAGTAGTAATAACACCAATAGTCCTGCAACTCATAGGGTCACTCATAAATAGTTTGGTAACAAACTCTTGAGTCTAAATTAGTCCAGTCCCAAGTCAGCGTAGCCACTTGTGAGGATAAATTATTCCTGAGATATAAGAAAATGTCTTATTTTCCTCGACTCTCTCCTTTCAGCTTAGTCAGAACAAGCCACCATATTATCGCCGAGTAAGGCCATAGTCTAAAGTGAACCAGAGTACGTGAAGAGTGTATGTTATTTCAAAGCTTCACAGTTTTCTCCACTTTCCACAGGCTAACACAGAGTCCCACAGGTATATTAGTAAATGTTCATTTAAGTCCTTTCATTCTATGTGCTCCTAGCCAGCAATTCCAGGTTCTATAGGTCTGCTAATACACCCGAATCTGCAGTCGGATGCCTCTTTTTATGTCCAGTGCTCTGATTGTTTTCTGCCAGTTCAAATCATGGATATTATAAAAAACAGCAGCCTACGTCCCGTGGCGACAAACAAAATCACCTGCTTGAGCCATTGCCAAATAAAGTAGAAAAACAGTAATGAGCTTCTCTATTAGGGAGCAACAATCTTTTATAGACTCCGGCACTCTTATGTGCTGTTACTATTAGTGCTTCTGTTTATATAAAGATAAAAACTTCTACGGGCTAGCATACATAGAAATAAAAATAGGCTTGAAACACTTACTTAGCAAGCCAGTTGTAATATGAGTGTTCGTGATATACAAGACTGCCAACGCCTTCATCTTTGTAGGCCATAGCTCACAGCTCACAGTTCATGCACCAAGTCACAAACAACAACTTTGGAGCATAATAGAAGCAAAATAATTTAAGCAAGGGGTATCTGATTGGGAGGGTGACGGAGCGTCTTTCCACAGAGTGTGGTTTCTCCTAGAGGTAAATCTAAATTTAATTTTTGAATTTGAATCCTCTTTCTCTTTCTCTTTTTCTCTCTCAGATACTCCTTCAGGCTCAGTGGACTCTCAATCCTCAGACGTTCCCCATTCCTCTTCTTTCGCTGGCCTGAATGGTGCGTTTAATGCTGTCTCTCTCTCTGCTGCCACTCATTAGTGAGAGGTTTGAAATCTCCTGTAACAGCAAAAACAAGAAGAGGCAGGGGAAGGGAAGGGCAGGACCAAGCTTGCAATAAGTTGTACTGGTAAGACCATATACTCCATGACATAGATGGCATACCTTTTATAAGATTAAAATCAGCTTAATAGTCCTGCTATCTGCAGCTACTCCTCAGGTGCAGACACACGTAGCTCCTGCTTGATCTCTGTCCACCTACAAAAAATCCAGCAGTAATCCATTAACTCACAAAAAATTTTTTTTTGAAGGATACCTAAACAACAGTTTGACATTAAACTATTCAAAAATCTGACTCCGTAGGTGACTAAAGGAAAGGCTGCTGTATTCATTAATGCTAAAACTACATTTACATAATTTACCTAAATGTGATTCCAGAGCATTTGAAAATTGTAAAATCAGCCTTCCAATTTCAAAAAAACGATCTTACCTGCTTCCTAAAATGGCCGCCAAATCTGTTATGTGATGACATCATTGGAGCCAAAGTCAGAGAGATATATGGCTCTCTATAGTGCTAACCAGTATTTATTTCTCTTTGTATAGAATTGTTTCACCCAAATGGTCAAAACCATGTGCATTATTTTGTATAATGCACATGTTAGGCTATGGTTCTGTTAATTTTGTTTACTTTAACATGCTGAAAATGTGTTTTAATCCAACCAACTTTCTCTGTGACAAACCACAGTGCAGTACAAATTTTGAATAACCTGGTAGTCTAGTGGTTATGGTAGATCCAGGATGTTACAATGGGGGTGCTGGGGTGGTGTGCATGCTTAATATGCACTTTTTAACATTTTTATTAAACCTTTATATCTTCTCCTATTATTCTTTTCTAGTACATTTTTGACAGAACCTATAAATGTAATCCATAGTTTGAATGTAAACATTTGTACAATCAATGAATCAGACATCTTCAACAAAGTGAAATACAGCAGCAGCATCAAGCAAGTACGTTACTATGGGGGGGTTGCAGCCACACCCTTCACCACCCCCTAGAGCCACCACTTTTTTGTAGCAAAGTTCTTGTGCAGTCCAATGTTAGAGTTCATACTTTCTTGAAACTCAAATATGTGTGTGTCTTGTCTTCTTTTTCCATGGGAAATAATAATAAGAAGAATCAGCATTTATATTATGTAGTGGTTTTTATACACATTGCATCCCAAAGTGCTTTACAAGCAATACTAGACTGGTAGTGAAGTGACTGAACTTGTAGTGGCAGCCATTTCATACATTAATATCCACACACAGCCTTGGACAATTGCATGAACTGGTTTTATGGGAAGGGGAATGTTGGCCAGGACAATGGGGTCAGGTAGTGATCAAGGTCCTGGCAGCCCCACATCTTATTTCTCACAGTAATCTGCTCATATTTCTCTTCTTCTGTCTTCCTCCTTCCCTGAATATAGCAGTGCCTTGCAAGAGTGGCCATCTCCGTCCCCCTCTGGTATTCATTCTTCACTATTCCTCCTCACACTAAAAACTGGTGAGCTCATCACCTTTCTGCATCATGAATGCACGTAGTACAGTCCCTGTTTTATTTTGACATATCAAATATAAACATATCTTTCCAGTAAGTCAGGTTCATAGCACCAGAGAACAAGGGGATTGATTGGCTTTCCTATCCTTAAAAGATCTAGGCTACCTTTGATTAGGCACTATTAAATGATGGGTGCACACATCATTATGCACGTCATTTAATAGTGCCTAATCATAGGTGGCTTAGATCTTATATGGGTAGGAAAGCCTATTTTTCCACTTGTGCCATGCTGCTATCAGCCTGGCTTACCAGAAGATCATTGTTTATTATTAATATGTAAATATAACACGGGAGACTATACTAAACACATTCATGATGCGGAAGGGCAGTGAACTCACCAGTTTTTGGTGTGGGGAGCAGGTGAGAAGAATGAATGCCAGAGAGGGACTGAAGAGGCCATTCCAGCAGGGTACAGCTATATTCAGGTTAGTTGAAGACATGAAGGAGGACGCTGAGCAGATCACTGTGAGATCTGAAATGTGGGGCTGTCAGCATCATGATCACTTCCTGACTATGGATGAGAGTAGCCAGCGATGACAAATAATCAGAGTGGCACAGAGGCACCTAAACTGTTACTTGAATTCAGTGTAGGGAGATTACCCTTGGGTGGGGGGATGTTTATGTTTGTTAGGACAGTATTGAGGGAGTTGTGTATAGCTCACTCAAGATTTGGAAGGGTGGTAGCCAGCCAACTCGCATTGTAAAGTAGAGCACAGAAAAGTACTGGAGAAGAATTGCTGTGAACTGTCTTGCAGGGTTCTGCAGATCACAGGTAAAGGAGTAGACTGACACTGGAAGTCAAGTGGATTCACTCAAGGTATTAGTATTCCTCTCCTGCTAATAATATTGTTATGCATTGTAAGTGCAGCCCTTATGAGGGTATGAGCAGCAGTTTTTCTGGTGGGTCATGATGCTTATTGCTTGCCCCTCCAGGAAGACCTAGTCGTTGCTTAATGAGATGGGGGAAAAAACACAACAAGGAACTGTACATACTACCTTCACTGTGCAGAAAGGTGGTGATCCACTCTGTTTACTGTGGGAGCAGAAGTCAAACATTGAGAATGTAGACTGCAGAGTGATTTGGGAGGCATTTTTAACAGTGCCAGCTGATGATGCGTATCAGTATAGGTGTGCAAAACTCTCTGAGGTACAAGATTACAATCTGAGGTGTGATAATTCTCTTCATGAGACCGCAAGCTCATATGCGGCCCCAGGCAGTACTAAGGACAGGGTATGGATGGTGGGGGTATGCAACAGAAGGCAGGCTAGGTATAGGGGGTTCACATGGAAAAAGAAAGCCTTATTTGTGGATTAACAAGAGAGCATGAGCTTTGGAACTGAACAAGACAGGTACTTTGCTGTGTGACCCAGAGTGAGTCACTAAACTTTTTTGTGCTCCCAGGCCACACCTGTAAACAAGCTTTCAGCTTAGTGCATCTCTCCTGGTTAACAAAAAACAAAATTCAGTGCATCATATAACTGCTAGATCATCAGGTATTTGAAGTGTTGTACTGTAATGCAGTTTACCAAAGAAAAGGTCAGCTGGATTGCAAAACATTTTCCGCAAGTTAAAGTAAACAAAATGAACAAAATCATAGCCTAACATGTGTACTGATCAAAATAATCCATGAGTTAATACACGGTGTTGATCATTCTGATGCAACAATTCAAAATAAAGAGGGAAAGAAGAACTAGTTAGCATTATAGATATATATGTGGATCTCTGTCTCTGGCTCCTATGATGTCATCATGACTCATCACTTAACACACTAGGCAGACATCTTCGGGAGAACTAAGGCTGTTTTTTGAAAGTGAAAGGCTAATGTTTACATTTTTCAAAAGCTATGAAACTGCATTTATGTTATTTACATAAATGCAGTTTTAGCATGAATGTAAACAGCAGTCTTTACTTTACCTCTACATAAAGCCAGATTTTGGAGTTTGCAGTTTTAAAAAACTGCTTGTTTAGGTACCCTTTAAATAAAGTTGATTATGAGGGGTGCTAATGAGCAGCTGATCTGACTGGTCACACTACTCTGGAGCTCCGTCTTTACTACAAAAATATAAGTGCTAATTAAGTAAATAAATAACTTGCCTAACCAAAAAGAGTTGCCTTAATACCGGGGAGATGGATGAATACATCACCTCGGGCAAGTCAGAGTGCCAAGTGGGTAAAAACACCAAGAAAACACCACTCCATGAGGGAAGCACAAGTGGTGGACCAGGCCCAGTCTCACTATCAGCAGCAGAGGTAGCTGCGATCAGCAGGGCAGTGTCAGAACAAATCCTGGCCGACTTTAAACTGCACTGGGAAAGCCTGGAGCATACGCTGAAGGGGAAAGCACAAGAACTGAAGCAGCATACGAGGCAGATCGCGGAGGTGGAACAAAGAATCTCGGACCTCAAGGATCAAAGCAGTGAAAGCCTCTCCAAAATACAAAAGTTAGAAAAAGAGGTAGAGGAGCTTAAAGAAGCATTAGATTATCAGGAAAATTACAGCCGGAGAAAGAATCTGCGCATCAGGGGCCTGCCGGAGGGAATGGAGGGAAGGAACCTGCTCAACTTTTGCTCAGAGACTCTGTCAAAGTTGCTAGATATGGACCTGCCTAAGTCTAAGCTTAAAGTTGAGAGAGCACACAGGGCCTTGACCCCGAGGCCTGAGAATGGGCAACCCCCTAGACAGGTGATCTTCAGGCTGCATCATTACCCAGACAGGCAGGCCCTATTGGTGGCTTTTAGAAATAAGAAAGAGCTAGTATATGAAGGCCACAAGCTAACCCTACATCAAGATATGTCCCAAAGAATATAGAAGAAGAGACAGCAGTTTAATACACTAATGGATGGGATGAGAAAACGTTGGCTCGATTTCTTCATGGTATATCCGGCTACAGTCAAAGTAAAAATCGAGGGGGCTACATATTCATTTTGGGAGTCAGAGAGGCTGCAAACATTTCTGGAGGACTGGGACAGGAAGAATGGGAGAACATGAGTGGGATCAGAGTACGAAGAGAGTGGTGAGAAGATGGAGGCTGATTTGGTGATCAACGAATTGGATCGGTGTCTGCACTTGCCAGGGGAATAAACAGCGAGGGGAAAGAAAAGTATGGAGGAGCTGGAGATTTGTTTGGATGGCCACGTGTACCTGTTTTTGGTTGCCCTTCCCCTCAATCCTGCAGGTGGCCAATAGAAGTAGACTTCCAGGGATTTGTAAGTGCAGGAGGAAAGCTGGCGAGTTACAATTTGGCTCTAAAGAATGACAGGGATATAATCCCTATAGGCCTCATCTGATGCGGACTAGAGACAGAACTGGGCCTTTAAAAGAGGTAGATTACTCCATGGGGTGGTCATGCTGCAAGTTTATAAAGCCTCATACGGGGAAGGGGAAGGGTTGTTGGCGGCCTCACAAGTGTGGACTAGAGACAGAACTTTTTCTCCACCAGGAGCATATGACACCATGGGGTGTGAGCGCCCACCTTTTTCCTGTCTCCCCCCATGACGATAAAGAGGGCTAAGCTGGGAAAGCACAAATGCAGGGATACACATAGTGTCCAAATTAAGGGAGACATTCCTAGCAAAAGCAGGAGTCAAGGACCATGTGGGGGGGGATGTGGAGAAGCCCTGAGGGATGAGGAACGATCTGAGTGGGCTCTTGGAATGTGGCTCTGTAAGATTTGGTGGGGGAAAAATGCCTGGCGATAGTACAAAGGGCAAATATAGCAGGAGGAGAGGAAAGAAGGGGGATATATGTGGTGGCCAATTGAAGGGGGGGTCAGGGGCTTGAGCAAAGGGGGTGCAGACACCAATTTGGAGGGGGCACGGGCAGTACAGTAATAACGTAACAAAATAAATGGTTGGGGCACTTTGAGGCAAACATAGCACGAGGATAAGCTTCGGTTAAGAAAGGCAGAGCAGGAGTAGCATGTATGGGGGAGTGATTATATACTGAAGATTGTAGTATATGCAGAGGGGAGAGAGCAGTTGGGGTAAGGGAGGAGAGAGGGTCAATACAAGGGAGGAAGGGATAAAGAAAGGCTGTTTTTGAAAATGAACCGAGGGAGGGAGGGGGGCAAAGTTGGGGTTACTTTTATACAGTTTGTGATTGTTCAATTGTTCACTTGTATTTTTACAGTTTTCAGAATGGTCTGCATCATATGGCATCTGTTAGAGGTAAAAGGTCGAGCTGTGACCAGGACGTTTCAGGGACGTTCACACTAGAGAAATGACTAACAGTACACCCCAGCCTTTGGGGGGGTTAAAATAGTCTCCTGGAACATAAAAGGTTTTACGTCTCCCACAAAAAGGGTGAAGATTTTAATGGCTCTTAAAAGATGCAGGGTCTCAGTAGCAATGTTGCAAGAGACGCACCTATCAAATAGTGAGCACAAAAAACGTGTGCGAGGCTGGGTGGGGGAGTGTCACGCTGCAGCCTATAACTCGCATAAGAGGGGGCAGCAATTCTAATTCATAAGCACCTGCCCTTTAAAACATTGAGGGTGGTGATAGACAGTATAGAAGGGAGATATGTTTTTGTAGAGGAGGAGCTTGAGGGCAAAATTATTACTTTTGGAAACTTATATGCACTGGCCAATGGGGATTGGAGCCTCTACCAGAAGGTGTTGGATGTTCTGGTTAAGGAACAATTTATGAACTTGATACTGTGGTGGGGGGGGGGGGTTTAATTATGTGGCAGACCCTAAAATGGATTACCTAGGGAATAGAGACAGGACAGACGGGGATATACAACAATGGCTGCTTGGGCTAACAGAATTAGGCCTGACTGATGGATGGAGAACAGCTAATCCGGGGGTGAAAGAATATACATTTTTCTCTAACCCACATCATTCCTGGTCACGGCTGGATTATGTATGTATTCATAGAGATTTATACCAGTATACTAGCGCAATGGGACATAGCCCAATATTTCTATCTGACCATGCCATGGTGGAAATGAAGACTGCCCTGGGTCAGAATGATATACAGAGGGGTCATTGGAAATTTCTCACATATATGTTGGCGAGGGAGGAGTTTCGAGATTTTGTAAAAGAACAATGGAAATTTTATGAGGAGACAAACACGGGTACGGTGGAAAGTGAGGGCATATACTGGGAAGCTGGTAAAGCATTCATAAGAGGGGTTATAATTGGATATACAGCTAAGCAAAAAAGAGAAAAAAGGCAGAAGCAAAGGGATATGGAAGTCAAAATAGATGACCTAGAGAAGGAAGTAGTTAGGGGAGGAGGAGAAGAAAAACAGAGCTTAGGTTGGCAAGGGAGATGCTCAATTTCAATCTGGGTAAGGAAGTGAATATTAACATTTTCTTTGCAAAACAGAGGATGTATGAGTGGGGCAATAAAGCAGGCCCCCTTTTGGTCCGGCTTATGAAGGGACAGAAAAGGAGTCATAGGATAGTGCAAATTAAAAACAGGGAGGGGAAAATACTTAAGGAAGGAGAAATTCATAATAGATTTAAGGAGTTTTATGAGGAGTTATACAGGGCTGAGTGTCAAGGGAAAGGTGGAGAAAGGGATGGCTTTCTTAAGGAGATGGAAATACCTAGTCTAAATGAGGTACAAAAGGAAATGCTGGGGGGAAAAATAACGGCGATGGAAATTAAAAATTCGATCAGTCAGCTGAAAAATGGGAAGGCTGCAGGACCTGATGGGCTGGGGGCAGAGTTTTACAAGTTGTTGAAAGAGGAAGTGGTGGCCTCACTGTGTAATATTTTACAAGAGACCAGGGAAGGGGGAAGGATCCATGGCACATGCTGCCAGGCTTTGATCACTGTTCTTCCCAAAGCAGGAAGGAACCTGGAGGAATGCAGGTCCTTTAAGCCGATCTCGCTCCTGAATCATGATTGCAAAATCATGGCTAAAGTTTTAGCAAACCGACTGGAAGAGGTACTCCCCCCATTGGTCAACCTGGATCAGACTGAGTTCATTAAAGGAAGGCACTCCTACCATAACCTAAGGAGGCTATTGAATTATATCTGGCGGGGGGAGAGGCACCCGAGTGAGGCCTGTGTCCTTTCAATGGACGCCAAAAAAGCCTTCGATAGAATTGAGTGGGAATATATGCTGCATATTCTGCAGAGATTTGGGCTGGGGGAAGAGTTTGTTAAAGATAGTAGGAGCATTCTGTGCACACCCGAGGGCACAGGTTCTAGTTAATGGAATAGCAACCCTGGAGTTCAGATTATATACGGGAATAAGGCAAGGATGCCCCCTGTCACCCTTGCTATTTGCGTTGGCAATAGAGCCTTTGGCAATCAAAATTAGAGATGAGCCTGATATAAAGGATATCAGGGGAAGAGAGGGGGAGGCATGTCATATCTATTTATGCGGATGATGTCCTACTGTTTTTGACAGAACCAAATGTGTCGGTCCCTAAGGTGCTGTCAGTAATAGAGCAATTTGCAGTTTTTTCCCGGTACAAAATTAATGTGCAAAAGTCCAAAATCATGTTTTTAGGAGGGAGTAACAGGAAGGAAGCCTGGGGGTTAAAAAGAGTACAACATACACTTACATACCTGGGAATTGAGGTGGGAAAGCAAGTGGGGAGCCTATATGAGGCAAATTATAGACCACTGATAAGGGAAGTTTTACAAGACCTGAGTAGGTGGAAGGAGCTGAGTATTTCCTGGATGGGATGGATCAACCTCCTTAAAATTAACGTTTTGCCCAGAATCTTATATAAAATGCAGATGATCCCTTTCAGCCTGACAGCTCAGGATATAAAGAAATTGGAAAGTGCATTTACAACTTTTGTCTGGAGGGGCAAGCACCCCAGAATTAGTCAGAAACAGTTAAAAGCACCAATAGCACGGGGGGGGGGTAAATTTCCCAGACATGATGGGGTACTTTCTGGCAACACAATCTAGGTAAATACAAAATTGGGTACATAGACAGGAGGTTGCCAGGTGGGTTGAGCTCGAAGAAGATGGGGCACCAGGGAGAATTTCGAGTTACCTTTGTGAGGAGGGACTCAACCGGTATAGAAGTCTGGATGCACCTAATCTGCTGGCGGTGGCGGGCTTGTGTGCATGGGGGAAAATTAAGAAGAGACAAGGCATTGAGGCATGTCAGACTCTACTGGTCCCACTGGTGGGGAACCCGGATTTCCTGCCAGGTTTGGAGGATGATGGATTTAAACTATGGCAGGATAAGGGGGTTAAATGCATGGCGACCTTGACATCTGGGGGGAGTATATGCACATTTCAGGAGGTTAGAGAGAGGGTGAATGTGCCCACTTAACATATGTATAGATACTTCCAAATAAGGGACTATTATAAATGGCTCAGTGGGCCTAGGGAAACAAGGACACTGATGGAAGATGTGGAAAGAGAGATAATGGGGGCTAATAGGTATGAGAAGCGACTAATAGGGAGGGCTGTGAGATTGGACAGGAAAAGTCTTTTTCAGAACCCTCCCCAGAAGGTGAAGGTTTGGTGGGAGTGGGATATTGGGGAAGAAATCAGTGAGGCTAACTGGCAGCTAATGTTAGAATCCCACCAGGGACTGCTAGTATGTAACAAGTGCAAAGAAGCCCAATTCAAAAATATTCAGATGCTATACTATCCACCAGCTATGGTGCACAGCTTTTTTCTGGGGGTCTCACCATTTTGTAGCAAGTGCAAAATAAATAGGGGCACATACCAGCATTATTATTGGAGTTGCCCAGTGATAAAGTCCTACTGGCAAGACATATCCAAAGAAATCACTTCTATGAGAGGAAAGCCTATTGAGATCTCCCAAAAATCATTGTTGTTGGGGGTAGAAAAAGAAAATGGGGAATGATTTCTCTACCTTAGATGGATAAGGGTGCTACTTACAGTGGCTAGAATAGGAATACAAAATGTATGGACCATGGCTGCGGGACCATCAGTGGGTCAATGGAAAGAACTCACGGTAAAAGTCTTAGCAGTGGACAAGCTGACATACAGCTTAAAAGGGACAGAAGACAGATTTGAGAGAACCTGGGCAGAATATCTGGGTGCTCTGAGTATGGGGGAAAGAATGCTGCTGGAGGGTAGCGGGTTATTTAATTGAGAGAAGGGACCTCTGGGTAAGATGGAGATGAGATAGAAAGAAGGGACACAGACTGAGTTAATAGTTAATTGTTAGGGGGTAATGGGTAGGGGAGGAATTTTTGGAAAATAAATGGAAAAAAGGACAGTAATGTGGAATGAAGTCTGAAATATAACTGTGTGTTGTGGCAAATGCATATGACTGTACCATACAGATTGTTTATAGCTGCTGGCTATGAATTGTATATGGATAACTGTCCATTAATAAACATATGAAACAAACAAAAAAGTAAAGTTGTTTATTAATATACATTAGCATACATTTCAATTCTACTAAACAAAGACACAGACAAAACAAACAGCAATATCAATGAATTTTAGAAAGGTAAGCAATCATAAAATGTGGGGTTTTACCTGGAAATAACATGATGCAAAATAGGTTGACAGTGTCCCTTTAACAACTTGTCAATCCATTTCTTTCTTAATTAATTCAAACTTGCACACCCGAGAAGAATATGTTTTAAACCCCTTTTCCCTGAGCATTCACTCTTATAATCCAACCTCTTAGGTACTGAGACCAGGTTAAAGAACAGATATTTACTCCATTTACATAAAAATGTAACCTTTCAAGTGCTTTAACATGTAAGTTGTCATTACATTTCTCAATATAATTTTCTCTTTAATGTACTTTTTTAAAGTTACTATAACCTTGATTTTCCATATCCTTCTGCTTTTAGATATCCCAGACCCTTTCCTTAGCCATGCATGTATATTGTTTTACATCCAGGAAATTCCAATCTTTATGGATCCTATCCAATCCCATCTGTCTTAGTCTCAGTTCCAGTTCCCTGAACCAGATCCATGATTTTAAAGTTTCAGCTACTCCACCACCTAACATGTTTTGCGCATCCATCCAAAAGGAATATAATTGTTTATTTCCTTATTTATATTACATTTTTAAAAGTTAGTAATTTGCCTAACTTCTGATATTGCTTTTAATGATGACATGCCAGTTTCAGCCCTTAGAAATTCTGGTGGAATAGATTGTGGTAAACCCAACGTAAGGTGCAGGAACAGGTTTTGAATAGATTCCAGTAGATCCACCCCCATAGTCACTCCCCAAACTTCTGAGCCATATAGGATAGCAGAGTTAACTTTCATTTGATATATCTTTCATAAGGAAGAATTTAATTTACTAATAAATTGCTTTGAAAAACTGTTAATAGCCAAGACTACCTGCCTAGTCTTTTTATTTTACTTATTTCTATATGAGAATTCCAATCCTGCTTTAGAATTTGATATAAACATAGAATTTGATGGCAGATAAGAACAGCTTTTCCCAACGAGTCTGACCATTTCCCTACCTAGCGGATAAGCTGCTGATCCTAGTTAACCAACAGCCTACTTCCTCCTACCCCCCCCCCACTAGAATTGCCGTGTGTCTGTCCCATGCATTCTTAAATTCCCCCACTGTTTTTGACTCTGCGACCTCCACAGGAAGGCTGTTCCATGCATCTACAACCTTCTCTGTGAAGAAATACTTCCTCACGTTACCTCTGAGCCATCTCCCCTCTATCTTCAAATTGTGCCCCCTTGTTCTTGCACATCTCTTTTTCTGAAAGATACTACCCTCTTGGACTTTGTGGATTCTCTTGAGGTACTTGGAAGTTTCTATCATGTCTCCCCTCTTTTCCTCCTTTCTTCAAGGGTATACATATTAAGCTCCTTTAGTCTTTCTTCATATGTCTTCTGGTGCAGACCCTGCACCATTTTGGTTGCCCTCCTCTGGACAGCCTCCACCCTGTCTATGTCTTTGTGGAGATGGGGTCTCCCAGAACTGCACACAGTACTCCAGGTGTGGTCTTACCAACTGTCTGCACACAGGGACAACAACTTCCTGTTTTCTACTGGTGATGCCTCTCCCTATGCATCCCAGTATCCCCCAGCCCTCCTTACTGCCTTTTCACATTGCTGGCCCACCTTTAGGTCATCTGATATAACTACCCCCAGGTCCCTTTCCATTTTTGTTGTTGTCAGTATCTCACCCCCCATTGTGTACTCTTCCTCTAGGATTTTGTTTCCCAGGTGTATTACTTTGCACTTCTTTGCATTGAATCTAAGCTGCCATACATTTGACCATTCCTCCAACCTTGCCAAGTCCCTTTCCATCCTTTCCACCCCACCTTGTGTATCAACCCTGTTGTGAATCTTTGTGTCATCTGCAAAGAGACATACTTTTCCTTCCAGTCCCTCTGCCATGTCACTTATAAAGACATTAAAAAGGACCGGCCTCAGTACTGACCCTGTGGTACCCCACTAGTAACCCCCTTTCTTCACTGTGGACTCCGTTAACTATTACCCTCTATGTCCTGTTGTCCAGCCAGTGTTTTACCTAGGCTACCACCCTGGGACCCACTCCTAGGCTGGCTAATTGGTTTATTAATCCTTTTGTATATGACTGTGTCAAATGCCTTGCTGACGTCTAGGTAGGCCATGTCCACAGCCCCTCCCTGGTCTACTACTTTGGTCACCTAGTCTAAGAAATAGATTAGATTCATCTGACATGACCATCCCACTACAAATCCATGCTGCCTTGGGTCCTGTGTCCCTCTGGCCTCTAGGTACTCAACAATTCTTTCCTTCAGAAGTGATTCCATCATTTTCCCTACCACTGAGGTCAAATTGACAGGTCTGTAGTTTCCTGCCTCTGCCTTACTCCCACTTTTGTGAAGGGGAATCACATCCGTGCTCCTTCAGTCCTCAGGTACCACACCATCCTCCCATGATTTATTAAAAAGGGTAGTCAGTGGTGTTACTAGTTCTCTCCTTAGTCCTTTTAGAATTCTGGGGTGAATTCCATCTGGCCCCATTGCTTTATCCACCTTCAGTTTTAAGAGTTCTTTCAGAACCCTTTCTTCTGTGAAAGGACTGATATCAGCCCTTTATATAGTTATATTCATTCTCAGATAGTTAAAATTAGCAACTTCTTCTAAAGGAATGCCACTGGCACACCATTTAAATCTTGGATTCTTAGGCTTATTAACAACCAAAACGTTTGATTCATCCACATTAATCTGCAACTTTAGTTTATTCAAAATACATACTTTTGAAACAAGTGCTTTTATGGCCCTTCAGGAGATTTAGAATTAATATTATATCATTTGCATACAAAAGTATATTAATGGGATTGCCTTATATACATGGTGCATCAATATCTTCCTTATCAAGATTGTATATGAGTTGATCAATATATACATTTAATAATATTGGTGCTAAAAGGCATCCTTGTTTAACACCTTTATGGGTACTAATCAGATCTGTCAGTATTCCATCACATCGAAATCTAAATTCAAACTTTCATATCTGTGTGTAATATTTGTATCAGAGTTAATAATCTGCTCTCCATATTCCAGCTTTCCAGAATTTGCCACAAAATTAATCTATCCACATTGTCAAAAGATGCACATATATCTAAGAAAGCCAAAAATAATCCATTTTTATATATAACTTCTGATTTTCTCTTAAGATGGTCTATGATGAATAGACTATCTACAGTCAAAAATTGTTCACAATACCCAAATTGTTTTGTACTTATATTATTTTCTTTTATCTATGTACTTATTTTTCCAAGACAATCCGTGTAAAGATTTTTGCAGAAATACACTGTAAGGAAATAGGTTCGTAATTAGAGGGATCTTTCCAACATCCTTTTTTAAAGACTGGACAATCTCAGCAGTAAGCCATGTACAGTATATGGAATCTGAGTTGACTTAATAATAAAAGCATATAATTAATAGAATATATCAGCCTACCATGCAGACTTATACTGGAATAACGCTGCAGGAGCTCCATCCATCCCTGTTGCTTTCTTTCTTTTTTGATCCAGGATAAATTTCTGTACCTGGCTAATGGTCAGATCTTCCCATTTAATATCCACCTTCAGTACATCATTACTGGTTACCATGTAAAATGGTTCATTCATATCCTTCTCATTATCATCATAAAGTGTTTTAAAATGTTCTACCCATTTTGAGGCAGGGATCTGAGCATCTATATACATTCCTATTTGTTTCTGACCATATGCAACTAATGTTCTGAAGCTTTTATTATCTTTATTTTTTACTGAATCTTGTAATTCAGCCCATAAATAATTGTTATAAGCCATTTTTGAGTTTATGCATGGGCATCAAACTCCTTAGGATAGTGACTTTTGAGGGGTGTGACACTGTCTGTCCAATGCAGAGTGCTCTGCAAGGGGCTCTACAGTATCACACCAATCATCACCCAAGCTGGTCATGACACTGCTTTGCCAGAAGTGGTCTGCACTTGAAAAGAAAAAGTCACACCAATCATGTGACGGCTTTTTCCTTTCATCTGCAGGTCACCGGGCAGCAAACTGCTGTTTGCGTCACGATCAGCCTGGCTGATGTCTCGGCCCCCCCCTCGCCATCCCACTGGTCCCTTCCTGGAAGGTGAGAGGGGGCACTTTCCTCTCCTGCCTCCTCCACTTCCCACTGACTCCTTTTGCTTGTTTTCTCCCACCCATGCAGAGTAGGTCACAGCCTAAGCTCTGTATGGGCTGGGAGTATACAGTGCATGAAGGCACTTTAACTCCAAGTGCAATCACACTAGCAGATCCCCCTCGCCTGCTAACATTGGGGTGCTCAATCCCCATGTCAGCATGTATCCCACCAGTACTCTGGCACACTGGGAGCCCACCCCAGTGTGCCAAAATCTGTGTTATGAATAGTTTACCTGTGAAAAAGAAAACAGTCCCACAACATCTTTTTCTTAAGCCCCTGCCTGCCGACATTGGGGTGCTCAATCCCCATGTCAGCATGTATCCCCCCCAGTACTCTGGCACACTGGAAGCCCACCACAGTGTACTGAAATCCATGTTATGAATGGTTTACCAGTAAAAAATAAAACAGTCCCACTACGTATTTTTTTTTAAACCTGAAAAAAAGGAAACAGGCCCTCATCATTCCAGCCAGCCCCCCTCCCCAACCCACACCCCACCTCCCCACACACCCCCACCCATACTTACCTCCAGAGGTCAGCAGCAGCAATCTTATGTGGACCAGGAACACGTCTGCACTCTTCAATATCTGACCGCAAACTAAAGAAAATCACGGTAAGCCCTATAATGGCAATCAATGGAGGGTTTCAACTTAGGTTGATATCTCAACCACTTTTTGGAGCTTTGGTCCCAAATTTTCAACATGGGGTTCTTGGGACCCTACCTCATGAACACAGTCACTATCATTTTGTTTCTCGGTCCCAAAAGGTTATTTTGCAGTCACTGCGTGGAATCACCTTTAAAGACCAATTAATGAAATGACAGTGCCACTGTTCATGAGGTGGGGTTCCAAAAAGCCCTTGTTGCAAATTTAGTAAAAAAAAAAATCCCACAAATGACTGTGTTATGAGCGTCCATTGTGCAGTTTCTACGCACGCTCATAATGTCATCAATTTTTAAGATTTTCACTCTAAATTTCCAACATTGCCATTTTTTCATACTCCCTTATGAACACTACAGCTGTCATTTTTTGCGTCCTTCTCAAAATGTGTTTTTCCACCTGTTGCACAGAATGGTGCAGTAACTGTGTAAAATCTACTTTTTGGACAGTTTAACAAAATTCCAGTGCCACTGTTCATGAGGGGAGGTCCCAAAAAGGCCATGTTGAAAATTTGGTGAAAATATTCCAAAAAATGAATGTGCTATGAGCTTGCATTGCAGTTTCTATGCACACTCATAACTTTGCCACGTTTTCATATTTTCACCCCAGATTTTCAACATTACCATTTCTTTGCACCTCCTCATGAACAGTGCAGCTGTCATTTTTCACATCCTGCCCAAAATGTGTTTTCGCTCCTGTGGTGTCAAATGGCACACTTGCTGTGTGAAATCACCTTTTGGGATTGAGTAACAAAATGACACTGCCACTGTTCATGAGATGGGGTCCCAAAAAGCCCATGTTGAAAATTTGGAGCAAAAATACCAACAAACGCTCAGAATATTAGGGTTTCCAACTGTAACGCCCACCCTGTACAGACTGACAGGCATCTAATGAAGTAAACCAGTGCTGGAAGAACATAAGAAATTTGTGTTGAGAGTGATATCTTAAAATACAAGGCAGAGGAATATACATAGAAAAACATGGGAGGCATGTACAACAGCAATACCAACAGCGAACTTTCAGCATTGACAAATGCTTGTTTATTGTGTATTAAGGTTCTGTATTCTTTTTTTACCTGAATTAATGCCCTTTTAAACTCTATACTAGTGGTATTCCTTGAGTTTTATGCCAATAAGTTAATCTTTTCCTATTCTGACACTTTTTGTCATATCACAGTACTTTACCTGCCATCCTACTACCCTTTGAAAGCATTCTGGCTTCCTGTAATAAATTATTTTTAAAATAATTCAGCATGTCACTGAGTAAGTATAAAACTTCCACTCCAAGACATTCACTGAATGTAGCCTTCAGACTTTCACCTGGTTCTGAATTCTGTAATAGCTCTACTTTCTGGGGAATTAATGGATTCCATTTTAGTTTTTTGTCTGCCCTTACAATAAGATGTTTATATGTTTCCTTTTCCAAATAATCATCAATAGATTCCTCATTGTAGTCATTGTGATCTATGTTTAAGATGGTCATAATGGGATAATGATCTGATACAGCCTCATATGACATTTTGAAATCTGCAACATTTAAGAAAAAAAATGACATCTTCTATGGCAAAATCTAATGTTGACCCCCAAGTAGGATGAGTTTTCTCACCATAAAGATCACATTTAGTTCTTCCATTCAATGGCTGCGATTCACTAATGGGTGGGTTTCACATGAAATGCGTGTAACCTACCCATGCAGTACTGCACCCACAGACAGGTGTATGCTTGACAATATTCACCATTGCCAGCCAACTGTCCACAGCCCTGCCCCCTGGCATGCAGGCACACAGGAGGTGGATAGGTGTGGGGCTGTGGACCTGGGCAGGCATCTAATCGGAAGCCCATCCTGGGTCCCAGAATGGATTCCCCTACCACATGAGTGGGGGGATCCTAGGATGGCACACTCCATCCCATGAAGCACCAGTGGGTGTTTGCCCTAATGGCCTCCTTGCCCCCCAGGTGGCCCTATCAGATGTGGCAGCTGTGTGCCGAGGGTTCCCTTGGCTGCCATGCCCTGCCGATGACTTGTTGAGGAGCACTTATTGTAGTATGCTTGGTCCCCCCTGCAGACCTGTAGCACCCCGGGACTGCATGCAGTGCTAGCATGAGTATCATCGTGGGCATACCCACTGGTATGCCCCTGACCCACCCCTCATGTGGAGCCGCTGGGTAGTTGTATCCAGCGCACAGGGCGCAAGTGCATCCATAGTGATTACTGTGGGGGATGTCTGCTGTGTGGCAGTCCCGTATAGGGTTGCCATAGTGGCCATTATGCATAGGTTAATACTCCATCAGGAATTTTAGAAGCTTTATTACCTTACTGTTAACCCTTTTATCTTTTGCACTTGTACCCAGAATGTTTAACAGCTAATTTCTTCTGCATCAACTTCCTTAAAACGTTCATTTACATTATCAATACAAGCATTCCAAATGCCCATCAAAATCAGCTGTATATGTTCATCATGAGATAACAACTCTTCCAGGAATCTTCTCGTTTCTAGTAGTATGTCTCCAAACTCTATGATAGTTAGTGAAGGTGTAAGATATACATTTAATATCACCAGACTGTTATATTAATCCAGTGTTAATTATGTTGCCAACCAAAAATCATGACTATTATGGTACTCTTTAATCTCGAAATTTACTCTTGTATTCACCAGGCCATTAACCCCCCCACACACACACACACACACACACACGCACATCTGCATTTATTATTCATCTTCTTTGCTAATATTTTGAATTTTCGGAACCCTTGCAGGTGGACATAAAAATTATTATCCACTCACGTTTCTTGAACTAAAATTATATCATATGGCCAAATAAAATGTAACCAAGTACCATCATCTATTTTTATATTAAGCCCTGCTATATTCCAGTTTATCACTTTTTTTTACTAGAGACTGTGATGACCTTTAACATATCACATTCACTAGTTATGGTACAACAACTTTCATCCACATCTGATGTTTCCCCTTCTTCATCATAATCCAAAATTGCATAATGATTTTGTACATTAATATCAGTACAGTATGAGACTCCTGACATTTCTAAATCATTATAAAATCATATTTGTCATCCCAGACTTTACTATTTTTCACTCTTAACCCCCTTTGTAATCATCCTCTAATACTATTCCTACATGGGAGTGTGCCAGCTAATTCATGAACTATTTCCACAGGTTTCTTCAAAAATCTTAGGTGAGTTTGCTGATTACACACCTCTTCTGTACTTTTCTAAATCCTTTGCTCCTACCCCCACCCCACCCCCACACACACACTTTACTCACAGTTTGATTTTCTGGCAGTTTAGTAGTACTCATAGAATTATATTTCTTCATTGTACAATCCATTTCTACTACCACTTTCCTTACTTCATTTTATGTTTCTAAGACTGAGTGTCTAATACCATCGTTTCTTACAGCCTTACTGGGGTTTAACCCTATCATGGTAAACTGACGTAAGATCTTCTAAAACTTTCTTTTTTTCAATATAGATTTGAAAATATTACAGATTGTTGTTTTAAGCAGAAATGAGGTTTCATTTTCTTGTTTTCAGAATTCCTCTAAAATATACTGTAGGTAATGTTTATACATTGCATTCCCTTCTGTGTTATAATTTCTTTTCATGTTTTCTAAATTCTTGAGTTGAGTTATATACTGTAAATCAGAATCAGTAGCTGGTATACAATATACTTTTACTTCAGTATTTAGGTCTTTGTTAGTTTTCACATGGACTGTCTGTATAACTTTGTTTTTATTTTTTTGTTGTTGTTGCTGTTTCTTTTTGCACTCTCTTTCCATTTACCACTGTTTTTTCATTCAGCTTGTCACCATTTTTCTTCTCTTTGTTTTTTTTTTTTTTTTTTGGTTGGTTGGTTTGTTGTTTTTTTGGTTTTTTAATCAGATCCAAAATCTCTTTCTGTTCTTTTAGTATCACCTCTTCTGTCATTTGTTGTATTGGCTTATTGCTCTATTTATTTTCCTTACCCTTTTTCACATTCCCTTCCGAGTTATTATTATTCCTTAATTATTTGTTCAACTCTTCCAGGGATTTCAGAATTTTCCCCATTATTGCAAGCAGTACCTTGCTCCCTTCCCTGGTCTATGGTGCCCCTGTATTACAATTCTTCTGGGAGACTGAAGTCCTAAAACTGAATGTCCTATACAACAAGATCAGTCGATGTGCATCGAGTACACCACCCAGGAGGCATCACTGTGAGGTACTCTCTGATCTGAACTGGCCTACACTGGAATACAGGCTCCTTCAATCTCTCCTATGCTACACCTTCAGACTCACCAAGATCTATACCCCTCCCCACCTACAGGGTCTTTTGGCCCCAAAACCCATGAAGTACACCCTCTGCCCATCAAATACCAGCTTGCTGGAGATCCCTAGGGTACAGGCTAACCTAGGAAAAAGATCTTTCACATACACTGCCCCCTACCACTGGAACTCCCTTCCTGAAAATTTAACCAAAGTCACCTCTATTGAAGGGTTCAAGGCAGGGCTAAAGGTTTATATCTTGGAACGCTGTCTTTGCAGCTGCTATCACTGAACCCTAATGGGGATTGCTATTTTAGGTTAAAGGCGTACCTATGACTTGTTTGTTAGCACATGACTCTCACCTATCCTACTGCTGCTAAAGTGTAAGTGATGTTTGTAACTAATTTTCCTGTGTATAAGCGTGTTTGTTTGTTTTTTTCTCATAAATTCCTTGATGTATTTTTTCTGTATTATGTAGTCTGAATTGTCATGAACTTCTTGTTTGCACTGTATGTAACTAATTCCGGGTTGCCCCTGAAAAGGGGACTGCTGGTCTCAGTGGGCTCATGCAATTATCAAAATGTCATAAATAAATAAAATTAGATTAATATGTACTGGAGCTGATTTTATTTCCCCAAGTTGTTTACCAATAAGTATATTTTCTTGAGCTGTGTAATTCTCAAGCATTTAGTAGAATTTTCTGCTGTTATTTCAGTCACATGCTCCTCTAATGGCTGCTGATAAGCATTAATCAGAGCTCTAGAAGACAAATTTCTTCTCCCCTCTGTAACAAATGGCGTAATAACATTCTCAAATTCTTCCAGGAAATCATTATTTGTTTTTTATTTCCCTTTATTACATCCAAATCTTCTTTCTTTTTAATTGGGGGATTAAAGCCTGTTGATTTTAGATGATAATTAATTCTTCTCTCCAATCATCCTTACCTCATAAATTATTAGTTTATGCTTCTGCACCCTGTGATTCCAGTTCTTTAATAATTTTCATCATATAATTCTCTTTCTGAGTTCTAGCCATCTCATTTGTTGTTTTAGGAGATGGGGTTCTTGGGTCAACCATCATATTAATTTGTTCCTCTATTTCCATTTTTGATTTAGTAAATTCAGTATTTTTTTATTATTATTATTATCTGATTCCTTCCTTCCTTTAAATGGTTTATCATTACACAGTCTCACTTCCTGAGTTTGTACCTCTGCATGTTTACTCATTATTAACCTTATCACGAATTACAATAATAGACTCCTTGTATGAAGAAATTCACCAAACATAATCACTCCAATAATCCAAAATTCAGAAATTAAACAGTCTCACTAGATAACAGACATATTTAACTTGCTTAGGTAAATCATGAATATGTCTCTCCTTTGAATTGTGTATATTCTAGTCCAAATTCACTTGTCGTCCTTAGACTTCTTAAATCAATCTAAAATCAGAAATGATAAGCTTATTTTAATTATTCAGTCTCTAAATGTGTACCATTAACTATCCAACTATTATGAATAGTATCAAACTTATTCAAATCGTCATATTAATTTCCCTTGCAATTCAATTTTACCCTGCTAGTAAATCCTGAACATAGGCTTTCATTCTCAGTATCTAGCACATTTTCAGCTTCTTGGGGGCACTAGAATGAATTTTAAAAAGGAACAGCTTAATTTATAAAAATAGATTCTAATGTTTAAAAAAAAAAATGTCACTGTTTATGCTCCCAAATATAAAAATAAGGTCAGAATAAGCTGACTCACCAAACCTTAAAATTTGAGGGGACTTCCTTGTAGAACAAGCATTTGTTAGTCATCCCTCTTTTATCCTCTCTTATCCATTTGTTGCTATCAGATGCACAAACTTAGTTAAAAGCACAATCCAAAAACTTTGTTGCCAGAAGCAGGTACAGAATCCAAAATACCAAGAAAATTTAAACTATAGTTCAGGATGCTTTTATATTTGATGAGAAGTCAAATGTTAGCCATGGCGCTTTATGCTACTCCATGTCACAACTCCCTCTGGACTTTAAGACTGACAGATATCTATGTTGACCAATCACATTACATTAAAAGGTCATTTGACTCATAGCTCATGAAATTCAAAAATCTTCCAAGTTATTTTGACATTTTATATATATATATATATATATATTATAGGGGCATGGTCATGCCACTATAGTTAGGGTTGTGTAGCCTATTTAATGTTAAATCTCAAATTTTGCACATCCGGCCCAGTGGCATGGAGGGCTGAAGCATCATGCCTTACCTCCTTCCACACTGGGGACCTGTGTTTGTGGTGCAAGTGGGTCATTGGGGTCAGCCAGGGTGGGAGAGGATCAAGCATCCAAGGGACAGCTCTCCTCTCTTGGGGAGGGTGGGGAACAGAAACCGGCACCTGCCTGACACCTAGTGAAGGGTAGGTGTTGGCACACTATGTCCTGTACTGAGGGGCTTCGAGGTGCAGCAGCCAACTGGCATGCTGTGTGCAGAAGCATGCACAGCTCAGCCATTGTCAGCATTGCATGCTTCCCTCTGCAGAAACATGGAAACTGGTCCTGATCAAGCAGTATGAAGGCCACTCTCTGCAGGTGTCACCCCTGAGAAGGCACCTCCCTGAACTGGATCCAGTCCTCATGGGTAGAGTTGGGGGTTCCTTGCAACCCTGCCATGGAGGGTAAGCCATGAGGGAAGAAGGGAAGGTAAGCCTGAAGGTTGGGGGATGGGGCTGGGAGGGTGGCAGGCTAGTGGGCCGACCGGGACAGAGGGAGAAAAATAGCAAAAAAAACCCTCACATTTTGCAATTTAATAACTTTGCAACCAATCAATATATTTGCACAAAATTTGGTATGCACTGTCCCCCGTGGGGTAGATCTCTTGATTTGGCAAGTTTCCTTCAAGTCAGATGTACGGATTCTAAAATCCGGGTAGCACAAAAACCTTAAGAGTCACCATTTTTTGCATTTTTTCCCTCATTACCTTGCGTCCAGACGGTGTGGAATTTTGGTGCGATTTTTCTATGGTATATACAGTTTGGGTAATAGAACTGCCATGCTTTGTTTGGTGAAAAAATACGAATCTGTTACAAAGTTATTACATTTTAAGTTCCCATTGTTTTTAATGGAAAGTTCACTGTTCAAATTAGAGGGGTAGAGTTTGATAAAGATTGACTTCGGGAAAAAGGATTCTTTCTCGAGACAGCCATTCTTTTTCGTGAGAAAAAATCCTTTTTCGTGAGGTAGAATTCCTTTTTTATGAGTCGCCATCTTGTTTTTTTTTTCAGGAATTAAAAAGTGTTGGAAAATACATTAAAATATTGTGATTCTACAAATCAGACACCAGAACATTGCTAAACGGGACCTGTTTAGCTAGATTCTGGTGTTTGTTTTTCAGAATTAGTCCAAGAAATACCTTTTCTGGGCATCCAAAACCCAGGTGCACAGCTTAGCAAAAGGAGCACCGCCCCACGTTTTCTGTATGAGAACAGAGGATTTTCTTGAGTTCTGCAGCCACAGCTGAACTCCTACTGCCAGCTGCAGTGGGAACTGTGAGCTCCCATGGCCTGGTGTATAGTGGCACCCCCACCCACTGATCTCCCTTCCCATTAATTTTGCAGAAGCCCTGCAATATTTAAATTCTTTCAACATAAAAATGTGCATTCTGGGCATTTGCTCTGCATTGTAATGGACAGTGCTATACATTTTGAAGCTGAGAGGTTAAGAGACATGTTTCCATGGTTAAAGAGCTTGCATAAGTCGCATGTCATAGCCTGTACTCTCCCTAGTCCATACACTAATATCTGCTGGCTGCTTAATATGTTAGAGATGAGAAGAATCAGGATCAGAACTGAAGACAAATTAAAACAGGTAATATACTGTAATAATATACTGTTGCCCCTCATTCAAGTTCATGTGTTCACTTTTTAAAGGAAAAACTTTAAAAAAAGGCTCCAACTTGCCCAAATTCCTCCCAAGTAGCCAACTTGACCATTTTGAGAGCCACCGGGGTTAGTGAGCTGCTCATTTTGATGTTGCTGAATAACCCCTGTTGGCAGCCTCTCCGCAGCATGGACCTGCTACTCTCCATATGGTGGTGGACTACCATCGCTAGCAAACAAATACTGTATATACAGTATGTTACAACAGTTAGCAAAAAAAATAGGCAGAAAGAAATAAGAATCCTTTTTGCAAGTTCTTTTGTGTTTAAAAAAAAAACAGTCTGCAGAAAGTTTGCGCCCCCCTCCAAGCTGTCAAGTTTGAGCAAATACAAAATGTGTAAAGTGATTGAGCGTGTCTCCCCAGCCCTGGAGTCGCCCCTGGTAAGTCAGGTCTGAGGAGAAAGTGGCATGATTTTGTATCAGATCCAAATGCTCTTTGTAAAGTGATAATAAAAGTTCTGCCCTTCCTCTGTGTAAATGGAAGTTTTTTTTTTCTTTTAAGAGAAAGTTCACACCCCGGCAGTAGATATGAGTAAGAGATGTTCTACGAAAAGAAAATAAAATTTCTCTTTTTGCTTCTGCTTTGGAATACCCACCCATCCCGTCTGTTACAATGAAATATTAATGTTTTGTTACACTTGCATTTGCCTGTCAAACATGAGCCAAACATATATATCAAGCAATAATCGACTGGCGTCTCTTTCTTTGTATTATTCATTTTACTCCTTTAAAATTATTAACAGTGTATTATATTTAATATTCGACAGAAGTTGCCAATGCTGTTTGATCGCTACACAGTAAACATCTAATCATCTCCTTTTACAAATTACATATGTATACTGTATGGATGGTTAATATTTCCCCTAGGAAAGATGACATCCAAACCGATACTATCATTGTGTCCTCATCATCTCATTAATACCAACGATAAATACAAACTGCAAAGCAGAAAGCGCCATTTGCATTTATCAGATGGCAGCTGACTGAGGAAGAGACAACAGGGCTGTGCCACCAGATATTCCATTTTAGTTGTAAATTCCTGTTCACTAGAGAACAGACACAGTTTGGAATACATTTGAATAACTCAATGATTTTCCCACTGGCAGCACGGGGATGAGCACACTAGTAACACCTGGCTCACAGAAGTATTGTGAGAGTAAAGTACTGATTACGGAGGGGTGGACTGAGTAGTTTTTTTTGCATGAATTAAATATACAAATAAAGGAATATCTCAGAAATACTCTTGTTTTTAACAAAACAAGTGACACAGACAGAAATCAGAACACTTAATGAATACAGAAAGGTTTTTAAACAGTATGCTCTATTTTTTGAGATGTTCATTGCACTGCTGCTTTAAGCGATAATTAAAATGTAAAACAGGTGTGGGTTGTTGTGGGACTTACTCATGCCTGGTGCAGTGTGTCAAGAAGTCACAGGTCTAGTGACTTTAACCGCACCAGAAGTGGGTAATCCCACAACAACCCACACCATGTCTCACATTATTGCGATCCTGCAATAACTTGTAAAAAAAAAAATTTTGTAATTAATTAGTGTTAACATGAACATTAAATTTGTAGTTTTTTAAAGATGTTCTAATGATTTTATTGAAGTATCCCTCCTGGCTAGATGTATTATTCTCCGTTGGCCCCCCACCCCCACCCCATGACAAGAGAACTGTGAGTGAGGGAGAGCGTCATGGGAAAGAAGCAAAGTGAGTAAGAGTGTAGCTTTTTCTTTTGAATTTTTTTAACTGAGTCAGTGAGAGTGACCGCCACTGGCCTGATGACTTTCTGTGCAGGGATGTCCAAGTTTGTAAGGTGTGTGCAAAGCAGACAGGTGAAGTGAGAGAGAGAGGTACTAAGTTAGTAATGCCGGTGTCAGGGTAAAAAGATACCAGCAAGGTTGTCTGGTTCGAGGTAAACCTGTCAAAAAAGGAAACGGTCCCTCGCCAATCAGCCCCCCAACCCCACCTCCCATTCAGCACCAACCACCCTACACCCCCAGTACACTCCCACATACCCTCACTCACATGAACAGATCCAGGTTCAAAACCCACTCTCCAATTGAAGACACGTCTTGTTGCTGGAACCGGCAACTACAATATGAGAAACTAAGGTAAATGAGGTTTAATGTACTGTATTTTAATGGGGGTTTCAACTTTTATGCATAACTTTGGCATTTTTTGACATTTTGACCCAAAATTTTCAACATGGCCTTTTGGGGACCCCCACCTCATGAACAATATGACTGTCATTATGCAACATCCACTAGAAAGGTGATTTCACGGTCAGTTGGTGAACTCACCTTTTGGGCAGGATTTGTGTTATGACAGTCATATTGTTCATGAGTTGGGATCATAAGAAGGCTATGTTGAAAATTTGGAGTCAAAATGATTGACAATGGAACTTCCGGTGATGTCACCAACCGCATGGCTGCTTAGTCATGGCATTCCTGAAACAGCCGCTAAATAAAATATATTAAACAGTGAAGAAATGACCATCCAGATCACCAAATTGCCAGGTCTACAACTTAAATGATGGCAACATCCAAAATTAAGGGAAAAAACTCCCAAGCCACAAAGATTAAAGCTATGATGGGCATAGACAAAAAACATGGCCTACCACCGGAATCTTGCCCTGTATCCCCCGTTGCCAGTTTAGCTGACTCTGACAAAAGCCTAGAAACCCTGAATCCACAAGCTGTTATGTCTAAGCTTGACGGCATCATTAAAATGCTTCACCAGTTGGAGATATCGGTGGCTGATGTGCATGCTGATCTTCGTAGCATCGACAAATGAACCACGGCATCATAGCAAGCAGTAGGCTCCCTGGCATTTTCATCCAGTCAACATGACTGAGCCATTTTATATTTATTAACCAGAGAAAGGGAACTGCAGTTAAAACTTGATGATCAGGAAAACAGAGCAAGGCAGAACAACTTCCAAATTTACAGTGTACCTGAGGGGATGGAAGACTCCTTCCCCACAATGGAGGATTTAATTCACTACATTCTAGAGTCTGTACTACAATTGAAATCAGCAACGTCCTTAATTATAGAAAAAGCCAACAGATCACTATTACAGAAACCCAAGCAGCAGAATGCTAAGCCATGTTCGATAATGATTAAGATGCTAAACTACAGAGAGAGACAGCTCATCTTACAGGCGGCCTGGAAAAGAAAAGAAATTCAGTTAGATGGACAAAGGCTGTTCTTCGATCAGGACTTCCCAGATAACCTGAATACCAAAAGAAAGCAGGTAAAAGAGGTAAATCATGCTGCAAAGGAGAAAAACATAAAAATTCAGCTGCAGTACCCAGCTCACCTTCGCATTCTTACCGACAAGGGACCCCAGCTGTTCGACTCCCTCTTCAAAGCAGCATCTACCCTCTGTAGCATGGGCGTTCACATTCCTGAATTGCAGTCGGTGACCCTCGAGAGGGAAATAACTAGAGTAGCATGGCATAGAGTGGGAAGACCACGGTGCACTCAACCTACAGCGATCTCCTGACCCTCTCATCTGGGGGCTGATCTGAGAGACATTTTAGCCAGAGAAACTGCTACATCTATGGCAAATTCAGGGGAATCTGACTATGCAGCAGGCTCATCCACTGGATCATGAAGTGCTTCAGGTACTTTTATTTACTCAAAAACCTTTCCGGGAGATCAACTCTCTGAGTCGACAGCTTATCCATCCAAATTATATGGATGAAATACCCACGGTGGACATTTAATAATAGCACTTGGAGAGAACTGTTATTTGTAAACCTCTGGGAATGCGCTGTTTAGTTTTATGTTGATCTGTAATCTACTTAAACTAGACTGAGGAATGTGCTTCCTTTTTTCTTTCCAATTTTTGATAATGACGAGTTTCCCTATGAAGTATTTTTACTGAAGTTCTAGGGATATTGAATGGAAAGCAGGGTTATTAGCAGCTCATTGGGAGGCAATTTAGACTGGATGGTCAATAAAAGGAGCAGCGTTGCTTGGCTCCTAGACTACAGTCATAGGACCATACACCACCTACTAGGCCCAAATTTACCACGTTGTTCATGGAGGACAAAGATGACGTCGAGCCTATACTGACTCACAGCAGTCAGGCCTGTTCAGACCTAACAGGTGATCTAGTGATAGCTATCTTTTCCATGCTTGAACGGATCACTACCTTGGCAGGGTACAGATATTAAATTTAAGTTACTGTTTTGACTCCCCTACTCAGTTAGAGGGAAATCCAGTATCCTTTAGAGAGTAGGATTTTTTTCCTCCTTTCTCTTTTTCTCTTTCTTGCACAGTTTAAGAGCTTGTTCTTTCTATATGCATTGTCTAAAAAAGAAACAAGTTGAATGTATATTAACGTTATTTTTGGCACCTGTTGTGCCAATTGATTTTAGATGTTGGCTGGATTATACAATATATGCAGAGGAGGTATGAGGTGGAACAACTAATCTAATAGGAGTCTCCTCCTTAAGACAGCACATGACAATAAAACCCAAACAAAAGAAACGGTTATTAAGGTATAGTGGGAGCTCCCCAATGTTAAAAATGAGTACCCTTAGAGTGGTATCCCTTAATGTACAGGGAATAAATTCCCCTATTAAGCACCAGAATTCTCCATTATCTCAAGAAACTCAATGCTGACATATGTTTCTTGCAGGAAACAAGACTTTCCCAGACCGAACACCAGAAACTGACTCGCTCATGGGTGGGCACAGCAGTAAGTGCATCGCACCCTATGAGTAAAAAAGCTGGGGCAGCCTTTCTTCTTAAAAAAAAAAAATCACTACTGGAGAATACTGCAGAGGACCATACAACTGATGGCAGATTTGTTTCCATTACAGGGCATATATTCCCTCATAAAATTCATCTAGTTAACATATATGGCCCAAATATAGATGATCAGTCCTTTTATAACAAGGTGTTTCAGAAAATATTGGGGTTGGGGGAAGGAATGTTGTTGATGGGAAGAGACTTCAACTGTGTGATCTCCCCTTCCAGAGATCATTCATCACAAAAAACATGAGCATGATAGTAAGAGCAGGTATACAGGAAATGGCCCTTGTAGATGTGTGGAGAGAACTGAACCCTATGGGCAGACTACACTTTTAATTCAAACCCAAAAAAGACATACTTGAGGATTGACTATTTCCTATGTAGTAAGGCGGACATGTATAAAGTTAAGGACTGCTCCATACAGCCCAAATTAGTCTCGGACCACTCAGCAGTAGTTTTAGACTTTCAAATGGGGGACTGGGAAAGAGAGACCCTATGAAGAGTGAACACCTCCCTTTTAGACACAGACGATTTTAAAACGTTGATAAAGTCGGCTATACAAGAGTATGAAGAAAACAATAGAAAGCTCTGGGCACCTACAGAAGGAGAAGGAGAGAAATACCCCTCCAGCTTGGATAGGTGACAGCCCTGCCACTGCCACCACCACACGTCCAACGCTGGTTCCCCGCCACTGCCCCCTGCAGTCTTCCCGGGTTGCTGTCCCCCAACCCGGGGAACCGAGACGAACTTGAAGATGACAGGAGAACACAGCGGGAGATAAAGCAAGTTGACAAGAGCAGTGGCCTGACAGAGTTCCGAGCTGGAGGGCCGGAAAGATAAGCGAAAAAAAAAAAGAAAACAATAGAATACAGGATACAGGGATTAAATGGTATTGGGACACTCTTAAAGCGGTATTCCTGGGTCAAATTATAGCTTACTCATCTCGTCTTAAGAGATCATGAAAAGAGAAACAACTAGTGCTAGAACAAAAATTAAAACATCTAGAAGCAGAACATAAGATACGAGGGACATGATTAGTCTGGAAATAAATGGAACAGACCAGAAAAGAGTTGCAGATCCTACTGGATACCCAATTAGAGGGTAGGCTTAAATACTTAAACCAGTCCTACTATGACCATGGGAATAAAGCGGGAAGGTTACTGGCCTTCAGGTTGCATAAGATACAAGGCAGACAGATACTGTATGTTAAACATATACAGACCTCGGGAAATAATCAATCGGTTAACAACTACACCCTAAAAAGAATAGCTGAAGTCTTTAGTTCATACTATGCCACATTATATGCATCAGAGGAAGTAAACACAAATCCATCTAATACAACCAAATAATTTGTATCTAAAATACAGCTCCCAAAGTTAAGTGAAACAAATAAATTACTCTTAGAGGCACCCATCACTGCACAGGAAATAGATCCAACCATAAAAGAATTAAAAAAAAGGTAAATCTCCAGGTCCTGATGGATTTAATACATAGTTTTACCAGACCTTTAATGCATCATTAAACCCCATTTTGCTCAACCTATTTAACTCATGTGAAGATACAGATGACCTCCCACATTTGTGGCAGAGCACCTTAATTGCTGTCATTCCAAAAGAAGGCAAAACTCCAGAGGTCTGCTCCTCTTATCAGTCTATATCTTTATTAAATGTCGATTTGAAAATATTTACTAAAGTATTAACCTCCAGGATCAACAAGTTCTTGCCAGACTTGATACATCCAGATCAAGCTAGATTCATCCCTCACAGGCATATTCAAGACAATATAAGACGCTGCCTGAACATTATGCAGTCCAGGAAAAATCATAAAAAACAACAAATTGCCTTTTCAATCGATGCAGAGAAGGTGTTTTATTGCCTACAATGGGACTTCTTGGAATTGATATTAGATAAATTCGGGTTTGGATCCCAGTTTCTTATTTGGATTAAGGCACTTTATCTGAAGCCCCAGGCAAGGGTAAGAGTAAATGGCACAATATCTGGAACACTTAACATTCAGAGAGGTACAAGGCAGGGCTGTCCCCTCTCACCTCTGTTGTTCGCACTGAGTATTGAGCCCTTGGCAGAACAGATATGCTCCCATCCGGACTTAGAAAGTATAAGGGTGGGGTGGTAGAAAATAAAATATCTTTGTATGCAGATGACACCATGGATTTACTTAGGTAAATCCCTGCAGTACTTCCCCATTTTGATGTAGATATAAGAGGTATATAGTCAGATCTCGGGATTCAAAGTCAATATAGACAAGACAGAGGTCCTGCAAGTTAGTGGCCCATCCACACCGACCTTGACTCAAATCATTCCTTTTAAGTGGGTGAAGACAAGCATTAGATATCTAGGCATTTACATTTCCACCCAGCTAGATCAGCTGTATGATCTTAACTATGGGAAACTCTTGAAAGAGGTCTTCACAGATTTAAAAAGATGGGAGGTCCTGCCCCTGATCCTAACTGGCAGCGTCGAAACACTGTGTATGGATGTCCTCCCTCGGTTCCTGTTTTTATTCAGTTCCCTTCCTTTGCACATTCCCGTACCAGAGTGGAAAAAAATTTATGCAGCCCTTCATCATTTCATCTGGGGAAACCAAAAAGCCAGAATAGCTTGGGCCAGCTTGATGCGCCCAAAGGCACAAGAGGGACTGGGCTTACCCAGTTTGAAAACCTACTATTTAATGGCTCAATTAACATCCTGGGTAACTTACTGCTCAAAAGATGAGCAACATGTCTGTAGGGAAATGGAAGTTAGATCCAATCCAGAAGCCAATCCTCTGTTGGATTTTGACAACCCCCCGACCAAACTAATGAAGTACAATTCAAGTAACCCATGGCAAGCACAATCATATACGATATGGGGCACAGTCAAAAAAAAACTTAATTTCTGTCACTCACTTTCTGCAAGGTCAAAGATAGCCTCATGTATTTTATTCACTCTCCCGAGACGAGATGATATGTTTGCGAGATGGAGACACTAGGGCCTGGTCTACTTTAAGCAGTTTCAGACACAGGATAGGCTGAAAGCTTTTCAGCAACTACAACACAAATATAAACTACTGACTACACATTTTTTTAGGTATCTCCAAGTAGTCTCTTTTCTATCTCAAGGGAGTAAACTTGAAAAAGTACAGCAAGACCCACATCCAGTAGTAGAACTGATACTACGAGCCACAGAAAACAAGGAAGAAACACATCTGAACTCAAACTGAGTTAAAACCTAACAGTCCACAATTATAGACCATCTGAAATGTCAAGTAGCATGGGAACAGGAAGCAACAATGCAGTTAAATCAGAAACACTGGCAACCGATTTGGGAGGGAGTACTTAAAACCTCAGCTTCCAACTTGTGGAAGGAATTCCGTTGGAAAATTATTGAAACTTTATTACACCAACCAGAACTAAGCACTACGGAACCACAACATCTGACCTTTGTTGGAGAAACTGCGGGATGGTGGGCACTCAATATCATGTGTTTTGGGGTGTCCCAAATTGCTTTCCTTCTGGTCGGGGATAAAAGAGCAAATTAGAAACATGATGGGTGGCCCATACCCCCTGGGGTTGAACACTTGATTTTAGGGGTACCTATTAAGAAAAGAGCATCAAATATGCAAAAAAGCTTTGTGGGTATACTACTTGCAGCAGCAAGCAAATCAATTACCAGGAAATGGTTGAACCCCTCCCCACCCACGTTGCATGAGTGGATAGACATCATAAAAGAAATAGAAAGAGTGGAGAGAATTACTGCACACTTGCGCTTACAGAAAGATAAGTTTAATGGGGTTTGGTTGCCTTTCATGCACCTGATTGAAGACATGGAAGGTATCTCGATACTCTCCTAGCAAGCTCATATGTAGTAAGTACAGAAATGTGTTAGTATGCTTATAAAGCATTTTATTAACCTTACTCAAAATAACCAGCCAACAACATTGTGAATTTCATGTTTTTATTAATTAACATAAATTTATTGTTATTGACATCTGTGTTGTATATCAGCAGAGCACAGGAAATTTCACATTGAAAGGTTGCCAGCACCGATGGAAAAGCCCAGAATGGGAACTGAGTTGAGAACAATAGACCCTACTTCTGTCCATTCAACGGCCAGGTAGAACTTCCAGAACATCTTGATAGAGAAAAGATTAAGTTGTTAATGGACATTAACAAAACTAAAACAATACAATTATAATGTAGTCAGCAATTTGTCAACTAATAATAAATGTTAAATGCATTGAAAATATCTATGCAATTAAACAATAAACTTGAGTTTAAAAAAAAAATTATTGGCAATGGCAAAGTTATGACCATTCGTTGCAATTTTGCTATACACACTCGTAACTTTGGAAATTTAAAATATTTTGACCCCAGATTTTCAACATTGCCTTCTTATTACCCCGCCTCATGTATGTCACAGCTCTCATTTTTTCAATCCTGTCCAAAGTGTGTTTTCGCACCTGTGGCGTGGAATGACGTTGCAGTTGCGTAGAATTACGTTTTGGTGGGGTTTTGAACATTTTCTGTACTGGGTACATGCGGTGGGGTAATAAGATGGCTATACTAACAATTTCATCACTGTTATCCAATAAATTGAAGTGCAAGGCTCGGAGGGCCCTGTGCTTCAATAGTAAAATAAGGTTACTATAATACTGTCTCAAAAAGTAAGGAAATAAGTTGCAAAAAACTTTGTTAGTGCTCCAGTTAGGGTCAAAGTGACAAAAGTTTGAAATGGAGTTAGGGTTTCAATTGTAACTACATACCTCCCAATCAGGCAGGAGAGCAGGTGGGTGTGCTTTGGGCTCGCCTAATGCTCATCCCATTCTGATAAAGTCTATACATCTGACCATATTTACAGATGGAATGGGGTGAGTGTTAGGCTTGTGAAGCCCAAGGCACACCCTACACTCACTCTCCTGCCTGGTTTGGGAGGGTGGGGTGTTAGGGTTGGAAACCCTAATGCCTCATTTCCACTTTGACCCTAAGTGGAGCATTAACAAAGTTTTTGCAACATATATATGTGTGTATATATATATATATATATATATATATATATATATATATTCTTTGCAAAACACTATGTTAATGCAGACATTAGGGTTGTAAAAATACAAAGCATACAAGGACAGGAAATGAAAAGAACATTAGGAAGTTGGGTCTCTGGAGTATTGGTGAATCAGTGGTGGGGTCTTACTTGGAGCTGTCAAACCTAATGCTCACCCTACCGAGCCCATAGCCTCCTGTCTGAAGCAAAAGATACAGCTCCAACCTAGTGCCTCATAGTGATACAGTATGGCCAGCATAATCTGTCAGAGTTTTCTTCATGCAGGGCCTGTACATCACATTTGACCTTGTCTGATCCAGGGTAGGGGTGGGCATTAGGGTTGACAACCTCAAGTAAGACAATTTCCCTACCCAGACCATGACCAGGCCATAACTGGTGCTGCATGCTGCAGCACCTTCCCCATCAGCCTTGTCCCAGTAAACCAGCTCACTGAATTCACACCTGAACTTAGTTCACTGGCACGGTAAGGCAGGGTGTTCCCCAGAGGTGCAACAGACATCCCTGCAATCAATGTTACTTAATAAATTCTTTGTTTTTTTTAAATATTTTGACCCCAAACTTTCAGCATATTCTTCTTATGACCCCACCTCAGAAACCCCGTAGGAGAAAATTGTCAAATCTATGCTGATACACCAATCCACGCCACAGGTGTGAAAACAAATTTTGGACAGGATGTGAAAAATGACAGCTGTACTGTTCATGAGGAGATGTGAAAAAAGTGGGTATGCTGAAAATCTGGAGCCAAAATATTGTAAATTACCAAAGTTATGCACCTGCGTAGACGTTGCACAACACACGCTCGTAACATGCCTTTTTAAAAAAAAATGTCACCAAATTTTCAACATGGACTTTTTAGACCCCTCCTCATGAACACTGGCACTGTCATTTCATTAATCAGTCCTGAAAGGTGATTCTGCACAGCAACCGCGAAATTACCTTCCTGGCCTGATTAACAAAATAACAGTGTCAGTGTTCATGAGAAGGGGTCTCAAAAATCCCATGTTGAAAATTTGGTGACAAAATTCAGAAAAGTGGCAAAGATATCACCATAAGTTCAAAACACCATTGGAAATACATTATACGGCATTTCCCTGTATTCCTCAGTTTTTGATTCGGCTTTGAAGAGTGTAGACGTGTCCCAGCCCACAGACGATGACATCAGCCAACCTCTGGAAGTACATATAGCGTAAGGAAGGGTGTGTGGGGTGGTTGGTGCTCAGTGGGAGGGACAGGATGGGGGGAAGGGGACAATGGGGATGACGAGAGATGGTTTTCTTTGCAGGTTCCCCCTCCCCCCAAAAAAAGACATCAGGACTCTGTTTTCTTTTTTTACAGGCACACATAGATTAAATCTATATTGGGACGCTTGAGGTGGGCTCCCCAGTGTCCCATACTGCTGGGGGAACATACACTTAAAGAGCTAGTAGATTGGCCAATAAATTTCTGATTTCCTTTGTATGTTGTATGACATGAGTTTCTTGAGCTTTGCACTGTAAATGTCTATTTGTTGGTTATAAGTGTTATATTTTTATGTCTCTCTTTTCTGTTATTTAGGGGCTTCTGCAGCAGTGTAAGTCGCCATCCATGTGTATCGAGATGGGAAGTGATGCTGTTGAGGTATTCCGTTCTTGCGTGCTAAGGCTGAGTGGTAGCTATTTTTAATCCGACCGGATCTGATTCGTATGTGTAGTTTATTTGAAATGCTACTCATTTGCAAATACTCCCAGTTCATTGGATTTTCTTCAACTTGATTTGTTAGTCTGTGAAAAGTGGGGATAGGTTTCCATTCAACTTTTCACTCACAAGCCACTACTGTGGTCCTTGTCTTTATTCCTGCACCAATGTTTTCTGCAATCAAAATGTATTTCCCTGCTGGCCCAGTGGTGCTGAGGGTTGAAGCACTGGATGCCACACCGCATGCCATGCCAACAACCCATGTTCAGGAATGAGCGCAGGCCCCGGGGGTTGGCAGGGGAGGAGAAGGATCAAGCATCCCAGAGACTGCTCTCCTTCTCTGGGGAGGGGGGGGCACCAGTAGTCGGTGAACACCTGGCCCCTAGTGGAGGCTGGGGGGACAGCACGCCAATGCTGACAAGGTGGGCGGGGATGGGGATGACACCTGGAGAAGCACGTATGGAGCATGCATGTTGCCTCCACTGGTGTCATCGCATGCCCCACCCCTGAGGGAAAAAAAAAAGAGGAACAAATGTGATTGTGAGGCTTAATGGCTGTCTCAGATGTGCTCATCTCTGAGGGTGTTGCTCCCCAGAAGACTGGATCCGGACTTGGCAGTGAGTAACGGGAGCCCACTGCTGCCACCTCGCCATGGGGGGCAAGCCATGGGGGTTCGACTGGGGGTGAGGGCCTCAATGGGAGCTGGGGTGTGCCATGACAGCGGCCGGATGTGTGCCAACCATGGGGGGAAGTACCAACAACAAAAAATGTTTTTCCCTTGTGGTTAGCAGCCTAATGTTTCATTAGGGTGTCGCATATTAAAGAAATGTTATACCTACATGTGTCACTGATGAATGCGAAATTGAAACACTTAAAGAGTACTTAATTTCCCTCTTATGACTTCTGGTAAAGGGCTCTGTCCCTCTCTTATTTAGAGCTACGTATCCAAGGTATTGAGACTGAATATTGAACAACAGTAATATGAATATATCAATATCTGCCAGTCTGACATATTGCCCAAGTGCACACTGCATCAGGTAAGAAATTGTGGAGGGAGGGGAGCACAGCACATTGTGCTGTGACTTGGAAGAAGTCAGGGAAAATTGCACTACACAGTAGTCAAGTCTGGAAAGCAGCAGCAACCAGTTCACATAAGCTAAAAGTGAAATATAAGAAACTCATGCTGCTGCTGTAAAACCTGACTAAAATGATAATGTCCGAGCCCCTATATCTGTCACTGTAGATCGGTATACCTCTCAGGTACTGCAGTATTTAATGCAATGCCTACAAAGGCTAAACCACCGGTCACTCATACAGCATATGGAGACACAAACGGAGGGAGGATTAGTCTCTAAAAAATACCTCTTATTAGAGCAAGTATAAAATGCCGCATGAGCAAAAGATCACCATGCAAGGTGTTCCACAAACCAGTAAGCAATTCACATAGTATACCTGTCCTATAGGGTCCTTGATAAGACAAATACCATGTTATCCATAGTCCGGTGCCCCTGACTGTACCCACACCTCGCAGACAGCAACATATATGTAGGTACATGTACTAACACTGAGGCTGAGACACTTATCGTATAAGCATAGGTGTCAGGATCTGTGTTCTACTGTATTTTTCTAATGCATATTATGCTTTACAAATGAATCTTAGTCCTGGGAGATGCTTTCCATTATTTTATTGTATAATCATAAGTTAGGCAACAGTGCCTTTTTAGTGCCTGTGCACAACTGTAACTGCAAGTGACCTTGGACACTCATAACAGATCCTATTGTTCAGCTATCTTTGCAAGCTAAGCAACTTCTCATGTTAGTTAGGATGGTTACTCATGCCACCTGTTACTGTCCAATTGCATACTTTTTATGTATCTTCTTTTGTAGTTACCATGACAATTATCGGGGTATAAGACCCCTTGTAGCATGTAGCATCTCCGAGACTAGAGACTGCACCAACGTAGGTAAGAAAAACTGTGGAAGCTCTCCCAGTGTGTATTCACTGTTGGTAGTAATCCTGTATTATCTTTTGCCTGTAATAAATTAAATTTTTTATACATGCACCGCTTATCTGTTATCTCTTCCTTTGTGCCGTTCCAACAAGAACCTGAGAAAGGTAATTTTGTTATCCAGTTACATTTGATGACCGTGTGCAGGTTGGAAGGTACAAAGTGAGGATTCCATTCAATTTATTTTGAATGTCGGGTAATGTAGTGCGACTTTCATCTACTTGAACCTACTCAGGCTTACAAGTGACTGTGGTGGACACATTCCGTCTTGGTCTCAGGTGTGGCTGACCCACATTGGCCCTTCTTACACTCCCTCTGTGAGTTACAGTACACTGCCTTGGCCTCACCATTCACCCACCAGGGACCGGAAAGCAGTTGGTGACAGCACCAAAGACTTTTGCCCAGTTTTCCGACTGCTTCTTTGTTTGTCTACCCCTTATTTGTTATGCCTTAACTTTGCACTGACTTGAGACTCGATGTCTCGAACTACCTCACATCCCATGGTGGATGGACAGATTTTGTGCTGGATGTGAAGTCTGCAGACAATCCATTGCTGATAATTTCAGAGCAATACTTTGAGTCCAAGCAAACAACCAAAAAGTACAACCTTAAAGGTCTTTTGGTTGTGGCTCTACATACCGCTGTTGAGAGTCTCACAGTGAAGTGTTCCTCCCTTGAACTGCAAAATGCATCTCTAAAAAAAGAGATGGACTTGCAGGCATCAGAGTTAAAGAAAAAGGAACAGAAACTAGCAGAGGAGACACATTCACTTCACGATGCCAATAACAGACTGTTGCATTGTACTGCTCAAGATTCTGAGAGTGAAATTTGTATGTTGAGAGATGATTGTGAAAGGTTGAAATGTGATAAGAAACAGAATAGTTGACTGATACTTTGAGCGATATGAATGAAGTTTGAGAGAGGAGAATGTTGAGTTGAAAGAAGAGTATCTGAGAGTGAATCATGAGCTAGATAAAGAGCTTAGGGGAAAACGTCGAACTGGGTGCCGCATACATAGTATTGCAGCGTAAGGTTGAGAGAGGTATTAAGCAGGGCACTGAAAGAGTTTGTCACAAGAAGTGTAGAGAAAAGATGGTGAAGTAGCACCATCAATGGAAGGTTCTTGCCAGCCATGTTAAGGCCATGAATGGGTTTCAGTATACTCCCATTAAGATTGCATCATCCGGTGATGACTACTCTGACTTCGTTGATGAGACATGCCACGTCACACACAAGTCCAACCCCCATGGTGGTGTCACTTCTACCGGCCATCCACAAGATGGCGTCCACGTCGGCACACACTCTGCATTGCCATGTCTACACAAACATGGCAGAAGCCATGTACAGCACCAAGATGGTGTCCCCCATGACACAGGTGGATGGTCTGTAGTCCGTGGCACACTCCCACTTGCTCCCCTCTCCAGGGAGGACACAGCGGAGGTGCGCAGCCTAATTCAAGAGGCTATTAGCAACATCACTGTACAGGAGGACCAATGGAGTGCCATCCGGGATCAAATTTACAGAATGTTTGCAGTCACTGTCAATCAGGATAAGGCATACAAGGCAGTCACTGATGCGGCAGCGGAAGCTGCACTTTGAGGAGTCATGGAATGCATTGAGTTGAACACAATTCCTCATACTTCCATCCCCCTACAAGTTTCTCACTCTGTCCGGCAAATGGTCCAAAGTATCGGACATATGGGCCCAACTGACAATCTCAGTTGCTATTTGGAGAAGGTGTGTTTCCTCTGCGAGAAGCTTTCTCTCCAACCTGAGTACCAGGTTCAAGTCTTGCGACAGACGATCAAACCTACCCTCTGGGCCAAACTCCCAGAGACAACCCTCAACCACAATACCCTTGTCTACAATGACATTGCTGCTGCCCTCATCGACGCCAACTCCCCAGGTGTTGTAGGAGCTCGCTTAGCCTACAAGGTTAAGCAGAATGCAAAAGAAAGCCCCATGGCCTACCACCAATGGTTATGGCTCGCCTATGAAACTGGCAGAGCTCTAGCAGGAGAACTTGCAGACTGAGACCAGATCGAGTACAAGGATTTGTACATCTGGAACATGACACCAGCCCTGCGGGAAAAGGTTGAACTTAATGTCTACCTGAATACCGATTCTTTTGCCAACATCCTCACAAAAATGGAGCATGCCTATCAGGTTTACCTCGGCAATCTTGCTTTCAGTAAAACCAACAAGGCTGCCATGATTCAAACTCCAGCAGCACAGGTGGCTGCAGTACAGCCTACCTCCAGCACACTGACCCATTATACCGTGGAAGGCAATAACCAGAAAAATTATGACCTTTCTGATGACAAGCAGTCACACGGGGGGGGGGTACCAGAACTATAAAAACAACAGAAACTGAGACAGAACAATTGGAAAAATCCAAATGCCCAGTTCGATAGCCAGAATCACAATGGCCCTAGCTATCGAAGCCTAAAAGATGAGAACGAGACCCTCCACAAACTACTGAAGGAAATCCATGCTGAGAGAGTGACTAAGCCTATGCATACCGTAGCAGCCCTCGCTCCGGCCACTGGACAACCCTGCAGCCAGGGGAATAATTTTCTGCCTTCAGCTACTGAACAAACGAATAGCTGAAGGAAGAATCCTTTCATGGTATCGGTTACCAGCCAGGCTGATGCGATGATGGAGGAGGAGGAAACATCCGTGCAGGCTGCTGTTGCACCTGTGATGCCATAGGTACATCTGTATCCTGTGCAAGGCATACTGGAGGCCCAGATAGATCCTGGAGGCCTCACATTTCAGGAACAAGATGATTACAATGATTCTGAAAATGAAGATTGACAATTACAGGCTCCAGTCTGGATTGCGAGTGATCTGCTTGTTGACACAAATGGATGGCCTTGTGTAAAGGCCATGGTCGGGGCCTCCACCTTACCATGCCCCTGTATACAGGAGCAGCCATGTCAGTCCTCCATGATGAGGACCCAGTCTCATCTGACTGGTCTACCAGCTGGAGGACCAGTGCCCAGGGTGTAGATGGTACCTAGCTACACACCTATTGATCTGTTCCTCTACCTGTGGTGGTAGGCCACCTCAGGACTAATTTTGTCTTTGACCTCATGGTATTACGTCATCACCCCAGCATATTGAGAATTGGCTTTCTAGCACTACACGACTATGTAGTGGACCTAGCCAATAGGCTACTCCTTCAGATCAAAGGGCAATGTCATGCTGTTACCATTCCAGACTCGCACATGGTGGCAGCCATCTCCCATAACAACAAGGAGTATGACGTAATGACTTTGTTCAAAAGTCATGACCTGTGTTCTGATCTTGCACCTTTGCTGCAAAAATACTTTGATGTGTTTGCCACCAACAAGCACAACTGTGGTAGGATGCACACTACCATTGAAATCACAGAACCCAACCCTGTGAGGCAGAATCAGTATCCATTTCCTGCTGAAGCCTTACCATCACTGAGAGAGACCATCCAATCACTGCTTCAGCAAGGAGTGATTAGGACCTGTGTCGCCACTGTCAATTTGCCTATTTGGCCCATGAAAAAGATAAATGGAGCTTGGACACTCACAAGTGATTGTTGACATCTGACAAAAAGTGGTTCACATCCCTTGACATCTCCAATGGGTTCTGGTCACTCCCATTAGCACAGGAAAGCCAATACAAATTTGCTTTCATCTTTGATGGACACCAGTACACCTAGACCTGGCTTCCCCAGGGCTTTCACAACAGCTCTTCCCCTCTTCCATCTCCATATGATGGATGTGTCTCCTGCAGTACGTGGATGGCTTGCTTCTAGCAACCACCATAAAAGAAGATAATTTTGCCCTTCTAGATGAACTTCTGTCTCTCCTCAAGAGAGCAGACCTCAAGTGCAACCCCTCTAAGGCACAACTGTGTGAAAAAGAGGTCATCTTCCCTGGCCTACATATCACAGACCAAGATAGAAGCCCAGCTGTCAAAAAGATCCAAGGCTTGCAAGATCTGCCACTTCCTACTAGTGTGGCAACACTCAGACACTTTTTAGGAATGGTAAACTACTCCAGGGATGTTATCCCTGACTTTGCTTTGAAGGCTGCTCCCTTGTATGAACTTCTGAAAAAGGACATTCCAGGGACAGAGGGCCCCACTCACACTGAAGCTGTAACACAGTTCAAGCAGGCCTTAGCCTCAACCCCAGCACTGATCAATCCTAACCCAAATCTCCCATTCCATTTGGAAACTGCCACCTCTGATGCGGATATGTCTGCACTGCTGGCACAAAAGTACAATGGGTACCACAGGCCCATTGCCTATGCATCTCAGATGCTGTCCCCAGTAGAGAGAAAATATAGCATCTGTGAAAGAACACTGTTGGCAACCTTCTGGGCTGTCAAACATTTTCTGTACATCATTGGGTATGCTCCTATTGTTTTGCATACCTGTCACACCCCAATCAACTTTTTACTTTCAGATAAAGTGAATGATGGTTCAGTTTCCAACACCAGATTAACCCACTGGTCTTTGCTTTTGCAGGACAGGGTCATCAAAGTACTGCCTGCTAAAATTCCTTCAATCCTGGCCCATGGCCTGCTCTACACAGGTAAGTCCCATGACTGTGCACTCCAACCTCCTGACTTACCTGAGCCGGGACCATTCTTGCTGGCTACACCAGATGTTTTAGAGGATACCACCATCTATCTTGTCTTTACAGATGGCTCCACCTCTTATGTAGAAGGAGAACAGGTAGCAGGATTTGCGGTGCTCATTTTTGACAAAGATGGCGATTTCAGGCGCATTTCTAGAAAATGCACTATCTCCTCACAGTATGCTAAACTGGCAGCTGTGGCCTGTGCTTTGGAGGTCATGCCCCATGGTGACAAGGATGCCATCATCTTTGCAGAATCCAATTGGGTCTGCTCTTCCCTGACTGAGTTTCTACCGTTCTGGGAGAAAAATAACTTTACATCCTCTGATGGCACATCTGTCAAATACAGGGATCGGTTTGTGTATATACACACCCTGACACAACAGTTTACTCACAAACTGTACATCCAAAACATAAAGGCTCACTGTAAATATGACCCTTACCATGAATTCAATGATTGCGCAGACTCACCTGCCAAAGCAGGCGCACGGGGGCGGGGGAGACATGGGGACAATGACTCACCCAACACCTGTGGCAGCTTTTTTCTTAGCTGCTAACACTAGGCAGAAACCAGTACTAGAACCCCCACTGGACCTTTCTGCTGCACAGAAATCTGACCCAGAACTAAAAGATGTGTTCAAATTCCTGGACAAAGGAATTGAACAACCACTACCTATTGGTAGTCAATACAAGAGGCACTCTGACAACATACACTTGTCTAGTGATCAGAAGCTCATCTAGTATCAAAAAGAGGATACAGGTGACAAACTGTGAGTTGCACCACAATTTTTGCAAACCAAATTCATCCATATGGTTCATGATACCCCCACTTGTGGACACTAGGGGGCAGATAATACCCTCCAGAGTCTCAAAACTGTCATCTGGTGGCCTGGCATGGCCAAAGATGTAGAGCACTATGTGGACAACTGCATAGTGTGTGCCAGAACAACCCAATTTCAGTGAGAAGAAGTGCCAAATTGTTCCTCTGAAGGCTAACTGGACCATGGAATTTGATACAGATCAATTTCATTGGTCCCCTCACTAACTCCAGCACGAACAACAAGTATGCACTTGTTGTCACTGATTTGTTCTCTAAGTGGGTAGAAGCATTTCCCACTAACAGTAACATGGTAAAGGCAACTGCCAAGATCCTGGTGGATCAATTGTTCTCCAGATGGGGCCTACCCCTAAAGGTAGACTCAGACCAGGGAACCAGTTTTACGGCTGAGCTGATGAAGCAGACACTCCAACTACTCGGAGTAGATCAGAAATTCCATATCCCTTACTATTATTTATTTATTTAGGGATTCAGATCATACCTTTGAGCTCAGAGCTCTTTTACAAAGGTCCCATGTCAAACAGTGACAATGACAACAATAACAAACAGTTTATATACAATATTCGAATAGTAGGTAGCTAGTATACAATAAGGTTATAATGTCATTCATAGTACCAATGGTGATAGTACAGCATCAAGAGCATTCAGCTAGGGTAAAGGTCAGTGTTTATATGTAGCGAAGGAGATAAAGAGGTGTAACACCTAGTGTGAAAGTCCAAGGAGGAGTCAAGGTGAGGGGGAGGGGAGACTGGGGGGAGAGTGGAGGGCCAAAAGAAGTGGCTTTGTCTAGGAGGTTGGGAGGTAGTAGTAGTAGGCTGGTTTTATGGTTGATCCAGTGGGGGAAAAAGGCACAGGGGGAGAGGAAGACAGAGGGATAGGGCAAGGGGGAAGAGTGGGGGTAAAAGGAAGGGGAAGGATAGTGTGGGTAAGTGGGCATTATGGATGTTAGAGTCCTAGTTGACTATCCTCAATTCTCAGGCCAGGTAGAAAGAACCAACAGAAGAATCAAACAAATGTTATGCAAATTCATCACTGACAATCACAAGGATTGGGATTCCTTCTTGCCATTACTACTGGTGGCAATCAGGGGCACTCCTGCAGCAACTACTCAGTGCACACCCTATGAGGTTGGTAGAGCCATGAGATTACCTGAGCACCTGTTGATTGATCTCCACACCCCTACTGCAGATAGAGTATGTGTGGACCAGTATGTTGAAAAGCTTCATGAAGACACACCTGGTCGCTGCCAATCAAATGGGTAAGGCTCGTCAACAAGCTAAAGCTCATTTTGATAAGCATGTTAAAGAAGTCAACTGGCAAGTTGGAGACCAAGTTATGCTTCTCCAGTACAGACAACCAACTCATTCATTTGCCAGCAGATGGGAAGTTCCATACCCCATTGTCAACAAATTTAGCCCTGCTGTATATCAGGTACGAGTTCTACAATAAAAGAAGACCATCGACAAGTGGTTCCATGCTAATCAGCTCAAGTTGTACAAAGGTGACTAAACTTACTTTTCCTAACCCACTTAGGGCAGAATAGTACCCCACACTTAACAAATCTTTTCTGTTTTCTTTGAGGTACACTGGCAAGATGGCCATCTTGCACCTCCTTATCCTGGTGGGACTACTACTACTTCTTCCCCTAACTGAATCCCAAAATAAACCCCTATTGACTCATAGACAACGAGTAGAACATTTGCTTAGCAAACTTGAACATTCAGTCCCAATGGGTGTTCATATTAATGTGCCCAAGAAAATGATTACTGTTAAGGAAGGCTCAGACGCCTGTCTTGAGGCTATGGTAGTAGCTCCATTCCACCACTTTCCTGGAATTGTTGCCCCTTCTGAGGCAACAAGGAGGGGAATGTTATCCATGGTCCAGCACCCCTGATTGTACCCACACCTTGCAGACAGCAACATATATGTAGGTACATGTACTAACACTAGGGCAGAGACACTTATCGTATAAGCATAAGTGTCAGGATCTGTGTTCTACTGTATTTTACTAATGTATATTATGCTTTACAAATGTATCTTCATCCTGGGAGATGCTTTCCATTATATTTTATTGTATAATCATAAGTTAGGCAATGGTGCCATCTTTAGTGCTTGTGCACAACTGTAACTGCAAGTGACCTTGGACACTCATAACAGATCCTATTGTTCAGCTATCTTTGCAAGCTAAGCAACTTCTTATGTTAGTTAGGATGGTTACTCATGCCACCTATTACTGTCCAATTGCATACTTTTTATGTATCTTCTTTTGTAGTTACCATGACAATTATCGGGGTATAAGACCCCTTGTAGCATGTAGCATCTCTGAGACTAGAGACTGCACCTACGTAGACTAGGGAAACTGTGGAAGCTCTCTCAGTGTGTATTCATCATTGGTAGTAAGCCTGTATTATCTTTTGCCTGTAATAAATTACATTTATTATACATGCACCACTTGTCTGTTGTCTCTTCCTTTGTGCTGTTCCAACAAGAACCTGAGAAAGGTAATTTTATTACCTAGTTACAACTGTATACTGTGCAAATACAACTGGGTTCATGGTTCACCCTGTACTTTGATATTTTATCCATGCTGAATGTTATACTCACTGTAATGAAAGGTATTTACTAGAGACTGTTCTTCAGTTGGTGTCTCTATACACACCATGAGTGATCTATTCTACTATTTGCTAATTTGTCTTCCTACCAGCAGCACCACTTGGTCCTCAGTGAACTTTTTTTTCTAACATATGATACTGCCTGTATGGGGTAGAATCCACCTATTTCAAGATTAGCAATGATGGAAAATTACTAAAACAGTTTAGCCTCACATCCCATTGTAAGGAAAAGAATTGTACTGTTTCTCACTCCCTGTCTCTATCGGAGCAGTTTGTGTATGTCAAGTCAGTAATAAAAACTATCATAATTAAAAAGGTAAAGTAGTCAAATTATGGAATACATTTCAATATCAGACAACACACTTCTAAGGACACCTAACTAGAAAGCATATTAGAAAAGAAAGCCTCTGCATAGGAATTTTAACTTTACTTCACTGCGATCTTGTTACAGAAAATACAGTAGATCTCAGAAAGATGCACAGTGGTCCTTCCAGGACATCACTTTTCACTGTAGAGGTGTGCATGAGCTGCCACATGTAAGCTCCATCGGGCAAATGACTGTTCTCAAAATGACTTTGAATAACACCGTACTGTTTAACAGAAACATCAATATGGCTACATTCTTGAGTCAAACATACTATTAAAGTATTCCAATTATAATGATTATGCTGAAAGAACTCAATACACTACCTCTTTAATTCCGACATGGGGATTTGGGCCCCCGATGTCAGCAACAATTTGTTAAACAACTGGCAGAGGGGATCGGCACCAGAGGACAACTGGCAGGGGGGGTCTGGCACCAGAGGGCAAATTTTGAAAGTTAAAGGGAGACACCCCAATTAGAAGGGAGCAGCCTGAAGGCAACTGATTTAAATTGGCTGCCTAAATAGCTCCACACAGCTCCTGAGCTCCAGCAGTTACAGCAGCAGCCTGCACTATATGACACAGTTGTCTTTAATAAATGACAGCTATGTCGTATAGTGCAAGTATTATACGACACAGCTGTTGTTTATTAAAGACAGCTGTGTCATATGTGTCTTGGTCCCCAAAGGTAAGTATAGGGTAATGGGTGGGGGTGCTCAGTGGGAGGGTCAGGTAGGGGGTTAGGGAGATGGCAAGGATGATGAGGGACCATTTTCCTTTTTCAAGTAAACAAAAAAAAAGACAACGCTGGACAGTTTTTTCCTTTCAGGGAACTTGAACTTCTGAAGGAATAGCACAATTCTGGGACACTGGGAATGGGCTGCCCAGTGTCCCACACTGCTGTGGGGGTTGTAAATGCCAACACAGGGATTGGGCCCCCCCCCCGATGTTGGCATTGTTATTAAATCAAAGGCTGCACAGACAGGAAGCATCTGACATCAGGGGTGGGCATCCCAGTGTTAGCTAAGAATAAGAAACAAATAAATTAAATAAATAAATACACTGTCACTGGGTATAGGGCCCCCCCAGTGTGCAGATAACAGTTTAATTATGCCACAGTCAGGATAGTGAGGCTACAATGACAGTAGCCCCCAGTCTCTGACCTACGAGTGGTGACAGCAGCAGGGTTTGCACTATATGACACAGCTGTCATTTATTAAAGACAGCTGTGTCATATAGTGCAGCCTGCTGCTTTTGCATAAATTCAGTTATGAATAGGATGCTGATTTTTGTTAACTGTGCATGCTCAGAAACTAAATATTTTTATTAAATATTTTAAAAACTACTTAACTGCGGGACCTAAAAACCACAAAAGCACACACCTTGGACCAACCTGTATCAAACCTGAAAGTTTCAGGTTTCAAAGCCTTCTATTTTTTAAGCTATTGGTTGGCAAAAAAAAGTCAAAAACTGAGACTTTTGCACAGATGTCATTGCACATCCGCACCTCAGAGGGGGCAACCAACCAAGGTGGAAAACCCTGGCTTCCTGGGAGGTGACAGTGGGGCTCAAGTGTCTGACTCCACATACCCAAGGCCGGCCCCAATCCCAACTTGACTCTCCATGGTCCCCGCCTCCTCCCATTCGGGTCTGCGGGAGAGGGGGGACCCAGCACCCAATTCCTTGATTGGAGGAAGGGTTCTGGTGGGTGGTAGAGGATAGGCCAAGTGGGTCCCCACCTGAGAGATGCCCAGGTGGCCAGCAACTGGAGAGAAACATAGTTAAAAAAATTGGTTAAACAGGGGCAAAGTTATTAAGGAGTAAAAATTTGGGTTTAACATAGAAGTGCTTATGCAACTCTAATATTCAGGCGCGACCGCGCCTGTATTTATATATATATATATATATATATATATATATATATATATATTTAGCTAACTCAGGATCGCCAAAGTTCGATATGTAAAACTTCACCATTCAGAGCACCTATGTATTATTTCAAAAATTCACAATGTATTATATTATCCCACAATGTCTCTCAGGTCTCTCTTCTTTTCCACTTTTATCTCCAAATGTTAAACCATATAATAATAATAAATATATAGTTTCTTATGGCTATATTCTCCATTCTTTGTAGTCCTTTCTCCATTCACAATTCACTATACGTCTTTGTTCTCTGTTCCCACTCTCTGTGCCAATACCAATTTAAGTTACAGCCACAATGCAGCATTACAAAAGGAGCAGAAAAAAATGAGGCAGCAAACATGTAAAAAGTAGATACTGTACCTTAATGCATGAAACTGGAATATCCCAAAGGCAAAAATGGCATACTTGTAAATTTCAAAGAATAGGCAAATACTTCTCTCTGCAGCAGCTTTCCTCAGCCATCAGCAGTCAGCAGCCATCTCTCCATAATGTTCTTTCTCAGGGAAGTACAAGCAGAGTACTGATCTCTCTTGACTTGTTGCAACCACCCAACTAAGTAGTTAGAAAACCAGCATAGGGGAATTTCACCAATTTCAATCTTGTACAGCTTTTGCATTAGGATATTATAATCAACAGCATTAAAGGTCTTACTTAGATCAAGGAACATTGTTCCTGTGACTTGTTTATTATCATGGATCCTAGCCAATCATTATTCAATTTAGCCAGTGCAAAGATAGTACTGTGGCTATGCAGATCTACAGTGTCTTGGGGAGGGATGGGGTAGGTTGCAGCTGAAAATTTATCGAAGGCCAGACCAGCTGATGCAAAATGGGAATTAATTTATTTCAAAATGACTTGCTTATCAGTTTTTGGTTTACCATTTACTGGTATTTTATTCAGCAAGGGGGGCCAAAGAGGTACCTACAATTAATTTGACAGTTTTCCAAAATTTGAATGTATCGTTTTTGGCTTTGTCCATGGAATTTCAGCAGAAATTGGCCTTGGTGGTCCTAACAAGTTCAGTACAAAAGTTTCTCATCCAACTGAAAGTGGCCCAGTCTGAATCAGATTTTGTGTACCTGGCAGTAGCCCAGAGCAAGTCCCTTTTCCTTAACGCCTCTTTTAACTCCCTGCTGAACCATGGGCAAGATACATTTTTAACTCTGCATTTTACCACAAGTGTGTGCTTGTTGATGACCCCTACAGCAAACTGTTAAAAATTGCTAGTGCCTCATGGATTTTAGGGGCAAAGGTAACATTTCTGCCAGTTTATGATGGATAAATCACTTAGTTAATTGTCTGTTTAGAATGAATTTGGTCTGGGGCACCTGAATTTTGGGCCTCCTAGAGCAAGGGATTCCATTGTGGTCACTGATATCACTGAGAAACAGCTGAAGGGGTACATTTATGGGGCCTGTTAGTTAGGATTAGATCCAATAAAGAGGCATTTGCAAAGTTGTTAGGATTAGGTCTTGTTTGTTCAGTTATTAGTTGAACTAATCCAAGTTCATTGTACAACTTTTTGAGTCAGTAGGTTTGTGTGACAGTAAATCCATATTTAAATCTCCTATTATTAGACTTCCATTTCAGTAGGAGCTTACAATGCTGTTGACGTGCTGGAGGAGCTCTAAGTTACCTTTGTGTAGCCTATATGGCCTATAGCATCCAATCCCATTTATGGCCTCATTACTGGAGAGGGACATTTTGACAGCAAGACATTCAAACTCATTTGATACAGAGCGGGAGCTAATAGTACCTGACTTAAACCTATCATGGATATATAGGGCTTGGCCACCTCCTCTTGAGGGTCTGAACTACTATGGTTCCCAAAAGAGGTGGCGGAGAAGGTTAGGGAGAAAAAGACAGCATTCAGGAAGTATAAGGAAACACAGAAGGAGCAGGACAGAGAACTGTACCAGTTAAAGCAGAAGGAAGCAGGGAAGGCAGTCAGAATAGCAAAGGTCCAAACCAAGGAAAAGATAGCCAACTCAGTTAAGATGGGGGATAAAACCTTTTATAGGTACATTAGGGAGTGAAGAAAGACAACGGGAGGGACACTGAGACTGAATAAAGAGGAGGGTGGGTGGGCAGAGAGGGACAGTGAAAAATCAGGGATACTGAACAAATACTTCTGCTCAGTATTCACAAAGGAATGGGAGGGGGAGGTACCAGATCTAGTTAATAGAAGCACTCTGGATAGGGGGGTTGATATCAGTCCTTTCACAGAAGAAAGAGTTCTGAAAGAACTCCTAAAACTGAAGTTGGATAAAGCAATGGGGCCTGACAGAATTCACCCCAGAATTCTAAAAGAATTAAGGGGAGAACTAGTGAAACCACTGACTACCCTTTTTAACAAATCGTGGGAGGATGGTGTGGTACCTGAGGATTGGAGAAGGGCAGATGTGATTCCCCTTCACAAAAGTGGGAGCAAAACAGAGGCAGAAAACTACAGACCTGTCAGTTTGACCTCAGTGGTAGGGAAAATGATGGAATCACTTCTGAAGGAAAGAATTGTTGAGTACCTAGAGGCAAGTGGGGCACAGGACCCAAGGCAGCATGGATTCACAGTGGAAAGGTCATGTCAGACGAATCTAATCGATGTCTTTGACTGGGTGACCAAAGTAGTAGACCAGGGATTGGCTATGGACATGGCCTACCTAGACTTTAGCAAGGCATTTGACACAGTCCCACACAAAAGATTAATAAAACAAATTAGCCAGCCTGGGAGTGGGTCCCAGGGTGGTAACCTGATTAAAACATTGGCTGAACAACAGGACGCAGAGGGTAATAGTAAACGGAGTCCACAATGAAGAAAGGGGGTTACTAGTGGGGTACTGCAGGGTTCAGTACTGAGACCAGTCCTTTTTAATGTCTTTATAAGTGACATGGCAGAGGGACTGGAAGGAAAAGTATGTCTCTTTGCAGATGACACAAAGATCTGCAACAGGGTTGATACACAAGGTGGGGTATAAAAAATGAGAAGGGACTTGACATGGTTGGAGGAATGGTCAAATGTATGGCAGCTTAGATTCAATGCAAAGAAGTGCAAAGTAATGCACCTGGGAGACAAAAACCCAGGGGAAGAGTACACAATGGAGGGTGAGTTACTGACAACAACAGAAATGGAAAGGGAGCTGGGGGTAGTTATATCAGATAACCTAAAGGTGGGCAAGCAATGTGAGAAGGCAGTAAGGAGGGCTGGGGGATACTGGGATGCATAGGGAGAGGCATCACCAGTAGAAAACAGGAAGTTGTTATCCCTCTGTACAGACAGTTGGTGAGGCCCCATCTGGAGTACTGCATGCAGTTCTGGAGACCCTATCTCCGCAAAGACATAGACAGGGTAGATGCTATCCAGAGGAGGGCAACCAAAATGGTGCAGGGTCTGCACCAGAAGACATACGAAGAGAAACTAACATAGCTTAATATGTATACCCTCGAGGAAAGGAGGGAGAGAGGGGACATGATAGAAACTTTTAGGTACCTCAAGGGAATCAACAAAGTCCAAGAGGGTAGCATCTTTCAGAAAAAGAGATGTGCAAGAACAAGGGGGCACAATTTGAAGATAGAGGAGGGGACATATCAGAGGTAATGTGAGGAAGTATTTTTTCATGGAGAGAGTTGTGGATGCATGGAACAGCCTTCCTGAGGAAGTCATGGAGTCAAGAGTAGTGGGGGAATTCAAGAATGCATGGGACAGACATAAGGCAATTCTAGTAGGGGTAGGAGAAAGTAGGCTGTTGGTTAACAAGGATCTGCAGCTTATCCATTAGGTAGGGAAATGGGCAGACTAGGTGGGCCAAGCAGTCCTTATCTGCCATCAAATTCTATGTTTCTATGTCTGTCCAGTCAATATAAATTAAAGGATGGACTGGATCTCTCATGTGTGAGCACAGAGCCATTTAGCCAGGTTTCAGTATACAGGAATATATCAGGCTTGGGAAGCTCTACCCAGGCTATTACCTTATCTAGATTTTGTTTTAGCAAAATATGTACATTTAAGGACATAACCATTAGTCCTTTAAGTAAGGCAAATTGTGAAGGCGAGAGTACTGGGAAGGATGGGTCTGGGTTGACCACCACATTACCAAAACACATTCTTAGGATTAAAATCATACACTTACACATGTGAAGATTTACATCACTAACATACTAACATACATACTAAAATGCCAGCAGAATAGGCCTAATGGTCTCTCAGGTCTGCTCGATTTTCAGCACCCACACTGAGGGCCGATTTTGGTGTCCCCCCCCCCCTTGCTTTATACTGTCCTCAGTCCCAGATGTTCCACCTGTATTGTGCCTGGTCAGATTTACCCTCCCCCTGTACCTGTCCTATCCCCTCTTAAACCCGTCCACAGTGTCCATGTCTACCAGCTCCCTGGGCAGTGCATTCCATGGCCCCACCACCCTTTCAGTGAAATAACATCTCCTCCTCTCCCCTCTAAGCCTGCCCCCTTCCAGCTTACACCCGTGACCTCTTGTTGCCCCACCCTCCTTCCTTTGGAGCACCCTGACTGGGCCTCCTTTATTGATCCCTTTCATGTACTTATAGACCTCTATCATGTCCTCACTGTCCCTCCTCTCCTCCAGGGTGTACATGTCGAGCCTCTTGAGCCTCTCCTCATAGGTCCTGTCCCCCAGGCCCCAGATCATTTTGGTTGCCCTCCTTTGGACCCTCTCTAGGAGTGTAATGTCCCTCTTTAAATGTGGTCTCCAAAATTGTACACAATATAAGTGTGGCCTAACCAAGCAGTTGTACAGTGGAAGGATCACTTCTGCCTTTCTGAGGTAATCTCCTGATGATGCATCCCAGCATCTTATTTGCCCTTTTCTCTGCCCTCCTACAGGTCTCCAAGTTGTTCATTTTGACATCTACCACTAACCCCAGGTCCCTCTCACCCTCCGTGACTTGAATCATGTCTCCTCCCAGGGTATACCCCTGGCCTGGATTTCTGACTCCCAGGTGCAAAACCTTGCACTTCCCCACATTGAATTTTAGTTTCCATTTTCCTGACCACCTTTTCAGAGCCTCCAGGTCCTCCTGCAAGTCCACCCTCTCCTCCTCCCCATCAACCACTGCACCTAGCTTTGAGTCATCTGCAAAGAGACTCATCTCACTCCTGATCCCCCTCCTGATGTCTGAGATATAGGCGTTGAACAGGAGTGGCCCCAGCACTGACCCCTGGGGAACCCCACTAGTAACCCACCTTGTAGATGAGGCTAACCCTCCAACCACCACCTTCTGAGTACGCTTAGAGAGCCAATTTCCTATCCATCTTAGCAACTGTCTCCCTACTCCCATTTCCTTCAGCTTAGCCAGCAGGCCACTGTGGGGTACTGAATCAAACGCCTTGCTAAAATCCAGAAAGAGGACGTCCACTGGCCTACCCTGGTCAGTGTCCTCGTCACCCAGTCATAGAACTCAACAAGATTTGTCTGGCACAATCTTTCTATGACAAAGCCATGCTGCCTATCATCCAAGTACCCAGTTTGCTCAAGTAAACCCCCTAGCCTTTCCTTGACAATACCCTCCATCACCTTGCCAACCACCGATGTCAGGCTAATGAGCCTGTAATTTCCCACATCCTCTCTTGAGCCCCCCCTTGTGGATCAGCACGATGTGGGCCACCCGCCAGTCTTTGGGGCATCCACCCAGTACTCAGAGAGATGTTGAAAAGCTTTGCTAGAGGGACTGCCAGGACATCTGCCAGTTCCCTCAGCACCCTGGGATGTATCTCATCTGGCCCAGGTGCTTCCTCCATCCTAAGAAACCTGAGGGCGTCACTTACTCTCTCTACTGGGATTTCAGCCTCATCCTCCCCCTTTTCACCATGCACTGCTGGGCTCCCACCTGTCTGTGGTGGCCACTCCCTTTCCGCTGACCCATCAGGGCCCTTGGTCTCTACTAGTCTCACCCCTTGCTCCGGTTTATCCCCACTCCCCTCTCAAGACATAGCCCCTCCATCCCCCCCATATAAACTGAGGTAAAGTACTCATTTAGGACTTCTGCCTGTTCCCCCGCCTCCTGTGCCCAACCATCCCCAACCCTTATCTTGCTGATCTTCCCCCTTACTTTCCTTTTTTCCCCTATGTATCTAAAGAATCCCTTGTCCCCCCTCCAGATCCCACTGGCCAAGGACTGCTCCTTTTTTGCCTTAGCTGCTCTCACTACCCTGGTGACTCTTTTGGCTGTCAGCTGATATTCCTCCTGATCCCTTTCACTCCTTGACCACTTGAAGAGCCTATAGGCCACCTTCTTTTCCCTCACCACCTCCTGTACCTCCAGGGTCCACCAACAGGGTTTTCTGGCCTTACCAAACTTATGCCTTTCCCTTGCACAGGATCTGGTAACCTCCTGTATTCCCCTCCTAATGATCCCCCACCTGCTGTCAGCATCCATACCCAGCCTTATCCTGTCTATATGATCTTTAAGGATCCCTCCCATCTCCCTGAAGTCTGCACCCCTGAAGTCAGTTACTACCGTCCTTATTCGGCTTTCCTTCCCCCCTAGGTCCAGGAAGAACCAGACTGTGGCATGATCACTCCCAGCCAATGGGTCCCTCACCTCTAGGCCCCTAATTTGATCACTGTCCACCAGGACCACGTCCAGTGTCCGGGCCTCCCTAGTTGGCTCACCCATCTGTTGTGCCAGAAGCGCATCCTGGAAGACATCAAGCAGCCTCTGCTCTCTGGCCACTGGTGATGTCATAGTCCCCCAGTGTGTTCCTGGCATGTTGAGGTCCCCCAGTACTATTACCCTTCCTTTTCCTAATCTACAGTGTCTCTTGAGATTTGCCACCAAACTTTCTTCCAGGACCTCCGCCAGTGCTAGAGGTCTGTATACCACTCCGACCTTTACTCTCTTACCCTCCTGCGTCAGCAAGGTGACTCAAATAGCCTCCACATTTCCCTCTGCCTCCTCTACCCCTCCAATACCCACGCCATTTCTGACTAACAGTGCTACACCACCACCCCTTCCCTACCCCCCTATCTTTTCTGAACATAGTGCAGCCCCCCAGATTTAGGCCCCACTCCTGCCCTTGAGTGGCCTAGGTCTCAGTGACTGCTGCCACATCTACCTCCCCTTCAACTAGAATTTCTGGTTTATAGATTTAGATTTGAGCTTAATACTAGTGACAATGCAGGGTGCATTAAAAGGTGACATCCTAATGTAAAGAGCCTACACAATGAGAACAGCCCTGATGGAAAAAGGCATGGCAGCAAGACATAAGGTCAGATCTATGGTGGCAGGACTCCAAGCAGAACCATATACCCCAGAGAGATTCTGGTACTTCAGTAATGGGGGAGCGTGGGTGGCACAGCCATGGGGTAGAGATATACTCACACAACAAAAGGGTCAGCACCCAGATGCCCACATTATGACAAGTGATAATAGACCAAATGGGAGGGGAGTACACAAAATGAATGGTTATACAATGACAGGGACCTGTCTACTGCACAAAGGGCTGTGGCCAGTTCAACCATCTACATCCAAAAACTAGGTGATCCATACAGCAATGGACCAGCAAACCAGGTATCTCTAGTTTAATCAGACACTCCCTTCTGCTATGAAATATCAGCACAGTAACAGATTACGATTGCACTAATTACCTTTGCCTATAATATTTGTTAATAATGCCCAGTGTTAAATATTGTAGCTGCTTCACTTGTCCAGGAAGGGATGCACCATTCAATTCAAAACACTCTACCAGAAACAGTAACAAAACAGACAATATGGTTACAAGTAAGAGAGCGTAGTGCTGGCTCGGCTAGTTAAACTTATAGGAGAAGGCTAAAAAAGGTTCCAGTACTGATTTGGCACAGCCAGAAAATGCTGCCTTGCTTAGCTTAGATTCACTTACATTTAAGTAGTGCCCACTCAGTTAGCGTATAGCTAAGGATAAGCAAGAAACACTGCAATTTTGAATATGTAACAGAGAAAGCAAATGCACTGTTAAGGCAGCTACAAAAGGGCTGACAACACAAGTACTAAATTACAGCTGCTGTGAGGTATGGTGTCACCTTAAACATCTACACTTGTACTGAGGTTAACATCTACCCAGACAGGGATGTTCACTTACAGTATAATGGAAGTTTCACCCACCCAGATATGGAAACAAAGCAATACAGTACAATTTTGATTAGCGACAGATAAACCAAATACAACATCTCCTAAGGCAGCTATGGAAAAGATAGCACAGCATAGCAGCAAGTACAATATATAATGAACTGGGAAGCATAGCCACATACTGTGAATTGAGCAATGGTATATTTACTAGAACTAAGGGATAACACCATTTCCGTAATAGTCCCATTGCCATAATATGTGTTAGTAGTGGTATGATTTTGCTGTGACTTACCAATTCCTGTTAATAGACTGTTATGACCGGCTGTCTGCAGCCTCTCCTGGCTTACTCCCTTGCAGACTCCTAGTCATTACCTTTTGCACTCGGTCCTTTGCATGAGGACTGCAGCATGAGGACCAGTTGAATGGAGCTGCCTTTAAGGAGTGGTTAAGCTCAATGATTGGCTACAAGAAACGCAGGGGTCCATCAGCTGCAGAATCATCTGTGGTGCAGAGCAGCCACTGAGGAGGTGATCGATGGTAAGAAGTTGGACTAGTTGATGCCGCTGCACACATTCCAACCCCTGCAGTCTTTGGGGCCAATGATTCTGAGTGATGAGAAATCCCAATTGCAGTTCTAATTTTTTGGCAGGCTCCTGATGCTCTGCCCTCTAGCTTGATGACTGGCCAGGAAGAAGGCTGGAGGACATTGGCTGCAGAGTTGTCTGTGGGGCAGAGGAGCCACTGAGGAGGTGATCAATGGCAAGTAGTGGGCTAGTTGATACCATAGAAGCCCATTCCAACCCCCGCAGTCTCAGGTGGCCGCAATTCTGAGTGAAGAGAAATCCTGACTGCAGTTCAAATTTTTGGTGGGCTCCTGATGCTCTGCCCTCTAGTTCCAATGATTGGCTGGGAAGAAGTCTGGGGGCTGTCAGCTGCAGAGTCATATGTGGGGCACAGAAGCCATTGAGGAGGTGGTAAATGGCAAGGGGTGGGCTAGCTGATGCTGCTGAAGCCCATTCTAACCTCAGCAGTCCTTGGCAGTGATGATTCTGAGTGAAAAGAAATCCCAACTGCAGTTCAAATTTTCAGCGGGGTCCTGATGCTCTGCCCTCTAGGTCGATGATTGGCCAGGAAGACGGCCTGGGGCCGTCAGCTACATAGTTATCCATGGGGCAGAGGAGCCAATGAGGAAGTGGTCAGTTGCAAGGGGTGGGCTAGTTGATGCCACTGAAACACGTTCCAACTTGCCTATCAAACAATCCACTCTACCAAATGCCTTGAAAGGCACCACCAGTTATCCCAATTTTCAAATCAGGGCAAAACAAAATAACTACAAATTTAATTACTAGCAGCTATATCCAAAATCTCAGAAAAGTTACTGCCCAGACAACTGTCAAATGTCCTCAATGGGTATGATATTCTAAATGATATTTAGTCTGGTTTTGGGCCTAAACATAGCACCTTAACTACTTTAATTAAGGTCTGTAGCAACATTGAAGGTGCTGTGGATAAGCACCCTTATAGTTCAGCAATCGCCCTTATGACATGGAACCAGTGAGCCAAAACTTTCTTGATCACAAACTGTACAGTGTGACTGAAGATATTTGAAGCTGATGTGTTAGTGAGTGAACACTCTATTTGGGGCCCCATTCAGGGTCACAGTTTTGTTTCTCATGAGATATTTATGCCTGTAAGGTCCTATACACACTAGAGCATGGTGAGCATGGTGAGCAGAATCATTTTTAAAATAGGATGAAGTCTTACTGTGCTGTAGCATCCTCACTTGCAGTACCAGGTTGTAGTCCAGTTTTGAAAATGAATCTGAATGTTGGCACTATCCTGCTGTCTGGGCTCCCATCCGTGTTTGTTGTAAGCTCGGTTTGAAGCACGTACTGTGTGCAGCAATGGGAGGATTAACACCGTGACCACCTGCACTACAGGTAAAAGTGGATTAACTTCTGTAACATTTTAATAATGTGCTAAAGCCTAGCTCTCAGCAGGGTTTTAGCACATTTTTTAAACTCAGACTAAACCATGTTAGTGTAGATAAAAAGTGTATTACAGAAGTATAAAATGGTTTAAGCTACTTAAACCCATTTAAGTTCTGTAGTCTGTACAGGGCTTTAAAGTAACACCATAATGGAAAATTCTGACCGAATGCAACCAGAGAACAGACTTTTTAGTATATTATGCGGTGTGACACAAAATTAATAGAAATGTCTTTTTCTGTTGTTGTTTTTTTTTTTCTTTTAAAAAAGCTTACACAAGGGCACCCTGTGAAAGTTCCGCTAGCTGGGAGTAGATGATGGTTCTCATTACACAGCGATTCATTATCCTCATAGTACTGGATGGTACAGAGATGGGCTATGGAGAACAGAAGCTGGCACAAACTGGAAGGGAATCTTAAAAAAATGCTGGGGTGAGCTAGTGAGCAATCTCAGAATTGGTCAAACCTGGCAAGAGGGGTTTTAAGGGAACAGATAAAATGTCAGAGAAATAAATGGTTGCCCTTGGGGACAGCATGTCCCACACCTTGTTTGTTTGAGTTTCATATATGTGCATACTGCCCTCTTGTGAAGGGAAAATGTAATTATCTGTGCAGCACCAGGTTGTGCAGCACAGAAAGAGAAAGGGGCTACTGGGAGTCCTAGGTTTCCAGCAGCCTTGGTGGCACAGTTGGTAGCACAATTGGAATGGTATTCTAGGTGGCCTGGGTTCAAATTCCAGCTAAGGCACTTATGTCTTTCTCTCTTCTGTTTCTTTGGGTTCTGTATATGTGCACATCACACTCTTGTGAATGACAATGTAATTATCTGTGCAGCACCAAGCTGTGCATTAGAGAAAGAGTAAGAGGCTTCTGGGAGTCTAAGGTTACCAGTTGCCTTGGTGGCGCAGCTGGTAGTGCAATCAGAATGGTAGTGTGAGTGGCCTGGGTTCAAATCCCAGTTGAGGCACTTGTTTATTTTTCTCTTCTGTTTGTTTAGGTTCCATATATGTGCACACTGCACTCCTGTGAATGAAAATGATTTATTACTTTGAAAATTAATAATCAGGAAAGGCACACTAAGTCGAGGCTCGCTTCCAGATGTTCCTAACCCTGAAATTCTGGCAAAAGAGGATCACGTGATCTCCCCATTAACACAGGGAGTGTTGCACAGAAAGGTGTGGGATGAGAAAAAGCCTATTACATCATGGGCGCTCTCAGAACATGTTTTAACTGGGATGTAGAATGAGAATCACTCTCTTCCCAGTGCTGGAAAGATAGGACTCCAAACTGAGGTGTCTGGTGCCTTAAAATGGGGGCCAGTTCTTAGTTGCTATGTGATCAGATGAGAATTGCCACTGTATAAAAGGATAAAGGGACTCATGGTAAGAACTTGGAATTTCTGTCATTTCAACCAGTGTTTTTCCTATTTGTACGTTTGTGTTTAAAAACTGTTTATTTTGAATTTCCTAGCATATTTGTATTCTCCATTAGTTTGCTGCAAATCATATAAAATTGGTGTAAATATTAAATGTTGTATATTTAAGATACATCGGTGACTACAGTGTTTTAACACTGTAGGTGGGGTTGCATATGCTCCTTCCTGAATGAGTGCCAAGTGATTGGCATTGGGAATCATAATTTGTGCATGAAAATGATGTGCAGTTACAATGTACATTGAGAAATGGGTTGCCGGTAAAAAAAATTCTTGTTTGGTCACAGAGCTAGACAAAGGGGGCTATTTGATACACTTGCTGTTAGTAGTAGTAGTAGTAGTAAAAACTTAATTTTTATACAGAAAAACATGTCATTTAGGCCAGAAGACCCAGTTTGCAAGACAGTCCTGTTACTTACAATGTTACCTATACAAACATTTTACAGGGTAAAAAACATACTTAACAATACAAAATATTAAATAAACATAGTTTACAAGGAACAGGACAATATTATTAACCTTACACAAAGTTTATACTAAATGCAGCACAAGGACATGACTACTAAAAGTTTAATATCTACTAAAGGCCCAGAGAACAAGAAATTGTATAATTCTAACAATACTATAATACTAGATGTTACACAAACAGCTAAATATAGTAATCCTTTCTATTTCCTGGGAGAACAATGTAAATGATGGAAATATATGAGCTGTATGGGGCAAATTATTCCAGTACTTAGCAGCTTGATAACATAATGTCCTTTCCCCTATGTTTATTCCTGACTACTGGAGTAAAAATGTTATTTAAGTGATATTAATCTTTTTGTAGTCTGAGTTATCTTAGTGTACATGTGAAAAAGTGTTATATTAATACAATGTCCAGAATAGTTAACATGGTATCTATATATGATTTTTTGCCACAAAATTGCACATTTAGAATTTAGTGGCAGCCACTGCAAGGTAGCTAACATATCACAATGGTGGGTCCTCACATCGCACCGCAAAACATATCTTGCAATTCTATAATATATCTTGTCTAATTTATTTAGTAATACTTTGTTTGTGGTACAGTACAGGAGCTTGCCATATGTAGTTGTTCCCCTACCTTCTTTCTACTATTTTTGATTAGACACTTTGTTGTTCTCCATAAGGCCCCCACTCTCTTATTTACTCTATCAATTAATAATCTTATGTTTTTATTTATTTATTTTTATTTATTTATTACTAGGATTACAACTACCTTTGAATCAAGGATTCATTTACAAAGGTTCCACGTCAGCAATGGGTGCAAGCAAAACAGTGGTAAGATACAATACAAGGTCAGGAGGTTAACATAGAAGCAAGCAGAGGTAAGATACAATACAGATCAGGAGGTTAACTTAGTAGCAAAAGACAGTACATGTGTATAGACTAGCACAGTAGCAAACAGTCAGTGGCAAATAACAATGCACAATTAACAATATGGGTGTGTAAATATAGCAAGACACAGATACAAATGAAAACCATTCTAGGGGTGACATAAGTGGAGCAAGGGATGGGGGATAAGAGGAGGAGGGGTGGGGAAAGGGAGTAGGCAGTCAAGGATTTGACATTGTCATAAGTGCAAGAACAGCAAGATAAGTGCTAGGTACTCTGGGGGATGGAGCAACAAGAGATAGGGTGATAGGGAAGGGGAGACAGGAGGACAGGAGCGGGAGAGGGGTGGAATGGGAGGTGAGAGGAGGTAGAATGGTAGGTGGAGGTGGGAGAGAGATGAGGAGTAGCAGAGGATGGAGGGGCAGAGAGAAGTGGGGTAGGTAGCAAAGGAGAAGGAGGGAGAGGTGAAACAAAGCCGCAAGCCTAGGCAGAGCAGTCACAACTGCTGTGTCACTGAGTTACTGGTAGAGTTTACATTTGAATGGGTCAAGCTTGTTTTCAGCTGCAATTTCAGGGGGAAGGTTGTTTAGCAGCAGGCGTCCTGGTGTGGAAAGCATGTTGAGCCTGGTGGGTACAGCAGAATGGAACGATATATGTTGGTTTGAGGGAACTGCACGTAAAATGTGCAGTGACTGCAGGCAACATTAAGGCACGAGTTGCAGGGGGTGTGAGGTTAAGACAAATTTTCTTAGCCAGTAGGCAGGTCTGGTAGGCAAATCTACTATTTAGATTGCTTGCAGAGATCACAGGTATGTGCTTCCCTGTGCAAGTGAGAAGTCTACAGCATTTGTTAAGGGCTGTCTTGACCTGTTTTAGGGTGGTATCAATGGCAGCCCCATAGAAGACAAGCCCATAATCAATGAGGGGTAGGACTGAGGCAGTTATGGCTGCACACATAGTGTTTTTGGTAAGACAGTAACGGTGGTGGTAGAGGACCCCAGTTCTTGAGTTGACTGATTTTGAGATACATTGAACATGTGAGCTGCAAGACATTGTGCAATCAAGGGTAATACCAAGGTATTTAAACTCCTGCACTAGTTCAAGTGGCTGTTCAAGTTCGTTATGTATGGTGAAGTTTATGGATCTGTATTTGCTGTGAGAGCTATGAAACAGCATGGACTTTTTTTTTTTTGTAATTCATCAACAGCTTATGTTGGAGAAGCTAGGCTTCAACTAGGCTGAAGTTCATCTGCAGCACCTTGGAGAGTGAGACAGGGTCAGTATGGGAGGAATAGAGGACTGCATCATCAGCATAGAGTATTAAGTTATTATTGCAAGCTGCAGGAAGAGTATTTATGAAAAGGCTGAAAAGTAAAGGGCCAAGGATGGAACCCTGGGGTACACCAGAGTGGACAGGAAGGTCATTTGAGAGAAAGAGTCAACGATTTTGACGTTTTGGCTCCTTGCCGAGAGGTAGCTTTCAAACCATTTGGTTACATCATTAGATAGTCCAAGGGAGGACAGTGAGTGAAGCCGGAGCTGGTGGTTCACAGTGTCAAATGTCTTGGTCAAATCATGAACACTGCACTCAGTAGGTGGCCAGTGTCAATCACCTTATGAATATGGCTGGTGAAGTCAAGCAGGGCAGTGGTAGTACTATGGACTTTTCTTAAGCCATGTTGTTGTGGGCAGAGTAAGTTATATTTGTTGAGGTGTTCAGACAACTGGTCAGCTACAATTCATTCCAACGCCTTGGAGAGTGGTGGGAGGATAAAGATAGGGAGGTAGTTAGAGAGAAAAGACCTATCACTGCTTTTATGAACAGGTGTGACCACTGCTGATTTTCAAAGCTGGGGGAATTGTTTATGATAGAACGAGAGATTCAGAAGTTTAGTGAGAGGTTGTAGGACAATGTCAAGGGAGAGAGAGAGAGAGAGGAGTTTGAGGTCAAGGGTATTGCTGCTGAAACTGGCTTTGCTTAGCACTTTGTTAAGATATCTTTTAGCTTCAGAAATGGATACCCTCTTAAAATAGAACCGGGGGTATTACTGTGGAGATTGATTTTATTATTGAGGCAGTGCCGGGCAGAATTGTCAAAGAAGTTTGGGGGAAGGACACTGCTAAGATCAGTGAATGCGAGATTAAAGGAGTCCACTATTTCTTTGGGGTCGTGTAAAGTGGAGCTGTTAACCTCAATCATAGTGGGGGAGGATTTGCTTGGTTTACCTGTGAGGATCTTGATGTTCTCCCAGAAGGATGTGCTATTTCTCTAGGAGTTAGTAAGTTCCTGATTGTAGAAGACTTGCTTGGCTCTGCGTATAGATATTGTGCACTGGTTCCTAGCCACCTTATAGAGCTACATATCCTGTGGTTTCCCTGAGTCCATGGCTCGGTGCCAGAGGTTATCTCGGTTTCGCATCATGGAGATGAGTTCGGAGTTAATCCAGTGATTAGTGGTAGATTGAGTTTTACGTTTACATAGGGGGGCAAAACTGTTACAAACTTTGTTAAACTAGGCAATGAAGAAGTCAAGTGCTTGGTCGACACTGCTCAAGGAGTCAAGGGGTGTCCAATCAACCATTGACAGGGCAGCAAGGAATTGTGGAAGCTTTCCTTTTGTTAATATTCTTTTATAGGAAAATGAGGACTTAGGTTTAGGTGCCTTGTTTCCCCATGTGTTCCCCAAATGACATATTTGAATCAAAAGTGGCACTCAGGTAGGTATAATGATATACCTGCTCCAGGCATCCACCCTCATCTACCTTTATTTTAATCTGTACAACTTTTTTTTTTGTTGTTTAGAGATAAAATACAGAATCTTTGTTTTCTTAGTGTTCATAATAAGCCCTGACCTGGTGAACCACTCCTCAAGTTGTCGAAGTCAGACTGCATCCTTTGTTCCAACTCTTTAATATTTTGTCCTGTTGTTATTAAAGCTGTATCATCCACATAAAGTCTCACCTTGGAGTGTCATACTACTTGTGGCAAGCTGTTATTGAACATTAGAAACAGTAGGGGTCTCTATATGGACCCCTGAGGTACTCCTCTCTTTATATCTCTTTTTAATGAAGTACCTCCAGAAACTGCCACTGTTTGCGTATGACCCCCAAGGTAAGACCTCAACCATCTCCACGGTCCTTCTGTAATACCCATTTCTTCTACAACGTGTAATAAGGAGGAGTGGTTCACCAGGTCAAATGCTTTAGATAAATCATTAAAGATCACTACTGTTTCTAAACCTACAGTAAATACACGGATGAATTAACCAAATTGTTAAACTCTAATAAAGCTGACGTCATTGAATGACCTTTATGAAAACCTGATTGAAATGGAGTAATTAAACTGTTTTTATCCAGGTTGTCCATAATTTGGGTATATTCATGCCTTTCTAGGCATTTGGACAGAATTGACAAAAGTGCTATAGGCCTATAGTTGTTTACTTCAGTGACCCCCCCACCTTTATAAATTGGGATAATTTTGCTCTCTTTCCACATCTGTGGAAAACGTCCCTCCTGCTGGCTCCAATTGAAAATTTGTGTTACAACTGGGGCTATCTGCCTAGCAGCCATTCTCAAGAATCTCCCTTCCAGGCCATCTGGAGTTGCATCCCAATACTAAGGAGTCAGAGAAGCAGAGGTCTTATATATCCAGCAACTATAGCATTTATCATATGATTGCAAAAATAATAGAAATAAGGGGTAGAGTAAAGTCGGAAGGGATGACCCTTTGATGAACAGCACCTGAGCTGGGAATGCTGATTCTCCTAATTCCATTACTCATATACACTGTTGTCTTAATGGTGAAATAACACAGGGATTAAGAGACACAGGAGCTTCAATTTCTATGGTTAAGCAGAATTTAATAAATGAGGAACAGACTCTACCAGGTCATTTTTTTCAGAATTTAAACAGTGACCAGCCTTGTGGCCTCATTGTCAATGGCAATGGTCTTCCTGAGCTGGGAAGGTGATCAAAGGATACAGGAGGTGAGATTAGTACCAGACCTCCCTGTTGCTGTGATTATGGGCAATGATTATCATAGCAAAGCAAATATTTTCTGTGTAACTACTTCATAATTAAGCAAAGAGGCAGGCTACTTTGAAATAAAAGAAGGCAGATCAGACAGAGGTAATCCGTATCGCAACAGCAAAGGAAGTGGCCAGTGTGGCTGACATACTAGCTGGAAAGGCAGTTCGCGGCCAATGACAGACAACTATATTCTCAGTGCACCCTTAATTCATTAGGAAATATAAGAATATTAGGATTGTGTACACAGGTGGTCCTTGTTCTCTTTGCTCTTCAGCAACAAATCTGATGTTAGAAGACTAGGGGGAGTGTGGCCAAAGTGCAGAAATTGATTCTCAGTTCCAAATTCCATCTCTGGAGCAACGTCTGAGGCACATGATGATTGTACAGTTGCATGAATCACTTTTAGACTGCTTAGAAGGAACATTTGTACTATGGTAAGTAATTTGTATGGTTGCATAGCAATGGTAGCACATTGTTAGCGAACCAAAATGAGCGACTGCAGAATGAGTGATTCAATTTGGTCGACTACTGGAGTTGCAGAGGTGGAAGGTTAGCAATTACAGGGAATCAAGATTAAGGAGGAACAAAATAGCAAGGGCAAAGCACAGGGAGGCAAGAGAGGTGTGGTGCTATGCTGAACGAATACAGCAGTGAAGCCTGCTGCTGCTGAGCTGTCTGCCTGGCATAGCAGATAATGCTGACTGCTGTGGTGATGGTCCCAGGCTCAGGACTGGCTGTAGGTGTGTTCCTTTTGTGTTGTGTTGCCTGTGATATTTTTTTTTTACTTGGCTGAAGATTGGCTGAAGACTAGACCAGGTTGTCCCCATTGGCCGGAGCTCCTGCGACTTTTGATCTGATTGGCTCAGTTTATCTCTCCAAGCCAAGGGACTCTGCGGCTTCTGTACGCTGCTTAGCAGGTCCAGGGAATTGCCAACAGGTTCTCGGTAAACTTCGGAGGATATTTTTGCTGGGGAATGAAATGACCAGGCATTCAAATACTGTATTTAAAACTACCTAATAATCGATTGCTTGTGTAAATGTTGGAAATTGTTATGGAAAAAAGTACAGTGAATTACGAGCATTTTCTGTAATCTGATGCCTTGCTACCTCCTATTTCCCCCTCATTTCTATAACTATGCTCTAAACTAAACTTTGTCTCCTTCTGGTGCCTGCATTACTTTAGCTAACGAACTCTGATTTTTACTTAAAAGACTGCACTCTTCTGATTCCTGTTGCCTTGCTACTCCTTACTCCCACCCCCCCCAAAACTTCCTTGTATTCTCTAAACTCATCTCCACTGGTGCCACATTTAAATTAATGCTTTAGTCTGGCTGCTGCCTCTCCCTCCCCCTGTAAGCTATAACAGTCTTTCTCCCCTTTGTCTGCACTCCATGCTCATCTTTTTAATCTTATTTTTTCCTTTGTTCACACTCCATACTTAACTGTCTCCCTTTCTCTATTTCCCCAGGAGCCAACGGCCCCTGATCAGGCAAACTTTCACCTTGACCGGTGGCCGCAGCGGAATTAGGCTGCCAGCCCCACGCCTTTTCCTCATCCTCCCCGAAGCTCTCTTTGCACGGGTAAGCCCTCTGAAACCTCCAGGGATAGATATTGAGCCGTGATTGGCTGAAGACTAGACCAGGTTGTCCCCGTTGTCCGGAGCTCCTGCGGCTTTTGATCTGATTGGATCAGTTTTATCTCTCCAAGCCAAGGGACTCTGCGGCTTCTGTACGCTGCTTAGCAGGTCCAGGGAATTGCCAACAGGTTCTCGGTGAACTTTTTCACCCGCCCCCATCCCCTACCCCCATGACTATTTAAATACACTTTCTCCCCACCCTTTCCTGATCTCACACCCCTTATTTTGTAAGCCATCTAATAGAATACCTTTGTAGTCCCCATGTCACCTCCCCCAGGAGGTGCATGCATGTCTCTGCTACATCTAAAAATGTTGCTCCTACCAATTATTCTAGTTTTTTCTACCTCTGTACCTGTGATACACCTCATGGATCTTTTACTGCTGCTCATCAGCATCACACAGGATCATTCCTAGACAATGCAAATGCCATTCTCAATTTTGAAAATGTCTCCTTTCCTGCAACTTATAACAGATCCGGCCACTTCACAACTATACCACCCAGCTATCTTTTTATGTTGCCATTGCTGCTATCCCATTCCTATGTTCCCTCCACTAGCAGCCTTTTGCTTGCCTTTTTTCACCCCTCACCCTGTCATATGGCTCCTGCACACAAATTGTGCAAATATGCACACAGCAAGGGCAAGCCACGGCCATTCCAACTACTTCTGAATGCAGTTAAAAAGCTGCTCTTGTGCTCCTCATTTGCGCAGGCAATGTCGAGTTAAATCCTGGACCTCTGCTCCATATTGATGCCCCTGCTGACCTCCTTAACTTAAAGGGGCTGTCTTTCCTGCACATAAACACTTGCAGACTCCTAAAAAAACTTGATGAAATCAAAACCTGATCCTCCCACTGTACCCCAGATGTGCTTGTAATTACTGAAACGTGGTTAAGAGCTAATATTCTGGACTATGAGGTCAACATTCCATCATACAAACTGTTCAGAGCAGATAGGTCATCCAGGGGTGCGGGGGTAGCTATCTATATCCACGATAATATCGTCACTTCTGTTACTGACTCAACTTCAGCCCCAAAAGAATTTGAGTACCTAACCTTAAAGATTAAACTCTCCAAATCTGCCTCCCTATGTATCATTGGGTGCTATAGGCTCCCTCGGCTGGCCTCTCACTGTTAAAGCACCTAAGTGACCTACTAGGCACCATGAATACAGAAGTAATCATTTTGGGTGACCTGAATCTGAACTGGCTCTCCCCGTTTCAATACCAGTAAAATAATTATGTGACGTACATGGACTCACTCAATTGATAAACAAAGCTACCCTCCCCAATACCAAACACCCCGAGCGCAGCACACTGCTTGACCTAATTCTAGTAAGTAATCCCCATCTATTCTCCCATCAGGAATATTTTTTAATGACCTTAGTGATCACTGTGCTATTGCATGTGTAAGATCAGTACAACACCCAGCCTCATCCAATTCAAAGTACATCTTTAAGAGTTGCAAAAGGAACTTTGATGCCAATGTGTTTCTCTGCGACCTCCAGTATGCTAACTGGCAAAAGTTTTACCTTGTACCTTCCATGGAGGAGACGTCTGAAGTCCTCTAATCTATACTGACTAATGCACTAGATTTGCATGCCCCTGTGGTCAGGAGTAGAACAAAAAGGAAATCCTGCCCTTGGTTTACTGGAAACCTAAAAGCTGCCCTATGGAATAGGGATGCCCTACGGAAAAGGGCTAGGAAGTCCAAGTTGGCCACAGATTGGTGTGCCTTCCGAACTGCAAGAAATGGCTGTACTAAGCTCATTAGAGCTGCTAAATCCAGCTACTTCCATACAGAACTCTAGGTTCTGGAGAACCCTAAGGGAGATCAAAGGCCATAGTACTTCTGGCACACTTCCCACAAAAATCTCTTCTAGTGGTACTCATACCACTGACAAGTACGCGATCCTCGACCTCCTCAACAACCATTTTGCTATGGCAGGGATGGCCTTTGACACATCTCCACCAAATGTCATCAGATCAAAGCTACAAAGCCAGAACTCTGAATGCTTAAATTCAGCTTTTCAGGTGCCATGCACTGCTTTCTCGTTCTAACCAGTCACCGTTAAACAAGTAGAGGATATTCTCCTTACTCTTGATATAAAGAAAAGTGCAGGCGCAGATCTGATTGAGCTGTTCTTTCTAAAGCTAGCCTACTTTATACTGGCCCCTCCCATCCTCCACCTTTTTAACCTGTCTTTCAACCAAGGCACCCTTCCTAAGATCTGGAAGACAGCACATGTTATTCCTTTATTTAAATCAGGGGATCCCTGTGATCTTAATAATTACCATCCTATTTCCTTGCTCCCAGCTTTGTCCAAACTACTGGAGAAAGTAGTTAACGAGCAGCTCAGAATGCACCTAGAAAATTCCAACTTGTTAAGCCCAATCCAGTCTGGTTTCCATCCGCTTCACAGTACCACAACTGCACTTGCCAAGGTCATAAATGACTGGCAGATTGCTCTTGACAACAAACGTTATGTCTGCGCCCTGTTTCTGGACTTTAGTAAGGCCTTCGATACAGTGGATCATGATCTGCTCCTAATGACCTTAAAAGTTGGGGTGGATAACCTGGCACTAAATTGGTTTGCCAACTACCTTACAGACAGAGATCAGCAAGTAAAGGTCGAAGGCGTTGTGTCTCCAAAAAAAATCTCCGAAGAGGAGTGCCCCAAGGATCAATACTTGGCCCACTGCTATTTGCTATCGACATAAACCAAACAGACAGTGGCCTACAGTTGGCGAAAATACACCTCTTCGCTGATGACACAGTGCTCTACATTGACAGACCAACACCAGAGTTTGCCTGTGTGGACCTCCAAAACGAATTTGAAGTCCTTCAGAAAAACCTGCTTGACCTGAAACTCTTACTAAATGCAAAATGCAAAAAAAACCAAAGCCATGCTTTTCTCTCCCTTAGTCCTTTCTACAAAAAACAATCAAGCTATCACAAACCTCCAAATAAGTACCTTCCTGGGTGAAAAACTGGAGTTCGTGGAGAAATTTAAATACTTGGGGGTCTGAATTGAATCCAAGCTGTCCTTTTTAGACCGCTTAGATGAGCTAGTCAAGAAATTGAGACAAAGACTTGGTATCTTCTTCCGCATCAAATACTCATTGACTCCGGAGGCTAGAAAACACCTTGTCCAGGCTACTTTTATGCGACTTCTGGACTATGTGGACTTCTTGTATTGTCACATTACTAGCTCTGCTCTCTTCAAGCTTGACACCCTTTACTGCAGAGCCCTCAGGTTTATCTCTGATGCACCTTACTCCACTTACCACTGTGCCCTTTATGCTTCCATAGGTTGGAGCTCACTTAGCTTGAGGAGGCAAGAAAATGCTGTACTCTGGACCTACAAAGCCATCACTCACAAGCTTTCTCAGTACCTCATAGGCTGTCTGCCCATCTGCCCCCCCCCCGTATTTATCCCCTTAGAAATCTCACCTACATATCCCTTGTTATTCCCAAAGTTGGAACGCGCTTTGGTAGAGCCTCCATAAGCTATGCCCTTCCAGTGCTCTGGAACAAGATACAAAAATCCCTTAGGCTCATTCACCCTGTAACACTCTCCCGATTCAAAGCTATGCTCCTAAAGACCTTCTCTGAGGTCTGTCACTGTTTCAAATAGGGAAGTAGTATCCCAATGGCCAACCCGCCTTTTTTTAATTTTTATGTATTTAGTTTTTGTTGACCAGGTAAGTGCACTAGACAAATCCTGCCTATTTTCAGGCACGACCCAGGAGAGGGGGATACAGATGAATGCCAACTGACCTTGAACCAGATTAAGCTGTTGGTGGTATTTTTAGTGAATGAGGGAAATTTGGCCAGGACACCGGGGAAATTCCCCTACTCTTGGCCAGTAGGGGGACTGCTGGTCTGTGAGTTTGTCATTTCGGATTAGGATGGAGAAGGAGATGGACGTCTCGCTGGATGCGGGAACGGCTGCTATTCTTCGGTCTGATGTTCTAGACTCAGAGGTTTTCTTTGACGCTCCTAGCATTAATGTGGAGCCAGTGCCTACTGCAACTACTTCTGGAAATGAGGTCGATTTAAGTATTTTACCATTGGATTCTAAGGAAGTGGCTTCTTTTTACAAACAGAACCTGCCAACAATTTACCTGCCTTGCAGCAGCAGCTACGCGATGAAGAAGCCCGGTTTCGGTCTCGCCAAACAGAACTAAGAGCTGCAATTGCAGCTGCAGATCTACGCCCTGTGTGTGAGCTCCCTGCGGTGGGGATTAGGCACAGCACTGCTTTAGCTGGTGATACGCTGATCAACTCACAGACTCCTGAGCTGCAAACGACAGATGTTCTAGATGAGATGCAATCAACGAGCCTGAACGCCACTGTAGCTGCTTGTTCCTCAGCCTCAGGTACCGGGCAGACGCCCTTATTTGTTTTCAAAGGGAATCTTTTTCCAGGTTCTGCCGGTTCGTTACCCAGTCCTTTAATTTCAAATACTGATTCTCCATGTAATCCTGAGACTCCCTTCGTTCAGCAGCAGGAAGGTCCAACGGACTCCACTGAGTGGTCAGTAAATACGGCTTTGAAAGCAGCCGGGTGGGAGAAATCTAGAACTGGTGAATGGGTCTTGGGGCCCTCTCCCATTTCAGTATCTCCGTGCAAGACTATAACACATTTTCATGACTGTTCCCCTATTGTTTCTGATGCACCTAAAGAGTGGAGATCTATGATGGATATTGTTTCGCCTTTACAAATACCCGATGGCTTAGTACTTACTCAGAACCCAGTTCCGCCGCTTTTTCAAGATGATACTGTGCAACGGAGTGAGCATGTTCCTTCGGCTGCACCTATTGAACAACCCTCTCCTGGACAATCCAAGCCTGCTAAAACATTTGCTTCTTTGTTTAGGGCCCCTGTTTTTTCTGCAAAAAGACACAATGCTATTAGGCTTCTTTACAAGGGGGGGTTTGGATGTATTTCCTGATCGAAAACATGTAGCTAGGAATTTATTAATGGGTTCTATGTTTTTTTCTCCTCCGGAAATTTATGCATTGATACATGTTTCAGGAGAACCTGTGTTTGATATAAGCTTTAAGCAAGGAAGTGGGTTACAAAATTTTGGTCCCAATATTTGCTTTTAAAACCTCTGCATTATGGGTTCCTTTGAAGTTATGCCTTGACCAAACCTGCACTTCATATGGTTACAGTTCTTTTTAAGTAGCAGAGGGTGCGTGTTACAGATCTTTTTATTCTGGCTAAACAGAGGTGCACAGTTCAGGGTAATCCTGAGCCTATTTTTGATGATGATCACATTTGGAATGGGGGTTGGAAAGTGCAGGTTGTTTTGAATATATCTGACTCAGGTTTAATTCATTTACCTAACAGTTTCTTCCTGGGTAGGGATAGAGGGGTTTTATTTTATGCAGGTCAGCCCAAGGCCTGTTACCGATGTGGAACCACAGGTCACCTTAGTAGTATGTGTGATCGCCTTAAATGTAATACTTGTAATGAATTTGGTCATAGCGCTGCTACTTGTCGGAATGATCAGGTGTGTAATTTATGTGATGAAAAAGGTCATACTTATCACTCGTGTCCCTCAGCTGCTCATACTCTCGGTGAACAAGCTGATTGGGATGCACAACAGGTATCTATTGCTTTAGCTCAACGGGCTCAGACTCAGCTTGGTTTCTCAGCCTGGTGATCGCCTCTGGACCCACCTGAAATTATTCCTCCTATCATTGAGGGTTCTTCGCAACTTTCAGATATCCCCCCCCCCCGGGCAAACTGCTATACAGGTTACTTCCATGGTTACTCAGCTGGCGGTTTCCATTCCTGTTATAGCTGACCCTATTACCACCAATGCTGAGTTACCCCTCACTGCACCTTCTAAGGTGGTTCCCCGACTCCTTACCACCTCTACCTAGGTCTTCTAGATGTAGAGCATAATTGGTACAGCCAGCGGCTAAAATGCCTAAGACATCTGACATTTCTGTTAAAAATAGATTCGCAACCTTGCCTATTGAAGGGGACCTATCAGGGAATGACTCTGAAGGGTCCTCTGTTATTTCATCTGTTTTGGATTTAGGTTCTGAATTAGAGGAGCCCCTTCCTGCTGTAGTCCCTCCTCACTCTGGGAAGCGTACTGGGAAAACTAAACACATTCAGACTACTAGAGCATCTTCTGAAAAGCCTCCTTGAATTTGAATTCAGCCCCAATTGGTTTTCCCCCCTTTTTTTATATATGACTCTGATGCCTTCTTTATCTATCTATTCTATTAATTTGAATAGTATTAAGAGTGTTCGGAAAAAACAGGCTGTATTTTCCTGTTTAAGATCTTTCTCTGATGGGATTTTTTTCTTACAGGATACTAGGATACATGTCATTTCTGAATTAAAACAGCCTATTAGGTTCTGGAACTCGGGCCCTTCTTTTTGGTCCTTAGGGGAAGAGACTTGCTCTGGGCTAGCCATCCTGTTTCATAATGTAGATGTACATTTGGTGAAATTAATCTACCTTATTCCTGGTCGTGCCTTAATCTAAGATGTTAAAATATCTAACATACTGTTCCGTTTTATCAATATTTATGCAGGTCAGACAAAGGTGGTACATATTGAGCTTTTTCAAGCCATTCAGCCTTTTTTGCATTCTGCCCACCATGTTGTTTTAGGGGGTGATTTCAATTGTGGTCTTACGTTATGAGACAGAGGAAGGAAGACTGGGACCACAAAAATTTTTTGTGATATGACCTACTTATCTACTATGATTCGGAATGCAAAATTGAGGGATGCTTATTTGGAGACAGTGTGAAGGGCAGATCCCAACTTTTTAGATCTACTTCAGCTACAAAATTGATTATTTTTTGTTTCCCTTTATTACAAATTGCAAAGGCTCAAACTCTTCCGGGAATTTTCGATCACAAAATTCTTTTTTGTTATTAGGAAATTCCTGTGCTCTTTTCTGGGCTGGTTTTAGAAATTAAATTTTGTTATTGGCCAAAACAATCGTCCAACAAGATTTGGACGATTTTATTCAAGCTAGAAATCTGTTTTAATATGTATCCTGATCCTTGTAATTGGTGGGAAGACACGTGAGGATTTGATGGCTTTTCTCAAATCATATGGAAAGCTGATTCGAATGAAGAGTATAGATTTATCTTAATAATAGGTTACATCTTCAAAACTTCTTTCTTTAGCCTCTACTGTGAAACATGATTTTCTGTGCAAATTCACACTATTAAGCAACAAATAGTTCAGTTTCATTTATTACAGGAACAACATTTGCAATTCCAACAATTATATTGCCAGAGGCAAGAAGAGACTCGTTGCCATATGAGGGGTATACTTCGGCATATGAACTGAAATATGGACGGTTTATTTGACACTCAGGGTAATTTTTGTACAGACACTGACAGCTGATCAATATAGTTTCATATTACATCTCACACTTTCATTCAACCTTCCATTGTTTCTGATACTTTAGGATTTTTCTCGACTTGGTCCCTATCATTCAACTTACAGACCAATTATTACACCCTTTAATAGCTAACATTTTGCCTTCTGAAGTGGAAAGAGCTGTCTTGGATTGAAGGTGAATAAAGCCCTGGTGGTGATGGCTTGACTAGTGAATTATATAAATTCATTGGTCCACATATTTGGGTGGAATTAATGGCTATTTTTATGGCGATTTTCACCTCTGTGTTCTCTTACTTTTATGATTGAGGTATTCTGATTCATCTTTTTAAACAAAAGGTGATAACCTGTATATAAAGAATTGAGACCAATTTCTACTTACTACGGATTTTAAGATCTTAGCTAAAATTCTCCATACTCGTCTCCTATTGATTGCAACTCATATTTTATCCCCTTTTCAAACATGTTCTTTGCCTGGTAGAAATATTTCGGACCATCTCATTTTATTACGAGAACTTTTTGAGCATAGTTTTCAGTCTAGAGCTACTGGTTTAGTGCTTTCTCTGGATCAAAAATGAGCTTTTGATTCTGTTAGTCATACCTTCCTATGGGCAGTTTTACAAAGATATGGTTTGTCTTTGCAATTTGTACAATGGGTTAAATGTCTCTATAAAACAGCAACGGTCACTCCAGTAATTAGGGGTTGGAAGGGACCTATGTTACCTGTAAAATGGGGGTACGTCCGGGATGTCCTCTCAGTCCTTTGCTATATGCTTTTTGTATAGACCCCTTGCTCAAACTCCTTAATAAATTGGCTCTTTTAAAACCCATCACTATAGTTTCTACCCCTTTACCATTTAAAGTTTTAGCTTATGCTGATGATTTGTGTATTTTAGTAGCAGACAAAGTTTCTGTTCAGTGTGCCCTTGATATTGGTTTCACTTATAATTCATATTCAGGTACTGGTTTAAATCTAGATAAATGTATGGGTTTGCAGCTTGGTTCCGTTCCCTCTCCTAAATTAAACATTTCTGGTATTGATTTTTCTGCTACCCATTTGACTATTTTAGGGATCATTTTTGGTCCTGGGGATATGTGTTTTTGAATTGGGATTCTTGTATTACTCGGGAAAATTATTGGTTCTGATTGGAATAGGTGGAAATTCAGTAAACGGAACGTGTTTATTTGATTAAAACCTTTCTTATTCCAATATTTCTTTATGTTAGTTATATTTTTCCTCCCTAGTCAATTATTAGTTACTATTTATAGTCTTTTTTTTCAAGCAGTATGGGGTAGCCAGTTGAACCCAATAAAGAGGAACATTTTATATTTACCGATTCCACAGGGGGGTTTAGGAATGGTAAACCCAATTCTATTTTTTTATTCTATTTTTCTTTATGCAAATTTCCGTCCTTTTTTTATATTTTCTGATAAACCATGGATCTCAGTGTTTGAATTAAATTGTGGTCAATGGCTTAGGCAATGGGGTCGGGGGGATTTAGGGGTACTGTACAGATCTATGAATATTCCATCCTATATTAGAGAAACATTTATATATATTAAACACTGGAAATTGACTAGTCATCTCTTAATATCGAAACAAAGAAAAGGATTTTATAATTGGGTTATACAGACTCAATTTACTGAAGTAGAAACCTTTTCCCACTGTCCTCCTCCTGTCAGACAGGTACTCTGAAGCCTATTAAATACACCTAGGATTCCGGATAAATTTTATGATTTTCACTGGTTGAGCTGCCATGATAGAATTAATATCAAGGTGAATCAAAAACATAAACAATTGACTGAACGACTCTGTGTTAGGCCGGGTTGTGTCCAGCAGTTGGAAACTACAGACCACCTTTTTTTGACCTGTTCATATATTCTGCCCTTCTGGCCTTTTCTAGCTATTATTTGGAAAGCTCCATGGTTTCATTCCATTACGATGAAGGCTTTGATGTGGGGTAAATATATAGGAGTTGATGCTTGGTATCTGGAACTTTGATAGAATTCTGTTGGTTATTAAATGGCATATCTGGAATAGCAGATGTCTATTCTCTTTACATCAGAAATTTGTTTCTCATGATGAACTCCTTGGTAAAATTATTAAGGACTTGAAATCACAATATGGGGAAGATTCTAAACTTTTACATTCCAAAACGTTGAGGGCTATATGGAGAAACATGCCTTGGATAACGGACTCGGATGTTCCTGTTACTTGAATGAGGGGACCATGGATTTATGGATTTTGGTTTATATTTTTTTTTCTTGTTCTATGCATATAAGAGGTCTCCTTTTTTTATGTCTTTTATTTATGTTTTTTTTTTGTGAATGTACATATACGCTTTGCTTTTCTGCTTATTGTATTTCCTTTTTTGTGTTTTTTGTATTGATCTTTTATTGTCATTTGTATGATTTCTTCTTCAATAAACTCCCCTACTCTTTTCGATAAGTGCCATGGGATCTTTAACATCTACCTGAACTATTACCAATCCAGGCAGATGGGACCTTGGTTTAACGTCTCATCTGAAAGATGGCACCTCAGAAGTGCAGCACCCCCTCATGCTGCACTACAGTGTCAATACTGGGATATTAACCCAAGTGCCAGATGTGGGAACTGAACCCACAACCCTCTGATCACCCGGCCTCAGAGGTAAGTGTGCTACCTACTGAGCCACTGACACTGCAGTATTGACTATTGCTAATACTTCATCAGGATTGTCCACTAGGATATCAACCTATGAGATACCGTTTCTGAATAGTATACCACCTACTGACAACCTTCATCCCCATCTGCTACATTCCTTACATCCCTCCCTCTTCCTACCTCTGTACTGTCCTTACCTGCCCTCATCTACCCTTCTCCCTTTCTTTCTTTTTCATCTTCTACTTTGCCTTGTCACTACCACATCTGGACTGCTCATACTTGTCTCTATACCCTATCCTTCTCCTTCAGTGCTCCAGCATGCCTGGTCACTCGGTCTTCCCAACTCAATCAAGAGTAGGCTGCACTCTCCAGCATGCTGAACTTAGGTCATATAGACCCTGTCATTCTACAGTTATGCAAATTGAGTACTTTTCCAAACTGAAACCATATAATCCTTACTTAATATGTATAAAATGTGTTTAAATGCATTGAATTATTGTCCTTCATAAGTGCTTATGTAAATAGCTTGCTAGTGACTCTTAGCCTGCCACACTTTACATGTACTTCCTTGCTTTGTGTATGCCTTGTATGATTATATTGTCACTATATATGCTTACTATATGCTTAGCTTATGGTCCATCTGGCTACTGTATTGTTCCCAGATCCATCTTGTAAATGAGCTTGTCTCAATGGTGTTCTGCCTGGCAAAATAAAGATACTGATTGATTGTTTGACTTGTTCCCCAGATGTGATGGTGCCCTGCATACTGTTTCCCCCTCCCATGTATTTTCATTTTCCTTCAGTGTCTGCCCCCCCCCCCCGGAGTTGATTATTTTAGTTCTGGGGGTACCGGGGGAAAAGCTCTCTGATTAAATATTACTTTTACTGTGCAGCTGTTGTTTCTTGGTTTTCTAGTTGTTGAGGTCACTGTGTTAGCTATTTTGTATTCAGTGAACTGGGCTCGCTGTTGTGCGAGTCACTGAAAGTTTTTTGCTAATATGACATGGAACTCATAGCAATAGCCATGCAACATATTACTAACAAGAGCAGGACCAGGACAGACAGGAACAGAAAGTGACATGTACTACCTTCTACTTCCACAGTGAACTTTCATCACCTTGTTGGTATGCATGAAATACCTGCTCTTGTGTCTGTCTGTGCCCCCTCCCCCTCCTCCTCCTCCTCCATCCAGATCTACTTTATTCATGATCTATGTTTGTTGCACTGTTTTCTGTTTTTTGTGCCCCCTTTGCAGCTGGAAGAATGCTGCTGACTATACACACTACTTAACATAGCAGGGGCAAGTGTCAATGACTAAAGAACAATTCTATTATCAGCTAATGTAGATCTGACAAGCAGAAACATTTATCTCCATATATGTACTGAGAGAACAATCAAATGGTGGAGAGAATGAGTTCCACCACTTGGCTCCAATTTACATAAGCATGCAGAGAGTGGTAATGTAAACAGAAACCTTTACAACTCTAGATTGGTCAGTTAGAGCTCTTATTGTAGTACTGTATGTTAGATCCCTGTCAAGGAACTGCACCAATTCAAGATCATAATGCAAGTAAGAACACTGCTTTGCATCAGAATAGATAAAAAAAACACAGAAGCAGAGCAAAACCCAGTTTATCCTACTGCAAACACCATACTAATTCTTGATATCTCATGAATCTTTCTCTTACACTTACAGCTACTGATGTTTGCTTGGGGTAACAGTGAGTAAGTGTCTCTGGCGGGATTTGAACCTGAACTTGCTGGTACCTAAGCCTGCAATCTTAACACTAGACCCTAATACCATCCCTCTATCACATTTATAAGGCTTCTTAGTAAAGTTTAAATCAGACGCTAGTGGAAATGGGTGGAAAGCCAGGGGAATACAGTTCCAGGACTGAAAATAAAAGTCTGACTCAGTTCCAGGAGTAAAATGAGGAAAACCTGCTTCTATGCATATTGCATACCCCTTAAGCCATAAAACTGACTACTAAATAAAGTGTAAAAATGCAACATACTCTATAATGAAGTGTAACACCCCCCTCCTCAAATTGGGGGCTTTTCTTGTGCCCGTCTTGTCTTCTGTGGCTCCTCCTTTTGCTCCCGCAGTGCAGCATCTCCCGTTTCTGCTCCCACTTCAAGGAGTGCCTCTCTAGTGCCTGCCAGTTTTCTCTCCACCACTGCCCAGGTCTCAAAAGGTGCCCCAGGATCCCCAGAACAACCCCAGTTCGATTTTTGCCCATTTTGGGCTCCAAAGTCAAGCTGCAACCCACCACTTCCTGTAGCAGCACTCCAGTGCTAGAGGGGGTCGTGCAGACTCATGCCTTTGATCTCCTGACCACTGACTTTGCGGTCTATCGGGAGAGTGCTCGGTGGTCCCAGTCCCTGCATTGGCCAGAGTGGGGACTGGTGACCTCAGCTAGGGCCAAGAGAGCCCTTGTTCTGTTTTAAATAAAGAGCACCACAAAGCGCTATGGATTGGGGCTCATGAATATTAATGAGGGCCCGATCCCTTATAAATATTAATGAGGGCTCTGTTTCTTCGGGGCTGTAAGTTCAGCGGCTGCTGCAGCATACCTCTCAACCTCCTGCCTCATAAATCAGGGACAAGGCTTAAAAAAATCAGGGACAAAGGACCAAAATCAGGGACACATTTTCAAAATTAAAGATATCCACCCAGAAAGCTGGTAGAATATGAGGCTTAGTGCAGAATGCATTTTCTAAAGAAGAACAAGTATGTAACTTTAATGCTTGATATTGTTTTGTGCTTACAGTCCCCACTGTTTAGCCACAAAAACACAAATTTTAGGAGGGACAGAGTAAAATTTTGAGGCAAAATCAGGGACGTCCCTGAAAATCAGGGACACTTGAGAGGTATGTGCTGCAGTGATTAAAATGCAGACAAATAATAAAGAAAAGCAGCAGCTGCCACAATACAAAAGGGGCTATTGTAAAAGGGGAGAAAGTGTAAATAAAATGTATCTTTCCCTGGCTGCACCAGTGTTAACATGGGGACTCAGATAATCAGCCTGCCTGCTGCAAAGGGGGTTGTAAAATATTGGCAGCAGTGACAGGCAAGAGACTAAACAAGAATGTTTTATCTGGGCAGAGACTAAGAGGGCACATAAAGAGCTATTGATCAGTGTGGCAAATGGGCAAATAAAGTAATTACTCTGGCTACACCAGGACTTTTATTTGGGACTGTGTTCCAGCTGCAAGGGGTCTGTGTGTATTGGCAGTCATTACAGTGCAGCAACAGCCAATTGGAAAGCAAGGATTTTCAGCCAGGATTTGTGGGACTTTTACCAGAGTTCATGGGACATAACAAAAGGCTTACAGGGAAATTACAGGGTCCTAACATCAGGTGCCAAAACAGGGATCCTATAGCGCATTGAGTGGAGTTAATGAATATGCATTTCCTGGACTGACAGGCAGGATCAGTCAGTCATTGTGAGAGCAACAGGTAGCTTCAGCCAATTGGGAGCCTCAGAAGGACTCCATAAAAGACAGCATTTTTGGCTGCATGAGCAGTTCGAGCGGTGGCCCCTACAGGGGTGGAGGCTCAGGCCCTTAGCTAGAGAAAATGTGCCTAGCAATCCAGTGTAAGTCCCTCCACAGGAAAGGGTTTTTTTTCTCCTGCCAAGAGACAGACAAGTGGCTGCCTGAAGCAGAAGTCACTAGCCTGTGGGGTTGCCAGAAGATGTCCTCCAGGGCTAGCCAAAGCCTTTCCACGTTGAGGGAGAACGTGGGCCAGTAACCTACAGTAATGAAGCCAGCTGTGAGAGAGCTGAACCTGCCTCAATGGTGAGAGAGTTGATGAAAACCAGAAGCCTTGGAAAGAGGATAGCAATTTTGTACACCTGAGTGAGTAAACTGCTTTTGCCACGTGCAACTCTGAGAAAGTCTTCAAGTGGCAGAGAGGTCCGAAGCCCACCAATAGTGACTGTCTGTCTGTCTGAACCCTGCATTCATGGCAACACTCAGAGGGTGGACATCTGCAAAGTGACCAAGAAGGGTCCAGTAAAGCTTATAAATGTGTCTGATTTAAGTGCCTACAGGAGTGGAAGTGGAGTACTCAGAGCTGGGCCTCTTCCTAACTTTGTCTGGGAGGTCCAGTATTTTGTCTGTGGAAGCTGCAAGCACTAGTGTGTACCACAAGAGACAGCATGTTGTATTTGAGCTTAGACAGCTAATGAAACCATTTGTTGCCAGGTGCAAGTTTGGTGTTAAGAGAGCCTAGAGAGCTACAGTAAACAGTTTATTGCCAAGAGCAAGTGTTTGCGTTGAAAAAGACTACTGCATCTGTTGTTAGCCAGAGAAATCTGGAAAATGGTAGTGGGCCTTGCCACAAGTTCAGTCAAGCCAAAGTACTGTACCTTAATTGGTAGCGAGCCCAACCTCAAGCTCAGTCTGGTGTGGTAACAAACGCTGTGCTTTAAGCTCTGGCTTTAATCGACAAAGAAGATGAAAGTTATCCCAGAGACTGTGTCCTAATGTCTGTGTGGGAGCTGTAACCTGGGCTCTGGTTGTTCATTCTGCTGTGTGAAGCATGGGTGCTTGTCCATAAAATCATTGGGAACGCGCCTGGTTGTAAAGTTCTGGCTGACCAGAAAAAGGGTTTATGTCTGTCATGACCAACTGGGACACCTGGAAGAGAAACTGTGACTGAACTATAAATGTGTTGAATGCATAAATGTGCTGGATGCATAAATGGGCTAAATTTAATGTATCCAGCTTGCCCATCTAGAAAGTTTTCTCAGCCCAGAGGAGGGGCCCAGCCTACAGAATGTTAACGTGTTGTTTTTCCACCTGCAAGAGCAGAAAAACCTTTGCAGTCGGTATTGGGGGCCAGTTGTCAGCTTTGCCAGCATTTTAGCCTTTGGGATTAGAGCCCACCTGTTGAAAGCACTTAATCCTGATTTGCCTAATCCCAGAAAGACATCTAACTGTAAATGATGCAGGGCCAACCCTGCACCACTACAGAAAGAGACTTGTAGATAGTTGGGTAAATTCTGCAAGTTGCAGTTAATTAAAGTATTAAGAATGCAACCTAATCTTAATCTTAAATTTCCTAAGGGCCCCAACTAGCCAGCCAACGTACAGCTGCACCTAAAATCAGGCCTACACTTTTAAGAACTGTAATTACTGGGTACCCAGGTTGTGTGGGATTGCCAGGTCTTGTGCAATGTGGGAAACTGGTATCAGTTGGGCAAAACATTGTAAATACAGTATGTTTAATAATTATGCAGCTAGCTAGTTAGTCAGGGAGCTGACTACTCCAGAGGTTGATAGGTGGCCACTGTGATTGTAACTGATTTAAAATGCAAAATGTTCATTCAAACCAAACCTCTATTCCATTTTCACCCTTCCTAGTCCTTCCCCATGTAATTCAATCATTTTTATTTAACCAGGTGGAACACTGTTGAGGAGAACTCATTTACAAAGTGGGCCTGGGTAGTACACAGAAAAAATAAAAATAAAATGCAGTAACAACATTGACACTTGTAGGGAAATGGTAAACATTGTGTAAGCCCCCCAAATGCAGGCTTACCTGTTTTGTCGGCTCCAGCCCCTCCTCCAGCCAGGGGTTGTAGTGGGACTGAACCACGGTCCCTGCCAGCACCATGACACCAATGGAAATCCATCGGGACCCTGCCCATGCACCAGAGGGAGCAGAGGGTCTAAGAAGGGAGCAGCACCTCTCGGGGGTGTCAGGAGTGGCCCTGAATGGTAAAGAGATGACCGGGCTGTCGAAAGAAAAAAATTAAAGATGCGCCTGATGCGTGATGGTGGCTGTGTGCCCACGCACATTCACGAGAGACCGGGGATTTAAAGGAGCAGGTGCCCTATTACCCCGGCCATGCGGCCAACTGTAAAATCAGTGTTTCCCCGGCCTCAAATAAGCAGAGGGGCTGGAAGGGGCACAGCTACTGGATGAGTCCAGTCAACAAACCCAATACACAGTTAGCCCTGTCAGTGGGCTAAACAAATAGGGGGCCCAAATTCCTTTGGGACTGGGTGAGCAGGCAAGATGGAGGCCCCCATGTAACCATGATGACCTCAGGCTGCTGGGAAATTACCCAGAGGCAGCCTGGAGGCCACATGGGGGCCGGCAGCAAATCACAGGAGGGCTCTGATAGGGGTTTAAAAGAGAAAAATCAGGAGAAGGACAAAGGAGAGGGCTGAGAGGAGGGGAGCAGAGAGCTGGAAGAAAAAAAAGAAACAACAAATTGGGACCAATGGAAAAGGCAGCAACAAAGGCTGCCTGCTTGGTTATGGGCTCTCTGGCTACACTCCCTCCCCCAAAGCAAGAGCAGGAGGAAGGCCGCAGCTTCGACAGTGTAACAAGAGCAGGAGGGTCTACTAAGAGCACTGGGGCTGACTGACTGGACCGAAGTGGACAGTAATAGTAAGCCTTGGGCCCCATGGACTACTCCACGCAGGGACAAGTGGTTTCAGCCAGGGTAGAGCCCTGGAAGCTGGGCTGCAATTAGCCAAGTCCTGGCTGAGGGGAAGTGAGTCACCCTGTGTCCCCAGTGTGAAATCGCTGCTGCAACAGGGAAAAAAGAGAGAGAGAGAGAAGGAAGAACAGGCCTGCCTGGTGAACACTGTATATAAAGGCCCTCGGGTGAAGCTGAAAAGGCTAGGCAGATGAAGAACAGCGCCTCACTCGCCTTCCTTGCAGTTCCTCAATCAGAGAGATCATCTTCCTCCTGGGAAACTGTGAGTACCCCGAGCTGCAGCTCTGGGGATTTACAGACAAAGTTAAAAGGGTCAGACAGGAGCCCCACCCCTACGTACAGACTTGAACTCCCAGAACCTGTTGTGCATGTACTACATGGGCCCCACCGAAAGACCACAGGCCTGCAACCGAGCACGGTTAGGTATCCACCATCAGGGACTATTCTGGGTGCACCCAGGGGAAGGGGAAAAGCTCATACGGGGTTGTGTGCATGAGTATATTGTGTGCATGAGTATTTGAAGGGAGTAGCCTTCACTTTCACTGTCTTAGAGCATTTTAAATAAAAGGGATTACTGTTTGCCATTCCATCTAAGCGTTTGTGTTTTGTCATTATCGTTATTGCAGGGTGGGGGTATTGATATAACTGTGCAGGAGGGAGTCAGCCTTTATGGGGATACATCATTGTTCCTGGGGGGGTGGTAATCTGTTTTGTCCATAGGAGTCCGTACCATTGCCCCAGATGGGGGCACCAAGTCACCACTGGCAATCCGGCCAGAGCTCAGGCCCGGCCCCTTGGGGAAGTATGCTGAGTACCCTGAGGGCTCTGGGGGCAGCCCAGGTGAGTGAGAAAAGGGGCTGTTACAATTACATACATCTAAACAATACTAATAATGTGCAACATATACAGAGGCTACAAGATACCAGAGTCCAAGATTCTAGAACATTAGCTACATCCAACCAATATATGTAATGTGCAATATACAGTGCCTACAAGGTTGCAAGAACCTAGGGTGCTGGTAGAAAACCTACTGACTATCACAGAGTCTAAGGCCAATGTGTAACATTGCCCATAGCTCAATAGTAGTAAAAACATGCCTTAGTTGGTTACAATCAGTTGGATAGAGTAGTTGAGCAACATAATTAGAATAGGTGGGGATAAAGGGCATTGAGAGGGATTAGGGAAGGAGATCTAGAGAGAAGGTAAGAAAAAGGAGGGAGGAGCAAGAGGGGGAGAGACGAGTGACTGAGGGATTTGGGTGTCCAACCTAGTGCTGACACTTCTCCTGTTAAGTAGGTAGGTACTCGGTCCCATAGCAGACCTAGCAGGACAGGGCAGAGTTAGGAACAGTAATTGCAGGGTTCAATAAGATGCCATCTTAAGAGTGATTTGAAGAAAGACATATTAGGTGGGGAAGAGAGCTTTAGAGATTTCTGTAGGTTATTCTATAGAGAGGGCAGGTGGTAACTTATCGAGGTGGCCCCGTATCGCATTCGGAAGTGGGGGATGTCAAGGCTCAGATAAGAATAACTCCTGAGTGAATGGTTCCCAGTGGAGTATGTTAGAAGGCTAGAGATATATGATGGTAGTATGCCAGATAGATCTCTGAAGGTCCAGGTGGCTGCATTTTTGATTCTTCTGGTTGCTCAGGACTTCCAGCCCAGCACAGCATATAGGGTGCAATGGTATATTCTGAATGGGAGCACTTGTGATAAATCTTAGTGCCCCATTGTATAATGTGTCAAGATTTACCAGAGCTGAGCAGGGGCCATGCTTGTAATGAATGTTAGTATAATCCAATAGGAGGAGGAACGTTGATTGTACTAGTCTTAGCCTGGCTTCCTGTATAAGGAGATGTTTGATTCTAAAAAACAGGCCTAATCGTTGTTTTAGCTTCTTGCACAGTTCTTCTATATGGACTGTGTAAGAAAGTTTATGATCTAACCAGAAGCCAAGATACCTGAACTTTATTACAGTTTCGATAAAAATAAATAAACTTGTTGGTTTTTGCAAATACCTGTCATGAGCATATTATTAGTTGTATGTCATTAAATACAAAGTGGTTGAAATGTGGGGTTTTAGCTTTGGGTCCTGCTGGGGTTGGCTCTGTGGTATTGTGGGTGGATATAACTTCCCAGAGGGCTGCATCAGCTAAAGTTAGACCCACTTAAAGGTAAACTCTGGGTGGAGGCACTGCATAACGTACTATCTTGGGAACAAATCTGTTTAAAGGTAATTTTGGGAACCCAGGCCCCTGAACCTTGTTTTGGCTGGCAAGGCAGGGGTAGTAGCCCTTAGCACCATTTAGGGGTTACAGAAGAAACAGATCCCCAGAACCCGGTCAGGTATGTTCAATACTAGATCACTGGTGATGGGTTCCATCAGTGAATTCTTTCCATTTTCAACACTGAAAGCAGACTTCTTGTTAGTGGTCTACTGGGTGTGGCCTAAACTGGAAAAGGTGAACTTTGCCATTTTAACCCCTCTGAGGGAAAAAAGTCAGCTGAGTGCCAACCAGAGCATAGCTGTAATGGAGTGCTATAGATTGCATAGGAATCTTTACCATTGCATACCAGCTGCTTGACACCCCCCGCCCATTTCAGGTAGTTCCTGGAGGGTAACTGAATCCATGCCCCATGAACCTTTTCTCTGTTGTTCAGTACATAAAGAATTTTTCATAAAAATAATACAAGTAAATTACAACTAAGCCACACATTATTCTAAATCCCTTATCAGGCTAGTGCATTAGCAGCTGTACTGGCTCTGATGACAGCATGTTTCGTGTTATGGCTTTATGGGAAATTAGTGCAACCAGCAGAATTCAGTGAACTTTAAACCCTGTTCACAATCACCATTTTGGAATCGTTTTGGGAGGCATACAGGCCTACATCATTTTTCACTGGTTGGTGTGACATAAAGTAAATGAGCTGGATTCAGGGCTCATTTGACTTTCATGTTAGCTTGCACATGTGCAAGAAATGTTTTGTCACACTTAATGGAATTTGAGAGGTGTGTCACTGTTGAGCCCATTGCAGCTCATACTGGAGGGGCTCGGTGGTCCAGACTAATGACCATGTACTGTGGTCATGATACCACTCGCTGATTACTGGTCAGAATCTTCATGTAGGTAAAAGGACCAAAGCCACTCCAATCAGAAGGGGCTTGATCCTTTCATTTGCATGTGTGGCTTAGTTGTACTTTACTTGTTGCAAGCAGCTGATCAGCTTTCAACATCAGGATCTTGAGAGCTAGCCAGCTATTTTTCTGTCTGTCTGTCTGTCTCTCTCTCTATCTGTTAAGTGGAGTTGGTGCCCATCCCTGCTACTGTTTCTTTCTCCCGTCCCCTCCAAGTTGCTCGCCTGCCCACCCTTCCCATCTTTATAAATATTTTTTTTAAAGGTAAGCAAAGCAGGATGCCCATCCCTGCTACCGCCTCTCCCTGCCTTCTACAGGTTGCCTGCCCACCTTCCCATCTTTATCAAAATTTTTTAAATGTAGTTGTCTGGGTGCCCAGCCTGCATCGATTCTTCTTGAACCCTCCTCCAGGTCGCCCACCCCATTCCCCAACAAGCTGGACACTGGGGTGCCCAATCCCAGTGTCAGAACATATCTGAAATAAAAAAAATCATCCCTTGATGTTTTGTTTTTTATTTAGTCTACTTTATCCTCCCACCCGGACCAGCCCTCATCAGTCCGACCCCCCCAGCCCCATCACCTGTCTCCCAGGACTTATCTCCCTGGTGTTCCTCCCTGGCTTACCCCCCAGGGTGGGTCCTTCAGGGAGCCCCTTTCCCCTGTCAGTCCTTTAGCTCAGCTTCTGGGAAGCACCATAGGGCAATGGTGCAAGACATGCAGAGCGAGGCAGGTATCATACTGCACGGTCCTCATTTTCCTTGTTCTGTCCCTGGGAGGCATGGTGTGCAATGACATTAGTGAGATTCACGCAGATGTCTACCCTGCCTCCCACTCTAGCAAACCCCAGCTGTCAGACTCCTAGCTTCTGCCAGGGGAGTGTTGAGTGCCAGCAGCTAATCCACCCTTCCCACTGGAGGAGGACAGCAATCTTTGGAATGCTCAATCCTCCTTCTCCCGGCCAGCCCTCTGATGACCCAGGCTCATTCCTGAACCCAGGTCATCTGCGTTGCAAGTGGTAGCTCTACTGCTGTGCCGGCTGGTCATTATTTTTGTTTGTAATCTGTGAAACAGTAAACCATCCCTTGCTGATCTTCCCCCCCACACACACACACCCACACACCCCACCCCAACCTCCCACTCAGCAGTCACCACCCCACAGCCCCTCACACCCCTTCAGATTTACTCTCTGATCAAAGACAAGTCTTACTGCTGGAACTGTCAACTGCAATATGAGAAACTAAGGTAAGTGTGATTCAATGTATTTCAATGGGGTTTTGAACTTTGATACATATGTAAGCCCCCACTGGGAGCTTGCTAGTTAAATATGGGGTTAATCCCCGCTGACACAAGGGACCGCCCACTGGTTGGAAAGTCACGGTGAGGGTGAGCCCTACTTAAGGGGAATTTTGGTGCCAAAACAGAGTTCAAGCCCAGTGAGAGGAGTGAGGGGAGTTGAGTTGGAGAGTGGCCGGGGTTGGGGTGATTGCCTGTCCCAGCCCACATGTGCGGGTTGGCGTGATTGTGCTGGTGTAATTGGGAGCCCTTTAGATTGGCTAAGAGATGGGGAATGTGGGGCGATTGCCACTTCCCCAAAGTTTCCCAGGTGTTGAGCTCCAAGGCTTCATTTGAACTGCCGCTAGTGGTATTGTTTGGGGTCCGTGAAGAAAGGAAGAGAGTTCAGCCGAATAGGGACCCCTGAGGGGTGTAAGGCTTACCAGTAAGCAGTCACCTCAGGGGGTCTGGTGTCACCGCCAGAGGGGTCCCTTTGACCAGCGGAGTATCCAGTGTGCTGCAGCTCTGAAGCAATGGTGAGGGAGTGACAGATTATAGAGGGAGAGCCTGTGTGTAGGATTGAGATGTTCAGCAGTGTTGTGGGACTTGAACCTGTGTTCCTTTAGGAGCTGCCAGTTGCAGATTTGTGTGAGAGCCAGGAGAAAAGGAGCCTTAGTGACTCAGGATGTAGAAATGCATTCCTGAAGTGAGCAGCTCAATAAGTGTGTGCAGGAAAAGTGTTGGGAGTTCAAAGTGGCTGTCTGAGTTGAAAGGCCTGATTCAGCCTGTGGAGGGTTTGTGAGATAACAGATGGACCAGACACAGAACTTCAGGTTCAACATACAATCTCTATGTGATGTTAATTTAAAACACAGTAGATAACCTTAAGCAATGTCATATCCCTTCTTCAATACATTACAGTAGTTTGCAGCAATAGACTATGCATGTCCTTCCTCTGCACTTAGTTAGCATCTACTGATCTATCTCTTCAGTGAAAATTATTTAATTCCCCATGTTGATCTTGTGTGTTTGGGTGATGGGGAGCTCAAAAAAGAGAAACTGAAAAACAAGCTAAAGAGAAAGAACTTCAGTACAGAAGCACTGAAGCAAGGCTTACCCCAAAGGGCATTGGCAATAAAGCCAAGTTTCAAAGAAACACATCACACATACCCCCATGATGCAAAGCATCATGGAATGTATATGCAAATCACCATGAAATTTTAAGCTGGTTCAGCTTAAAGCAGGAATGCATGGTGCCAAAGGGCCTCTCAATCTGTAATTTGCATGCATTTAAACCACACAATGGGGTTTTCCTAATATCTCTACCCCGGTAACTTAATTAATATAATACAGTCACCTAGTACTTTTTACCTTTATCAAAAACACCTAGTGCCATGGTATTTTAAACATCTACATATTTTACACATATAAGGTATATACATTAAGGTATTTTATGACATAGTGCTATTGCATACTAAATCCAACAATGAGGAACATAGCCTGTTGTTTTACATCAGCTCAGAGTTCACCACAATAACCTCCCTGTATGAGGACCAGAGAGGGAAAAGGAAAATTAAAGAGGACACTGTAGCATAGTCAAGAAAGGGGAGGGGGTGCCCATAGGTGGCCAGCCTTATGGACTACAAATTGTAAAGGATAGATTAGGCTAAGAAAGAGATGAACTGTTGCAACATATCTAAGAAAAGGTCGGTCCTCAGGAGTTGCAGGATCACCCTATCACACATCCTATAAAGACGCTGCTGGCAAGCTTTGGGAAGCATGATTCAGCTCCAAGTACACATGTGGGGGATCAGCTCAGTCACATATAACACATGTAAGCCTGGAGTCAGTGAGACCACTCAGTCCAGAGAATGACTGTTACCCCCCCCTCCAACGTTGTGACCCATGCTGCATGGAATCTGTTCCCTTCCCACCGAATGAAATGGAACTGTTATTCTTTTTTTGTTGGTGTGAACAATTACCTTATTTTTGAGCCTTAATGTGTGCCGCTAACCAGTTTGCTCCCCACAGCCAAAACACCAGTGAAGTAGGGGTATCCCGGCACTGCTACTGTTGGACCCAGGCTTACAATGCTGCCATTCAGATGCATGGTTTTCTGCTGTGTGGCCACCCTCTCCCCACAGACATCCTGCCATCATACTCCTAGACACCAGGAAAGGGGTCTGCACATAACTGTCATTTTTGCACACTGTGACCCCAAATTTTCAACAAGGCCTTTTTGGGACCCCACCTCATGACCAATGGTAGTGGAATTATGCAAATCAGGCCCAAAAGGTGATATTGCATCAGGATCCTTGAGAGGGTAGCGAGAGCCAAATCGTAGATGCCCTGCCCCACCCCCTAAGACCAACAGCAGACCACAGCTCACACATCAGGATCCTTATGAGGGTCACGAGGGCCAGATCATAGATGCCCTCCCCGACCCCCCAAGACCAACAGCAGACCACAGCCCACACATCAGGATCCTTGCGAGGGTCATGAGGGCCAGATCGTAGACACCCTCCCCCACCCCCCGAGACCAACAGCAGGTACGAAGCACGGGCACACTAAGCCACAGGACTGTGGTGCAGTTTTGGACTGGTGTTTGCTTTTGGTGCCTTTTTACTTTAAAAGATTCATGTCGGCCCAGCAATGGAGATAGTTTATTTTGTGTCTGTTTCTCTAGTACTTCTCATCGCTACTAGCACTACCTGTTAGCCTGTGAAAATTGTACCTTAAGGGCCTTTAAAAGGGAATGTTTTATCTTACTAGTGCCTTAAAGGAATTGTGTTTTCGTGCCTTAAAAGGAATTGTTTTAAAAGATATCCTGATAGCTTTAACTGAAAAAAAAAAATAAAATGGATTTCTGATTTCACAGACGTAAAGTAGCTTTCACAGGCTTAATTAAGGAAAATATCCCGATAGATTTAACTGAAAGAAAAATAAAAATACAACGGATTTCTGATTTCACAGACTTAGTTAAAGTAGCTTTCACAGACTTAGTAAAAGTAGCTTGCAATTTATGCTGAACTCCTCCCCCTTGCAGCACTGTATATATTGCTCTATCTTACCTGCTTTTCCACAGACCACAGCCCACACATCAGGGTCCTTGCGAGGGTCACGAGGGCCAGATCGTAGACGCCCTCCCCCGTCCCCCAAGACCAACAGCAGGTACGGAACACGGAGCGTAGGCACACTAAGCCACAAGACTGTGGCGCAGTTTTGGACTGGTGTTTGCCCCGCCGATGCTCCGCATTGGCTCCCCACCGCCCCCACCACCACTCTTGGTCAACACACCCTTATATAGGGCCGAGGCACCACAAAAAGAACCAATAGGGCTGAGGCTGAGTCTGAACCAATCAGCCTACTTTACCATTAGCAGCCTATACCATCTCACCACTTGAGGCAGCATTGTCCTACATTCCCTACCATTGATTCCCCTTACTGTAAACTTGTATATTATGTCCTTTGTTCTCTGTTCCTTCTCTCTCTCCTTCATACTGTCCCCTAATAATCTCTCTCCCATACCGCCAGAGACAGTTTCCCCACTGCCCCTCAAATTCTGGCATCTCCCCTGGCAGCAGCGCACCAACACTAGAATGCTTACCATTTTCCTCACCTCTGTCATCCTCCTCCTCCAGGGACACCCCAGTCCCTCATCTATTACTCACCCCCTGGCACCCCTATGACACAACACCAGCTCCCACCTACTCTTCCTGTCATGGTAACTCCACTGCACCCCCCCTACTCATCGCCCACCTATCTCCTCTCAATACCACTGCCCATATCCCATTGCATTCCTCTCCTACCCTACCCTCATCTTTCAGGCCATCCCTTGCATAGGCAGCACCTCAACTAAAAAACATCATGCCTACATCTGCAAACAGAGAGTACTGGCCCTACTCAGAATCTTTGCCCTACTACTCCTTATGTCAGGCAATGTTCACCCTAATTCAGGCCCCCTCTCAGCCAATCCTGGCACCTCATGCCATGGGCTAAGTATAGCTACGATGAATATCTGCAACTTACCCAAAAAAATAGCACAGCTACAATGCTGGATGCAGCTGCATCAACCAGATGTGCTAGCCCTTACTGATACCTGGCTGTCAAAGAAGGTCTCAGACTCCGCCGTCACATTCCATGGCCTCACCCCTTATAGAGCTGACAGACTTGGCAAACAGGGAGGGGGTGTGCTTTCTATGTCCGAGACTCGCTGCTATGTCAAAGCCTACCAACACCCTCCATGAACCACGGGGCACAGGCTATGACACTAAAACTCACACCTGACCCTACCAGAGCCCCTGTAACCATTACAGTGGTGTATATCCTACCACGTAACCAAACCTCAGCTTTGCAATCTCTGGCTGACTATATCTCCAGCTTCCCACCCAAAACAGAGCACATTATCTTGGGGGATTTTAATGTGAACTGGTTATCAACTTCGGCCTCCCCAATAAAAGACACCTTCTCAGCGCTAGACTTAACCCAATTAGTTAACCAGCCAACCAGGGTTCATCCCAGAAGTGGTTCTGGCACCCTGATCGACCTCCTACTCACCAATCGACCTAACAGAATCTCAAGCCTAACTGTAGTCCCAGACTCATTAAGCGATCACTCCCCCATCCTGTTTACCTGGTCATGCCAACGGCAACTACTCCAACCAAGCAGTTTTACCCGACGCTGTTTTCAACCTGGTGGCCTCATTAAACTAAGGTGATATCTGGTCCAGTGTGATTGGTCCCCCATCAGACATGACACTTCCATAGATGTAGCCCTTGAATATTTCACCCACACATTCAACAATGCTTTGATGCATTTGCCCCACTCACAAAGGTTCAAACCAAAAAATGAAATGCCCCCCTGGGTCACACCTGCACTGAGCCAGCAACTAAAGAACCGTGACGACTTCTGGTACAAAGCAGTTGCCTCTGGTGTGCAGGCGGACAGGATAGCCTATAAAATGGCTCGCAACAAGTGTACCTGGGCTATCAGAATGGCCAAATCTAGCTACTACAATTCCACCCTGGCCTCATCTTGGGGGAACTCTAGGATGTTTTGGGACAACCTAAAGGAACTGAACAGAACATCCAGGATGCCGCCACCTGCCCAGCTAACTGTCAACAATAATATTACCTCGGACCCACTCACAATCGCCAGCAGCCTAAATGCAGCATTTTCTGACCTAAGCACAGTTCTTCCTAACAACTTCTTCAACCCCCCCACCTATGACCCCAGAACCAGCAATACCCACCACCCTTCTACCTCAGGGTTATTACTATGATTGAAGCAAGTTCTTACCTTTAAAAAGCCCTAGGGGGCTCAAACTACTACAAAGACTCCTTTGACATGAAAATCCTTAATTTGGTACTGGACTCTGTGCTATCCCCTCTGACTGATCTCCTTAACCTCTCCCTATGCCTAGGGCAGTTCCCAGCCGACTGGAAGGTGGCCACCATCGCACCAATACTAAAAAGTGGAAACCCCACATTGCCCAATAATTACAGGCCCATCTCCATACTCTCTCCCCTCTCGAAAGCCCTGGAAAAAATCATTGCCACACAACTCACAGATTACCTGCTTGTGCACAGCACCCTGTGTAGGGAACAGCATGGTTTTAGAGCCGGTCACAGCACAACTACTGCCTTCATAAAGTTCTCCAACTCACTGCACAATACCCTAGATAAGAAGCTGCTAGTGGGAGCCGTATTCATAGACCTGTCAAAAGCGTTCAACACAGTCTCCCACACCCTGCTCCTAAATACTCTTCGCCGCATCGGCCTGTCCCCTGGACCCATCGCTTGGTTCACAAGCTACCTCACAGATAGGTCCCAATGTGTGAAGATAAACAGCACCCTCTCACCCACTCTACCAGTTCACTCAGGGGTCCCCCAAGGCTCCATCCTTGGCCCATTGCTATTCAGCATCTTCCTGAATACCCTGCCTAAATCCTGTACATGTAACCTTCTGCTCTATGCAGATGACGAGTTAATGTATGCCTCCCACTCAGATCCCACAATCCTTCAATCCTCCCTACAACTTGCCTTCAATCATGTTGAAAACTGGTTCACTGAAAACAGACTCATGGTCAATATCAAAAAGACTAAATCAATGCTCTTTTCCCATCGCCAGAGTAAGGACTACAATGCCCAGCTAACAATCTTTTCTAAAACCCTCCTCCCACTGGAACAGGTCCACACATATAAATATCTAGGCATTACCTTCGATCCTAATCTATCATTCCACCCACATATTAGTAATCCTTCCTCTGCCATAAATATACGCACAGGTCTACTGTATCGGCACAAAGCCTGCCTACCGCCAGAGGCCCTACACATTGCCATTACCTCCTCTGTTCTCTCCCTTGTAGACTATGGGCTAGCTATCTACTCAGCTGCTGACCGCACTGCATTAAATAAAATCCACCTAGCCATTAATAAAGCCTGTAGGCTCCTTGCTGGAGTGGATAAGCGTACCCACAGCTATACCCTGTATGAGCTAACAAAAATCCTCACCCTAGACAAATGAGTACATTATCAAACATGTCTCCTTACTAAGAAAATCCAACTAGGCTTTACTCCGACTGGAGTCTCAGCCTCCCTCCACACTGCACATACCTCAGCAAACACCCGCGCGGCAGATAAATTAACGTGGGTTGTTCCTAGGGTCACAACTACCATTGCACAATGGTCTTTTTCCTACAGAGCACCATCCTGGTACAATGAGCTTCTCCAGGCCATCATCTCTATCTCCAGACAAGGCTCATTCAAAACAGCCCTCAAAAAACACATAATCTCCACCCGTCACTGCCATTGTTCCTAATAAATAAAGGAATCTGCCTACGGACGGCGAGATTCTGGGTTAATAGATATACTTATCACACAGTTGCTACTGTGTGTTAATGATGATGTTGGTAACCCGACTGCGTGCACCACCTGCTAGCATATAGGCCATACCTTAATATTGATTGTACTGTTCGCTGACGTTCACAAACTCCCCTCAGGACTTGTATAGCTACCCTACTGTACAGGACTAACAGCACCGCTAATACCCTGTTGTTAACTTGTCTCCTTCTCTCACTGTAATACTGCATACTTGATATATATTGCCCATACCCTGTTGTTATCTCCTTCCCTACCCTCACTGTAATATTGTATTATGACTGCTTATTGTTATGTATTGTACCTTGACGTGGAGCCTTTGGAAATGAGTCCCTGACTCAAATGTTGTAATCTGATATTCTCAATAAATAAATAAATAAATAATATTGCAGTCATGTTGTGAAATCACTTATCAAGCAGGATTTGAAAATTGTCACCGTGCTTTTTCATGAGGTGGGTTCATAAGAAGGCTACATTGAAAATTGGGGGTCAAAATATGTAAAAATCACAAAGTTATGTGCATACATGGAAATTTTTCTGTGTTCGCTTGTAACTTTGGTAATTTTAAATATTTTGACCCCAAATTTTCAACATAGCCATTTTTTCACACCACCTCATGAACATGACAGCTGTCATTTTTCAAATCCTAGCCAAAATGGGTTGTTACACCTGTGACGCGGAATGATGTTCTGTTGTGTAGATTGATGTTTTGGCAAGGAATTTCAAAATTTTCACCTATCGAGTTCATTAGGTGGGTAATAAGAAGGCTATGCTGATAATTTGGTGTAACAATATGGTAAAATGCCCAGGCAGTATAGCCTAGAGGTTAGAGGAACGAGGTGTGAACGAGCTTGATACGTCCAGCAGACCAGACCTGAGTTTGATTCTCACAACAAAGCAAGGGGGCCTGATGGGATTCATCCCAGAATTCTAAAAGAACTAAGGGTAGAACTAGTGACACCACTGACTACCCTTTTTAACAAATCATGGGAGGATGGGGTGGTACCCGAGGACTGGAGGAGGGCAGATGTGATTCCCCTTCACAAAAGTGGGAGCAAGGCAGAAGCAGGAAACTATAGACCTGTTAGTTTAACCTCAGTGATAGGGAAAATGATGGAATCACTTCTAAAGGAAAGAATTGTCAGTATCTAGAGGCCAGAGGGACACAGGACCCTAGGCAGCATGGATTCACAGTGGGAAGGTCATGCCAGACTTAATCTGATAGATTTCTTTGACTGGGTGACCAAAGTAGTAGATCAGGGAGGGGCTGTGGACATGGCCTACCTAGACTTTAGCAAGGCATTTGACACAGTCCCACACAAAGATTAATATACAAGTTAGCTAGCCTGGGAGTGTGTCCCAAGATGACAGCCTGGGTAAAGAATTGGCTGGAGAATAGGACACAGAGAGTTATAGTAAATGGAGTCCACTCAGAAGAAAGGAGGGTTACTAGTGGGTACCATGAGGGTTTAGTATTAGGACCGTCCTCTTCAATGTCTTTATAGCGACATTGCAGAAGGACTGGAAGGAAAAGTATGTCTCTTTGCAGATGACACTAAGATCTGCAACAGAGTTGATGCACAGGGTGGGGTGGAAAGGATGAGAAGGGACTTGGCAAGGTTAGAGGAATGGTCAAATGTATGGCAGCTTAGATTCAATGCTAAGAAGTGCAAGGTAATGTACCTGGGAAACAAAAACCCAGGGGAAGAGTACACAATGGGGGTGAGATACTAACAACAACAAGAATGGAAAGGGACCTGGGGTAGTCATATCAGATGACCTAAAGATGGGCAAGCAATGTGAGAGGGCAGCAAGGAGGGTTGGGGATACTGGGATGCATAGGAGAGGCATCGCCAGTAGAAAACAGGAAGTTATTATCCTCTGTACAGACAGCTGGTGAGACCCCATCTGAGTACTGCGTGCAGTTCTGGAGACCCAATCTCCGCAAAGACATAGACAGGATGGAAGCTGTCCAGAGGAGGGCAACTAAAATGGTGCAGGGTCTGCACCGGAAGTCATATAAAGAGAGACTTAAGGAGCTTAATATGTATAGCCACGAGGAAAGGAGGGAGAGGGGGGACATGATAGAAACTTTCAAGTACCTCAAGGGAATCAACAAAGTCCAAGAGGGTAGCATCTTTCAAAAAAAGAGGTGTGCAAGAACAAGAGGGCACAATTTGAAGATAGAGGGGGGGCGGCTCAGAGGTAATTTAAGGAAGTATTTCTTCACAGAGAGGGTTGTGGATGCATGGAATGGCCTTCCGGAGGAGGTTGTGGAGTCAAAATCAGTGGTGGAATTCAAGCATGCATGGGATAGTCATAAGGCAATTGGGGGGTGGGGGTAGGAAGAAGTAGACTGCTGGTTAACTAGGATCTGCAGCTTATCCAGTAGGTAGGGAAATGGGCAGACTGGGTTGGCCAAGCGGTCCTTATCTGCCGTCAAATTCTATGTTTCTATGTTTCTAACCTCCACTTGCATACTGTGTGACTCTGAGCAAGTCACTTAACTGCCCAGTGCTCCCAGGTAGCTCCTGAAAACAGGCACTTGTGCCTAGTGGGCCTTACCCCGTTACCAAAGACTAAAATAAATAAATCACTGAGTGTTACACTGTTTCAGTGTTCATTCATAACTTCACTAATTTTCAAAATTTTGACTCCAGACTTCCAACACAGCCATTTTTCCACACCACCTCATAAACGAGATGTGTAATTTTTAAACTACGGGACGAGATGTGTTTTCACACCTCTGGTGCAAAATGACATTTCTGACAAAATACTATAAATGGTACATGTCATGATTATAAGGCAAATCTTAAAAACAAGTATTTTGAAAAGTTGGGGTAAAAAAAAAATAATTGTCTAACAGCGTATGTGTGTAGCGCCTGTCGGTACCCAACACCTGCACAGCACATACCTGCAAGCAAACATTCAGCACTGACAAATGCTTGTTTTTTCTGCCCAGCTGTGCACCACTACTGTGCCCTTTCCCATGTGATTTGTTTGCTGGCTATGCCTTTTCAATACCATTGCTGTAGGTGTGAAATATCCAGGCTGCAAACTGCTTTGACTTTTGTGCTACACTCCTTAACTGAGTGATAGTGTAAACACTATTCTTAAATGGCACTTGACAGAAGCCCCAGAAATGTATTAATACATTCTTTTGTGTAGACAAGTACTACAATGTACCTGGCAGGAATTTGAAGACAGCTCAGAGAGGGAGGGGGGTTCAGCAGGAGGAGGAAGAAGAGAAGGAGGAGGTGGGGTGGGTCCGAGCATGGTGATACTAGTTTTCTGTCACTGGGTATGGAATGAGATGGGGTATGCAAGGTAGCCTGCAGGGGGTAGGAGAGAAGGCAGAACTCTAGTAAGGGCTTGGGGGTGGCTGTGATATGAGCAGGTGGGCCAAGGTGTAAAGAACAGGCAACAAGGGTAACATGAGGCACTTGAGAAGGGGAAGGAAGTGGTAGAGGTGGAGATCCTGGAAGATCAGAAACTAAAGGAGGTGGGGAACAGAGGGAAAGACAGCAAGAAAGGAAATGGCAGGTACTGTAGGCGGGGGGAGCATAAGGAAAGGGGGTGCGAGATGGGGAGGACTGAACCATACATGTGCTGTGGAAGGAAAGGTAAAGGAGGGATTGAGTAATGGTAAGGTCATAATCATAGGGGACTTAGTAGTGAGGGGAGACTGATTGATTGATTTAGTCATTTATTTAGTTATGTATGTATGAATAGTATGTACAGTATGTAGTTATTTGTTTATCTATGTATGCATGTATTCATTTATTGATTAGCTGGGTGGGTACACTGATCCCAGGGACCATTTTCAAGCATGACCCAGGCCATAAAGATGGCACAAACAAGGGAAACGAAAAAAACAGGATCAGAAGATACAAGGAACTGCAAGTAGTTACAATACCTAAGTGAAACATTAAGTGACATGAAACAAATGGCTCGGAATTGAGCAGAAATTTGATATAAAGTGACCACAGTGTAAGCATTTATAATGCTCAGAATTTAAGTGGGAGCACAGTGCCAAACATATTTTATTATGGTAACAACAGTTTCCAGAGTCAGATACAAATAAAACAATTTCCAGCATTGTTGTGGTACACTAGTTTGGATGGGGTCTGTCTATCATCTGGGTGGGCATTTACAGGTGATGGTAGAGAACAGAGGGAAGTCTTGTAGTGGGATTTGAATAAGAGGTTGGAGCCCATAGAGGAGAAGATGGGTTGTCCCAAAGATTTAGGGCAGCTGAAGGGAAGGCCTTCTGGCCCATACATGTGCTGACTTGTAGACAAACTAAAATTAGGCTGAAGAAAATCCAGAAGCCTTGATGGCAGCGCTTTGAACTGAGATGGGGAGGAGGCAGACACCTCCTTTTCTCTGATAGATTTTTCAGTTAGGCAGCATAGGAGGTAGTCCCGCTGGGCCTGAGGCGGAAGCCATCCTATGGCCTGGTAGAGGGAGCAGTGATGCATGCGGTAAGGTGCATCGAGGTAAGGCTACAGATGCTGTTGAAGGTTGTGTTTAGTCTGGACAGGCTGGAGGATGAGGTCTGCATATAGATTGGAGAGCAGTAGTCCAGCAGAGTAAGGTTCCCTGGGCAATGGCGAATCTGACTTCTGGGGTCATAAAATCCCTGAATCTGTATTCAGCTCCTAGTCTCTGGTTCACGCACTGGACAGTGACTCCAATGTGACCATAGAAAGTAAGGAATTAGGCTAACTCCCAGGTATATGATTCATCCGATGGTGCACTCACTCATGCAAGGGGTGGGAAGGAATTCACACATGGTCATCCACTTGGAAACTAATAACCTAGCTGGATGCAAAGTGAATGAAGTGCAGGAAAGATTAAGGAATGTAGGGCAGATTTGCACAGGGAAGGCAAATCGGTAGCCTTCTTGAGAATGCTACCAGTTCTTAGAGCCCGACAGCAAGGAAGTGTGGAATAGAAGAGTTCAATAACTGGCTAAGGAACTGGTATAGGGAGGAGGGCAAGTCCCCTCTAATGTTTTGACCCTCTGGGGTGAAGTCTTATGTGTGTGTGCAGCATAGTACACCAAGAAAAAGATTTACGTTTGCAAAGTGAGTCCATATTAGATATACAATTTATTGGTAATAAACACTGTAAGACATGAATGAACACTATAATGCTCTATGTAAAGCATGAATATACATATAACACAATGCAAACCATGAATATAAATATAACACAATGCAAACCATGAATATCCATCTAACACAATGCAAACCATGAATATCAATATAACACAATGCAAACCATGAATATCAATATAACACAATGCAAACCATGAATATCCATATAACACAATGCAAACCATGAATGTACTACTTAACAGTTTAAAATGTACAATTTTATACAATGAATTCAATATTGAAAACGTCAATATTGAATGCACCATTAAAGCTACTGCAAAGTGTGATACATGTACTAGCTGTACTTTACTGCTTTCCTCTCTTGCCTTTCCCATTTTTCCAGTGGGCATATAGCTGATTAAGGTACATTTTCCCACCAGATTATAAAAACTATTTTACTCAGATCAGCATATCTAAGTGAATTTCTTCCAAACAGTCTCTTGATTTTGCTGTTCATAAGGCTGCAGTCTCGCTCACAGTCTGCACTACAGGCTTGAAATGTAGCACACACATCTGCAAGCTGAGTCATCATGCTGTACTGTGGATTCCTCAAAACAAAATGTACCACATATTTAAAGGAATTTATTGATCTACCTCTGATTTTCTCCACTACTACACATTTGTAGTTACTGTACTGGCTAATAACGGCTGCCTGGTCCACTGATGCAAACAGACAGTCATAGTATTTATTGTACAGTCTCTCAAGATTTGAGAAACCAGATTCAAAGTTGCAGGGTGAAATTGCTTCAGAATCAAAGGCAGACCACTCAGGAAGTTCAACTGCAGGAAACTGTCTGTCTTGATGTTCACATAATAGGCTAATGCATCTCAAGATTGATGCTGTGCTTACTTCACTCCTACAATTAGCTAGAAGCCGTTGCACTTGTTGATTTCAGTAGACAGCATCACACAGGTACTGCCTGCTGATCCTCTGCTATTTTCGCTCTGCAATCTGTGCAGCTTCAATTGTTGTTAAGCCTCTTGTTTGAAATATCTTTGACAAGTCTGCAAATTCATCAAGTACACTAGGAACATGCGAATTAGCCAGCAGAATTGGGCCTTCTGGTCTATCAAGTCTGCTTGTTTTGTGGGGTCTTCATCCAGTTCAGGCTGATGTCCCTACTCCCCTTCCCCAAATGATTTCATCCTCTCCCCCTTGCATGGTCTTTATTTATTTATTTATTTGAATTTTGGTGACCGGGTAAGCCCACTGAGACATCATGTTCCTTTTTCAGGGGTGACCCAGATTTAGTTATATACAGTATGATACAGGAATATACAGAAAAATGCACATGATTATACATACAGAAACAGATACAAGAAATTTGTTACAAATTAATATATATGAGTGCTTACTTACAATTCACGTCATATGACTTTGACTATATACATACAGGAGTGCATCAATACAATGGTCTCCCAACAACAATTATGAATAATTTATATACAATTATAATTTGATGGAGACCATCAAATGAATTAGTTATCTCAGTTAGAGCAGTCTTGGAATCCTAGAATCAACAGGGTCCTAGTATCAACAAAGGACTAGAGGGGTGGGGACGGAGAGGATGCAGAGACTTAAGATTCAATGAAAACAGTTACAAGGATTTTCAGTCCAGAGTAGAAACTGCAATCACTTTTTGAACAGCACTACAATTGGGCTGGCCAGTACCATGAGTGGCAGGGAGTTATACAGGTTTGCGGAAGTATATGAGAAGGCCCTCCTTCCGATTTCATACCGAATTTAGGGTACTTCTAATAGTGGCAGGGCTGCAGTTCTGAGAGGTCGAGCATACTGCTTGTGTTGTATAATGCCACAGAGACTTGGTGGGGAGAGGGTCATACTAGCTTGAATGTCTGACAATAGAGGGGGTAGCGATGTCTAGTTTCAAAGGAGGGCAATCCTTGGGTTGTTAGTACTGTGCAGTGATGGGTTCTGGGGTGTGCACCTATTGCAAATCACCCAGTCCTACGATAAAGAGATCTTAGCCTACTGAGGGGAGCTCCTCTAACTGACTGCAGAACTGGGGCACCATATAATAAGGGAGGGAGCTGTTAGCAATGGTAATGTGCACCTCTCTCATCAGGTAGTGATTAAGTCTGTAGAGTAGTCCGAGTTTTAGATTTAGCATTTTATTGAGTTCATATACATGTGGTTCAAAAGTCATGGACTGATCCAGGAACATACAGAGGTATTTAAAAGCATGGACTACTTCCAGGTTGACTCCGGTGGAAGTGGTAAGTTTAAGGCGATGCTGGCTGTCTATGCCTAGGTTTTTGTGGCCGAATAGCATTGCTTTTGTCTTTTTGGAATTAAGAAGGAGTTTGTTGCCAAGGAACCAACTTTCTAGTGATCTGAAATTATTCAGAAGCTGAGTATTAATCAACGCTGGGTCAGTGGAGGACCTGTATTGTATAGCATCGTCTGCATATAGCTGCACTGAGGCTCCCCCACAGTTGAGGGGTAAGTTATTGATAAATAGGAAAAAGAGAAGGGAACCAAGTATGGATCTTTGGGGTGTGCCATCAGTGACTGGCCTAGGGGGTGAGATCATTCCTTCCCATTTGACATGCTGCTTCCGCCCATTTAGATAGTTCTGGAACCAGCAACAGGAGAGATCATCCAGACCGCAGCGCTGTAGTTTTGTTAATAGCAGGTCATGACTAACCAAATCAAAGGCTTTTGTTAAGTCTACAAAAACTGCTCCCGTGGCTTTGCCCAGGCTCATGGCATTGATGATGTCACTGGTAACCCAAACCAGGGCTGTATCATGGTTTTTGAGGAAGCCATGTTAAAAATGAGTCAGATTGTGGTTGCATTCGAGGAAGACTAGTAGTTGTTCATATAGTAGCCTTTCTAGGAGTTTGGCCAGTAGACAGAGAAGGGATATTGGCCTATAATTTTCTATTTTGTCCTTTTGTCCCCCCTTGTGTATGGACACCACAAGTACCATTTTCCATTAGTCAGGGACAGAAGCTGCTTTGAAGGATTTGTTAATTAGGTTCTTGATGGGGGTGGCAATGACTGGAGCTGCAATTTTCAGGAAATGTGGTTCTAGAGTGTCATTATCAGGGAAGCCTTCACGTTATCCGACCACATATCTATCCCAGCCCTTCTTGAAGCTCCCCACCATTCTCACAGAGATCACCTCTTCTGGCAATGCATTCCACTTCTTCACCACCCTGTCTGTGAAGAAGTGTCTCCTAATCTCCCTCCTAAACACTCCCACTCCAGCTTATGGCTGTGCCCTCTCATGGTTCTGTTGCAGCTTTCCCTGAATAGTCCCTCCTTGCTTACCCTATTGAACTCCTTCAAGTACTTGAAGGTCTTGATCATGTCCCCCCTCTCCCTTCTGTCCTTCCTTGAGTACATGTTTAGGCCCCCCAGCCTCTCCTTGTACAATCTACCCTGCTGCCCTACAATCATCTTTGTAGCTCACCTCTGAACCATCTCCATCAGGTTGATATCTTTTTTAAGGTAGGGGCTCCAGAACTGCACAGCATATTTCAGATCTCCTCTGGGACATCATTTAATTAAGCAATAAGGTATGTACATGGGTTAGATTAACAATCACTTCCTTGGGGCGTAATGTAACACAAGGCGTAACTGAGCGCCATACTGCCCCTAGGGGGTGAGTAACTGACTGTTATTCTAACCCCTGTACATACCTTATTGGTATTATTATAATTTTGAAATAAAAAAAGCTCACATACTTTCATTTGTGGGGCACATTTTATTCCAAAAATGCCAATTTTGATGATAAACAGTTCATCCACTTGTTGTTGTGTTATATATGTGGACATGAGTATGTTAAAAGCAGGACAATAAATGCAGGATGCATAGCAGCTTATACCAGATAGAGTTTTTATTACAAAAGCTAAATATTTACAATTGAAAAGGAGTGTGAGAAGAGCTACTTTTCAGAATTTCTTAATGGGTGCTTCACAATGAGCATATGCAGTTCATTGAATGCACTAAAGTGATTGCATGTTGTTACCATTGTTGCTCTACATTTAACAAAATGAGCAGTGCTGAAGCATGTTAACTTTATTCCCCGCTACTGCAGTTAGTTTTGTAGTAATTACTTTTTCTCTATATACCCTATTTAAAAAATTAGAAAGTGCTACAGCCTGATTATCTTTATTGATGGGAACTGACCGATGGAGTGGCAGCTGAGGAGAGGTTGGGAATGTAACAAAATGTACTGCACAGCTGATGTAACTATTTATTTTCATGTTGAATGAGCACACAAGTCAGAGTGATAGCAGTTCCCATCAGTTTTCTTTTAAAAGATGGGAAAGGGAGTTAATAATGTGTCACTGATTATAGGACAGACATTTTTTCTTTTAAAAGTAAAAGCTTTACAAAAATTGCTGGAATTTCATTCATTAATTCTGACGAATAAAACTATGCTGTAAGGAGGCTCTATACGGTAGGGTAACATGGGTTAATGTAACCCTACTAGAACCCTGGCAACCAATATGATCTCAGTACATAATGCTACTTATAGAATAATGGGTGGATAGCTTTATTATAATGAGAATTTTATGCATACCCGTGCTGTGGGATGCCACAGAAAACTCCAAGAGCGAAGCTAGAGGGGTTTGTAAAGGCATCCCACACCAAAGGTGTGATTAAAATTTGAGTTTTACACACCTACTCATCCTTCATTTTATATAATTGCTGGTGATCATTTTTTCACCACAGCAATTGTATAAAATAAACAGATATCTCCACAGAGCTGCGGACCAGTTGGGTTTCAACGTGATCCATAGTGGCTCATGAAGAAACAGAAACATTTACTTTAAAAAAAAAAAAAGCAGCCCAGTATAAAAATCAAGTATTTCTTAGCCCTGTTATTATTTTTTTTGTTTTTAAAGGAATTTGCCACCAACTCTAAGTGGCAGGAGCTGTGCAGCACTGAGGACTGGTGGCCGGCGCAGAGGAAGGGAAGAGTGGCAATTGGCACGTGCGAAATAGAAGGGAAACCCGACGTATGTTCACTGTTATAAGGGAAATTATAACCGGGTTTCCCTTAGAGAAAAAACAAGCACCAGTTATTATATTATAATAACACTGCTTGGCAATGTGATATTCAGGGTTGGACAGCTTCTTACAGCAATATTTTGCAATGGGATCATTACTTTTATTTACTTCTCTCCCTTCTCACTCCTCCCTTCTCCTTTTTCCCCATTCTTTTCCCATGTCCCTATTCTATTCCCCTCTCCCTAACCACCCACTGCCATGCCTCCCTCCATCCTCAATCTGTCGAACCCCATCTCCCTCCTACAGTCTACACCCTGTAACATGTTTTATCAATAATAGCACTTGATATATTCCTCGTTTCACTCTGTGTGGCCTAATTTGTGTTTGCACTTTGACAATAGACCTGCTCTCGCTTCAAGGTCTGGCTACTTAAATTACTCTCTTCTAAAAGCTGGACAAGCCTGCTTGATTATCTTACTAGCTTACTTGATTGCTCAAGTCTAATCCTTTCCTGATATATTTAACTGTTTGTATAATTGCCTTGCTGTTCTCTTACTTGTCATGATGTGGAGCCTCTGTAAATGTGTTTGTGACTCAAAGGTTTCAATCTAAGATTGTAATAAATAAAATAAATACAAAATATTGTACTAAGGCATCATAGCTATGGATTAATGCCCTGACAGCAAAGGGCGTTGAAAGGCAACAAACTTCAAGTGATCAGGGAGCCATTGCATCACAATCTTGGACCTGAGCAATTTCCTCCACTTTGATTTTACTTACAGAGGACCTGCACACAGTAAGTACTATTCACAGTAAAGTCTCAACGTTTTTATCAGCGGTACCTGTTTCCAGGCATCATTAATTCCCAAGTCTTCTTGGTGGGCATTGTAGTACAGTTCAACTAAATGAGGAACACACTGCCTGAGTTGTGCTGCTACGTCATTGTTTTTCCCAAGCATCACCGATACTCTGTCAGCTGTAAACATCACCATTTTCATCAGGTCAAGTTGATGGGTTCTTTAGTATTCTTTCACAGCTGTGGTGATGGCTTGGGTGTTGCATGCTGTTAATTTAACAAGTCCACCAAGTGGTATTTTATATAGCGTCTCATTTGGCCGAAACTTCAAATATAAGACAGACATCTTGCTTACAGATACATCTGTACTCTCATCAATTATTAGGATATGGAAGAAGGCATTCTGAATTTTATTCAATGTTTCATTCTGAATGACAGCATTAACTGAATGCAAGAATTCAAAACCATAGTTTTTGCTTTTGCAGTTATCGGTCATACTAACATATTTTGCTATATGATCGTGTATTTTGTGCACTGACAACATGGAATTGTTCATCTTTACAGTCAACAAAACATTGCCTGTTAAAATGTTCATATCTTCAGCCTTAGACCTTTGGCATTCCATTAGGGCCAATCGATTTTCTCTGGTACTGCAGTTTCTGTCAGCATGCTATGTAACCCACCAGCCCTTCGGTTTCTGATAACTGAAATTGTAGTTTCATGTATCTTTATTAGTAAGTGATGCTTTAGATTGTCAAGCTTCCTGCCATCACTCCATTTTTTTTGCCTTATGTAAATGTTCCCCCAACTTTCCCATCAACACAACTGTTGCATATAAGCCCAATGTCCATGACATATGTAAACAGATCACATAGTTTTACTTTAGTCTTCTGAGATGATGCATGTGTATTGGTCTCCACAATTTCATTGAGCCATACTTTTTTAAAAGTTGAACAACACATTGTTTTAAACAAAACTTCATCTGTGCCTGAAGTGGAGTCCTGGGTTAGCCTTCTAGTCAGCATATTCATCTTCTGCAGCACTCTCTAGGTTAATCAGGTTTTAAGCCTTTTTATAAGAAGGATACAAAATATTGAGAAACACACTTATTTAAGATGGACCAACAGGTAAGATACCATTCTTAAGTAGACATGATGCAGGACCATGCTGTGTAGGAACTCCAACTGGTAACATACTTTTCAGCAGACATGGGGAAGGACCTTGCCGTGGTTCTGCTGCTCACTACCATAAGGTTGTGCTAACGTGTTCCCACATTCATGTGGCGAGAAATAATGAAGAGAAAAAACACGCATTGTACCAGCCACCACAGCACCTTCCACAGTTCTCCTTTAGCCTTGTTTTTTTCTGCTCATGCATCCTCAGTTTTTATGCCATCTGTTCTTTCCTCTCCTAGTTCTCTTTTCTCACTTCTGTAGTTTTGCATCTACCTTTTCTGTACCACTCACATTTTCTTTTGCAATCTTCCCTTCATTTTTTTCCCTGTAGTCAGTGCCATCCAAGTCTCCCTCTACTACACCAAATCATTTAAACCTTGAAAGCCCTGGTCTCTTAATGTCAGTAACAACTGTAACACACCCCCCTTGCACCCCCAGGAATAGAGCTTAAGGCAGTGTACATCTCATTCACCAGTGGGAATAATCTGGGCTTGAATGGCCCTGGTCAGTAAAGGGTTAATTCTGGGTTGCCGGGGGGAAGGGGGCTTGTCTGTATTAACAGATGAGCCAGTGGAATCTCTGACTGTAAAGCCTGTAAGGCATAAAGGACTGCCTTCATCTCCAAAATATTGATGTGGAGGTGGGCTTCCAGGTTGACCAAGATCCCTGGGTCCTGACCCCTTCCAGGTGAGCTCCCCAACTGGACCCTGACGCGTCCGTGGTGAGAGTCAGAGCTGGAGCAGGTGCTAAGAAGGGGACTTCCTTGGAAAAATGCTCCAGGATGAACCACCATTGCCAGTCCTGTATGACTGGATTTGTGATCCGGATGAGCTGATCCAAGTGATCCTGTCTCTGGTTCCACTGAGCTCTGAGCATCCATTGAGTAACTTTCATATGGAGATGAGCCAGGGGAACTGTGGCGATGGCTGATGCCATGTAACTGAGCAGGTGAAGCATAGTCCTTACGGGGACCAGCCTCTTCGCCATGATGTCCTGCATGAGGGATCGGATGCATTCTGCCCTGTCTTCAGGCAGGAAAGCTTTCCCTTGGCCGATATCCAGAACCATGCCAATGAACTTCAATCTTTGTGAGGGGACGAGGATGACGCCTCTTGATTGATGGTGATGCCCAGCGACCTGAAAAGGGAACATGTGTCCTGAATTACTGTCACCATGGCCTCTTGAGAAGAGGCCATGAGAAGCCAGTCAGCCAGATACGGGAATACATAGTGGCCTTGTCTTCTGAGGGCTGCTGCCATGACAGCCAAGCATTTGGTGAATACACAAGGTGCCAAGGACAGACCAAATGGAAGTGCTCAGAACTGATAATGGCGTTCTAAGAACTCAAAACGTAGGAACTTCTGGTGTACCCAAGTGATAGGGAGATGGAGATACATGTCCTGCATGTCCAGTGACACTAGCCATGTGCCTTGCTTAAGCATGGGGATGAGACCCGGAAGGGTGACCATGTGGAAGCATTTGTACAACACAGTGGTGCTGAGATCGCTGAGATCCAGGATTGGGTGCAGGTCCCCTGTTTTTTTGGAAGCAGGAAGAAGTGGGAATAGTAACTGTCTCCTCTCTAGTTCCATGGGATGATCTCAATGGTATCCTTGTCCAGGAGTGCCGAGATCTCCTGCTGGATGAACAAGGCATGCTGACCTGAATAACGGGAGTGCAGATGAGGTCTTGATGGTGGGTGGCCGAGGAACTCTATAGAGTGCCCTCGACCTACCAGTTGAAAAACCCACTGGTCGAAGGTTATCCTCTGCCACCCAGACAGGTGGTAAGCGACACGACCCCCGACCCTCCCTTCCCTGGGATCCAGAAGTGGGGCAGGGGTCTGGGAAGGAGTCATGCTGTGGTAGTGTTGGTTGTGGCAGGAGGGGTTGATTTTTGGATTTCTCTGACCCTGACCCTCGGAGTATTTGGGTTGGTTTTTCCGATTGTAATTGCCCCTGGGTTGCTGGCCGGAATGAGATTGTTGTCTGTGTTGCCGGCCCCAAAAACAGTTCTGGCCCCTATGAAAGGAGCCAGATTTAGGTCTGTACATGGCCTGTTCTATCCTGACTGCCTTCCCGGTGGCTTGTAATTTGGTGATGACTCTTTCGGAGTCCTCACCGAACAACACCGAACCATTATACAGGACATCCAGAATGTTCTTCTGGATGTCCGGGGTGAAACCAAAAATCCTCAGCCAGGAGTGTCTCCAGAGGCAAACACCTGTAGCGGCACCTCTGGCAGCTGAGTCTGCCGAGTCATAAGTGGCTTGAAGGACTTGGGTCCCAACATCTGACCCCGTGTGAAGGAGGTTCAGTAACTCCTCCTCCTTCTCGCCCTCTGGAAAATCCTTTAACAGGTCTTGGCCCTGGTTTCACAGTGCATTCTGAAATTGCACCATGTGCGTAAGATAATTGAGGGACCTGATGGAGCATGTAGCAGCTGTGTACATGCACCTACCCAAGGAATCCAGCCATTTAGCTTCCTGGTCTGGTGGCTGGGTACTAAGATGCTGAGGCCTTTGTGAATGGTTGTGGGAGGCCGTAATAACCAAAGAATCAGCCACAGGCTGCTGGGCCAGATATGCGTCCTCCATGGGTGCCCTATAGAGGTGGTCTGCTTTCTTGGGCACTGCTGGAGTGGAATAAGGACATTTCCATGTGGCTTTAGTAATGTCCAAGAATGTATCCACCAATGGTGGGGCCACCACAGGTTTGGGGTCTTTTTGTCTGAGGTACTTTGCCAGGTGCTGCCGTTCTGGGTCTGAGTCCTCCATCTCTCATCCCATGTTCTCTTGGATGTGCCTCATTATGTCCGAGAAAGAAGGGTCATCCAGTGGCAACCTAGGAAGGTCCCATGGGTCTAGAAATGGGAGGCTAACTGGAGAAGGTGACCTTGAAGTGTCTGAGGTATCCGGATGTGAGTCATCTCCTGATGGAGTGTGGGATCTCCGTCTGGGATGTTTAGGACTGTGGTCACTAGGAGACCTTGAAGGAGTCCTGTAGGCATGTGCTCTCTTTTCCCCTGATCTTCTCTCCTTTGATCTGCTCCTAGGAAGTGGTGTAGATTCTCTGGGTTCAGGGGGTATCGTCTTCTCAGGTTCCTTGGGAGAAATTTCTTGAGGAGGCTTTGTGGGCACCATATCCTTTTTAATGGTGTCCCACCAGAAGGTGAAAAGCTCTTTAACCTCCTGAATACTGAGGCCAGACGACAAGCCTGGTGTTGGCGCCTGCCCGTCTTTTGGCTCATGCATTGGCACCTGGGACATAGTCAGGTCGGGCATCGGTTCCTGGGGCAACCTGATGTCCTCGATATCCCCCGATGTCTGATCATCCATAACTTGGACCCCGACATCCTCCTCTGATGACCCCCAGTGACTGGTGTCCGTGGGCAGAGGCAGGGGGTGGGGTCAGGTATTTCGTCCATTTTGCGGGAGTCGGGTCTGACACCCGCTCGGTATCTGAGGTCCACTTAAGGGATGTCAGTTCAGACGTTTTCCTCAGAGGGGCTTCCGACCCCCTCGGAGGTTGGGAGACCGAGCGTTGGTCAGTGTCCCGTCACCGGTCTGATGTGTTGACACCCAATTTTGGTGCCGACTTATGCTTTTGCCAGTCCAAAGCCTCGGGCCTGGCAGACGAACCCGACGACCCGCTATCTTTTTGCTTGATCTTGAGTGGCTGGAGGGAGACTGAGCTGGAACCCCCAGAAGCTTGTACCTTTACTGGAGGGGGGCTGAGACTGAGCCTGGGAGGGTGATCTCTCTGACCAGATGGAGCTGGAACTGCACGGGAGTCCGAGGCCCGACTCAGGGATCTAACCCTATCCCTGTCCCGGTGCTTCTCTCTATGTTTCCCCGACTTATGATGGAAAGATTCCCCTCTGGAAGAATGATCTTTTTCCATGGCCTTCAATTTTTCTTCCAGAAGAAACCCTTGGAGCGCTTTGTGGCGGCGGATCCTGGTCCTGCTGTTAAACTGCTGGCAGATGGGCAGGCCTTGGTGTCGTGTTCTGGGTCTAGACACCAAACACACCTGTCTTTGAAAGGGATTTGCTTGCCACAAGTGCACTTCAAGGGGTGTCCTTCTGTAGAAGGATTCGGAGAAGTAGACATGTGGGTACTTATCTAATTTTTTATCCAAAAAAGTAAAAGTTTTGGTGTTGTTCATCTGCTAGAGGTGTCCATGGAGCCGATGCTGGTGAGTTGACGGTGGGAAAAGAACTGAGGGATGCTGGGAGACCACCCTTTTTATGTGACATCAGATATCGGGGGCTGGGCCGATGTTAGTGATGGTCCCCCACTGGGTATTGCTAGCTAGAATCTTTCCGTGAGGTCCTGGCACCTGCCGGCTTCAATTCTTATGGTGTAACCTGCTGCAAGAGCTGTTTCTTGAAGTAAGATTCTTTCCTCTGTTGTTCAATACATAAAGGATTTTTCATAAGAATAATACAACAAGTAAATTACAACTAAGCCACACATTATCCTAAATCTCTTATCAGGCTAGTGTATTAGCAGCCGTACTGGCTCTGATGACAGCATGTTTCATATTATGGCTTTACGGCAAATTAGTGCAACCAGCAGCATTCAGTGAACTTTAACCCCGGTTCACAATCACTATTTTGGAATCATTTTGGGAGGCATGCAGGCCAACATCATTTTTCACTGGTTGGTGTGACATAAAGTAAATGAGCTGGATTCATGGCTCATTTAACTTTTATGTTAGCTTGCACATGTGCAAGAAACATTCTGTCACACTTAAAGAAATTTGAGAGGTGTGTCACTGCTGAGCCCATTGCAGCTCACACTGGAAGGGGTTCGGCATTCCAGACCAATGACCATGCACTGTGGTTGTGATACCACTTGAGGTTTGCTGTGCGGAAACTTCATGTAGTTAAAAGGACCGAAGCTGGTTCAATCAGAGGGGGCTTCGATCCTTTCATTTGCATGAAGCCAGTCAGCAAGCAGCTGATCGGCTTTCAACATCAGGAGCTTGAGAGCTAGCCAGCTATCTGTCTGTCTGTCTATCTGTTAAGCAGAATGGGGTGCCCACCCCGATACCATTTCTTTCTCCCCATCCCCTCCAGGTCGCCTGCCTGCCCGCTTTTCCCATCTTTATAAATATTTTTTTTAAATGTAAGCAAAGTGGGGTGCCCATCCCCTTCAGGTCACTTGCCCACTCACTCTTCCCATCTTTATAAATATATTTTTTTAAATGTAAGCAAAGTGGGGTGCCCAACCCTGCTACCACTTCTTTCTCCCCGTCCCCTCCAGGTTGCTCACCCATCCTTCCCATATTTAGAAATATTTTTTTTAAATGTAAGCAGTCCAGGGTGCCCACCCTCAGTATTGCTTCCCTTGACCCCCATCCCCTCAAGGTCACCCACCCCCATTCCCAAATAAGCCTGACACTGGGGTACCCAATCCCAGTGTCAGAACATATCTGAAATAAAGAAAACCATCCCTTGATGTTTTGTTTTTTATTCAGTCCACTATATCCTCCCACCCAGCCCAACCCACATTGGCCAGAACCTCCCCCAGCCCCGTTACCTCATCGGTGTTCCTCCTTGGCTTACCCCCCCCCCAGGGCAGGGCCTTTGGGGGCCCCTGTTCCCCATCAGTCCTTTAGCTCGATATTAGGGAAGCACCATAGAGCAACAGTGCAAGACTTGCAGAGCAGTCCGTATTTTCCTTGTTCTGTCCCCGGGAGGCATGGTGTGTAATGACGTTAGTAACATTCACGCCAACATCTGCTCTGCCTCCCACTCTAGCAAGCCCAAGCTGTCAGACTCCCAGCTTCTGCCAGGGATCTGTCAAGTGCCGGCAGCTAACCCACCCTCCCCCGGAGGTGGAGAGCAGTCCTAGGGATGCTCAATTCTCCTCCTCCTCCCAGCCAACCCTCTGACTCCTGGGATCATCCCCGAACCCAGGTTATCTACGTTGCAAGTGGTAAATCTACTGCTGTGCTGGTAGGCTGTTTTTTTTTTTGTAACCTGTAAAACAGAAAACCATCCCTTGTTGATCTGCTCCACATACAAACTCACACACCCCAATCCAACCTCTCACTCAGCAGTCACCACCCCACATCCCCCACACTCCCTCAGATCTACTCTCTGATCAAAGACACTTCTTGCTGCTGGAACCGCCGGCTGCAATATGAGAAACTAAGGTAAGTACCATTCAATGTATTTCAATGAGGTTTTGAACTTTGATACATATGAAAGACCCCCGTTGGGAGCTTGTTAGTTAAATATGGGGTTAATCCCTGCTGCCACAAGGGACCGCCCAATGGTTGAGAAGTCACAGTGAGCGCAGGCCCTACTTAAGGGGAATTATGGTGCCAAAAGGGAGTTCGAGCTCTGTGAGAGGAGTGAAGGGAGTCGAGTTGGAGAGTGGCCAGGGTGGGGGCGATTGCCTGTCCTGGCCTGCATGTGTGGGTTGACGTGAGTGTGGTGGTGTAATTAGGAGCCCTTTAGATTGGCTATGGGATGGGGAATGTGGGGCAATTACCACTTCCCCAAAGTTTCCCAGGTGTTGTGCCCCATGGCTTAATTTGAACTGGTGGTGGTGGTATTGTTTGGGGTCCATGAAGAAGGGATGAGAGTTCAGCCAAATAGGGACCCCTGAGGGATGTAAGGCTTACCAGTAAGCACTCGCCTCAGGGGGTCTGGTGTCACTGCCAGAGGGGTCCCTTTGACCAGCGGAGCATCCAGTGTGCTGCAGCTCTGAAGCAATGGTGAGGGAGTGACAGATTATAGAGGGAGAGCCTGTGTGTAGGATTGAGATGTTCAGCAGTGTTGTGGGACTTGAGTCTGTGTTCCTTTGGGAGCTGCCAGCTGCAGATTTGTGTGACAGCCAGGAGAAGAGAAGCCCTAGTGACTCAGGATGTAGAAATGCGTTCCTGAAGTGAGCAGCTCAAGAAGTGTGTGCAGGAGGAGTCTTGGGAGTACAAAGCGACTGCCTGAGTTGAAAGGCTTGATTCAGCCCTGTAGAGACGCTGCTGGCAAGTTTTAGAAAGCCTGATTCAGCTCCAAGTACACATGCGGGGGATCAGCTCAGTCACACATAACACACGTAATCCCAGAGTCTGTGAGACTACTCGGTCCATGGAATGACTATTAATTCTCCCCCGTAGTGACCCATGTTCCATGGAATCTGTTCCCTTCCCACCAAATGAAATGGAACTGTTATTTTTTTATTGTTGGTGTGGAAAATTACTTTATTTTTAAACCTTAATGTGTGCTGCTAATCAGTTTGCCCCACACAGCCAACACCACCGAGAAGTAAAGGCATCCTGGCACTGCTACTGTTGGAACCAGGCATACAACGCAGTCATAAGGTGCATGGTTTTCTGCTGTGTGGTCACCGCCTCCCCACAGACATCCTGCCATCATACCCGTAGACACCAGGGAGGGGGGCTGCACATAACTTTGTCATTTTTGCACATCTGTACCCCCAAATTTTCAACATGGCCTTTTTTGGGACCCCAGCTCGTGACCAATGGTGGTGGAATTTCACAAATCAGACCCAAAAGGTGATACTGCAGTCACATTGCGAAATCACCTATCAAGCAGGTTTGAAAATGTTCATCATGTTTGTTCATGAAGTGGGGGACATAAGAAGGCTACATTGAAAATTTGGGGTCAAAAAGTAAAAATGTCAAAATTATTCACGTACATTGAAATTTTCTATGCTTGCTTGTAACTTTGGTAATTTTAAACATTTTGACCGCAAATTTTCGACATAGCCATTTTTTCACACCACCTCATGAACATGGCAGCTGTCATTTTTCAATTCCTAGCCAAAATGTGTTTTCGTACCTGTGGCATGGAATGACGGTCGGTTGTGCAGAATGATGTTTTGGCAGAGAATCTGCAAATTTTCAATATGGTAAAATGCCCATGAGCGTTACACTATTTCAGTGTTCACTCATAACTTTGCTAATTTTCAATGTTTTGACTCCAAAATTTCAACATAGCCATTTTCCATACCACCTCATAAACGTGACATGTGTCATTTTTAAAATACTGGACGAGATGTGTTTTCACACCTCTGGTGCGAAATTACATTTCAGACAAAATATTATAAATGGTACATGTCATGTTTATAAGGCAAATCCTAAAACAAGTATCTTCAAAAGTTGGGATAAAAATAACAATAATTGTTTAACAGCGTTTGTGTGTAGAGCCTATCAGTACCAAACACCTGCACAGCACATACCTGCAAGCAAACATTCAGCAATGACACATGCTTGTTTTTAATACCCAGCTGTGCACCACTACTGTGTCCTTTTCCATGTGATTTGTCTGCTGGCTATGCCTTTTCAATACCGTTGCTGTAGGTGTGAAATATCCAGGCTGCAAACTGCTTTGGCTTTTGTGCTACACTCCTTAACTGAGTGATAGTGTAAACACTATTCTTAAATGGCACTTGAGAGAAGCCCCAGAAATTTATCAATATATTCTTTTGTGTAGACAAGTACTACAATGCACCTGGCAGGAATTTGTGGACAGCACGGGAGGGGGAGAGGTCAGCAGGAGGAGGAGGAGATGGGGTGGGTCTGAGTATGGTGGGACCAGTTAGAAGTAATTTCCAGTCACTGGGTATGGAATGAGATGGGGTAGGCCAGGTAGCCTGCGGGGGGGGGGGAGAAAAGGCATAACTCTAATAAGGGCTTGGGGTGGTTGTGGTATGAGCAGGTGGGCCAAGGTGTAAAGAACAGGCAACAAGGGTAACATGAGGCACTTGAGGAGGGAAGGGAAGGGATAGAGGTGGAGACCCTGGAAGGTTGGAAACTAAAGGAGGAGGGGAGGGGAGTACAGCAAGAAGGGGGATGGCAGGTAGGCAGGGAGCAGCATAAGGAAAGGGGGTGTGAGATGGGGGAAACTGAACTATACATGTGCTCTGGAAGGAAAGGTAAAGGAGGGACTGAGTAATGGTAAGGTCATAATCATAGGGGACTTAGTAGTGAGGGGAGACTGATTGATTGATTTAGTTATTTATTTAGTTATGTATGTATGCATAGTATGTACAGTATGTAGTTATTTGTTTATCTATGTATGCATGTATTCATTTATTGATTAGCTGGGTGGGTACACTGATCCCAGGGACCATTTTCAGGCATGACCCAGGCCATAAAGATGGCACAAACAAGGTAAAAAAGAACAGGTTCTAAAGATACATGGAACAGCAAGTAGTTACAATATGTAAGTGAAACATTAAGTGACACGAAACAAATGCTTCAGAATTGGGCAGAAATTGAGTATAAAGTGACCACAGTGTAAGCATTTATAGTGCTCAGAATTTAAATGGGAGAGCAGTGCCAAACATATTTTATTATGGTAACAACAGTTTCCAGTCAGATATATAAAAAAACAATTTCCAGCACCGTTGTGGTACTCCAGTTGCCATTGGATAGGATCTGTCTATCATCTGGGTGGTCATTTACGGTGATGGTAGAACGGAGGGAAGTCTTGTAGTGGGATTTAAATAAGAGGTCTGAACTCATAGAGGAGCAGATGGGCGGTCCCAAAGATTTAGGGCAGCTGAAGGGAAGGCCTTCTGGCCCATACATGTGCTGACTTGTAGACAAACTAAAACTAGGTTGAAGGAGCCCCTGGTAGAGGGAGCAGTGATGCATGCAGTAAGGTGCATCGAGGTAAACCTACAGATGCTGTAGAAGGTTGTGTTTAGTCTGGACAGGCTGGAGGATGAGGTCTGCATGTAGATTGGAGAGCAGTAGTCCAGCAGAGTAAGGTTCCCTGGGCAATGGTGAATCTGACTTCTGGGGTCATAAAATCCTTGAATCCATATCCAACTCCTAGTCTCTGGTTCACGCACTGGACAGTGACTCCAATGTGACCATAGAAAGTAAGGATTCAGGCTAAATCTCAGGTATTTGATTCATCCGATGGTGCACTCACTCATGCATGGGGTGGGAAGGAATTCACACATGGTCATCCACCTGGAAACTAATAACCTAGCTGGATGCAAAGTGAATGTGGTGCAGGAACGATTCAGGGACATAGGGCAGATTTGCACAGGGAAGGCAAATCAGTAGCCTTCTTGAGAATGCTACCAGTTCCTACAGCCAATACAGCAAGGAAGTGTAGAATAGAAGAGTTCAATAACTGGCTATGGAACTGGTATAGGGAGGAGGGCAATGTTCCCTCTAATGTTTTGACCCTCTGGGGTGAAGTCTTATGTGTGTGTTCAGCACTGGGCACCAAGAAAAAGATTTACATGTGCAAAGTGAGTCTATATTAGATATACAATTTATTGGCAATAAACACTGTAAGACATGAATGAACACTATAATGCTCTATGTAAAGCATGAATATACATATAACACAATGCAAACCATGAATATCCATATACACAATGCAAACCATGAATATCCATATAACACAATGCAAACCATGAATATTAATACAACACAATGCAAACCATGAATATCAATATAACACAATGCAAACCATGAATGTACTACTTAACAGTTTAAAATATGCAATTTTATACAATGAATTCAGTATTGAAAACGTCAATATTGAATGTACCATTAAAGCTATTGCAAACTATGATACATGTACTAGCTGTACTTCACTGCTTTCCTCTCCTGCCTTTCCCATTTTTCCAGTGGGCATATAGCTGATTAAGGTAAATTTTCCCACCAGATGATAAAAACTATTTTACTCAGATCAGCACATCTAAGTGAATTTCTTCCAAACGGTCTCTTGATTTTGCTGTTCATAAGGCTGCAGTCTCTCTCACAGTCTGCACTACAGACTTGAAATGTAGCACACACATCTGCAAGCTGAGCCACCATGTTGTACTGTGGATTTGCAATGTACCACATCTTTAAAGGAATTTATTGATCTACTTCTGATTTTCTCCGCTACTACAAATGTGTAGTCACTGTACTGGCTAATAACGGCTGCCTGGTCCACTGATGCAAACAGACAGTCATAGTATTTATTGTACAGTCTCTCAAGATTTGAGAAACCAGATTCAAAGCTGCAGGGTGAAATTGCTTCAGAATCAAAGACAGACCACTCAGGAAGTTCAACTGCAGGAAACTGTCTGTCTTGATGTTCACATAATAGGCTAATGCATCTCAAGATTGATGCTGTGCTTGCTTCACTCCTACAGTTAGCTAGAAGCAGTTGTACTTGTTGACTTCAGTAGACAGCATCACACAGGTACTGCCTGCTGATCTCCTTCTATTTCCGCTCTGCAATCTGTGCAGCTTCAATTGTTGTTAAGCCTCTTGTTTGAAATATCTTCGACAAGTCTGCCAATTCATCAAGTACACTAGGAACATACGAATTAGCCAGCAGAATTAGGTCTTCTGGTCCATCAAGTCTGCTTGTTTTGTGGGGTCTTCATCCCAGTTCAGGCTGATGTCCTCCCCCAAACTATTCCATCCTATTCCCTGCCTTGCATGGTCTTTATCCTCCCATGTATCTGTTCCATCCCTCTTGAAGCACCCCACCATCCTCGCAGAGATCACCTTTTCTGGCAATGCATGCCACTTGTTCATCACCCTTTTTGTGAAGAAGTGTCTCCTAACCTCCTTCCTAAACACCGCCCCCCCCAGCTTAAGGCTGTGCCCCCTCATAGTTTTGTTGCAGCTTTCCCTGAATAGCTCCTCCTTGTTTGCCCTATTGAACTCCTTCAAGTACTTGAAGGTCTCAATCATGTCTCCCCTCTCCCTTCTGTCCTCGAGTGAGTACATGTTTAGGGACCCCAGCCTTTCTTCGTACAATCTACCTTGTTGTCCTGCAATCATCTTTGTAGCTCTCCTCTGGACTGCCTCCATCAGGTTGATATCTTTTTTAAGGTAGGGGCTCCAGAACTGCACCACATACTCCAGATGTCCTCTGGGACATACTTTATTTAGGCAATAAGGTATGTACAGGGGTTAGATTAATAGTCTGTTAATCACTCCCTTGGGGCGTAATGTGGAACAAGGTACTGCTGAGTGTCATACTGCCCATGGGGGTGAGTAACTGACTGTTACTCTAATCTCTGTACATACCTTATTGATATTATCAGAATTTTGAAATAAAAAAACTCACGCTTTCATTTGTGGGGCATATTTATTCCAAAAATGCCAATTTTGATGTTAAAAATATTTCATCCACTTTTTGTCATGTGGACATGAGTGTGTTAAAAGCAGGAACAATAAATGCAGGATGCATAGCAGCTGATATCAAATATAGTTTTTATTACAAAAGCCAAGTATTTACAATTGAAAAGGAGTGTGACAAGAGCTAGTATTCAGCATTTCTTAATGGATGCTTTACAATGAGCATATGCAGTTCATTGAATGCACTAAAGTATGTGAATGCACCTCTGCTGGCAGTTATGAACCTCGCACTCTGGCGAAACCTAACTTTTGTATGTGTTATGTAGTAACAGCATATTCTGAAAGCAGATTGCATGTTGTCACCATGAATGCTACGCATTTAATCGGAACATTAGGAATGAGCATGCGCATTAAAGTCGATTAAGCAGCCGCGCATGCACATGCTCTTTGGCAGAGTACAGAATTTAAAACTGTGGAAAATAATACTTACAATGCTCATTTTTTAAAAAAAATGCATACCCTGGGACAACAGCAAAAACTCCAGTGCTAGGATACTTTAAAATAAATAGATTTAATGAAGGGAGATACACAAGTAGCATCACTCTGCAATTCAGCGTCAACATTTCACGTCACCCAGATGCTTTTTCAAGATGTCTGGGCAACGCAAAACATTGATCCTGAACTTTTTAAAGTATCCTAGCGTTGGCGGTTTTGCTGTTGAAGCGTGCAGCCACATCATTTTGTTTCTTGCATTTCGAGTGATTGTTATCGGCTCCGCCATGAGTTTACTGAGCCACTCAACTTTTGTATGTATCTCTGATACCCTGGGACAGAATGGCATGGTCCTTTATACCTGCTAGTAAATGGAAACTTCCTTAAAAACTCAAATCTTGCCAAAGCATGAGGTAAACAACGTCAGCTGAAGCATGTTAACTTCATTCCCCGCTAATGCAGTTAGTTTTGTAGTAATTAATTTTTCTCTATATACTCTATTTAAACAATTAGAAAGTGCTACAGCTTGATTATTTTCATTGATGGGAACTGACCGATGGAGCGGCAGCTAAGGAGGGGTTGCGAATGCACAAAATGTACTGCACAGCTGATGTAACTATTTCTTTTCATGTGGAATGAGCACACAAGTCAGAGTGCTAGCAGTTCCCATCCGTTTTCTTTTAAAAGATGGGAAAGGGAGTTAATAATGTGTCACTGATTATAGGGCAGCCATTTTTTCTTTTAAAAGTAAAAGCTTTACAAAAATTGCTGGAACTTCCTTCATTAATTCTGACAAATAAAACTATGCTGTGAGGAGGCTCTATATGGTAGGGTAACATGGGTTAATGTAACCCTACTAGAACTCTGGGAACAAACATAATCTCTGTACATAACGTTACATATAGAATAATGGCTGTGTAGCTGGTTATAATGAGAATTTTACGCACACCCAAGCTGTGGGATGCCACATACACCTCAAGAGCGAAGCTCGAGGGTTTTGTAAAGTCATTCCACATCACAGGTGTGTGTAAAATTTGAGTGTTACACACCTACCCAGCCTTTATTTTATATAATTACTGATGATCATTTTTTCGCCATGACTCTTGTGTTGCTGGGTTTCAGCCTAATCTTGAATGTTATTATGGTTTGAGAGCCATTGTCTGAGAGGAAGCTTCTGTATTATATTATATATCTTATAATTATATAGCTGGTTTAGTGTTAAAAATGTGTTTATTGTTGACCCCCCGCAGTGTGAAACTTAAGATAGCGGGATTTTTCTATCTGTGCCATGCTATTTAGCACCTGTTAGAGCGACTTGTTTTTATTTTACCTTCAGTTCCCTAGTTTTCTTGTTATTAGGGGACTTTATAGCCCTATTGCTATAATTGTTATTGCTCTGCCTATATATTTTGTGTAGACACTTGTGTGGGGAAAGAGTTGATATTCCCGTTTTCTATAATACACTATTGGTGTTTACTCTGGTTTTGTGGGGAAGGTCTGCTTGCAGAGTTTAACTTAAACTTATTACTATTTCAACTTAGTGGGAACAGTGGCGGTAATATGACCACATTGACTTGATGCCTGTTTAATATGCCGTACATTCCACAAGTCATTGCTTGGTGAGCATATCTTAATGCAATGTTCTTTTTATTGAATAATCTGTGATTCCCACATATGAAGTATCACCATTAATAGATTACTTTATCTGATGACTAAAAGGAGTGTGTTTACATATGTATGTAATAATACATCTGGAATCTATTATTGCTCTTATTACTGATTTGTTCAGTTAATGATAAAGCTCAATAAAGATAAAGTTTAGAAAAAAAGCAATTATATTAAATAAACAGACATCTCCACAGAGCTGCAGACCTCTCAGGTTTCAGTACGGTCTGTAGTGGTTCGTGAAGAAACAGAAACATTTACCTTTTTTTTATGATTGTTTATACTCCTTGCTCCATCTGCCCTCACATTCTGGGGAAGCCCCAGCCCCATCACCCCATCATCCACCATCCGGCGCTTATACCCCCAGGGCTTGCCCTCCCCCGGTGGGGGCCCTTCCCTACTGAAATAGGATCCAGTGTTGCACCGTGGCTGTCCAGGTGCGGGGCCTGCGAACTCACCCATCATCCACCGGGAGCATTTTCCATTTTTCTGTGCCCCTTTGCAGGCACGCAGCATGCAATGACACCTGCAATGGGGTCTCACACACTCCTGTGCACACCCACATCAAGTGTCTGTCGTGGTCCCGCCCCATGTTGTTGCAGCTCCATGTCGTCAAGCCCCAGCCTCAGCTAGGGGTCGGGCGTGCACTGGCCGCAGATCTCCCACCTCTCCAGAGATGGAGAGCAGTCCATCGGATGCTTGATCCATCCCCTCCCCGCCAACCCATGGTGGCCTGTGCCCATTCCCAAACACAGATCAACGATGCGAGGTGTGGTGTCCAGCGCCGCAACCCTCAGTGCCAACAGGCCGGCAGAAACATTTACTTTAAAAAAAAAAAAAGCAGCCCAGTATCACAAATAAGTATTTTTTTAGCCCTGTTATTTTTTTTTAAAGGAACTTACTACTGACTCCGAGTGGCATGAGCTGTGCAGCTCTGAGGACTGGTGGACAGCGCAGAGGAAAGGAAGAGCGGCAGCTGGCACATGCGTAATAGAAGGGGAACCCGGCGTATATTCACCGTTATAAAGGAAATTATAACCGGGTTTCCCTTAGGGAAAAAACAAGCACCAATTATTATATTATAATAATGCTGCTTGGCAATGTGATATTCAGGGTTGGACAGCTGCTTAAAGCAGTATTTTGTAATGGGATCATTACTTTCATTTACTTCAATATTGTACCAAGGCATCATAGTTACAGATTAATGCCCTGACTGCAAAGGGTCTTGAAAGGCAACAAACCTCATTAAGTGATCAGGAAGTCACTGCATCACAATCTTGGAGCTGAGCAGTTTCCTTCAGCTTTGATTTTACTTACAGAGGATCTGCACAACACCGTAAATACTGTGTACAGTGAAGTCTCAACGTTTTTATCAGTGGTACCTGTTGCCAGACATTATTAATTCCCACGTCTTGTCAGTGGGCATCGCAGTGCAGTTCACCTAGATAAGGGACACACTGTCTGAGTTGTGCTGCTACACCATTTTTTTCCAAGCATAACCGATGCTCTCTCAGCTGTAAACATTACCATTTTCATCAAGTCAAGTTGATGGGCTCTTTAGTATTCCTTCACAGCTGTGGTGATAGCTTGGGTGTTGCATGCTGTTAATTTAATAAGTCCACCAAGTGATGTTTTATATAGTGTCTCATTTGGCCAAAATTTCAAATATAAGACAGACATCTTGCTTACAGATACATCTGTACTCTCATCAGTTATTAGGATGTGGAAGGAGGCATTCTGAATTTTATTCAATGTTTCATTCTGAATGACAGCATTAACTGAATGCAGGAATTCAAAACCACAGTTTTTGCTTTTGCGGTTATCGGTCATACTAACATATTTTGCTATATGATCATGTATTTCGTGCACTGACAACACAGAATTGTTCATCTTTACAGCCACCAAAACGTTGTCTGTTAAAATGTTCATATCTTCTGCCTTAGACCTTTGGCATTCCATCAGGGCCAATTGATTTTCTCTGGTACTGGAGTTTCTGTCAGCATGCTACGTAACCCACCAGCACTTCGTTTTCTCATAACTGAAACTGCAGTTTCATGTATATTTATTGGTAAGTAAAGTAAAGTAAAATTTATTTCTTAAGCGCCTTTCAGGTACCAAGGCGCTGTACAGTAAAATACACAAACAATATGATCAAATAATAAACATCCATAAATATTTAAAAACCATCAGAAAAGGCCTGATAAAATTGTTTTGAGCTCCAATTTAAAACTCGAGACGGTCAGGCATTCCCTTAACTGACGAGGTAGAGAATTCCACAGGGTAGGGGCAGCATAAGAAAAAGCAAGTGCCCCAGATATTTTTAACTGGACCCCGGGAATCTCTAGCAACCTCGTCAAGATCAAAGTGAGAGGAGGGGTAGAGTAAGTGAGATCTTGCAAACACCGGGTCCCTGTTCATGTAGGGCTTGGAGGTCAGTAACCCAACCTTGAAGGTGATCCACCACTGTACCGGCAGCCAGTGCAGTCAGTGCAGCACAGGCATAATATGACTAGTCCTAGATGTACCAGTCAAAAGCCTGGCCGCTGCATTCTGCACTAGCTGCAAGTGATAGATTTCAACCCCCGGAAGCCCCAGGTAGAGGGTATTGCAGTAATCAAGGTGGGAGGTTACAAAGGCTTGGACCAGTGTAAGAAGGTCAGCCAGAGGAACCAAGTGTTTCACCCAGGCGATATTCCTTAGATGGTAAAAGGAGGATTTGACAATGGCAGACACCTGTAATTTCAGGGTCAAACCTCTGTCAAAAATAATGCCCAGGTTAAGCACCCAGTCTGAGGTCATAAGCTGGACACAATCAAACCTTAAGCCTGAAGGGTGCCCAGCCCCAAGACCCACCTCTGGACAACTCGGGTCCACAACCAACACCTCGGTCTTATCTGGATTCAACCTCAGACAGCTAGTGCTCATCCAATTATTGATCTCAGCCAGACAATTGTTAGGCACAGAGAGTGCAGCATCCTGTCTGGGAATAAAGGACAGATACAGTTGGGTATCATCTGCATAGCAGTGAAAACCCAAACTGTATCACCCAATGATATCTCCTAATGGCAGCATGTACACTGCAAACAACATGGGCGCCAATATGGAGCCCTGTGGGACCCCACAGGACGGGGGAGAGCAACAGAGGAATAAATTCCAGTGACAACCCTCTGCGACCTGCCCGTGAGGAAAGATCGAAACCAATTTAGGTCTGGTGCAGACAGTCCACAAAGAAGTCGCAGGCACTCCAAAAGCACACCATGGTCCACAGTGTCGAATGCCACCGAGAGATCAAAAAGGACTAAGATAGTACGAGCCTTTCGATCTCACGCAATTAGGAGATCATTTAAAACCCGAATAAGGGTGGTCTCGGTGCTATGTCTTTCTCTAAACCCAGATTGGAGAATATCATAGACATTGTGAGTTATAAGATGGTCATCCAGCTGCAACGCAACCACCTTCTCAATAACCTTACCCACAAAGGGTAGGTTGGAGACAGGTCTATAGTTAGCTAGACAGTCTGGATCCAAGGAGGGTTAGGAGTGGTCGAATGACCGCCTCCTTGAGGGGATCAGGAAAGACCCCCTTTTCCAAGGAACTCCAGACAATTTCAGCAAGGATCGGGCAGATAACATCTACACAACCCACCAACAGTGGCGTACGGCCCAGATCCAAACTACAGTTGGTTAGTCGCAAATTCTGGACAGTCCTCACAATGTCCATGAAGTCCAGCCAGCTAAAGTCAGACCAGGTAGAACGGGTGCTTACCATCTCCCACTGATCTCCGCAATCCCTCATAGAAAGAGTTGGGCCAATACACAACCAGATGCTGGCAATCTTATCCGCGAAGAATCGAGCAAGCTGATCACACTTCATTTGTGAAAAATCTCTTCCAGACTGAAGACAGACTGGATTGCACAGTCTGTCCACAGTCCAGAAGAGCTGAGCCGGTCGATTCTGTGCAGCAGCAATCTCCCCGAACAGGAATTCTGCCTTCTTATGGGTGATTGCTGATTGATAGCCCTTATAATGTTCCATCAATCTAAGCCTGTCAGCATCCAGGCTGAATTTCCACCAAGCTCTCTCTAGCCTTTGACCCACTCTTCTGATGCTTTAGATTATCAAGTTTCCTGCCATCAACTCATTTTTTGCCTTGTGTAAATTCTCTCCCAACTTTCCCATCAACACAAATGTTGCATATAAGCCCAATGTTCATGCCATAAACACATTTTTTTAAACAGAACCTTCATCTGTGTCTGAAGTGGAGTCCTGGATCAGCCTTCTGTTCAGCATGTTGATCTTCTTCAGCACTCCCTAGGATAATCTGATTTTAAGCCTTTTGAAAGAAGCACAAAAATATAGAGAAACACACTTGTTTAATATGAACTCCAACAGATAAGATACCATTCTCAAGCAGACATGATGCAGGACATTGCTGTGCAGAAATTACAACTGGTAACATACTTTTCAGCAGACATGGGGAAGGACCTTGCTATGGTTCCACTGCTCACAACCATAAGGTTGTGCTAACATGTTCCCACATTCATGTGGCAAGAACTAATGAAGAGAAAAAGCATACAATGAACCAACCACCACAGCACCTTCCACAGTTCTCCTTTAACCTTGTTTTTTTCTCTGCTCATGCATCCTCAGTTTTTATGCTCTGTTCTTTCCACTCCTAGTTTCCTTTTCTCACTTGCGCAGTTTTGCATCTGTCTTTTCTGTACCCATCACATTTTCTTTCTGCATTCTTCCCATCATTTTCTTCCCTGTAGTCAATGCCATCCTCTCCCTCCACTGCACCAAATCATTTAAACCTTGAAAGACCTGGTCTCCTAATGACAGTAACAACTGTAACCCCCCCCCCCCGCCTGGGAATACAGCTTAAGGCAGCGTACATCTCATGCACTAGTGGGAATAATCTGGGCTAGAATGGTCCTGGTCAGTAAAGAGTTAATGCTGAGTAACCCAGCGGGAAGTCCACAAGCAGGCTGGAGTTAAGCCTGGGGAAGTGAAAGTGAGGGAGAGGTGTATATATATACATATATATATATATATATATAGAGAGAGAGAGAGAGAGAGAGAGAGAGGGAGGAGAGAGAGAGGAGGACTGAAGGGTGATTGCCTGCTCCAGGCAACTGAAGGATTTCTAGGACCCACAGTGTGGTGAGGGAGAGAGCTAGGGAAAGGATGTGGTGGCTGCCATAGTTACGAGCTTCATGTGGGACCTTATTCATACCACCCTGGTGAGATGGAGCAACATGCCCCGCGATATGGCAGCTGAAGAGTGGGCACGAGGTAGAGCAAAAGAAAGGGGTGGCTGGGAGTGGTGCAGTAGGAGCTTCAGTTTCATGGCCCGATGAATAAGAGAGAGCCAGAAGGGATGAACTGCTGTAAAACATGGCCTGGGGATAGGTCACCCATAATTCATGGGGATCATCACTCATTGAAGGTTATGAGGAATCAAAATGAGAGTAGAGACGTAGCTGGTGGCCCCAAGGTAAGAGGCGAGCTTGTCCCTTTGGGAGTTATGATGGAAGTAAGGGAAATGGGAAAGGACTTGGAATACAGAGCTGCCTAAGTTCAGGGGAAAGTCAGTACCATGTCCTGAAGGATAAATCATTCAACAAGAGCTTTGGACTGTGCTTGTGGACTGTGCGACCATCTCCATCAAATAAAAAATGTTACCTCATTGAACTGTATTCACTGTTTCTGGTTCCATGGAGTTGCATTAATTATTTTATTAAATGGGATCCCCACCATTGTTTGTACAGAGTTTGTTGCTGCAAGTTATTTCATCAAATGTTTGTTGTAACAACATGGATTCCCTTTCAGCTCAGCACCTGAAGAGCCTGGCACCCTGGTGACTGTAGGACCTCGTAAACGTAAACCATCTGGTGCAGTGTCAACTGTGATCACCCCCTCTTCAGGGACAATTACCACCAGCATATCCCTAGCCACTGGGGAAGGAGTGGGATGTACATAGGGGCTTTTCCGGGATGTGATTTTGGGGCACCGTGGGTGCTAGAGGCTGCTGTTCCTTGTTGCTGCTTTCTTTGTTGATGAATTGTAATTTAACCAATATGGCACTTGAGGACAGAGAAAATTCATGCCTTAGCTTGGATGTGGTGCCTGATTGTCTGCGGAAAGTAACCATGTGTACGGTCCATGAGAATCTCATGAAAATGGACCAGGCACCTTCTTGAATTAGACTATACGGACCTGTTTAGGCAGGACTAGTGATCTCGGAGTTTGGTGCCTTGGTGTGAGTTCGGCAGAGCAACAAGAGACTCGGTGCTAGTTCACCCACTGGACTTTCATTTAAACTGCTGCAAATTCAGTGGACAAGATGTCAAAAAGTCTGTCAGTCTCAGATGTTTCAGTACCGGATGAAATGTTTAAATGGATATGGGAGCTAGTTGGCAAGTCTACCATGTCCAGTGAGTCTGTCTTCTGCCAGCACAATGGCCCCAATGAAGAACTACTCCCTGTGTGTGTTGCTTGTCGAGGCGCTGCCCGTTTACCCAAAGGACATCTGCTGCCCCATTGATCCTGTTTTGGTTCTAGCCAGTCAACAGCATCATTGGCTTCAGAGGATATGAGTTTTGGAGCCTGGGAGACATTGGAGTGTGTGTGGACCCTCTGAGTGGGGCCAAAGCTGTGGGGTTGCAACAGAAAGAAGAGTCTGTCCCCCAGAAGGGTCCAGAGTCATCCAGAATGGTTAGCAGCAAACCTGTTCTGTGCAGTGCAGTCCAGCCAAAGGAGCCCCAGGAAAAGTTGATGACTCCAGTTGATTCTAGTGCAGCTGGAGCGCAACACGAGGCATCCAGCCCAGAGACTGTAAAGACTGATACAGCCCTGTGGTCTGTGCCTCCTGGCACATCAGTTGAATCTTTGTCAGGAGATCAGACCTCTACTTCTTGCTGTCAGCAGAGCCCACTGGCAAAGTGTCTGAAATTGCCTGCCCCAGTGATCCAGAAGTTAGAGGAGAAGAAGGAAATAAGAGGAGTGACGGGGTCGATGAGTGTGAGGAATAGTCATAGAAGGATTCTGCTGTGGTGGTAATGTCACCCCCAAAGGATTCCACCTCCATGGAGATAGTCCATCCCTGGCCTAGAGCTCATCAAAACCAGGCTGAAAGTGTGAGAATGACAGAAGTGGGAGTATCACAATGGTGCATGGCTTCCAGAGGGATAGCCCCGGGGACCACCATTCAAAGTTTGCCTGAGTGGTCCCAGTCAGAGAGGATTGTGAGGAGACACATCTGATAGGAATACTCCCAGTACGATTATCCCTATGTATTGAAAATAGTGTGGGATGTTACAGAGGAGCAGTATAAAGACTGGGTTTTCCACGGCATCTTTGGCAAGATTTACAGAATGCAAAACCTGAGTGCCTTCAGCCCCACCACTTAACTCCAGGAGGTCCCGCAGATCACCAAAGCCATTTGTTCTAAGTCTGCATATAAGGGACTTAAATTATGCCCTGCTGCACGATCTGAATGGTGAGTGTACTAAATATTGTGGGAGGGCCACTGACTTGTACAGTCAGTCCTGTACCAAACCACATCCTCACTACAACTATGGGAGGCTGGATATAAATATCGCCAGTTTCTTGCCGCACTGAGATTTCAGACATCCTCCCAGAAAACAGCCAAGTTAGGTGAGGTTAACCCTTTTTGTGACTTTTGTTATAATTTAATTCAGAGACTGTGGGAACTGATTCTAATCACCTGTTAGAGTATCGTTTTTTAATTATCAACCATCATGTCAATGTTATTGCTTATGGTGCTCAGTATTATCACTGTCAGAATTGTTGTCTGAAGAATCACTGTATGCTTGCTATTTGTCTAAGGTATTTAGAGACATTATGTGTTTGCCCCGTTGAGCTATCTTTCATGGTAAGAGTTACTGTGCAGGATAACTGTCTAAACAGGAGTGGGGGACTAATTTTTGAGAGTCCATCCTCTGAAGGCAGTAGCAGTTAGGCAACAATTTAGTGTTTGGGCAGCGTTAGGTCTGGGACACCACTCTTGGGAGTCACAGGCAATCCATCTGAAGGGTCCAGTTGCATGGATGGCCAGAGGTGTGAGAGTAGTTTCGGTGCGATAGACAGCTGAACTGGGCTGGGGCCCCAATGTTGGTTAAGAATCCCACCTTCATGGTGGGTGTGCAGCCCATAGCTCCTCGAGTCTTGGTGGAGGGGATATGTGCATACCCCTCGGCTGGGAGCGAAGGGGTGGCTGAATTTTGCCATAAGTGCCCACGGGACAGCAACATTAAAGGGGTAGGCTAAATCCCACCCTCCGTATCAGGAATAGCTTAAGGCAGTGTACATCTCATGCATCAGTGGGAATAATCTGGGCTAGAACGGCCCTGATCATTAAAGGGTTAACTCTGGCTCACCTTTTGGGGGGTGGGGGCTTTCTGCTGGTGGGAAGTCTCCACAGGCAGGATGGATTTAAGCTGGGGAAGTGAAAGTGAAGGAGAGCTAGAAAGAGAGAGAGAGAGAGAGGGAGAGAGGAGGACCAGAGTGGGGGTGATTGCCTGCCCCGAACAGCTGAAGGATTACTAGGCCCCATGGTGTGGACAGGAAGAGATCTGGGGAAAACACATAGTGGTGGCCATAGTTACAAGCCCTGTGTGGGACCTTATTTATACCAGCCCAGTGGAATGGAGCAACATGCCCCAATGAGATGGCAGCTGAAGAGTGGGCTCGAGGTAGAGTGAAAGAGAGGTGGCCAGGAGTGGTGCCATGGGATCTTCAGTTTCATGACCCCAAAGAGTGAGAGCCAGAGAGCCAGAAGTGGTGAGCTGCTGTAGAACATGGCCTGGGGATGGGTTGCCCATAATTCGTGGGGACCATCGCTCAAGTGAAGGCTATGGAGGAATCGAGATGAGACAGAGCTAATGGTCCCAAGGTGAGAGGCCAGCTTGCCCCATTGGGAGTTATGATGGAGTAAGGGAAATGGGAATGGACTGGGAATACGGAGCTGCATGAGTGATAAGAATGGAATGGGAACACAGAGCTGCCTAAGTTCAAGGGGATGTCAGTACCACACCCCTAAAGGGTAAATCCTTCACCAAGAGGTTTGGACTGTGTGACCATTTCAATAAAATGTAAAATGCTACCTAATTGAACTATATCCACTTTTGTGGCTCCATGAAGTTGCATTAATTATTTTATTAAATGGGAAAGCCCACCGTTGTTTCACAAAGTGTGTTACTGCAAGTTATTTCATCCAATGTTTGTTGTGACTAACATGGATTCCCTTTCAGCTCAGCACCCAAAGAGCCTGGCACCCTGGTGACTGTAGGACCTGGTAAATGTAAGCCATCTGGCACAGTGTCTGTTGTGGCTTCCCCCTCCCTATGGACAGTTACCACCAGCATAGCCCTCGACACACCGGGGAAGGGGTGGGCTGCACAATATTATTAGTCCCAATTTCAAAATAACTGTAGTGGATCAAAAATGTACAGTTTCTGTCTCCTAGTTCACACACTACCTTGTCCAGTACATGAAACAGATCCCAGTTTCAAAAGCACTGCTGTTGTCTTGCATAGTCGTTCTCATCCAATTTGGTATAAATGTCCATGCAAGCACATCATATTCAAAAGCGCTTGTGTTTCAGCACAAAAGGTGGTTTGCACAATGTGAAAAAAAGTTAAAGCCATTGCATGTGTCAGAGGTAAAAATGATTACATATCTTTGTTCGATTCTATTTTACATGGTCCCTTATCTCCTGTCTGGTAGATGCTCCCCCCCTCCCCCGCCTCACAACTTGAGTCTGCTTTACCGCTTATTCCTACATTTGAAATAATAAAAGAAGCATTCCTTTTAACATGGCTCAGTCCAGCATTTTATCAGTATTCTGTTGTTTTTAAACACCCATTGTTCAAAATGGACAAGCATATCACAGAACCTGCTTCCTGACCTTATAGGACCTTATGGGACAATAGGTTTGCACAGATAGCTGAAAATATTGATGAAAACCTGGTAAGAGTCATGTTTGTAGCCACCCCCTCCCCAATGTCTAGGGGCAACACAATTTTCTGGGGGAGGGGGCCGACAGCATAGCAAACTCACCAGCACCAACCAACAGCTCCAAGTATAGATAAAATTAACTTACCTGGAGATGTATTCACTAATGGCTAGAACCCAGGTTTTTCACTGATGCTGGAAAGGGAGCACCCCAAACATCCAAGGAGGACCAAGACTTCAACTTCTTTCAGCCAAAAGACTCCATGGTCCCCGGACATGAGCAGGTGCAAGGATTTTAACTAAAAGGCCCCTAAAAAGTGAACTAATTGGGAAGGTTAAAATCTTAAGGATTTACAGTTTATCTATAGCCTTATTTACAAACTGAGATGAAGCTCCTGATTACTTTTCTAAAGCATAATCACTTTATTTCTCCTGAGCCCAAATGATTTAAGGGGTCCACTTGTGACTTGAAGGTAACCATCAGCTCCATGGGGCTAAACGTTTATACAAGCAAAAATGTCAGTAATTAAGGCAGAACAAGGTCTTTAACAGCTCCTTATACAGCAGACCTGATTTTCCCCAAGAACACAGCAACCACTTATCCTGGACCATGAAGCTCCAAAGATTCCACTGGCACTGATAAGTGCCTACAGAGCTTCCTGCTTACCTAAATGGGGCTTCTCATTTTTTCCTCTCTGGGAAGCATATAGCTTCTACCTAACCCCTTCCCTGGCTCTCACTTCCAGCCCCCAGGAGACACGGATGGTGCGGTACCAGCAAAACCCACCGCACCATACCCCATTATCCTCTCACCCAAGTGACTCTCCTGTTCTGCCTGGTCTCACCCCAGAGCGCTACTGACTCTCTCCAGCATCCTGACTTAAAGTGTAACAGGGTCCCACATTTACTGCTGCCAGACATTGTACCTCTCACTCACCCAACTGCTGCCCGATATGTGCAACCAGCACAAGAGGATACCTAAAGGGCACTCCATGGCCCACTCGGCAAAGTCTGGCAGCCCCAAGTCCTGTCCCTCCAAACAGGCCATACACGGGTAAAGGTTCCCCTTGGCCCCCTCACCAGTGTGCCCAGGCTGCCTTGCCACCTGAACTGCAGAGGCCCTGCCACAACCTGCTGCAGCCCCGATGACCCAGGCACACTAACAATGTACCATCAGGGCCTGCCTATCCTGCACCTGCTTCCTGATGGTCAACCATTCTCCCTACGGCCCTCCAGAGCCCAGGCCCCCAAACCATATGGCCACAGCCGCCTCTCTTGGTGCCTTCCCATGGATGCTTCCCCAGGGGACCTGATGCATCATCGCTGTAGAAGCCGGCCTGCCTAAAGCATGGGCGGGGGGCAGCATGGGGGGTTTCCCCCACCTTACACTGCCCTGCAGTGCCCTCCGGTTCTCCTGCTCTCTTCTCCAACTGAAGACTAAAATACCTAGAAAACTTCCTGTTCCTCCCTTTTATGTCACCCAGAAAACTGCTTTCTGCTGCCACCACATGGCGGCTAGCAGAAATTGTGCCCCCAGAGCACTAAAAATCCCTAAACTCTGGGAGCAATTAAGATGGAAGGAGGTCCCTAAAGGGAGCATAACATAACAGAAATTTCCAACATTCAGCTAACATTATCTGATCTAGCAGCCAATTTCAAATCTGTAAAGCCTGCACTGGAGATGCTGACCACTCGGGGGGTGGATGCAGAGGTCCGGATAAGCTCAGCGGAGGACCGCCAACAACAGAGCTCAAAAGAAGTGCAAGAACTCAGGAACAAACTCAGCAAAATGGAATCCAGGCTGGAAGATCAATAGGGAAGACTGAGAAGTAACAACATAGTGGTAGTTGGCATACAAGAAGAAGCAGAAGGGAATAACATAAGGGCTTTTACTCAAAGGCTACTGCAAGAGGTAGTGAGACCACTGGCACATGGCCAGGATTACCCCATAGAAGGAGCATACAGATCTACTCTCCCACAACCCAAACACTGAGAAAAACCTAGGGCGATCATAATTCGGTGTTCACATCTGCAAGATAAGCTACACATTATGGCAGAGGCAAGAAACAAGGGATCGCTGGCATGGCAGGGATGGAGATTCTTCATGTTTAGCGATGTTATGCTGGCAGTCAGGGAAAAGCAGCGGGCATACCAGGGCATCAAACAATCCTTACATCAGGCAAAAATCCCTTTTAGAATAATGTACCCCGCCAGGTTAATTATCACTACCTCAACTGGCCCCAAAGAATTTCCAAGTGCAGAGGCAGCCTGCAGAGAACTACCCAAGCTGCTCCCACACCTATTCCCTGCCCTATGAAAATGACCAGCCCCGCACAGGGATACAGCTCCTGAAAGCTGGTAAGAAATAACTTTCTTTTCCCCTTCATGCTGAATGCCACTATGACCGAACACGTAAGGAAGTATTGTCTCTGTTGCCCCACCATCTCCTCAGGAACCACCACAAGACAGGACCGATAATGAAGCCTGCCCGACCATGGCTGTCCCATCGTTTTTCCTTATTTTCCATTTGCTTTACTCAAGCCCAGTACATGGAATCATATACTAATTAACTGTAGCACACAAAAAGATGGCATAAACCAATGCCCTGGGCTCCTTTGTTTACAAAGCACTGGCAGTCCTTCCCACCTAAGCCCACCTCTGATTTATGGCTGAATGGACCAGATTGTCAATGACCACATTCCAAACCCCTGTGGCAAAACAAGTCATGCTGACCCTCACACAGCCAACAGAGCAGTACGGCTACAACCACAGAGCTTCTACTCTGTGACAGCCCGACGGCGTTCGGCATGTAGATGGACTTCACAAGGCAGAAAGTGTCCCTGCACTATAAACTCACCTCTACAGTCCCGCTATTACAAGACATGTCATCTGCTCGATTAATGACTCCACTGAAACAGCTGGGATGCCATCCCAGGACACACCTGACGAGAAACCTACAGAACACAGAGTTCGGCCAGCACCTGCATCTGTGACAGAAAACAGCAGGGTCTTCTCTCTCTAGCAATGACACTACACCACCTGCCCAAGGCATCCAGAAAAGTGGACATCCTCCCAACATCCACACATGGGACTGTGGCTCGCCCTCACGGACCTCAAGGGAGCATCCTGAATGTGAACTCTACCCAGGACAGAGGGTTTCTTGTGAGCATGATACCTCAATTATTTGGGGAAAGTGTCCTAAGGGGTGAAGGTTGAAGTGGGAGGGGCGAGTAGCAAGTAATACAGCAGCAGAGGGGGGGAGAATTATTAGCTTGGGAGCCTGAGCCTGCGTTACATGCCTGGAAGATGAACAGGAGGCAAATAAAATTATAAGATGATGGTCCCAGGGGCCCTGCAGTACTGAGAGCCTTGACAGAAATGGAAGGGGAGTTGTAGAAGGCCACCCTGCCACCCGAACCCCTGACCAGTCTTATGCTCATCAGAAAACACTGGCGAGCTGAATTGCCATGCATTCTTGAATTCTCCCACAGTTTTAGACCCCACAACCTCCTCAGGAAGGCTGTTCCATGCATCCACTACCCTCTCTGTGAAATAATACTTCCTCACATTGCCCCTGAACCACCCTCCTTCTATCTTTAAATTGTGTCCCCTTGTTCTTGCAAGTCTCTTTTTCTGAAAGATGCTACCCTTTTGGACTTTGTGGGTGCAGTGAAGGACGACTAAGCTGATACATGAAGTAAAAAACAAACCATACAAGGATGGACTGACTGATTTGGGATTGTACAGTCTACAAGACAGATGCAGGAGAGGAGATCTATTAATGATGCACAGGATGGTAAATGATGTAGGACTACTCTCATTAATGGGTTCAGAACTACAAAACAAACCAATGGATTTAAGATGCCATAAATATCAAATTAAACTTGACCAATGTAAAAATAATAAGAGTTTAAATACATATTCACAGAGAGCAGGTAGGACCTGGAACTCACTACCAGCTGAGACAGTTGCTAGTAAAAATATAAAGATTTTAAAACTAAACTTGATAAACACTTGCTCTATAATGGGAACCCTTGACCCATTTATATGGGAAGACAGACGAGATGGGCAAAGCACCTTCTTCTGTCTATACACAACTATGATTACCTGCAGACACTGACAGGTGTCACGGTGTGCCTTGGGGTCTTCAGCTCTTACGCTCATCCCATTCCATAAGGAAATAAGATGAGATGGGTGCAGTATAAGAGAATGGGGTGAACGTTAGGGCAAAAGAACTCAAGGCACGTATCAATACCTATCAGTGGCTGCAGGGTGGAGGTTGGGGTGGAATGGCATGAGCGTTACAGCTGATGACCCCAAGCCACACACCTGATGCCTGTCAATCTGTACTGGGTGGGGCATTATGGGTGGAAACCCTAATGCCCCAGCGTTTGTTGGTATTCTCACTCCAAATTGTCAACGTGGGCTTCTTGGGACCCCTCCTCATGAACAGTGGCACTATCATTTCGTTACTCAATCCCGAAAGGTGATTTCGCACAGTGAATGCACCATTTGGTGCAACAGGTGTGAAAATACATTTTGGGCAGGATGTGAAAAATTACATCTATACTATTCATGAGAAGGTGTGAAGAAATGGCAATGTTGAAAATGTGGAGTGAAAATATGAAACATTGGCGAAATTACGAGCACGTGTAGAAACTGCGTAACACATGTTCGTAATGCAGTAATTTTTTGGAATTTTTTCACCAGATTTTCAACATGGACTTTTTGGGACCTCCTCTCATGAACAGTGGCACTGTAATTTCATTAGTGTGTCCCAAAAGTTGATTTTGCACAGAGACTGCGCCATTCTGTGCCACAGGTGCGAAAACACATTATGGGCAGGATGCAAAAAATGATAGCTGTACTGTTCATAAGGAGGAGTGAAAAAATGACAATGCTGGAAATTTGAAGGGAAAATATTAACATTTAGCAAAGTTATGAGCGTGCATACAAACTGCGCAATGCATGATCGTAAAACAGTCATTTATTGGAGTTTTTTCACCAAACTTGCAACATGGGCTTTGTGAGACCCCATCTCATGAACAATGGCACTGTCATTTTGTTATTCAGTCCCAAAAGGTGATTCCATGCAGCAACTGCAAAATCACCTTTCGGGACTGAGAAACAAAATGACAGTGCCAGTATTCATAAGGTGTGGTCCCAAGAACTCCATGGTGAAAATTTGGGACCAAAACTCCCCAAAATGGCTGAGATATCAATCTAAGTTGACCTCCCCTTCCCCGTGACTGCCATTATAGGGCTTACAGTGATTTTCTTCAGTTTGCGGTTGGCTTTTGAAGAGTACAGACATGTTCCCGGTCCACAGAAGATAACAGCACCGGACCTCCAGAGGTAAGTATGGGATAAGGGGGGTGCAGGAAGGTGGGGTGCATGGGGGGCGTTGAGATGGGGAGGGACAGCAAGGACCTTGAGGGACCGTTTCTTTTTTAAGGTCTAAAAAAAAAGACCTTGGGGACAGTTTTTTTACAGGTGAAAACGTATGAAAAATAAATTTTGGCACACTGGGGTGGGCTCCCAGTGTGTCAGACTAGTTGGGGGGATCAATGCTGACCCGGGAATTGGGCACCCTGAGGTTGGCTGAAAAAAGGGGGCATGGGGTTTGCATCCGACACTGGGACTGGGCATCCTGATGTTGGAAAAAGATAAAGAATTATTTTGGAACACTGGGTTAGGCTCCCAGTGTGCCACAATAGTGGGGGGGGGGCATGTTGATATGAGGATTAGGCACCTCGTTGTCAGCAAAAGGTATGTTCAGGAATGGGGGGCATGCCAACATGAAGACTGGGCACCCCATTGTCGGCAAAAGATATGTTTGGGCTTGGGAAGGGAGTCATCCAACACTGAAAGTGGGCATCCCGGTGTCTGAAATATAATTAGTTTGGCACACTGAGGTGGTCTCCCAGTGTGCCACATTAATGGGGGGAGGGGGGATACATGCTAACACAGGGACTGGGCACCCCAGTGTAGGCTTTGGGGGGAAAGTGTGGTGGGCGACAGGAGCCGCCAATTATGCAAAGCCACGGCATGGCTCATTTATTTATTTATTAATATGTTTCACCAGGAAAGGCACACTGAGCAAACAAGTTGTTCGTAAGTCCAGCCATGTGCATTACTGTGCACTGTAATACGTATGGCTAGAATATGCCTGGTTGCCAGGAAGAGTGGGGAGGAGAGCTGCTGCTGCAATGACGAAACTGTCCTTGATTGGAGAGGCAGATTTCTTTCAAGTGTGGTGCTCACTCTGAAGCTGCTGTCATCAGCAGCTTCCCTGTTGATTGGTGGCTGAGGGACGTGCCCCAAAAGTGTTCACTGGATTGGCCACAACACTGCTACACCTCTGCAATGCTCTACTACCTCAATATGTTTTTTATGTGCTGCATACACAAGCAAATCTCACTCCACCCTACAGACAGCAACAGGTGTCGTGGTGTGCCTTGGGGTCTTCGGCCCTTATGCTCACCCCATTCCAAAAGGAAATAAGCTGAGATGGGTGCTGTATAGAAGAATGGGGTGAACATTAGGGCTGAAGACCCCAAAGTACACCTTGATGCCTGTCAGTGGCTGTAGGGTGAGGGTAGAATGTTGTGAACATTACAGCCGATGAATCCAAGTCACACCCCAACGCCTGTCAGTCTCTACTGGGTGGGTGTTATGGTTGGAAACTTTAATGCCCTGGGCGTTTGTTTGTATTTCACTCCACATGTTCAAAATGGACTTTTTGGTACCTCACTTCACGAACAGTGGCACTATCATTTCATTACTCAATCCTGAAAGGTGGTTTTGCATAGCAACTACGCCATTCGGCGCCACAGGTGCAGAAGTACATTTCAGGCAGGATGTGAAAAATAACAACTGTACTGTTCATGAGGAGGTGTGAAAAAATGGCAATGTTGAAAATCTGGAATGAAAATATGAAAAATTTGCGACGCTACAAGCGTGCATAGAAACTGCGCGATGCATGCCTGTAACATGATGATTTGGGGGAATTTTTTCACCAGATTTTTAACAAGGGCTTTTTGGGACCTCCCCTCATGAAGAGTGGCAGTGTGATTTTGTTACTCCATTCCAAAAGTTGATTTCACACAGCGACCATGCCATTCTGCACCACGGGTGCGAAAACATTTTGGGAAGGATGTGAAAAATTACAGCTGTACTGTTCGTAAGGAGATGTTAAAAAATGGGAGTGTTGAAAATGTGTAATGTAGCTGGCCCACTGGTACAGCAGTTGGATCTCCGCTTGCGATACCGGTGACCCGGGTTCGAACGGACCCGGGTTGCCGGAGGGCCGGCCAGGGGAGAAGGATTGAGCATCCCTTGACTGCTCTCCTTCTCCGGGGGGGGGGGTCTGTGCAGTCGGTGAAGTGGTGACACCCAGCAGAGGCTGGGTTCATCACTTATACACTAGAGCCACCTCAACTCAGGGGTGGGGCGGACACGGGTCATCATTGCACATCGCTGCCCCTGCCTACAGGGGAGAAAATCCTTGTGTCCCTGTCATCTAGATAAACACCTGCCCCCGAGCCCTGATTAGCCTCTGCAGTCGGCTCCCCGACTAGTTACTAGTGTCGTGGCACTGAAGAGAAATGGTGCTGTGACCCCACCTCGGAGGAGGAGGAGGCATGGGGGTCCGTGACCAGGATGGACATTGATGGCAGGGGCACAGCAAAAAGCATAGTAAATAAAAAAAAAAAAAGAAAGAAAATGTGTAGTGAAAATATTAAAAACTGACAAAGTTACAAGCGTGCATAGAAAATGTACAATGTATGCCTGCAACGTGGTCAATTTCTAGAATTTTTTCACCGAATTTTCAACATGGGCTTTTTGGGACACCACCTCATGAACAGTGGTACTGTCATTTTATTAATCAGTCCTGAAAGGTCATTTCACGCGGTGACCATGAAATCTCCTTTTTGGACTGAGAAATGAAATGACAGTAACATGTTCACAAGGTGGGGTCCCAAGAACCCCATGTTGAAAATTTGGGGCCAAAGTTCCTAAAAATGGCCGAGATATCAACCTAAGTTGACCCCTCCCCCCCCAATGAGTCCCGTTATAGAGAGCCTATCCAATTCCTCAGTTTGTAGTTCGGCTTTGAAGAGCGCAGACGCATCCCGGTCCACAGAAGATCGCAGGGCCAGACCTCTGGAGGGTAATTCTGGATGGGGGGTGCATGGAGGTGAGTGCGCAGAGGAGGGTTGTGGGGATGGGGGACTGGGGAGATGACGCTGGACAGTTTTCTTTTTTACAGTTTAACAAACAAACAACAAAACTCCGGGGGACTGTTTTCTTTATTCATAGGGTAAAAAAAATAAAAGAAACTTTTGGGCACACTAGAGTGCAAGACTGACTGGTCTGTAGTTCCTTGCCTCCTCCCTGCTACCACTCTTGTGCAGCAGGATCACATAAGCCGTTCTTGTCTTCTGGGATCTCTCCTGTGCTCAGAGACTCACTAAACAGTTCTGATAATGGCTCGGTTAGTTCCACCCTTAGCTCCTTTAGTACCCTGGGATGCATGCCATCCGGTCCCATTGCCTTGTCCACCCTGAGCTTAGTGAGCTCTTGTAGGAACCTTTCTTTTGTGAAGGGACTTGTGCACACCTCCCTCCCTGTGTCCATGGTGCTGAGCTGTGGGCCCTGCCCTACCTACTTCTCAGTAAGTACTGAGCAGAAGTATCTATTTAGGATATATGCTTTTCCTTGGTCCTCCTCCACACACTCCCCCTTATCCCCTTTGATCTTAGAAATACTCCCTCTGGACTTTCTTCTTTCACTAATGTATCTATAGAATGTCTTGTACCCTTCTTTTACTGTTTGTGCTAGTGTTTCCTCGGTTTGGGCCTTTGCCTGCCTTACTGCCTTCCTTGCTTCCCTTAAGGAAGTTTGGTATGCCTCCCTATCTTCATCCTGCTGCGTTCCCTTATATTTCCTGAAGGCCAGTCTTTTGGCTCTGACCTTTTCTGCTACTGTTTTTGAGAACCAAAGTGGTTTCCTCTTCCTTCTTTTGCTCTTGCTTTTCTCCCTAACACAATGGGATGTTGCTTCAAGTATTGCATTCTTAATGCTTGCCCATTTTGCCTGTACCCCCTCACCTGTATCTCTTCTTGCCAGGGCTAGCTTAACTCTGTTGGCCATCTTATCAAAGTCAGCTCCTCTGAAGTCCCATATTTTTGCATTGGAATGGGATGATTTAGTTCTAGTGGCCAAATTGAACCATACCATGTGATGGTCACTGGCACCCAGGTGACCTTCTACCTGGAGTTCTGTGATCCTTTCCTCGTTAATCATTACTAGATCCAGGATAGCCCTGACTCTTGTGGGTTGTTGTACCAGTTGTTTGAGGCCCTCCCCAGCAGGGAATCCACTATGTGTCTAGTTCTGGTGGATGTTCCTGCTGGTATTGACCAATCTGTGTCTGGCATGTTGAAGTCTCCCATTATCAGAAACTCCCCTTTAGCTGTCATTTTTTTGTATATCTTCTAACAGTAATGTGTCTATGTCATCTCCCTGGTCTGGAGGCCTGTAGGCAACCCCAGTTTGTATGACTGTCCCATTTCCTGCTTCCAGGGTGACCCACAGTTCTTCTGGCTCCTTATGTGTATTCTGAATTTCTGTAGCTTTAATATTTTCATTGACATTAAGGGCTACTCCCCCTTCCCATCCACCCTTTTTGCACCTCAGTCTCTTCTGAACAGTACATAGCTGGGTACTGAAGTCTCCCAAGTGTGGTTACTGGTGAACCATGCCTCGCTAATAGCTATTATGTCCAGTTTAGCCTCTGTCATTGTCGCCTGCAGGTCTGGGTTCTTGTTTCCCAGACTGCAGGCATTTGTGTACATGATTCCCCATTGGCCAGATTTTGTGCGTTAGTTGTTGGCCACGGTCCAGCATTTCCCCTGCATGTCGTATAGGGAGTCAGACATTTTTCCTTACCTGGTGATGCAAATTAACTGCAAACATGCTGAACTCCTGTTTGATCACTAGCTGAGGATGGAGGGGTGTTCTTCCCATTCGATGTATCAGGTGCTGCACTCCTCTCCCCACTGGCTAGTTTAAATATTCTGCAAAGACATCAAACTTCTGCCCCAATGCACTGACTCCCTCCTTAGTCAGATGCAGTCCATCAAATTTAAAGAGTTTTTGCTCCCAAAACTGTTGCCAGTTACCTACAAAGTTTTGTCCTTTTTCCTGGCACTAGCCCTTAAGCCACATGTTTAGCTCCCCTATCTCCCCTTCCTGGACCATCTGTCCATCTGCCCCCCTCTCCAAGACCAGCAGGATATCTGAGAAGGAGATGTAGGACAAAATGGATGACAGTTTATCTCCCAGCCTGGTCAGGTGTTCCTTGGTCTCCACAAGTGACCGGCTGAAGAGATCGTTAGTCCCTATGTGTACCTGGACATCGATGTTTTCTCCTGCTTACTGCATGGTTTTAGCAATGCAGTCAGTGTCTCTTTATGCTGATGTACCTGGGAGACATCTGACCATTACCCCCAGCTGGAGGTAGGTATCAGCTTGCCGAATCATGGAGTCTCCTATGATCAGAGGTGTTTTTTTGAGTTGCCTTTTTTTTTTGGTCCATGTTTTGGGTGAGTTTTGTTGTGCTAGCTCCAGTGCTGCCGTGTCCTCTGCCCCTTTGTTTGATTTTGGAGATAGAGGCAGATGCCTGTTAGTAGTTTTTATATGGTTTATGGAGGTTATACATTGGAGAGCATTGAGTGATGGGGCAAACGATTTACTCCTCCTAACCACCTGCCAACCTCCCGGACCAACTACCCTCTGCGGTTGAGGTGCTTCAGTTGGATCAGTAGATGCTTGTTTCAGAAATTAATGGAACTCATGGAAGAGGATGAGGAGGAGACAGGAGGACCAACCAGAGGAGGAACTCCGGCCATGCGCATTTCTGTGCACTGTAATGTGCACGACCGGAGTCTTGTCATCTGCCGCTGCAATTACAAAACTGCACCTGATTGCAGTGGCAGATTTCTTTTAACTGTTTGACTCTCTTTGAAGTTTGCTGTCATCGTGAGTATGCCTACTGACTGATGGTTGAGGGATGCACCCACTAAAGCAACCCCTGCATTGGCAACAACACTGACACACCTCTGAAATGTGCTACTACCGCAAGATGTTGCTTGCGCATGCGTAAGCCATCATAAAAATAACAATAAAACAAATGGTTGAAGAACTGTGTTACAGTAATGTGTAGTTATTTATGGTTGTTTTAGTTGAACAGTAGTATGTAGTGGCCCTTCAACTTCTGGTGCTAGGTCGGGCTTCAGTATTGTTTCATAAATTAATGGAACTCAAGGAAGAAGATGAGGAGAAGACAGGAGGACCCACCAGTGGAGGAAAGAGTTGGAAAGACTAGTAGCTACTAGTGGCAGCAGAATCCCTCGCCATCATCATCATTGTCATCATCAGCGTTGCATGCCATCTGAGTGCTGTCAACCTGCATACATTTTGGACAGTATATGTTTTTGAATTGAGACAGGTTCATTTTTTAAAAAGTGAGCCTCTCTATATTCTACGTGGAAAGACATGTTCTTTTGTCATTCACTATTGCCCCAGCAGCACTAAAAATTCTCTCTGAATATGTGCTGGTGGGTGGGCAACTGAGGTATTTAATTGCGATCTCAGTTAAAGAAGGCTAGATAATTTTTTTCTGTTGCCAATAAAGCAATGGTTCATCACCTGCAGTGAGATGTACAGTCTCCTCCATATAATCCTTAACCATTTTTGCAACAGGTACTTCTAGTACCACTATAGCTGGCTGAGCTTTCCCAGCTGTCTTCATCAGACCAAAGTATGACAGCATGTCCCATAGTGGTTTGTCCTCTTGTGGTGTAGCAGCAGTTCTGTTTGGTGTTTGACGACCAAAAACATCAACAGTGGTGGTACCAGCAGCAGCAGCAGCAATGGCAGATTGTGCTCCCTCTCCACCAGATTTTGTTCAGAATTTGAATGTTGCCAAAAGGGCACTGATGATGTACTACTTTTCTCAACTATACGTGTAGACACTTTCTTAATTAACAGTTCACTACAGTATTCCAGGTCTTTAAAGTCATGCAGTTTGAAGAATGTTTCAATTGTATCCTTAAACCAAGGGTCCAGAAGTATGGGCAAAATGTAATGTTCTGCTTTGCACATATTTACAATGCGACCATCAGCCAGGAAGGTTTGTATCATTTTTCCAACAAGTGATGCAGCATTGATGTCATCATTGTCAAAGAACCATGACTTGAGATGCTGCAGTCTCATCCTGATTAGTGAAATTAAGGGTAGGATCTGGCTTAGTCCAGCTCCATCAGAGTTCACCACTCGGGTAGCCTCCTCAAAGGGTTTAAGGATACAACAAAGATTCTCCATCAGACACCACTGATTGGGGCTGATATTCACATCTCATTCCCAATGCTATGTTGAACTGCATATTTATGGATGGCTTTCCGTTGTTCAAGCATTCTCTGCATCATTTAGTAGGTGGAATTCCACCAATTTGGAACTTCCTGTATCATCTGGTGGAGAGGGAGGCTGTTTTCAATCTGAATCTGCCACAACAACTTTCAGGCTTTCACGGAATGGCTAAAGTGGCAGCACACAGTGCAGGCAGCTAAAATCAAGTCTTGAAAATTTAGGTCCTCACTGGTAAAATCTTTTACCACCAAGTTAATAGTGAGTGCAAAGCATGGTACATGTGTACACTTACTAAGCCTTACTGCTTTCATAATATTTGAAGCATTGTCAGACACTATAAACCCTGGTTGCAAGGACTTTGGAGTCAGCCACTCAGACACTATAAAACCTGGTTGCAAGGACTTTGGAGTCAGCCACTCAGTAAACTTTTCTTCAAGGCCCTCCAGAAGATGTTCCACTTTGTGGTCTTTTTCAAAACCATAAATACATAAAGCTGCCTGCCTTCAAACAGTGAAAGTCCCTTGCGTATTGCTGCTGCCACCAGTGCCACTACATGATGAAGAGGAGGAGGAGGAGGGAGGAAAGTTAACCCGATGGCAAGTCACAGCCATATAGTCAGTTGTCTGACCACTGGTCCACATATCTGTTGTGACATGAGCCTTGTTGCCCACTGAACCTTTCAGAAGATCAGACACAGTTTTCGGAACAGCATCATACAAGTCTGGGATGGCAACACTGGAGAAATAGGTCTGGCTGGGGACCTGATGCTTTGGCATAGCGATTTCCATTAGTGCTTTAAAACCTGGGTTAGCCACAAAGAAGAATGGGAGCAAGTTGGTGGCTATCATCTCCCCAATTGCCTTTGTCAATCGCCTTGCCTCAGGCCTGTTGGGCTTATATTTCTGTGACTGCTGAAAACAGTCTTTCAAAGAAATTTGATGGCTGCTACGCTTGCTGCTATCACCTGATTTTCTGGGCTGCTTCCCTTGACCTTTATCGCCATGAGGGGTGGATGTTGTGGCCATGGATGGTATATGACTCCGGTTAGGTGGGGGTGGTGGACTCAAAGGGGTAAATAAATGAGAACTTGAGGATGCTGTGCTGTGACGGGAAGGCTTTCATCATCTTCCACCTCCGCATCAGTTAAGTTCGTAAACCTCCATTACCTCATTCTCCCCAGCTGAGTGCAGCAATGCAACAACTTGTGTGTGCTTCTTTTGTGCTTTTTAATACTGATAAATGTGAGACTTGTTCATATGGATTATCATCGTTGATGTTTCCAGTTGTGTACCTACTTTACTGTGACTTAATTTTATTTTGCGTAATTTGCAAACCACATGGCTGTTAGATGGTTTATCTTGTGTGAAAAAATCTCACACAACTGATTTCAGGATTTTGTTGCACTGCTGCGTATGGGGAGGATATGTTCATTACTACCACTGCCACCACCACAGCCATTATTACTTCCACTATCTCTTTGAGGTCTTTCCATGCCCATCTGCATGTCCTTTTGATGCACAGTCTGTCTGACTGGTTGAACTGCATCTATTTCTTCCCCTCGTGAAGCCTGTCCATTTTCTGTCCTCTGTTGTTCCTTTGCATGAGTGGGTGTCTGACTCTCCTTATGTCCCACTATCATTAATGTTTTTTGACACCACCACCATCCTTTCTAGAAGTCTTTTTTGTTATTTTTCTGCCCCTGTATTCCTCCTCTTCATCCTACTCCCCAGAGCTACTGCTACTTGCCATACTGACTACTGCCTTATCTACTACAAACTCAGGATCTGTTCCATGGATTTCCCCCTCATTCTCATCTGTCTTCTCCTCCTCATCATCATCATCCATCTCTCTGCTTACTAAGACTGGTTGCTGCACTATGATGGCCCTTGTGCTCATCCTCTGAGCACCACCATGATGGGTTACTTCTGCAATGTCCTGAATTTTCTGTACTGTTGTCACTGTTGCCTGAATTGCCTGAGAAGTGCTGCTGTTTTTTTTTACCAGTCATGGCTGCAACGAGTCAAGTACTTTAAGTAGCAAAACAGAGAGATATTTGTTCCCTAGCAGGTAAATATAGCACTATTGGCTGCATCGAGTCAAGTACTTTAGGTAGCAAAACACAGGAATATTTGTTCCCTTACAGGTAAATACAGCACTGCTGGCTGTGTTATGTCAAGTACTTTAAGCAGTACATCACAGGGGTATTTGTTCCCTAACAGGTAGATACAGCACTGCTGGTTGTGTCGAGTCAAGTACTTTAAGTAGTACAACATAGGAATATTTGTTCCCTAGCAGGTAAATACAGCACTACTGGCTGCGTAGAGTGCTGGTTGTGTTGTGTCAAGTACTTTAAGTAATAAAACACAGGGATATTTGTTTCCTAACAGGTAAATACAGCACTGCTGGCTGCATTGAGTAGCTATGAAGATAGGGAAATTATCCCAAACAAGTCAGTAAAGCACTGGCAGGTGAGTTGTGTACTTGGTATCACAGGGGTATTTGTTCCCTAACAGGTAAATGCAGCACTGCTGGCTGCATCGAGTCAAGTACTTTAAGTAGTACAACATAGGAATATTTGTTCCCTAGCAGGTAAATACGGCACTACTGGCTGCGTAGAGTGCTGGTTGTGTTGTGTCAAGTACTTTAAGTAATAAAACACAGGGATATTTGTTTCCTAACAGGTAAATACAGCACTGCTGGCTGCATTGAGTAGCTATGAAGATAGGGAAATTATCCCAAACAAGTCAGTAAAGCACTGGCAGGTGAGTTGTGTACTTGGTATCACAGGGGTATTTGTTCCCTAACAGGTAAATGCAGCACTGCTGGCTGCATCGAGTCAAGTACTTTAAGTAGTAAAACACATGGACATTTTCTCCCAAACAGGTAAATGCAGCACTGCTGGCTGCATCGAGTCGAGTACTTTAAGTAGTAAAACACATGGACATTTTCTCCCAAACAGGTAAATGCAGCACTGCTAGCTGCATCGAGTCGAGTACTTTAAGTAGTAAAACACATGGACATTTTCTCCCAAACAGGTAAATGCAGCACTGCTGGCTGCATCGAGTCAAGTACTTTAAGTAGTAAAACACATGGACATTTTCTCCCAAACAGGTAAATACAGCACTGCTGGCTGCTTTGAGTCAAGTTAGTACTTTAATTAAGTAGTAAAACAAAAACAGAGGGAGGTTTTCAAACACAGGTCATTAAGTCGTAGTGGGTGCGTTGGGTGTTGTGAATCGGGAGAATAATCTTGATGGTATTTATTTTAGATTTGTATATTGGCAGCTAAGCTTAGCTTATATAACCCCATTACAATTTACACCACCAGCACCACCACTATGTGCAATATGTTTAATAACTGTCACTAATTCAGTTAATTACCCTTGCACTTTGCTTCCCCCCAAGTTGCTCCCTGTCCGAGACTGAAAGACTAGTTTCTCTTGAGATTATTTTTTTTTATTCTCTGTAATTAAGATTTACAGTTTTGACTCTTGTCTTAGTCTTTTACAGACAGTAGCAGGCTAGCAGCCAATCAAATATAAGAGCAAGCACAGACTTATACTTTTAATCTTTTCTTACACTTTGCAGGCTCTTTATAAAATGTTTCTGTTTGTTCTGTAAGACAGTAAAAGAGATTAGTTTATTAAATGGTTTTAGGTTTTGAATGTGTGCTGTACACACACTCCTCTACATACACAGAACAGACACACTTATGCCTGAATTTTATTAAACACAGACACTAACAACTTGATACAGTCTGCTGCTAACTTCTGTGTGTGTGACTGATGAATTGCTCAATCTTTAAATTAAAACATGAATCAGATCAGGGAGCTCTCAGAAATATTAAGGCCAGCCACCCCCAACTTCACACAACACATGGCCTCAGTCACACCACTCTACCAAAGCTGCCTGCCAACCAATACATTTTTGTTATGCTCGTTTTTTGTTTTTTTTATCAGAAGTTTAACTTTTTCTTCCCTCCCAAAACAAAAGCTGCCTAAGCCAGCTCCTCCACCTGGCTACCTATCACAAAAGAATGAGGGAGAGACAGGAAACATATAGTTGATTTTTATGTTTGCTTGCACGCATGTGCAAGAAACATAGTGCCACCATACGAATTTTCGTAGGTGTGCCACCCCCGCTTCCAATGCCCTGCTCCTTTTTGCAAGCGCGGCCTCACCGCACCAATAAATGTCCGAGCTGTCTATGACAGCAGTTCAGATGCAGTGTCATACAGTTCAAAGCAAAACACCGCTACAATCTGCAGTGGTAATATGTAGGCAATTTGCATACTGCCATTGCAGGCAATTTACATACTGCCGTCTACAGTAAGCAAAGCGCCTACACGCCAGCACTGCATCTGAACAGCTGTCATAGACAGCTTTATTTCTTGGTTCCCCCACCAACAAACACCCAAGTAGCATGCCACCCCACCGTGCTCATGTGCTCCCCCCACCCCCACACACTGTATGGCCAATGGGGGTGCCCAATCCCCCGTCAGCTCCACTGCCCCCCCAAATAGACTTATAGTTGCCATGCTGGGAGCCCACCCCAGCATGGCAAAAGTCCGTATGGCTGACGGGGGTACCCAATCCCCCATCGGCTCCACTGTACCCCCCAAAACAGACTTCCAGGTGTCACGCTGGGAGCTCACCCCAGTGTGGCAAATGTCCATATGGCTGATGGGGGTGCCCAATCCCCCGTCAGCTCCACTGCCCCCCCAAACAAACTTCCAGCTGCTATGCTGGGAGCCCACTCCAGCATGGCAAAAGTCCCATGTAGTCTTTGTAAAAAAAAGGAAAAAAAACACCTGTAAGAATAAACGGTCCCTCGTTGACTCTCTTGCCCCCCTCCCCAACCCGCGCCTACCCTCCGCGCACTCCACCTCCCCACACCCCCACCTCATGCCATACTTACCTCCGGAGGCTAGCATGATGATCTTCGGTGGACCGGGAACATGTCTGCACTCTTCAAAGCCAACCGCAAACTGAAGAAATGCCGGTAAGCTGTAAAATGGCATAAAGGTTTTTTTTTTCAGCTTTGGTGCATATCTTGGCCATTTATGGGAATTTTTTGACCAAATTTTCAACATGGGATTCTTGGGACCCCACCTCATGAACTCAGTCACTGTCATTTTGTTATTTGGTCCCGAAAGGTGATTTTGCGGTCACTGCGCGGAACCACCTTTTGGGACCGAGTAACGAAACAACAGTGTAACAGTTCATGAGGTTAGCCCCCAAAAACCATATGTTGAAAATTTGGTGAAAAAATTCCCAAAAATGACTTTCACGAGCGTGCATTGCGCAGTTCCTATGCACGCTCGTAACTTTGAGAATGTTTAATATTTTCACTCCAGATTTTCAATATTGCCATTTTACCACACCTCCTTATGAACAGTACTGCTGTCATTTTTCACATCTCACCCAAAATGTGTTTTTGCCCATGTAGCACACATTGGTGAGGTCAGTGTGTGAAATCAATGTTCGGGACACATTAAGAAAATTATAGCGATACTGTTCAAGAGCAGTTATGTTGAAAATTTGGTGACAAAATTTCATAAAATGACTGTGTTATGAGCATGCATTGCACAATTTCCACACACCCTAGTAAGTTCACGAATTTGTAATATTTTCAGTCCAGATTTTCAACATTGACATTTTTCCACACCTCCTTATGAACAGTGCAGCTGTCATTTTTTGCACCCTGGCCGAAATGTGTTTTTGCACTTCCAGCGCAGAATAGCATGGTCACTGTGAGAAATTAGTGTTCGGGACAGATTAAGAAAATCACAGTGAAACTGTTCATGAGCGGAGGTCCCAAAATGTCTATATTGAAAATCTGCTGTAAAAATCCCCAAACTAATTACATTATGAGTTTACATTGCGCAGTTTCTACGCACAGCCATGACTTCACCAGTTTTTTATATTTTCATTCCAGATTTTCAACAATATCATTTTTTGCACCTCCTCATGAACAGTACACCTGTCACTTTTTACATCCTGTTCGAAATGTGTTTTCGCACCTATGGTGCCAAATGGCACAGTCGCAGTGCAAAATCACCTTTCTCCTAACGAACTGATAATGTCACTGTTCATTCGGTGGGGTCACAAAAAACCCATGTGGAAAACTTGGAGTAAAAATACCAAGAAACGCCCAGGGTGTTAGGGTTTTCAACCATAACGCCCTACCCTGTAGGAACTGACAGGCGTCAGGGGTGTGACTTGGGACTGCCGACAGTAATGTTCATGCCATTCCACCCCCACCCTGCAGCCAGTAACAGGCATCGAGGTGTGCCTTGAACCCTTTGCCCCCAGAGTTCACCCCATTCTCCTATACTGCATGCATTTCATTGTATTTTCTTATGGAATGAGGTGAATGTAAAGCCCAAACACCCCAAGGCACACCTCGACACTTGTCAGTGTCTGAAGGGTAGGGTGAGGTGAAATGTCATGACCGTCATCGGCGACGACCCAAAGGCACACCCCAATGCCTGTCCATCTCTGCAGGGTGAGGGTGGAGTTGGCATTAATTCAGTACTTCAATGCCATTCCTATACTGCATCTGTCTAACTCCCGTGCTTCCACTGCTAATGCCAGCAAGCAAACATTCGGCATTGACAAATGCTTGTTTTAACTGATCCGCCACCAAATGCCTGAGAGAACAGATAACACACAACTGCTCTCTCTCAATGCTCTACAAAATGTATTGTGCACACTGCAGCAAGCAGCTCCAGAAGTATGACCCACGTGGGTCTCTCTGTGACACACTCCAACAGCTGACTGACTTACTGTAGTATCAAATAGGGCCATCCTCCAAAGTCAATCCTCCTTTCCCATGTAACAGGCATACCTTCCCTTTCTCCATGTTCTCTCCATTTCTTCCAAAAGGGACTGGCACCTGCATGCTTGTCAGTGTTTGTGTGAGACGCATCACGTGTGCTACATTGAAGAGAAACTGAAGGAGCATGTGCGGCACTGCAGCCCAGCATCTGGTATGTGTTTTTTTTTTTTTTACTTTTTAGGATGAACCAAAGTTCGCAGACTTCGCTTTTTTTTTTTATAGAAGTTCTACCACTGGCGGACTATGGAGAACCATGGGGGTTCAATGTTTTTTTTTAACTTTGGTCGGACCAAGCTTGCAGCCCTATTCCAGATCTCAGCAGGTCAAATAGTTTGATGTGATGTTTTCCCTAGAAAAAAGCAGCCTCCCAGTCTGAAGATCTTAGTCAGATGATCATCCTCTCAATGACAGCAGATAGCAGCTGATATCTCTGTTGTTCTCCTCACAAGACTGTGGCAGACTGGAAGAGAACCCCGACTGTATAGCCCCCCATCCAACAGGTCTTTCAGCTCAGTGGCACCTGTCCATCTGAGTAGATTGTGGGCGTGAAATAAAAAACAATTCTTACTGGCTGGCACTTCAGGAATACTTCATGCCTGATAGTCTTTTACTTGACAGCACATGCACAAACTTTGCAGGCCATCAAACAAAGAAAACTATACCAAAGGCCCCCCCATACACATTGCTCACCTGTGGCAGGTACCTCTGATACCAAAGTTGCTCCTCTTCACAAAAACATAATTGAATGTGCTATCAGCCCACCACAGAGAGCCTCGTCCACAATGCTGACTGTAACCTAGTGCTGTAATTCGCAACAGCCCAGATCAGCCATGTTCAGAAATATGTGTCCGATCAGAGGTGGAATATCTGTTTGCATCAAAATAGTTGCACCATTCTGGGACCCCCTCCCCCCACCGCCACTCATGCACACACTGCAGTACCATGCCAGAATTTGGGTCGCAGTATCTTGAGTAAAGCAAAGTTCCCTGTGGTGGACAGACAGACCCTGAACAAAATGTAGCCTTCGTGTAAAAAAAGTAAGCTGTTGGTTGGAAGAGAAAAACTGCTGGAAAGGTATCAAGGTCTGCTCTGCAAAGACCCTGTCCTGTCCACTGAGCTTTTGTAATAATAAAAACAATCCCACAGGAAGTCTGATAAAGCCAAATCTAAAATTATCTGTTTTTCCTGGGATGAATAATGCAGTATATGTGAAAGAAGCCGTAGCCGCTCATTATGTGCTGCTCATTGCCCTCATCCACAATAGTATGGCAAGCATCACCATAAATGCAGTGTGAATTATGTTTTTTACCTGCAATTGTCTGTTTGTTTTGCTAGGTGGGCTGAAAGGATGCAGATAGTGAGGTGAGTTAGGAGCTGAAAATGAAAAGGTAATATCTGCCAAAGAAGCCGAAGCTGTTGATAGCCTGAAATGCTCATTCTCCTCACTTACTGCATAGCAGTATGACAAACTACATCACAATAAATGCAGTCTGTAAGGTTGTTTGTTTATGGGTTTATTTTGTTTTGTTTTACTGAAATGGTCCCTTTTCACTGGGTGGACTGGATGCAACTAGTGAGGGGTAGCATGCAGTATTTTGTTCATAAGCCATACTAACTGACTGCTAAGTTACGTTTTGTTCCACTTTGCTGTCTCCACTTACAGAAGTATCACTGGCCATGCATGAAAACTGCTTCTGTCTGTAAATTTGTTTGTTTTGTTAACTAAAACCCTGTCATTCTACAAAAGACTGATGACTGTATATGCTTGTGTAAGGGGGTTTCTCTCCGATGTTCACACCCGGCACCCCCTCACACACTGACCTACCTTGGGGTTGGCCCAGGTTCTTTCAGGTGCAATGCACAAATAGAATATCAGGAACAGGTTTTGGTGCTTCCACCTGGGGCTGTGGTATATAAAGGCTACCCAATGTGGCCCTAACCTCCCTCAGGAATATATATTAGTTTCTCTCCCACACACAGTTAAATTTTCTCCACACAGTATAACATCACATGAAGCAATAACCATGAGCAAGAATTATAAAGTGAACTGACCTCTGATTTATTATAGGGGAGGAGTAAAGGGGAAGCAAAAATAAAGACACAAAAGAAGGCAGTGGAAGGAACATTAACAATTTTTCCCAACAGTTGTACCCCACACAGAATCCCCATACCACCCCCACAGGTGCACCCCCAAGGCTGTAAGAAGGTTAACTTGTAGTGCACCCCTACCAGGGGAATGGCACAGCCCAAGCTTTAGAATGTTGGGAATATGAGGATTCCAAGCAGCGGCAACTCCGAAGTCACTACTGACCTCGCAGCACCATAGTAGCTACACATTTGCCTATATTATAACCAATTACTTGTACGCAACAACCCTTAGTACTGTAAATAACTGCTGTCTTACCTTCTTAGCAGACCTCAACGAAAACAATGTTCTCCATTGGACACAAGGTTTAGACAATTCAGTCCTTCCTGCAGGAAAGGACAATCAGGCAGCAAGGCATGCTCCACACCAGTCACAGGTCTTGGGAACTGAGTCTGACCACACAATGAGGCATATGGTCCGGGCAGGCAACACTGCATTCAGTGAAACTACCTGCGACAAGGAACAAACACCTTAAAGATATAATGAAACCTGTTAACCTGCGGTCACAGACTGATTCAAAAATGTTTATATATATATACATATATATATATATGAATACAGTGCAGCAGAATAGAGAGTTGTCTGAAAGAATGGGGTTTTATTAAACAGACATCCCTCCTAGCATACTGGATAAGATTATCCCGCAGGAGTAAGGCTCTTGGGTGGGTCCCATGGAGCTAACAGAAAAGGAAATTATGGAAAGTATGAAGAAATTTCTTCCTTCTGTAGCATTTCACATTGTCAATGGGTAATCATAACAACTGGGTTCTAAGAAGCAGTACCCATAGAAAACCAGGAGGGGGAGAATATTATCCCATATGCCAGAGGCAAGCACTAAGAATTACTTGAGAACTGCTGCCTGTAGCACTCTATGACCAAAAGCTGCGTCAGCAGAACTTTGAGCATCTAGTTTGTAGTGTTTTGTGAACATGTGGACAGAAGACCATGTAGCTGCCTTACATAGCTCTAAAACCGAGGCTTCACCTCCCTCCACCCAGGAAGTTGCCATAGCCCAGGTGGAGTGAGCCCTGATAGGATCCAGAGGCCTCTTCTTTTCCATAACATAGGCCTTAGTGACGCAGGCCCGCACCCACCTAGCTAGGTTGGCATTAGAGTCTTTCTCACCCTGCTTGGCTGCTCCAAAAAGAACAAACAGACTATCTGATTTTTGGAACTCAGCCATCCATTTAAGGTAGATCCTAACTGCACATTGCAAATCCACTTGTGCAATTCCTTCTCCTTGGGATGGGAATGTTGCAGACAGAAGGATGGAAGGCATATTTCCTGTTTCACAAGGAAGGCTGTGGGCACCTTGGGAATGAAATATGGAACCGTTCTGAGTACCACTTTGTCTTTATGCATAATAAGGTATGGTTCCTTGTGAGACAAGGCCTGGAGTTCACCACTTCTCCTGGTTGAACATATAACCACCAAGAAACACACCTGGTAGGACAACACATACAGCGATATAAATGATAGGGGTTCAAAAGGCTCCTTACAGAGCACATTCAGAACCAGATTAAGATCCCATGGAGGGACCAGGGATCGGAATACCGGATGACTTCTGCTAACCATGCATAGAAAATGAATGTCCTCTCTGTTAATTCCTAGGGAGAAACCCAAGGATGCTCCAAGAGTGGATACTTGGCCTCTCAGCATACTTGATGCCAACCTTTTCTCCGCGCCTTCCTGTAAAAAATCCAAAAGCTGTGGAATTGAGGCATTTGAAAGCTTAATATCCTTCTCTCTGGCCCAAGATGAAAAGGTGGTCCATATCTGAGCATAAGTTGTGGATACAGAAGTCTTTCTGGCAGTCATCAAGGTTTCAACTACTTTCTTGGAGAAACCTAATTTTAAGAGCCTCTTCTTTTCAGTAGCCAGGCTGTGAGCTGCATTACTCCTGGATTTGGGTGGAGAATGGGACCTTGTAACAGAAAGTCTCTTCGTATCGGATGGCAGAAAGGTACTTGTTAAGCTAGGTTCACTAGATCAGAGAACCACGGTCTTCTCAGCCACTCTGAAGCTACTAGGAGAAAGTTTCCTCTTGAGTGTCTTATTTTTTGTAAGACCTTTGGAAGAAGAGGCAGTGGGGGAAAGGCATACGCTCTACTAAAGGACCACTTTTGAGTCACAGCATCCACTGCTTCTGCCTGTGGACACTGAAAACAACTGCAGAACCTTTGGATCTGAGCATTGTGGCTGGATGCAAACAGATCTATCTGCAGTCGACCAAACCGGTTGCTCAGGAGTTCAAACACCTCTGGGTTCAGCTGCCACTCTCTGGGGTGAACATTTTTGCGACTTAGCCAGTCTGCCTGAATGTTTAACTCCCCTGCCAGATGTACTGCTGACAGAGAGAGAGATGGTTCTCCTCCACCCACCTCAGGAGTTAGGAGGCCTCTCAAAGTATCTCCCTGCTTTTTGTGCCTCCTTGGTTGTTTATGTGCACCACTGTGGTGGCGTTGTCTGACCTCACTTTTACTGTGTTGTTCTTCAGCAGGGTTTGAAACCAAAGGAGAGCTAAGCGGACCGCCCACATCTCCAGAACATTTATGGGGAGGTGCCATTCCTGTACTGACCACAGTGGGAAGTTGGTCCAAGACTGCCCCCCCCCCCACCCATGCAGACTGGCATCTGTTGTGAGAATTAACTCTAGAGAAAGTTCCAGCAGAATCTGTTTGCTGAGATTCTGTACATTTACCCACCAGCTCAGGGACTGACAAGCTGAGGGGTGAAGGGAATCCTGGCCTGATAATCCTCCAATAACAGATCCCAGACCATCAGTAAACCTGTCTGAAGAGGCCACATATGGAAGTGAGCCCACAGGACTAAGTCTATTGCTGCCACCATGAGGCTTAGAATTCGCAGCAGACTGTGGGCAGAGGCCAATGATTGATTCACGAGCCACTGGACCTTCAACAGTAAGGTCTCTTTATGAGAAAGTGACAGAAAAACCCTCCCTAATTTTGTGTTTAAGATTGCCCCAGATGTTCCAAGGTCTGAGATGGCTCGAGAGAGCTCTTCTCCCTGTTCACCACCCAGCCATGTGACTCCAGGTTTTCCAGAGTCCTGAGCGCTGACCTCTTTGCCAGAGGCAACGTCAGTGCATGAATCAGCAGTTCATCCAGATAAGGATAGACATGATGACCTTCCTGTCGAAGCTGAGTCACCAGGACTATCAACACCTTCGAGAAAACTCGAGGGGCTGTTGCAAGGCCAAATGGAAGCACCCTAAACTGAAAATGTCAACCCAATATTGAGAACCTGAGATACTTCTGGTGGGACTGATGGATAAGGATGTGAAGGTAAGCATCCATCAGATCTATTGAGGCTAATAAGTCCCCCGACTGAATGGCCCAGGTTATCAACCTCAGGGACTCCATCTTGAATGTTTTGTGGCAGATGAATTTGTTCAGATGCTTCAGATCCAGAATGGGTCTGAAATCTTCTGACTTCTTTGGAACTATGAAATAGATTGAATAGAACCCTTGACCTTGCTCACTTGGTGAGACCGGTACAATGGCCCCAATTTGAATGAGGTGGGTCAGAGTCTCTGACACTGCCTAGCATTTTGCCACATGCTTGGAAACCATGGATCGTAGAAAACATCCCCTTGAGGGAACCATTAAGAATTCTATGGCATAGCCCAGGTGAAGGATTTCCAGAACCCAGGCTTCTGACATTGATTGGGTCCATCTTGAGAAGAACTCCTGAAGTCTTCCACTAAGGAAAGAGGGGCAGGGATGGGTCTGTGTACTTTCATTGTGGGGCACCAGGCTTTTGTGCTGGTCCTCCTCCATGGTGCCTGACAAAGGCTCCTCTGTTACCGTAAACTTTGTTACCTGAGTAGACTTCTCTATTTCTCTGGTTACCACAGTTCCAAAAGGGACAAAACCCCCCTCTGGACTGCCTGTGCCTGACATCGCCTTGACCCCTTTGGGGTACTGTGGTCTTACGCTGTTGTTTAGACACTGGGAGGTGCCCCTTCTTGTCCTGAAGAGCCTTCAAGATAGAATCCAGGCCAGAAACAAACAATAAGCTTCCCTCAAAAGGAAGGTTCAGTTTCACTTTTGAAGCTTGATGAGCAGACTAATGTCTGGGCCACACGCCCCTTGTGGCCGAAGTAATGTAGTATGTTGAATGTGCTGACAAGCGTTGAGTTCTCCACTGTACAGTCACCAAGAAAAGTGGAGGCCATGGCCACCAATTGCAAAATGCTCACACCTTCCGAATCAGGCAGAACGAAACCCAGTTGTTATGATCACTCATTGACAATGTGGAGTGGTACAAAAAGGTACATTAACATTTTTTCCCCAACAGTTGTACCCCACACAAAGTCCCCATACCCCCCCAATGGGTGCACCCAGCTTCACCCCTCCCAAGGCCGTAAGAATGTTAACTGTCCGTTGTGGTGGGTACCTCACCGGGTTGCTGGTGGCCAGCCAGTTGTCACAGGGTTGGTGCACTTTGGACTTTGGGATGCAGTGGAAACAATAGTTTTTTGAACTTGAACTGGCAGAACTTTGTAAGAGGCACCAAATGGTTGCCAAAAAGGTGGACTGGAATGGGTAATTTTTATACTCTTCCACCTTGGCTGTTCTCACAGATTAACAAAGTCCTGCTCAGGACTTCACCCCCTTTAAAACTATCTGACTAACTAACTAAATTGCAACTGAACTCCTTGGAGCCACAACTGAGAGGTAGTCACAGTTTCTGAAGATCTAGTGGGTGCTGTGGAAGGACAACGATTGGCAGTACCACTCTGGATACAGCAGGCAGTCTCTCCAGGAGCTGAAAATGCTGGCTGGAACTTTGAAGCAGGGGCCATTTCCCTCACCAGTGAGGGCCTTTCATCATCTTCGTCCCTCGGGCCTTTCATCGTCTTCGCCCCTCAGGCCTTTCGTCATATTCGCCCCTCGGATCTTTGCACCTTAGACAATAGCCTGTTATGTCATCATTTTGGTCTTAAGCTATTGAAAGACTGCTCTCAGTCTATATTTTTTAACCCCAACTTCCAGGTAGATGAAGCAACGTTGAATCCTAAGTTGTAGAACAATCTTGACATTCCTTCGGTCAACCATCTTGTGTTGCACCATTCTTTTATTACTTATAAAATATTTATGGTGAATTGGAATATTACAACCCCTTTTCCTTTCAAATGTTTCTAATTCAAGCATTGTATTCTTACCTATATGGACCCATTACCCTGGCCAGGTTAGAGAGGTGAGGTTCTTACGTTTGTGATTCAAATTGCTAATCAACCACATTCTCTTTCAGGAATACATGCCACTCACCAGGAAATAGATCCCTCTGGGTCATTTCCTATCTGCTATTCCTTGTCTTGTGCTCTGGGACTGGACATGACTGCAGAATAATGGCAACTTTTAGGGAGAGATCTGTATAACAGACAGGAACATTTTCGACTGCAGCAGATTAAAATATTGTATACTCTTTACTACACCCCTTACAGACTTTCTTGTGTAGGTTAAAGTGACTCAGACCTTTGTACTAGGTGCAGGAGGGAGGTTGGTATGATTTACTATGTCCTTTGGACCTGTGCTAAGGCCTGACCCTTATGGTCCGAGATACAAAACCACTTAGACCCTCTCTTGGGATTACAGGATTTGTTAGCCTGAAAGTCTGTTTGCTTGGCATTTATGATGACACGGTTTTTGGCCCTCAGAAGTACTATATTTCTTTGATAGCATATGTGGCCAAGCTTTTAATTCTTTGACATTGGTTGGATGAAGATTTCCCATCCTATACCAAATGGCACCACAAGATCCTATTTTCCCTTAATGTTGAGCGTTCTACAGAGATTTTACGTCACAGATTTTCTTTTTTCTAAAGGACATGGGAAGTGTTCTTAACCGTACTCCCTACCTAAGGCACCTAATATTTGTATTGTCCCCTAGGCTCCTGTGAGTTATCTTATCTCTTTTATTTTCACTTTCACTAATGTTTACTGGAATGTTAGTTGTTTTGTTTTGCTTCCTAATGGATCACCCCTGTGTTTCTCTCTTTTATTCATTAATACATTCGTTGGAAGAGGATGCAGACCACGGGGTTGGGGAGTGGGGGTGGTTCTTTTTCCTTTTCTCTTTTGTATTGTTTTTCTTTTTCTGACTTTGGCCATTTTGTTCATACTGTTGTTTGGAAGCATCATCGTATGTTTCTTGCATTTGGTATACTTGTCTTGACGTCATGTTCTTCATGCTAGTTCTATGTTTGTTCATTTAATTATAGTTTTTTAATAAAAAAAATAAATAAATAAACTTCCCCACTGGGAAAACAGGAGAGCAGTCTCAATAACATCACAGCTGGGAAACAAGCGAGCGGTACACTGCCTGAAACTTGAGATTTGGGGCTCAGAGGGGCGTTTAAACACCAAGGATAGCCTCTGGCTTGTGCAGCCCCCAACACAGTCTCCACCGCTAAGATTTCAGCTCGACTCCTCCCAGATCCTGGGACACAGCCCATTATATAGCCACCCCTAGCTCCCAACCTGATTGGCTAGCATTTTCCCGGGCAAGAGCAGGGTGCCCTTTTACCCCTTCCCAGCAGCTCCAGTGGCAGAGAGAATTACAGGGGACTACCATGTTTGTTTATAATTGGCTTATTTCTTTCACAGCCTCCAGATTTACTTACAAGCCTACTTATGGGCTGCTAAAAATATGCCCTGGCCACATTTGCCAAGTAGGGGCCAGGGAAACTCTTATTTTGTTTTAGAGGAATTCCATTTGGCTGTCAGGGCTCCAGAATAAGAGGTACCCGTTTCGAACCTTCCATTGCTATTGGTGCACATGCTGACCTCTACATTGTGCTCCCGGTCCAACTGCCTACTTGGGGACCAGAAAACCTCCAATAATTCACCCAGGGGTGCTTAATACTTATACCCCAGCTCTGCTGTCTGCCCTGGAGCTGGGAACATCTTTAAATTGTGGCCACACGACCAAAGGCTGAACTGGGATCTGTGGCTCCTTTAAGGCTGTCCACACATGCACAGGACTTCCATATGCATGGCCATGTTTGTTTACCGCCCAGTCCGGCCCTGAAGCAAACTCACAAACAGGACAGAGCATTTCCCCCTGCGTTTGGAGACACAACAGTCCAATAGACCTTGGCCCCGCTACCGTAATGGGTCTGAGGAAACAGGAAGATTGGGCAGCAGCTGCCACGAAGCTTGCTGAGGGACCCCTGGCCAAAATCCTGCCTGGGGCTCCTTGGGGGAGCCCTCCATTCCTGATTTACCAGTCCAGAGGACCAGAAGCAGAAAACAGCCAAAGTGAGGCAACAAGGGCCATAGCCCAAACAGGTAAGCCCCCAAAATAGGAGGGGGGCTTTCACTTGCTATGCAGCTGGCAACAGGCAGGTCTCATCGGAACTCTGTTTGTGTGTGTGCATGCATGTGTGTGTGAAATTTAAAAGTTTAGATGAGACAATTTAGTAGCAGTGGGGGGTAATTGACAAAACAATGAGCACAGCACTCTTCAGTCAGTTGGGGGGGCACTGAAGGACTGCCTGTAAGGAGTCTGGAAAATTCAGGAATTACAACTTTTAGTTTTTCTGTAAGCAGCATGGCACAAGTGAGGTTTAATCAGCACATCACGTGCGCACCTAGGAAACATAGGAGAAGGACTTTGGGGTTGTTGGGAATTGTGGGAGAGCCCAGGATGATAAGATTCTCTAATTGCCAGTTAGTTTACATTTAAGCAAGAAGGGAACAGGGCTGTTTAGTGATCGAACTCAGGACTACATCAGCAGTAGTATAAATTTAAACAGAGGGTGGACTCCAGGAAACAGGATCCAAGGTTTCCCAGAGGTGAGGGATGCGGGCCCCCCAAGTGAACATCCTGGGGGGTAGGAGAGAAGGATGGGGGAGTGAAAAGGGATGTGAGGAAAGGAAAAACTTAGAAACTGGATTGGGGGGGTGAATCTTGCAGAGAAAGGTCCAAGGAATGAGAGAAATAAACAGGACTGGTGGAGGGTAGTGTCCTCCAAGAAGTCTCAAAAACAAAATGAATGATGTCCAGGCCATGATGGCAAAGGAGAAGGTTGATTTGAGAGCAGTCACTGAGACCTGGGCCACCCTGAGCCATGACTATGATCTCTCAATTCCAGGGTACACCATCTTTAGAAAGAACAAGGAGAAGGGAAAAGGGGGAGGAGGCACTGTACGTCAGGAAGGGTGTATCAATCACAAGGAAGACATGGGGAGGGGGTCCAGAGGCACACTGGGTCCAGCTATATACAGCAGCAGAAGGAAACTTAAGGCTAGGGGTTGTACATCAGCTGCTGCAGCAGGATGATGGTAAGGACAGAGAATTGGGAGATATGATCAGACAAGCAACAGGGAAGGGGGAGTTGGTGATAGTGGGGTATTTCAACTTGCGCAAGATAGCTTGGGGTGTCCTGATTGCCTCCTGCAACAGGTGCCAATTCTTTCTGGTCCAAGGAGTGGATGAACCAACTAGAGAATGAGCCAGGATGACCTGGTGCTAACAAATGGGGATTATGTCAGAGATATCAGGGTAAGGGAACTAATGGGAAGCTGCAACCACCAGTCAGTGTGTGGGCCCACATAGATATGGGGAAAGATATCCTGACCACAAAGATGTGTGTGCTGGATTTCAGGAAGGCCAACAACATCAGGACAGGTTGGATACTAAAAGAGAGACTAGCTAGCCTTAGGGAGGACCAGAACATAGACAAAAAGGGGACCCTGATCATGGAAGGGATCAGGTCAGCCTTGGTAATCTGCCTTAAGCAAGGGGGGCGGAGCCAAATCCAAGAGGCCACTTTGGTTTAATAGGGAGGTGGATGGGGCAGTTAAGGAAAAGAGGGCCTCATATAGATGTCCCAGAAGGAGGCAGACAGAGAAACCTATGTGGAATAGGTGAGAGGCTAGTACAGAGATCAGACAGGTAAAGGCAGAGAAGGAACTGCAAATTGTGAAAAGGGCCAAGGAAGAAGACAAGACCTTCTTCAAACAGATTAGGGAAAAAGGGCTGTGAATGAGGGCATAGTTAAATTAAAGAATGGGGAAGGGTGGGTGGAAGGCAGTAAGGATAAGGCAGAGGTATTGAACAAATAATTCTGCTCTGTCTTTGCTAGAGAAAGATGAATCAGTGCCACAAGGGAGGATGGGCAGTGTGGGGGGATGGGTATGACAGAGGAAAGGATCACGGTGAACTGTGTCATGAAGAGGCTGAGAACCCTAAAAATGGACAAGTTCCCAGGAATGGATGGCATGCAACCCAGAGTATTGACAGAACTGACAGCAGAACTGGTGGGCCCACTGGTGGACCTGTTTAACAGTTCACTAGATACAGAGAGGGGTGCTGGAGTGGAGAATCACATGTGTAGTACCACTACACAACAACAGACATAGGGATGAACTGGGGAACTACAGGCCTGACAGTCTGACATCTATAGTGGGCAAGTTGATGGAGACCATCCTGAAAAAATGGTTGGTTGAATTCCTTGAAGTCAATGGACTCCAGGACGAGAGACAGCATAGGCTCATGGCAGGAAGATCACGCCAGAGCAAAGTGATCAACTTCTTCGACTGAGTGATGAAGGCTGCTGACAGAGGCAGTTGTAGACATATTGTACTTAGAGTTCAGTAAGGCCTTCAACTCAGTTCTACATAAGAGGTTGATCAAAAATGTGAGGACTTAGGGATGGGTAGCAAATTGACCAAGCAGGTAGCTAACTGGCTCAGTGGAAGGACCCAAAAGGTGGTGGTGGTGGAGTTCTCAGGATCAAGGAAAGGTACCAGCGAGGTTCCCTAAGGGTTGGTGCTGGGCCCTGTGTTGTTTAATTTGTTCATAAACAACATAGGGAAGGTATTAGTGGCAAGATTTTCCTATTTGCAAACACCAACCTCTGTGGGAGAGTGGGCACAGGAGAGGGATTCAGAGACTTGAGGGAGGACCTTGCAAAGCTAGAAAGGTGATCTGGTATCTGGCAACTGGGGTTCAAGGTGAAATAGTGTAGTCATGCACACTGGCAGCGAGGACCCAGAAGCCGAATACAAGCAAGGGGAGGGGGTAAAGGTCATGGTGTCTGAGGAGGAAAAACATCTGGGAATACCTATAACCAACAAACTAAAGTAGTCTATGTGATCTAAAAAGGCAGCAGTCAAGGCAAACAGGATGCTGAGGTGCATAGCTAAGGGGTTTAAAAGTCAAAGGAAGGAGGAGATCCTGCCGCTGTATAGATCCATGATGCAGCCACACCTGGAGTACTTTGTGCAGTATTAGTGTCCATACTTTAGAAAAGACATAAAATCATCTTGAGGTGGTACAGAGAAGGGCCATGAAAATGATTCAGGGTCAACAGAACAGGTCATACGAGGACAGGCTCAGGAGTCTTTAGATGTACTGGTTGGAAGATAGAAGAGGACATCTATAGTGAACAGGAGACATCACTGAAACTTTCAAGTACCTTCAAGGGATAAACAAGGTGAAACTTGGAACCTCTTTTGTTTCAGTGAGAATATGAATGCAAGGGGACATAGTTGCAAACTGACAGGGGAGAGGTTCAAGAAGGAGGTCAGGAGACACTTCTTAACAGAGCGGGTGGTGTCAAGATGGAATGAACTGCTAGCAGAGGTCATCAACCAGAAGATGGTAAATGGGTTCAAGAGGGGTGGGAACAAGTCAAGGAGAGAGTTAGAGTTCACAAGGGAAGGCTGGACCCACTGTAAAAATTATACAGGGTGCCCGCACTGGAAAGACTTGGTAGACATATGGCCTTCTACTGGCAAATTCATATGCTCATATGGGTGCAGAGTTGCCACACAGTTTTATTTTTTTTTTCTATAGGGATTTTTCTCTCAAGCCAGATTCCATCACCCCCTCTGGACTCAACAACCACCCATCCACATCTGTCAGTAACCTGGCCGCATCAGTCATTTCCCACAGGTTTTCATCTGTGGCAGTACTCTTTGGGGAGGGCATCCTCTTCTCCTGCAACTTAGTCAGGATCTGGTTATAGATTGTGACCATACTGCACTTGTCCACTGTAATACATATAATCATCTTTGTATGATTATTGTACTAATTTCCATATCATTTATATCTGTTCTTTCTCCTCCGGGATGCACCTGGAAACTAGCAGAGAAACATAGAAGTTGTCTGCAAGAAAAGACCCTAAGACCCATCAAGTCTGCTTTCAGATACCCTTTTAAATCTCCCACTCACCAGCTTCATTGATTTTCCAGTTGCTTGTGTTCCCACTTACCAAGAACAACTTTCTGCAATCTACTTTATTATTTATCCTGGGGAGGAATTTGTACATCTCTACCAAGTACCCCTCTCTCTTCTTGCCCCCAGTGTGTATATGCTGAGATCTATCAATCTTTCCATGCAAGTCTTTTCCTGCTGACCCTGGATCATGCTAGATACCCTCCTCTGCATCACCTCCATCCTCTCCTTGTTTTTTTTCAAGTGCAGTTCCAAGAATTGCACACAGTACTTCAGGTGACAATGAACCAGGGCCCTATACAATGGCAGAACCAATTCACTCCTATGGCTACTATTCCCCTTCTATGCATTCCAGCATTCTATTTGTTCTCCCCACTGCCTTGATATTATTTAAATTATCCAATATTACTCCCAAATCACTCTCCTCTGTCGCAGTTTCTGCTGTTACTGCCCATTCCATTTTATATGGGGATTGTTTACCCCTACAGTGTGTGCATTGCCTTGCACTTCTTAATGTTGAATTTCAACTGCCTGATCTTTGAACACTACCCTAGTCTTTCCAGTCCCTACCTCATTTTTCTTACCCTTTTCTTACTATCTGCTCTTCCACAGATCTTAGTATTGTCTGCAAATGCAGCACAGAATGACACCAATCCCTCGCAGGCTGCGCACCAAGCTACAAGACCCTCTTCCGGACACCAGATCTGTTTCATCGGCAGTGAGCCACTGATCCCCACCATGGGAGGTAAGCCATGGTGGAAGTACCAGGATAGAGGTAAGTCCCTGAGACACCGGGTAACGGGGCTGGGGAAACGGTGAGAAGGATAGCCTGCATCAGCCGTGGAGGAGGAGTAATCAGATTAACTAACAAAAAAAAGTATTGTCTGTAAAGAGGCAGACCTTCCCCAGGATCCTTACTCCAGTATCATAGATGAAGATGTTGAAGAGGACTGGACCCAAGACAAATCTCTGTGGTACACCACGGGTGACTCTCCAACCTCTGAGTGTGTCCCATTAACCACAGCCCTCTGGGTTTTGATACTTAGCCAATTTACTACACATCTTATGATCTTCCCCTACTCCCAGGTCACCCAAAGTTTTGACCAGCTGTCCACGTGGAACAGAATCAGAGGCTTTGCTTAAGTCAAGGTAAAGTATTCCTACCACCTTATCCTTGTCCACCACCTTTGTCACACAATCAAAGAAGGTGATCTTGTTCATCTAACATGACATTAACCCATGACATGACATGACGTGAACCCATGTCTCTGCTGTCTTGTAGTCCATTTGCCTACATGAAACCCATTAGCCTCTCTCTTATTAAGGTCTCCAGTAACATCTCCACTATTGCCATCAGGCTGACAGATCTGTAGTTCCCTGGTTCCTCCCTACTTTACTTCTGATCTTATGCAGGAACAACATCCACTGTCATCTAGTTTTTACAGTAGTAGCAGTTGATTTGGCATGTTATTTCCCAAAATCTTTGAAGCTAAGGAGATTTTCATGAGATTTCCTGCAGCGTAGGCAGTCACAAAGTTTTTTTCTCTAGGAAGGGAGAGTGACCAGTAGGGTGCTACAGGGATCAATGCTGGTACCAGTCCTCTTTAATGTCTCTATAAGTGATTTTGAAGAGGAGCTGGAAGGAAAGGTCTGTCTCTTTGTGGATGATACCAAAATCTGCAATGGGGGGGAGGTAGAAAGAATGAGCAGAGACCCAGGAAAACTCAAGGAGTGGTCAAGAGTTAGCTAGGTTTCAATGTGAAAAAGTGCAAAGTAATGTACTTAGGGCACTGAAAGCCAGGGACAGAGTACAAAATTGGAGGATTGGTACTGATGACCACCAAGCAGGGAAGAGACCTGGGAATAAACATACTGAATGATCTAAAGGTGGCCAGGATTGCATCAAGGCAGTTGGGAGGGCTAGTGGGATACTGGTTAACATAGGGAGGGGTATCACCAGTAGAAAGAGGGAAGTGGTACTGTATTGCCTCTGTATAGATCACTAGTAAGACCCCACCTACAGTGCCATGTCCAGTTCTCAAGACCACATCTCTGGATGGACATAGACAGAGTGGAGGCAGTCCAGAGGAGGGCAACTAAAATGGTGAAGGATCTGAGACTTAAGAACCTAAATATGTACACCCTGGAAGAGAGGGGGTGGGTATATGATAGGAGACCTTTAAGTACCTCATGGGGGTAAGTAAGGTACAGGAGGGAAGTATTTTTCAGAAAAAAGTTACTCAAGGATAAGGGGCATGATAAGCTGGAGAGGATAGATTCAGGAGAGATGTGAGGAAGTACTTCTCCACAGAAAAAGTGTTTGAGTCCAGGAATGGTCTTCCAGAGGTGGTAGGGGCCAAAACAGTGGTGGGGTTCAAGAACCCATGGCACAGGCATAACGGAATTTCATGGAAAGGGAAGGGGGAGCAGGTGAATAGGCTGGGGATCAAGTAGGATCTGTGGTGATACTATGGGCTGGTAAAATGAGCAGACAAGGTGGGCCAAGTGGTCCTTATTTGCCAACAAATTCTGTTTCTATGTATCTGCATAGAATCTTACAAGAACTTGCTGATTTGACTGCTACCACTGTAAAGTAAGTACTATCCCATCTACAGCAAGCTATTGAGGAGCTCAGCCAGTTGCACAGTTAGGACCTATCCCATTTCCTTCAGCACATGGAGATGTAGCCCAGATGTGCCCACTGACTTCTCAAATCTTCATTGCTTTTAATCCCATTAACACCTTTGCCTCAGAAAAAAGGATCCTCATAGATACCCTCCCCCCTTGCCTTGATGACACACTCAGGAAAAATGTCTCTTATCCTCCATTGTTCATTATATCTGCCTTACCTATGTCCCCCTCCTCCAAACATTCCCCCTTCTTTAGTGTGACAATCCCCTTTGGTGGTGTTTCTCCCGTATGTAACAAAAGAACATTTTGTTCCCCTTCTTCATTCTCTCAACTATCCTCAACTCAGTCTCACACTGACTAGCAGTTCAAATCAGTATGTCTTGCATACCAGATGTAAACATAATAAAACTAATATCAGAACTGATGGGAGTACAAGCCTCTTCAACAGAGGATGAGAAAGAAACATGGGGGACCATACCTCTCAACCGTCCCTGATTTTCAGGGATGTCCCTGATTTTGTCTCAGAATTTCACTCTGTCCCTCCTAAAAATTGTGTTTCCGTGACCAAACAGTGGGGGTTGCAAGCACAAAATAATGTCAAACATTAAAGTTACAGAGTTGTTCTTCCTTAGAAAATGCATTTTACACTTAGGCCCAGATATTCAAACTGCGCCAGGCTGTGGTGCAAGCTTGGGCGCAGCTCAACTTGGCTGCGCAGGGGTGTGGCCTGTGCGATATTCAAAGGAGCTGCGTCATGGCTCTGCAGCTTTGAATATCGCACCCTGGCCACCCCCACTGTGCATGGCACAGTGGCACTGCGCCAGCGCAAATGGCCAGAGTGGAGCGTGGAGATGCGCTAGCGCAAGTGCCATTGCGCCATTCACAGCACCCGCGATATTCAAAAGGTGACATAGAAATGAGGCCATAATTTATGCAAGATGCACATGGGGTCATTTGCATGTCATTATGGCCCCATTTGCATCCCATTTGCATGCAGGTGCGCCGATCCCTGACGACTTGCGCCTGGCACCCTGCCAGGCAGCAGCCGTCGGGGTCCAATGCCCCCTGCAGCCCCATAGCGGGCATTTGTTTAAATATGAATTCCTCATCCAATATCCCTGGTGGTCCAGTGGACCGCTATGTGCCTGATCGCGGGCATCCGTTATAATAACCCCCCCGTCCAATATCCCTGGTGATCCAGTGGACCGAATGCTGCCCGATCGCAGGCATCCGTTATAATAAACCCCCCCGTCCAATATCCCTGGTGGTCCAGTGGACCGAATGCTGCCCAATTGCGGGCATCTGTCCAAAAATAGAAGACTCCTATATTCCTGGTGGTCCAGTGGACCTCTCTGTGCCTGATCGTGGGCATTTGTATAATAAAATGAGAATTATTGCAATATCCCTGGTGGTCCAGTGGACCGCTGTTCGCCCGATTGCAGGCATCTGTATAATAAAATGAGAGTTATTCCACTATCCCTGGTAGTCCAGTGGACCACTTTCCACCCGATCGCGGGCATCTGTACCCAAAGAAAGGACCAATATTCCTGGTGGTCTAATGGTACCCCTTCCCCACCCGCTCACTGAGTCTCACCACCCGCTTGCCCCGTCGGCGGTGGTGGCAGCCGCCACCGCCTGTGCCCTGCCGCCCGCAACTGACAGCCAGTGCGTCACCATTGTGTTCCACAGCGTGAGCAATGGACGTAGCCTCATAACATATTACACATTCCAGATATGTGAATGAATCACATATCTGGAATGTGTAGTGAGCTGCGATACGCCCGCTGGCTCACGCCAGAACCAATGGGCGGTAGCCCTACCAAGCTGTCAGTCAGCGGGCGGTGGGCGGCAGGCGGTGGTGCTGCTGCCCGCCAGCTGACGGGGAGAGGGGGTGGGGCTCCAGTGGGTGGGTCGGGGGTACCACTAGACCACCAGGATATTGGTCCTTTCTTTGGGTACAGAAGCCCGTGATTGGGCGGAAAGCGGTCCACTGGACCACCAGGGATAGTGGAATAACTCTCATTTTATTATACAGATGCCCACGATCGGGCGAACAGCGGTCCACTGGACCACCAGGGATAGTGGAATTATTCTCATTTTATTATACAGATGCCCACGATCGGGCGAACAGCGGTCCACTGGACCACCAGGGATATTGCAATAATTCTTATTTTATTATACAAATGCCTGCGATCGGGCATGGGGGGGCGCCGCCAGATTCAGCCGGAACTCGGGTGGCCACCCACAGGTGGCAGCTGCCGTGTTGCGCCCTGCAACGCAGCAGCTCACCTGTGGGTGGCCATCAGTTGTTCCTTTTTTTGGGAGCTTAACTTTGTGCTGGTGCAGCTAGGGGTTGCGCATGCATGGCTCTGCACATCCCGGGCTGAATATCGGGCTGTGCAGGTATGCATGGGCACCCCCCCCGACCAGTGCCTGCATACACTACTGATGCGCTCTGGTGCATCGGGATTTGTGCCGCGCACTTTTCCCTTTTGAATATCACGCTGGGGCGCATCAGTGGGTTGCACATGGTGTAACACTGTTGCGCCATGTGCAACCCTTTTGAATATCTGGGCCTAAGACTCTTATTCTACCAGCTTTCAGAATGTATATCCCTAATTTTGAAGATGTGTCCCTGATTTTGGTCCCTTGTCCCTGATTTTTTTAAGCCTTGTCCCTGATTTATGAGGCAGGCGGTTGAGAGATATGTGGGGGACAGCAATTGTATTTACTTTGTTTAGTTATTGTTGACCAAGAAAGAAAGACCAGGAAATACTTTATGCTTCCAGCCCCATCCTGAGTGAGGGAGATACAGATGCAAACTGACTGATATTGAACCAAAGTTGTTGGTGTATTTTTAGTGAATAAGGGAAAGTTGGACAGGATACAGTAAAAATTTTCCAACTCTTTTTGAGATATGCCATAGGATTTTTAATGTACACCTGAACAACCACCAGAACTCACAGACGGGACCTTGGTTTAATGTCCCATCTGAATGACGGCACTTCCAACAGCACAGTGTCCACCAAACACCATGCTGGAACATCAGTATGGGTACTTTTAACCAAGGGCAGTGTAACTCCTACAGATCTACCGACATCAATTCCTGCAGTGCCTGGTGTTCATTAGAGGTCTCCCATCCTACTACTGACCAAGACCAACTCTGCTTAGCTTCTGAGATCTAATGAGATCAGACTCCATGGCGGTATGGCTGCAGGCTGCCATTTAACCCACATGGGGGTCTCAGTGTATGTCCGTTGCCTCAACATATGGTCTCAACATCTCCTTTACTGAGATCTCAGTGAGGAAATGGATGCACACAAGCAACTTGACCTTGAACATATTCTGTGTTTTCTGCAAGCAAGACTGAGACTTCAGCAGGATTCAAGACAATGCTGGCTGTCTCCAAAAGGCAGATGAGACAGGGGCTCATGCTCCTTAACTTAAGGGGGAAGAGATGATTTCCTCACAGACAACTCAGAGGGATCTGGAGGACTGGACTCCCTAAGAGAGGAGATGGATCCTCAGAAGCTTTGACCTACCACCAATAGAGATGGCAGAGTCTGGCACTAGACCCAACCTGAACCTTGGAATGGGTGCTTTGCAATCAAGATCAGGGGAAAATAACCCGTTTTTGAATACACATGTAACCCCTAGGTGGCGCTATCCCAAGGGCTACTACCCCTGCCTGCGTGGCTAGCTGCAGGTTAAGGGGCCTGGGTACTGAAATGGGTGCCTCCACCTGGAGGACAGGGTTGTTAGTAACAAGGCTAACCTGGGTACAGCCCTCCGGGACACTGTAACCCCCTCTTTCCCCTCTAGTGGCCTAGACAATATGCAACAAACACTTTCACAGTAGCCCCTATTCAGCATACAAATCCCCACACTGTTTGCACTTATCACCAGGGCTGGTTCCACCAGTTCGACCCTGAAGACCCCCTGTAAAACAAGGTTAGGCACAGCAAATAACAGTACAGTGCTTTTGGTACAAACTAGAACCACAGTCAAATTAGATGCAAAAAGAGTTAGATCTGATTTATTCAGGGGACTTATTTATTTATTTTTTTATTTATTAAAGTCTAGGATTACATCATACCTTTGAGCCAGGGTTCTTTTACAAAGGTTCCACGTCAGAGAACAGTTACAATACGTTAAGCACAAAATAGTACAATACAGAAGTTAGCATAACTAATATCTACAGGAGAAAACAGTAACAGTGTGAGATAACATAAGAAAGGATTGGTGTTATGAACTAGATAGGGGGGGGTGGAAGGTGTCACAAGGTGGGTAGGGTCACAAAAGTGGAAGTGAAAGCAGCCGGTGGCCTTGTCGATAGTACTGGGCATAAGGCATCAGAGTAAGCCCGATGAGTTGTGAGAGGGGGGGAAGTAAAAAGGGGGGTGAGAGACAGGGAAAGGGAGGAGGGGGGATAATAAGTGCTTGGGGGGTAGAGATAGAGAGTAGGCTGAGGTGATTATGTGTAACAGTCACAGGAGTTAGAGTAGGTGAGATGGAGGAGAAGCTTAGATTTGAATGAGCCAAGCTTGGAGGTGGAGGAGATGTCAGGGTTGAGCTCATTTAGCCAACTGGGGGCTCTGTGAGCAAAGGATCTTTGACCCTGGGAGGTGCAGAAGCGGGGGACCTGGAAGAGCTGGGATTCAGAGCCCCTGGTGGTGTGTGGATTTAGTCTTTGTTTCGGTAAAGATTGGACTCCAGGCAGGGTGAGGCCCATAGTGACTTTCTTTGCCATGATGCAAGTTAGATACTTTATGCGGTTGGAAAGTTGAAGCCATCCACATTGGGCATAAAGGTCACAGGTATGTGTGAGATGAGGGGTGCCAGTGGTGAGCCTACAGGCCTTGTTTAAGGATGTCGCTATTCGCCTGAGCGCAGTGGTGGAAGCAGAGCCGTAGATGATTAGTCCATAGTCAATAATGGAGACCACCGAACTCTGGACGGCAATCCTAAGAGCGTCTGCCATGAGATGTTGTCTGTGCCGGTATAGTAGACCTAGCCGCGTGTTGGCAGCTCTGGCTACACCATCGATGTGGTCCACATATGAGAGATTTGAGTCCAGGGATATCCCTAGGTATTTGAAAGACTGCACCTGCTCAAGTGCACTTCCGAGACATGTTGAAATAGTGAGGTGGTGTAGTTTATGCCTGTTTTGAAGGCTGTGGAAGAGCATTGCCTTAGTTTTTTTATGGTTAAAGACCAGCTTATGATTGCTGAACCAGTTTTCCACAGAAGCAAAGCCTTGCTGAAGATTTAGTTGTAGTGACATTGAGTCCTTGTGGGAGGAGAAAATAACAGCGTCGTCTGCGTAGAGGATGAGTTTTTCAGGGCAGGATTTAGGAAGGGCATTGAGGAAAAGGCTGAAAAGTAGTGGGCCCAGGATGGATCCCTGGGAGACTCCGGAGCAGACCGGTCTAGGGTCTGAGAGGACACCCGCAATTTTTACTCTTTGCAACCGATTTTGTAGGTAGCTATTGAACCACTCTACAGCATCAGGGGGAGAGCCCGATAAGTTGGAGCTGTTTAGTCAGCAGGCGATGGTGAACAGTGTCAAACGCCTTGGTCAGATCGACAAAGACTGCCCCTGCTAGGTGGTCCTTGTCCAGGATATTGTGCAGTGCTCCAGTGAATTCCAGTAGGGCTGATGAAGTACTGTGTCCTTTTCTGAATACATGCTGTTGTGGACATAGCAGATTGTGCTTTTCAAGGTAGTCAGTGAGTTGGTTGGCCACTAGGCGTTCGAGGGGCTTGGAGAGAGGAGGTAGTATTGAAATTGGCCAGTAGTTCCCATGGGCGATCTTATCCCCACTTATGTGGACTGGAGTAACTGAGGCTGCTTTTCATTTGTCGGGGAACTGACTGAGTCTGAGGGAGAGGTTGATAATGTGGGTTAGTGGGATTATTATTTCATCCAGGGCGAGAGATAGTAGTTTTAGGTCTAGGCGAGTCCCTGCTTGCCCTTGTCTTGGAGATTGCCTTGGTGATGTGCTTCCGGGCTTCGTGTAGTTTAACTGTTTTGAAATAGAAAGGTGGGTGATTTGACATGGTGGGGAGGCCACAGGGGGTGTCGGAGTTTGTATCCTGGAAAAAGTCCTGGGGGAGGACGTGGCTTAGGTCAGTGAAAGCTTCATTGAAAGTGTTTGCAATGACCAGTTGGTCAAGGGTGGTAGACTCATCAATCCTTAGCATGGTTGGGGAAGATTTTGATTGCTTCCCTGTGACTTCTTTGATGTTTTTCCAGAAATCAGACACACTTCCCCAGGTGTTGGATAGAGCTTCTCTGTAATACATGCTTTGAACAAGGGAGGGGTGTAATCAGGTTGATTGATTCTATAACTGATCTAGTCAGGCAATTATGCATGCACTTTTTAGTCCCTCAACACAGTCACACACACGCTGGGTACCCAGTTGGTGAGATAGGCTACCCTGATGTGTTGCCCAGGGTAGGCCGGCGTCATAGCTGGTTGGGGCCCTGTAATGAAAAGAAAAGACATGCACAACCACGCACAATTTGTAATCCGGAGCCAGGAGGCTCAGTTTGTGATAATTAGACAAAACAATTAAATCAGATGACACACTTTGATTGAGCTGTTGTTGTAGAGAGCTACCCTGGTGTTTACTCACGCTACCCAGTACAGGACACAGGATGGACGAAATGGAGACTGCAGGATGACTTGCTGGTTTGCCAGGAGAAGCAGGGCCCACACGATTCACCATGGTGTCATTCCAGTTCATGATGTTGAGCAGGGGGCTGATCCCCAGGCAGGTCTCTCATCGATGGCTTTCTCTGTGGTGTGAGTAGCTGGCTGGGCCAAAGTGTAGAGGCCCAGACCAATTGGAGAAGAATGCGGATTCAGTCCAGTAGGTGCTGGATGCAGCTTCCAGCAAGCAAGGCACAATGAAACAGTAGGGAACCAAATTGCGACCCACTAGCTGGTTACAACACATTTATAGTAAAGCAATCACCATAACACCAAATGGAGAGCAGTCCAGTCACAATATCAGTGTCTCTGAGAAAAAACCGGAGTTCTATGGTGAATGGATGTCCTGACAGACCGATCGCGTACAGCAAATCTTCGGTCTTCTTCAGGTTTAAATCTGGTCACTCTTCAGTGGCTTTATCACACTCCAATTCGGATACAGTCCGATTGCTAAGCCTTTCAAAGGATTCCCTCTCGAGGAACAGCAAGCAGGCAGGCCAAATTCAGCCTTTCCACCAATCTCCTGTGTGAACTACGCAGGAGCTGCTGCTCGAATCACTCAAGCTGTTTATTCTCCAAACTCTAACTCCAGACTGACACACTGCAGCAAGCAGCTTGGGAATTTCCCTTTGGTCCAAAAGGTTCTGGTTGGTTGATCCATCAGTCTATCAAAGCAAGGGCCCCCCAACCCCCCAGGTGCATTTAGGTGCCAAAGTCTCAAAACCACAATTCCTACAGAAATTCACTCCCACAAGACCCCTGGGGACAGTTACCATTTTAGAGTCCCCAAAGGTACTGATTGGTTCCAATAGGCAGTCTAGAACGAAGATGGTGGGGCAATACTGAAATGTCCATGCTGCAAAGGAAGGCAGTTAAGACAAACTGCAATGTTATTATTATTATTGAAACAGATAAACAGCAAACAGGCACAGTTCCTAGCAGGGCTCCCTCTGCTCAAATAGCGATGGCAGAATAGAGCGATAACACTGCAGCCTGGGTGGGACTCAAGCCTGAGACTACTCGGTCTCTACCCAGATTAATTTTACACCACAAGATAGGCAGCTCTTAAAGAGACAGGCATGGAGGCTAACAGGGCAGTCACATGCAAACACTTTTAAATCTCTAGGACACCGAACACCAGCCTGGCAGTGCACATTTAGGCGAGCCCAAGGAAGACTTCTGGGAACCCCCATTTGCAGGGGTTACACACAGGAAATACAATGAGAGTCAGACAAAGGGGGGGTTCCTGATTATTGCTGGAGAAGGAACACGTGAATAAGACAGGTAATTGAATGGTCACTTAATAACTACTTTGTGTCAGTATTGAGCCATGAAGTCAGGGGGCATATCCAGCAGGGGATGGAAGTTATGGGAGAGATGCAGGCTGAACAGGAGACAGTGCTGATCGAGTCAGAATTAGCAGGTATATAGAGGGTGTGAACTGAAGAAAGGTCAAAGATTTTGATAGTATCTGCCAAAAGGGTAATAGTGGAGTAAAAATGGGTTCTGGCTGGGCCTCTCACTGATATCTTGCAGGACTTTTCAGACAGGGATCACACCAGACGATTGGAAAATAACAAGTGTCATCCCCCCAGTCAAAAGGAGGTTGAGGTCGGACCTAGGTAACTACAGACCTGTCAGCCTTACCTCGGTGCTTGTCAAAGTGTTTGCGTCAATCATAAAATAAGTGGTGGTTCAGTACGTGGAGGAATATGGGCTGCTCTCTAGCACATAGCTTGGGCTCCAAAAAAGTAGATCCTGCCGAACCAACCTGATTGCCATCTTTAAGGAGGCAATTAGGGAGGTGGACTGGGGCCAGGCAATGGATGTAGTTTATCAAGACTTCAGCAAGGCCTTTGAAAATGTGCCACATGTACACCTTCTGTAGAAAGTAATGTGTGAAGCCTACAAAGTATACAGGAAGTGGACAGCAAATTGGCTGACAGGTCGGAAGAAGAGTGCTGGTTTTGACAGGTTGGAAGAAGAGTGCTGGTTTATGGTCACCATTCTCAATAGAAAGATGTTTTAAGTGGAGTATCCCAATGGTCAGCTTCTCTTTTATATATTTGTAATGACCTGGACAGGGGTTAGCAGAGGTTACTGAATTTGCAGACACTAAATTGGCAAGAAGTGTGGACACAGCTGGGGGGATCCACTAAAGGGGAACTTGCCCACATTAGGGGTGTGGGTCAAGAACTGTGGGCTTAGATTTAATGTAAGAAATTCAAGGTAATGGGGCAAGGAATCTGGGACACACATAGATCCTGTTTGGTGTAATAGTCAGTAGCACAACTGAGGAAAATGATCTAATAGTAATTTTTTTAGTTGGCTAAAACCAGTTCAGCTATGTGGTGCCACAGTCCACAGATCAAATACAGTGTTGGGATGCATTAAGAGGGACTACGAAGCATGTCAAAGGAGATCCTCACTCTGTACTATGCCTTACTTAGAATGGCCAAAGTCTCAGAGTGAGGCAAAATGTTGACTCACAAACTCTACTCACCAGGCTGATGTTTTTTTTGTTGAAGTGCTTGTACTCTGTACTATTTTGAAAGAAGTCTGGAATACATTTCCTTATCATTGCATTAGTTGCTAAGTTGTGATGGAAGAGACTGATAGAGACCACGGGTCTACTGAGTCTACCCACAGTGTTACTAGAACATGGAGGAGATTGATAGATTAATAGAGTGAGGGTCCAGTGAATCTGGCCGCAGTATTACTGGGATGTGGAGAAGACTGAGAGGGAACAGCACTGGGCCGTAAAGATGAGAGGCAGTTTTCCCCTCCATAGTACCAACATAGAAACATAGAACTTGACATCAGAAGGGAACCACAAGATCCCTCTAGTCTGCCCAATATGGGTAACTACCCCCCCCCCCATCCTTTCTGTGAAATTATACCTTTGTGCCTGTCCCTGGTGTTTTTGAACCTGTTTACCATTTTGACCTCCACCACTTCCCAGGGCAGACAATTCTATGAGTCGACCACCCTCTCACTGAAGAAGAACTTCCTAACATTGCTCCTGAATCACCCACCCTCGAGCCTCATTTTGTGTCCTCTAGTTCTGACACATTTCTTCTCCTGAAGGAGCTCATGTACCCTACCTTATTTATACTCTTGATATACTTGAATGTCTCAATCATGTCCCCCCCCCCGCTCCAGGGAGTACATGTTGAGATCCCTCAACCTAGCCTCATATGCCATTTGATGCAGACCTTGCATCATTTTTGTGACTCTCCTCTGCACCATCTCAGTCTTATTGATGTCTTTCCTAAGGTGCAGGCTCCAGAACTGTACACAGTACTCAAGGTGGGGGCGCAGCAGAGCCCTGTAAAGTGGCAGCGCCTCCCTTCTGTGACTCGTGATTCACCTGCCTATGCAGTCCAGCATACCACTGGCCTTCAGTGCTGCCTTTTCACACTGCTTCCCCACCTTTAAGTCATCTGATATAATGACTCCTGGGTCTCGCTCCTGGTTAGTGCGCGCCAGCTGCTTCTCTCTCAGGTAGTATCCCACCTTGGGGTTTCCCTTGCCTAAGTGCATGGCCTTGCACTTTTTGGCATCGAACTTCAACTGCCAGGTGTCTGACTACTCCTCGAGTTTCCTCAGGTCTGATTCCATGCTCTTGACTCCTTCTGGGGTGTTCACTCTGTTGCAGATCTTGGTGTCATCTGCAAACAGACACACCTTCCCTTCCAATCCATTGCCGATGTGGGCTATGAACACATTGAAGAGTAGGGGTCCCAGCACCAACACCTGAGGCACTCCACTAGTCACTTCCCTCTCCATCGATGCCACTCCATTTATCTGCACCCATTGTGTTCTTCCCTTCAGCCAGTTGCTCACCCAACCCACCACTTCCTTACCTACATCAATGTGGTCCAGCTTCTTTACCAGCCTTCTGTGTGGAACCGAGTCGAAGGCCTTACTAAAGTCCAGCTAGACCACTTCCACTTCTCCCCTTGGTCCACTGCCTTTGTTAACCAGTCAAAAAAGTCAACCAGGTTTGTCTGGCATGACCTTCCAGCCATGAAACCATACTGTTTTGGGTCATGTTGCCTGATGGATTCCCGATGTGCTACTATTCTTTGCTTGAGCAGTGTCTCCATCAGTTTTCCTACCACCAATGTGAGGCTCACTGGATGGTAATTTCCAGCCTCCTCTCTGTCCCTGATTTGTGAAGTGGGACCATTGTCACCCTTTTCCAGTCTTCAGGCACTGTCTCGCTTTCCAGTGATTTGGTGAAAAGCTCCACCAGGGGCACTGCTATCACACTCCCCAGTTCCTTGAGAACTCTTGGGTGAATCTCATCTGGCCCCATGGCCTTATCCACCTTTAATTTATTTAGGGCTTCCTAGACTTGTCCTTCCATGAAGAGGATCAAGTCTACCCCATGTCCCTGGGTGCAACTGCTTTACAGGTTTGGGCCATTCCCTGCATTTTCCCCAGTGAACACAGAACAGAAATATTTATTTAGGACTTCTGCCATCTCACTGTCCTTCTCTACTAGTCCCCCTCCCAAAACTGCTAGCCTTACTATTCCTCCTTCAGTCTTTCTCCTTTCTCTTATGTACCTAAAAAATGTTTTGTCTCCCCCTCTAACACCCTGTGCTATCCTAAGTTTGGTGTGAGCTTTAGCTTTTCTTATTACTCTTCCCACTTTCCTCTGTGCAACTATGTACATTTCCCTGTCTTCATCCTTGTTTGATGCCTTATATGCCTTGTATGCCTTTCTTTTATCCCTTACTATAGTAGCCACTTCCCAGAAGAACCAGAGAGGTTTCCCTTCTCTCATTTGCCTTGCTGATCCTACTAGAGCACTGCTCGGTTACCTATTTGATAGCTCCCTTGAGGTTCTCCCACATTCCACCACCCCCCCCCCCGTGCCTGAGTTTCTCTGCTTGGCTGGTTCTCATTTTGGAAAAGTCTGCCTTTCTGAAGTCCAAAACTCTGATCTTGGAATGACTAGTATCCATAGTTCTGTTGATTTATATGATGGACGCTGTTGCTAAGATGGTACCCTACCTCGACCCTTTCGACCCTGTCACTGTTGGTCAGAACCAAGTCCAAAACAGCTCCACCTCTGGTTGGTGAATCAACAAGTTGCTTCAGCCCTGCCCCCTGTAGTGCCATTACAAGTTCCCTGCCTCTTGCTGTCAATGCTGTCTGAGAACCCCAGTTAATGTCTGGTAAGTTAAAGTTCCCTACTATAACTGCTTCGCCCTTCTCTGCCATTTTATATATCAACTCCAATATTTCTTTATCTCCATCTTCCCCCTGTGATGGAGGCCTGTAGATAACTCCTAACCTAATGGCTACCCTGTTCCCCATCTCAGCAGTTACCCACAGTGCTTCAGTGTCACCTACAGTAGGGTCCCCTGGATTTCTGTGGTTTTGATTTCCTCCTTTATGTACAATGCTACCCCACTCCCTTTTTCCCCTTTCTGTCCCTCCTGTACATTTTGAATCTAGGAATGGCCATGTCCCATCCATGGCTTCCTGTGAATCAAGTTTCCATCACAGTCACTAAGTCTACGCCATCCTCTGCTATAGTGGTCGTGAGGTTGGGGATTTTGTTAGCCAGGCTTCTGGCATTAGTAACCATTCCCTTCCATGTGCCACCCTTCTACTTTTTACAAGTGTGATTTCTCTCTGAAGCCCTCCTTTCTGTAGTTTCTGTGATGGAACTCCTTGGCTCCAGATCATTGAAATTACCTCTTTCCTGTAACGCTTCTGTCTTCCTTGGAGTAGTTTTCTTTTTTCCCCACCCTGTGTCCACAGTGTACTGTATGTTTCTAATGTGTTTGGAACATCTTCGTGGGATTTTGCAATTTGTGTCACACGTGCTACTTGTGATGCAGTATCCTGGCTCTGACCGAGTAACCTTTGATGGAGGAGGGGCATCTGCTAACTCATGTGACGCAGTGGATGCAGGTGCCCCCTTCCCACCTATTAGTTTAAATGGCTGATGAAGACATCAAACGTTTGACCGAGAGCTCATGTCCCTTTCTTTGTAAGGTGCAGGCCATTGAATCTAAAGAACGCCCTTTCCCAGAAGTTCTGCCAGTTCCCGATGTAGCCATGCCCTTTTTCCTGACACCAATATTTAAGCCAGGTATTAAGCTGACCGATGTCCTCTCTGATTTTCTGCCTGTTGGCTCACTTTCCCCACACAGGCAGAATCTCTGAGAAGGAAACGCTGGATGAAATGGAAGCAAGTTTTTCTCCTAGTTTTTACAGATTTTGCTTAGTTTCTTCCTCAGAGTGACTAGCTAGGTCATTTGTACCGATATGGATCAGAATGTGCGTGTCTCGCTTGGTGTTTCCCACAATTCCCTCGATGCAGTTTGTGTCCCTGGTAGCGTGTTACATTTAGCAATGGCTACAGTTATGTTACGTGATATTGAATATTGAATTCTGCAGCTGCCTGGATGGGAGGAGTTGAACATGATTGAGGTTTTGTCTTTGTGCATCTAACATTTCTTTTGTACCCAACTGGACCCAGTCAAATTGCTTAAGGAGCCTGGCAAAAGCAGCCAGGATGGTGAGACCGAATGCAAGACAGAATCAACAAGGGAATATTTTGCAAACAAACTAGAAACAATTTGTGATCGACTTTTATCCTCAAAGCTTTTCAGAGTATTTGGGGTCACTATAAATGCTTCTTTCTCTCATCCTGTGCTACTTTCACCTTTTTCTCTCTCCCCCTCTTGCTACTTTGGTACGCCATTGTTTTTTAGTCCACTCCTTCATCCAGTTGGTTTAATAAGGCTTTTATATTTTTGCACTACTGCTGCACTTTTCTTCGATTATTATGTATAGTGATGGCATCATATATTTGTTGTTTTTTTAAGTCTTAAGTATTTATTTGTTTCCTAACATTTTGACTAATGTGGCCTTCTTTGTTTGCACCTGTGACTTTACTTTTCCTCTGAAATGTTAATAATTGCACCTTTTAGTCATCGGCTTAATTTTGTCCGTATAGTTGGATTTTGTTCCCGCTTCTCTGTAAACCTTACCCGTGTCCCAACATGAAATGAGATTTAGCTCAGTGTGCCCTTAACAGTCAGTAATTTACAAACAAATATTCTCAAACTTATGTGAATTCTAAAACAATCAATCAATCAGTCTATGAACATGGCTGTGTGTTGCCTGTGTTGCTCTGGATTGACTGACTATCCCTCTCCACAAACAATGCTTGTAATACCAACTGACTTGCCACAGCATAAGCACATTGATATGAAGCTGTTGCTCCTGCAGAATCCATACACCAGAGGCTCAAGTCTCAAAACTTGGTGCAAGCCATGCCAATGGCAGCTTGCGCCAATTGTCAGTGTGCCAGGGACCCTGCACCTGATTCTCTGTTGAGTAGGGTCCTGGCAGCAGCTTGCGGCAACTGTGGCCATGTGCCAAACAGATGGTGTATCTGGCTGGTGTGAGTCCTACACCACTCTAGGAAGTCCCTGGTGGCTAGCAGTCCCCTCCAGCCCCAGTCCCCTTTGTACTGTATTAAAAGAAATAATGTCCCTAGTGGTCTAGCAGACCCCCCCCATTCCCGATCTGCCCGTATAATGTAAATATATCTGTTCTTGGTGGTCTAGTGGATCCCCAACCCGGCAGATACTGCCCCGACACCCTGCTCCCCCATGTCCCATCCCCAAGATGATGACCAGCACAGCCCTCCACTCTCCACCACAGCCGGCCACCAACTGCCCTGTCAAGGAGCGCGTATGGTATACACTATGCACTCCTTGACAGCTCAGTCAGGGGTTGGCTGTGGTAGAGAGTGAAGGGCTATGCCAGTCACTGGCTCAGGGATGGGATGAGGGCGTGCAGGGTGGTTGGGCCCTGTCTACTGGGGTAGGGGTCCACTAGACCATCAGGAATGTTATTTCTTTTAATACAAAGGGGAGTGGGGCTGGGGGGTCTGCTAGACCACCAGGGACAGTATTTCTTATAATAAACAGGGGATTGGGTCTGGGGGGGGGTCTGCTAGAAGACCAGGGATGTGCATTATTTTATTAGCAAGAGGATTGGGGATGGTGAGGGGGAACTATGGCACATTGGCGCAAGTGTCTAAACCCTCCCAGAGGACACACTTCTAAGTACCCTTAGACTAGCCCTGGCCAATCTAACAGTACTTAGAAATTTGCTCTCTGGGAGGGTTTTGAGAATCCTGAATTAGGGGATATACCAGCTTGCATCTACCACAAGCCCCCTAGCACCATGTCAAAGTCAGTTTTGTGCCACAAGGATGGCACAAGCCCCCTTTGGTGCATGCAGCCAGCATTTGCCACAGGCTGTGTTTGTGAATAGCTCCCAGTGCATCTTTCAGTGCAAGCTACACCTTGTACCATTCCTTGTGGTGCAAGCCTCTTGCACCATTCGGGGGGCTTGAGAATCAGGCCCCAGGTGTCCAGAGGTCTACCAGGTGAAGTCCCTAATCCAGAAGCTCTGCCCAATAAACTTCAGTCACTGGGTCAGGGTGAGCTGCAACATCTCCAGGCTTAGAATAAATCCTAAATTAGAGAGTGTCTTCAAAGTCACTTGGAGAATTTGCTGAGCTTCCAACTTGTGACCAGCAATGGATCAGTCAATTATCCAGGCTTGAGAAGACACTGATCACCACTGGCAATGAAAGGCTGCCACCACCAAAATACTTTGGTGAAGTTTTGGAGTGTGAAGGAGTGGCTAAATGGCATTGTGCAGAATTGAAACAGATATTCCTCAACATGGATCTGGAGAAAGTGTCTGAGGATGGACCAGACTGGGATGTAAAAGTACACTTCCTTGGGATCTAGTGTGCAAAACCAATTCCTTTGTTCCAGAGATGGGATGATTTTCCCGAGAGATCATTCCAAACTTCTTGCACCAGATATTGTGATTCAGTTTGCACAGATACAGAACTGGGCATCATCTGGCTGTATTTTTCATCACCAGAAGTACCTGAACACATAACCTCGGCTGATCTTTCCCAGTGGAATCCAGTGTTAGGGAGGATCTTCCCTTAACAAAGACCAACACAGTCTGTTTGACTAACACAAAAACTATGAATGCTATCCCATGCCTACTAGTCAGAGGTGATCGACGACCACTATGGAAGGAAGTGTCATATGATGCTGGATCTCTGAAGAAAAGGGGAAGAGTCCAACCATGTATGTCTCCTCAGAAACATCACTGAGAACACATTATTAATGACAACATCAGCTTTGTCAAGAGCCTAGTGTGACCAAGGCCAGTCCACAATCAGTTTCATAAGACAGTGTTCAGATGACAGCAACTCTTAAAATTCCAAAGCAGCTTTCCACCAGAAGTGGAAATGACAGGCCGTAGGAAAAAAAATACCACAGTAATAATGTTTCCTCTATAGGGTTTATTAGTAATTCATACAAATTGCATCATCCCAGCTATAAATTGTTGCCCTGGAGACAGAACTTTAGAATGTTAAAGTTCAAACTCTGCTTTATGGTCATCCCCAAAAGTGTTCTGACAGCAGACTGATAACTGAAGACCAGAAGAGAACAGTGACCATTTTTATTTTGAAGAACCCTTTTATACTACAGTTCTAGAAGAGGAGATGGGGAAAGGTTGTCAATCACTAATAAACCTTCTAGAAGAAACGGAAACATTATTACTATGGTATTATTTTCTTCTAGCAACTAGAGTTTATTGAAAGAGCAATCTTGCTATCAAAGCAAGACCAAAGAGGCAGCTGACTAAGGCGCTAGAACTTCACTGCTAGAACACCAATGAACATAATATATGTCCCCCTATCTCTCTTTCCGAAGCCCACTGCCCATGTTTTCCCCTACAACCCCTCTAGTTTTTCCTACACCTCCCTTCCTCCCCCCCCCCGTTGGTCCTCCTCTCACCAAGGTTCTCTCCCTCTCGATTCCGGCTAGCCAAATACCATGCTGCGAAGGCCCACCCCTGTGTAAATCCACCCATGCCCCCCTCCTCTCTTCAACCCATATTTTTCTCTGTTGGTCACTCCCATCACCCTCTGATTGCACTCCCTCACCTCCTATTCTTCCCTTTCTAGGTCCTGTCCTTCTCAACAGGCACTGGTTTTAAGCAAGGCCCCTGGAATTCTGCGGTTCTGTGGTTGCGGAATTTGCCATAGAATTTGCATCATGCCGCAGAATATATATAGTGCTACAGAATTCATTGTTTTTGGTGAATTTTCATATAAATATACTGTTTTTGCATAGTGTCAGGCTTTCTTTCCCACCTCATTTATCCTGAAGCCCCATCTCTATGCTCAGCATATGATGTCATCGATAACATCACATCATATTTAGTCAATGACAGGACTGCATTCTGCCAGAGAAATGAATAAATCATGCCTCAGAAATCAGAAAATGCTGCCGCAGAAGTCAAGGAGCCCTGCCGCAGAAATCAGAAACATCTGCCGCAGAACACCAGGGGCCCTGGTTATAAGCCACCATCCAATAAAAGTAAAACTGCTGCCTTCCCCACCCGCAGCACTTATGACAAGAACTGTCTCAACATGTTCACATTTTTTACTCCTCTAGTCTGTAACTAGCTAAGATCTTATGTTGTATCATCTGATTGCCTCCTTGTATATTATAACTGCTAATATGTATTATTTTTTTGTCTCTGTATCTCTGTAATTCACTGTAGTAATGAGGAACCTTTGTAAATGAACTCTTAGCTCAAAGGTAAATGTAATCTGATTCTTTCTAACACTATTGTCTAGGGGGTAAGCAGATACTTTATTAGAAGTTATGATCTGCAAGGTAAATTGGGACCTTAAATTACTGGTGACACAGCGAGAGAGTCAAAACCTGTCATACGACAACACATAGCACAGCTGCAACACACTCAGTACACACACTTCCCACCCACCCACCTGGAGGAAGTCCTATTTTTATAGGCAACAAAAGTAATTGACAGCAGGCAGTCCCTGGGCAGTAACAGTAAGTGAGGGAGTAAAAGTCCACATAAGGAATCTCCCCCATCACTGTCACACACACACACACAAATTTATGTTTTGGTTTTCAGGATGGAGGTGGTAAGTTGCAGGGGCTGTGGGGAACTTCGTCTTCAGGAGTCTGCTCTGGAGGATGGGTCAGTGTCCTAATTGCAGGAGCATGAACGACCTTCAAGCTCAGCTGGAAGCAGTATGGAGGGAGGTAGCCAGAATGCATCACCTGCTAATCTGGACTTCAAGCCAACCATATCCTCTTCCCCCACAGACCCATTGGTCCTGGGGGTTGGAGGGTAGTGGGTCAGGGGAGGTAGAAGATTTCAAGGATGGACCATGCAGGATCTGTTCAGACCAATACCATTCCGATGAAGAACCATTTTTCACCACCAGAGAAGATGAAGGATCCTGACTCAGTGAGAGGTGACCCTGAGCTCATTGAGGGGACCAGGTGTAGCGGACAGACAGTATCCAAAGGCAGCAAGGAAACACGTGGTAGATCCAGGAGTAAGTAATTTCTTGTTCTGGGGGACTCAATGATCGAGAGTCGATTCCCAGCTGAGTAAAGGTACGGAACCTAAGGTGATGGTTAAATGCCATCCTGGAGCTTCATCACAGTGTGTCAGCAAACACATCGGGAGGTTGGTAGACAAAACAGAGAAAGGAACCAATGTTCTGATTCATCTCAGTATGAATGACCTGTCTGCTCAGACAGTGGAAGAAACCAAGCAAAATTTCATTAAGCTGGGGGAACAGCTGGAGGCTAGAATGACTGCCCTGACATTCCCAGAGACCCTCCCAGTGTTGGGCAAACAGGATTGCAAAGACAAAATCAGGAATAAGAACATCGAGGAATTCAAAGCTTGGCTACATGGATGGTGCCATGAAAAATGATATCACACCATAGGCTCGTGGGGGAGCTTCTAAGAGAGCAAGTTATTCAGGTTTGACAGACTTCATCTAACAAAGGAAGGAGTGAGAGTGCTTGGGCAGAAATTTGATATCCATCTCAACCATTTAAATTAGGTGAGGGGGAGTCTAAAGCTAGGGAACCCATCAGAAAATACACTTCTGATAGGAACTTAGTCGTCACTCCCCCACAAGCAGGAATTTATCTCCCATGACCTAAGAAAACACATAGAAAACAGTTGGAAACTATCAGGAATCAAACACAGGGTCATACATCTGCAGGCCAAAGAGCAGAACCAATAGTAGCGAATAACAGCAGGGGTACCAGACTATGGAAAGGGGTATGCATCAATGCCAGAAGCCTGGGAAACAAAACAAGCAACCTCCAGGCAATGATGATGGATTCCCGAGTAGATCTGGTGGCCGTCACGGAGACTTGGGCCTTGGAGAAAAATGACAGGGATCTTTCTGTCCCTGGCTATGCCCTGCTCAGACAGGACAGAAGGAAGGGCAGGGGGGAAGGGTAGCGTTACGTGTAAAGGACAGAATAAATGTCTTCTCAGTAGTTAGCATCAAAAAGGAGGGTATGGAATCCCTGTGGATGCTACTCAGCTCGGCAACAGGGGAAGGGATCTACATAGGTGTGGTATACCTGCCTCCAGGGCAGGCTGAGGGCAGGGATGAAGAGCTCCTAGAGGAGATCAGAGATGTAGCACAAAAAGGGGATACAATGGTGGTAGGAGATCTGAATATGCCCGATGTTAACTGGAGCATCCCAGTGGCAGGTTCTACTAAGAGCCAAAAGGTGGTTGATGCCCTACAAGACTGCTTACTTACACAATTAGTTAGTGCCCTGACTAAGCTGGACACCATCCTGGATGTGGTCCTCACTAACTTGGAGGTAGGAAGGGCTACACAGGTTGGGGAGCCACTGGCCAACAGTGACCACAACTCACAATCCAAGACAGAGGTTTTAAACTTTAGAGGAGCCAATTTTGACAAAATGAGGGATGTAGTCAGAAGGAAACTGTTAAGGATCCAGGAGCATTTAGATGTGGAAGAAATATGGGGGCTAGTTAAGAAAAATTTTAGAGGCTACCAGGATGTGCGTAAGAACAGTGACCAAAAAGAACAAACACAAAAAAACAATATGGTTCAGTAACCAGGTAAGGGGACCGCAATCAGAACCAAAAAGGAGGCCTATTGCAACTATAAAAAATCTCAGAAAAACAGCACATGGGAAGCCTATGTTCAGAAGAACAAGGAAGTAAAGAGTATTGTTAAATCAGCTAAGGCTGCAATGGAGCTTCAGCTTGTGGAAGGGGTTAAGGAAGGGAACAAACACTTTTTTTTTCTATATTTACAAGAAAAAAGAAAGAAAAGGGGAGGAACGGTTAGACTCAAAAACGGTGACAGAGTGACAGAGTAGTGGAGGGGGATATAGAAGGCCACTGTTCTGAACAACTTTTTTTGCTCAGTGTTTGCACCGAGGAACAGTAAGACTCAGTACCAGACAGTGACATCAAGGCTGCTGACAAAGGTGTTCCATAAATGGAAGCACCGTCACTCACAAACAGTAGGGTTAGAGATACCCTGGATCAACTCAGGGAGACAAGTCACCAGGACCTGATGGAATACACCCGAGGGCGCTAAAGGAGCTAGCAAGTGAATTAGCAGATCCTTAGCACATTTATTCAACAGATCATTTCAGACAGGGGTAGTGCTGGGAGACTGGAGAAGAGCTGATATGGTACCTCTCCACAAGGGAGGGAGATGGGAGGAAGCAGGCAACTACCGATTGGTCAGCCTTACATCAGTGGTGGGGAAACTGATGGAAACCTTAATAAAACAAGACTTGGTAGAGTACCTAGATAAGCATGGTCTGCAGGATGACAGGCAACAAGGGTTTGTGGCAGGAAGATCATGTCAAATGAACCTAATCACATTTTTTGATTGGGTCACTAGGGAACTGGACAGAGACCACCCAGTGGTCCTCCTCTACTTCGATTTCAGTAAGGCCTTTGATTCGGTGCCACACAACCATCTGCATAAAAAGTTGGAGAACCTGGGTGCAGCCAAGTGCATAGTCAGTTGGGTAGGTAATTGGCTTAGGGACAGAAAACAGAGAGTAGTGGTCAATGGGGTGAGGTCTGATAAAGGCACGGTCACTAATGGTGTGTCCCGAGGCTCAGTGTTGGGGCCAGTCCTGTTTAATGCCATTATTTGTGACATCAGCATAGGTATTCAGGGCAAAATTGCCCTATTCATGGATGATACCAAGCTACTATAGGAGTAAGGGCTGATAGCGAGGAGGTGGTTAAGGACCTACAGAAATACCTACAGAGGCTGGAAAGATGGTCCAACAACTGGCAGATGAAGTTCAATGCAAAAAATATGTAAGCTGATGCATTTGGGTAAAGGGAACCCAAGGACAGAGTACCACCTCAACAGAATGCAGCTCAGCATCATGCAGAAAGAACAGGACCTAGGTGTCGTCATAATCAAGCCAATGCAAAAAAGCTTATAGCAAGGCCAACAAAATGCTTAGGTGCATAGGGAGGGGATTCAACAACAGGAGGAAGGAGGTAATACTGGCACTCTACATGTCTCTGGTAAGGCCCCATCTGAAGTACTGTGTCCAGTTTTAGAGTCCACATCTGAAAAAGGATATAAACAGGTTGGAGGCTGTTCAGAGAAGAGTGACCAAAATGATCCAGGGCCTTTAAGGGCACTTGTACAAGGAGCATCTGGAAGCATTAAATATGTACTCACTGGAGACAAGAAGGGAGAGGGGAGATATGATTGAAACATACAAGTTACTGAGAGGAATAAATAAGATGCCATCCTCAGACCTGTTCAACTGAGTTTCCGACTCTAACACTAGTGGTAACGAGTGGATGTTAAGGGGGGGGGCTTCAAGAGGGAGCTTAGGAATCTCTATTTTACAGAAAGAGTCATGGAGCCATGGAACAAACTGCCAGCTGTGATGCTGAAAGCAAAGTCTGTGACATCCTTCAGACCGGGGTGGGGCAAGGCTAAAGCCTGATCAAAAGCAATAGGAGTAGTAGGAGGCATTAGGCAGAATGTGGGGTTAGGTCCTAGGATCTGAGAAGGTCCAAGGAACACGTGGGCAAACTAGGTGGACCCTTGGTCTCCTTCTGCCATCTTTTTTTCTATGTTTCTAATAATGTAATAAAAAACTGCAGAATTCAAGCAGTACACCTTGGGAAACAGGTTCTAGAACCTCTTTAGGGAAAAGGTTTTACGGTACTTAAATAATAAACTTGGCATATCTTCTAGTGTGGATCTCCAGACAGTAATGGGAAGTAAAGGTGTGTATTGTAGACCAGGTAGCTGCTTTACAGACCTCTTGCATGGGTATACCCTTAAATGCTGCCACAGTGGCAGATGGGGCTCTACTGGGGTGTGCCCATAGTGCTTTGGGTGACTAATTGCCACCCTTCTTATAGCAAAACTGCATTTAAGAGCCTATCCAACAAGAGATAATCTTGTTAGCTGTTGGTTTACTTTTACCTATGTCACCATAAGTGACAAACAGCTAAGTGCTCTGAGTTCTGGGCACACTGGTGCCATCTAGGTAGAAACTCAAAGCCCTTTTCACATCAAGACTGTGGAGTTTATCCTCTCCTGCATTTGAGTAAGGTTTTGGAAAATAAACATCACAGACTGGTTCATGTGAAATTTGGAAACCACTTGTGGTAAAAATTTCACATGTGGCCTAAGCACCACTTTTTTTCCCCCTGTGGAAAATAACAAAACTAGGATCTATACAGAGGGCCTGTAGTTCACTGATCCATCTGGCAGATGTAAAAGACTTTTCTTTGCCTGCCAATTTGAAAGCTGAAACAGTTGTCAAATGTACCATTAAAGCAGAGGGTTTCAGGCCCTGGGATTGTAAATGTACCAGGTAATCCAGAACCACCGATGAGTCCACAGCCATAGCTATGACTTGGTAAGAATCCTACCAGATGCTGAACCTTTTACATTTGACTTATAAGTTTTCTTTCTGTGGACTTTATGGCATCCTTTAAAACTTCTAGCACCTCACTGGACAGGTTTAGACCAGGGTACTCTAGCTCTTCAAGAACTATGCTGTAAAATTAAGTATTTGGATATCAGGCTGGGTCAGTTTGCAGTGGGGCAGACTTAGTAGATACTGGGCCCAATTCCAAGATGGGTTACGCATGTCGCAAGGTGACTTGCACCAAACCCAATGGCACAAGTCGCACCTCGCGACATTCATTACACCACCCACAATTCCAAAAGGCTGCCTGCACCAAAGGCGAGTTATGCCACAGGCTATGGCAGAAACCCCAAGCGACATGGTGCAAGGGGGTTTCTGGCATCGGTTAAGGCTGTATTCCAAGTGGCCGACTGATGGAATGGCAAGTTGCTATTCCAGGAGGGGCCCCGGCAGACAATGGTCTAAGTACGATTAGACCAGCTATTAGCTGGTCTAACTGTACCATGTGTCCACCAGGGTCGCACCACCATGCCTGCTGCCCCTACAGCCGACTCCCCAGGGTCCCTCATAGGTCCCCACCCCACACCCATTGGCAGGGCTGCAATCCATGCACAGCTGGCACCTCCATGCCCCCATCTCTAAGCAGTGCCCCCACAGGGCTGTACATGACCCCCCACCTGCCAAGCACCCCAAGGCCATCCGTGATCCCTCACCCCCTATATAGCCCTGTAGGGCATTGCCATGGTGTCCTGGTGCGGGGCTTTGGGGGGCCGTGCCATGTGTGGCTTGCACCCTGTGGGTGGGCATCGCTGCAGCTTGCAGCAACCAGGTCAGGTGCGCCCTTCCCATGGCACAACCCTGGATCTCCTGCACATCACAGGGCACAGGTGCCTGAACCCTACCTGTTCTAGAATCTGGTGCAGGGTCCCCAGCATAGCAACATATGTCGCAACTCGCATCTGCCCGTGAGTTGCACCATACATCCTGGAATCGGGCCCACTGCCTGTTATACAGAGTTATAGGCATTTTCTGTGACATTTGTCAACAACAGAGTTCCAGGCCTGCCTGTCCCAGTCTAGTACTATCAGAATCTGTGCTGCTATTATCTCAGTTTTAACAGGACCCTTAAGATCTGTGGGAATGGAGGAAATGCATAAAGAAATTCACCTCTCCATGGAAGGGAGATACCTTCTCTTGGGATTGTCCCCTGTGGGGTGTTTGCACCAAATATTGTGGAGTTTTGTGTTCTCCCTGGAGGTAGATATGTCCTCAGGACAACTTTGAAAATAGGTCTATGACCTAAAGTTTGCTATCCTGTATAAAAATAAATATTTTTACTACTACTACATCTAGAACTCTCCATCTCTGAAACCCTGAGTTCAGCATCTGATGCTTCAGAGACTATTTGTGACTCATCTGACCCATTCTGCTTGGTGAATATGCAAGTAAATTGTCCTTGCCTGTAGAAGTACTGCAGATATCTTTGTATTAGAGAATATGCCAGGTTCCATATCTTCATAGACACTGTACAGAGTTTTGAGGATCTGGTACTGCCTTGTTTGTTATAAAATACACTGTAATTGTATTGTCTGCCTTTCCTGCAGCAGGGAAGAGAAACATTCCACTGACAGAAGCACAGCCCTGAGCTCTAGCAGGTTTATGTGCTCCTGACTTTCCTGTAGGTCCCATGCCCCATTTACTGTTTGGTTCCCTAGACACCCTCCCCACCCCAGACAGGAGAAATCAGTGTTGGGGCCCTTGTAGGTGAGATGAGGTTGCTCACCTCTTTGCACTACGCTAAGGCCTGCAGCAAATACTGATTGACTGGTACTGGCGCTATCAGTCATGCACTTCTTTTGTGCCACTGTCCTCTTAGGTGGTACTGGACATCTCTCATTTGTAACCATGCCCATGACACTACTGTTGTAGTCAAGGTCATGTGACCTAGCATCTGCAGGAATTCCTTGGATAACCTAGTGTGGTCTGACAGGAATTAGTCTGCACACAGAATAAGGGTTTCTGCCTGCCAAGCTGGCAGTTAAGCCCTCCTATGTTTTATGTTCAATTCTGCACCTTAAACTCCAGTACTTGACTGGGTTCAAGGTGAAATTTTTCTAAATTGAGGCGGAACCACAATTTGTACAGTGTACTTGTTACAGCCTGAACTGAGTGCACTGCCTCCTCCCCTGTTTTTCCACATATTAGCCAATGGTCTAAGCAGGGAAGACACCACTAATCCCTGCACCCTGGGTGCTGAGGTCAGGCTGAATTGATTTGCTGTGAACTGGTACTGAGCAACGCCTACCCTGAACCTCCAGCATTTTCTGTGGCTTGGTCTTACTGGATAATAAAAATAGTCATCTTTCAAATCTGGGGGCCCCAACCAAGCCATTTTTGTCTACAGTTTTACAATTCTGAACTTTTCCTTTTTCAGTTTCCTGTTCAGGAAACTTAGGTCCGGAGTCAGTCAGAGTTCCCCATTTTTATGGCTGTGGGCGGATCCTACAGCCATTTTGCTGTCTGTAGCTGGAAAAATGGAGTATCATGGAACACATATTTCGGAGTTTTCAATGTATCCTTCCACATCTACAAATCACTATGCCAATTGAAATAAAATATTCCCTTATTTCTGTTTAGAATGTTGGATACATAATTCTAAGCTGCTTATCAGATGGTCATTAGGAAACTGAAACAGCTTGTTAAATATTGGTTGCCTATTAAACTGGAGATTTGTTTACTCCCTTCAAAATGCAACAACTTGCACATTTACATACTTAGCATTTAAACAAGTTCTTGCTACAAACTTCAGTTGTGCAGGTATTGTCTTTCAAGAAAGAGTCACACCTCATAAATGTCACCCTTGCCCAGCAAAGCTAAAAAGATTTACAGTGTTTTTAACCTCTTAAGACACTATCTGATAAGCACTGTCTCAGACATATGCCAGGTCTTCTGTGAATTATCCAGGCAAAATATATAGCAATCAGCAGACATTTTGTACTATGCTTTTTGGGAAAAAATACATATTGAGCTACAGCAAACACACACACACAGACACACACACTGTACACACTGTACACACTGTACACACTGTACACACCATCCTCATGGCCACAACATTCAACATAAATACTGCAATGTAATATGTAATAAAACAATAGGGAAACTGTTTGTTTATATCAGTGAACACAGTGAAGTTCAATTTACATTTATGTCCTCTTTGGCAACTTCTACTATTAAAACACATTAAATGTATAGTTTACTAAATTTTGATCTTGAAATAACTCTTAAATACTCATAAATACATTTTAAGCCATTCCCTTTATGGGAGGTCAAGACTTGTCAGAAGGTCAAGTGTTATTTTTTCATATTTTATTTTTATGAATTTCCACAAAAAAAGTGTGGAGAAATACAAAAGTATGTGCAACTAATCGCCTATGCATTTTCAATAAAGAGAGAAGTTGATTTTTGCGCAAAATCAAACCCAAAGTTTATACAGTTTTTGTTCTAAAGTAATGTTATTCTGAATCTTATTGGACTACTGATGAACTGAGTAAAGAAATGTTTAGATAAAACAAATTGAAGACTCCAGGATTGGGAGGTCATTAAAATTGCAAAAGGTCAAATTATGAAACTTTAAATGAATTAATTAAGACCATTCCTCTTAGTGTGTAATTATAATGAATTAAAGCCATTTGAATATAGACCTACAATTATACAACCATCGTGATACATATTTTTAGGATCAGAGGAATGGTGCAAGGCTGCCAAAATCATGGTGACCTCACTGCTTCAACACTTCAGTGTGCATGGATCAAACCAAAAAGAGCCATAATAAAAGCTTCTATCTTCTCAAAAAACTAAAAAAAATTATATGTTATTATATTTGCTTTAACCTGAAAATACAAAATAGCAATAAGGAAATAAAACAATCAAGATGAGATTTCAACATTCTCCAACCATACATTAAAACCAAGCTGTAATAAAGGTTTCTATCTTCTCCAAAGCAATTATATTTTATTTTGATATAGTTAATATTTTGCATCTAAGTAGACACTAGAAAAACAGTTTATTGGGTGCTTGAAAACAGACAAATGCAACCAGACACAAAAGTCAAAAGAGACTTGCGGGGGCTAGTAACAAGTCGAGGCGCTCACTTGACCACTCCAACGGGGGCCACCCACTGACACTACTGACCATTGGTGGGCACTGGTAGCAGAGGAGGAGTTGGGCAAGTGCTGCAAGCAGTCAGTGTAGGAGGAGGAGGAGGAGGTGGATGGCAGGGTGCCTGCCTGCCATAGTCCAGCTCTTGTTTTAAATCCCTGGTGGTGCCCGAGTGGCTATAGTAATCATCTGTGCAACAACCCTCGATCTGTAGGGATTAAGGGAACTCAGTTTAGCTGTCCTGTTGTATTCAGGCAGGCTTGAGCTCCATTACAGCACTAGGTTCAACTAGAGCCCTGGACCCCCAACTCTGTTACTTATACGGGACTGACTGCTTCAGAGTGAGAGATCCTCGCTGCTTGCACAGGAAGTGGGAGGGGTCATGGTTGGTGTTCATTTGTGTGCTGGGATAGGCAGGGGAGCTAGCTGAGCTGGGAGGAGTGCCTTTAAGTGTAAGCATTGCATGTGTCTGAACTGTTGTGGATTGCATGGGCATAGGCAGGGGATGTTCATGGTGTTCAATGGGGGTTGGCCAAGCGAGCTCCTCGACTTGTTACTAGTCCCTCTAATTACCTCAGAAAATTTCAAATTCCTGCATTTTATTTTCAGGTTGGTTCAGGCTCAGCTGCTAAAAAACTCAGTGTGTCAGCAGTCTCCATAGTGACTGGAGCTAGCTGCAACACAATGTACATGCACGGGACTGTTGATGGCTAGGGGAGATGGAGACATCCTCAACAGAGAGAGCGGGAGAAGCCTGGTGAGACAGACTAGTGAGCCTGCTGCTGTGCTGCATCATCTGTACAGCACTGAACAAGTTCTGGTGTCCTGTTGACTGTCATGGTGGTAGAGTAGGACTCTGTTCTGCTCTTCTCTAGCTTCAGTTGAACTGTGGGAGAACTTGAAATATGGTCTACTAATGAAAGAACTGACCTGTCCAGTGCCGAGCTACAAGTAATACATGGCACGTCTTATTGATTGTGCTGGATGTTGGCTACACTGGTGGTGTGGTCTGAAGAGAAGACAGGAGAGGTTGAGGAAAACTCTGCCCTGGCCTAGAGGCCTGTAGTCCTGTCTTGGGAGGGGAGCAAATGGTAAGGCAAGCAAACAGGAGGATAATCAGCAGAAAAGTGGTGAGTGGAGAAAAGAATAAAGATTAATTCGGGGGGGACTTCTCTCATTCAGAGAGGTTGTGATGGGTATTGGAACCATCTCCCAGGGCAATCCACTCATTACATCTCAACTCCATTGATGTTCAGCCCAACTTGGAGCTTATCATGTGGAGTGGGAATAGGTGTGGAAAGGCAGATGCCTGACTGACATCTTTTTCTCTGGCTGTTGCAGAGTGCTCCCATGTGCAAAGATGGAATGGGGTTAGGAGTACTCTATATGCAGAGGTGGGATGGTGGTAAAGGAGTGATGCAAATATGTGGAGGAGTCCCCATGTATAGGAATGGGATGGATGGGGAGCAATGCTCCCCATGTAGGGGCAGTGGGATGAAGGAGTGGAGTGCACCCCATGTACAGAGCTGATATGAAGTGGGAGGAAAGCTCCCCATGTGTGGAGGTTGAATAGAGGAGGAGGAGTGCTCCCTATGTGCAGGAAGTGGGATGCAGTGGGAGAAGTGCTCTGTATGTGGGGGAGGTGAAATGTAGTGGGAGAAGCACAGGAGGGGTCAGGGGATGAATACTCACAAAGTATGGAGGTGGAGCAATGATACCTATGTGTGGAGATGGAATGGAGGGAAGAGTGCTTTCCATGTTCAAGTCCAAGTTTATTATGAAGGGATAAAATTCATTGAGCAAACTTATTTGCAAGGAGGTCCCTTATACAAACAATGATAAAGACAATACATGGTGTGAGATACAAAAAGTAAGAGCTGCTCGCGGTAATGGCAAAAGTGGTGGCACAGCACAACAGTGTTTCACTGAGGAAACGCAGGGAGATATTCAAAGGAGATAAGCAATGGCGCATCCCACCTGAATATATCAGGGAATGTGCACTGTGCAACTACGATGTGCTGGCACATCCCCCCCCAGACAGGGCTGAACACCAGGAATGGGAACTGTGCCAGCACAACGGAGTTGCGCTGTGCACAGATTCCTGATATTCAGCCGACAGTATGCAAATGGGGCCATAATGTATGCAAGGTGCACATTGGGCCATTTGCATGTCATTATGGCCCCATTTGCATGAGTTGTCCAGGGCAGGCTAGCGAAATGTGCATGGCACCCTACACAGCATGTGGTGCAGCCTGAGGGGGTCCAGTGGCACCCCCCACCCACCCTGTAGCCCCATTTGCCATAGAATACACATCCAAAGGTCCCTGGTAGTCTAGTGGTACCTCCTTCCCTCCCTGTAGCTCTGATCACTGCAAATAAATGTTGTACATATCCCTGGTAGTCTTGTGGTACCCCACTCCCTCCCGTAGCCCTGATCACCACAAATGAAATATAGTTATCGCCCTGGCCATCTATTGGAACCCCCACCCCCCCATAGCCCGATCACTGGGCAACCCTATTGATCATCATCCTGATGATCCAGTGGCACCCCCCACCACCACAGTGGACCCTCTGCTCACCCAGCTCCCCCCAAACATTGGCGAGCAACATAAGCCCACCTGCATACCACCCAACTGCCCACCGAATGACAATGTGGACCAATGGGCTTGCTGTGCATATTGTAATAGTCATTCACAATTCCATAAATGAATGACTGCAGTCACGGATTGACTGGAACAGATTGGACCTGCACATATATGACACACTAGAAGCGGCTCTCATTGTTGCTGTCTCTCTCGCGGGGGTGGGGGGAGTAGATTCTGCTAGAGCACAAGCCACTCATTAAATGAATGTTTGTTCAGATGCAGGTCTGGGAGCCACCGGTCATCATAGTTATGATCACTACATTGCACTGCTCCCAATTTCACACTGCCAAGGTGGTGCTGCAAGAGTGACAGCCTGTCACCTGGTGATCACTCTCATTCTGCTTACTCGACATGTCTCGGCATGTTGCTGTCACTGTTTGGGGGCTCTCTCTCTGCTCTGTCCCTAACACTGGTACCACTCACCACCTCTTTCGATCCTGTGCTCTCTTTAATGGGGGGGGGGGTGTTGCTGCCTTTCCTTCTTGGTGTCTGTCCCTGCAGCCCATGTCTCTCTCTCTCTCTCTCCGCCCTCCTTTCAGGGTTAAGCTACAGCTCTGCAGGAAATGCTGCCTCACTTCTCACCACTCTTGCTCCTTGTATTGTGAGGTGGGGTGGGGGGCACACTGAGGCAGCAAGGACACTAGGAGATCCACGAGGTGGGTCAGTGGGTACCATCACAGAGACCAATGCTCAGGCTGGGCATTGTGGCACACATGAAGCACTGGAGAGAGAGGAGCTCAGGGACAAGAACATGCACTGGCATTCACAGAGAGACACAAACAAGTTCAATGTGGACATCTGTCTGGGAAAGGATAAATAATATTTATTTGTTCTTTACTGCTAGGACTGTTTACTGCTTATGGCACAGATAGTGGGAGATGCAGTGTATGGTTGGGTACCTGGACATCTGCAGGATGGGTGGAGAGACAAGAAGTAAGATCAGTAAGGGCATGAATGAAAGGAATGAAGCGCTCTCATTCGAGCACTTTATTTCTTTCAACTAGAGAACGGCTTCCAGCTGTGAAACTGTGAGTGATGTCACAGTCTGGTTGCATGCTCATTGGTCTGCCAGGGACAAGCCCACTGTAGATCGCTGTGCATTGGACTTGTCCCTGAGACACCTCTGAAATGTGGTTATACCATAAGATGTTTCTTGCACATGCCCAAGGAAACGTAAAAAACTATAAAGAATTTAACATTTAACATTTTCTCCTACTGCAGCCACGGTCCTGCCTTTTTTTTTGTACATCCAGCCACCGCTCCTCTCCACCGCCAACCCCGAAGTTGCATGCCCAGCTGGCAGACGCAACTACACCTGCGAAAGGAGCCCCCTCCATAGCCCTCTGAGCCCAGCGAGGAACCAGTACCAGCACATGCCTCCAGGCATCGTCGGCCGGCAGAGCTGCAGCTATCAAGCTGCCTTGGACCCGTGCTGTGATTTTTCCCTTGTTCTTTTTCCCCATTGGGACCACAGACGTGCAATGATGTCCATGCACATACATGCAGAGATCCGCCGTGGTCTCCCCTCCGTTACATTGCTGCCTGCGGTACCTCTGGGCGTCCCCAGAGGTCGCCACAGCATGGTGTAAAGTCCCCATCCCACCCCAGTACTAGGAGAGCTGTCTCCCGACACTGAATCCCAGTCCTCCCCTGCTGACTCCCGACAACCCAAGCTCGTTCCCGAACCTGGGCCGCTGGCATAGCACAAGGTGTGGCATCCAGCGCCTCAACCCTCTGCGCCAGCGGGCCGAACTATAAAGAATTTAGATTAGTGACTACCCTCATTTGAAAGGCATTTTTGTCCTGAACACAAAAATGTAAAATAATGCACTTGGGGTGCAGAAATCCAGGGGCAGAGTACACATGGATGGCGTGGTATTGACAACATCAAGAAAGCACACCTTAAAAAAAAAAAAGAGCTTTTGCATACAGTTTACTGTTTAATATTATTTTGCATCTATGGCTGCCACTGTACACCTGATGCAAACCCATAATGACGTTCCTCACTTGAGGCAAAAAGGGGGGAGGGGGTGGAGGCCATAACTGACTCCTTGTTTTTGTGTTAAAGGGGTCAGGTTCTTTACAGCAAAAACAAGGAAAGGCATCATTGCTAAAATGTGCAGATGAGCATGGGGACCACTATTTTTCAGAGCATGCCACCACCGGCAGATACCACTTCAAGACTGCTGCTACCCCTACCTAATACAATCAGCGGAAAACCAGAAGTTGTCTACCAGCACTGAGATCAATATGGTTGAGACACATTTGCCAGAAATTACTGCTCAGAAAATAATGAGAAAGTGACTGTGGTGATGACAAGCAAGTCCCATACCAGATCTTTAGTTTGTTAACAGACTTCTCCTGAGTCTAATTTGTACGGCTGCATGGGCCAAGCTCCACAAAGTTATGCCATCATCAAATTTGTATAACAGCACTGTGGAAGCACGTGACCAGACTGCTGTCTGATGTGCTGCCACACTGTTCATAGTTTCCAGTGATTCTGTTTATGCAGCCCTTCTCCTCCACAGGCCACATAAACATACTCACTTCCCGGCGCATTACTTTTCTGTTCTGCAACAGCAGTACTGACGGACACCATGTGCAACATGGTGACGTTGACTTAAACTGCGCATGCATGACTATCGTGCATACATAGTTATGGCAGCATCGCCATGTTGTGCAGGGCTGACACAGGGCAAACTTCACATGTGCGAGTATCACGCATGCACAGTACTGTACTTGCTGCAGTATTAGTAAGTAAGTAAAAGTTTAATTCATACAAAGTATATGAATTAGGATAAACTCGCTTGAACTATTGCTCATTTACAACAAGGTCCTAACTAAGGACAATCATCCAATACAATAAAAAGAATAATGAGAACAAACAGTAAACATTTAAACATGAATAAATAGTTGTAAACATTAATGTTACATTAATCACATTTTCACAGACAAGGAATGATCAGAGAAGAATGCTCCTACAAGTTTTCAATGTGAACAACATTGTCTAGAGCTAATAGTTAACTTCCTGTATTTCCTTTTGTTGGTGTGAAAGTGTTGCCCTACAACTTGGAGCAGAAGTCCTACTGTCATGGTTCTGTTGTGTCTAAAGGTGAGGGTGAGTTCACTCAGTAGGATGGGGTCATACATTATTAATAAGCCTCTTCTAAGTCTAGTGATAGAGGCATTAGTTGTAATGAGGATACTCTTTGCTCATAGGGACTGTTGTGTAAGTTATAGATAAGCTTGATAACTTTATACTAAACTTTCTCGAGTTTGTTTATCTTTCCCCTCTGTATATGAGTCCCAGAAGGGAGTAGCAAAGTCAAAGTGTGGTCGGACATCTACTCTGTACAGAGGTAGGATTACGTTTTCCTGCCATGAGGTTATATTTCTTTTACTTGACCACAGTACTCGGTTGGCCCAAGCTATGCCCTCATTACATTGTTTTTGTTGGTCATAGTCAGAAGATACCAATACACCTCAGTCTCTTTCACATGTGGACTCTGTTAGCTCCAATAAGCCTAATTTATATGAATACTTGGGATTGTTCTTCCCCTTGTGCATCGTCTTGCATTTTTCACTGTAGAATTACAGGTGTATTAGTAGGGGTATAACAAATCGGAAGAGGGAAGGAGGTAATAATCCCTCTTTACAAGACACTGGTTAGGCCCCATTTGGAGTACTGCGTGCAGTACTGGAGGCCACACCTTCACAAGGACATTAACCAAATTGAGGCAGTGCAGAGAAGGGCAACCAAAATGGTGCAGGGACTGCATCAGAAAACATATGAGGACAGATTAACTGAACTCAATATGTATAACCTAGAGCAAAGGAGGGAGAGAGGTGATATGATTGAAACATTCAAACATCTTAAGGGGTAACCCGTGGAGTGGGCGCATGAGGAAGGGCACCGTCTATTACGGCGACTCCTTCTGGGTGCAATCCACTCCGCAGCGATGAAGGTAAGGCAACGGATGAGGGTGTGGCGAACTAGGTGACAGGATGTCGCTATATGTACGTGCGCGGGGGGGTGGGAGTAAGCACAGCGAGCGTGGGCTGGGATGGGGTGGAGAGGCTGTAGTGGGTGGTGCTGTGGTTGCCTGTTGAGCTGCATCATGGAGTTGGGGATTGGCTAGTGGCTGAGGTACTGGGTTCGGGTCCGGGCGCCGGTGCGATTTCTTATTGTGCCTGGCACAAACCTTTTATTTTTACTGCTTTCACCCACCCCCAACATGCACTCCCCTGGAGTTGAGAATTCTTAAGTAGGGGGGTGCGGGGAGCAAAGCTCCCCATGAAGGGAGGTTGTGGGGGCACAGTCCCCAGAGAAAGCAGTAAAAATCTGTCCTAGCTACTCGTTGTCTGGTGCGCCGGGTTGTTAGAGTGTCGAAATGTGTTCGCACTCTCATTTCGAGCGATAACGGTGATCGCTTTAGGGAGTTCAAATTAACACATAGACCCTTAAGGGCATTAACAAGGTGAAAGAGCCTCACATGTTTCAATATAAGAAAAATAGCAGGACAAGAGGACACAGCATGAGATTAGAGGGAGGCCGATTAAGGGGTAATGTGTGGAAGTTCCTTTTCACAGAAAGGGTGGTGGATGCATGGAATGGCCTACCTCAGGAAGTGGTGGATATGAATACAGTGCAGGGCTTCAAACAGGCATGGGATAGGCATAAGGGAGCAATACAGATGAGTATGAATAGATAGGCTATTGACAGAGCAAAGGCCTATGGCACATTCATAAGGTAGAAAAAGAAATGGGCAGACTGGATGGGCCTTGCGGTCCTTATCTGCCGTCAACGTCTATGTTTCTATTTCTCAGGCTGTACTACAGTTGTATATACTATCTAAGTCATCCTGTGTTTGTAGTGATTCAGTCAATGTTGCAAATGGCCCGCCTATTTTGGAATCATCAGCACATTTGCAGGCCCAGCTGTATAAGTTGTTGGTCAGATCAGATATAAATACATGAAAGATTAGTGATCCTAACACAGAACCCTGTGGAACTCCACTAGTAACCCTAATTGTCCGTGACTCATACCCCCTGATTTTAACTATTTTAATTCTATACTGCAGCCATCCTATTATCCATCTTTTTTTTTTTGTTTTGTTATACTTTTTCTCCCCTGGCAACCAGTCTGCCTACCTTATCCACGTTCAGGCATCCTCCAGGGATTCCGGCCACCATCTTGAGAATTCCTCAGCTCAGCCCGTAGCATACTCCCGTGGATTATCCCCCACAGTGGGGAGGTGGAGAGCCCTCCAACACTCATCCACCCAGACCGGATCCAGTGCCACGTAACCTTGCCCAAGCCAATCCCCCATGAAGACAGCCATCATGCCACTGCGACTGGTGCCCATTTTCCCTATTCTCCCCTTGTGCATTGCATGCAATGACGCCAATGGACAGGCGCGCGCACTACCACACGCACTCCTTCCGGCGCCAACCACAGCAGATCCCCCATTTATCTGCCAGTGCCCTGCAATGCCCCTGCTATACTAGAGGCTACTAAGGCACCAAGGCAGACATCTCTCCCGGAGACAGACAGCAGTCCAACAGACACTCAATCTGTCTCCTTCCCTGCCATCCCCCAATGACCCAGGCTCATTCCTGAACCCGGGTCACCAGCATGGTGGGAGGTGTGGCATCCAGCGCCTCAACCCTCAGTGCCACTGGGCCCTATTATCCATCTTATCAAGAATGGTTCTATGTTTTCCTTGATTATTTTTTGAATGATTGCCCAGTGAGGCACGAGGTCAAATGCCTTGCTGGAATCCAGGAATACGACATCACATGGAATATTATCAAGGGCTACTCTTCAGTTTTCATAAAAACAGGGTAGGCAGGTGGTACATGATTGGCCCTTTTTAAAACCATGTTTAGTACTATTTAACCGTTGTATTTGGCAATCAATAAGTTCCTTTATAATCCACTCCAAGATTTTGCTTGGTAGCGATGTGAGACTTATTGGTCTATATTTACCGACCATATACTTATTACCCTTTTTGTTTATAGGTGTGACAACTGCAGTTCTCCAGTCCAGTGGTATACTGCCTGAATCTAGGGAATCTTGAAAGATATTAAAAAGAGGCTTGCTTACATGGTTACATATTATTTATTTTTTTTTTTTTTGATTATTTGCTTACTTATTTCTCCCCCTCCCTGGCCCTTGTCAGCTTCTCATCTGGCCACCATCCTGTCGCTCTACTCCTTCAGGCCCTCACCCCCTGTAACCCCCACAGCTTACCCCCCCCTCATGACGGGGGTGGCAGGAGTCCCCCTTACTCTCCCACCAGGTTCGGATCCATTTTCAGGGGCATTACCTCCGGAGCGGAGGATGGGAATGGCCATCAAGCCACAATGTCCAGCCACCGGGGGTCTCTCTTTTTCCATTTTCTGCTCCCCCATGCTGGAGCATGGCATGCAATGACACCTGCAGTGGACCTACGCGCAGCCCCACCAAGCATCTGCCATGCACCAGCCCTATGTTCTTTGCAGAAGAGTATCGTCATGCCCCAGACTCCACTAGAGGTCAGGTGTGCACCGACTGCTTGTCACCCCCCTCCTGGAGATAGACAGCAGTCTGACAGATGCTTGATCCATCTCCTCCCTGCTGACCCCCGGTGGCCCGAGCTCTTTCCTGAACGTAGGTTGCCAGCATGGTGCGAAATGTGGCATCCAGTGCCTCAACCCTCAGCGCCACCGGGCTGACCCTACATATTATTTTTAACATGCTGCATGAGATATTGTCTGGTCCAGGGGAATATTGGGCTTTAAGCTGTACTATTTTTTCTATGAGTTGCTCTTGAATTATTATTGGTGAAGTCTAGGTGTAGGTTGTGGTATCAGTGGCTCCTTCACTTTGGGAGCATGTACGGAGCCAGAGTAGTTGTTAAAGAGATTGGCCATGTCAGTGAGTTATATGATAACGCTGTTGTTTTCTTTTAATGGTCCTACCCTATTCCCAGATTTCTTTAGTGAATTTATATAGTCATAGAATTGCTTCCCATCCATTTTGTTTGCATTCCTTGCAAAACTGGACTCCTTCTTATCTTTGCTCTCCTTATAGCTTTTTTGTGGCTACATTCTGTTGCATTGTTCCATCATGAGGGCTAGGCTATGGCTAATCTCTCCGTCCCTCATCTATATCGCTCTAGATGAATGATACCTGCTTTCACATGCTAACAGGGGAGAGGAACCTAACATTATGCCGTCCTGTAATGTGACCAACAATGATTACTTATGTGCCATCAACTCCCCATGGCTACAGTCTAGGATTCGGCACTCCCCTTATGGCGAGACATGAACTGAGCTCCCTACGAGGCATCCACCACCTGCCTTCCACAGTGTTGATCATTCCCTGCACCTCTCAGTCATGGTGTTACTTTATGCTACAATAGGCCGACCGAATGACAGAAAAGGAGAAACCCTATCCCAATCTGACTACCTGCGATGTTGTACCAGGTCCAGGAGCTATAAACTATCCTGCACTGCACTAAAAAAGGTTCTATTACTATTGCTCATATGCTCCGGCAATGTAGAGCTTAGTCCCAGGCCTCAAGCTGCCATCACTGTGCCATCGGACCTAGCAAAGATCAAAGGCTTGATCTTCCTCCATGTCAACATATGCAGCCTGCTACAAAAGATCACTATGATTCAGGCCTGGATCTACCACACCTTGCCAGACTTCTTAATGGTCTTGGAAACCTGGCTCAGGCCAGCAACAGCTGACAGGGAAGTCAACATCTCTAATTATTCACTATTCAGAGCTGACAGGCAATCAAGAGGTGGTGGGGTAGCCATATATGTCAAGGACAAATATACAGTCTCCTGTCTTAACTCAGCAACCATCATGAATGAATTTGAATGTTTGTCCCTCAAGGTAGTGATCTCACACAACATATTGCTGTGTATTATAGGGTGCTACAGACCACCATCCGCTGGCCTACAACTCCTAACATATCTGGGTGCTGCCTTAGGGAATGGTTCTCTGGAAATGATTATTCTAGGGGGATCTTAACTTAGACTGGCTAACCAAGGCCTCAACACCCCTCTCATCCTTCTGCGATGCCCATGGGCTAACGCAAATCATTGACGAACTAACGCGCTTGAATGAAAAGAACCCTTGCAATAGTACACTTTTGGATGTTATACTAATGAGCAAACCACAACTGTTCTCACATGCAGGCACCTTCTTTAGTGAAGTCAGCGGACCATTGCTTCATAGCTGGAGTACGATCAGTCGTTACACCTCTGTCCTCCTCAAAGTTCTCTGTTAAAAGATTCAAGTGGAACTTTGACCTATATGCCTATCTAGATGAGCTAAAATACTCCACACAATGGCAGGATTTTTACCTGGCGAGGACAGTACAATCAGCTTACGACATCCTCAGTAACATAATACTAGGGGCTTTAAACAAATGCACCCCCTAACAAAAGTGCGTGTGAAGAACAGAACATGTCGTTGGTTCTCCGCTGAACTCAAATATGCTGTATTAGAGAGGGACAAACTTTGGAAGAAAGCACGTAGATATAAGACCCCATCAGATTGGTATGCATTTAGGAGGGCCAGAAACCTATGTACCAGGAAGATTAGAGATGCAAAAGCCGCATACTACCAAACAGAACTGGACTTGGCCACCAAGCACCCAGCCAACAAGGACCTCTCTGGTCACACACCTGGTAACTCTCTCCCACCTAAGATCATTTCAGGTAACAGCACCATCACTGAGAGGGTGGAAATTTTGGACTCCTTTAATAACCACTTTAAAACAGCGGAGCTTGCCTTCGATAACTCTCCTGCAAACCTGTTATGCTCCCAGCCAGGCTGTCAACCTAATGAAGTCTGAGTCACAAACTTTACATTCTCCCTGCAACCTTCCTTCCTGAAACAGGGTGAAGACTTCTATGTCAACTGGACGTAAAGAAAAGTGCTGGTGCTGACTCCCTAGACCCATACTTCCTAAAGATTGCTTACCACGTACCAGCTGTACCTATAACACACTTATTTAACCTATCATTTAGCCAAGGAGTCCTTCCGTCCATCTGGAAAACAGCCCATGTTATACCTCTACTTAAATCAGGAAACCCCTGTGACCTCAACAACTATAGGCCAATTTCCCTTCTCCCTGTCTTGTCAAAATTATTGGAAAAAATTGTAAGTACACAACTGAGCTCTTATTTAGAACTATCAACTCTGCTAAATCCTGCCCAATCTGGATTCAGGGCTAACCATAGCACTATCACAGCCCTCGCAAAAGTGACTGACGACTGGCAGATTGAACTGGAAAAAAAAAACTTTGTGCAGTATTTCTGGACCTAAGCAAGGCATTCGACACTGTTGACTATAGCCTACTCATCTCATCCTTGCAGTCTATAGGCTTGGACTCTGTTTCCCTTCCGTGGTTTACAAATTACCTTACTGATCATTTACAGCAAGTCAAAGCAGAAGGTGAATTCTAATCTATTGAACCTCTACTAGGAGTGCCCCAGGGATCTATTTTAGGTCCCATTCTGTTTACAATTTACATCAATAACATCAGTGACAGTGTAACTAAAGCTAGCATCCACCTATTCACGGATGATACAGTGCTTTACTTAAGCCACCCATCATCTCAAGCTGCATGTAGCGAACTTCAATCTGAATTTAACCTACATCAAAAACAGCTCCTAAACAAAAAGCTCTTACTTAATGCAAAGAAAACTAAAGCGATGCTCCTCTCTCCTTATATACATGCAGCTATCCCAGTAACTACAGGAACAGTACCACAGATCTCTACAATTCTAGGGGAAAACCTAGAATTTCTTACTAAGTTCAAGTACCTAGGAGTCTGGCTAGACCATAAACTATCCTTCATTGAGCATATCAAGGATTTGCTGAAAAGACTTCGCCAGAGACTTGGTCTCCACTTCAGGATCAGTTACCTACTCACAAGCGATGGGAAGATGAGCTTGGTGCAAGCTACATTTCTCTCACTCATAGATTACGCAGACTTTCTTTACAGCCACTGTCCTACCTCTTACCTAACAAAACTAGATACGCTCTACCATAGAGCTCTTAGATTTATTGCCAGTCTCCCCTTCAGTACACACCACTGTTTATTATATGCAGCTGTAGGATGGACCTCCCTCCAGTTTAGGCGGGAAAAAAATGCAGCTTTACGGACCTACAGAGCTATCTAAAAAAAACATCCACAATACATCTCGGACTGCCTCCCGCTAAGCTCAATAAGCACCTATGCCCTGAGAAGTCACTCTTACATCTCATAAAAAATTCCCAAAGTCTACTTTCGCCAAGGCAGATCAGCCATCAGCTATGCGCTGCCCTCCCTGTGAGACAATTTACAGAAAACTGTAAAACTGAATACATTCATCAGCATCGGTTCATTCAAGACCTTGTACTCTCGTCTTATTAAGGAATTGTGCAAGTGCTTTTCTCGCCATTAATCGGAACCAATAACTGCAGTATCACCATACTGGCTGTCTTTAACTGTCCTCTTTTACATACATTTCCCTTAATCCTTCCTCTTCTCATGCTCTATCCTCTGTCTGCTGCGTTTCACTCTCCTCTGTTGATTTACTTATTCTATCTCCATCTAAGCTACCTTTTAATAATTATGTTTTATTCTGGCTGTGCCTTATGATGATACATTCCCCTACTGCCTGTCTTCTTACTTCTATGTCTACCCTAGTCCCTTCCTCTACTGTTACCCACCTAACCCAAATTAGCATACTGTCACTTGAATCTGAGATATCCAACAATTTGTCACTTGCAGATGATACTGCTGCAACATTGTTTGTTCTATGCTATTGGCTGATGTCTTGTATGCTATGACCTGTATGTATCAAATTGTCCCATTGTCATTAGATATGTATCCCTCATCTTTTGTATTTTGTCTGAGATTTTATCATAACCAGATCCATCTTGCAAATGAGCTCTGCTCAATGATGTTCTCCTGGATAAATAAAGATTTTGATTGATTGATTGATTGTAAACAGCCCGATTTCGTTCTGTATTATCTTTCCTGTGGTTTATGCATGCCCTCTTAATTTTTTTATTCAATATGCACTTAATACTAGGAGACAACCTTCTGAGTCTGATTCTGTTACTCATATACTTTTTAATTTGGGGAATAAATTTACTACTAGTTGATAATATGATTTCTTTAAGAAACTGCTATTTTCCTTCCACTATTAGATTTGTGAAGTGAGTGACCCAGTCTATTCTATTCAAATAATCATTTGTCTCTTTAATGTTCACTTTTCCATACTAAAAAATTTCAATGGCTCCATGTACGAAGGAATGTTCTGTTAAAATATTAAACAGTATGGTACCATGGTCAGTATTACCAGTGGGGGCCCCAATGTGGAGATTTTCATTGCTGATGTCATGATTACTTAATATGAGATCAAGAATCCTGTCACCCCTGGCTAGAGTAGTGACATACTGGATTAGACCAAGTTGTTCTAATTGGTGGAGAAAAGGCCTACTTATGGTTGTACCAGCTTGATACTTCTCCCAGTTTATGCCCCCAAGCTGAAGTCTCCCATTGTAAGTGTGTTGGCTAGTTTGCATGCATTCTCTAATTCGGACAGAATGTAAAGGATGTCTTCACCCAGAAGAGTCGGGGGTTCTGTAGCACACACCAATAATTAAGTTGCTTGTTTTTTTGCCTGATATATTGATCCACACTGTTTTGGTCTTAATATCAGGAGTTTTTATGTTGTTGGTGATGTCAGTGCAGTGATTCCTTTTTTGATATAGAGTGCAACTCCCCCCATCTGTTACTTCTGTCCCTGTGAAACAGATGGTAGCCAGGGATCTCCTTCCCCAGATTATATCCTGTGTCCACCTGGTTTCAAAAACAGCTACTGGGTTGAGCTGTTCTTTACTTATTAATGCACTCAGGTGATCCATTTTATTATTTAATCTCCTGGCTTTTACAAGTGTACATCTCCACTTAGTCCTTCCTGTTAACCCTTTATACGAACATACAAAATGTGCCAGCAAATAAAGGCCTAGAGGTCTATCAAGTCTGCTCGAATGTGCAGCTAGCACCCCTTATTCTGCAGCTGCCCCTCCCTTCCACCCTTCCCCTTCATTGACCCTCCCCCTTGTCCTGTCCCATCCCCTTTTGAAGCAGTCCACTGTTCTACTGGATACCACTTCTGCAGGTAACGCATTCCACCCAGCCACTACCCTCTCTGTAAAAAAGTGTCTCCTCATCTCCCTCCTGAACCTTCCTCCCTCCAGTCTCATATCATGGCCCCTAGTGTCCCTCCCCTCCCTTACTTTGAACAGCCCCTCTGTACCTGTCTTGTTTATTTCTTTCATGTACTTAAAGGTTTCAATCATGTCCCCGTCCCTCCTCTCCTCCAGTGAGTACATGTTGAACTCCCTCAGCCTCCTCTCGTATGATAAGTCCCCCAGCCCCTTGATCATCTTTGTCGCCCTGCACTGCACCCCTCCAGTAACTTCATGTCCCTCTTCAGATACGAGCGCCAGTACTGCACACAGTACTCCAGGTGCAGTCTAACTAATGACCTGTACAGTGGCAGAATCACCTCCTCCCTCCTCGAGGATATACCCCTTGCAATACAACCCAGCATTTTGTTGGCCTTGCAGCTGCCTTCCCACATTGTGCTGAGTTGTTCATTGACCCTGTAATGAGCACCCCAGATCCTTCTCCTCCTCTGTCTGGGCTAGCTGCACCCTCCAGCTGGTAACTCCTCCTGGTTCTTCATCCCAAAATGCAGCACCTTGCACTTTTTGGCATTAAACCCCAGTTGCCAGGTGTCTGACCAGGTTTCAAGCTTTGCCAGATCACCCTGCAACCCCTGCCATCCCTCTAGGTCATCCACCACTGCTCCTACCTTGGTATCATCAGCAAACAGACTGATCTTGCTCTTGATGTCCAGTGATATGTCTGCAATGAATATCCCAAACAGCACTGGTCCCAACACCGAGCCCTGTGGAACACCGCTCGTCACTACCCTTGGGTGTGAGAAATCCCCACCCACCACCACCCCACTCTGTTGCTTTCCCTGAAGCCAGTTCCCTACCCATCTCACCAGCATTGCACCTGCCCCTGTGCCTACTAACTTACTTCCCAGCCTTCCATGTGGCACTGAGTCAAATGCCTTACTGAAGTCCAGATACAGGACATCCACTGCATGGCCCCTGTCCAGTTGCCCAGTTACCCAGTCATAGAACTCCACCAGGTTGGTTTGGCAGGATCTGCCCCATATGAAGCCATGCTGTCTGCTGTCCTGTAGTTCTTTGGCCTCTAGGAGGGCCACCAGCCTCTCCTTCAGGATAGTCTCTATTAGCTTACCCATGATGGATGTGAGGCTCACTGGTCTGTAGTTTCCCGGTTCATCCTTGGGGCCACTCTTGTGGAGGGCACCACATGAGCCATTCTCCAGTCCTGAGGTACACACCCCGAATGTAGTGAGGCATTAAATAGGCTCGCCAAGGTCCTGCAAGGACCTCTGCCAGCTCCTTCAGTACCCTGGGTGGATGCCATCTGGGCCTGGCACCTTATCCACCCTCAGTGCCTTCAAACCCTCCTGAACTCTGCCCTCCATGATTTCCCCATCTGTCACCCCTCCCCCCGTTTCTGCCATTTCTCCCTCCTTGAGTGTCACCCCCCTCTTCTCTTTAGTAAATACTGAGCAGAAGTACTCATTTAGTGCCTCTGCCTTATCGCACCCTGCTTCCACCCAACACCCCTCCTTCCTAATCCTTACTATGTGGTCCTTACAGCTCCTTTTCTCCCTGATGTACCTAAAGAAGTCCTTCTCCCCTTCTTAGTGCCTTGTGCCAGCCTGAGTTCCATAGATGCCTTGGCTCCCTTTACTGCCCTTGTCACCTCCTTCGATTCCGTCAAGTACTCCTCCCTGTCCTCCCCTCTCCCTGTTTTCTTGTACTTCCTAACGGCAGCTGTTTTCCTCCATACCTTTTCCATGACCTCCTTGCTCAACCAGCTCTATTTCTTAGCCCTAGCCTTCTTGCTCTGGGCCTTGCAGCAGGTTTTGGTTGCCTCCACTATCCCCAGCTTTATGAGCTCCCACCTCTGGTTAGTGTCCATACTAGATTGAATTCTGGCCAGGTACCCTTTACCACTTCCCCATCCTCCCAAAGTCAGCCTCCTGAAGTCCAGCACTCTTGTGCCAGATTCCACTCCTTCCTTGCCCATATCCAATGTGAGCCATACTGAGTGGTGGTCATTCCTGACAGCGGTTCCTCCACTGTAAGTTCTCATGAGTCCCCATTTGCCAGCACAAGGTCAAGGGTATTCCCTAACCTGGTTGGTTCACTGACCATTTGCAGCAGGAAGCTGTCCTGGAAGGCATCCAGCAGTACCTGCTCCCTTCCGTTCCTGGTTGTTGGGGGTACTCCAGTCCACTCCTGGCATGTTGAAGTCCCCCACAATCACCACACTACCCTTCTCGCAGGTCCTCCTGATCTGTCCCACTAGTTCCCAGTCTAACTGCTCCATCTGAGATGGCAGCCTGTACACCTCTCCCATTCTAAGAATCCTATTCTTGGAATCCTGGATTTGCATCCAAAGTGACTCTATACGACCCTCCTCCGCTTCTTCCCTTACACACTTCAGTCCTTCCTTCACATATAGTGCCACACCCCCTCCTTTCCCAATCACCCTGTCCCTACGAAATAACCTTCACCCTAGTACAGACAAGTCCCAGTCATTGTATTGGGTGGCCCATGTTTCTGTGATGGCTGCAATGTCCACCTCTCCCTCTGCCATGAGAACCTGTAACTCTGCAGTTTTCCTCCCAAGGCTCCTGGCATTAAGGGTAACCACCTTCCCCCCATCCTGCCCTCCTTTACTAGCATCACCAATAGTACTTGCCATTTGTCCTTTGTCACTGTTATGGGGGGTAAGCTCATATGGTTTCCCAACCTGTGGTCTCTGCTTGTCTCTTGCCCAATTGCCACCCCCCCCACTCCTAGTTTAAATTCCCTACTTCCTCTATGTACTCTTCCATCCTCTGTTTCAACACTTTCTTTCCCTCCTCATTCAAATGTAGTCTGTCCTTGGCATAGAGACTACTGTCCTCCCAGGTCCCTCCCACCCCCAACAGCCCATACCCTTTAGCACAACACCAGGTTCTTAGCCATCCATTAAATTCCTCTATTCCTCAGCTTTCTTGTTGTTGCCTTGGGGCACTGGAAGTATCTCCAGAAAAAGTTACTGATCTTCCTGCCCCTCACATAATTGTCCTAGTTCCTCAAACCTCCTCTGGACTATATCTACTGTCTTGTCAGCCAGGTCGTTCGTCCCAAGATGTATAATTAAATTAGCTTCTCCTTATCCCCTTCTAGCATATTTCAGAACAGATTGTCCCACCTTTCTGCTGTCATTCCTGGCATGGCTGCCACCCAAATGTGACTATGCCTCCCCTTGCTACCCCACCTGACCTCTTAGTATTGAGTCCCCAGCACTAAGATTCCACCACTTTACTCCTGCTTGCTTCCATTCCTCTCCCTCTATCATTTCCAGCTCCTGTTCTTCCTCCTGCACATTATTTCCCCCTTTTGCCCCGTTGCAATTCTCCCAGCAGAAATTCCCCCCACTCCGGTTTGGTCCAGGCATTTATCAATTACTCCTCTAATTTCATCATTTCCCTCCTCCACCTTCTTCCTCTCTAGCAGTGCAAAACTATTTTTTGAAGACCCTTCACAAATGCCCGCTCCCTCTCTTTTCATAGTAACCTGTTCTCTCCTTTCTACTCCATGACTTTTGCCACTTCTTCGCCTCCCCTCACAAGTCCCTATCTCCTCCATCCATTTGTCTTTTGTCTCCTGACCTGGTTTCCCCGGCAATCATTCTTCCAGGCCTGGGCCCCCTTGTCCCTGCTTCCCTTCTTCTGACCCTCTCCTCACCACTGTTGGCTTAAATTGCCCTCCCTCATCTCCCATTCTTCCTCCCTCCAATATTGGGCTAAACCCACCCCCAGTCTGCCTTGCTTGTCTTAGTTCCTCCTGCAGACCCTCAGTCTCCTTTCTAAGTTTCTCTATGTGGTTGCACACTAAACATCCTCCCACACTCCAGGCAATTTTTTAGAAAGATTGGTGCACCACAGTTGTTGCAGCCTACCACCCTACCCATTGCTGCCATTGCCCACCAGCGACCCCCCACCCTTCCAGATGCAGGATACCAAACACTCCCCCAAGCCTCCTCTCTCCCCCCTCTATCAGTGCAAAACATTCTTTTCTTAATTTCCCTTACCCCCTTTGTTGTACATGTTTAGACAGATTGAGCAACTGCTTTTTATATTCCTAACCACACTCAGAAAGAGACTTTTAAGTAGCTATTGCACAACCTTCTTCAAACTCCTACTCCTCCTTTCCACAATGCAATAGCAATGCAAAATAGGTTTGCTACCAAAAGAAACAGGTCTCCAATTCAAACAGCTTCACCAACAACACATCAAAATAGGCTTGAAATTAGAAGATATAGGTCATTGATTCAAAGAAACAGCCCCAGTTAAATCACACCAAATAGGTTTTAAATCAGAAGAAATAGGCCTCTACAAATGCAGCCTGCTACACAGTGAAACAGCAAACAAAAGAGCCCACTTATAGCCACCAAAACAGTTTTCAAAATTCCAACAGCCCCAAAACAATACCCTGCTAGCCCCTTAGAAGTAGTAAGAAAGAAAAGAAATAACCTTCTACCAAGTAAAATCCATAAGAAACAATGTAAAAACAACAAGAAGCTACTGTACTGTAACAGATCTGTAGAGTTGGATGTGCTCTTGTAGTGCCATATGATTTGTCCCCAAGTTCTAGTTTAAATTAAGATCCAGAAGCTAATGATTTGATACCTTTTAATGGACCAACATAGATGTAACAACAAGAACAAAGAGCACTTTGTTCTTGTTGTTACATCTATGTTGGTCCATTAAAAGGTATCAAATCATTTGCTTCTGGATCTATTCTTGCAAGGACCAATACGGCAACTACTAAATCTAGAGTTTAAATTAAGTTAATTCAAAGTATTTTCATTATGTTGAACTAGGATTGAGGCTGCGGACTTGTTTGTATGGAGATCATCTTTGGCAAATAGGTTAGTTTGGCTACCAAATTTAGCCCATGTGTCTATGAATAGGAGCCCGCGTTCCTACACCAATTGGCCAATCTGATGTTGATTCTGTTAATGGTGTCATTTTTTCTCTTTACAGGGAGAAACCCTGAAATTGCTACACCACACCCCTTATTCTTCAGGGCCATACCCATATTTATGATGTTCAAACATATCTCTGTCTCATGTGAATAGCCCACATCATTTTTCCCTACATGCAGGCCATGTTAGTATATCTTGGTTGCTTCCCAGTTAGTGTGTGTGGGAGTTCCCTCTACCCAAATCAATGTTCAGATTTTCTTTAGAGTTTCAAAAAGATCGCATTTATTTTTGTTCAAGTGCCCATTTTTTTTTGTTTACTGTTTATGTTTCGGAACCACCCTGTCCCTTCTTCAGAACTTTGCTGATTAAATAAAATACAAAGTAAATAAATTAATAACTTTCTAATATTTAAAATTCCATATAGAGGATTGTGTATGAACAGTCATACACAACAATAATATTATTGTATCAAGAGATTTCCTTGGTAACAGATTACCTCGACAGCGCAGCTTGAGGGGTGCTCTGTTACCAATGGAACCTCAAGATACAAGAATATCCGCACCAGCCTAGTGGTGCTGAGGGCTGAGGCACTGGTCCCCTTACCTCACGCAATGCCGGCGTCCTGTGTTCGGGAACGAGCACGGACCACCAGGGTTGGTAGGGATGGGAAAGGATTGAGCATCTGACGGACTGCTCTCCTTCTCCGGGGAAGGGGGGTTTCAGCTGTCGGTGCCTGACTGCCCCCTAGGGGAGGCTGGGGACATGGCTGCTGCACTGCAGACAAGGGAGGAGTTGAGGCAGTTGCTTGGAGGGGAGCACGTACAGACGCGTGCGTGCTCCACTCCATAGGCGTCATTGCATGCTCCAACCTCTAGGAGAAAGAAACAGACAAAATACATGCCACAGCAGTGTGATGGAGGGTGCCTCGCAGGCTCCGCTCCCAGCCTGCCACGGCACTGGCCCCTTGAATCTGGTCTCTGGTTGGGGTTGGGGAACCCCGCCAGCCCCGCCAGGAGGGGCAAGCCCTGGGGCCGGGTCAGTGCCGGATGGTAGACATAGGGGGACGGGGCTGGGGGTGCCCTCTGGATGTGAGCCAGCAAGGAAAATATCATAGCTGAAAAAAGATACAAGAACATCCTTGTTTGTATATGACTGCTCATACACAATCTTTTATAGTGTATGGACAGGCACAGCATAGACAATCACACAAAATCAGCTAGTGAAGGCAACTGAGAATAGAAATGTTAACATTTTCTTTTTTTTTTTGACTGACACCATGTGCTGCAGATGTTTCTGCAAGTTCATGTTAAAAAATACAACTTCCAGCTTAACTGGATAGAGAGGAAAGCAACTATGTGGCAGCATTCCAAGTTGTTCTGCTGCAGTAGTGACATCATTATATTGTTCTGCTGCAGTAGCGACATCATTATTGCAGCAGAACAACATAACGATGTCACTACTGCAGCAGAACAAGCATATTCCAGACACGGAATTCCATGCATAACAGCATTCCACCATACACTATAATAAATGCATTGTATAAATCAAACGTTCACTGTTACTATCCAATACCTGATAGCAGAGGGAACATACTTACTAATGTCTTGAAAAACTTATTTCTATCAAGCACCCATTAAATTCTAATTCAGAATAGTTTTAACTTCCTTTTCAAATTTTTATAGTGAAACTCTGAAAAACATGGGTAAATGGGGGGGATTTAGTATACTAAATGTGCTTATTTCATTCTCTTTACCAAGTTAGTATTCTGTATTGTGTAAAAAAATGTTTCTCATCCTGACGTAGTGTCTTAGTTATTCATAAAAAAGGGATTGAATCTTTAATGTTCTTTCAACTGTGTCCTATGAGACACAAAAGTACATATGTTATGTTCATTGTCAGTGTTACAGACACATTACTATGATGAGGGATGTAACCACCCAGTCCCTTGGGATTACTAGAATCCCAGCAGTAACAGTGCTAGGTAGGGAGAGGCAGCTGGTGATTAACTAGTTTTTCTTCTGTTTACTTGGCTCCAGCTGAGACTGAAGTGATGAGCTCATTTGGAACTCTTGCAGCAGCATAACCCTTGTGCCAGCTGTTGAGGTGGGAGATAGCATGTTGGGAACAGCAGTTAGTTGGAGTTACTCAGACCCGCAGTTTGGAGTGGGAGTCTGAAGTTAGAGTGTGGGAGTGAAAGCTGCTCTGCCAGTGGGCTCTGAGTCTAGGGCCCTGGATTTCTCACCCTAGTTTGGTAATTCTCCAGCTTGCCAAGTGAAGTGGTGGAGACCTTTTCTTCAGCAGGATTTCCTGATTTCATCCCTGGAGGTGTGAAAGGAATTGCAGTTCAGTGGATCCAAGGGGTAATCCCCTATATTGGTCCAAGATGGGTTAAAGCTGCCTGAAAGTATGACAGTGAGTGAAATCTGACTTTTGCTAGAGGGAGCAAGTACCTGTTCCATTGTGTTCCATGCCAAAAGGGAAGGCACAACTTTCTGTAAGTACAAATGTGAAAGACTGTTTTTGAATTAAGTTGGTTGAGAAGTGTGATGTCCAGAGGTATGACTATATCACATTCTTACCTTTACACTACCTAGGTGGTGATTTGAATACTGAATGCCAAGTCTTCATTCATAGCATTTCGAGAGGTAAGGTGTAACTCTGAAAGAATGGCTGAGTATGAATTTGGGAGCAAAGGGTGGGCAGAACCCCATCTGAAGTAATCAGTTCAGGACTAACAGGTTCAGTAAGGGTGCCTGGTTACTTTAGACAACTGATCAAATATCTGAAGAGGATTTTACCCCCTGTAGTGGGTTACAGTTTCTTCACTGTTGATGGAAGAATTGTGCTAATGTTAGCAAAGTGTGTTTTCAGTTGTGGCCAAGATGCCACTGAATGCTGGTGTTCTATGTCCTATGTATGTGGAAATACAAATGCAAGTGTCCTATGCCCTACTGTGGTGGGAATACAAAGAGGTTCTGTCAGTTACAGTTCGATTTTGGTTTCTGCAAGAGAAAGAATGCCAAGAAGTGTGAACCTTTGGGGGTCCATCCTTGCTTTAAAGCACATCTTTTGAATAAAGTCCCACTCTAGAACCCTAACTATGGTCTGGACAGTTACATTATTGCTTCATGTGTGGATTTTCTGGGTACCCTCTAGAAGATAGGTCTAGCATATGCCTAACAAAACTATCTCTCCCCAGGACCTGGTTTGTAAATATCAATGGCTGTTTTGTACCCCCCCCCCCTTGATCTCTAGAGAATGAGCCTAGTATACATTCCCAAAGCTGGGGTGGTACCATTTCTAAATGTTGAGTGTGTGACCAGTATGGGTGCCAGTGATTAAATAAGGGGTGCTGAGTAAAGTAGCTGGGGTGGTTACAGGGATATCAGAGACAAGACAGATCACCAGAGATGGGAGATGAGAGGTTTTTTTTTACCCAGAGAAGACCAACTGAGTACATCAAAAACAACACAAAAATATATAAGAAAAAAAAACAGTCCTTACAGAAATATGTGTGCTGTGTACATGCAAAATGCATGCCACATACTAAATTGTGCAATGTTTGCTCAACCTGTTTTTGCTGGAGGAGAGGAGGGACCAGGGGGACATGACTGAGGTCTTCAAGTACCTCAGGAGAGTAAATAAGGTAAGCCGAGATAGGATCTTTCGACTGAAGGAGGGTGGAATCACCAGAGGACACAGTTGGAAGATTGAGGGTGGTAGGATTAGGGGGGAAAGGAGGAGGAGGAGGTACTTCACTGTGAGAGTGGTGGAACCATAGAATATGCTGCCCGGGGAGCTGGTACAGGTAGCTACAGTGAAGGGATTCAAGAGAGGGTGGGATAGGTATAGGCAAGGGGTGAAGCAGAGGCTGGTTTGCCTGGGGGGGGCAGGACTGGGGGATGGAGTAACAGTAGAAGGAGACAGATAGAGGGCTACGGTACCTAACCAGGATGCTGAAGCACAAGCAGACTTGATAGACCAATAGGTCTACTCTGCTGGCGTCTAGTATGTTATGTTATGTTTGTATGCGGTTCGCATACACAAAGTGAAGCTAAGTGACCCAGGTCTAAGAAAGCAAATCAGGTTCGCATGCTGCAAGCTTGACATGTGTGCAGCAGGTAAGCTGATGTGAACATCTAAAAATCACATCAAGTTTGCGTGTTGCACACTTGACGTGAGTGCAGAAGTTAAGCTGGTGTGAACATCATTTAAAAGTCACATCAGGTTCACATGTTGCATGCTTGCCATTTGTCCAGCAATTAAGCCGGTGCAAATGTCATCTAAAAAACACATCAGTTTCTATTTCTCATACTATTACTAGCAATTAGTGCCATTAAAATACATTTTTCATTGATTTCTCATTCAAATTAGGTAAAGTTATTAATTCTGATCCTTTTGCAAATTGTTTAATGGCTTTTGATCTTTGTCACTAAATTGTCAGAAAAGTGTTGTTTGCTTACTGCATTAAATGCCTGTGATATAGCCAGCCAACATCCCCCATTCCAGATGTGCAAAGAGGGGCCTCTGTATTGTGAAGCCTGACCTTTTTGTTTTGGGTCATGCAAATCCCCTTATGCATATTTAGTGCTACAAATGTGTTTCTCAGTGACTCTTTTGGATCACTTACTTTCCCTTTGTCATTTTGTATGGAGCATATACACTTTGGCCAAGCTCAGCACTCTTTGTGCTGAGTAGCATCTTGGAAGCATGCACCATACCTCACATTTTGTCACTGAAATGAGGGACATGGACACTCAACATGACATACAAAGAGGGACACTAACCCCATGATGATCAGGACGCATCCTGAAACATGGAGATACAGTACCTCAGAACACAGTGGAAACCATTGTATTTACTTGTATCAAAATTAGCACCTGAGAATGAATTTCTGCCATAAAGTAGGGGTGCCATTTAGGTAGGGCAGAGAAGGGCAGTCCCCCCTCCACATTTGTGCCTAGGTTGTTCTTATGGTGTGGCAATAATGGCATTAAATCTGGATTTATTCTTTTGTGCAAAAAGTGCCTCGTGGCCTGTGTGCACTCACACTGCAGGTGCACTCCTGAATTGACTGTGTCTGTATTGTGTTGTCCACCCTCTCCACCTATTAGCAGTGGTGCCATCACACATGACGTGGAGGAGCTCCAGGCAAACAAGAGCACATGAGTCATGCGAGTGTGACACTGTCTTTCCCACCACAGAGTAGACAGGCTGCATACGACAGCTTGGAGGAGTCATTGAGCACTAAACTCTCAATAGCAGTGTTGTGGCAGCATATTTTTGTTGGTCTACTCTTAATGAGTCTCCATCTCTCCTGGTGGCTGAAGGGGCAGAGGATGAGGTAGAAGCTAACTCAAGACTAGGCTACCTACTTACTCTACTAGGCTCACCTCACAAACAAAACAGCACAGGCCCCCAGTGGCAGCAACTAGGCCTAGAGCAGTGGTGACAGCAGTGTAGGCATCCTTCAAAGGCCTTGATCAGTGCAGTGCAGCAGCAGCCATGGCAGCAGCCAAGCAAGAAGCAAGTAACGCAGGTTGGGTGGGTTTAGTTGGTAAGGTGACTTGGTCGTGGACCACACTAGGGACCTGGGATGGTCAGTTCTAGCATCCAACTTCTGGCAGAAGGACAGAGGAGGAGTGGACTGAAAACTGGGCTGGTGGCACACTGGGCCAGGCTGCAGGTTCTGGCCAGATGGCTGGGTAAGTAAAAGTAAATAATTTATTTTACAGGGGGACTGGGGAAGGAGGAAGGACTGTAATATTGATGTGTTTTTCACATTTATGCACCTTTGGGCAGTTTCACAACCTATATGGGATGGGTATTGAACGGAATGGAGTCGGGGAGAGAAATCGGGACAATTCTTTTTTTTTTACGGGGGAGGTTCAGAAATTCAGCCAGGAAAAAAGTGGCTAGTAACTGGGTGGATTTAAGTCCAAATCTGATGTACTGCTCCAGGGTATAGACAGATGAATCTTATACATTTGAATTTTTCCTGATTTGTGTATAACTTTTCAGTCACAACAAATAAGTTTTACCTTTTAAAGATTTTCCAGACATTCTAGAGCTTGCCACCTAGGAGCTAACTAGCTCCAGGCCTCCACTGGTAGTTGGCTCCCCCCCCTGCTGAAATCTGAAATGGCACCCCTGTAATAAAGTCTAAATTTACAGGGCATCCCCTGTGTGAGCAGGTTTTCCATGAGGGATGGATGAGGAGCAGAGCAGTTTTCAGGGGTAAAATGAAGGCTGTTTCTTGCATTCAGGGACAGTTGAGTGGTATGGTATGCACAGACTATTGGAGCCCCATTACAGTCAGGCTTATGCCCCCCAATGAAGCCAATGAAGCTGACCTTCACATCCCAATGCTCAGGCACATTATGACATGGAGTAAGGCAGACTGCAGGAGCGTGCACTATTGAAATGAATGAGAGTTTTTTTTGTATTACTATTTTATTCATTATTGATGGAGAGTTGGAGATTAATGAAGGCCACCACTTTACTAACAAGGGCTTTGTTAATAGAGCAGTGGCCTTCATTAATCTTCAACTCACCATCATAATGTATAAAATAGTAATAAAAAATAACTCCACTTATATTTAAGGAGTACGCCCCAGCTGTCTGACCAATAGACATCATCTTTTAAAGACTCCTGCCTCTGGCTCCCTAGTACTCAGGCAAGAGTCTTTCAACTTTGTCTGTAGCAGCATGGCCGCACCTGCTACAGTATGTGTGTGTGTGGGGGGGGACTGGCCAAGTCGGTGGGTGTCCAGCTATTGCTACTTTTGTGTTTGCCCCTCAAAGTCTGTTTTCGTGGAAGCATTCAAAACTATGGAGAGAAAATAGATGTACAGGCCAGATAGAAGTAATTAAGTAGTTTTGTGGGTAGGTATGTGTATTGGGGGTTGGAAGAACCACATGAGTTTCATTGGTATGCGTGATACAGTTTGGCTGTGCAGCTGAGATGACGGGAGCAAGAAAACTAAAAAGTATAACAGTGGCTATAAGCATGCCGCATGCATGCAGATGTATGCAGATTTGTATTGAAATACAAGAGAGACATACGTGTGCAGGCAATATAGCTTAGTGGTTAAAGGCACTGAACTGCAAATCAGGAGATTTGGAGGCCTGAAGACCTGGGTTTGAATTTCATCAACCCCCACTTGTATATGGTGCGATCATGAGCAAGTCACTTAACTTTTATGTGTGCAGTTATCAGTGACCACTTGCTTTTTGCATGCATGCTACATGCATGCAGTCTGTTCCAATATAACATAAAAAGCATGCTTTCCACACTTGCTTGCTGCATGCATGGCACATGCATTCAATCAGTTCCAATTTAACATTTAAATCATGCTTTCAGCACACATATCACTTGGGTAGTTTATGTGCACAGCATGAACACATTTCATATATTTATTTCTGTAAGGGAGGCCACACAGACAAAGGCAGAGGAGAAGGAGGAAGGGTCCACAACACGAGATTGAGAACAACTCAGAGTTAACAGTCTTCAATCTGTCAACTAGAATATTAACAAAAGAAGAAATAAAAGTGTTGAATCTAGGGTTACGTTTTAACATTTCACAAAAATTAAATACATTTGAACTAAAACTAGACTTGGAACAATTTTTCAGAAAACTGAGACTAAAACATCACTTTGCAACTAGAGAGAATATACCCATAGATCCAAACCAAAACAAGGAAAAATACTCTTTGAGGTGAGCTTTAGGTGCCAGATCTACTTTTGACCCCCTTGGCCATTCATACTGGGTATTCATACTGGGTTTAGAGTGAAAGAAGATCACAGAGCCCATACTACCACTCCCCACATCAGTGTGTCCACTTTGTCCTATTCTTAACTAACCGACCATCTACTCTTTTTTTAAAAGTGTCTACAGTTTTACTGTCCACAATCTTACTAGACAGTATGTTCCAAATCCTACTTATTCTATAGAGGAAGAAAAAATGTTTACTATTTTTTCTTGCTGTGTCCATACTAATTTGCTTTTTATGTCCCCTAAGACCAGGTGGCTTATCCTGCATCTTGATATTCATTTCCTTAATTAAAGCCTGATCCTTCATCATTTTAAACAACATCATTAGGTCCCCCCTAATTCTTCTCTGCTCCAGTGAGAACAAACCTGTCCTACTCAGGCTCTCATTCTAGCTTAACGATTTTATACAGTCTATCATCTTAGTAAACCTTCTTTGGACTCTTTCCATTCTTACTATCTCTCCTTGCTTGTAGGGACTCCACAGCTGAGATCCATAATACAAATGGGGTCTAACATACGTTTTATACAATGGTAGTAAGCAACTTTTAGATTTGTTTATAAAGCTTCTTTTAATATTTTTTATTTATTTTTTTTATTTATAGATTCAGAAATTACCTTTGAGCCATGGTTCCTTTACAAAGGTTTCACATCATGGGACAAATCACAGACACAAAACAGTAATGGTACAGAGTACTGGACATGGGTATACAATAGACATTGTTACAATCTTGTTCATTATAAATACTACTAGATATTGAATCAGTTGTAGAAGCCCAACAGATGGTTGGGTAGAACTGAGTTTTGCAGGGTGCAGAAAGAGCCCCCTGAGAAATGTAGCACAGAGGTAATAGCAGTGATCAAGTGATGTCCCCCTCCTGGGATAGGAAGCAGCCTCTGGCCTCTGTCCAGAGGCATTGTCATAGCGGAAGGGGGAAGGGGCTGAGAGGACAGGTAGTGCAGGAAGTGGGCTGGGAGTGGTAGTGAGCAGGTGGTATCACCTTCCAAGGGTGGGCGATGGGAAGGAGGGGCAGTAAGCAGCCAGACGCTTTGTCATAGTACTGCAGGGTGGGAGAAAGAGGGGGCTAGGAGGACAGGTAGTGCAAACTAGGGGTGGGTGATCTTCAGGTGGAAGAGATGAAGGAGAGAGACAGGTGAGCTGGGGAGGGCTGTAACAGTTTGCTCTTGTTATAGCCCGAGTTTGATGTTGTTTGAATTCCAGATTGTTATCTACTATGAAACCATAATCTTTTTCATAGGTTACTACTGTCAGAACTCTCCTATTTAATGCATAGACCTGTTTGTTTTCCCTAAATGCACACTTGTACATTTTTGTATGCTGAAAGGCATTTTATTTCTAGCTGCCCAGTCTTTGATTTCTTTAAGGTCATTGACCATGTCCTGTTGTTGACTACAAGTACTGACTGGTCCACCTAGTTTAATATCATCAGTAAATTTTATTACAGTATTTCTGATATTTACCTGAAGATCACTAAAGTATAAGGAAAACAGTGTCAGTGGCTCAGTAGGTAGCACACTCGCCTCTGAGGCCAGGAGATCAGAGGGCTGTGGGTTCAGTTCCCACATCTGGCACTTGGGTTAATATCCCAATACTGACACTGTAGTGCAGCACAGGGGGAATGTCACACTTCAGAGGTGCTGTTTTTTCAGATGAGACATTAAACCAAGGTCCCATCTGCCTGGATTGGTGGTAGCTCAGGTGGATGTTAAAGATCCCATGGCACTTATCGAAAAGAGTAGGGGAATTTTTTATTAAAAACAAACTTTACACACAATAAACAAAAACATTAACTCTTGTTCCAAACATTTGTCTCCAAACACATTCCAAAGTTTCTTATCTCTTAAAAGCTTCTTTTAGCCTATTCCAGTTACATGTTTCCATAATTCCTTAGCCCTCTTTTCCCCATACAAGTTACACTAATTTGGATATACTTTATTGACTTCTACTTGTATCTTAAATAACAAATCTTGCTGTTCTGTTTCTTTATTCTGCAGAAATCTCTGACACCTATTTTGCCAAATACCCCACTTCAGGATTGCCAATATCACATATACTGTCTTTTTGTTCAAATGTTCCCATTCTTTTGCCAGTTGCCTATACACTAAAATATTATATGTCATTTTCTCAAAAATCTCCATACCCCAGAATTTTGCTAAATTCTCCCAGAAAGACTTTATATAACTGCAATCAAAGAAAGGATGCCGCATACTTTCCTCCACCATTCCACAAGACATTTCTGCACATATCCTTGCTTCTGTACTTTTATGTTTCTGGTTCCCTTTTACATTCAACTTCTCGTGGCTGCACAATCTGTTTCCCTCATTTTGCTTGGTACCCTCTTTTCCAAAGTCATTTCTAAGATTGTGTCAGTACAAATACTCCTATCTACTTTAAAAACTGGGTCTTCATAATAGTTTCTCATCACTATTTCTTTATACACCAGTTTTCTGCTCTTTCTCCCTGCTAAGTCTGTAGTAAGCCCCCATTGTGTAAACTACTTCCTACAACTTTCCATGTATGTAGGTTTATCTTGTTTCCTTTTTATATTTGCTTTTTATCTATGTTTATTGGTAGGATTTTACTCCATCTTTGTGCCAGCTGCTCCCATAATACATTCTTTCACTGTAAAATAGGTACTATATTGGCATAAATAAAGATACTTGTAAAAAAAACTATAGGTTGGACCATGTTCAATCCCCCTTCCTTTGCAGGTCTATATGTATGCCCTCTTTTAATTGGATTTAGCCTTGAACCCCATAAAAGCTTAAAAAAAAATCCTAAAATTTTAGTTTGAAGCTGCTGTGGTATAGGATAGATATAAACTATATATAAAAATACCGGTATGATAAAGGTTTTTATTAAATAAATCCTTTTTTCCCTCATCATGTTCCAGTTCTTCCACTTTGCTACGTTTCCCTGTGCTATTACAATTTTGCCTTCCCAGTTTCTGATTATAGCATTATCCCCACCAAAAATTATACCCAGAATTTTTATTTCCCCTTGAACTATCTCTAGCTAACCTTCTTTTTCTCTGCCCACATTCCCTAATGGATATATTTTACTGTTATCTTTAGTAATTCCAATACCTGTATACCTAGTGTTCTTATTTATGGTTTCTAACATTTCCTCCCCAAATTTTTGGTTTTTAACTAATATAATACAGTCATCTGCATAGGCACATGTTTTTTGTATTGCTTTATTCTCCCAAATTATATGTTTTATGTTAGGCTTTGCCTCTATCTTTCTTAATAATGGGCCCAAACTAAAAACATATAACAGTGGGCTAAGTGGGCAACCCTGCCTTACTGCATTATGTATGGACATTGGTATACCTAAGTGCCCGCTCACCATAGGGCAAATCTGTGCTTCTGAATATAATGTTTTTATTAAATCTATAAACTGTTTTGGTAGATTACACTCCTCTAATATGTCCCAAATGTAGTCATGCTGAATAGCATCAAAGGCTGTTTCTTGGTCTATTGTATATAAATACCTATCTAGTCTATTCTCCTGTGCCTCATTCATAATTTCTCTAATGTATATTAAGTTTTGCCTTATGTCCCTACCCAGTATGGCACATGTTTGTGTCTGTAGAATTAATTGGTCTGCATACATCATTAATCTTTTATTTATTATTTTTGGCAAAATTTTATAATCAGATGTTGATAAACTAATTGGCCTCCAATTTTTTATCTCTGCCTTGTCCCCTTTTTTGTATAAGAAAATCATGACCCCTAACCTCATACTTTCTGCCAACCTTCCTGTCTTGGATTTCATTATATACTAGAGTTAACATATTAGACAACTCTTCCTCATATTTTTTGTAGACTGCATTAGGAATGCCATCTATGCCAGGTGCCGTATTCACTGTCCAGGAATGCATTGCCTCTTTTACCTCTGCTACTTTAATTTCCCCACTTAATGCCAAGGTCTCCATCTTCCCTAATTTGAGTATATTTATTTTCTTTAAAAAATTAATTTCCTTCCTGCCTTTTTGCTTTTGAAATTTTCGTTTTACATGTTCTTGTTTAGTTTAATATTACTTATATCTGTTTGTAACACTCCCTCAGTATCTCTTAATTCATACATTACTCTGGTATTTACTCTCTCTCTCTCTTTACTACTGTCAAAGGGATTAGTTTGGAATTTTGTACCCTGGGTGCCACTTTTCTGTTCCATAATTAAAGTTTTTGCCCTGTCATACAGGTGATTCTGCATTTGCCTCTTTATTTCCTCTATCTGTTCTGATTCATCTATTGTACTCTGCACCTGATGTGTCAATAATTTATGCAGTTTACCCCTTAACCCTAAGTATTTCCTATAATTAGACATCTCTGTTATTTGTGATATTTCAATTATTATTTGTTTATGTCCTTCTTTGTATCCTCCCACCACTCTAGTACCGAGTCATATATTTCTAAAACTGTTTCTCTTGCTTTAAATAAATCCCTTATTTTCTCATCACACTCAGGTACCTGCAGTCTCTCTGTGTTCATTCTCCAGAACCGTTTTCTGAATTTCATGTATCTACCTAAATCTGTCCTTACTATTACCCCTAAGTGGCCTGTGGTTTCTATAGGGATTGCCTTAATGTCCTTGATCTTAACTTCCTTAGTGATCATCCAGAAATCTATCGTTGTTGATAACTTGCCTTTAAAAAAGGTATGTTCTGTTTTTTTTTTCATTTTTAATTTGTATGCCTCCTCTAGCCCCCCCTTTTAAATCTCTTTTAACCTGAGTGTGTCATAGTAAATGTTACTGGTTTTTCTCCCCCAATCTTCTTTTGTTAACCATCAATTAAAATCCCCCCAATACTAATTTTGATGTATGTAGGTATGGTTCAACTAGGCCCATTACCTCTTTCCTTTCCAACTTAGTCTGGGGGTTATAAATATCTATAATCCTTGCTGCTGTTTGTTTTATACTGGTGTCTACTATGAACACTCTGCCAGGCACCAAGTCTACTATTTTAGTAACTTTTACTTTGTTTGTTACAAAGGCAATCCCCACCCCCAAACATCTTTCTTCACCATTAGACCATGATGATGGCACCCACCTCCATTCTTTTTGTGTGTGCCTAATTTCCTCAATGGTGTGCGTACAGGTATCCTGTATTAAGATGATATCACTGTTTAACTCTCTTAAAGCATGAAAAACTGTTATTCTTTTCCTCCTGTCTTTTATGATGCTCACATTATTAGAAAAACAAGATAGGCAGTCCATTTAAAAGTTATTTTTTGTTTGATTTTCCCTTTTTTCCTTTTTTTCCCCCTTCAGCCATCTTTAGTTTTATTCCATTTCTTCGAGACCTGTGTATCCGTAGTGTCACCCTCCACTGCCTCCCCATCCACTGTGTCTTCCAGGTCTGAAATATCTACACATGAAGACAATGAATCTTCTTCTATTGTGGCCCATTCTTTGTCTTGAAAAAAGGCATACCTGTTTGTAAGTTCTATCCCTTCCCTGTCTCTTTCCACTGATAGACCTTTCTGTTGTCTTGGTTGTGACTTTTTCCTAGACCTAGTCACCATTGTAAATTCTGTTTCCTTTTTTTTCCATTTTTCTGTTTAGTCTCTTTCATTCCTTTCTCCTCTTTTTTAGTGTTTTCTGCAGTTCCACCCTCTTTCTGTCTTATTTGCTGTTCCTTCAGCCTAGAGGAGGGGTCAGGGGGACCATTTTTATTCCTGGCCTCATAAATCACTTGGTCCTCTTTACTTTTTGCTTTCTGAGCCACTGCCAGAAACACATCTTGCTCAGCTGTCTCTTCTGGGACTGTTATGGGCTGCCCATGGACAATGTAGGTAAAAGTGTCCTTCTTCTTCACATAAACTGCATTTAACCTTGTTCTTGCAATCCACCCCATGGTGTCCAATTATGCTGCATAGTCCACATTTTATTTGCTCACAGGAACTACTAAGATGTTCTTTGTCCCCATACCTATAGCAGGCCCTAGGCTGGCCCACATAAAATACCATTCCTCTATGTCTTCACCCCCCAAAAAAAAAACAGTTCACCAGGTGTTGTATTTCTCCATTTAGCTGTTTCAAGGTCACTTTAAATTTCCATCCCCCAGTCCATAGGCACTCCTAATCTAAAATTGGCTCTGGGGGACCGTGCACTACATATTTTTGCTTCAACCAAAAAGTAATGTCAGGCACATTTACCCCCTCATTTCTAAAGAGCACTGTTATGATTTTGAAGGCAGGCTTAGTTAGCGGGATTGCAAAAAATTGATTCCATTGCAGTGTATGCTTAAGTTGGTGAAATAGCTTCCAAAATCTGTCTAAACCCCCTGGGTGTTTAAAACTTATGTCATATTCAGAGCTTCCTGGGACATGAATCAAGGCATATATCTCATAGGGGTAAAATTTCACACATTCCTTCAACAAATGTCTTCCTATATAAATTCTATCAGGTGCATCTGCAGCTACCCCTTTAAATTTAAGATGAACCACATTTCGCCTTTTAGTTTGCTTCATTTGGTCTTCTGAAAACAATTTTTTCCCTTGTGTTGCCCTTCCAAGCATTTTGTTTCCTATTTGTCCCCTTCTCACTTTGTACTTTATCTAACTGAATTGTTTTTTGCTCTATCTCCATAGAAAGTTCTTCGCTATCCTTTTCAGACAATATTTCAATTTCTTTAGCGTCATCTCTATTTATGGATGTATTTTGTTTTTCTCCAGGTTTTTCTACATTCTGCTTATTTGGATTTTCTAAGTTATTTTCACTTGTTTCCGGTTCAGATTGTTTTGATCCGCTGGGTCTGTTTGGAACCCACCCTGACCCATCTGCCGTATTTCTCCAGCCAGCATTTAATAATGCAGCTGATACCCACTCAGGGGTATCACTAAAGCTTACAGGACTTCCCTTGTCTAGATCTGATGTTTTTCCTTTCTTTTGGGGCCCCCATCATTTTTTTTCTTTATTTTTCCCTTGTCTCTTTTCTTTACTTTTTTGTTTGCTTTTCCCAGGTGTTTTGTTTTTTGTACTGACTGCCTGTCTTAGACAGAGTCACTTCTGACTCTGTGTGGCCATTCCTATCAGGGAAATTTTCTCCATACTTGGCATTTCAGCTATATTAGGAGCTGTCTCCTTTAAAGTTGCCACATCAGCATGGCTCCACTGACTGTGGCAGGCCATTTCCTTGTCACTGCCCTCCTGCTCTAATTCTTTCAGCAAACATTTATTTTTACTTCTCAACAATTCTTCTTCTTTCTCAATTTCAAACAACAAAGCTGTTTTGTCAGACTTACTGTTTGCTAGTTTTTTCATTTTAGAGCCGGAGGTCTCTACCTTTGCAAGCTCATCGGCTGTTGTACTTTCATTATTCGTCTGCTCCATCTCAATACTTTTTCCATCTTTCTCTGTAACTGCATCCTTTCAGCCAGAAATCTCCATCATGGCCTGGTTACTTTCCAACTTTCTCTGAGCAACTGCCACATCAGCACTTCCTCCTCCTCCTCCTCCTCCTCCTCTGTCTGGCTCCAAACTGGGCTCCTCCATTCTGCTCCCAGAAAGTCAAGCCCCCTGCTGGCAGAGTAGTGGAATTTCCCCGGTGTCCTGGCCATAATTCCCCCATTCACTGGAAATACCACAAACAGCTTAATCTGGTTCAATCTCACTTGGCATTTATCTGTGTGGGATTGTGAAGGGGAGAGGCAGCTGCAAAGTGGGGTGCTAGCTGCACAGTCGAGCAGACTTGATAGACCGTGTGGCCTGTATCTTCTGGCAAGTATGTAAGTAAGTAACAAGACGGGTCCCAACACCAGCCCCTGCGGCACACCACTGGTAACCTCCATAGGTTTAGAGCATTCACCTACTACTCTAACCTTCTGATACCTTTCACTTAGCCAGTTTTTAGTCCAAGCAACAATTCTACTTCAATTATTCTTCGATAATTACCAGGGTGCTGTCAACACCTAGTATACCCATTTTCTCTATCAAACTGTTGTGCGGGACTTTGTCAAAGGCTTTTTGAAAGTCTAGATAAATGATTTCCTTAGGAATATTGCCACCAAGTGCTTTATTTACGATTTCATAGAAATACAAATGATTTGTGGTGCATCCTCTATTTTTTTTTAAACCCATGCTGTTTTCTGTCAGCCAAGCCTATAAGAGACGTGTTTTCCTCAATTTTTATTTTTAGGAAGCTTTCAGCAATTTTACAAATAATTGAAGTTAGGCTAACAGGCCTGTAGTTCGATGTTTCTGTTATGGTCCCCTTTTTGTGCAATGGCACTATCGCTGCTTGTCTCCAATCATTCATTTATTTATTTATTTATTTATTTATATCTTTGGTGACCAGGTAGGTGCACTGATCCAGAGGACCATTTTCAGTCATGACCCTGGCCACAAGGTGGCAAAAAATAGGTACAGGTACAAACAGTCAATTACAAGATACAATATGTGCATGCCCAACAGCTGGCAGTGAGGGTGAAGAGAGAAAAACAGTGGTAATGCAATGAGAATGTGCAGACAGGGTAGACAGGTAATGCTATATTAGTATGTACATAAGCATAGCCAAAATACAGATGGTGCAAGACACAAGCAGTAATGGTATACATGTACATTGTCTAATTCAAGTACAAGTGAGAAAAAACAGTTGCTGTAATAAAAATTCAAATAGAAAAATAATCACAGTTCATAACATCAAAGGGACAAGACAGGAGGAAGGGGGCAGGGGTAGGCTTAGGGGTGGGGCAGGAAGGAGAGAGGTTAGAAAAGGAGCAGTGGTGTAAGTGCTGTAGGGCATCAAGTGAACGTCTGAGCGCTATTAGAGCATAGTAGAGTTGTAAACCCTAGCGTTGCTAGGTATATCCCCTCTCTCAAAGGAGTTGTTAAAAAGTCCTTCACTGCTGATGCAGTTATTTTGAGATCTAATTGTTGACAAATATTTTTTATTTTATTACACCTTTATCCCCCTCTTTACTTTCAAACACTGACCTGAAATAATCATTGAATGATTCAGCCATTTCCCTGAGATTATTTATTTCTTTTCCCTTGACTATTAGTGGTTCAATTTGATTCTTGTTTCCCTTTAGATTATTAACATAAGCATAAAACCCTTGTTGTTATCCTTACTATGAGCTAAATTAAATTCTATTTTATTTCATTCAATTTTTATTGCATTTTTGAGTTGTTTTAGCACACTCTTATAGTGTGCTATACTATCCTATGTTCACTTCATTTTCATATTTTGGTATGCGCTTTTTGTTTGTTTACTTAACATCAGCACTCTATCGGTGCTCCAAGCTGGTCTTTTACCTTTTTTTGTACAATCTTTTACTAGGTACTTGAGTGTCCTCCAGATGTCTTAATTTGTTTTTAAAAACTGTCCACATTTCATTTGTGTTTCTACCCTCTAATTCTTTTTCCCAATCCCATTTCCTCAGTTCATGTTTTATTTTATAGAAGTCTGCCTTATTGTAATTTTTTATTGTAGTAACTCCCTTAATTACAAGAGCTATTTGTTTCCTAATAGAAAATTCCACTATGCTATGGTCAGTATTACTCAGACTTTTCCTAATCTTGATTTTTGAGACCTTTTCTGCCCGTTGTAATACTGAGGCCCAACACATTCTCCTCACATGTTGGCTTGTATACCAATCTGTTTGAAACTCCGAAGAAAATTTGAATATTGATTTTGGTAGAGGGTTTCTCCCACACACATAGAGTTTGAACCGTCATCTTGAAAGCACTCTCCCAATAATAAAGAAAAAAAGTAATTTTATCCTGGGAAAGATAAAAGTGAATGTTCAGAAACAAAAAAGAACAGGTGCATCACAGGATAATGGCCAGGGTGCTTGCAATAGGTAAGGCACGTATCAAATAGTAACACAGTTCAAACAAAAGTTTGCAGCACTCCAGGTCAGGTCAGTAAAGAGGATACAGCAGTCAGAGAATTTTGTGCAAGTGGGTTTATTGCTCCAGTAGCTCTGCTCCACATCATTGGTTTGATTTTCAAAGCCCCTTGAATGCCACAAGCCCCCAGTGTACCAATCATTTGGCACATGGGGCTTACGGCATTCTCCAAGCCGGCAATCAGGATTTTCAATCCTGAGTGCCAAATGCCGCAAGTTATTATCATAATTTTTTTTTCCGGGTTCTTCCCCAATTTTGTCCACTGCCTTCCTGAGGCATGAATGCACCATGTTCTGAGATGCCCTCCCGACTTGCCACCCCTCCCACCTGCGCTGCCACCGGACCTCCACCTGATGGCAGCAGAACTACGGGGGAGGGTGACAACCACTCCAGGAGAGAAGACCTGCCATTAAGCTGCTCAATCCTGCTCCATCCCTCCCCCTGAGATGGTACCCTGATGACCCAAGGTTGTTCCTGAACCCGGGTCACTGGTGTAAAGAGAGGTGTGGCATCCAGTGCCTCAACCATCAGCACCACCAGGCTGGTGGCAAATGCCACAAGTTAGACCAGCTTTTCCCTGAACTAACCTGCACCATTTGGTGGACCCTTTTTACGGGCTTGTGCCAAATGTCTGGCACAAGCTGCCATAAATTGAGTAAACTGTCACAACTGCCCCCGATGTACTAAAATTGGGTGCAGTTGCATCAAAGGAGTTTGGCGCAGCTGTACCAAAAAATGGGTTTGACACACGGCTTGACATAAGCCCTGTGTCACACTTTGAAACTCGAGCCCCATGTGTTTTAGCCCTTGGCAAATAAGTTACCACAGTTTCCTCTTTGTTGTTTTTGCAAAGGTGGGAATTAGCTCATCTTATTATGAACTCCCCTATTATAAGGTTCTTTTTAGGTGTAAACTGACTGGGTGCAGTTACAGGTGAGGAGGTGGTTTCAAATTAGTTTTGTTCTAAGGTCAAGAATCTATTATTAGTGGTTACAGGCACTGATCTAGGGGAAATAGCTTTTCTTCTCTTCTTCCTTCCATAATTGTGCAACAAATACCAGTCCTCTTGGCTATCTCAAAGTTCCCTGCCTCTTTTATTAGATGGAAAGTCGGGTTCCAAGCTTAATTCACCACATACATATTCATTTCTACTCCTTATCCGATGGTTAGCTTCAGTTACTGTGATAGTTGGGGACTTGCTAAGTACCCTTCTTTGACTGCTGTTATTAAAATTTTCTGTTATGTTTATCTCGTTTTCTGTCAAAACGCAATTATCTTGTTTATTTAGTTTATTTAGGACTTTTGCCCTCTAGCTTACCACAAGTGATTTCAGGTTTTATTTGATTTATTTATTTTATTTATTAAGCAGTTTTACCAGGAAAGGCATACTGAGCAGAAACTGTTAGTTTCCAGATGCATGGGGGGAGGGAGGCATACAATACTACGTTACACAAATAATACAGATTATAAATTTTACAAGTTCAAATGTATACAGTTAGGATATTTAATATTCAGGCATGATAGATTCCAGGACAATCAATACAGGTGGGCATGTACCTTAAGGCAAATACAAAGGTCAGTTTTGTTTTCAGTTCTTGTAGTTCAGTATATTTAGGGTACATAAAGTTGGAATTCTGTTTTGGAATTGTTAGGTATAGATACATATTGCCTGAGTTACATTTGATAATATAACCTTCCCTAAATAGTAACTCCATAAAATCCTCTACTACTGTACATCTATTTTCACTCCTTAGTACAGTGGCCTGACAGTATTTAAGATTTATATCTTACCCTGTATTTAAAAACAAGGACAAGGTATCTGGTTGATGCCTCGACTGCCTCGGCTGATGTAGGTAGATGCGCTTGCCTTTGGCTGCTTGCTGCCTCCACTCACAGAGGCTCACTAAAAATACCACCAACAGCTTAATCTGGTTCAATTTCAGTTGCTTACCATCTGTATCCCCCGCCCCGGTCGCCCCTGAAAAAGGGACTTCTAGTCCCAGTGGGCCTACCGGGTCAACAAAATTCAATAAATAAATAAATAAGTAGTGCAACACAGGAAATGGCTCTCCCTTCACTTTTTAGATAAAAGTGGTTTTTCACACTAAAAGGTTGTTACTGTGCCATTAAAACAACACGGAAGCACCTTTGGGTTATATAAAGTGTACCTCCAGTGTCTGTTAGTGCCTTCTTAGAGCTCCCTCTTTCCTGCTTGTGTGCAGGAAGGTCTTACAGGTCATTCCTGATACTCCTTTAAAGATGGCAGCTATGCTGTTCAGAACAAAGCTAAATAAAGTGTGAAAACCTGCTTAGAGAGCTGCCTGGCTTACATCAGCCCTATCACCAACTCTAGGCCATCTTTCACAGTATGTGCCAGGTGTGTCTTTTCCTGCAAGAGCAAACTGTTATACATAAGCAGGATTGTATTCTACAGGCCTGCTGGTAAGATGCAGTGTAACTAAGATAGGCTGCCTGCTTTAACATTAGTCTTGATGTAGTATAAGCTTTCAAACCCCAGAAAGTCTTACTGTATTCTGACTAATGCAGTTAGCCCTTCAAGTTAAACTGCCTTGGGGATGAAAGAGTTGAAGCCTATATGCTAACAGTGGAAAGTTCAATAGGCTCGAGCTCAGTTTTCAAACCACTGTCCCTGGTACATTCTATGTAACTGCCAGATTCTTTACTCTGCCTACCTGTGAAGTCATCTCAGAGATTTCTCCACAACTCCTTTGGCTGAAATTCAAGTTACATCAGTTTTTATAACCACCGTTTATTTTAAAATTTCAAACCTCTGTCCTTGGTTACAGGTTAGACTAGACTAGGTTTTCATCTTTCCAGTAAGTTTTTCGGTTTCTGATCAGTTTTCACAACCGGGAGGAAACCATAGACCTTTTCTTTACTTTTTCAGGTAAACATTTTAGTTCTTCACTGTATTTAGTAATTTGAGGACCAGGTAGATTTTTTGGTTAAAAAAGTTTTTTCTCGTTTTTTTCCTCAGCTGCTAAACCGGCTGTGAACCAAATATTTCTTCTCTTATCCAGGTCTAAAAAGCCCACTGTGGATAAGCGTTAAACAATTTCTTCTTAGTTGTTGTTTTCAGAAAAACCCAAGAAAAGTATTGGTCCCACTGGGTTTCAACATTGTATCGAGTGTGATGAACCTTTTGCTAAGGCTGATCCGCATCTTATTTGTGTATTTTGCCTATGGTTTGACCACCTTAAGGCAGAATGCGAAATTTGTAAAAACTTCCCTTAGTCTATGCTTGATAGGCACCTTAACAGACTGCAGGAGAGAATGGCCAATAAAGCAACTGACACTGAAGGTCGGTTCGGTTCCACCACCAAGAATAAACTGATGGAACCGGAGGGGGTGCCCTCTGACCAGGGTGAAACCTCCATTGGGAAGAGAACAACTGATACAGACCTCGAAATGTCTGCAGCAAAAAAGAAAAGGAAAACAGCTGGTTTGGAACTGCAGAAGCTTGCATTTATGGCTCCAATCGCTGAAGAGATAGTGAAGGCCATTCACATAATTCAGTCACTGCAGACCGGTTTGGATGAACCGAGTCAGCGTGTCACAGCTCAAACTCCAGTTCAAACACTGGGTGCTTCTCTCCCCTCTGGTTCATTTGAGCCTGAACCTTTTTATGAGCAGGAGTGGGATGAAGAGGAGGATGAAGATTTTGGTCATCCCAATGAACCTGAGGTTTCACCAGATCATGTGGACCCTGAGTCCCCACCTCATCCCTCTGGGGACCCTGCCTCTCATTATGCCTTTATTAAAAAGGTAGTAGAAGCTTTGGAGCTGCCTGCTCAGGAAACTTCTGAGGAGGAGAAGGAAGAAGAGCCGGATTATGTAGAAATGATGGATGTGCCTGCTTCTAACAGGTTCTTAATGCCCATCCACAAGTCTCTTAAAAGGCAGACTGTGAAAATTTTGCATACCCCAACCTTTATACCTCCTGTGGATAAGAAGATAGACAGGAGGTACTTGTTGGCTGGTAATGGCACTGACTTTTTATTCAGTCACTGCAGCCACTAAGAAGTGGTTCAGGTTGCTGCTTGTGAGAAAGCAGGCATCCCATTGGCTTCGCATCCCCTGAAAAGGACTCAAGAATAATCTATTCTCTGGCTAAGAAGGGGTACCTGGGAGCTTCCTTATGTGTAAGGCAAGCCTCTTACATGGCCTATGTCTCCAGATACCAGAAGCCCTTATGGGAATCCATCCACAAACTGGCCAGCAAGGCTTCACCCCACCTGGCAGATGACCTGGGGGAAATGACTAAAAATGGAGTGGAAGCAGTTAAGTATCAGTTCCACCTGGCTGTGGATGCTAATGCCAGTGCTTCCAGAGTTATGGCCACTGCTGTTTCACAGAGGAGGTTTTCATGGTTAAGGTGCACTAACCTCTCAAAGGACACTCAAACTGAAGCCCTGGATTTTCCCCTGGTACAGAATTCTCTCTTTGGGGAACAGACAGAGGCATACATGAAAAAGATGGACGAATACAGAGTGGCATACATGAGTGTTGCAGCCAAGGAGAAGGCTGCCACTCCTCAAAGACAGTAAAGTAGGGGAAGCAGGGGCAGACCCAATCAGAGGCTTTTTTATCAGGCCCAGGTCTTCCCTGCCTACCAGCAGCAAAGAGGCTACTTTAAGGGTAGAGGCAGAAGAGATGCAGGCCATGCTGGACCCAGCCCTCAGCCTAAGACCCCTGCCAACCAGACCCCCTGAGGTGATTGTCTGGGTCACCTCCCCTACCTCAACAGGGGCTGGCTAGCTTATTACTTCCAGGCATGGAAAACCATTACCACAGACAAGTGGGTCCTGGAAGTAATAAGCCAGGGTCTTGCTCTAAGCTTCAAGTCATTTCCAAAAACAAGAGCAAGACTATTCAAACCTGCCACCAGCTCAGAAACAGCCCTGTTGGAGGCAGATGTGTATACCCTACTGCAAAACAGAGCAGTGGAACCTGTTCCATTCCCTTACAGGGGAAAAGGGTTCTATTCAAGGTACTTCCTAGCCTTGAAGAAAAATGGGGAGTGGTGACCCATTCTGGATATAAGATACCTCAACAAGCATCTGACAAAACCAAAGTTCAAAATGGTCACTCTGGCTCTGATCTTTCCCACTCTAAGACAAGGGGATTGGCTGGCATCCCTAGATCTTAAGGACGTCTACTTTCACATCCCCATCAGGCAGTCTCACAGAAAGTATCTCAGGTTCAAGCTGCCTTCAGGCTATTATCAGTTCAGGGCTCTGTCCTTCGGCCTATCCTCAGCACCAAGAACCTTCACAAAGTGCCTGGCAGTAGTTGTGGCACATCTGAGAAGGTTAGGGGTCACAGTCTTCCCTTACCTGGATGACTGGCTAATCATTGAGCATTCACCCCAGCAAGCAGAGGAATCTCTAGTCACCACACAGAATACCTTACAGTCTCTCGGTTTCCTAGTAAATCTCAAAAAGTCAGTTCTAAAGCCAGTCCAGCTCCTGGAGTTTATAGGGGCAGAACTGAGCACAGTTCAGGCAAGAGTTATCCTTCCACAGGCAAGGGTGGACAGCATAGTTCAGCTAGCAGCCACCTTCCGACTGCAAGTCCCTCGACCAGCAAGGCATTTTCTCCAGCTCCCAGGACATATGGCTGCAACCTCGGCTGTAGTCCCAGGAGCCAGGTTTCAGATGAGGGACATTCAGTTCCACCTCAGGTCCTTTTGGTCTCAGAGAAGGTATTCCCTGTCCAAAGTGGTACCAGTGACCTCCACACTGATACAAGCCCTGCAATGGTGTCAGGACAAGGATGGCCTCAGGGTAGGGGTCCCTTTCCTGCAGCAGTCTCCTACCATGGAGCTGACCATGGATGCTTCCCTCCTAAGATGGGGAGCCCACCTAGGAGACCACACTGCACATTGCACATGGACCAAGCAAGAGTATCTGATGCACATAAACCTGCTGGAACTCAGGGCAGTGATGTTGGCACTGCATTCCTTTGCCAGAATAGTGCAGGGGAAGGTGGTTCAGGTCAGAACAGACAACACAACCACCATGTACTACATAAACAAACAGTGAGGGACCGGGTCATCTGCCCTGTGCACAGAAGCCATGAAGGTCTGGAGTCTGGCCTACCCTCTCAAGGCCTCCCTGTCAGAAGTTCACCTACCAGGGATGGACAATGTTTTAGCAGATGCACTCAGCAGGATCAATCAGAGCCATCATGAATGAACTCTGAACAAGCAAGTCCTGTTAGTAGTGTTCAGGAGATGGGGCACCCCAGAGATAGACCTCTTTGCAGCCCCACACAATCATCAGTTGCCCCAGTTCTGCTGCAAGCCACCAGTTCAGGGCTCAGTACCTCTGGATGCACTGCTTCTGGACTGGACAGGCAAATTCTTGTATACCTTCCCTCCATTCCCTCTGATATTCAGGGTGCTAATCAAGCTCAGATGTCAGCTAGTGACAATGATTCTAATTGCCTCAGATTGGGCCAGACAACCATGGTACTCGATGTTGCTGACTCTGTCACCAGCCCAATTTGCCTCCCCAGGAGACACAACCTTCTGACCTCCTCCCAAGGGAGGATCCTATACCCCAGCCTCAGGTCACTCAGGCTCAAGGCCTGGCTCTTGAGGACCTAGAGTATGCAGGCTTGCATCTCTCTGAAGGGGTGATGGACATCCTAAGGGTCACTAGGAAGCCCTCCATGAGGAAGATTTATACCTCCAAATGGAAGAGGTTCTCTATATGGTGTGCCCAAAGGGATACAGACCCTGAGGAAGCCGGCTTGGCTGTCCTGTTGGACTATTTGGCACACCTTCACTCTCTAGGCCTCCAGCCTTCCACTCTCAAGGTGCATTTAGCAGCTGTCTTTGCCTATCTCTCAGCAGAGAAGGGCCCTTCCCTGGTTTCTAATGCTATGTTTAAGAAATTCTTTAAGGGGCTGCTCCATCTGCACCACTCTCGTAAAGAACCTACTCCTTCTTGGGACTTGAACGTCTGCATAGCACAGTTCATGCAACCTCCCTTTGAGCTCATGTCTTCAGCAGAGCTTAAATACTTGACATGAAAAACTGGTTTTCTGGTAGCTATCACTTTAGCAAGAAGGATCAGTGAACTACAGGCCTTGTCTGTGGAACCAAATTACATTGCTGTTCACAGGGATAAAGTTGTCCTCAGAACAAATACAAAATTTCTCCCCAAAGTGGTTTTGGATTTTCACTTGAACCAGTCCATTACATTGCCTGTTTTCTTTACTGATCATTCTAGTTCAGGTAAGCATAGACTGCATAGCCTGGATGTAAAAAGGGCTATCAGTTACTATTTGGAGCAGACAAAAGGCCATAGGAATGAGTGTACCTAGCTGTTCCTCACCTATGAAAACGTGGGAAAGGGCAAGCCAGCCACAAAAAGGACCATTGCATGATGGACTGTGGACTATATTCAGTTCTGCTATGGCAAACTGGGTAAGGAGCCACCAGCGGGCCTGAGGGATCATTCCCCTAGGGGAACAGCTGCAAGGAATGTCTCCTCACTGGAGATCTGCAAAGCAGCTAACTGGAAAACTGTTCATACATTCACCAAGCACTACTGCCTGGACACCCAGGCTAAGAGTGATGCCAGGTTTGACACAGCAGTACTACAAAACCCATTCCCTAAGTGGGTTCTGTGCCCACCTCCAAGCTGCTTGGTAGTCTGCATTAGTCAGAATACAGTAAGACTTCCTGAGGTTTGAAGAAAAAAATACTTACCATAGTAATCTTGTTTCTTCCAAGGGAGTCTTACTGTATTTTGACCTCTCACCCTGCCTCCCCTACTAGAACCTGGGGACATTGCACTCCAGCTGTCATTCTCAAAAATGTTAGACCACTGGGGTGGTTTTTTCATGGGCATCTGTGACTTGAGTCTTTTATATTCCCTTGTTGGGTTTACAGTTATTTGACTACACGTGTCTTATATTGGTTATTACTTAAGTATATAAATGTTTGCATAAGTATAGCTTAGTTTATCTCATTATTGCTATAAGTTTGCTTGTAAGAATCTGGCAGTCACACAGAATGTACCAGGGACAGTGGTTTGAAAAGTGAGCTCTAGCCTATTGAATGTTCCACTATTAGCATATAGGCTTTAACTCTTTCATCTCCGGGGCAGTTCAACTGGAAGAGCTAACTGCATTAGTCAGAATACAGTAAGTTTCCCTTGGAAGAAACAAGATTACTATGGTATATTTTTCTTCCTAGACATGTGGCCATTTTCTGGAATCCTTGTCTGGAGGAACAGCTTCCAGGGGAGTCTTCACCTTCTCACAGGCGGCTGCCTGGACAACTCCCTCTTTGGGCAGGGTAGGCATACAGGAATTCTGAGTCCTCTCTGTCCAGCTGATATCTTTTTTCTACTTTTTTTATCAAAGGCCAGTGCTGAATATGCTGTGGCTAGCACCTCAGCAGAGGCCTTACTGACAGATTTGTAGATGGGAACCAATACTCTTTTGCAGGGAACCAGCCTCAGCATACTCCTTTTTTTTTTCCAAATGCTTTTTATTTTAATTTATTTTTATTTAAAATTTGGTTACCAAGAAAGGCACACTGAGCCAAGGCTCATTTCCAGGTGCGACCCAAGGGAAAGGATAACAAATGAAGACACAGAGTACATGATACAACAAAAATACATATAATTAAACTATAATAAGCTTGGGTGGTTACAAACAACCTTTCAGGATGCATAACAGTGTAAGGCAGTACAAAATTTAAGCAACTTGACATCACATTTGTAAAAGTTGGGATCTAGTGGCCAAAACTGGTGTTTTCCTGAGTACTATACTATTGAAGGGATAGCTGGAGAGGGGAACATGTAGGGACATGAGCAAGGTGGGGGAGGGAGGAGGTATAAGTGCTGTTTGTGGACTGAGTAGGAAGGAAGGAAGGAAGGAAGGGTCCAGAGCTGGGGAGACTGGAGGCTCCATATAGCTGGGAGTCTGTAGGAGAAGGCAGTTTTAACAGCAGACAATAAGGGGCAGGGAAGGAAGAAGATGCGGGCATCCCTGTTGTGTAGGTCATAGGGTGAGTTGGCTACAGGGGAGAGCAAATCTGATAGGCAGGCTGGAAGTAGACTGAACCAGAATTTGGCTATGCGAGAGAGGGAGAGAATGGATAGTATGTCTATGTGATAGGGACGTGAGGCTGTGGGAGGAGTAAAGGTGGCATTGGTGCATTCTGTTTTACACAGACCTTAAGCTTTGAACATACAGAAGAATCATACTTAAAGTGGTGGTGGTAGGATTGTATTGCCTTCCATGTGGAATCTCCTTTATCTGTTGATTCTGAGAAGTTTATTAATAAATTTACTAGAGAAAGAGCTTCTAAAAATTTGAATTGCCACTTTTTAATATTACAATCTGGAAGGCAGGGGTTGTTCCAGTTCGCTAAAATTATCCTTTTAGTGATAATGGTTGCTATTACCATTATTTTCTGAGCATTTTGATTTACATGTAGTTCACAGAAATTATTAAAGATGGAAACAATAAATTTCAATGGTATTTCGATATTTAGGATTTTTTTTTAATTTCTAATCTTATGTCCCACCTTTTATTTATAATAAGACAGAATCATAGGAGATATGCCAAGTTAGCATTTCCATTACATTTATGCCAGCATTTCCTATCAGTTTTGTATCCCATTTTAAACAATCTAATTGGAGACATGTATGCTCTAGTGAGTATTTTTTGTTGTATGGTTTTCTTTTTGCATATTGGTAAAGTTTGTTAGCTACAATCCATATCTTTGGGGAACATATGAAAGTGATATTTGTTTCCCGATTCCATTTATACATAATGGTCTACATTTTCAAAAGAGATGGTCGGCACATCTCTGAAAACAATGGAGATGTGCCACCCATCTCAAAAGATGCTTAAAAGCCCCATATTCAAAGGTGGGAGAAGGGCTGCCCAAATAAAGATGGGTTGCAGTGCAAAGTTAATGTATGTAGCCCAAGTTTAGGGGGTGTGCCCATGAATATCCCCCAGAGTGGGATATTCAGTGGAGATGGGCTGCCCAAATTGAGATGGGCTGCGGTGCAAAGTTAATGTATGCAGCCCACATTTAGGAGGCATGCCCATGAACATCCTGCAGAGTGGGATATTCAGTGGAGATGGGCTGCCCAAGTGCGGAAGATGAGCAGCGCAAAGTTAGGCATGGAAAAAGCATGCCTAACTTGACTGGCCACTCACAGGCAGGTTCCGGTACTGCACTCAGCAGCACAGCAGCCTGCCAGCCCCTGCAGCCCAGTAGCAACCCCCCCTGCCCTGGTCCATGATGCCCATGTATGGGCAGAATTAACCCCTGTCCCATAGTGTAGGGTACCCCCACCCTGCCCAGTGGCCATCACCATACTATAAGATAGAACCCCCCCATGTCCATAGTATAGGGAACCCCCCCATGCTTGATCCCCACAGCAGCCAGTGAAGAATGCCAAATCCATTATCCCTAGAGTGTAGGGAACCCACCACCCCATCCAATCTCAACACACACTGTAAGCCATGCCCCATTTAACATACTGTAAGGAACCACCCAACCGCTGTCCAAGTCCCTTAACACACTTTAAGCCATGCCCCAATATTTCATAGTGCAGGGAACCCTCCCACCATGCCTGATCCCTGACTGCTCAGCATCAGCACTCCAAAACACATCCCCATAGTGTGATGTGTCCACCGCCTGTACCCTGATCCCCAGTCACAGAACAATCCCACCCTGTATGCTCACAAAGTCATAGAGTCCCCCTCCATACACGAAATCAGGATTGCCGTCCATAAAGAAACCTCCAAACACATAATTTTCCATAGTGCAGTGGCCCCCCGCCTTGGTAGGCTTGACCCCCTCCCTGCACTCCCCAACACTGGTGTGTTGAGGGGATTGGGCAGGGATGGGTGATTCCTTACAGTATGTTCAATGAGGCATGGCTTACAGTGTGTATTGAGGGGATTGGATGGGGTGGGGGGTTCCATACAGTATGTTAAACGGGGCATGGCTTAAAGTGTGTGTGTTGTAGGGCTCAGCCTGGCCTGACGCATCCTGCCAGGCACAGGCATGCTAATTGTATGCAAATGTAGCCACAATGGCCATGCAAATGGCCCGTTTGCACCTTGCATGCCTGATGGCCGCATCTGCATATTCAGGCTGAATACTGGAAATTTGGGATTGGCACATCTGGGGATGCACCGCACATCCCTATTCCCGGTATTCAACCCATCCCCCAGGATGCGCTGGCACATTGTCGGCTGACCCCATTTGCTCCAGCCGCACAGGTTGCTATATCCTGTTTGAATATGGCTTTTTTTTTTTGCGCCAGTCTATTTCTTTGGGCAGCAGAACTACCTGCACTACGCATCCCCCTCCCTCTGAATATCCTGGCCCATATTCTTCCTATAGGTCAACATTTTACCTATTCTTTTATTTATATTTTGTTGATAAGCTTTTTAATTGTTTTTTGTAGATATCTGGGTATATTTTAAGTATATTCTTTTATCAAATTTAGCCAGTTTGGGAGCAAAGTATTGTATGTTTGTTTAACAAAACTGGTATATATTGTTTAACAAGAACTGTACTACCACAAACTTAATCTTAAATTTGCCATATTTATTTTGTAGTTCTAGATGAGTGTAAAGACCTTTTATTCCTATTAAATAATGCCACTTTGTAATTAAATGAGATTTTAATTTATCTATTAATCTCCATATTGTGCGCTCTGTATTTCTTTTAATCTCTGAGCCAATTTCCATTAAAAGATATGAAAGGGCAGGATCTTGCAGTTTATATGTGTTCTTGACAGCTTTTGCAATTTCTTTAAAAACAATATGAGCATTAGATGATATCGATAACGGGTAGAATAATAGTTTTGTGAGTGCAGGCTTGGTCGCGCTTTCGGCCACAAGTGCAGTTGCTGGCTTTTCTGATATCCTGTCATCTAAAGCCCATCTCCAAGAAACCATGACTTTAGTTGCCTGATAAGACATTTTAGGATACACAGAAACATAGATTTTGATGGCAAATAAGGACTGCCTGGCCCACCTAGTCTGCCAATTTCCCTACCTAATTAACTCCTGATCCTAAATGATCAGAAGCTTACCCTCTGCCAGACCTGCTCTCGTCAAATCTCCCCTGGCCCAGCCCGATGTCATAGCCATCCCTCTAATTTCAGAAATACTGCCAAGGGAGGATGGGCCCTCTCCCAGGGGGTGATCTAGGGTGCTGGACGCATCATGAGGTCAGGAGAGAGGCCAATGGAGGAGGTTTCAGGATGGGAGTAGTGGCAGCCAGTCGAGTGGGTACTCTGGAGGGATGCCCTGGGTCTGTGGAGCAAAAACAGAGTTCACAAGATATATATATATATATATATATATATATATGTATATGCTATAGTGGTACGGTAGTTAGGGTTGAGTATCCCATTTAAGGTTAAAGTGTGAAATTTGGCAGCCTAATGACTTTGCCACTGTATGACAGATTTGCCTGAAATTTTGCATGCATGGCGTGGTACCATAGATCCCTAGATCTGCCAAGTTTCATAACAGTTGGATATATGATTGCGGAGCTACATAACATGGTAGAATGTGGTATTTACGCTTTTTTGCGCATTCTTTGCTCGTGCCTACAGGTTGCATCGTCTGCGTGACCAGTTCAAAACCTTCAGGGAACCTGTGGCCAGGGTCCTCGATGTGCCTTTCAAAGATTTCATGAAAAAATATTTAACAGTTCAAAAGTTATTCAAAAAAACAAGTTTCACATTGTTGTCAATGGGAAAAGTTAACAAAAAGTTTGACAGTGTCGCAAATGCGGTTTTTAATGTCGCAAATGACCCCTGTAGTGTCGCAAATCTGCCATCTTGTTTTCAGTTGGTGTCACAGAAATGCTTGGCATTTAAATTTGGGACTCTGTAGGGACACAGTTATTGCTGCGTTCACCTAGTCGAAACATGAGTATGCTAGCCATGTCTTTTTTGGGGGGTTAAACACCCCAGAAATGTGTTTTTGAAATTTTAGTAAATAGTGTCACAAAGTAGTGTTGCACATTCGACACTTTCGTGCTTTTTTTTTGCAAAAGTGTCGCAAATCATGACACTACTTTGCAACACTGTGGCCAAAAGATTAGGAAATATTTGTCACCCTGCTGAAAAAGAACGGTTTGGTCTTTAGGGCTGAAATTCAGAGGGAAGAAAGCCATGATCCCATAGAAGTGTCTTTCATGGTTTGGTGACAAAATATTAGAGGGCTGCAAAGTTACGGTACTCCAAAGTTGAACATTTTTCCCTTAGACTAACATTACGGCCATCGCCTTCACCATATATCTCGAAACGCTCAATACGGACTTTTCATGAGGAAAATGCTTAGCCCTAATTAGGGCCAAGTGCAAACTAGCCAGGAAAGTAATCAATTATATGAAATGTTTTATTTTTTTCTATGTCGTACGGTTCCTGAGATATAAGCAATTTAGTATTCCAAGTGTTCATTTTCTGCTCCGAGGCCCATTATTATGCATACATTCTTTGTATTCACTGTGTTTCTCAATGCAGCTTTTGGGGGAAAAAAGGGTGCGCATTTTCATTACTGTTACAGTTAGTGTTTCCACTTGCGTTTCCGTAACCGTTTGCATTACCATTCCCGTCTACTCCACCGTGTGCGTTACCCTTAGCGTTTTTGCTTGCGTTTGCATTACTGTTAACATTTGCATTTCCATTACTGTTTTTGTTTGCATTTCCTTTTTGCGTCACCGTGTGCATTTCCATTTGCGTTTCCGTACACGCTTCCATTTGCTTTTCCGTTTCTGTTTGTGTTTCCTTTGGCATCATCATTGCTCTTCCTGTAAGTGTTTGCATTTCCAATTGCATTACCGTGACCATGCGTGTTACGATTTGCATTTCCGTATACGCTTACATTTGCGTTTCTGTTTTCATTAACGTTTGCGCTTGTGTTTCTATTACCATTTGTGTTATTGTTTATGTTTGCGTCACCATGTGCATTACCATTTGCGCTTGCGTTTGCGTTACTGTTACTTCACTATTTATAGTGCACATTCTCAGAAAGAAGGCAAATTCATGGCAAAAAAATCCTTTTAATGCATCAGTTAGGGTTGTTCCACAGCGACAAAAGCGAGGAAATTCGGTGTTACGGTTGAAAACCCTAACTGCGCATTCCCCCCCCACCACCACCACACACACACATATACATGCAAGTAGGGGAAGGACCACGGCAACACAACCAGCAGCAGGTAATAGGAATAACATACAACTATCGAAACCATGAAACCACACACCCATGCTCCCATCAGGCTGTGGAATGGGGTCATCACTGCTAACTGTCATCCCAGACATTCCACACACCGCTAAACACATATAGTGCAATGACACTTTCATGTTTGCGATAGTATTTTGTGAAAGCATGCTCCTAATGACTGCACATCTTTGCCATCATCCTACAAGCAAATGGTTGGGTCCTTTGGACTGACATTTGCACTGTGGCAAGACCTGGTCCCACAGATGTGCTTTTTCCTCCTATTGTGCTAAAATACTTAAGGATTACAAAGTTACACTGTTCCAAAATTGAGCAATTTGCCATAGACTCACATTGCGGCGCCCACGACGCCTTTCACCACCCATATGTTGAAAACAAAGCAAGGTACACAATTTTTGCTACTGCCAGCTTTGTTCGCCATTATGTGAACTAACGTCGAAGAACAACTTTGTAAATAATACAGCATATCTGAAGTTGAATTTCTCCACTTCCTACAGTGACACAGGTATACACCTCCTCCTGGATGTGTGTGATTGGTTGTGTTGCCTTGGTCCTTCCCAAAACTTTGTAGGGCACCCCTGGGCTGAGAAAAGACATTTTTAAATCTGGAGATCTCGTCCCTCGCTCTTTGTTTGCGAGCAAGCAATTTCTTTGATCGCGACCCTGCAAATTCTTTGACTGCGAGACTTTTTGATCGCGATCGTGCATCGCGAGTGAGGGACAAGATGGGCAGATTAAAAAATCTATTTTCTCAGCCCAGGGGTGTCCTAGGAAGACAAATGAGGGTGGGTTGTACTCAGGAGGCTTCATTCTGATGAACCATGGTGGTGGTTTACCGCAATTCTTTCATTTTTTTAAATTAGAAAAGTTTTTATTCTTTGGTCGTGACCCTGCAAATTCTTTGATCGTGAGCCTGCAAATTCTTTGATTGCAAGATTCTTTGATCGCCATCTTTGATCGTGAGGGAGGGACAAGATGGACAGATTTTTTTATAATGGAATAGATAGGGAAATTTTACCTATCTTTGAGATTGAATATCTCGGCAATGGTTTGGTCTTTTTACTTGAAATTTGGAGGGTGTTTACGGCATGCACTGTAGATGTGAGTTATGGTGTTTACATGTCAGAGAATTTTTTTTTTTTGTGGAGATATTGCATGACACACTTTACGTGTTGCAGACAGTGTTTTGGATTGTGCTGGTGGCTTAAAATTGATAGGGTTCTTAGCCTTAGTGTCATGGATATAGTTTTCAGTTGTTGTGTTTGTTAAATGTCAACAGGTATGGAACTGTGCCACTCTGACGAATGAAAATTTCAAATTTTGACATGTTATATCTCTGACACGGCTTGGTCTTTTTACTTGAAATTTGGAGGGTGCTGACGACATGTCCAGTAGATGTCAATAGCGGTGTTTATGTGTTGGATAATATATTTTTTGCTGAGATATTGTGTGGCGCAGTTTATGTTTTCTGGACAGCAATTTCTATTGCTCTACTACATTAACATTTGTTTGGTGGCTGGCCTTGGTGTTCTCAATGTACTTTTTAGTCATTAGGTGTGTAATGTGGTCCGACACTTACAATTCGAGCCCTGTGCTCCCACCAACTTGCTCAACCTTCTACTTTTCTATTCTTTCTTAAAAAGTAAGGAAATTCTATGCAAAAAACTTCGTTAATGTATCAGTTAGGGTTCTTCTACAGCGAATAAAGCGAGAAAATTAGATTTTAGGGTTCCCACCCCTTGCACCCCACCCCAGCCCGTCCCCACCAACAGGCACCGGGTGTGTGTTGGGGTCATCGCCCTAACTCTCACCCCATTCTCCTACACTGCACCACCTGAGCTTGTTTACACATGGGATGGGGTGAGAGTTATGGCCGATGACCCCAATGCACACCCGATGCCTGTTGGTGGGGCGGGCTGGGGTGCAGGTGGAACCAAAATTGAATTTCCTCACTTTTTTTCACTGTAGAAGAAGTCAACTGATGCATTAATTATATTTTTGCATAGAATATATATATATATATATATATATATATATATATATATATATATTTATAAAATGGTGTGGTAAAATCATAAAAATCCCACTTATACAATTGGACAAAACACGTCACATGACCGTGCATTATTTCCCAACGACCGCACACCTAGCACTACGACCGCACGCCTAAACTACTTTCCATTCCTCAAAACCTTTTCACCAGCAGCAAGACCATTCCACACCTGCTGCAGCTAGACACCCACACTAACACACATATGCAACTGACACCCTGTAACCACTGTGACCAGTCTGATTAACATAAACCTAACTGTATATATATAAAAGTACAACATACATTATTTTGTACTCTTCTCCTCATTTCAAGCCTTTACATACATTATTTTGTAGTCTTGTCTTCAGTTCAAGCCTTTACATTGACAATACCGCGATCCTAAACACAGTACTTTCACTTTCAATACAGAAATGTAGCGTGACCAAGCGGTGCTCATTTTACAAAGTCAGAAGCTGTTAGCTGGTGAAAGTAAGACGTGCAGTGTTTAAAAATTAGAAAAGTCAGTGCCTTTTCACTTTCAATAAGAAATGTAAGCGTGCGGCGATGTGCTCATTTTACAAAGTCAGAAGCTGTTAGCTGGTGAAAGTAAGACTGCAGTGTTTAAAAATTGAAAGTCAGTCCTTTTACTGGTTCTCTCCGTAATCCAAAATAGTAGCTCCATTTCCGATGCGAACAGCGATGACAGAGACTGAAGTCAATGTAATTTTAGAAACAGACGACGAGCAGTGTCTGCAAGCAAACATCTCGTGCCTCCGCCTCCACGCTTCTAAAATTACCGACTCACCTCAATCTACCCTCACAGCTTCCGTGACACAATGTGGAACTAGTACTAAAGAAAACGGACAGAAACTAATAAAAGGCACAGACTTTTCTAATTTTTTAAACACACCACGCCTTACTTTCACAACCTAACAGCTTCTCATTTTAAATGAGCACCACTCGGTCACGCTTACATTTGGGCAATTAAAGTGACAGTACTATAAACACATACTTTTTTTGACACCACAAAGGACTACTAAAACTTAAATTCATTTAAAATACAGTTTTAACACCAAAAGTGTCACCTCTACAAACAAACATTTAATTACCAACTCACAGAAGGACTACTTCCCACCCCCGTAAAAATCTATATTATTTTATAAGATATATTACTGAGGGCGGTCGCTGCTTCGATGTACGCACGCCCAGCAGTTGACGACCGCCCACAGCCTGCGGCGCGAGACAACACACCAAGGCGCGCGTGATATCAGAGCGCCGCCGCACACCTCAGAGTGGTATATCTATTACATATAATATATATGGATATTACTTTGAGGTGGATGGCGCTGATACACGCGACGCCTTGGTGCGCACGCACGAGGCCGCAGCGCCGAAGTGCGCCAACCGCCCAAGGCTGCACGTGATATCAGAGCGCACTGCACACCTCAGAGTGGTTTATCTATCTTATAAAATGTCAAATTGTTTTGGAGGGAGGTAAAAGTGCAGGTGTGCGGTCGCGCTCTGATATACGCACGGTCATGTGATGCTGCTCAGCTAATGATATTGCTGCAATTTCCCTACCCATTTTATAAATATATATATATATATATATATATATATATATCCCCCCTTCCTCCAAGGTATACATATTGATGTCTTTCAGTCTTTCCTCATATGTTTTCTGGTGCAATCCTTTCACCATTTTTGTTGCCCTTCTCTGGACCACCTCTATTCTGTCAATATCCTTCCAGAGATGCGGTCTCCAGAACTGAGCACAGTATTCCAGATGTGGTCTAATTGTCTTTACAGTGGCATCACCACCTCCTGTTTTCTACTGGTGATGCCCCTCTCTATGCACCCCAGCATCCCTCCAACCCTCCACCGCCTTTTCACATTGCTTGGCCACCTTCAGGTCACCTATTATATATACCCCCAGGTCCCTTTCCAGTTTTGTTGTTGTTAGAATCCCCCCCTCCATTTTTTATTTCTCTCCAGGATTCCTGTGGCCCAAGTGCATAACTTTGCACTTTTTTGTACTGAATTTAAGCTGCCACTTTCTTGACCACTCCTCCAATTTGCCTAGGTCTCTTTTCATTTTTTCCACCTTGTCTGGAGTGTTTACCCTACTGCAGATCTTGGTGTCATCTGCAAAGAGGCACACCTTCCCTTCCAGCCCCTCCGCAATGTCACTAATGAAGACATTGAAGAGGACCAACCCCAGAACTGAACCCTGTGGCACCCCACTGGTCACCTCCCTCTCCTGGGATTGTACTCCCTTCACCACCACTCTCTGTATCCTGTTGCTCAGCCAATTTCTGACCCATTGTAACACCTTGGGACCTACTCCAAGACTGCACAACTTGTTTACTGGCCTCCTGTGTGGGACAGTGTCAAATGCCTTGCTAAAATCTAGGTAGGCCATGTCCACCACCCCTTCCTGATCCACCACCTTGGTTACCCAGTCGAAGAACTCTATCAGATTTGTTTGAGAAGATCTCCCTCCTGTGAATACATGTTGCCTCGGGTCTTGTGCCACACTGGCCTCCAGATATGCCACAATCCTTTCCTTTAACATGGATTCCATGTTTCTCCCCACCACTGAGGTCAAGCTGACCGGCCTGTAATTTCCAGCCTACACCTTGCTCCCACTTTTGTGTAGTGGTACCATGTTCACCCTCCTCCAGTCCTCTGGCACCACTCCCTCCTCCAGTGATTTGTTAAATAGGGCTGTCAGTGGTGCTCCTAGTACCTCCCTCAGTTCTTTCAGTGTTCTGCGATGCATCCCATCTGGTCCCATTGCCTTGTCCACTTTTAGTTTCAAGAGTTTCTTTAGGACTCTCTCCTCCGTGAATGTACTAATGTCCACCTCCCCTCCCCCGTGTGTGTTTCTACCCCCTAATTTTATTCCATCCCCTTCCCCTTCCTTTGTAAATACTGAGTAGAAATACTATAGAAATACTTAGAATTTCTGCTTTTTCTAGGTCCCCTTCTGCACACTCCCTCCCCTTTATTCAACCTCACAATCCCTCCATTGGTCTTCTTCCTTTCCCTGATATACCTGAAGGTTTTGTAATCTTCTTTTACTGACTTTCCTATCCTTTCTTCAGTTTGTGCCTTTGCACACCTGACTGCTTTCCCCACCTCCTTTTGTTTTGCCTGGTACACTTCCCTGTCTACCTCAGTCTGTGTTTTCTTGTACTTTCTAAACACCTGTTTGTTTGTTTTTCTCAACCTTCCCTGCTATCTCTTTTGAAAACCATAGTTTTTTTTCCTTTCTTTTTGCTTTATTAACTTTACTCAGGTGCATGTTGTCTCTGCTATGGCTACTGTTCCTCCACTCCCCCCCTCCTCCTTTGCCAGTATTTTCAAGAAGTGTTCCCCCATTTTTGCAAAGTCTGCCCACTTGAAGTCCAGGATCTTTACTTTTGACTGGCTCAACTCTACTACTGTCTTTACCTTAAACCACACTTTTTGGTGATTGCTGGTCCCTAGATGGCTGCCTACTGATAGATCTTCTGTCGCCGTTTGTGAGAACAAAGTCTGGTATTGCTCCCTCTCGTGTAGGCTCCTTTACCAGCTATCTGAGGCATGCCCCTTCCAGGGCTTCCAGGATGTCTCTGCTCCTGGCAGTGGCTGCTGCATATGTGTTCCACTTAATACATGGCATGTTTAGGTCCTTCACCAGCCATACCTCCCCTTTCTCTGCCATTTTGTGCATGGTTTCCACTAATACCCTGTCTATTTCTTCCCCTTGTGCTGGAGGTCTGTAGACAACTCCAGTGCAGATGGTGGTGCCATTTCCCATCTCTAATGTGACCCACAGAGCCTATTCCCCTTCCTGTCTTCTCCCATCTCCATTGCTTTGATTCCCTCTCTGATATACATAGCCACCTCTCCCCCCTTTTTGCCCTCCCTGTCTCTCCTAAAGATGGTGTACCCTGGTATGATAACATCCCAGTCATGGTTTCCTGTGTACCATGTTTCAGTGACAATGTCTAGGTGTTCCTCCACCATTAAGGCTGCTAGGTCTAGGATCTGTTTTCCAGGTTCTGGATATTCGTACACATGGCTTTCCATGTTTTGGTCCCCCCACCTGTACCAGCTCCTCCCCATCCCATTCCCTATGTCCTCCCTCCATGCCTCCCCTGCTATTTCCTTCCTTCGTGTTTCCTTTTGTTGCTCTCACAGACCTGGTATCAGTCTGTGTGTCTACCTCACCCTGTGGTGGTGGGGGGCAGTTGTTTTTTCCCTGCTTAATTCCACCCCCCGGCTAGTTTAAATGTTTGCCAATGAAACATTTAAACCTCTCACTAAGGATATCGGTTCCCCACACCCAGATGGATGCAGGCCATCCCTCCCATGCAAGCATGTATCTCTACAGGTGGTCCCCCAGCCCCCAATGTATTCTTTTCTCTCAGCTCTGCACCAGCTCCTCAGCCATTCATTGAATCCCCTGGTGTGGAGTAGCCTAGCCTCCCCCATGCGATTGACAAGTAGTACTTCCAAGAAAGTTACCGTACATGCCACCTAAGACCCCTCCCCAACTCTGTGAACTCCCTCTGCAGTGTCCTCACCTCGTCCCCAGCCAGGTCATTCGTCCCCAGGTAGACAATGACATCTAGTGTGCCCTCCAGTCTTGCCACCCCAGCAATCCTTTGGATTCACTTCTGATTCCTCCAAACCTTGGTGCCTGGTAGGCATCTGACCTCCCTGTTTCCTGCCCCCAGGACTACTCCCCTAATAATAGAGTCCCCACTAGTAGTTGCTTCCTTCTCCTCTGGGATCTCATGCTGTCCCCCCAGGGGTCTCCACTGTGGAGGATCCCCACATCCACCTTGTCCACCACTGCAGGTTTCTCACTGAGACAGTCCCACCCTGACAGAACAGCATAGGAGTTGTGGATTGAAACCTCAGGTTGGATTTGCCTCTGCCCCACCTCCCTTAGCCTCTCTGAGCCCACCTTTGTCCAGCCTCTCCTCATTCCTGGCATCCTTTGAGGCAGCGAGTGTGGATTTGGTGGTCCCTAGGTAGGGGGAGGAAGCCTCCTGAACCCTAGCCAACTCGGCCTGGAGACGAGCAACCTCCTCCCTCAACCTAGAGAGGTGCCTGCAGATGAGGCAGCACTTCAGTCTCCAGAACGTCTCCCCTATAGACTGCCGCCCCACAGCCACTGCATTGCACCACTCCCAACATGACTATTGTTGATTTTTTTCTCTCTCTCTCTCCCCATTATACTCTGCCAGATTTGGACATTCCATCCCCCCACCCTGTCTAAATGTGATAAGGAATTCTAAGGTTGCCCCCTCCTTTATTTTAAAAAAATATGTTACGTATCTTCATTTATTGTTTCTTCTCCATTTTACCTAAGACTGCTTGAAGACAATAAATCAAGTGTGGTATAGCCATCATTTTTATTGTATCTATTTGACCCCAAAGAGAGAGAGAAATAATGACTACCATGTATCCAGGAGGTTAGAAATTTGGGGAGTTGTAATTCTCATATTTAGTTCTGTAGTTCTCTGTATATCTGAGATGAACTGTATGCATAGGTATTTTATAGAATTTTCTAAGTTCATGCAGTATGTTGAAAAATGTTTTGTTTCATCTGATACAATGGTAAGTGGTAGAACAATAGATTTGGTCATCTTCAATTTGTATCCAGATAACATTTAAGAATTTTTGAATTTCATGTGCAAGTACTGGAGAAGATGTGTTGGGGTTTGAAAGAAAAATCTTTAAATCACCCACATATGCATTTACTTTAACCTCTGTCCTGTCCACCTGTAAACCTTGTATCTGTGAGTTGTATCTTAAGTGTTAGAGCATAGCTTCTAGGGAAATTATAAACAAAATTGGAGACAGCCCTGTTGAACCCCATTATACATTTCCATTGGTGGTGTTCTTTACTGGTTTATTTTTAAATATGCTACTGGGTGACTGTAAAAAAGCTCAATGATATTCAATATAGAGGATTGTCTATGGGGAGTCATTCACAACAAGGATATTCTCAATCGAGAGGTATCCTTGGCAATGTTAGACCTAGAGAGCGAAGCTCAAGAGGTTGTCTGTTGCCAAGGAGACCTCAAGATTTGAGAAGATCCTTGTTTGTGAATGACTCCCCATAGACAATATTTTATAGTGTATGGGGAGTCTATTCATGAAAAAACAGTGAATGGATGCAGAAATATTTTAGATCAAGCCTTACTTGGCTTCATGTTGTGGCTCACTCCAGCGTTACTCGCTTCCCTCGCCGACGCAGCTGCTAAATCGCGCATGCACAAATGCATTCGATCTTGTTGTGCTGCACCGGTGATGTACTCAGCACAGCACAACAAGATTGTTATGCACTGAAGCAAGCACAACACTGTTGGGAGCATGGATTTCCATGCTCAACAGCATTCTACCATACACTATAAACTTATCAGAAATGTAACTTGCGTTAAACATTCCAGCATAAAAGGCCTTTGCAGTAAATCAAAAGCCTTTGAGGAATATAACGCTAAAGTCACAACTTCTGATTGACTGTTTTTATTGAGTTCCAGTTACAACTGAGTATTCCTAGGGCCTTGAAAAATAGAATGGCCTTTCACAAAACCCATTTAGCTGGGACTAATGATCCCTGGCAATGTCATTTGTATATTTTTTACTACTAGTTTAGCAATAATTTTGTAGTCGACATTAAGTAATGCAACAGGTCTATAATTTTCAGGATATATTTTAGTCTTACCTTCCTTGTGTATTAAAATAACTTAAGTGTCTGGCATAGAAGGTGGTACAGTCTACCTTTTTAACAGGCATTTCAAGGGTCATCAGTTTCAGCCAAGAAGCTAATTAGAAACATAGAATTTGATGGCAGATCAGGACCGCTTGGCCCACCCAGTCTGACAGTTTCTCTACCTAATGGATAAGCTGCAGATCCTAGTTAACCAACAGCCTACTTCTTCCTACCCCCACCCCTAGAATTGCCTTATGACTGTCCCATGAATTCTTGAATTCCACCACTGTTTTTGACTCCACAGTCTCCTCCGGATGGCCGTTCCATGCATCCACAACCCTCTCTGTGAAAAAATACTTCCATACATTACCTCTGAGCCGCCTCCCCTCTATCTTCAAATTGTGCCCCCTTGTTCTTGCACACCTCTTTTTCTGAAAGATGCTATCCTCTTGGACTTTGTTGATTCCCTTGAGGTACTTGAAAGTTTCTATCATGTCTCCCCTCTTTTCCTCCTTTCCTCAAGGGTATACATATTAAGCTCCTTTAGTCTTTCTTCATATGTTTTCTGGTGCAGACCCTGCACCATTTTGGTTGCCCTCCTCTGGACTGCCTCCATCCTGTTTATGTCTTTGTGGAGACTGGGTCTCCAGAACTGTACGCAGTACTCCAGATGGGGTCTCACCAGCTGTCTGTACAGAGGGATAACAACTTCCTGTTTTCTACTGGTGATACCTCTCCCTATGCATACCAGTATCCCCCCAGCCCTCCTTACTGTCCTCTCACATTGCTTGACCACCTTTAGGTCATCTGATATGACTACCTCCAGGTCCCTTTCCATTTTTGTTGTTGTTAGTATCTCAACCCCCATTGTGTACTCTTCCCCTGGGTTTTTGTTTCCCAGGTATATTATCTTGCACTTCTTAGCATTGAATCTAAGCTGCCATACATCTGACCATTCCTCCAACCTTGCCAAGTCCCTTCTCATTCTTTCCACCCCACCTTGTGTATCAACTCTGTTGCAGATCTTTGTGTCATCTGCAAATGACATACTTTCCCTTCCAGTCCCTCTGCAATGTCGCTTATAAAGACACTGAAGAGGAACGGTCCTAGTACTGAACACCGTGGTACCCCACTAGTAATCCCTCTTTCTTCAGAGTTGACTCCGTTTACTATTACCCTCTGTGTCCTGTTCTCCAGCCAATTCTTTACCCAGGCTACCATCTTGGGACCCACTCACAGGCTGGCTAACTTGTATATTAATCTTTTGTGTGGGACTGTGTCAAATGCCTTGCTAAAGTCTAGGTAGGCCATGTCCACAGCCCCTCCCTGACCTAGTACTTTGGTCACCCAGTCAAAGAAATCTATTAGATTCATCTGACATGACCTTCCCGCTGTGAATCCATGCTGCCTTGGGTCCTGTACCCCTCTGGCCTCTAGGTACTCGACAATTCTTTCCTTCAGAAGTGATTCCATTATTTTCCCTATCACTGAGGTTAAACTAACAGGTCTGTAGTGTTCTGCTTCTGCTCTGCTCCCACTTTTGTGAAGTGGAATCACATCTGCCCTCCTCCAGTCCTCAGGTACCACTCCATCCTCCCATGATTTGTTAAAGAGGGTAGTCAGTGGTGTCACTAGTTCTACCCTTAGTTCTTTTAGAAGTCTGGGATGAATCCCATCAGGCCCCATTGCTTTGTCCACCTTCAGTTTTAAGAGTTCTTTCAGAACCCTTTCTTCTGTAAATGGGCTGGTATCAACTCCTGTATCCAGAGTGTTTCTATTGTTTGGTTTAGGTACCTCCCCCTTTTCATTTGTGAATACTGAGCAAAAATATTTGTTTAGTATCTCTGCCTTTTCACAGTCACCCTCTGCCCACTCACTCCCCTTTATTAAGCCACACTATTCCTCCCTTGGCCTTTCTTCACTCCCTGGTGTACCTATAAAAGGTTGTATCCCCCTTCTTAACTGAGTTGGCTATCTTTTCCTCAGTTTGGGCCTTTGCTGTTCTGATTCTTCAGAAAAAGCAGAATAGAACTTGGTTATAAAGCCATTCATACCAGGTGATTTTTCCTTTGGTAAAGCATTTATTATTTACTTGTTATCATGTAAAGTAATAGCTGGATCTTAAATTTTGAAAAGCTGTGGTAGATTGACTAATTTTATATAATTTGATTAAAGTTGTTAAATTATTTTACAGTATTCAAAAAAAACTTGCCCAATATCTTGATGTTGTCTAAAATATTAGTTTTATAATCTATTAGTTTAATAATTGCATTTTTTCTTGGTGCTTTTTTAACGTATAACATAGGAGACACCCACTTTTGTTCCCATTAAAATAGAAGTTTGATTTTAATATTCAAAAATATTTTTATCTTGATTTATGATGTAATTTTTTTTTTGTGTTGTCTCTTTCTTTTCTAACAACTCCCTGTTGTTAGGCAATAATGTTTTCAATTGTTAATCTAATTCTCTAATTTGTGCCTCCATATGTTGAACATCTTTCTTCTTAATTTTATTAAATTTTGATCTCAAAACTTAGAACCCCCATTACAGCTTTAAAAACATCCCAGAGTTGGACCATGTCCAGCACCCAGTTTTTCTGTTGTTTTTTTTTTTTTTTTGCAGCTACTCTTATTTTTCTCTCCAGGCACTGTCGGCTATCCCACAGCCCCCTCCCCTGCTCACAGCTTACCTCTTGGTGTGTCCCCATGGCTATGCCCCCTGTGGCAGGGTGGCAGGAGCCCCTCCACCATCTCTTACAAATCCAGAACTGAGGGTTACTGCCCATCATGAAGGTGGCACCTGCATGGATCTGGTCATTCTGCCTGTCAGTGCCTTCTGTTTTCCCGCCATTTTCTCCCCAAGATGCAGCATGGTCAAGGAGTGAGCGTGCATGCTACCATACACACTCCTCCAAGTGTCTGCTGCATCTAATGCTCTTCTTGAGCTTCAGTGCACTAGTTCCCAGCCTCTGCTAGGGGCTAGTTGTACATCAAGAGCTGGTGTCCCCCCTACCCCAGAGAAGGAGAGCAGTCCTCAGACATTTAATCCTTCTCCTCTCCTGCTGACCCCCGACAACCTGTGCTTGTTCCCGAACATGGGTTGCTGGCATGGTGTGAGGTAGGGCATCCAGCACCTCAGCCTTCAGCACCACCGGGCTGGCTCAGCACCCGGTTGCAATTTAAAAAAAACTAGAACTATTAAATTTGTTCCTTAATATGTTCAATAGTCTAAGTAATGAGTTCTCAGATATCCACTGTTTGGTCTTAACTTGTCTAATTGGAAGGAAGATCACTGCAATCATAGTGTGATCTGAAATTAATATTGGGGCAACTTCTACTTCTGTTATTTCTGAAAACAGGTGATTTGAACATAGGGCATAGTCCAGCCTGGAGAAGCTGTTATTAGATTTTGAGTGGTATATGTATTTTTTCTTTTTCAACTATGTATGGCACCATACATCTATTAAATTATTATTAGATTAAAAAAGTATTACATCATTTTAATTTTTTCCTATCCTCAGAGGATAAGGTTACATTTTGTCTATATCAGGTGAAGTGTAAACATGAAAGTCCCTGGCAATTATAAGAGGATAAGGGGCCAAAGTCATAATGCCTTGTACTATTCCATTCAAAAAGTTTTGATAGTCCAAAAAGGAGGCATACTGTATACTGAAGAAATAATATAATCTATACCAAGGATCTTTGCTTTTATCATTATTATTCTACCTTCAGCATCTTTATAAGAATCTTGATATTCAAATTCTAAGTTTTTTCCATATTAGAATAGCACAACCACTGCTCCTTGGTGTATCTAAAGAGTAGTATACTTGTCCAACCCATAATGCTTTAAGTTTTTTAGCTTTGTTTTCTGATAAGTGTATTTCCTGTAAAAATGATAAATCAATTTGTTTTTTATTTGCATAAGTCAAAATTATTTTATGCTTAACTGGGGAGGGCATCCTATTAATGTTCCACATGACCAAATGTATAATTAAATTTTGTGATGATATCTATATCTGTATATCAAACATAAACTGCATGTATCTTTTTAGTATTTGTAATCTTTATTGAGAAACTTGTTACTTGTTACATGTTATTCTAAAGAAAATAAACAGAATTACAGAATTCATCAAATTATTCATTAAAGAAAAGAACGCCCTTCTATCTAACATGTCCATGTTCACTTTCAGGTTTGTAAGTGAAATTTGCAGACATTTTCCTTTAGGTTGCTTGTGGAGCCTCATGCCTTGCTGACCCCCCCCCCACCTCATGTTTAGCATAGAAAGTTTCACATCTGTCTTTATGTAACGTTATACAATGGCGGGGTAAAATCATGTCATCTGATTGGCTCTTATTTATGTGTAAAATATGGTTTACACATGGCTAAAAAAAAGGAATGCTCGGCAGTCTGGAACCCAGATCGATAGGCATTTGGAACACAGGCATTTTAGTTAGCCCCCTACAGCCAGAACTGATTTTCCACCACAAACATGGCTGCTACTGTTACACTGTAAAAAAAAACTTCAACTGGGCCCTAAAAATAAAACGATCTTAAATGAAAAATAAAATAAGTGAATTAAATGTTGTTTCCCTGATTACCACACTCTCCTTACATACATAAACAAATTAGAAACAATAACTATTGTTTACAGTTTTCACTACAACTGTTTCTTTGCGGACAGTGAAAAATTCCCCTTCTATCTTTACCTGCTCATCAGGGAACTCTCTTCTTCTTGCCCTGACAGTGAGATAAATAAGTCTCTGACTATAACAAAGGCCTTTGTTATCTGTGTGTAGAGTGTGTTAGGAGAGAAACATTCTACCAGTGGAAATGATCAGAAGTTTGAATCCATGTATTCCATGGTAAACATTCCATGACAAACATTCCATATCTTGAATGTGGGGAAAAACAGAGAAGTAAAAACAGGAAGAAGAAAGTAGACAGCAATACAATTACATCATCAATGGCGTCATCTGTAGTGGGCGAAATGACTATTTTATCATAAAGTCACACAAGTAAATCTATTGTTTCTATATATAAACATGTTTTTCCCAACTGTAAAAAGTTTTTAAAAAGGAGCCTATTTTATAAGCACAATAAGGCACTCTGGGATGTGTGTGGAACACATTTTACTGCACGATCAGTGGCTAAAGTCACTTAGCCTTCAGCCTCATACTAGAGTTCATACTGAAGAGAATAAGGAAGTCAAAAGGCATTTCCCATAAGGACCTCCCCCATCATTCAGTGGCGATGACCTAAGTCACCAACTTCTGTAAGGAATCTATCTCACCTTTTTTTAAATATACTTATACTTTCAGAATCAACCAGCTCCTGTGGCAAACCATTCCACCATCTAACTGCCCTAGTCCTAAATCCATTTCTTCTCCACTCTGTTCTCACCGTCTCCTCCCTCAATTGTTTATTATGACACCGGCATCTCCTTCTCTGAGATCCTGCCAGTCTGGGAGAGGGGAGCAGATGGACGGAAGGTCAGAGAAGGGGAGATAAGGGAGCTGAACACGTGGCTTAAGGGCTGGTGCCAGGAAAAAGGACACAGATTTGTAGGGAACTGGCAACAGTTCTGGAAGTGAAAGTTCTTTAAATTTGATGGACTGCATCTGACTAAGGGAGGAGTCAGTGCATTGGGGCAGAGTTTGGCGTCTTTGCAGAATATTTAAACTAGCAAATGTGGAGGTGCAGCACCCCATACGTTGAATGGGAAGAACACCCCTCCCCCCTCAGCTAGTGGTCAAACAGGGATTCAGCATGTTTGCAGTTCATTTGCATCACCAGGTAAGAAAAAAGGTTTGTCTCCCCATACGACCTGACAGGGTAATGCCAAACCTCACCCAACAACAACTAACACACCAAAATCTGGCCAATGGAAAATCATGTACACAAATGCTCACAGCCTGGGAAATAAGATCCCAGACCTGCAGGCAATAATGTCAGAGGCTAAACTGGATATAGTAGCAATTAGTGAGACATGGTTTACCAGTAACCACACTTGGGAGACTTCAGTACCTGGCTATGTATTGTTCAGAAGAGACCGAGGTGCAAAAAGGGGGGGAGGAGTGGCCCTGTATGTCAATGAAAATATCAAAGCTACAGAAATTCAAAATACACATAAGGAGCCAGAAGAACTGTGGGTCACCCTGGAAACAGGAAATGGGACAACCATAAGAACTGGGGTTGTCTACAAGCCCCCAGACCAGGGGAGGGATAGACACATTACTGTTAGAAGATACAAAAATGACAGCTAAAGGGAGGTTCTGATAATGGGAGGCTTGACATGCAGATACAGATTGGTCAATACTAGCAGGAACATCTGCCAGAACTAGACACATAGTGGATTCCCTGCAGGGAGGGCCTCAAACAACTGGTACAGCAACCCACAGAGACAGGGCTATCCTAGATCTAATACTGACTAACAAGGAAGGGATCACAGATCTCCAGGTAGAAGGTCACCTGGGGCCAGTGACCATCACATGGTATGGTTCAATTTGGCTACTACATCTAAATCATCCCATTCCAAGGCAAAAATATGGGACTTTAGAGGAGCTGACTTTGATAAGATGGCCAACAGAGTTAAGCTAGCCCTGGCAAAAGAAACACAGGTGAGGGGTATAGGCAAAGTGGGCAAGCATTATGATGCAATACTTGAAGCAACATCCCATTGTGTTAGACAGAAAAGGAAGTGCAAAAGAAGAAGGAAACCACTTTGGTTCTCAAATACAGTAGCAGAAAAGGTCAGAGCCAAAGGCTGGCCTTCAGGAATATAAGGAACACAACGGATGAAGATAGGAGGCATACAAACTACCCTAAGGGAAGCAGGGAAGGCAGTAAGGCAGGCAAAGTCCCAAACTGAGGAAAACTAGCACAAACAGTAAAGAAGGTGACAAGACTTTCTATAGATACATTAGTGAAAGGAGAAAGTCCAGAGGGTATTGCTAGCTTAATGGAGAAAAGGAGCATGTGAGGAGGAGGACCCTGTAAAGGCATCTATCCTAAATAGATACTTTTGCTCAGTATTTACTGAAGAGAAGGTAGGCAGGGCCCACAGCTCAGCATCATGGACACAGGGGAGGGAGGTGAGCACTACTCCTTCACAAAAGAAAGGGTCCTACAAGAGCTTGTAAGCTCAGGGTGGATAAGGCAATGGGACCTGATGGCATACATCCCAGGGTACTTAAGGAGCTAAAGGTGGAACTAGCAGAGCCATTAGCAGAACTGTTTAGTGAGTCTCTGAGCACAGGAGAGGTCCCAGAAGACTGGAGAAGGGCTCATGTGATCCCGCTCCACAAGAGTGGTAGCAGGGAGGAGGCAGGGAACTACAGACCAGTCAGTCTTACCTCAGTAGTGGGCAAGATAATGGAGGCACTCCTTAAGGAAAGGATAGTGCAACACCTGGAATCCATAGGGCACAGGATCCAAGACAGCATGGGTTTACAAAAGGAAGGTCCTGTCAAACTAATCTCATAGATTTCTTTGACTGGGTAACCAGAGTGGTGGACCAAGGGGGAGCAGTTGATGTCACCTACCTTGACTTCAGCAAAGCTTTTACACTGTTCCACATAGAAGATTGATAAATAAGCTGGGTAGGCTCGGGTGGGTCAGAAGTTGGTCAACTGGGTAGCAAACTGGTTGACGGGCGAAAACAGAGAGTGGTGGTAAATGGTATACAGTCAGAAGAGATGCAAGTCACAAGTGGGGTACCTCAGGGATCAGTCCTGGGGCCAGTCCTCTTCAACATCTTCATTAGTGACCATGCAGATGGACTAGAGGGTAAGGCTTGTCTGTTTGCAGATGACACCAAGATCTGCAACAGAGCAGATGATCCAGATGGGGTGGGCAGAATGAGAAGAGATCTGGATAAACAAGCAAAATGGTCAGAAGAGTGGCAACTGGGATTTAATGCAAAGAAGTGCAAGATCATGCACATAGGAAGAGAAACCCTGAAGCCACCTGTAGGCTGGGAGGAGTTGCTAGCAGTCACAAAGGAAGAAAGAGACTTGGGCATCATCATCACTGATGACCTGAAATCATTCAAGCAGACCACTAAAGCAGTAGGTAAGGCTAGGGGGGGTGCTAGGGTGTATTAGTAGGGGTATCACAAGTTGTAAGAGGGAGGTAATAATCCCTCTTTACAAGACACTGGTTAGGCCCCATCTGGAGTACTGCATGCAGTATTGGAGGCCACACCTTCACAAGGACATTAACCAAATTGAGGCAGTCCAGAGAAGAGCAACCAAAATGGTGTAGGACTGCATCAGAAGACATATGAGGACAGATTAACAGAGCTCAATATGTATACCCTTGAGCAAAGGAGGGAGAGAGGTGATATGATCGAGGCATTCAAACACCTTAAGGGCATTAACAAGGTGAAAGAGTCTAACATGTTTAAATATAAGAAAAATAGCAGGACAAGAGGACACAGCATGAGATTAGAAGGGGGGCGATTAAGGGGGAATGTGAGAATTATTTTTCACAGAAAGGGTGGTGGATGCATGGAATGGCTTACCACAAGAAGTGGTGGCTATGAATACAGTGCAGGGCTTCAAACAGGCAAGGGATAGGCATAAGGGAGCAATACAAATGACTATGAATAGATAGGCCACTGACAGAGCAAAGGCCGATGGCACATTTATAAGGTAGAAAAAAGAAATGTGCAGACTGGATGGGCCTTGCGGTCCTTATCTGCTGTCAACTTCTATGTTTCTATGTTTCTATGTAAATAATAAGGTTTATCTATTAACTCCAACCCCAAGTCAAATTCTAACACTTCATCTTTCAAAATTTTAAATAATAACAATAAATTATCCCTCTTTCTTCTACTCTCCAATGTCCACAAACTCAATCCTTCCAACCTCTCATCATAAGATCTATCCCTCCCACCCCTTATCATTTTTGTATAGGTTCTCTATGGTCTCTCTATTACCCTAATATATTTCACCAGATAAGGACAGAAGACTGCAGAACAGTAATCCAAAATAAACCTGACCATGCAACAACACCTTCTTACTCCTAGATTGAAAGCCCCATCTGATGCAATTTACCAACTGCATAGCTCTACTTGAAGTTTTTTTACTATGCGCACCACTTTTAAGATCATTCTGTATATATACTCCCAAATCTTTCTCCCCCTCTGATATCTTTAATTTTAGTCCAAGTATGCCATATGACTGTTGAACGTCATGCTTCCCAAAATGCATTATAATGCATTTTTCCTCGTTAAAGGTCAATGCCATTGATCTTTGCCCATTCCAGTATATAAATCAAATCTAGTCCGCAAATCAGTCTATCATTGAAGGTATCCACTACTCCCCCCATCTTAATATCATCAGCAAATTTAACCAACTTATTTTTACTTAATATCCTTAAATCACCAATAAAAATGCTGAACAACAAGGGTCCAAGCACCGACCCCTGCAGCACACCATTCATCACCCTCTGTGGATCTGATAAGTGACCAAATAATCTGACCCTCTGAGACCTATTTGCCAACCATTGTTTTACCCATCTCACTAGGGCCCCGTCCACTCCCAGTCTTATCAGTTTTTCGATAATTTTATAATGTGGGACAGTATCGAAAGATCTACCGAAGTCTAGCATTACCACATCAACATTCCTGCCTTCATCAATGTATTTACTAACATATTCATAGAAAACCACCAGGTTTGTCTCACATGACCTATTAGCCACAAATCCATGCTGATCTCTATCCACCAAGTTCTTACTCCTCATATATTCCAAAATAGATTCACTCACAATTCCCTCAATGGTCTTCCCTATAATGGAGGTCAGACTCACCGGTCTGTAATTCCTCGCCTCACTTTTGCTACCCTTCTTATATATAGGTACCACATATGCTGTCCTCCACATCTCTGGTACCACTCCCTATGCCAAAGAGTTTTGTCCCAGCCAAGTTATAACCAGCATCAGTATATCCACTGACTCCTTCACTTAAAAAGGGGGTATCCCATCTGGACCTGCAGCCTTCTCAACCTTCAACTTCATAATCCTACTCCTCACTTTTTCCTCTGTTATAACTTTTCTAGGATCCATCATACTGTCACCTACACGTACTGTCTCTATCCCTCCATCATACTTTTTATAGAGTGCTCCAAAGCATCTACTAAATTCTTCCAGCATCTCCTCACAGTTTGAAGTCATAACCCCTCTATATCTAAGGGCCTAATCATGCAATTTCCTCTCCTCCTCCCATTTATATATGCAAAAACACTTTTATTATTATTCTTATCCATTGCAAGTTTAAATTCTAGCTTTCTTTACATTTTTTATTTCCTTCTTCAATTTCTTTAATAATTTTTTATACTTAATCTTTGATTCTGGTGAATCTAACCTTCTCATTTTCCAGAACATTACTTTCTTTCTATTACACAATCTAATTATATTTCTTGTTAACCACTGTGTTTTTTTGCCTTTATAATTATATACTCTTCTCCTGGGTATAAATTTTACTATTACTTTGTTCATTTTCTCAGAGAAAAACTTCCAAGACATTTCCATATTCAGATCCTTCATTTCTGCCTCCCAATCAATGTTACTTAATTCTTGTCTTATAGCCCTATAGTTCCTTCTCTTATATAGAAACTGCTCACTTACTCCTTTTACTCTATTTACTTCCCAGGACGTTTTAAATTTTATTGAATTATGGTCACTCATGCCGACTTGTGGTTGAATCTTAATTTGATTTATAACATCAGGGACATTTGTTAGAATAACATCTAATATGTTATTTCCTCTAGTGGCTTCCTGTATGCACTATTTTATACCAACCACCATAAGCTCCTCTTGTTCTCTACACTCCAAACTATTACCTTCCATACAGTCATCCCACCTAATTTTCAGCATATTTAAGTCCCCTACCATCACCAAATCAGTGCCTTCAGCTAGTCCAGTTACATATTCAACAAAAACCTCAGTGTTCTCCATTATTATATCTGGTGGTCTGTAAAAAACACAAAAACTACATTTCCTTCCCCTTATACCCAACAAATAAATAACAATAATTTAATTTCCCCCATATCACAATTTACTTTTTTAACCTTAATTTCTAATTCATCCCTAACAAATAGGGCCAATTCCCCACCTCTCTTCTCTACTCTATTTTTATTTATTAATCTGTATCCAGGTATCTGTTGACCCCACTGGTTTTCATCTGACCAAGTCTCTACTACCCCAACCATATCGAGTTTTTCTCTCATTATTATCATTTCCAACTCGGCCATACCAACTTCATTTAAACTCCTTGCATTAAAAAACATTACCTTAGTATCTACCATACTATTAACCAATTTTTTTTGGTACTGTACTTGATTGTTGCTTAATTTCCCTGTTCGTCCCCCTCCTTTTCAGTTTAAACAAATCTCAATTTCATTCTTTAACCTCTATTCTAGTATTCTACTACCCCATAGTTAAGATGTAACCCATCCTTACTATATAGTTTATCATTATTAACAAATGTCCCCCCAATGTTTTATAAATTGATTATCAGTTTCTCTTGTCCATCTCCCTAACCATTCATTTGTCAAGGCAATTCTCTTCCTTTTATATGCTTTTGCCCTAGGTTCTGGTAATAGCTCAGAGAGCACTATCTCACAACCCCTATCCACCAACTTTTGAACCAGCTTACTATAGTCTTTCTGCATTTCAGGTAAAGTCTTACATGTAATATCATTTATATCCACATGTATTACTACTAGCGGGTTCTCCCCTGCCCCCTTAAAAATGTTGTCCACCATATCACACAAATCCATTACCCCAGCTCCTGAGAAACTACTAACCATTCAGTTTTCTTTATCATTATAACAAATATATTGATCGGTATATTTAATTATAGAATCTCCTAGCGCTATAACTTGCCTCGGATTTTGTTCCACCTCTTCCATCTCTACCACACCTTCCCCATGTGTTTCATTCACATCACTCACATTTCCCAAAACCTCATAACAGTTTTCAACTGGAACAGAAAAAATTTAATTTCCCTCACTATCCTCTACTCTACTTTGTGATAAGGGCTCTTCTCTAATTTCCTCATTTCCCTGTGCATTTTGTAAACTACCCCTCCTGATTGATGCTGGAACTGGACCAAGGGGGCTTAACCCTCTACGCTTCTTCTTAACCCTCCCTGACGCTTTTCTATGTATTTGTTTACCCTCATCTCCGTGCTCTATTTCTTTTCTTTTACCCAACCCCTGTAAATCTCCTTCTATCTCCTTCTTATTTAAACTGGTCAAAATCTTCAATTTTTCAGATAATTGCAACTGTCTAGCCTCTAAAACCTATAACCTTTCCATTACTTTAGATATTTCTGAACATAGCTCCCTATTTGTCATACATTTTTCACATTTGTAGTCACTATAATCAGCCCCTAATTCAGCCTCCATATACATTTTACACATTTTACAACTTATCAGTAAATCACCCCCGATGACAACAATGAAACAGGCTTACTGCCTTTCATAACACCGTTTTCCATTTCCTATGTATTGATTATTTTGCCTGACTTAACCCTGTGTTATTTATTTTACTCCCTCTTCCCACTCCCCGCTAAGATGCAAACAGCGCACTGACGTGTGCCGCACATGCTTGCATCACTTGCTGTAGTGTCGGCTTTATACGCTGAGAACCCGGAAGTAACTGGGTATCCTGTTGATTTAATTTGCTGGCTATTTAAACAGCCCCACTCAAGGAGTTTAACTTTTTTAAAAAGCAAAGTATGCCCAAATTCTTATTAATCCTGCAGTCCCCTCTGCCCTCAGCACATAAAGGGTGTAGTATGGTGCAAATATGGTCCAAATAGCAGGTAACACATAATCTTCCCCCAGATTGAGCTATTTATACTTCATGCCCCCAAAAAACAAAGATTCACAGCAATCTCCTGCTGCAATCACTCTGTCACACCGCTTTCAGCGTTCCCACAGTACAGACTGCAACAACAGAATCACTGCTTGCTGTAGTGTAGGCTTTATAACAGAGAACCCAGAAGTAACTGGGTATTCTCTAGATTTAATTTGCTGGCTATTTAAAAAGCCCCACACAAGGAGCTTAACTTTAAAAAAAAAGCAAAGTATGCCCAAATTCTTATTAATCCTGCAGTCCCCTCTGCCCTCAGCACATAAAGGGTCTAGTATGGTGCAAATAGTAGGTAACACGTAATCTTCCCCCAGATTGAGATATTTATACTTCATGCCCCAAAAAAACAAACATTCACAGCAATCTCCTGCTGCAATCACTCTGTCACACTGCTTTTGGCGGTCCCACAGCACAGCCTCATGCTTTATTACGCCCCTGCCCATGCAGTAAAATGTGTTCCACGCACACCTCATCATGCCTTATTGCTTATTAATTACACATGCTTGATGTTAGTAAACTTTGTCTCTCTCTCTTAGCTTTCCCATATTTCCGCTCTCTCCCTTGCTCCCTTCTCTTTTTCCCAAGAAGAACTGTAACTAAAACATCCACAAAATACATTATTTTGGTGTACCAAGGTCCCCCCACAAAAAAAAACTAGAAAAACAGGAGTCTCTCAGGTGGAGGTCGACAGCATAAAAACCTTGGAAAAAAGGAGTAGACTAATAAATTCTAGATTGTTACATGTGAAGAACATCTGTGGACAACTTAGTCTTAGTTCTTTTTCTGCTTCTTCCACCAAAGAGAAGATCAATGTCAGATCATTCTAATTAACACTCAACTTTGTGGGATAGTGCATGGTTGATCTGAATTTTGAATTTCCTGAAATTTTTGTCTTGCAAGAACTATGTCATAAGGTAAGTCATGAAATATGAAAATCTTCTTATTCTCAATCTCAACATTTTTCTTTTTGTATACAGCTTGCATCAACAGTTCTTTTTTGGATAATCTTAGAAACTCTGCAATTACTGCTTTTGGTGGTTTGCCATCCAAAAGTTTTAATCTTATTGCTCTATGGTCTAGCTCAAAGATTCCAGGTTTAATCTGAGTTCCTAAAAATCCAGGAAAAATCTTTGCCATTGTATCAGTAAGTGAAGATAGTTGTCCCAGGATTCTGATATGCCAATGACACAAATGAGGGTTACTCACCTGTACCTGTAGTTCTAGGAGTGGTATATGGTGTACATCCACATGGTGGCAGTCTTCATTTCCCTTTACATCCAGCCAGAACATCTTCAAGCTAAGCTCCTTCCACCCACTCAGGTGGTATACTCCTTGATTCCACCCTGTGATTTCAGAGCTTGCACGCTGGAAACAGGGATCCATATGCCATTTGGCAGGGGAGGTCGGGTGGGTTGTGTGGATGTGCACCATTTACAGTGAAGCTCACCAGGATTAAATCCAATTCTGCAGCATGCTGCTGCAGAGTTACTGTAGTAAACAATGCAATTTCAAGGGGAATTAGTCCCTTTTTTTGTCATGCAGGAAACAGTGACACTGCACTTCATCCTGGCGGGCTTCACTGTACCACTTCTAGAACTACAGTTACAGGTGAGTAACCCTCATTTCTAGGGATGTGGATATGGTGCACATTCACACACTGGTAGACTCCTAGCAGTTCTCCAGGAGGAGGGGCAAGGTGCACACCCCTATGTGGGGAAAAAGGGATTGAAGAACCAAGGTCCCAAAATCAGCATCCCGGCATGACTCAAGGTTGATGTGGTAATGGGAAATGAAGGTATGTGCTGATTTTCAGGTAGCAGCCTTGCAGATTTCCTGGATCAGGACATCACTGGAAGCAGCCACCAAGGAAGCAGTATATCTGGTTATGTCTGGTGGAATCAGCCTGAAACCCTATGGAAGGCTCCCTACCAACCAACCTATAGCAGAGGTCAATGCAGGATACAATCCACCTGCCAATCCTATACCTAGCTGCCAGTCTGCTAGGTGCAGCATCAGTGTAGGCAACAAAGAGCTTGGTACATCTCCCTGAACTCCAGCTGTGCACTCCATATAATAAGCGAGCATTCACCTCAGGTCCAATGTATGAAGCCTGTGCTTGACCTCCGAGGTTGAACTGAAGTACTCAAGATTGATCATCTGGTTAAGGTGAAACTCTGAAACAACCTTCAGGAGGAACTTTGGATTGGAGATAGCCCCCAAGAAGGTGGTCTTCTGTGACAGGTGAGAGATGTCACATCTGTGCATTGGTTTATATTGCTTGCCCATCAGCATTGCCAAGACCAGCAACAAGTCCCATGGTAGTGGTGGTTCACACACCTGCGGAAATAGATGGTCAAGGTCCTTAAAGAAGCACTTGACCACCTCTTCCTGTACCACTATCAGCATACCAGCCTATGCCTGGTATGCAGAGATGGCTGCCAGGTGCACCTTGAGGGCTGTTGACTTCAGGCCCAAGTGGGAGAGGGACCACAGGTAGTCCAGAATGCTAGCCATGGGGCAGGACGTGGGTCTAGCTCCCTGCCCTGGCACCAAATGGAAAAGTGCTTCCATTTGAAGGCATAGCACTGGCAGTTTGACTCCTTCCGGGAGGCTTCCACTGTGATGTTTGGCCAGCTGCTTATGATTATTGTATGATATTGGTAGTATAAATAAATGGTCAGTGTATGAAATATCAGTCTGTGAGATTTGGCCCTTTTAAATACAAGGTGTCAGCAGCTAAAATCACAGGATGTATTACACTGACCAGATCTCTGTAATGTAATTAATTAACTCCTGAGGTGCTGTCTTTTGGATGAGACGTTAAACCGAGGTCCCATCTGCCTGTTCTGGTGGTAGTTCAGGTGGATGTTAAAGATCCCATGGCACTTCTCGAAAAGAGCAGGGGAATTTCCCCAGTGCAATGTCCAAATTTCCTCCGTTCATGAAAAATGTGACCAACAGCTTCATCTGGGTCAAGGTCAGTTGGCATTCATCTGTAACCCCCTCCCCTTGGTCATGCCTGAAAATAGGCAGGATTTGTCTAGTGCACTTACCCAGTCAACAAAAACTAAATAAAATCAAAATAAATAAATAAGTAAAACTTCCTTGAGAAATTGCATTTTATGGCCTTTTTATGACCTCATGCTTTTGAAGTTGGAAACTAAATATACATTTTATTATATCAGGACCAGGATGTCATTTAGCTGATTCCTGTTGGCTGTCTCACACCTGGGTGATGGACTGCAGGGTTGTAAGCTCAAAGGAACTGGTTGATCAAAAACTCATAATTTGGGAAATGGGTTTTTGCTGATGTCACATTATTAACATACCTCTGGGTAGGAAATCATTTTTTTTATTTTATATTCTAAAAGGAGAAACTAGATGACTCACAGAAGGGGTGTGGAGACACAGAGTTTAAACTGATACTTGTGTCTGAAACGTAAATTATATCATCTTGGGACTCTAGAGAGACACAGCTCTCTGGCCTAACTTTAAAATGCACTTCCAGAGGTAATACCTTAGATAGCAAACATCTAAATGTATTGTAGGAGTTTTGCTTTGTAATTTCCCCCTTGTTCTTTTATGTGATTGTGAGCTCTTTGATATATTGTTCTGTGTTTACATTTTTCATATTTTTATCATCTTTTAGTAAAGTACATTTTTTTAAGATACTGCCTGGGTGTATCTTTCAAGTTCTTTTTGCATGTGATGTATATGTGGTTAAGTCTGACAGCTGTTTGAAGGGCTTGATGGTGTTACTAAACTGGGAAAAGGTAAGAATATACCTAAGGTCTCTTATAGAGTTAAAAGGGTTCAGTTTGGAAGCCTGGCTGGGTGCCCCTGGTGAAAGATTGTACCGCAATTCCTGAAGAGGGTACATGTCTGAGCTTGTTCATTGGGTATGATAGCATAAGGTGCACAGTTTGAATCCCCCCAGAACTTGAGACTAAAGGTGATTTGGACCCAAAAGCAGACAGGAGGGTTACCCTGTCTGTTACCTGTTCACACTATTGTGCTTTGAGGTTGGCACTGTGGGAGCAGAGGGCCTGACCTGCTGAGTGCATTTGTGACAGATTTGGTTGACAGCATGTGTGAAAAAATTTGGTAACATAAGCTTTAACTGTTCAGAGTGTCAGCTTAATACTGTACAGCTCTCTTGCAAAATAAGGCAGTGATTTATTTTTAAAAAGAAACAGAACTGTATCATTTTGCTTACAGTCAAGTTCCTACCTGTTTTATTTTTTTTTCTAAAGTGCAAGTTACAGTAGCCATAGATAGGGAAGAAGATGGCTTCCAACTTCTGCGGGTACACTGCAGACTACTTGAGGCAGTTGTGCCAGGACAGAGGAGTCCAGAATGAGGGAAAAACCAACAAGCAGAACCTCATAGATGCCCTGATGGCAGCAGATGCCCAGAGCATCGAGCCATGGACTGTGACTGTAAAGGACCAAACCTTGGGTGTGGAGATGCCAGCGGTCAGTGCAGTGTCCCAATCCAGTAAGGAGGACAGCAGGGCCAGTGCAAGCCAAGGGCCACAACAGCAGGGGAAGGTCTCCAGCATTCTGGAGCCAGAAGCAATCAGTCTGCAGACTGAGTTGCACAGAATGGAGCTGGAGTTCCATAGGGAGGCTGAATGAGAACGGCGAGAAGTAGAGCAAGAGAAATGAGCCACAGAGGAGAAGAGGGAGTGAGAACAGTGAGAAGCTGAACGAGAATGGTGGGAGGCTGAGCATGAACAGTGAGATGCAGACTGAGAGGAGCGTGAGCACCAGAGGCAACATGAACTGGAGAAGCTACGACTCCAACCACCAGCACCAGAGCAGGTAAGTGGCTTGGGTTTAACTGGAACTACAGGACTGGGTTACAAATTAAATTCCAAACTGATAGCTGAATTTAAAGTGGGGGAGGATATAGATGCCTTTTTAAATTCCTTTGAAAAAGTTTTCATTCAGGCAAAAATTCCTAGAGGGTCCTGGAGCTTCCAGCTATCCCCACTACTTACCGGGAAAGCTCAGGATGCATTGGGTCAAATGGACAATGAGGACAGTAATGATTACAGCAAACTTAAAACTGCACTTTTAAAAAAGTTTGATTTAACTGCAGAAGCATACAGAGCTAAATTCTGTAAGCTCAGGAAAAGCCCTGACATGAGCTTCGAGGAGCTAGCCACGAAAACAACATCAGTTTTTAAAATGGTGGGAAGGAATTGAAGCAAACTCTGTAGATAACATTGAAAATGATATATTGTTAGAGCAGTTTTCTCAGCATCCCCAGCAGAGCTGAAAACCTGGCTGGAGGACTGAGATCACAAAACAGTGCAAGACACTGCTGAACTCTTGGACCACTATGCCAAGAGCAGACCTGCTCTGAGAGCAAATGGGGTTGGTGTGGCAGTGCAGAAAGGTAAAAGCACACCTTCAGGGCAGCTAAAACCCTCACTGCCCACTAAAAACCAGTTAGCCCCAGGTTTCAAAGAAAAGATTTCTCTGAGAAAAGAAACGAATGTTGCGGTTGGAAAAAAACTGGGCATATTGCCAGACAGTGTCCCAAAAGGATGAGCAATATGCAAAATGGGGCTAGGAAAGAAGTGGGTTGTTTGTGTGTCCCTGGAAGCATGCCTGTGAACATAAGGGAACACATGCATCCAGTCACTGTGAATGGTGTACACACACAAGGGTTGAGAGACACAGGGGCATCCCTGTCATTGGTAAAAGGGGATCTGGTAGAGCCTGGTCAGCTTATACCCAATAAATTTGTAACTGTACAAGGGTTCACTGGGAAGGAGACAACATTGCCACTCACCAGTGTTCTCCTAGACTGGGGTGAAACAGGGGGAACTGTGCAACAGGTGGCTGTAGCCAAAATGTTAGCAGTTGACATCATCCTTGGCAACAATCTCAAATGGGATGGTGTGTGCAGTTACCCATAGCCAAGTGGGAAAGGGAAATTCTAGTTCCCCAGACCACATAGAAGCCATTGTGGAAACCACTGGGAGGCTGGTTCCCCAGCCTGTGTCCCCTGATATGGAGACTAATGAAAGGGGGGTAGAAATTTCCCCAGTAGCAGTTAACCAAACAGCTATGGAGGGTTACTCCAAAGAAGGAGGGGTGACCCATTGTCAGAGCTTTAGAGATGACAGTGATCCAGAGTGCCCTAATGCTAGAGCTGGGGACCCTAGTTTAGAGACTGAAGGGGACCTGTCCCATGCCTTGGGAATGTGTAAGGAGTTTGCAGCTGCTCAGAAAAGTGACCCTAGTCTAGAGAAGCTGAGGGTTTGGGCAGACTCTGACAGAGCACAGGGAAGTGATGTAAAACATAAAGTTTACTGGGAAAATGAACTGTTGTATACTCAGGATGCTAAGACAGAGGGAGGGGTGATAGGCAGGCAGCTTGTCATTCCCCAGTGGTACCATGAGCAGTTGCTCAAGATTGCACACAATATTCCCTTGTCTGGTCATCTGGGAATCACACGCACTACGCAGTGATTAGCTCAGAATTTCTATTGGCCCAACTTCACCCAGCAGGTGAAGGAGTATTGCAGGTCGTCACTAGTGCCAAGAAATAGGGAAGACAGGTAAGAAAACTCAAGCCACCCTAATTCCATTGCCCATAGTGGAGGAGCCGTTCCAGAAGGTGGGAATGGATATTGTGGAGCTTTTAAATACCCCCAGCTCCTCTGGGAAGAGGTTCATCCTGACTGTGGTGGATTATGCCACCCAGTATCCCGAGGCAGTTGCCCTATCCTCACTGAGGACAAAGTGGCAGATGCCTTACTTGGGATTTTCTCCCGTGTTGGGTTTCCACAGGAGGTTATCACCGATCGAGGGGGTTCCTTCATGTTGGGCCTGATGAAATGTTTGTGAGAGAAGTGTGGGGTGGTGCAGAGGCACACAACACCTTATCACCTGCAAGCCAATGGGCTTGTGGAAAGATTTTATATTTATTTATTTGCTTTTGATAACCGGGTTAGTGCACTAGGAAAATCCCATGATTTTGCACGCACCGGGAGAGTACAATACAACAGTATAACAGCATAACAGCATAACAGCATAACAGCAAAACAGCAAAACAGCAAAACAGCATAGCATTGACAAACAGTCAGTTTCAGAAGGCTGGAGAACTGTCCACGAAATACAGAGGCAGCTACAGTAGACTAAACACCTCATGGATAGCAGCAACAGTGGTGAGGATGACAAGTCTTCAGGCCTACCTGAGGGAGAAAACAGGCAGGTAGGCACAGATTACAAAACGATACATAATAGTACAGTAGACAAGACATTAGGCCCAGTAGGGGAGAAGATCAGACTGTTATTGACTCTTAAGCAGAAAGCAGAATCGCGAAAGGGGGCAAGACCACAAACAAGGACAAAAATAAAGAGACAAGACAGAAGTTATGTGCAGTCGCAATTGTCAAGAGCTATGAGGTGGGAAGATAGAGCGTGCTTAAATGCAGGGTGAGATGTGGAATTTTTGACATGGTCGGGGAGTGAGTTCTAAAACCTAGGGCAAAGTAGGAGAAAGCTTGCTCACCCAGGTAGAACAGTGAGTAAGGGGGAAGAAGAAGACCTAAGGGAGCGAGAGTGAGAGACTGGGGTAAGCATGTCCCCCAGAGTGGAGGGACGAGGAGTTCTGGTTAAGGAGTCAATGAAACACCCTAGTGTGTATGAACAGAGGGCAACAAGAGACAGCCAGTTTAAGGCAGAGTAGAGGAGATAGTGATGGGTTAGGTGAGGAGCAGATAGGGCAAATCTACAGATATTGTTGTAGGATGTGTCCCATTTGTGAAGAACCCCCACATTGGCATGAGATATAACAGGGAGGGCATATAGCAGTTGAGGAAGAAAAACACCTCTCGCTACTGAGATTCTAGCAGCCAGAGGGAGTGAGTGTCGCGCTCTGTAGGCTGCACACATTTTGGCATTTACCGATCGACAAACCATGTTAACGTGCACAGAAAAGTCAAGTGCCGGGTCTAGCATAACCCCTAGATACTTGAAGGCTAAAGTGCTGGAGACAGCTGTCCCATTCCAGCAGTGAACCAGGAGCTTAGGGGACTCAGCAGGCACCTTTCTAGAGGACCAACGAGCATGACCTGAGTCTTGGATATGTTTAGAACTTGGTGGTTGGAAGAGAACCAGGATTGGAAGGTCTGAAAGGCATGGGAGAGATGTAGGTTGATGTCAACAATGGACTTGGAAGCCGAGTAAAGCACCAGGTCACCAGCATACATGAGAATGTTGCAATGAAGAGGAGTAGGGATGTTGTTGACGAAGAGGAAGAAGAGTAGAGGGCCAAGGATTGAACCCTGTGGAACACCACAGGTGATATGGGTGGGGGAGGAGAGAGACCTACAGAAAGAGGCAGCCTGAGAATGATTTTCTAGGTAACTGCCAAACCAGGAAAGGGTAGAGTGAGAGACACCGTGAGTATGCAGCTTGACCAGTAGAAGGGGGTGATTTACCATGTCAAACGCTTTAGAGATATATATGAACATAGCCCCAATAAGTAAACCCTTGTCCATGTAGTTTTTAACATCACTGGTAAGCTAAGTAAGAGCTGTAGTAGTGCTGTGGCCAGCCTTAAAGCCATGTTGAACTGGGGATAGAAGGTTGAAGTTGAGGAGGTGATCAGAGACCTGGCAATGAACAAGTTTCTCAAGCAGGTTACTGAGTGTGGGCAGGAGTGAAATGGGTCTGTAGTTAGACATGATTCTGTCATCACCTTTCTTAAAGACAGGAATGCTTCTGGCAGCTTTCCAGACCAAGGGCATAGAGGCAGAACAGATGGAGAGATTGATAAGCCTAGTTACATGTATTGCAAGGCAGGAGGTACATTGCCTTAGAATCCTAAAATGGATACCATCAGAGCCAGCACTTCCATTAACAGGAATGGACCTTAGTAGCTTAAGTACCTTTTGACACATGACAGATGTAAGCTCAAGTGCAGGGGAAGCAGTAACTAGCGGGGGAAGGGACACCTGGGAAGAGACAGTAGAAGAAGGGGAGGGAATGGGTAGAGTGGAAAATAGGGAGTTAAAGGCATTAGCTATGGTCAGGGCCCCTACTTTTCTGCGGCACAGTGGGACCAAGTTCTGCGGCAAGACTGCTATTTGCTGCAGAACTTCTGCGGCCGTGGTTTGTAATTTCTGCAGATGCGGAAGTTCTGCGGCACTAACAAACTACCACATCACAGTGACAGCTTGTCATCCTGACTTCACTTTCATGGCAGTGGTTATAGCAATCAGGATGGTGGAAAGCACAGTAACACTAGTTCAAAAATAACAGAATTATAAAATAATTTTATGCCTAAAAAGCAAACAAATGTCTCTCCCTTAAGGTCCTAGCCTGTTAAATAAATGACATGCAGAGGATCTTAAGTGATAAATAAGGTATTTCTATATGCATGCTATCTATTCCACTAATGAGGTTTCCACTGTCTATCACTTATATATTTGTATGTGCTTTCTACACCACTCATGAGGTTCCCACTGTGTATCACTTATATATTTATATGCAATCTGTAACATACATACAAATGTGTGTGTGTGTGTGTGTTGTGTGTGTGTGTGTGTGTGTGTGTAGGAGAGAGACAGAAATACTGAATATGTGTGTGTGTGTGTGTGTGTGTGTGTGTGTATAAATATATATATATTTTTTTAATTTCCATGAACTTGCATACTCACTCATACAGGTCCCATTGGATTTGGAATAGAGGAGTTATTGCAAAACTCATTTTTGATGTCAACCTGCTTTCCCTGACACACTGTGTAACACCATCAGGCCATGACATGCATGTGAACCAATTGTGAGATAGAGCTCTCCAGACCAGCACAATGTGTCCACCATGTGACAGAACACTGCACCATACTTTCCCAGGCTCCGAGCAATGATGTGTTCCATCAATCCTTGTGCTGCCCAGCCAGTTCCAAGAGCTAATCTCTGAACCTGAGTTGCCAGCACAGAAACACAGCATGCTACCCTCTGGCCCAACAGCTGTCCCTGCACAGAACATTTCTCCATAACTTTTAGGTGACTCTATCAACCAAATTAACGGGTCTATTCTTTCAACAGGTCTACACATTATTATATTCCACTATTCTGGGCATAATTACTTTATTTTTCTTAAAAATGACAGTTAAATTCACTTTACCAGTTATTCATTTCAAATGGCATCTTTATACCTTAAAGGCACAAATAGGTTTGTGCAAAGTGAGGTATGGACTTAACAAGTCTGTGCTATTGACAAGGTTTTGTTTAAGTTGGCCCTAGTGCAATAATGTAAGACTGAAAATTGTTTTAGGCTGTAGTGCAGGTTGAGCAAATACCACCTTTCCTGATGTGCTGTACTACCGTCTCTGGCAGTGGGAGCTGTGGTAGATAAGTGACTGTTCATTTCTGTTGCAGATTGCAGCCATTTCATTAGCTAATGTATGATGTTATAGCAATAATAACATCACATTCTGAGCATATAGGGGTTTAGGATGAAAAGAGGGAAGGAACCAGATTCTATGGAAAACAGAAATATTAATAAAATCAACAAGAAGAGTGAATTCTGCAGCACCACAGAAGTTCTCGGTAGATTGCAAGGATTCTCTTAAAATTCTCGTACTTAATTTCTGAATCACTAGCTATGGTTAGACAGTTATTGCAGTGAGTATCATTTATTAGCATTTCATTTGAGTCATAGACTTGTTTCCCAGGATCTCCTTAATTTGTGACCAGTAGCGTTTAGGGTTTGAGGCAGAGGACCTGAGCAGGTTTTGGTAGTAAGAGCTCTTGGCCAAGCAAGTCTCCCTTTTACAGGTGTTACGTAAGGACCTGTAGGCCTCGAAATCAACTTGAGTTGATGCAGACTTCCAAACTGACCAGAGTTTATTCCTACATTTTAGCAGCTGGAGAAGAGGGTGCTTAAGCCATTTAGTGACTTTGCCTTTTACCCTATGTGTGGTGACCGAAATATGAAGATTCTGAAGAGAGAGTAGGGTATCACTGAAGTATTTAGCGGCAATGCTAATGTCATTGGTCATATAGAGAGGGGACCAGTCAACCATATTAAGATCATGCAGAAATGCAGAAGGGTTGAGTTTAGAGATGTTACAGAAAGATAGAACTTTAGATGGGAAGGGGGGGGTGTCCCAAATGTAGTAGACACTTATAGGGTCGGGTAGAACACCTGCGGAGGGGAAGTTCTCCTTCCTATTTATCAGGATCCAATTAATGAGGGTGGTACAGGAACCATGGCGGGAGATCCCCTGATAGGGGCCTGAATAAGTTGGGAGAGGTTTGCCTTACTTGTGATAGAAGATAGGAGGGGGTAACTGGGCCCAGCACAGTCCAGGTTAAAGTCTCCCAAGCAGATCACTTCACTTTTCCCTGACACAGAGGGCACATGTTCGATGAATTCTTCCAGACCCAGCCTTGAGTTTCTAGGAGGTATATACATGCAGAAGATGTGGATTTTTTTAACACCCCCAAGTAACAGAAGCGAATGTAGTACCTCACAATTAACCAGAGGGGGACATCGTATGAGAGTTACTTTGAGATGCGACTTGAAGTACAGTGCGAGGTCCCCCCCCTTTTGGAGTTAGAGCGATCAACCCAAAACAGATTATAACCTGGTATAGCGCAGATGGGGTCAGCAATTGAGGGTTTCAGCAAGGGATAGGATGTCAGGGTTATTAGAGCTAACCCAGGCCTCGAGCTCAGGAAGATTAGCAGTAAGGCTCCTAATGTTTAGGTGAGCAAAGGTGAGGCAGGGGGAGTGAGGCAAACAATAGGAGGGGTGAGACTGAGATGTAGAAGTAGACATAGAGTGGCCCGGATTGGGTTCAGCATCACCCTCAAGGGTAAGGGATATTGTAATTATCCAGAAGGAGGCAATCACGACAGCATGAGAGATGCACCTGAGGGAGATAGTGTGCCTCTCCAAGAAATTTCTAATTAATACCCCAAGGAGTTTATTATTGAGCCCCGACATAGGTACAGGGTTAGGAGTGGGTCAGATATTAAGTTACAGTAACAGAAGTTATCAGTAGAGTAAAAACAGCAAGAAGAGGGATACTCAGTAGGGCCTGTTGCTAGTGCTAGAAAAAACATGGCACCTAGAACTGGCAGGAGGGACTACATATTCCTGAAATACATGGTAAGAAAGGATAATGGGCAAGTAGGGGTAGGGAGGAGAGAACAGAAGGAGAGAAGGAGAGAAGGAGGGCAGATAGGCAGAAGGAGAGTATAGGTAGAAAACAAGGTAGTACAAGGGGGAAAGTAGTAGAAGGCAGGAACACCACACAAAATGGGAGAAAGAAACAGACAAAGGAGTAGAAATCCAGCCAAGCCAGCCAGAGGGAAATGAGGAGAAGACAAAAATCTCCCAACAGGAGAGAAAAGCAAGGGCAAGTACTGGGAACTGAGGCGAGACAATGTCTACCTGATGTCCAGGTGCCCTCTGGTGATCTAAAATGATGAGCAAATGAGAAACAAGGGAGATAGAAAAAGAAACACTAAACACCAGCTACCGCGAGAGCATAAAGTATAAATTAAACACCAACTAAGAGTGGGAGGATATTAGGGGGTGGGCGGGAAGCAGTCACGGAGCGACTGCAGGGATCAGCCTGGCAGCACAGCAACCGCAGGCTCAGAATTAAATCACCCCATGTGCACCGAATTAGAATTAAAGGCAGCTGGTATTAAATCACCCCCTGTGCTCCGATTTACATTTAAAGGCAGCTAGGAGATTTCTCAGTGCAGAGATTATCACAGCAGAGAACACAGCGGCTAGCACAGTAAAATTTGAGGTCCAATATGGATATGGAATTAAAGGTAGCTGAAAAAGGCGCCAAGTTTGAACTGCTGAACAAAGGAAAGTTGAGCACGGCTTCCAACAGCGTACCTGAAAAGTGAAGGCAGAGAGGACGGGAGCAGCTCCGCGGGCAGTCCGGCCCAGGGGACAAGCTGGAAGAGAAAAGGAGGGTAGGTTAAATAAATGTACTGCGGGGGGGGGGGCAATCAAAAATGATTAGCAGATGGGTGAAGTCAGGGGAGGAGCAGGAGAAAGGGGAGAAGGTGAAGGATTACACTCAGTGAGAAGAGGCAAGGAGAAAGGTAGAGAGAGGGAACCAGAGGGACAGAAGTGAAATAAAATCAAATCCAGGAGACAAACAGCAGTAACACAAGGAAACGCAAACTAGCCCACAGCTGTTCCCCTGACAATATTTCAAGCACAAATCAATATATCCAGTAATTATTGGCAAAAAATGAATTACATCAGCATGGCAGCACAGCAACTGCAGGCTCAGAATCAACTGCAGGCTCAGAATTAAATCACCCCATGTGCACCAAATTAGAATTAAAGGCAGCTAGTATTAAATCACTCTGTGTGTTCTGATTTACATTTAAAGGCAGATAGGAGATTTCTCAGTGCAGAGATTATTACAGCAGAGAACACAGCGGGTAGCACAGTAAAATTTGAGCTCCGATATGGATATGGAATTAAAGGCAGCTGTAAAATTCGCTGAATGAGCTGTGGTAAAAGGCAAGCACAGTTTAGGCATAGCAGAGTGTCTCCGATGGCAGGAGTGGAATGATCCAGGGGCACTGCTATCAAAAATACTTTAAATACAAACAAGGTTCCTAATTAAGGAATCCTGTGTTAAATACTGCAGTAAAGATGTTCGATTGTAGCCGGATTCCAGTTCTAGATGCCTTGTGTGCAACTTGGTGGCCAAACAGAAAAAGGTGCCAAGTTTGAACTGCTGAACAGGAAAGATGATCATGGCTTCCAACAACGTACCTGAAAAGTGATGGCAGGGTGGACGGGAGCAGCTCCATGAGCAGCACGGCCCAGGGGATAAGCTGAAAGTGACAGCAAGGTGGACAGGAGCAGCTCTGTGGGCAGTCTGGCCCAGGGGACAAGCTGAAAAGTGATGGCAGGGTGGACAGGAGCAGCTCCATGGGCAATTCGGCCCGGGGACAAGCTGAAAAGTGACAGCAAGGTGGACAGGAGCAGCTCTGTGGGCAGTCTGGCCCAGGGGACAAGCTGAAAAGTGATGGCAGGGTGGACAGGAGCAGCTCCATGGGCAATCCGGCCCGGGGACAAGCTGAAAAGTGACAGCAAGGTGGACAGGAGCAGCTCCGTGGGCAGTTCAGCCAAGAAGACAAGCTGAAAAGTGACAGCAGGGTGGATGGGAGCAGCTCCGTGGGCAGTCCGGCTCAGGGGACAAGCTGAAAAGTGACAGCAGGGTGGACAGGAGCAGCTCCTCATGCAGTCTGGCCCATTTAATGGTACCCTGAAGTCAATGCTCCAAGCATTTGCTGAACAGCATGGAAGGGATTGGGAGAAACACCTTCCCCACCTGTTGTTTGCATACAGGTAGGTGATCCAAGAGTGGAAAGGATTTCCCCCCTTTGAGCTCTTATATGGACGCCGGGTACATGGGCCCCTAGACTTCATCCAGGAGGAATGGGAAGGCAAGCACACCACCCAGGGAACTCCCATAGTGGATTATGTCCTTAGGTTTAGGGAAAGGATGAAGGAGCTTATGGGGACAGACCAGAGCAATCTGGCAGCTGCCCAACAGAAACAAAAAGTGTGGTACAACCGCAGAGCCAGAGCTCGCTCGCACACGGTGGGTCAGAAAGTCATAGTCCTTATCCTGGTCCGAAAAGACAAGCTGCAGGCTGAGTGGGCAGGACCGTACTAAGTAGTTAGAAAGGTAAATGACGTGAACTGTATCATAGAGTTACCTGACAGAAGACATACAGAACATGATAAAGCCATATGCTAATAGGGCTGACATGGTGTTTGCACTATGTAGTCCTGGGGAGGGGACGGATGAAGGAGACCCCCTTCTGGACTTGCTGGAAGAAAGCAAGCGGGAGTCCTCTGTGGAGGCAGTTAAATTGTCATCCCAGCTGGCCCCGGGCAGGATCCAGGAAGTAAGGGAGGTTTTAGCAGACTTTGCCCCACTGTTTAGTGCCAAGCCTGGACTAACCCCCTTAGCAACGCACAATGTGGAGACAGGGACAAAGAAGTCCATATGGCGGACAGCATATCAGGTGTCAGAGGCTGTCCAAAAGGAAATTAGAAGGAAGGTGGAGGGGAATGCTGGATTTAGGGGTAATCCAGAGAATCCACAGCCTCTGGGCCTCACCCGTAGTCCTTGTGCCCAAGCTAGATGGCTCTACTCATTACTGTGTGGACTATCGTGGACTGAATGCAGTCATGAAGTCAGACGCCCACCCGATGCCCCAGATGGACAAACTCCTGGACAAGTTGGGAGGGGTGACATGCCTTGCAACTACTGACCTGACAAAGGGGTATTGGCAGGTAGAGTTAACTGACAGAGCTTGGGAGAGGTCGGTCTTCATCACTCCGATAGGCTTATTTGAATTTAAAGTAATGCCTTTCGGAATGAAGAACGCCTCGGCCACCTTCCAAAGGTTGGTGAATCAGGTGTTAAATGGTGCTGAGGAGTACGTCAAGGCATACCTGGATGACATTGCCATCTTTAGTGCCAGCTGGGAGGAACACCTATCCCACCTTAGGGAAGTGCTGGGTAGGATACAGAGGGATGGGCTCACTGTCAAAGCTGAGAAGTGCCAGGTGGCCATGGCTGAAGTGACATACCTCGGGCATGTTGTAGGCCGGGGACAGCTCCGTCCCAACCAAGTGAAAATAGAGTTGATCATGGCATGGCCCAGACCAGAAACACAGAACCAGGTCAGGAGTTTTCTAGGGACAGCAGGGTACTATAGGAAATTTGTACCCAATTACAGTGCCCTGTCTGCTCCCCTATCTGACCTGGTAAAGAAAAAGACGGCCTAAGAAAATTACCTGGGAACCAGCCTGTGAAAAAACCTTTACCACACTGAAGGAGGCACTGTGCAGTGCTCCTGTATTGACAAGTCCTGACTATAGCAGACCCTTTATAGTCCAGACTGATGCCTCAGACGTGGGTATTGGGGCAGTACTGAGTCAGACATCCAACCAAGGAAAAGATCACCCCGTAGTGTACCTGAGTAAAAAGTTACTTCCCAGGGAGCAGGCTTACTCTACTGTGGAAAAAGAGTGTCTTGCCATAGTGTGGGCCCTAAAGAATTTAGAGCCATACTTATATGGGCAGCATTTTGAGGTACAAACTGACCACAGCTGCCTGGTTTGGCTGACACAAATGGGAAAAACTAATGGTACACTATTAAGATGGAGTCTTGCCTTGCAAGGGTATGACATGACGATCTTACACAGGGCTGGAGCGACCAATCAGAACACAGAAGGCTTGTCGTGTCTATATGAGGACTGAACTGACTTAGACAGCTCATCCCATGCAGGGGATAGAGCCCCCAAATTCAGTCTGAGTGGGGAGGATTGTGATGCTTGGCCAGCTGGTTATGATTATTATACGATATTGGTAGTATAAATAACTGGTCAGTGTATGAAATATCAGTCTGTGAGATTTGGCCGTTTTAAATTACAAGGTGTCAGCAGTTGAAATCACAGGATATATTACACTGACCAGGAGATCTCTGTAATGTAATTAACTTCCTTGAGAAATTGCATTTTATGACCTTTTTATGACCTCATGCTCAAGTTGGAAACGAAATATACATTTTATTATATCAGGACCAGGACGTCATTTAGCTGATTCCTGTTGGCTATCTCACACCTGGGTGATGGACTGCAGGGTTGTAAACCTCAAAGGAACTGGTTGATCAAAAACTCATAATTTGGGAAATGGGTTTTTGCTGATGTCACATTATTAACATACCTCCAGGTAGGAAATCATTTTTTGTAATTTTATATTCTAAAAGAAGGAGCTAGATGACTCACAGAAGGGGTGTGGAGACACAGAGTTTAAACTGATACTTATGTCTGAAATGTAAGTTATATCATCTTGGGACTCTAGAGAGACACAGCTCTCTGATCTAACTTTAAAACGCACTTCCAGAGGTAATACCTTAGATAGTAAACATCTAAATGTAGTGTGGTAGGAGTTTTGCTTTGTAATTTCCCCTTGTTCTTTTATGTGATTGTGAGCTTTTTGATATATTGTTCTGTGTTTACATTTTTCATAATTTTATCATCTTTTGGTAAAATATATTTTCTTAAGACTCTGCCTGGGTGTATCTTCCAAGTTCTTATTGCATGTGATGTATACGTGGTTAAGTCTGACAGCTGTTTGAAGGGCTTGATGGTGTGACTAAACTGGGAAAAGGTAAGAATATACCTAAGGTCTCTTATAGAGTTAAAAGGGTTCATTTTGGAAGCCTAGCTGGCCTCCCCTGGTGAAAGATTGTACCGCAATCCCTGAAGAGGGTACGTATCTGAGCCTGTTCATTGGGTATGACAGCATAAGGTTCACAGTTTGAATCCCCCCCAGAACTTGAGACTAAAGGTGATTCAGACTCAAAAGCAGACAGAAGGGTTACTCTGTCTGTTACCTGTTCACACTATTGCACTCTGAGGTTGGCACTGTAGGAGCAGAGGGCCTGACCTGCTGAGTGCATTTGTGACATCCACAACCTGCAGAACCTCCTCAGAGACCCAAAGCCTGGAACTCTAGCCATTCAGAAACCAGGCTGTCAGGTGCAGGGACTAAATGTCCAGGTGTAAGACCTTCCTCTTGCAAAAGGAAAGCATATCCAGGCATAGAGGCAAGCACCATGGAGGCGTGCTGCTGCTGCTGAGGCTAAGGAGATCTGGGTACCAGAACTGGTGCCGCCAGTCTGGGGCTACCAGGATCATGTGTGCCTTGTCCCTCTGTACCATGACCAGAATACAGTGGATCAGGGGAAGGGAAGGAAGGCATAAAAGAGGCCCAGGGTCCAGGGCATCACAAAGGCATCCCCCATCAGTGTCCTGCACTGAGGGGTGTGGGCACAGAACAGCCTCAGCTTTGCGTTCTCCCATGAGGTGAATAGGTTGACAAGGAGAGTGCCCCACTGGGAGAACAAATGGTTCATCACCTCCTGATGAAGGGACCAATCGCCCACCCAGTTGAGGGTGTCTGCTAGCTGGTTGGTGGCTCTGGCCACATGGATAACCAGGAGACTGGTGTCCAGACTATGCACAAGGGTCCAGGTGAAGAGAGCTTCCTGACACAGCTGGAGGGAATGAGTTCTACCCTGCCTATTGAGGTTGTACATGGTCATGGTATTGTCCGTCTGATCCTGAATGAGTTGACCCTGAACCGATGGAGTGAACACGGTCAGAGCTCGATGCACTGCACGGAGCTCCAGCAGACTGATGTGATATCGGGACTCCTTGGGCTCTGTGGTCTCCCAAGTGGGCTCCCCAACCCACCAGAGATGTGCTGATCATCAGAAAGACTGTCGGCTCTGGACAGACAAATAGGACTCCTTCCTGCAGGTGTTCTGGGACCAGTTACCACTGGATGGCATCCCATATCGGCTGTGTCACCACAACCAACTGGTCCAAGTAACTGAGATGCTGAGACCAGTGGAGGACCAGTTCCCACTTCATATGGCGCATCCTCAAGCAGGCCTACTAGACCATGCTGGTGCAGGACTCCATGTATCTTAGCAGCCACAGGACATCATGTTCAGGGTGTGAGTTCCCAACCTGAAATGATCGGGTAAAGGAGGTAAGGTCCACTGTCTGATTTGCTGGGAGTTGGGCCTTGGTTTGAAGGGTGTTGAGCTCTGCCCCAATGAAGTGGATGGTCTGTGAGGAGTTGAATTCTGACTTGGCCAGGTGGTAAGTAGACCCAGGGCCAAGCAAGTCTGGAGGGCCAGATCCCTGGACCTCTTCACCATCTCCTGGGATAGACTGGCAATCAGCAAATCATCCAGGTACACATAGACCCAGACCCCACAGTGCCACAGGAATGCTGCCACCACTGTGATGCAATTGTTGAAGACCTTGTGGGCTGCGGAAAAGCTGAAAGGCATGACCCAAAACTCATACAGTAACCCCTCCACACGGAACTAAAGGTACTGTCAGTGGGATGGATCAGCAGGGATGTGGAAGAAGGTGTCCTGGAGGTCCAGGGAGCAGAACCACATGCTCTGCTCCAGAGATGGGATTATATGGTTAAGAGTGACCATCCTGAAATTGCACCTCCTCAAGAACTGGTTCAGATCTTGAAGATCCAGTATGGGGAGCTAACCATCCTGTTCGTTTGGGGACCAGAAAGTACTTGAACACAAAGCCCTGGCAGGCAATGGTGTCCTGGTCGCAGGCCACAGCACGTTTCTCAAGGAGCTGGGCAATGTCCTCCCTGAGGGCAGACAGTATGTTCTTGAAAGTCATGGACTCCCCTGGGGCATGGGCCCAAGAGGGCAGAAGAGCCTTGAAGATGAGAGGCAAACCTCAACCCACCACATCCAGCACCCATCTATCCATAGTAATAGCAGACCAGGCATGCCAGAAATGGTGAAGCTGTCCCCCCACGGGAAGCTGAGGCAGGGATGTGGCAATCATGAGGCAGATATCCCCCAACCCATCACTGTGCAGCCTTGGAGGAGAAGGACCTGGCTCTGGCTGCTGGTGGAGTGCTGTTGCTCTGTCCTCTGGATTTCTTGGAGCCTTGGTTGGCTGACATGGGTTTGGGTCACCCAACCTGGGACTGCCCCGTCTGGGGATGCTGTTGCTTAGGCTGTTAGAGCTGAAAGAGCTGAAACAAAAAGGGCTTCTTCTTCAGCCTCTAGCACTTGGGGTTCTTTTGCGAGGATGTGACAGAGTCCAGGGTGGCACTGGACTTCTCAATCCTCATAAGGTGGCCCTCCACACCCGGCCAAAAGAGGTTAGTGCCTAAGAAGGGGACATCTGCCAGCTTTTGTTGGGTATCCGCTGTTAAGGTGGAGATCCTATGCCAGGCTCTGAAGTGCATAGCCACCATTGCCACCACGGACTGGGTGCAGGAGTCGTCTACATCTAAGGCAATCTGGAGCTGGTGCTTAGCAAAAGCGCAGCTTTGGTCATGGACTACTTTTACCACAGAATACAAGTCTGTGGAAAGGTTGGGAATGACGTGGTCCAGAGACCCCTGAGGCTGACCATCATAATGGTGGAACTTGCCTGCCTGAGGCTCAAGGAGGATGCAGCATACACCTTTTTGGCTGCATGGTCCAGCTTCTTTGATTCCTTATCAGGGGGGCTTGTCAACATCCCTGACACTGCCTATCAGATGGAAAACAGAATCCACCACCAACGCTTTGGCTGATAGGTGACTGAAGAAACCAGAAAGGGATCCAGTTAGGACCACATACTTGCAGACCATACAGGCAGAAGGCACAGGGCAAGAAGCTGGATGCTGCCACAACTCCAGGGCAGAACTCAGGATGGCTTTTGCCATCAGGAAGGCCATGCCTGGGGAGTCATCCCAGTCAAGGATCTTTGTCCAGAGATACCTCGTCCACTTCTGGACCAGCTCCAGCAGAATCTCCATGGACTGGTAGATAAGCTGGAGCAAGGCCCCGAAGGAAATGGGACCCTGGTCAGAGGCAAGTTCCACAGAGGACTCTTGATCAAAGCCCAGGGTCCTAGAGAAATACATGGAGGAGCTGTCTATGTCCGATGACTCCTCAAACACTGCTCTTGGCCCCCACTCCCCGTGAACCACCCTGAATTTGTCAGAGTGAGTAATCTGCACTGAAAGTTGGCCAGGAAGGCCAGAGGCTGGGTCAGTAGCCTTGGATGGAGCCCCATGCAAGGGCTGCTTGGGCAGAGACTCCACTAAAATTGGTGGAGAAGTTGGGGAAGGCTTGACTGGATGGCACTGATCCAGAATGGGCCTCACCGAGATAGACCATGGGAGTGCCAGGGCTTGCTGGAAGGACTGGCCCTGCCCAAGGACCCACTGCTGCCACATGAGCTCCTCATAGTGCTAATGCATTTGTGGCAAAGCCTCTCATTGTCTAAAGATGAGGTGGAAGAGACAACACTTCAGAGGAGGTCAAGCATGGGCATGACCCAAGTCCTGTGACCAGGACTGGGTCCTCAACCTAGACCTCGACCAGCAATGAGATTGCTGCCAGAGAGGATGCGGAAGGAGGTGCTGTGTATTCCGTGAGGCCCAGAAGCTACTGTGAGAGCCCCAAAGGGGGAATCTCCTTGGAGGAGACAGCAAGGTCTGCCAACTTTTCCTGTCCCTCCTGAGAGTGGTCCAAAAGGACAGGAATCCAGGAGAGAGAGTCATCCCCCAATTCATCCAACAATGGGTTGACCGGGTCAAGAAACATCTTGACCAGCTGGTCAGCCCACGTCTCAGCCAGCAAGTCCAATGGGGATGCTGTGGAGCTAGTGGCCTGTCCTTCTGCTCTAGGATTGGCTGAAGCCAACTGCTTGACAACCGTCAAGCAGTCAGGGTCATGAGAGCCAGAAGAGTGAGCCTGTTCCTGGCCCCAGGACCTACGATGAGACTTCTTGAGCTTCACCTTAGAAGAACAGTCCCCTCAGTAATGGCTGCCCTCTAGGATCTGGAAGAACTGCCACATGTCCTGAAATTATCCCACAAAGGAAGCCCCCACACTGCCATCCACCGGGAGCAATGCCAGCACAGAAGAAGAGACCACTGTGGCCTGGGCTGCTGCCTCTTCAAGGGCAGCCAGCTGAGAGGTTGAGTCTGCAACTGCCAAAACAGCCTTGCAGGTATCCTTGGACTAGAGTGGAGGATCCCGCTCATCTGGCTGGCCAAGGAGGAGATGGGTGTACCTGTCCTCAACAGAGGAAGGGAGCAAGGTCTTGCATAGGCTGCAGGCCTGCAGGCCAAGTTCTGCCCTCAAGCAATACACACACTAGGCGTAAGGGTCAGTACATGACATTTTTTGGTTGCATGCGATGCACCACTTGAACCCTGCGCAGGTTTGGGGTTTGTAGTACTCCATATCAAGGAGCTCTGGTGAATAGAACCAAAACTGGAGAGAAAAAACTTGAAGATGAAAATTAGAACTACTCAGCCTATACTGCATGCAAACAACTGTGAAGCATGAGACCTGACTCTTCCAGCAGAAATGAAGAGCTGTTGTCACAGGGAGGAGCCCAGGAGGATACCACTCATGTGGGTGGGAGCTTAGTTTGAAGATATTCTAGCTGCATTTAAAGCAAAAGGAAGATGTATGGATAGTGTACCATATCCACATCCCTAGAAATATTTTTTGTCTGGCACAACCTTTAAAATCAGTCATTTTTTCCTGAAGTAGTTTTATATCTTATAGCTGTACTGGTACCAAAAATCTGGAATGTGATTAAAAACAAGATTTATTTGTGTAAATTGCCATCTTTAGTATATTTTAGAACATTATTATTAAGTTCTTTCAATAGGCATTGTAATTGCTTTGGTTAAAATTGTTTGTACCATCCCAAACTGATATAACCAAATGAAAGTTTTAATCTTAAGACTGTAACTCTGTGTGTTTTGTTACTTTTGTACTGTTTTATATGTTGGATGCATTTGTAAAAGAGAATGTACTTTCTCAATTATGCTATCCAATAAACAAATATGAAATATATTTATCTTGATCTGAAGTTGCTCACTTTACTGCTGTATAGGATAACAAAGTATTTGCAGTCCAGTCTAGTTCCTTACTCCAATCTTCTTGTTCCTTTGTGTTTATGTTTGTTTTTGGGATGTCTGGCTTCTTAATAGTTTCAGTATCAGAAGGTGTTACTTATTGAATGGCTGGTTGCAATGCTGAAATTTGAGTTGAAGAAGCAATAACCTGCATTGGATTGACAGTTTTAGTAGTAGTAGTAGTAGTAGTGTCCATAGACTGTGAACTTAATTCCTTGCCTATTGTTTAGCTCTGATGGACTGAAGTCTCTGACTGTGGTTTCATTGTAGAGTCTGATGGGTTTTCTTTTGTTTGAAATATTTGTTGTTCTGCTAACGAATCCTGTATTGAAAGCTTCTTTATTGTACCACCTTTTACAGAGGTTGGCACTTGCTCTGCTCGAATCCCAAAATTTTTAATAGTGATGGTTGGTTTAGTTTTCATTTTTGGTAAAACATGTTATTTTACTAGGTTCTGTCCTACAGGAGGTGTTTTGTCTACAGTTCTTAGCAGAAGAAACCTGCACTAGCTGTGCAGTTACAGAAAGGGAATTCCTTTTTTTAAACCATTTCTGTTCAATAGCAGCCCTTTTTAGGACTGTGGACAGGGCAAATTGTAAGAAACTTGCAGGAGTGTACTATTAGGGACAGCAGAATATTACTTCTGGTTGCTAGGAGCAGGAGACCCGAAATTGGTCATGTGCTGTGACTTCCAGGTCCTGACTCCAATATAAGACGCTCGCACCAGAGGTAAGCACTTTAATGCTTGTTACTCGTCTGTGTGCCTAACCTGTACTCAGTTTTAATTAAACCTCTGTGCTGCCTGTGAGTTAGGGACTGACCTGTGAGCTGGACAAAAGCTGGGAGATAGGCTCCAGTTCCACACCAACTGTGTGGTTACAGAAAGGGAACTTTTTTTAAACCATTTCTGTTCGATAGCAGCCCTTTTTAGGGCTGTGGACAGGCCAAATTGTAAGAAACCTGCAGGAGTGTACTATTAGGGGCAGCAGAATATTAGTTCTGGTTGCTAGGAGTGGTACGCCCGAAATTGGTCACATGCTGTGACTTCCGGGTCTCGACTCCAATATAAGATGCTCGCACTGAGCGGAGCGAGCAAGTGCGAGTGAGCATGCAGAGACGTGCACAGAGACACGTGCTTCCTGCATGCATGTCAAGCATGTCCAGCGGGAACTGCAGAAAAAGAACTTGGTTATAAAGCAATAAAACTGGTACGATTAACATTGACTTGTTGGGAAAGTTTCGTGTGTTAAAAAAAGGAATATAAAATGGATAATACTATGGAGAACTCATTATTGTTTATGTTATTACATACTGGACACAGTTTAATTATCTGTGCACTTTGTAAACATGTACTTTGTATTATGCAAAATGCTGATGGGTGTTCACATACACTAAACTGTCCAAATTGTTTTGATTTAAGTTCATTAAAAAATGAAATTGCAAGTTTATCCTCAGAATTGAAGGCTATTAAAGAATGAAGAGCCCTAGAATGCTTTGTGAATAATATGGTGTGTGGGCTCCAATCACCTGAATCTAATGAAGCAGCTGCACCTCAAATTGAACAAATAGTAACAGATAGTACACATTCTTCTGTAGTTACACCTTTGTCTGCCCCCTTCATGAAACTGAAATCAACCATAGTCTAATACCTTCATGATGAAATTCAGCAAGATGTAAACCCCACTATTACCTCTAATAAATGTCCTAGAGTAGGAAATTATGAACTTGAGGATGGTTGGGTAGGTATACCCAAAAAAAATTTTTTAAAAAGGGAGAAGAGCAGTTAGTATTCCAAACAATGAATCACAGCAGTAATCTGCAATAGAAATCAGTAACAGATTTAGTGCATTGCTTCCAACCCCTCCTGTTGTTACTACCGTTGATGAGGTTTCTGACCCTACACTACCTATCCTGACTATTGGGGATTCCATTATAAAACACGCCAGTACTATGCTCCACAATAGCAACTTGAAAATACATTGTTTCCCAGGAGCAAAAATAAAAGATATTACTGCAAAAATTGATTATTTAATTTTACAACCTTCAAATTCCCACATGCAAAAGTGGAAAAAAAATCACACCATTGAAAGTATCAATGTTAGATTGTCTAATTGGTGTAGGAAGGAAAACATTCAGTTTATCAACTGTTAGGAAGCTTTTGTTAATAATAAGGATTTTTTTCCCAAGGATGGGCTACACCTGAATAGAAATGGCATAAGTGAATTATGTAGATACTTTCAACTTTCAGTAAAACCTATACATTTAAACTAATAGATGGGGGTGGGGTTATAATGTTAAAAACAGTGAACAAAGTAGTATAAATAAGAACATTATTAAATTAGATTTTCAACTGTTTAATGCACAAAGTTTAGTTTCAAGGTTTGATGACTTAATTGCTAGGGTCGTATCTGAAAGTCCAGATGTTGTCGGTATTACCGAAACATGGTGGCCTAATGACCCTGCATGGGTCACTTCTATTCCAGGTAACTCTTTATTTCATTTAGGTAAAGAAAATAGCAGAGGAGGAGGTATTGCTTTATTTGTTAATGTGGATTTAAATGCAATTGATATTTCTAGTAAAATCAAAATTAAAAAAAGTATTGTGGAGTCACTATGGGTAAGGATAGGGCTAAGTCATAAAAATAATTTTATTTTACGGCTTTGTTATAGAGCACCAAACTCTGATAAATAGGTTTTAAATGAAATTATGTCTGAGATGGCAGTAGCAGCAGGTTTGGGGGAATCACATTAATGGGTGATATTGATTGGGTAGATAAAAAAAGCAACTCATACTTCATCAAAATATTTTTTTTTAAATCTGCAATGAATTAGATTTATTTCAATCTGTTGTTTTACCTACCAGAGGTCTAAACATACTTGATGTGGTATTAGGTAGTGAACCCTTAAAAATATCAGACTGTTTTGTTTCTACTCCATTGGGTAATAGTGACCATAATGCAGTCACTTTCACTCTTCAATTTCCATATTCGATTTCTGATAATATCACTGAAGTCTATTTATATAATAAAGTAGATAGTGAGGCATTAATAGAACACCTGTCCAATATTAAATGGAGTGAATTGTTAATATCTGATGATATCAATAACATATGGTCTGTCTTTAAGAAAATAATTCTGGGAGCTGCAAAAAAGTTTATTCCCAAAGTAAGAAAAGAGAAATTAAAGAATTGGCCAAAGTGGTTATCAACTAAAATAATTAAGATGATTAAAAAGAGAAAGAAATTATTTAAAAGATTTAAAGATAGTAAACGTATTAGATTATTAACCTCCTTTAAATGGCTGCAAAGAAATTGTAAAAGAGAGATAAAACAATCAAAAAAGAATTCTGAAAGAAATATAGCTTATCAGGCACAAAAAGTAAACAACAAAATATTGTATAGCTATATAAATTCACTAAAGAAACAGGATAGTAAAGTGGGCCCTGTGGCACGTGGACAGCTGGTTCTGATTTCAATATATTTTTTCTGCAATATAAAATATGTAAGGGAGTGTCTGTCAGGAGAAGCTACAGTCTTGCTGAAACTGACACATCACCCCCAGGGATAAGTTTAAAGGACAGGACGTAGCTTAAACTGCAGATATCTGAAATGCAGTTACCTTCTCAATTTGCTTTGAAGCCAGGAACCAATATATCCATTTTAGAATGCCCCCAAGGAAATCCTTTGATTTGCACTAGGTGTCATGAGGAAAAGGGGAATATGCATGTGCTTAGGGTGTGTTCCCAGGAAGCCAGCTAATTACATCAAAGAGACTTTGATGTCTGGGTGAAGCAGGTCCCAGACTAAATTAGGAAGTCCAATATGCATTTGCTTGGGGTATCCAGTGAATTACATGAAAGAGGCTTTGATGTCTGGGTGAAGCAGATCACAGACTGGTTTTGGCAAGTTACATGAAGAGAGGCGATTCATTTATGTCACCTATTATTTGTTTAAATATGTTAGTAGGACATTCTGTGTTATAAAACATAAATTTTAATACACCAAGGTGGAGTTAGGTGACCTCAGAGAGAAGGCCAGCTCAAGACTGCTTTTAAATATACTGAGCAGACCTTACAGAGAGACATTCATTTACTGACTGAGAAAAGAGGAACATTGAAGCACTGAAAGATTAAGAAGTAAGGATACATTAGCTAAGACCAGTCTGAGTGTATGGGTTGTAGGAATTTGCACTTTTAAACCTGTTTTGTTTTAAGGCTGTATGTGTTGGGATATATTGTTCTATATTTTACTGTTTTTCTGTTTTACCTATTTTAAAGTAAAGATATATATTTTAAAAACAGAAATTGCTGGTGTGCCTTGAAACTTCTTTTTTATATAAGTGAATCTTAGATGGTTATAGTTGACACTGTGCATGTGCTTATTGTGGTACCAAACTGGGAAACAGAAAAGAGTTCTCTAGGTCTTGCATAGAGTTCTAAGGGTTCATTTTGTATACCTGGTTAGGTGCCCATAGGCAAAGATATCTGGCCCCCCCGAAGACAGATTTATCTGAGCCTGACAATTGGGTACGCTAACAAGAGGATATCAGTTTGAATCCCTCCAGAACTTGGGACTAAGGTGACTCAAACCCATAAAACAGACAAGAGGGTTACCTTCTTCTGTTAACTGTTCACAATTCTATGTTCAGAGGTTGGCACTTTGGGAGTAGAGGGCTGACTGGCTGAGCGGGCTTGTGACAGATTGGTTGGCAGCGGTGGCATAAAAAGTTTGGTGGTATATGCTTTATTGTACAGTGTGTCAGCTTGAGATTATTCAGCTCAGTTGGAAAAAAGAAAGGTAGTGTTTTATTTCAAAAGGAAACAGAACTATATCCCTTGGCTTACAGACAATTTCCTATGCATTTTATTTATTTTCTAAAGTGCCAGTCAGAGTACAAGTAGTCAGGAAAGATGGCTTCCAACTACAGCAGGCACACTGTAGAATACTTAAAGCAGTTGTGCAGGGACAGAGGAGTCCCGTTCGAGGTGATAGCCAAAGAGCAGACCCTGATAGAGACCCTGATGGTAGCAGATACACAGAGCAGCGAGTCACTGACCATGACTGAAAAGGACCAAACCTCAAGTGTGGCAGAGCTAGCAGCCAGTGCTGTGTCCAGGTCTGGTGAGGAGGACAGCAGGGCCACTGTCAATAAAGGAACACAGCAATAGGGGATGGTCACCAGTATCCTGAATCCAGAGGTACTCGAGCTGCAAACTGAGTTGCACAGGATGGAGCTGGAGTTCCAGGAGAAGAGAGAGTGAGAGAGCTGAGAGGCAGAGCGGGAATGATGAGAGGCAGAGAGGGAACAGTGAGAGGCAGAGTGGCAACAGAGGGAGGCAGACCATGAGGAGCATGAGTGCCAGCGAGCTGCAGAGGAGCAGAGAGAATGAGAACACCAAGACGCAGACCATGAGGAGCAGGAGCGCCAGAGGCAACATGAACTGGAGAAGATATGACTCCGATCAGTGGCACCAGAGCAGGTAAGTGGCTTGAGTTTAACTGGGACTGCAGGACAGGGTTACAAATTGAACTCCAAATTAATAGCCGAGTTTAAAGAGGAGGGAGGACATGGATGCCTTTTTAAATTCTTTTGAAAAAGTTTGTATTCAAGCTAAAATTCCTAGAGAGTCATGGAGCTTCCAGCTATCCCCGCTACTTACCGGGAAAGCTCGGGATGCATAGGGTCAAATGGACAATGAGGACAGTGATGATTACAGCAAACTTAAAGCTGCACTGTTAAAAAAGTTTGAATTAACTGCTGAATCATACAGAGCTAAATTCTGTAAGCTCAGGAGAAGTCCTCATATGAGCCATGAGGAGGTAGCCATGAAACAACATCAGTTTTTAAAATGTTGGTTGGAAGAAACTGAGGCAAACTCTATTGATAAAATTGAAAATGTGATTTTATTAGAACAGTTTTATTGGGCATGCCCAGCAGAGCTAAAAACATGGCTAGAGGACCGAGATCCCAAAACAGTGCAAGAGGCTGCTGAACTCTCGGATCATTATGCCAAGAGCAGATCTGCTCTGAGAGCAACTGGGGCAGGTGTGGCAGTGCAGAAAGGGAAAAGCGTGCCTTCAGGGCAGCTAAAACCCTCACTGCCTCCACTGAAACCAGTTAGCCCCAGGTTTCAGAGAAAAGATGTCTCTGAGAAAAGAAGTGAATGTTGGTTATGTAAAGAAACTGGGCATATTGCCAGACAGTGTCCCAAAAAGGCCAGCAATAATAGCAATAATACACAGAATGGTACCAGGAAAGAAGTGGGTTGTTTGAGTGTCCCTGAAAGCATGCCAGTGAACATGAGGGAACACATGCACCAAGTCATAGTGAATGGTGTACAGACGCAGGGGTTAAGGGACACAGGGGCATAACTGTCATTGGTGAAAAGGGATCTGGTACAGCCTAGTCAGTTTATACCCAATAAATACGTCACTGTACAGGACTTTGCAGGCAAGGAGAAATCATTGCCCCTCGCTAGTGTTCTCCTAGACTGGGGTGAAACAGGGGAACTGTGCAACAGGTGGCTGTAGCCAAAACATTAGCAGTGGATGTGATCCTGGGTAACAATCTCCAGCAGGGAACAGTATGTACAGTTACCCATAGCCAAGCGGCAAGGGAAAATTGTAGCTCCCTGAACCTCACAGAAACCAGTGTGGAAACCATTGAGATGCTAGTTCCCCAGCCTGTGTCTCCAGATGGGGATACTGATAAAAAGGGGGTAGAAATGTCCCCAGTAGCCAGGAACCACACAGCTACAGAGGGTTACTCCAAAGAGGGAGGGGTGACCCCTTGTCAGAGGGTTGGGACTGACAGTAATCCTGAGGGCCCTGATGCTAGTGCTAGGGACCCTAGTTTAGTGACTGAAGGGGACCTGTCCCATGCCTTGGGACTGTGTGAGGGGTTTGCAGCTGCTCAGAGGAGTGACCCTAGTTTAGAGAAGCTGAGAGCTTGGGCAGACTCTGATGGAGCACAGGGAAGTGATGGCAGACATAAGGTTTATTGGGAAAATGGACTTATGTATTCTCAGGCAGTGCAGGCAGAGGGAGGGATGCTAGACAGGCAGCTTGTCATTCCCCAGGGATATCGTGAGCAGTTGCTCAAAACTGCACATGCTACTCCCTTGTCTGGTCATCTGAGAATCGCACGTACTATGCAGTGGTTGGCCCAGAATTTCTACTGGCCTAACTTCACCCAGCAGGTGAAGGAGTATTGCAGGTCTTGTCATTGGTGCCAAGAAATAGGGAAGGTGGGCAAGAAAACCCAAGCCACCCTGATTCCATTGCCCAGAGTGGAAGATCCATTCCAGAGGGTGGGAATGAATATTGTGGGGCCTTTAAATACCCCGCAGCTCCTCAGGGAAGAGATTCATCCTGACTGTGGTGGATTATGCCACCTGGTACCCAGAGGCAGTCGCCCTATCCTCTCTGAGGACAGACAAAGTGGCAGATGCCTTACTTGGGATTTTCTCCCATGCTAGGTTTCTGAAGGAGGTAATCACCGATCGAGGGGGTTCCTCCATGTTGGACCTGATGAAATGTTTATGGGAGAAGTGTGGGGTGGTGCAGAGATGCACAACACCGTATCACCCACAAGCCAATGGGCTTGTGGAAAGATTCAATGGTACCCTAAAGTCAATGCTCCGGGCATTTGCTGAACAGCATGGGAGGGACTGGGAGAAATACATTCCCCACCTGTTGGTTGCATACAGGGAGATGACCCAAGAGTATACAGGATTTTCCCCCCTTTGAACTCTTGTATGGACGCCGGGTACATGGGCCCCTAGACTTGATCCAGGAGGACTGGGAAGGCAAGCATGCCACCCAGGGAACTCCCATTGTGGATAACATCCTTAGGTTTAGGGAAAGGCTGAAGGAGCTTATGGGGACATAGATACATAGACAGTGTCGGCAGATAAGGGCCTATGGCCCACCCAGTCTGCCCATTTGAGCTTGTAAGTTCAGTTTGTTTTCCTAGAAGTCTGTTTCCCCTTACCCCTGACCTCTAGAATTCCTTTATGTCTATCCCATGCATTCTTAAATCCTGTGATTGTTTCTGCCCCCACCACTTCCTCTGGCAGGGTGTTCCACTTGTCCACCACCATTCTGTGAAGAAATTCTTCTCATGTTTCCTCTGAATCGCCTCCCTCCAACTTCATCCCATGCCCTCTAGTTCTGGAACATCTTTTGCTTAAAAATAGTGTTTTCCTGCACCCTGTTCCTCCCTGTAAGATACTTGTATGTCTCTATCATATCCTCTCTCCCTCTCCTCCAGGGAGTACATGTTCAGTTCCTTCAACCTGTCTTCATAGGACTTGTGATGCAATCCATGCACCATCTTTTTGCCTCCCTCTGAACCTTCTCTACCCTGTCTATGTCCTTACGTAGGTATGGTCTCCAGAATTGCACACTGTACTCCAGGTGGGGCCTCACTAGTGTCTTGTATAGCGGAATTATGACCTCCCTTTTCCTGCTAGTGATGCCCCTGCCTATACATCCCAGCATCCTATTTGCTTTACTCTGCTGCCTGTCACACTGTTTCCTACCTTGAGGTCATCAGAGATGACAACCCAAAGATCCTTTCCTGCTTGGTGCATGCTATATCCTCACCCCCAACTGATATATTGTGCTAGGGTTTTGTGCTCATATGCATTATCTTGCACTTTGCATTGAATTTCAACTGCCAAACCCCTGACCATTCTTCAAGTTTCTGCAGGTCCTTCTCATTCTGTCTACATCCTCTGGTGTGTCTACTCTGTTACAGAGCTTTGTGTCATCAGCGAACAGTGAAATTCTGCCTCTAGATCCCACAGAATGTCACTGATGAAGATGTTGAATAGGACCGTCCCAGCACTGATCCCTGTGGTACCCCACTGGTCACTCTTCCCTCTGTGGAGTGACAGCCATTTACCACCACCCTCTGTGTCCTGCCACCCAGCCAGTTACCTACCCACCACACTACTGTCCTGCCCACACCCATATTCCCCAGTTTGTGTAATAGTCTTCTATGTGGCACAGTGTCAAAGGCCTTGCTGAAGTCCAGATAGGCCATGTCCACTGCCCTCCCCTGATCCACCTCCCTAGCCACCCAGTCAAAAAATTCAACGAGGTTGTCTGACATGACCTCCCCCTGGTGAAACCATGCTGCCTTGGGTCCTGTAGTCCATTGACAACCAGATGTTCCACCAATCTCTCCTTCAGTAGTGCTTCCATGATCTTCCCCACTACCGAGGTGAGGCTGACTGGTCTGTAGTTCCCTGCTTCCTCTTTGTTCCCACTTTTGTATAAGGGGACTACATCTGCTGTCCTCCAGTCTTTGGGTACCTCCCTGTTTCCAGTGATCGGCTAAACAGGATAGCCAGAGGTTCAGCCACCACTCTCTTAGTTCTTTAAGGACCCTGGGTGCACCGTCTGGCCCCATTGCTTTATCAACTCTTATTACTTCCAGTTCCTTCAGGACCTCTTTCTCGTGTAAAGGGACTTGTGTCCATTTCTGCACCATTCTCACGCCTTGTACTCCCTTCAGACCCATTACCCCTCTTCCTCGGTAAAGACTGAGCAAATACCTGTTCAATATGTCAGCTTTACTGTTGTCATCCTCCATGCTGCTCCCATCCTCCCCCTTCAGTCTCACTATCCCTCCCTTTGTCTTTCTTTTTTCACTTATGTACCTGTAAAAGGTTTTGTCCCCTTTACCCACTGATTTTGCAATGTGTTCTTCTGTCTGAGCTTTGGCTTCCCTTACTGACCTCCTTGCCTCCCTTTGCTTCTCCTGGTACTTCTCCCTATCCCCTTCTGCCTGTGTCTTTTTGTATTGCCTGAATGCAATCTTTTTGGCTTTCACTTTCTTTGCTACCTCTTTTGGAAAACCATAATGGTCTCCTTCCTTTTCCTCTTGCTAACCTGCTTAATGCATAATTCTGTTGTTCTTGTAATCCCATTTTAAATACTGCCCACTGTTCCTCAACCCCTGATTCCTGTCCCATTCCCTTAATGCCTCTTTCAAGTATCTCCCCATTTTCCCAAAGTCTGCCCCCTAAAATCCAGGATACGTGTTTTTGTGTGGTTTGGTTCTGCTCTTTGTGATTTCAAACCACAATGACTGGTGGTCACTGTTGCCTAGGTGCTCCCACTATTACTCCCCATCACACTGTCCCTGTTTGTGAGCACAAGGTCCAGTATTGCCTTCTGCCGATTTGGTTCCATGACCAGTTGCTTGAGGAAGACACCCTGAAGGGAGTCCAGGATAAATCTGCTCCTAGTTGATGCTGCTGCTGGGATGCTCCAGTCCACGTCTGGAATATTGAAGTCTCCAACCAGTACTACCTCACCCTTGTCTGCCATCCTTTGGATGGCTAGCATCAGCTCCCTATCTGTTTCTTCCTCCTGGGCTGGTGGTCTATAGACCACACCTGTGCAGATGGCTGGCCCCATTTTCCTTTCCAGCTTAACCCACATTATCTCTCCCCATTTTGTTCATCCTGGATCTCTGTGGCCCTTATGTCATTTTTCACATACAGTGCCACCTCCTCCCTTCCTGCCTGCCTGCTCTGTCTCTTCTGAATATGTTGTAGGCAGGTATGGCCATCTCCCAGTCATGGTTATCATTACACCAGGTTTCAGTGATGGCCACAATGTCCAGGTCTGACTGTACCATGACAGCCTCCAGATCTTCCATCTTGTTGCTAAGGCTCCTGGCATTTGCACACATGGCTTTCCATGATTTGACCTCCCTAGACTGCTTCACTGTTCTACTCCAGCCCCTTCCTTGGTTGTCATTTATCCCTGGTTCTCCTTGACAGCCCAGAGTAACCTGGAAGCTGCCCAACAGAAATGAAAAGTGTGGTACAACCGCAGAGCCAGAGCTCACTCGTACATGGTGGGTCAGGAAGTCATGGTCCTTATTCCGGTCTGGAAAGACAAGCTGCAGGTTGAGTGGGCAGTACTGTACAAAGTGGTTAGGAAGGTAAATGACATGAACTACATTGTGGAGTTACCTGACCAAAGACAGACAGAAAGGATGTACCATGTCAACATGATGAAGCCATATGCCAATAGGGCTGACATGGTGTTTGCAGTGTGTAGTCATGGGGAGGGGACGGATGAAGGAGACCTCCTTCTAGACTTGCTGGAAGAGAGTAAACGGGATTCCTCTGTGGAGGCAGTAAAATTGTCTCCCCAGCTGACCCCGGGCCAGATACAGAAAGTAAGGGAGGTTTTAGCAGACTTTGCCCCCTTGTTTAGTGCCAAGTCTGGACTAACCCCCTTAGCGACACATGATGTGGTGACAGGGACACAGACGCCCATACAGCGGACAGCATATCGGGTGTCAGAGGCTGTCCAAAAGGACATCAGGAAGGAAGTGGAGGAGATGCTGGATTTAGGGGTAATCCAGAGATCCCACAGTCCCTGGGCCTCACCCATAGTCCTTGTACCCAAGCCAGATGGCTCAACTTGTTTCTGTGTGGACTATCATGGACTGAATGCAGTCATGAAGTCTGACGCCCACCTGATGCCCCAGACGGATGAACTCCTGGACAAGTTGGGAGGGGTGACCTACCTTATGACCATTGACCTGACAAAGGGGTATTGGCCGGTAGAGTTGACGGACAGAGCTAGTGAGAGGTCGGCCTTCATCACTCAGATAGGCTTATTTGAGTTTAAAGTAATGCCTTTCAGAATGAAGAATGCCCCGGCCACTTTCCAAAGGTTGGTGAACCAGGTGTTAAATGGTGCTGAGGAGTACGCCGTGGCGTACCTGGATGACATTGCCATCTTTAGTACCAGCTGGGAGGAACACCTATCCCACCTTAGGGAAGTGCTGGGCAGGATACAGAGGGCTAGGCTCACTGTCAAAGCTGAGAAGTGCCAGGTGGCCATGGGAGAGGTGGCATACCTCAGACATGTGGTTGGCCAGGGACAACTCCGTCCTAACCAAATGAAAATAGAGTTAATCCAGGCATGGCCCAGACCAGAAACTTAGAAGCAGGTCAGGAGTTTTCTCGGAACTGCTGGGTACTATAGAAAATTTGTACCCAATTACAGTGTTCTGGCTGCTCTCCTATCTGATCTGACAAAGAAAAGGATGCCAAAGAAAATTACCTAGGGCCCAGCCTATGAGGAAACCTTTTCCAAATTAAAGGACGCACTGTGCAGTGCTCCTGTTTTGACAAGTCCTGACTATAGCAAACCTTTTATAGTTCAGACTGATGCCTTGGACGTGGGTATTGGGTCAGTACTGAGTCAGACATCCAGCCAGGGGAAGGATCACCCAATTGCTCACCTGACTAAAATGTTACTTCCCAGGGAGCAAGCATACTCCACAGTGGAAAAGGAGAGTCTTGCCATAGTGTGGGCCCTAAAGAAATTGGAGCCATACTTGTATGGGCAGTATTTTGTGGTGCAGACTGACCACAACCCCCTGGTTTGGCTGACACAGATGGGGAAAAACAATGGTCGATTGCTAAGATGGAGTCTTGCTTTGCAAGGATATGACATGACCATTCTACATAGGGCTGGAGGCGACCAATCAGAACTCAGATGGGCTGTCTCGTGTATGAGGAGTGAACTGATTTGGGAAGCTCATCCCATGCAGGGGATAGACCCCCCAAATTCAGTCTAGGTGGGGAGGATTGTGGCACGTAGACAGCTGGTTCTGATTTCAATATGATATTTTTTCTGCAATATAAAATATGTAAGGGAGTATCTGTCAGGAGAAACTACAGTCTTGCCGAAACTGACACATCAACCCCCAGGGATAAGTTCAAAGGACAGGAGGTAGCTTAAACTGCAGATATCTGAAATGCAATTACCTTCTCAATTTGCTTTGAAGCCAGGAACCAATATATCCATTTTAGAATGCCCTCAGGGAAATCCTTTGATTTGCACTAGGTGACATGAGGAAAGGGGGCATATGCATGTGTTCAGGGTGTCTTCCCAGGAAGCCAGCTAATTACATCAAAGAGACTTTGATGTCTGGGTGAAGCAGGTCCCAGACTAAATTAGGAAGTCTAATATGCATTTGCTTGGGGTATCCAGTGAATTACATCAAAGAGGCTTTGATATCTGGATGAAGCAGATCACAGACTGGTTTTGGCAAGTCACATGAGGAGAGGCGATTCATTTATGTCACCTATTATATTTTAAATATCTTAGTAGGACATCCTGTGTTTTAAAATATAAATTTTAATACACCAAGATGGAGTTAGGTGACCTCAGAGAGAAGGCCAGCTCAAGACTGCTTTTAAATATACTGAGCAGACCTTACAGAGAGACATTCATTTTTCTGTCTGAGAAAAGAGGAACATCGAAGCACTGAAAGATTAAGAAGTAAGGATACAGTAGCCAAGACCAGTCTGAGTGTATGGGTTGTAGGAATTTGCACTTTTAAACCTGTTTTGTTTTATAGGCTGTATGTGTTGGAGATATCTTGTTCTTATTTTACTGTTTTCCTATTTTGCCTATTTTAAAGTAAAGATATATAGTATATTTTAAAACAGAAACTGCCTGTGCCTTGAAACTTCTTTTATATAAGTGAAGCTTGATGGTTATAGTTAACACTGTGCATGAGCTTATTGTGGTACCAAACTGAAAACAGAAAAGAGTTCTCTAGGTCTTGCATTGAGTTCTAAGGGTTCATTTTGTATACCTGGTTAGGTGCCCATAGGCAAAGATATCTGCCCCCCCAAAGACAGATTTATCTGAGCCTGACAATTGGGTACGTTAACAAGAGGTTATCAGTTTGAATCCCTCCAGAACTTGGGACTAAGGTGACTCGAACCCACAAAACAGACAAGAGGGTTACCTTGTTCTGTTAACTGTTCATAATTCTATGCTCAGAGGTTGGCACTTTGGCAGTAGAAGGCTGAACAACTGAGCGGGTTTGCAAGAGGCCCCTTGAAAATAAATGGAATTGACATTAGTGATAAAATAAAAATGGCTGATGAACTTAATACCTATTTTTGTAAATCATTTAATAAATTAACATCAGATAATGAGGTTGATATTGGTAATATAAATAAACCCATGGAGATAACTCTGGAAAGTATAAAAAATAAATTAGACTCTATTAAAAAGGGTTCACCACCAGGCCCAGATGGCATATCAGGAGACATGTTATTATTAATGAAGGACCAATTGAATCTACCTTTAAAGACAATATTTGACAGAAGTTTAATATCTGGTTTAGTGCCAACTGATTGGAAAGAAGCATATATTACTCTCCTATTTATAAAGGGTGATAGGAGTCTGGTGGAAAACTACCATCCTATCAGTCTAACTTCATTTGTATGTAAGATACCTGAACGAATAATTAAGGATGAACTGTCTCCAAATATACTGTCTATTGACACCACTCAGCATGGATTTATTAAAGGAAGATCAGTTGTCACTAATCTGGTCAGTTTTTATGACTATGTAAGTGACAAACTCGATAAAGGAATATCACGTGATGTGGTTTTGTTGGATTTTAAAAAGGCTTTTGATTCAGTACCACACTGGGCTCTTATTCAAAAATTATTAGCACTTAAAATTAACCCGTTATTTGTTAATTGAATTAATGATTGGCTTAAGAGTAGAAGACAATGTGTGTCTATTGATGGTTTTCGATTCTCTTGGAATCCTGTTTTGAGTGGTGTTCCCCAGGGTTCGGTACTTGCACCAATTATATTTCAGTGCCTTATTTCGGATTTGTCTTGCAGTATTGAAAGTAACATCATTAAGTATGCAGATGACTACAAAATTGTAAATATTGTGAGACACTCTAGTGATTGTGCTGTTATTCAAAAAGACTTGGACATTCTGGAAAAATGGTCATTACGTTGGAATTTAAGATTCAATATCTCAAAATGTACAGTTTTGCATTTTGGAAAAAAGAATACCAAACATCAGTATTATTTGTATAATGAGCCAATTATGGATAAAAAGAATGAAAAGATCTTGGTGTTATGGTAGACCTAATCTAAATTTTGATGTTCAAATTATTAATGGTATAACTAAAGCAAATAAAATTTGGTGGTCAATTAAAAGGAATATTATATCCAGGGATTCCGAAGTCCTTTTTCCTCTCTTTCGTATGCATGTATGCCCACATTTAGATCATGCATCCCAACTCTGGTCCCCCTATTTGTGTAAAGATATCAATAGGATTGAAAGAGTACAAAGAAGAATTACAAAATCATTGTTTTCAAATAAATACTTCTCCTATGAAAGTAGATTACATAAGCTAAATTTAATGTCTTTAGAACAAGGCACCTTAGGGGTGATCTGTTATTTACCTGGGATATTATTAGTGATGTCAACTTATTGATTGTGGTTTAGAATACAAGCAATTACTTATTAATACTAGAGGTCATCCACTTCAATTAGGGAAACAAAAATGAGAAACAAAGAAAATAGCTTCTTATTTTTCACAAAGGGTAGTGAAACCCTGGAACAATCTACTCCTGAATATAGTCATTAGTACTAATAAAAATACTTTTAAAAACAGGCTTGATAGATACTTGTTATTTAACACAAGTACCTCAAGCAATATGTAAGTTTAGGGGCTTTATGGGTCTATGGGCCTGCTGCACCCTATGTATCCTAGTATGACTCCTAGAAGAAAAATATCATAAAGTAATGCTTCATTAATAGATTGTGCCTGTTTCATGGCAAACTGCTCCATAAGACAAGATTCCTTGGCGTCAGATTGCATTCCAGTTTGTTCAACAAAATCTGCATTAGTCTCTAGTATTTGATCCTTCTTGTTAGAAATTGTTTTACATTGATTTAAGACATCAAAGCATAACTGCTGAGCACTGCCACTATCTTCAGGTATTGGAGTGACAGTACTGCATTGTTGGGATTGAGCTTTGTTTGTAAATGAAGTCAAAGTAACTTGCTGATCAGCATGCAGTTTACAGAGCTGGCCCTGTGGTGTCGCTATCGTCATCTTAGGGGATAGAACTTTTGGATTTATTTGATGTCCTGTTACTGGAACAAGTCAATCTAATGGCACTGGTTTTAAATGCAATGTTTGGTTTTGTGATGTTTTAATGGTAGGTGCTTGTATATCATGCTGCTTTTAATTAAGCCCCTTTTTATTCTGTGCTGAAAATGTAAGAGTTTTAACTGGGATCAAAATCTCAGGTAGTAAAGTTCTCTGTTATGGTGTTTGCTTCTATTTCTTAGAAGAAAGAGCTTTGTTTCGTGCTTTGTTCCATGCTAATGTTTTGTCTATGGGGCTTTACTCCACAGAATCTAATGGGGTATCAAATGTTCAAGTTTTCTAACCCCAATTTTAATGGAATTGTGTTACAATGTGCTGCCTTATTTTTCAGTGGCATATAAACAGGAGTTTCTTTTAATAGCCCTTGGTTTCTAGATCCCTAATTTTTTTGACTTGAAACTTCCACCAAAGCAGCCACTTGGAGTGCTGTGCTATATTTCAATGTTAAAAAGTTATCCTCCTTTTTTAAACTGCTCTACCCAGCTGCCACCTCCTCCCCATGGCAATGCTGTTCCTTGTGTATGTTTTATGAGTTTATAATTAGGATTGTGCTATTCTGTGTGTATTATTAATGTCCTCTTTGTTTTCACATTATTCACTTAGGTGGGGTCTTCTATATTTTTATTTATATTATGCATTAAGTCTGGCTATAATGGGCAAGAAACTATGTAATGTTGCACTGTTTCTTTGGATGTGTACTTGATAAGCAAATAGTGTGCCTCATTCCACACCCCCTGATAAAGGGTCACTTGAAGCATTAGGGTTTAGTGCCAGTTTTGTCATGGAGCCCTGCTTTAATAAGCCATGCATTTTTCTGCACTTTAAAGATTGCCTTTTTTATTTTTTCCCATTGGAGTGCTGATTATCTCTGTTTGTTTGTTTGTTTGTTCACAGGTGTTAGGAGAAGTCCTTATTTACTATGAGAGAGGAGCAGAAGTCCTTTTCAAGGGATACCTCAGCCTTAATCAGTTCCTCCTCCTCCTCAAGCAGACTCTGCACCTCCTTTTCCTCCTCATCTATCTGACTCTACAAGATTATTGAGTGTTGGGGGGGGGGCAGCACCAGGCTTCTCCATAGCCTGCATTGCTTGGGAAACTATATTTGTTTTATGCCTTCCAGCAAGGGCACTCTTGTTTGTGGCACTGGTTGCTCTGATTCCCTTTTAGGCAGAGGAAACATGATGTGTTTGTCTTTCTGTTTCTTCTTCCCAGACATTGCAAATAAAGGTTTGTCTGAAGATAATTGTTTTTCCAATATATGTTTATTAATTTTGTGAGACAAAACATACATCAATAACAAAAACAGAGGCTGCAGTATTCATACAATAATGTCATCTGGCTTTGATAATCACATTACCTTGTTAACACACACCCATCTATTCTTAATGTGTGGGCAAAACTAAGCATATTTATTTAAGGTACAAAATCATTATGAGGCTTCATTATGTATGTCATCCATTTCCTTCAATAAAACTTCAAATTTTGGAAGTATCTGTGAAACCTTTGCAGTTAATTTTTCCATTTCATAAATGTCAGTCATTAACTTGTGCCATAATTTTATTGCTGGAAGTTTATCAGTCAGTTTTTAGTAATGATTTTCCTGGCCGCTAACAGACATATAGTTAAAATTTTCCTAGTAGAAGATCTGTAGTCCTCAGGCATGTTCAGGAACAAAAGCATCTGTTGGGTGTGCACCAGAGATGCTTCAAAGAGCTCTCCAAACTCCTGTTGTAATGATGACCAAAAAGCCTGGAGTTTAGGGCAGAGCCAAAATATATGTGCATGGCTCACTTTTTTCTCTCCACAGCCCCTTCAACAGTATGGGGGAACCATGATCCACACATGGCCTGTTGGGACAGAGTACAGAAATATTGTGTTATGTCCTTCCACAAAAACGTCTTCCACAGGTAAGAGTTGGTTGGTTTGTGGGTATACACTGTTGGGGGTGACTGCTATACCCAAGTCCTGGTGCCATTTTATCCATAAATATTCAGTTGAATTCTCTAGAGTGGTTATGGCAGCATAAATTTGGGATATCAGGGAGTCTGTTGGTACTCCTGTTAGTATCTGTAATACCAACAGCATAAAACATTTGGAATCCGTTGGTGTGAGGAACAGGTTTTATTGGCCTAGCATATATACTCCTTCAGCCGTAGGTACTTATAGAAATCCAACGTTCACAGGCTATATTTCTTGGTTAGAACCTTGACGTCCATAAACTCTGATCCCTGCATACAGTGGGAAGGCAGGTAGAGACTCATCTGTTCCCATTTTCTATACGTATGATCTAGGCAGGCTGAAGAACCTGTGGGCTGTGAGCAAATGGTGTAATAAGATATCTATGTGGTTGCATGGGAGGAGGAGTCAGGGTCTTACTCTAGTGTAGGAGTTGTATTCATTAATTCATTCTCTCCCCCATGGAGGTGGGGTCAGGGTTGTAGGCCCATTTTGGTAATGGAGGAAATCCTCTTCTCGCAATTCTACTGATTTCCAAAGGGCAGTGTTCATGGGGGAAGCCAGTAAACAGCAGTCTGGATTTGGGCAGCCCGATGATATTGTTCCAAGTGAGGCAATGCTAGGCCTCCATTGGCTTTTGGGAGCTGACCTGTAGCATATCTGGTGTGGGGTCTAGCTCCTTCCCATAGGAATTGAGATATTAATCAATCCCAATATATAAACTGGTGTTTTGGGGGTGCTATTGGGATGGTTTGAGCTAAATACCAGACTCTGAGCAAAATATTCATACAAATACAGTCCACCTTTTGGATAACAGGCAGGTTTATTGCTTGCCACTGACTCAAGCATCCTGGAAGGCCTGAGTTAGAGGTGTATAGTTCAGAGATTAGATGCCCAAGGTCTATTGGTAAGTGAACCCCAAGATGTTTTAATGAGGTAATAAGGCATTTGAACTGAAAACGCTGCCTTGTCTGTGGGTTAGGACTGTAATGTAGTTGTAATACCTCAGTCTAGGTGGCGTTACGTTTATATCAGAGTCCACAGGGCTGCTGCCATGCTACAACTTCGAATGGCTGGTGAAGTGCTACGGGTTGCGAAACCCACAATCGCAAAAAGTCGACAGGCACAGCACACAAGATAAGAAAGTAATACCAAATGTAGCAGCAAAATGCAGATTTATTCAATAGGTATTCAACTGGTTTAGGCACTCAGCCTTTACACCATTTGCTATTACTCACTTTCTTAACTTGTGTGCTGTGCCTGTTGACTTTTTGGTGTTAAGTTTATGCCACACACATTTGCTGAATGTCTGTGGAATCAATCATAATGGTGGAAGAGATATCTGGATTAGTGACATAAACAAATCATCTGCACACAGGAATTTTTGAGAACTACCCCCTAGGGTCAAACCAGTAATAGAAGTGCTGCATTTTAGACCTTGTGCTGAAGGTACAAGGTACAGCGCAATAAGTAAGGGGGATAGGGGACACCCCTTTGAGTACCTCTGTAAAGGGGAAAGGGAGTGGAAATCTGTCCACTGATTTTTACATACGCTTGTGGGGACTGGTATAATGTCTGCAGAACATTAATAAACAGTAGTGGGAACACCATTTTTTGGGGGACAGTAGCGAATAATAATTCCCATGTGACCTAGCAAACGCCTTCTCAGCATCCAGACTAAGTAGTAGAAAAGGCTCCTTTGATCAGGTGGCATGGAGTGGTACAGTATGAGCCTCTTATAATGGACTACTTTGACAACTGCCTATGCGTCCATTACAAGCGGTGTCTGCTGCATCGTTTTGGCTATTCCATGTGGTACTACTCCGTAGCCTACTCGGACTACAGACACAGAAACAGACACAGACTTCACAACATTGAATCTCTTGTGATTACTGCTCTTTTCAGTTGTGTTAGCTTTTTCATGTCTGGAAGTCATTCCAGTTTAAACCTTTAATTTCAAAAAACAAAACAACAAAGAAATACATATAAAAAAATGGTGTGTGCTGCTCCTATTAATAACATTAGCACTAGGCTAATGCTTCCTACTACTGTGTAGGGCTAAAGTAATCCACTGTGCTAGTCTGCTTAGTGCTGGCAGTGGTGTGGCTCTCCCAGATGGACTCTGTTAGGGTGAGCTGATCCCATCTTGGTATGATATCATCCCTCTGTTCTGCCATGCAATGCAGAGTGAGCAAGGTACCCCTCACATCTGCTGGAGCTACTTGAACTTCCTCCTCATGTTCCCCATGGCTGAACAGAGGGTGTTGAAGTGGGATGGATATTCACTAAATTAGTTTACTCACACTAGCAGCATACTGGCAACACCTGATGGTGATTGCAAATTAGCTGTGAAATGAAATCAAGTGTCCTTAAAAGGTGTTGAGTGCTCTCCCTGGCAGCCATTACACATAGAATTCAAGGTCCGCTACAGCCATTAATTTTAACATGTGCAGATTAGGAAATGGCATTTGGTGAGGCAAAAATGTCTGTTAGAAGCAGATGTCTGCTACAGCCATGTATGCTGCAAGTGGTGCATACTGTATACTGTATGTAAAGTGCATTTAATGTTATCTTGGGTCTGCCGTGCCCTTACAAATCCAGTTTGATCATTTTTAAGAGATGTAAAAATAGGATCTAGTCTTTAAAAGTGCATTTAACGTTATCTTGGGTCTGCCGTGCCCTTACAAATCCAGTTTGATCTTTTTTTAATAAGAGATATAAAAATAGAATCTAGTCTTTTAGCTAAGATAATGGTAAAAATGTTATCATCAATACTGAGTACTGAAATTGGCTGATATTATGCACAACAGGAGCTGCCTTTATTGGGTTTTAATATGGCTGAGATAGTTTCTAAATTCCATGTTGAGGATGCAGGTTTAGCTTTCGCCACCCAGATACAGGTATTATTGCAGGGAACAATCAGGATGCTCCACAAGGCATTATAGAATTCTACTGTGGAGACCTTTGATGACTATCTGGAGCTCCTCCATTGATATGGATGAGATAAGACTATCTAGATGTGTTTGTGTAAACATGAGCAGGTGAAGTGTTGCTGAAAGAGTTAATCCTCTGCAGATCTGAGGGTTATTAGTGATGTCATTCAAATTGCATTATCTTAGCCATAAGTTGTTGCCCTGGAGACAAAACTTTGGAACGATGAAGTTCAAATAGTGGTCTGTGGTCACATTCCCCACAGCAGTATTGTCAAGAAACACCTGTAATTATAGATGTACTTACAGATGTGTAAATACAGATGTACATACTGTTGTATAAACTATGCCAAATGCCTCTTGCTATTGTACTGTAAATACCCATTACTATGGTACTTTACTTGATGTATACTTAAACTAATCTGTATAACTGAATTTACAAACTGTCTTTCTCAAAGTATATGTATACTGTATTCCCTCCCCTGGGTCGCACCTGAAAACGAACACTGGCTCAGTGTGCTTTTCCCAGTAACCAAATGTTTAAATAACAATAAATAAATCATTCAGCAGTGTATAAAAGATGCATAATATATTATGAAAGCTGCCTTGTCTGAAGATCCTTTATGTTTTTTGCCATCCTTACCATCAGGGCTCCCCTTGCAAGAAGCCCGGGGCTCCTTATTGGTATCTGAGGATGAATTAGCAGTCTTGTCAGTCTTGTTTGACAGAGATGACTGCTAGCATCATTTTTCAACTCCTATTGAGTTCAGGGGCTTTTGCAAAGATAGGGAACCATCCAAAGAGTGCTTTCCATTATTCTAAGGACCCCCCCCCAACTGCATGTTCATGCTTGTGCACTTAATTGGAAAACACTGTTGAGACACTCAAGTAGAAGCTGGGATAGGCAGCGATTGCCATTTAGCTTCCCTCTTTTTAATTGTTTTTGGACAGAACATTCTGCAGAGATCACAGTTTTCAAAATCATGATCCAGAACCAATCAAAAACATAGGTCATAGTTGTTTATCTTGCCCAGGAGCTGTATGCAGTTTCTGCTCTTCTTACAACCTGTTGGGCCTGTTCTCGTTTTAGGCCTCAGTCATGCCAATGTGACTGAAAAGGGTGCCAAAATAATCAAAATGTGTTGTCCTCATAAACAAGTGCAACTGTTTTTAAATTAAGGCCAATAAATATGTATAATAATTAGTTTCTGATCAGTTTTAAATGTAAAAGCACATTTTCTCAATTCCAGAAAACAAGGAAAAAACTGCTAAACACAATAAAAACTAACTAAACCAATGCAGAGTACTGAACTTTTAAATAAAATAATAGAAAATGTAAACAAAGTTCACAATTTTAGCCAACTTAGCCATTTGGATTGCAACAGGACTCGGTGGGAGGGGGGGTCTGATCTTTTCAGTGGAGAAATATATCTGTCATTAAAATGCAGTGGGGAACATGACCACAGACCACAGTTTGAACTTTAACATTCTAAAGTTTTGTCTTCAGGGCAGCAATATATGTCTAAGATGATGCAGTTTGAATGACATCACTAATAACCCTCAGATCTGCAGAGGATTAACTCTTTCCTAGCAACAGTTCACCTGCCCATGTTTACAGGATGGGTGTATGGTATGTCTGGCTTATTTGCACCAGGAAAGTAGCATGCACCAAGGCTGGAGTCAGTGTCAGAAGAAGTCTGTCCACGAACAAACTCATCTAGACCAACAGGGTGGGTGTAACTGGAGGAAGCTTTACCAAAACCAGCTGATCAAATGGCCAATGCTGTGGAGTCCCTCCAAAAGCTCCAGAGGGAATAAAGAAGTCCAATCAACCTCCTAAAGAGTAACAGTGGTTTACTAACCAAATCCCCTCAGAACAAGCTTCCTGAAGATGAGAGGAGGGAAGTCTGCATCCACACCCCACACCGAAGAACAGTGACAAGTTATGTTTGCACTGCTCCATGACACCAATGATCTCCAAACAGCTATGGATAATGGCAACCTCACTAGGCCACCTTCATAGACTCTCCAAGGCCTTTAACTTGAAGAATCTTATAATATTCTTGCTCAAGCTCAAGACCTTGGATTTCAGCCAACCAGCCAAATGGTTCACAAACTACCTGGGTAGCTGAATCCAGCTAGTGTCCATACATTAGTTCAGACCTTGTTGTGTTAAATGTTGGAGTCCTTCAATACTCGGCTTTCTGATTTTTTTTTTTTTGTTTTTTTTGTTAATGACCTCCAGAAGCACAGCAGAAGATGTCATTTACTTATGTATGCAGATGATACCATACTCTACTGCAATGGAATGACAATGCCTGAGGTTAATTCAGCACCCCAATCTGATTTCAACAGTCTCAAGGTTCAACAGCTGCCTCCTCCTTAATGCCATAAAAATATGACTACGGTGTTTGGATCCCAGAACTTGCTAACTAATTCAGCTTATCCATCAGATGGCAACAATGAGTACGTCAACGGTTTCAGATATTCAGGATCTATCTTGATGTCATCACTTACATACAGTAGGTACACTGATCACATCTTAACAACTGTAGGGACCATGCTTAACTTTCTCTACAGGTCGAAATGCTGTCTCAGCGCTGATATGAGTAAGCAGGTGGTCTCCCACTTGCTGCTCTCTTGCACTGATTATCAAGACATTATATACTGCTGTGCAAACAAAACCACTGTTCCCCTCCCCCGATCATTTGTACAACAAGTTGTGCAGGTTCATCCTCTTCTGTGGATGGTCTACCCATCATTGTCTGCTGTACAACCAGCTTAGCTGGCCAAGTCCCTCAATTAGTTGTGACTACCAGTGGCTTTCTTTGTTGTACAACTATGCACAAGGAAAACACCCTGATTATCTGCTAGCCCACCTCACAGTCAAGCTGTGCCCACTAAGTTCAAAGCAGCATTTGCCTTCTCAATTCCCAAGATGAAGCATGATTTTGCTAGGAAGGCCTCTGCATTTGCAGCATGACACCTGGAACAAACTCCCTCTCCAGCCAAGGAATGCAACTAGCTTACAAGTGTTCAAGGCCAGTCTTTCCAGCCACTTTAGAATTTCAATATTTGTTTTGGTCCAGTATACCCCTCTCCCTGAATATGATCATGTTGTACTGCAATACTCGTGCTCTTTGTTGTCACCCTACTTTATTAGCTTGCTTTGATTAATGTTTGGATGTATGTAGGTATGTAAAAAAGGAAGGTGGTCATTGTGAGGGATTTCAACTTGCCCGGGGTTGACTGGAGCATTCCGGTCACCTCCAGTGCTAGGGAGAAAGTGCTCCTGGATGCGATCCAGGAGGGTCTCCTGACACAGTTGGTTAGTGTACCTACTAGGCTAAAGAACACTTTAGATCTGGTATTGTTGAATGGGAGGCAGTAAGGACATAAAGGTGGAGGACCCACTAGCCGACAGTGATCACCAAACGGTGTGGTTTAATATCACGATGTGCGGTGAGCCAGAGAAATCAGTTACTCGGGTGGTAAACTTCAGGGGGGTGGACTTAGGGAGGATGCAGGAAGTACTGAAAGGGAAACGGGAGGGCATAAGGCAGGAGATGGATGCAGAATAGAAATGGGATATTATTAAATGGGGGATTACATAAGTAACAGAAGCCTGCACCAAGACACAGAGTAAGAGGAGCAGAGCAAGAAAACCATGCTGGTTGAACAGCGAGGTAGTGAGAGCAAAACGAGAGGTGCACCAGAGGTATAGGAGGATGGAGAAGGAAGTGGACAGGGAAGAGTATGCAAGATGGTCTAGGGAGGCGACCAGAAAAGTGAGAGGAGCTGAGATTAACGCAGGGAATTAATGGGGGGGGGAGACTTTTTCTGATACATCAGAGAGAAAAAAAAGTGCAAGGAGACAATAGTGAGGATAAAAAGTGGTGGGGAGTGGACAGAAAAGGGGGAGGAGCAGGCAGAAGCACTGAATGAATACTTTTGCTCAGTGTTCACAGAAGAAAAGGGGGGGGACCACTACCACCATAGGCTGGGAGGGTGGGGACAGGGGGAGAGCAGGCAACATATGGAGGAATTGAGGCAAGTAGAGTCCTAGAGGGACTGAGGGCACTGAAGGTAGACAAGGGACCAGGGCCAGATGGTATCCACCCCAGGGTGCTGAGGGAGATGGTTGGTGGAGCCACTCGCAGATCTGTACAGCACCTCACTGGAGTCGGGATGTGTGCCACTGGACTGGAGGATGGCACATGTAGTACCTTTATACAAGGGATAAACCGGGTAATTATTGTCCAGTAAGTCTCACCTCCATAGTGTGCAAACTCATGGAAATGATACTAAAGGAAAGACTGGTGTCACACCTGGAGGACAATGGCCTCCAGGATCCAAGGCAGCATGAGTTTGTTTCAGGGAAGTCTTGTCAAACCAACCAGATACAATATTATGACTGGGTGACAGGTGAGCTGGATAAGGGTCATGCGGTGGATGTTCTTTACTTGGACTTCAGCAAGGCCTTCGATTCTGTGCCTCATGGGTGGTTTAGGGTGAAGCTAACTGGTGTAGGGGTAGGGGCAAAAATGATAAACTGGATTACAAGCTGGCTGAGTGGGAGGCTGCAATGGGTGGTGGTGAGAGGGGAGCTCTCAGTTCCAAGGCCAGTAAGAAGTGGGGTGCCACAGGGTTCTGTGCTGGGGCCAGTATTATTTGGGTTCTCCATATCAGACATTGCACATGGGGTGGTGAGCAAGGTAAGTCTGTAAGAGAGTGGCTGTAAAAGTGAACAGAATGCTGGTGTGCATAGTGAGGGTTTTTTCATCCAGGCGAAGAGAGGTGATCTTGTCCCTCTACGGGTCGCTGGTAAGGCTGCATTTAATTTAAAGTACTGTGTGCAGTATTGGAGGCCATACCTAAAGTGTGATAGGCTACTGGAGGGGGTGCAGAGGAGGATAACAAAGATGATATGTGGAATGGAGGGGAGAGACTGTAAGAGCAGACTGGGAGACCTGACTATGTACACCCTGGAGGATAGAAGGGACAGGGGGGACATGATAGAGACATTCAAGTATCTGAGGGGAATCAATAAGGATGGGGCAGATGGGGTCTTTAAGTTAAGGAGGGGAAGGGACACCAGGGGGCATGGGCTAAGAATAGAAGGGGGAAGATTTAGGAGAGAAATGAGGAGACACTATTTCACAGAGAGGGTGGTAGCAAAATGGAACACACTACCAGAATGGGTGGTATCATGTAAATCTGTGAACAGCTTCAAAAGGGCATGGGACAGGGAACGGGAGAGTGAGGGTGGGGAAGGTGGGGGTGGCAGTGGGATAACAAAGGAGAGAGGAGGTGGGGCAGCTGCAAACTAGGGGTACGAGCTGCACACTCACACAGACTTAGATAGACCGGTTAGTCTGTTTCTGCTGGCACATTTGTATGTTCATATTTATACTTACAGTTTGTTTTTTGCCTTGTATATTATAGCTTGAAAGTAATTATTTCTGCTGGACTGTATTAACTGTTGATTGCTGCAGCCATCCCTAGGGTCCCCATGAGAAGATGATGTTGAATCTCATGGGTTATGCTAGTTGGAGTAATTTCAAATAAATAGATGAAAATTAATAAATGGTTCTAGTTTCTGTGCCTTTTCTGCATCCTGTATGCTTGCTAGTGATGCCAATATTGCCAAGCTGACTTTCAGGCTGAGCTTGAAGCGGACTCACTCAACAAATCAAAGATGAGAAAGAAGAAGAAGACTCTCTGGGAGAGGGATTCTTCAGTGGAATCATCCTAAATCAAATGGGCATAGGCAGAACAGGTTAAGGAATGATTAGCACCCAACAGAACCACACTCTACTTAACAATCGGGGATGTCCAGTGGACTGTTCACCATGGTGTGAATCATCAGCCAGGTAACTACTATCCAAAGTCGAAGATCTGCCCAACTCATTCGTTCATGTTTTGACACATATGGATGTGCGATCAACAGTCCACCTTGCTCAGAAGGCAGATCCTAATGCATACAGTGGGGGGAGGGATGAAAAGTCACAGTTTTTTACATACAGGAGCTGGACAGCCCAAGCCAGAATTAACAGGGTGTTCTGTTTTGGACTTAATACCCACTGTTGGGGGCCTACTTAGAGAATAACAAGTTGAAGGACAGCAGGCAGCATGGGTTTGGGTCGGGATGATTATGTCAGGCAAACCAGACTGTGTTTTTCAACTGGGTCACTAGGGCAGTGAACAGAGGCCAGGTAGTGGATTTGCTCTACCCTGACTTAAACAAATTCTTTGATTCTGTGCCACACAGGAGACTGTTCAAAAGCTGGAGGACTTAGGAGTAGAGAAGGGATCAGTCAAGTGGATGCAAAACTGGTTTGAGGAACCAGCAGAGGGTGGTGAACAGGGTCAAATCTGGTGAAGGGATCACAAGTGGAGTGCTGCAGGGATCAGTCTTGGGACCTTTCCTATTTAATATGTTCATTAGTGACTCAGGGGAAAGTATTCAGGGGTTAGATGTGTCTCTGCAGATGACACAAAGTTTTGCAGCAGGGTGGACAGTGAGAAAGCAGTGAGGGAGCTTCAGATGCATCTAGAAAGGTTTGAGAGGTGATTGAAGGTTTGGCAGATGAGATTCAACACCAAGAAGTGCAAGGTGATGCAGTCAGGGAATAAGAACCTATGCAAAGAGTACTGGATGGGAGGGGTTAAGCTGGCCATGTCATCATAGAAGAGAGGTCTGGGAGCCTCATCAGTGACTCACTCAAGCAAACCAGCCAGTGCAACAAGGCCTACAGCAAGGCATCTAGGATGCCGGATTGTATAGGGAGGGGGTTTTGACTAGGAGGGGGAGGCGATATTGGCCCTGTACAGATCACTGGTGAGGCTCACCTGGAATACTATGCCAAGTTTTGAAGTCATCACCTTAGAAGAACATTGATAGGATGGAGTCAGTACAGAAGAGAACACAAAGGGAATGGAGAATGCTACTGTTCTGTTTTTAGTGGTATGGTTGCCTGAAAAAACTCAGTTCAGAGAAAAAACATATGAAAGGCACTGCACACAAGGCCGTAAATACTAGAAAAATGTACTGAAGTAATTAAAAAAAATGCCAAATGTGTTAGCTGTGCAAAATATGCAGGTTGCAGGCCAGAGTACACCCAACCATCAGAACACCTGGAGTGTGGCTGATCAGACTCCCCAGTGTTTTGTGTCACTCTGACAGTCAGTGCAGCAAAGGGTCACAAAAATAATCGGCCAGCAGGGCAGCTCATATGAGGAATGTCTGAAGGCCCTGATTATGTACTGACTGGAGGCCAGACGGGAGGGCATCGACAAGATGGAGACTTATAAGTTCAAAGGAATAAATAGGGTAAACTGTGAGGACCTGTTAGTAACAGAGATGCAGTCATGAGAGGGCACAACTGGAGATTAGTGCAAGGTAAATTCAAGAAGGCTGTGAGGCAGTTTTATAGAAAGGGTGGTGGAGCCATGAAACTGATTACCAGCAGAGGTTGTAAGGACAAGGAACATTAAAGGGCTCAGACATTGGTGGGCCAGAGCTAGGGCCAGGGGACTCATAATCCCACTTGGGTGAATCAAAAAATGGGGAAGAAGGATGGGAGGGTATGAATAACCTCCTGCAGCACTAGGCAGGAGGGTAAGGTAGTACCAACTATGGGCAGATGGTGGGCCATCGGTCTCCTTCTGCCATCAGATTCTATGTTTCTAATTTGCAGTTCTTCACATCATGGCCTAAGCCCTGTCAGCACAGGCACCTGCAGTAGGGGGTCCACAGAGAACATCTTGCTGTTGCACCATGAGCAATGCTAGATACTGGGTTTGAGCACCATCACCATCATCCAAAGCCCACAAGCAGCCCAAATCACAGTGTCCAAAGATCTGCTGAAGATGACATTCAAAAGGAAAAGTAAGCTTTAGCACAGCTCAGTGGCAAAACTGCTGTCAAAACACCAAACAAGAGTTGTCAAACCTGTGGGAAAAAAAAATGCCAGGAGCTAATGAAGAAGTGACTATACTGTTTCAACAGAAATAAAGATCTAAGCATGGAAGACCGAGGACATGAGAAATACAGCAGAAAACAAACCTCTAAACAATGGATGCCCTGAGGACTTTGCACATGTTTAGTGGAACAGCATTAGTGTGACTACGATGAAAGTATTCCGGATGTTATAAACTATGTTACTGTACCTTGACCCAATGCTTTTTTGCATTACCCTAACTTTGGCTCCCTTTTCTGAATGAACCAATGTGTAAGTAACTGAATATGCTTTCAATGCAGAAGTTAGAGTAATGCCAGTACTGTATCAAACAACCGTTTAAACCTGGAGAAAAAACATTCCACACATTTACCAAAAGTCAGGGACTTCTTCTTTACCCTAACATGGAACTCCCTACTTTTTTTTTTTTTTTGGCTATCTCTTTCTCTTGGCATACCTGGTCTGCTACTGTATATTCTGGCAACCCTTTGGGACTCTGACTATCATCTGACAACCCCGCACTCCTTCAGGGTCCTCACCTGCTTCCCCTGCAGCTTACCCCCTGCAGCGGGGTGGTGGGGAGCCCTCATCTCACCCACCTTGTCTGGATCCAGATTCGGCAATGCCTCCAAAGCAGGAGTTCTGTTGGACGGCCATCAAGCCGCTCGACCAGGATGCCATCTTTTTTCTGCTTTTCACCCTCTTAGGCAGTGGAGCGTGCAATGCCATCGGGGGACATACCACATGTGCATCTGCCTGCAGTATGTCCGACAGCTGCTCCTCTGCCTTCCTCTTGTATACACAGCATCAGTGTGCCAGCCCCCAGCTGCCGCTAGGAGCCAGGCAAGCACCAACTGCTGGAAGACCCCCCCCAACCCGGAGAAGGAGAGCTGTCATCGGATGCTCCATCCTTCTCTGCCCCTGCTGACCCGTGCTCACTCCCGAACATGAGTCATCAGCATGGAGCGAGGTGTGACAACCAACACCTTAGCCCGCAGCGTCACCGGGCTGGCTAACTCCCTACTTTTTAGGCTTCATACTTGGATCCTAAATAGTTTTTTTTTTTTTTGCAATAAACTACTTTTTAAAATAACTGTTATAAACACACCTCAGTAATAAAAACAATACAGAATACATTTTGCATTCCCACTGATCTTTAAGGCTGGGGGGGGGCATTGTAAGAACTCAAGTACCACACCAATCTCAAGAACAGTGTTTTGGAGAATGAGTGGGGGCGGGAAAGGGAGGGAGCAGAACCTCAACATGTATTTCCACTTCTTGTACTGCCTCAAGTGATGTGATGGACTGGATGAACTGGTGTCTTGATAATGAACCTCATAAGTGGAATCTTTCTCTGAGATCCATGTTGAGAAAGAGCTACCAGTACAAAAGACGTACTCGGCCACACTGTACCGCTTAATGCCACCTAGATCCTGAGGGGTGCCTGGGAGCTGATCTTTCAAACCTGAAGGTGTAGCCTAGTGATGTACTTTCCTCCCTTCCTAGCCTTCATCTGTCTATGAGGCTAGCTGTGCCACCTTACCTGCTACTGTCAAAAAGAACCGCTAACAAAAAAACACTTATTTAAGAAGTTCAGTACAAAATAAAGCAAAAGACACCAAACGCACCTCGGTTCCTGAGGATCAGGGAACCAGAAGCAATAACAGTCGCAATTTGGCTAGAAAGAGTTCTTTAAGTATTTTTAAAACAAGATATTAGCACTTAGTGCAGTTTACAATGAGAAAACCACAAGGAAAAGGATTTTTCTCTGATTCCTGGGAACTGGAGAAAAGTGCTAAAAAATAAAACTAAACCTAAACTAAAGCAGAGATTCAAAATTAAAATAAAACTAGTCGGGGAAGGGGGACAAAGAGAATTGGTGAAACCATGCTAAACTGGAAGTTAGACAAAGAGAAAGCTCTTCAGAGCAACTTATTCCTCAGGTGGAGAAATAAATCTGACATTATAGGGTAGAGTAGAGCGTGACCATGCAGCAAAAATTTTAATTTCATTCCATCGCTCTCTAATTTTCACAAAATTCCACTTTCCGGGCCAGCTCAGACATGTAGGCTGATTGCAACAGTAAGCATAGTGAGTGATTCCTGTGGTGTGAAATAACTGCTGACTCTTTGAAGTGTGGCATACTTTTCTTAGCCCTGTCTACTCAATCCTTCAATGACTTGGGCTTCATTGAGTGGCACCCTTTCAAGCTGAAATAATAGTCAACACCTTGGCAGTTGGTGCAAGGGTTTTATCTATTGGTGATATGTGTCTCAAAGCAGCAGGGTGTTTCTGTCTTGAAGTAAGTCTCGGAAGCCTTCATGTTACATGTTAGTCATGTAGAAAACAATGTCAGGCAGGGAGTCAACAATTTTGCCTGCAACATCAAAAAAAGTCAACTTGTGAAGAGAAAAATCCTAGTGTTGGTAAGAAATCAACACAAAATGTCAAGAAAAAGTGGATTCGTAGCATGAGAAGAGTAAACTGAATCATTAGCAAGAAAGATCTAGGAACCAAGGGAGTAGGAACTCTGAAAATGCAGTGTGAATTCCAGATTTGCAGATACTGACCTGAATCTAGATACTGTAGGTTAAATTTGCTTTACATTATCATACTATCTCCAATTCCAGCTCTACACAAGGATTTTGGAACTTTTGACAATCTATTTTTGAAAGTGCTTTAAAAAGCAATCAATAACATACTTGTGCATTGACTTAATGAATGCAAATTTAACTGACACAAACTGTAGATTATTACATTTATGTACATTTTATTTGCTTAGAGGGGGATGTTGGCTATAGTACCAACCAGGATAACTCTCCATGCTGTTTAAATACCACCATGGGATATTTAATGTGAACTACCATCATAATTTGGCAAACGTGACCACAGTACAGCATCATGTCTGAAGGATAGCAACTTCCCTTCTCCACTACTGAAAAGCAATGTTGGCATAGGACCTGAACCCATCACCTACTAGTGAGGGTAAGAACTTAACGACCTGCCCCAAGCTTCAACACTCAAGAGTTATGGGACTTAGCCTCATATGTGGGCATACATATGGTTTTTCCACTGTAGCACACAAGGGTTCCTCTACAACTCTATGTCGAGCCAGATGCCTATATGTAATTGGATGTTTTCTAGTTGTCCTATAATGACTATTTAAAATATTATATTAGTTTATGTAATACTACATCGGTGTACTGTCTTTTTTATTATGCTGTACCCTTATCCTCCTTCCCTGGACATATATGAACTGGCTGTAAGTTTAATGAATTGTTTTAAGAATCGATCTGTATAAGGGGAGGCAGGCACAAAAGGAGTGGAGAGCCACGGGTGCCAACACAAAGAGCCTAATGAATACAATTCCTGACCTCAAGGCACCCACTGCGGATGCAGACCTGGATCTGGTGGCCATAACAGAATCATGGTGCACTGACAACCACAGCCATTCCAGGTTATACCATGTTCCAGAAGGCCAGAACAGGAGGAAAGAACAGTTATGCACTCACGATAACAGCAAATCTTAGAGAGAATCTCTTTCATCAGGTCGCACCTATGGAACTATAACCACCAGGCACTAGGACCACATGGAAACTTTTTGCAAGCAGTCCACTAGGGGCCACCGATGATGACATCCTACATCGGCACTCCCATATAAACGTGGGCGGCCCCATCCCTTCTCAGTTCTCTGCCAGAAATCATGCTCAGAGGACCTCCCTCTAGGGAACCAGGAGAGAATTTATGATTCCGCCTACCAAGCAAGGCTGGAAACAGCAGGTAGACCATCCTAGAGAAAGAGACAGGAATTATAGAGCTCTGAATTCAAGGGGGAGAGAGGGTGGGAAGGCATGCCAGATGAAAGACATTCTCTTGAACATCAACTGTTACGGCGAGTACGTAACTGTTCTTTCCTCCTGTTCTGTCCTACTGGAGCACGGTACAACCTGGAATGACTGTGGTTATCAGTTCGCCATGATTCTGTTTTGGCCACCAGATCCAGGTCCACGTCTGCAATGGGTGCCTCGAGGTCAGGAATTTTATTCATGTACATAACCATTTTATCTTCTTTAAGGATAGCTCTTTCATCAGGCCACACCTATGGAATGAGTACCAAGCAGTACTGACAATAGAACAGCCCAGGTGGTTGCAGTTACAGGCCCAAGAAAGGAGGCCTTGAAGAACAGCTATGCAAAAACCTGCCCTTTTTCAAGAGGCAATGTCCAGACTGTAATGTTTAGGGAAGGTGTAGACAGTACTCCAGGTGGCAGCTACACAAATCTCTGCTACCAACACATTTTTGAAACAGGCTATAGAAGTGGCCAGTCCCTTTGTGGAATGACCACAAACACCACCAGGAAGTTCCTTACTGTACTTTCTACAGCAAAAGGTAATATAATTAGCCAACCATTTGAACAGACATTGTTTAGAAACCGGTGCGCCCTCTTTCCTTGGGTGAAAGAAACAAAAACCTGTGAGGGCTTCCTGCAGTTCTTCATGTGGTGTATATAGTACCTGAGTATTCTATGTACATCTAGAGTATTGAGCAATGCTTCCCCAGGATTGGCATGCTCCAGAAAATAAACTGGTAGACAAATGGTTTGATTTAACATAAACTCAAACACCACTTTAGGAAGAAATTTAGGATCAGGACGTAAAGACAGCCTGTCTTTGTAAAAAATCAAATAAGGAGGCTCTTACATTAGAGCCTGAAGCTCTAAAACTCTTCAAGCAGAAGTAATGGCAACTAAAAATAATGCTTTCTGAGGGGCGCTGATTAGCAGTTAACTGAGCGGACGTGTCCTCTCCTCATTTCGCGATACCGACTCAATAAAGTTTAACTAATTGCAAAGATCTTGTATTTTTCTTGTCGAGTGCTCAGATTGTGAGATGAATACGACATGGATGAGTATCTGACCTCAAATGCTGGCAAAAGCCAAAGACTTGCGGGAAAAAGTGGAAAAAAGCAAGCAGCTGGCAACCAAAGTGAAAGCTCGGGTACAGTCTCATTATTGGCGGCGAAAGTCACTGCACTAGGCTGAAAGTTGATGGGCAAGGTCCTTGCAGCGCTTGAACCCCGCTTAACTAAGCAGGAAAGCAAACTAGAGGCCAAATTACAGGAGTTCCTAACCCATCAAACCTCACAAGTGGCTCAAATCACGGAGGCTGAAGATCATATTTCTCACTTGGAAGACGAGATGACTTCGGTCCCGGGGCCAGTTGCAGCACTGCAAAAAGAACTGGAGGATTTCAAGGAGTCCATCGACTACCAAGAAAATTATTACCCGTAGATTGAATCTAAGGCTGAAGGGGCTGCCGAAAGGTAAAGATAGAGCAGATGTGTTGGGGTTCTGTGCAGCAAAGTTGCCGGTGCTTCTGGGCCTCACACCGAAGAATGGGTGGTTTAAAATGGAAAGGGCACACAGAGCAGTGATGCCTAGGCCACCAGCGGATCAGCCTCCCAGGCAAATTATTTTGAGATTCCACCATTTCCAAGACAGAGAGGCTGTTTTGTGAGGAAAAGGGGCCCATGCTATATGACAGGCACAAACTGTTTATCTAGCAGGACTATTCAGCCCGACTGCTGAAAAAAATGGAAAATGTTCAACGCTGTAATGGCTCAGCTAAGCGAGATAAAGGTGGAACAATTCATGGTCTATCCCGCCACCTTAAAAATTCGCCAAGAGGGAGCCACATTCTCGTTTTGGGAGGTGGATAAAGCTGAGGCCTTTGTGAAAGATCTGAGGAAGAAGATTGTGAAGGACTATGGAGTAACTGTGGCTTGAACTGATCACCCAGTTTGTAGAAACATTTTGAAATTATTCCTGGCCCCCTTGTTAACTACTGCTCATAGTCCCATGCCAACTGTAGACCCCTCCAGACTAACAAGAGAGGCAGCATCATGTCTGAGTCAGTTTGCTGATTGATCAACCTAATTGCCCCATGGATTTAAGATAATGGTCATTCTGTAACCTCTGGATTGTTGACATGCTCATATTCCGGGAAACCTAAGGGAGCTGGCAGCCCGCAAAGGTACTGTGATGCTGGTGGTATGGAGGGATGAATATGGAGGCCTGGTGTGGACATGAGAAGTACTGTGCAGAGGAGAGCATGGAAGGAGGGAGTTTATCCACAAGGGGCCTGCAAGAAAGGAACTGGAAGCTCAGCTAAGACCCAGGCCACAGGTAGGCTGGTCACAGGGAGGGGGGGGAGGCGTAGCATGTGTATTTGGGTGTGCCGCCTGGCCCCCTACCCTGGAACTGGCTGGCGGTTCATGTTTTTTCGCTGTCCTCAGGGCATGGACTATATGACTGTATAATGGACTATGGTGCACTGGGTTTCTGACCCCTGCATATAAACCTGTTTGCCCACCTGGTCTTGTCTGGAGGGGGTTTAAAGAGAGGAAGGGGGTTGATGGGGCATGAGGTAGTGAGGGGGAAAGCTGAGGGTGGACTTTGTCCATGTTGTTGTTAACATGTTCTTTTTTAAAACCAAGTTTGGGCCTAGTCTTTGGTAAAAGCTATGTATAGGACATATTATTGGTATACTGAGCTGGTGGGGGGGGGCATGCTCTTCCTGGGGGCCTGGTAGGCACTCATGCATAGTCAGCAGTTAGTGTCTTTATACTTCATTTTCGGATGGAGCTTGTTGTGGAAGGGAGGGTGTGGGGAGGGTATAAATGGGAAATTTCGTACTAGTAGTTGTGGGGATAGGAGGTTGGTGGGTCACGGGGAGTTCTAATAGTGGTTTCAACATTAGGAGTATATTGTGGGACATGGCTGGCATCTTGGGAGGGGGTGGGCAGAAAGAGAAGACGTTTGTTAAACGGAAGGTAAAGAGAGAAGGGAGCTGGGTGGGTGGGTGGTTGAGGGGATTAGAACCTGTTACTGTGTTTTGAAATGTTAGTCTTCTTATGAATACATCTATTTTAGGTGTACAAAGTACATTATTCAGTTGGATATAATAGAAAAAAGATATTGGTGGGGCTGGTTGTTCATCCAAGGCTCAGTGAGCTCATTTGGATCAAGGAGATGTGCACAGGGAAAGAATATGGTTATGTATAATGGCTAAGTTGAAAGACGTTACTGTAATAGCCTAGAATGTCAGGGGGATTGCCACTCTGGTGAAGCGTGTAGGTATCCTGATGGCTCTCAAACGGTAAGGTGGACTGCTGCAGGAGATCCACCCTACTGATCTTGAGCATACAAAGCTAGAACGTGGCTGTGTTGGGACCTGTTTTTCAGCATCATATTCATCTCATAAAACAGGGATTGCTATCTTACTGCATAAAAATCTTCCATTTCAGATTAAGAGGGTGGTGAAGGATCCAGGAGAAGGCAGACACATATTTGTCACAGGGGCAGTGTATGGAGAAACTGTTACATTTGGAAGTATTTATGCCCTGGTGGTTTATGACCCAAATTTCTATTGAGCACTCCTCTCTGTTAAGGAACAATTCCCAGGGCTCATATTTGGGGGGGGGGCATGAACTGTAACTATGGCCCCACTCCTGGATCATTCTGTAGGCCGGGGCTGGACCGAGGAGGCTATAAGACAGTGCCAGATAGTTATGGCTGATCTCGACCTAGTGGATGGGTGGCGTACGGCAAACTCAGGAGCTCAGGAGTACACATTCTACTCTAGCCCTCATGGTACATGGTCACACATCAACTACATCTATATGCCCTGGGATTGGTACATGAGAGTTCAAAATATTAAATACAGCCCCATTCATATCTCAGACCATGTGATGGTCATTTTGGTGGCCTCTGTGGGTGAGCAAAGAGAGGGTCCACCCCCGGAGAAGTTCCCCACATATATGATGGGAGATAAAAAGTTTCAATGAGTTTCTGGAGGACCAGTGGAAGATATTCATTGGGGCTAATGCAGGGCTCCCCCACTTCCAAGGCCACAATATGGGATGCCGGGAAGGCGTATATGAGGGGAATGATCATAAGCTATGTATCCAGAGTTAAGAGACAGAGACAGGAAAAAAGGTTAGATTTAGAGTCCCATTTAAAAGAGCTGAAGAGAAGAGTGGTGGGAGGAGAAATGGGAGGGGCGAGCGGCCTTTTGGAGGCTACAGAGGCTTTGAATGCATTGCTGCGGGGAGAAGCCAGGAAAACATGTATGTTCTATAAAAAACAAATGTGTGAGTGGGGTAACAAACCTGGCCCATTTCTGGTCCGTTTGATGCGGGGAAGGAAATGCCCTACTCGGATCACTGGTATTCGGGATGAGGGGGGGTACCTTTCATCGGGAAAAGCAGAAAATTAGAAAGTGTTTTCAGACCTTCTGTGGGAAGTCATACAGGGTGGAGTGTGGTGGGCAACTGGGCCTAGATGGGGACTTTTTGGACCAACTGACGCTCCCAGAAGTAGCGAGAGAACAAAGAGCTAATTTAAATCAGCCAATCAAGAGGGTAGAGGTGCTACAGGCTATACAGGGCTTGAAAGCGGGTAAGACTAGTGGCCTGGATGGTTTCCCAGCAGAATATTATAAAGACATGGCAAATCAGTTGGCAGGACCTCTATGTGAGGTTTTCCAGCAGCTGGGGGGGGGGGGGTTGAGCTCCCTGCCTCATGCTTTAATGTGATAATATGCCTGGTCCCTAAGCTGGGAAAGGACCCAATAGAGTGTGCATCATACAGGCCAATTTCCTTGTTGAACTGTGACTTAAAAATCTTTGCAAAGATTTTAGCCGCCAGTTGGAACAGGTACTACCGAATCTCATTCACCCAGACCAGACCGGGTTTATAAAAGGGCACCTTTTATATCATAATGTCTGCCAGCTGTTGAAAGTAGTGTGGAGAGCAAACAGGTTGAAAGAAGATACGTATATAATCTCTATGGACGCAGAAAAGGCATTCGCCTGAGTGGAGTGGGGATACCTATTTTAAGTGTTGACCTGGTTTGGTCTGGGTGATGCATCTGTGGGCTGGGTTCAGGCAATGTATAAGTCCCCCAGGGCTCAGGTACTGGTGAATGGTGCACTCTCGGGAAGACTGGACTTAGCCAGGGGCACGTGGCAGGGGTGCCCACTCTCCTCCCTGTTGTTTGCACTGGCATTGAAACTACTGGCACTGGCAATTCGGCAATGCAGGGAGATTAGAGGGGTGGAGGGAGTGTCGGGCATGCAACATAAAATCACCTTATATGCAGATGATATGCTGCTATTTTGTGAAGGATTCGGAGACCTCAATGGCCCCATTGCTAAATCTAATTGAAAACTTTACTCAGTTCTCAGGATATTGTTATCAAAAGCAAATAAATAAATAAATAAGATAAATTTGAGTAAATCTGAATTGCTTAGTTTGCCCAGGGGAAGGGACGTGGGGCCTAAAGGTAGTAGGTCAAAGTTTTACATATTTAGGCATTAGAGTGGGCAGGTCACTGGTTTCCTTGTATGAGCTGAACTACACTCCCATTATCAAAACAACAGAGGCTGACCTTCGCAGATGGACTCCCCTGCCCATCTCTTGGCTGGGTAGAGTTAACAATTAAAATGAATGCTCTCCCCAAAATTCTTTACATTATGCATATGGTGCACAGTGAGCTAACAAGGGGGAACATTAGGGGACTAGAGGTGGCTTTTTCCTCCTTTATATGGCAGGAAAAGCGTCCAAGGGCAAGTCTACAGAGGCCGAAAGCAGAAACGGCCAGGGGAGGTCTGAATTTCCCAGACCTCCGGAATTACTTTCTATCCATCCAGCAGTGATACATTAGTGACTGGGTGCACTAGCTGAGGGTGGCTAGCTGGGTGGATCTGGGCAGGTTGGCTGTCAAGGCAGGATCTCAGCTTATCTGGATAAAAGAGGTCATAGGGCATAACAGGCATTGGGGGAATGGAATCCACTGATACTGGCAGTACTGGATGGGTGGTGCCAACTTCTGAGAAGCAGGAAGATTAAGGAACTTGAAACACTGTTGTTGCCGGTGGCTAGGAGCCCCTTTTTCTTGCCAGGTCTAGAGGATCCAGGGTTCAGGGTCTGGGAGGAGAAGGGAGTGTTGGGGATCTGTTTTTGGGAGGAGGTTTGTGCTCCTTCGCTGATCTGCAGCACTATCTGGGCCTAGATAAGCATCATCTTTTTAGATATTTTCAGGTAAGAGCCTATGTTACAGGTATGGGAAGGGGTGGGACTGGGTCCCACGAGTTGGAACAGGTAGACCACCTAATATATCAGGCCAAAAGGGACCCCAAAGGTTTCAGCCAGAAGGCTGCATGGGAGGGAAGCAATATATTCCAGACCTTACCCAAAACACTAAAGTGTTGTGGGAAAGGGACATGGGGATACAGATAGGGGAAGCAAACTGGAGGATGTTGCTTTCCATGCACATGGGAATAGTGGTGTGTAACAGATTCAAGGAGGCCTTTTATAAGTTTGTGCATAGACTCTACTGCCCCCACTATAGTGCACAAATTCCACCTGGCGATTTCCTCCACATGTGACAGGTGTGAGAGGGAAGTGGGGATATACTTCCACTGCTTCTGGATATGTCCAATATTACAAAAGTTTTGGAGGGCGATAATATTGGAGGTGGGGAAGATGGCAGGAAGAACGCTCCAGTTGAATCCATTATTATGCCTATTTGGACTGGAAAGCCCTGGAGGGGAGGAGTGGATTCCACTGCCTAGGTGGGCTAGGGTCCTCCTAATATTGGCCAGGTACTGTATCCAAAACACTTGGGTCTCAAATGCAGCTCCCACGTTGCAGCAGTGGTGGACCTTGTCTCTCCAGACCCTAGCACTGAAAAAACGCACGATGACAGCTAGGGGGAGGGCTTCCTTCGCAGCTGGGCACTGTATTTGGCTTATTTGAGTCCAGCAGAGGCCTTAATCCTGCAGGAAGGCCTGGAAGTATAAACACAATGAAGGAAGAATATTTGTACACCTGCAGGGGGTGGGAAAGCTCCTGGTAGGAGATTAACCTCCCACTCGGTCAGGGGAAGGAAGTAATCATAGGAAATAAGCCACATCTGCTTAATACCTTATCAATTGTAGAAAAACAACCGATTGTGTAATGTCTTTTTTTTTATGGAACTGTGCACCTATGGATGAACTGTATGAAGTACTGTTGGTTTTCTCGTTTTTCTTGTTATATGTTGTTGTTGTGTGATGTTTACTGTGGATGTAAACCATAAAATTCTTAATAAACAGATTATACAAAAAAAAAATAACGCTTTCCAAGACAGAAAGTGTAAGCCACATGTCCTGGCTAGCTCAAAAGGAGCCAAAGTAAACTTTTCTAACACAAAATGCAGGTCCCAAGCCAGGACTGGATTGTGAATAGGAGGCTTCAGATACAGAATGCCCCTCAAAAATGTATGGGCTACCTCCACGTGAGCAAGTGTATAACCCTCAACAGGCACATGGATGTCTGAAATAGCCGCCAAATGTACTTTAATAGAAGAATATTGCAACCCTGCATCTGATAAGGACAGCAAATATTCCAGAACCTGATTTACTGGACAGGTAAAGGGATCCAGTTGATGAGAAGTGGTCCACAAAGTAAACCACTTCTGCTTCGTGGAACAAGTGGCCCTGGTGAAAGGTTTTTTAGCAGACACCAGAACATCAGTCCCTTTCTGAGACACCCCAAACCTAGCAATGGCTATGTCTTCAGAAGCCATGCACAGAGATGGAGTGATTTGAGGTCCGGATGGACCAAGGTTCCCTGTTCCTGGGACAACAGTCCCTTGCACAGGGGTAGAGGCACTGGTGGTTCCATGGCCAATTGCTGCAGTAAGGGGAACCAGATCCAGTGAGGCCAAAAGGCAGCAATGAGTATCTGAGTTGTCCCCTCCATTTGGAGCTTGAGTAGCACCCTCTGGATTAGAGGAAAGGGAGGAAATGCATAAAGGAATCTCCCCTCCCAAGAGAGGGACAAAGTGTCTCACCAAAAAACTCCAGGCCCTGGCGCGAGCGAGTAGAAAAGCAGCAATTTTGTGTTGTGTGGAGATGCAAAAAGGTCCAACTCTGGATGACCCCACCCGACAAATAGTTCCTCTACTACCACGGTTAACAGCATCCACTCATGCACTCTGGACTGTGACCTACTTAGCCTGTCTGCCAAGACACTCTGGACACCTGGAACATGAACTGCTGACAGTTCTAGACCATGTTCTAGAGCCCTATACCAAACCTTCATCACTTCCCTGCATAAAGGGAAGGAGCGAGTTCCCCTTGCTTGTTGCTATAATGCATCACACTGATGCTGTCCATTTGTACCAGCAGTGGTCCTTGGAAGAGATGGGTCTGGAAGATTTGCAGGTCATACAGAACAGTCCTCATTTCTAGGATGTTTATGTGGGGGGTACTCTCCACTTTGGTCCATGCTCCATGTGTCTGTTGGGGCCCCAGATGTGTCCCCCCCAGCCTGTCCCTGAGGTGTCTGTTGTGAGAATCTGATGAGGGGAAGGGATCAAGAAGGGATCCCTTTTCAACAAATGGCTGGGTTCCATCCACCACAGCAGTACCTTCTGAATAGGAGAGGTTATGCAAACTTTCTGTTCTAAGTCATCTGTGCGTTGATCCCATTGAATCCTTAAAGTCCTCTACACTATGGATTTCTCACTCCCTGTGGAGATGGTGGAGCTGGGCCTCTCATAAGCGCTCTCCATGTATTCTTCCTCTTGCATAAAGAGGTCAAGGTTATATTCCAGATCCTCATCGGCGGTTTCTTTAGACCTCAAGGAGGGAACAGAAGAGATCATTGATGCCCTGAAAGGCAATTGGCATATTGACTTGACAGGCGTTGGCACTGTGGTTTACTGGCGGTGCCCCATCGACGCTGCTCCTGTGGAAGGAGGAGGAGGTAGCAGGCGCTGCAGCATGTCAGTGAAGGACAAAAGCACTGCTTGCACATCAGCACCTATTTGAACTACAGATGCACCCTGTGATGTTGACAGAGGAGGCACCATTACTGACATCAACGGCACCTCACCAGTCATAATAGGTCCAGCGGTGCTCACAGCCTGTCCCGGTCTGGAGGAGTCAATGGTCTGGGTGGCCAGTGGTGTCACCACTGGGGCAGTCAATGGTTGCACTGGTATGAAGGGGTGATTTACAGCATATCGGGGAGGTTTTCTCCTTGCTCCGCTACTGGTGCTTGTGCCTATGTTGCCTGGAGGTTTTCTCCCAGGACTTTGAAGAGTGGGAGCCCGAGGAACAGACCAGCAATGTGGCAGAGCTCTTTTCCTGGAGCTCTTTCTCCATCCTGGCTACCTGCTGTTTCAAAAGACAAGTCACCAGGGTGTTCTTTCTGTGTCAATGAGTAGCGACATTGAACTTGAGGAAGATCTCACAAGCCTTAACATTATGGGCCACACCAAGGCAGCACATGCAGATGTCGTGTGAGTCACCCGAGTACATCTTTTCACTGTATTCGCAGTATATAAGGAGCTTACTTGGTTCTTTAGATGACATACACGATGACAGTTATTACTTATGAAAAGTGATAGCAAACCAGGGAGAGAAATACACAAAAACACGGAGTAGCTGTCGACTATAGCAGCGGCATCCGTATGAAAGGTCCAGCAAGTATGGTCAACAGCGGGAAAAGAACTAAGGAGGGAAGGGGTCACCCACGTTTATATGGGAGTTCAGACGTAGGACGTCATTGTGGGCAGCCCCAAACGGACTGCTTGCAAAAAGGTTCTGTGTGGTCCTAGTGCTGGTGGCTATAGTTTCATAGATGTGGCATGATGAATAAGATATCCTCAAAGAAGGTGGGGGTGTTGTTTTATATGTGAAGGAGGGTATAAAGGCCACAGAGATAAGGGACACCAGGGTGATACGAAAGGGCTGGAGGTTCTTTGGGATGGCTTAGAGACAGGGTCCAGGGCTTTTATCCATGTGGAGAAAGTGTACAGACCATCAACACAGGGGAAGCAGTTAGACAAGGTTTTGGGAGAGACCACTGGCATAATGGCAAGCACAGGGGAAATACTGATTATGGAGGACTTTATCTGCCAGATGTAGACTGGAGCATTCTGGCCACAACTACAAAAACAGGGGCATCCTCAGTTTCCTACAGGAGGCATTTCTCGAGCAGCTGGTAACAGAACCCTCTAGAGATGTGGCAGTGCTGGACCTGGCACTTATAAACAGGGACAGCATTGCAGACATCACAGTGGGTAGCCCTCTGGGTACAAGTGATCACCATACAATGTGGTTTGGCATACGGTTTGAGCAAAAGAAAAAACACACTAGAACGAGGGTCCTGGACTTCAGGATGGCAGATTTTAAAGAAAAGTGAGATTGCATAGTAAATACCTTAAAGGAAAGGATGGCTGGGGGATCAGAGGCACAATGAAAAAAGATCAAAGAGGGTAGAAAGAGTAGGAGGAGGAGGAAGAGGTCACTATGGTTCTCAAAGAAGGTGGTTAAGGCATTAAGGGAGAAAAAAACAGCTTTTAGGAAGTACAAGAAGACTCAGATGGAGGGGACCAGGAGGCATATCTAGATAAACAAAGGGAGGCTGGATGGAGGGCAAAGGCAGCTAAGGCACAGAGAGTGACAGAATCACCAAGGAGGTCAAAAAAGGGGATAACGCCTTCAGGCACGTGAGTGAAAAGAGGAAAGCAAGAGGGGACAATAAGGATCAGAAGAGCAGGGGTACTGTGCAGAAGAAGATCAAGAGAAAGCTAAAATTTTAAATGAATACTGCTCGGTCTTCACAGACACGTACCAGCAAAGACCAGGAGGAGTGGACAGGTCACAGTCCAAAAGGGATTGGAAGCACGAAAGAAAAACAAGGCAATGGGGCCAGACAGGATTCACCCAAGGGTACTAAAAGAACTGAGCATGGTGCTAGCCAGCCCTCTGACAACACTATTCAGCATTGTATTAGAGATGTGGGTGGTTCTAGGGGCCAGCAGAGGATCAGTGTGGTTCCTCTGCACAAGAACAGCAGCAGAGAGGAGGCTAGCAATTATGGGTCACTCGGTCTCACATCAGTGGTGGGGAAATTGAGACCATGCTGAAGGAAAGGCTGATGGAGTACCTGGAAGCAAATGGGCTGCAGGACCACTGGCAGCATGGTTTTATTGGGGGTGGGGGAAGGAGGTCATGTCAAACAAATCTCATAGATTTCTTTGACTGTGTGACTAGGTAGGTGGATCAGGAGAGGCCAGTGGATGTGGGCTATCTGGACTGCAGTAAGGCTTTTGACACTGTGCTGCACAGGAGGCTAATACATAAGTAATAAGCCATGACAGGGTGTGCATTATAGGATCTTAATGCATGCCCTAGGGGTGTAGTAAGGTATGAGGCCGAAGGCCAAGTGGCCTTACACCCCTCGAAGGTGCATTAAAATCTTATTATGCATACACTGGAGGAGCTTTTTACGCTTATAAAATGGCTCTAAGAAGGTCTTTTGGTGGAGGAAAATGAGATTCAATAGCTGAATGTGCATTTATAGAGATTTAATGCATGGTCAGGTGACAGCGCTAAACCAACGACATTTCTAGATTTCTTCTTGCCATTTTACAAAGAAACTTAGCAGCCTGGGGGTTAGGGATGAGATGGAAAGCTGGATATCTAACTGGTTGAAGGATGGGAAGTAGATAGTGGTGGTAAATGGCAGTCACTCGGGGGACAGGAGAGTAGTCGGTGGAGTGCCACAAGGATCAGTACTAGGTCGTGTCCTCTTCAATTTCTTCATAAGTGGCACTGCTGAGGAACTGGAGGGGAAGGTGTGTTTCTTTGCGGATGACACAAAAATATACGAACATACGAAATTTGCCAGCAGATAAAGGCCCAGAGGTCTATCAAGTCTGCTCGAATGTGCAGCTAGCACCCCTTATTCTGCAGCTGCCCCTTCCTTCCACCCTTCCCTTTCATTAACCCTCCCCCTTGTCCTGTCCCATCCTCATTTGAAGCAGTCCACTGTCTCACTGCATACCACTTCTGCAGGTAATGCATTCCACCCAGCCACCACCCTCTCTGTAAAAAGTGTCTCCTCATCTCCTCCTGAACCTTCCTCTCTCCAGTCTCATATCATGGCCCCTGGTGGCCCTCCCTCCCTTGCTTTGAACAGCCCTCTGTACCCATCTTGTTTATTCCTTTCATGTATTTAAAGGTTTCAATCATGTCACCCCTGTCTCTCCTCTCCTCCAGTGGTACATGTTCAACTCCTTCAACCTTCTCTCGTATGATAAGTCCCCAGACCCTTGATCATCTTCACGTCGCGCTGCACTCCCTCCAGTAACTTAATGTCCCTCTTCAGATATGGGACGCCAGTACTGTCACGCAGTACTCCAGGTGTGGTCTAACTAATGACCTATACAGTGGCAGAATCACCTCCTCCCTCCTCGAGGATATACCCCTTGCAATACAACCCAGCATTTTGTTTGCCTTTGCAGCTGCCTTCCTACACTGTGCAGAGTTGTTCATTGACCCTGTAATGAGCTCACCCAGATCCTTCTCCTCCTCTGTCTGGGCTAGCTGCACTCCCCCTAGCTGGTAAGTCCTCCTTGGGTTCTTCATCCCAAAATGCAGTACCTTGCACTTTTTGACATTAAAGCCCAGTTGCCAGGTGTCTGACCAAGTTTCTAGCTTTGCCAGATCATCCTGCAACCCCTGCCATCCCCCTAGGTCATCCACCACCGCGCCAACCTTGGTATCATCAGCAAACAGACTGATCTTGCTCTTGATGTCCCATGATATGTCTGCAATGAATATCCCAAACAAAACTGGTCCCAACACCGAGCCCTGTGGGACACCACTCGTCACTGCCTTTGGGTGTGAGAGCTCCCCAACCACCACCACCCTCTGTTGCCTTCCCTGCAGCCAGTTTCCTACCCATCTCACCAGCTTTGCACCCGCCACTGTGCCTACTAACTTCCTTCCCAGCCTTCCATGTGGCACCGAGTCGAATGCCTTACTGAAGTCCAGATACAAGACATCCACTGCATGGCCCCTGTCCAGTTGCCTAGTTACCCAGTCATAGAACTCGACCAGGTTGGTTTGGCAGGATCTGCCACGTATGAAGCCATGCTGTCTGCTGTCCTGTAGTCCTTTGGCCTCTAGGAGGCCACCAGCCTCTCCTTCAGGATAGTCTCCATTAGCTTACCCACGATGGATGTGAGGCTCACTGGTCTGTAGTTTCCGGTTCATCCTTGGGGCCACTCTTGTGGAGAGGCACCAGAGCCATCCTCCAGTCAGAGGTACACACCCCGAATGTAGTGAGGCATTAAATGAGGTCTGCCAAGGTCCTGCAAGGACCTCTGCCAGCTCCTTCAGTACCCTAGGGTGGATGCCATCTGGGCCTGGTGCCTTGTCCACCCTCAGTGCCTTCAAACCCTCTCGAACTCTGCCCTCCATGATTTCCCCATCTGTCACCACATCCTCCCTGCATCTGCCATTTCTCCCACCTTGGGTGTCACCCCCCTCTTCTCTTTAGTAAATATTAAGCAGAAGTACTCATTTAGTGCTTACGCCTTATCGTACCCTGCTTCCACCCAACCCCCCTCCTTCCTAATCCTTACTATGTGGTCCTTACAGCTCCTTTTCTCCCTGATGTACTTAAAGAAGTCTTTCTCCCCCTTCTTAATGCCTTGTGCCAGCCTGGAGTTCTGTAGATGCTTTGGCTCCCTCCTGCCCTTGTCACCTCCTTGATTCTGTCAAGTACTCTCTCTGTCCTCCCCCTCCCTGTTTTCTTGTACTTCCTAAAGGAAGCTCTTTTCCTCCTTACCTTTTCCATGACCTCCTTGCTCAACCAGCTCAGTTTCTTAGCCCTAGCTTTCTTGCTCTGGGCTTTGCAGCAGGTTTTGGTTGCCTCCACTATCCCCAGCTTGATGAGCTCCCATCTCTGGTTAGTATCCATACTTGATTTAATTCTGGCCAGGTACCCTTTTACCACTTCCCCCATCCTCCCAAAGTCGGCCCTCCTGAAGTCCAGCACTCTTGTGCCAGATTCCACTCCTTCCTTGCCCATATCTAATGTGAGCCATACTGAGTGGTGGTCACTCCCTGACAGCGGTTCCTCCACTGTAAGTTCTCTCACAAAGTCCCCATTTGCCAGCACAAGGGAAGGTATTCCTAACCTGGTTGGTTCACTGACCATTTGCAGCAGGAAGCTGTCCTGGAAGGCATCCAGCAGTACCTGCTCCCTTCTGTTACTGGTTGTTGGGGTGCTCCAGTCCCTCTGGCATGTTGAAGTCCCCCACAATCACCACACTACCCTTCTCGCAGGTCCTCCTGATCTGTCCACATAGTTCCTGTCTAACTCCTCCATCTGAGATGGTGCCTGACCTACTCCCATTCAGAATCCTATTCTTGGAATCCTGGATTGTACACCAAAGTGACTCTGTACTACCCTCCTCCCTTCCTCCCTTACACACTTCAGTCCTTCCTTCACATATAGTGCCATCCCCCCTCCTTTCCCAGTCACCCTGTCCCTACAAAATAACCTATATCCTGGTACAGACAGGTCCCAGTCATTATATTGGGTGGCCCATGTTTCCGTGATGGCTGCAATGTCCACCTCTCCCTCTGCCATGAGAACTTATAACTCTGCAGTTTTCCTCTCAAGGCCCCTAGCATTAAGGGTAACCACCTTCCACCCTTTTCCCCCCCTCCCATCCTGCCCTCCTTTCCTAGCATCATCAATAGTACTTGCCATTTGTCCTTTGTCACTGTTATGGGGGTAAGCTCATATGATTTCCCAACCTGTGGTCTCTGCATATCTCTTCCCCAACTGCCACCCCCCACTCCTAGTTTAAATGCAACAGGGTGGACTCCCAGGAAGGGGTGGAAAGAATGCAAAGGGATATGGGGAAACTAGAGGAGTGATCTAGTGTGTGGTACCTGGGTTTCAATGCCAAAAAGTGCAAAGTCATGCACCAGGGGCAGGGAACCCCAGGGGCTGTGTAGAAGATGGGGGAGGTACATAACATCACCATGCAAGAGAGAAACCTCAGGGTAATCATATCCCATGATCAGAAGGTGGCAGGGCAATGCCACGAGACAGTAGGCAAGGCTATTGGGATGCTGGGGTGTGTAGGGGAGTTTCATCAGAAGGGAGGTGGTGTTGTCACTATCACTCACTAGTGAGACCCCACCTAGATTACTGTGTTCAATTCTGGAGGGTGCACCTCTGCAAGGACATTGACAGGGTGGAAGCAGTTCAGAGGAGGGCTACCAAAATGGTGTAGGGGTTGCACAAGAAACCATACAAGGAGTGGCTGTGGGAGCTCAATATGTACTCCCTGGAGGACAGGAGAGTGAAAGGGGACTTGAATGAGACCTATAAGTACCTCTTACATTCAGTAGTAGTTCAAGGTAAACTAGCTGTCTCTTAATGCCAAAAAAATTCTCTATGATTTTTGGTACCCGTCAGAGGCTAGACGAACTTTCTTCTCCTCCCCTATTTAATACCCTTGATGGTGCTAAGCTTGATGATGTCTCCTCCTTTAAGTACCTCAGGGTCTGCTTTGACCAGCATCTTGACTTCTCCATTCACATTGATGCAATTCACCATAAGCTTCACACTAAGCTTGGTGTTTTGTACAGGAACAAAGTGTGTATACCGCTCACTGTCTGACAAGAAATTGTACTAACAAGCATTTGTCAATGCTGAATGTTTGCTTGCTGGCATTGGCATTGGTAATGTAGGAGTTACAGAGCTGCATAATAGGAATGGCAGTGAAGTATTGAACTGAAGCCAACCCCACCACCACCTTGCAGACTGACAGGCATTGGGGTGTGCCTCTGGGTCGTCAGGCGTAATGGCCACGCCATTTCACCACACCCTACCCTGCAGACACTGACAAGTGTCACGGTGTGCCTTGGGGTCTTTGGCCTGTGAAATCACCCTTCTTGTCTGATTAATGCCATGACAGTTCAAGAATTCATGAGGAGGGGTCCCAAAAAACCCCATGTTGAAAATTTGGTGCCAAAATTCAAAAAAAATGCCTGAGATATCCATTAAAGTTTAAAAAACCCTATTTATTGCATTATACAGCTTACCGGCATTTCCTTAGTTCGCGGTTGGCTTTGAAGACTGCAGATGTGTTCCCGGTCCACTGAAGATCATCGCGCCTGGCTCCAGAGGTAAGAATGGGGTAAAGGTGGGGGTGTGGTGAGGCAGAGTGCACAGAGGGTGGGCGGGGTGGGTGGGGAGACTGCCGAGGAACTTTTTGTTTGCAGGTTTGTTTTTAATGAAGATGGCGGCGGCGTTTGCCACGCTGGGGTCGACTCCCAGCATGGCAGCTGGAAAACTGTTTGGGGGACCTGGAGCCGATGAGGAATTGAGCACCCCCGTCGGGCCATAACACTTTTGCCACGCTGGGTGGGCTTCCAGCGTGGCACCTGGAAAGCTTTTTTTTGGAAGCGGAGCCGACGGGGGATTAGGCACCCCATCGGCCAGACGTATGTGTGTGGGACGCATGAGCACCAATGTGCCTGCATGCGTGCATGTGGAGGGGTGCTGCTTACTGAAGCGGAGCTCTCCCTTTCAACTGTAGGGCACTGCATTTTCAACTGCTGTCATAGACAGCTGCAGCATTAATTGGAGAACTACGACTGCGCCTGCAAACACACTGACTGAATTGGAAGATGGCTGCCACACCTCCGAAAACTCGGATGGTGGCACTATGTTTCTTGCACATTCGTGCAAGCAAACATAAAAATGATCCTTCCAATCTTTGATTATGGTGATTTTGTCTACTGTAGTGCTTCTAAGACCTCCCCTGCCAGACTGGACCCTCTTTTCATTCTTTCTGCCACTTTGCTTTAGATTGCCCCTCTCGTACTCACCACTGCTCTCTCTACTCAGATCTATCTTTCTCTTCTCTTGATGCTAGGCACCATTCCCACTGGGAGCACGTCAATTCGCTCCCGGGAATTCGCCCCCGGACAACTCACTCAATATGCTTCCTGCCATTCTCACTCCTTTTAAATTCATCCCGTCAACTCGCTCCCTCATTTTTCTCAGCTTCAGCTTACAATCTTATTTTGCTATCGCTCGCTCCCAAGCAGCACAATATGCTCTCAACGCACAAATAGCAGCACAAATAGCTTACGTTAAATAAATAAATCTATTTTGCTTACCTAATCACTTTTTGATCTCACTGAATCTGCCAAATGGTTCGCTTCTGGACTGTAACCAATGCCTACCTAATCAGTGTTTGATCTCACTGAACCTGTCAAACAGATCGTTTCTGGACTGTAACCAATTAATCAGTTACATTTAACTAATAAGAGTATGCACCTCAAGTTCTGATCTGTAATCCAAAATGGCAGCTCATTTTATGATGTCTGAACGCATGAAGAAGAAACTTGTAGATTCGGAGAACTACATATACATGCATCATAAGCGCGGTCTGCATGGAAAGTCAATCTGGCAATGCAAGCTTGCTGTTAAGAAAGTGAACAGCTGCAATGCCCGTGTACACACAGCCAGCTACAAGGAGCCACTGATCATTCATAAGATCAGCAGTCACACCCATGCCCCTGATCCTGTTGAACGTGGAGAGGCTGTCAACCGTGCTAAGGAGAGGGCAGCAAGCTCCCAGGACAGCACAGCACAAGTTATCCTCTACTGCAAACAAACTGTTTCCTTGGCAGCACAAGGAACAATAATGGACTGCAACGTTAAGCGGACAATTCAAAGAGTCAGAGCGACTGGTGCTCCCCCAAATCCAAGAGACCTGAGTGACCTAATAATTCCTGAAAGCTACTGAACATATACTCCCAGCGCTGGTGGTGACAAAGTTAACTTCCTACTGCATGACAGTGGGCCTGGGGATGATCGGATAGTAGTGTTTGGATCTTTATAATGAGAGAGCGCAGACTGAAATGTTATGTCAGTAATGTAAGTTAGGGAGCGAGCTGACGGGCTGAATTTGTAAGGAGCGAGAATGGCAGGGAGTGTATTGTTGGGAGAGGGTTGTCCGGTGGTGAATCTGCGGGAACAAATTGTCATGTACCCATTCCCACTGTGTCTCTTTTTTGTCCAAATTATGGTTTGGCACCCTTCCTTCCTATTTCAATATTGTTCTTTCCCCTCTTCCTATTTCCTCCTACACTCTTTGTAACAATGCTTCCCATTCTCTTATTATCCCTCCTAGAAAATCTATTGATAGACAATCTGCTTTTTCTTACCGCTTTCCCAAACTTTGGTCCTCCCTTCCCCTTTCTATTCATTCTGCCTCCTCTGCTTTCTCCCTAAAGTCTCTCCTTTCTGACTTTTGTTGTCCTACCTGCAACTCTCTTTGACCCTTTGCTTTTTCTCTCTTTTTTTTTTTTTGTATTATTTATGCCCTCCTATATGCTTCGGAGCTGCATCTCCTTCAGGCCGCCATGACCCACAGACATTCCCCATGCTATCTCCCCCTTGGCCACCTACCACAGATCTGCAGCCTTCCATGGGGTAGCCCGGTGTAACCCTTCACTGGGTGGGTTCCCCTCCTTCGAGGGGGAAGGCACAGGTGGGAGGAGACCAGTACACTATTCTTTTTTCAGTCACGGGTACTGCTGTGGCATTTTGTGACTTCTGGGGAGTCTTCGTAGGTGCCTGGGATCGGCAGCCAGCATCCAGCTAGTCTTCAGAGTGGTTTCCAGTTTTCTGGTTCCCCCAGCGTGCCGCTCGTGTAGTGCCTCCAGTTTCCGTCGGGGGCCGATACTGAGAGAGGCCATCCCCAATCTCACCGCAGGACAGGAGAGCAGTCTATGGGATATTCCAGCTGCCGTCCACCTCTGCCACAGACATCCTGGCATCCCATTCCTACAGTTTTACCCCCCGCAGCGGGGCTGCAGGGAGTCCCCAACTCCCCACAAAACTCAGATCCAGATGAGTGCCATGAAACCACAACGAAACTCGTGGAACGGCCATCAAGCCGCTTGAACCAGGCGCCATCCTCTTTTTCTCTCTACGTTACCCCCAGAGCAGAAGACATGCAATGACACCTACGGACGGGAAGCCTGCATGCATCCACATGCGCTCCCTTCAGACGTCAGCCCCCGCCTCCACCCCCATGTACAGCAGAGCGCACTGTCCCCCAACCCTGCCAGGGGTGATCCTGCACCGACTGTCCTGGACCCCGCTCCCTGGAGAGCAGTCCTGCAGATGCTCAGTCCTTCTCCTTCCCTGCCAACCCCTGGCAACCCATGCTCGTTCCCAAACACCGGTCGCCGGCATGGTGTGAGGTATGGCGACCAGCGCCTCAGTGCCACTGGGATGGCTTTAATCAAGCTTTTAATAGAAATAATGTGTAACCTGTACCTATATACAAAATCATTTATAATACAAGATCATTTGTAATTAACAAGAAGAATTTTCCAAATGCCCATCTTTTGCTGTCAATAAGACATTGTCTGGAACCATGCACAATGAAAATGTTCCAAGTTCTTTAAAGATGTTCCCTGATGTTTCAAATTCCCATTTTTCTGATGCTCTCAAAAAAGTGTTCAAGGTTGTTTTCTCGCACAAGTGCATTCGTAAATATATCAAAGCATTGTTAGAATAATGATTTATCCTATTATGTCATGTCCAGCTAAGAATATATAGAGGATGGCAGCAAGGAAATTAGCTCCCACAATTGCAGCAGTTGGTATCATTTAAAGCACTTTACCTCAATATCTGTCTGTCTTTGGTTACAGTTTATTTTATGTTAAAGTCCTTGCCACTCTGCATGTACATTTGAATTATTTAAATAGCATTTTTTCAAGTTTTATTTTTTATTGGGATGTTTCAATTATTTTTGTCTTGAGCTGACCACCTCCGAAACTGCAACACTGAAAGCAGATATAACCAAAAGAAGCATGGCAATCCCTGTATTTCTTTCTGTTTCTATATTCATAAGCATATTCTACATCTATCAAAATGGTTTTATGAAAATGATGTGGGTTTGAAATGGTTTTATGTATCAAAATATACAAATATAGTCCAGCCTGGTGGTGCTGAGGGTTGAGGCGCTGGATGCCACACTTCATGCCACGCTGGTGACCCGTGCTCAGGAACAAGCATGGGCCACTAGGGGTCGGCAGGGGAGGAGAAGGATAAAGCATCCCATGGACTTTTCTCCTTCTCCAGAAAGGGGGGGGTTCCAACAGTCGGCAACGCCTACCCCTAGCGGTGGCTGGGGGGACAGCACGCTGACGCTGTCAAGGTGGGTGGGGATGGGGCAGATGCGTGGAGGCCCATGCACAGGAACGTGCGCGTTGCTATCGCTGGTGTCACTGCATGCCCCAGTACCCGAGGGAAAACAGAAAAAAAAAATGGTCGAAGCGACGATTGCTGTTCGGGTGATCTGGCGTCTCAGAATTGTCACTCCTGGCAGAAGACTGATCCGGATACATGGCAGTGAGTATGGAGGGCTCGCAGCCGCCCTGCCACGGGGGCAGGCGGGGTTTGCAGGGAGGTGAGGGCCTTAAGTGGAGCCAGGGGGCATGGACCAGGATGGCGACCGGATGTGGGCCAACCAAGAATAAAGTGATAGTAAAAAAAAAATAAAAATAAAAATATTTCCTTTTTTGGGGAATATCGGTTCAAGAGGGTGTCACAGTATTGGTAATTTACTCTTTATTTTTGTATTTGTGGAAAAAATGAAGCAAGCATCATGACGAATGATGTGTCCTTGTTTCACACGCATGTTGACATCTAAAATATTGATGTTATAACCAAAAAAAAGCAATCTGACCCCTTCTGGATTTTTTTCCATAAAAGACATTAAGTCTCACCAATGTAACTTAAAAACAAGCACAGCAACCCGTGTTTTTGTTGTGGATTTTAAATGTTTAGATAACCATCATGTACTGGGCAAAAAAATTATGACTTTGACATGGGGTTGCTGAAACACCAGGGAACATTCTTAACACTCTTAAGCTTATTTTTAGATTTTTCATTTTTTGATTTTAGTTCTCTAATTTAGAGTTCCACCTTTTTATTGAAAGTAAACCTTTTTTTGCCAGTTACAAATGACATTTTCCACAGAAAAAGAGCAGTTACGTACTCACCGTAACAGTAGATCTTTTGAGAGAATCTCTTTCATCAGTCCACGCCTATGGGACTATAAGACACCAGGCACTAGGACCACACAGAAACTTTTGCAAGCGATCTACTAGGGGCCATCCACAATGACATCAGATGTCAGCTTTCCCACATAAACGTGGATGGCCCCTTCCCTTGTCAGTTCCGCCACCAGAGATCATGCTCGGATGGCCTCCCTGTAGGGAACCAGGAGAGAACCTAGGGCTCTGCCGACCAGGTGAGGCACAGAACAGCTGACAGACCCTCATGTAGAAGGAGACAGCGCTCACCAGAGTCACAGTATCAGATATGGGGAGTGAGGGTGGGACAGCACAGACTGATGAAAGAGATTCTCTAGAAGTTCTACTGTTATGATGAGTACGTCAACTGTTCTATCTTCTTTCAGGATATCTCGTTCATCAGGCCACACCTATGGAGCGAGTACCAAGTACCTATGGAACGAGTACCAAGCAGTACTGATCATGAACAGTCTGGGTGGCAGGAGCCTACAAGCCTAACAAAGTAGGCCTTGGAGCACAGCTAGGCCAAAGGTAGCCCTTTTTTGACAGGCAATGTCCAGACTGTAGTGTATAGTGAAGGTGTGGACAGTACTCCAGGTGGTAGCTGCACAGATTTCTGCAGCAGACGCATTCTCAAAACATGCAACAGATGTGGCCATACCTCTAGTGGAATGACCACGGACAACCCCAGGAAGTTTCTTACCTTATTTCCTACAATAAAAGGTAATACAGTTTGCTAACCATTCGGACAGTCACTGTTTAGAAACTGCAGTGCCCTTCTTTCCCAGGGGCAAATGAAAGAAAAAGCTGTGAGGACTTCCTTTACTTCTTCATGTGGTGCATATAGTACCTACACAGAAACATAGAAACAGAATTTGATGGCAGATAAGGACCGCTTGGCCCACCCAGTCTGCCCATTTCCCTACCTAACGGATAAGCTGCAGATCCTAGTTAACCAACAGCCTACTTATTTTATGCACGTCTAGAGTTGGAGCAATGCTTCCCTTGGACTGGCATGCTCGGGAAAACAAACTGCCAGGTGGGTAGTTTGATTTAAAGTAAACTCAGACACCGCGTTTGGTAAAAACTTGGATTAGTACGCAAAGACACCCTGTCTTTGTGGAAAATCAAATAAGGAGGCTCACACATTAGAGCCTGGAGCTCTGAAATCCTCTGAGCAGAAGTAATGGCAACCAAAAACAACACCTTCCAAGAAAGAATGTGTAAGCCACAAGTCACGGCAGGCTCAACAGAAGCCAAAGTAAGCTTTTCCAACACAAAATTCAGGTCCCAAGCTGGAACTAGATTATGGATGGGAGGCTTCAAGTGCAGAATGCCTCTCAAAAATGTAAGGGCCGCCTCCAGCTGGGCAACCGTACAAACCTCAACATGCACAAGGAAAGCTGAAATGGCAATCAAGTGCACTTTGATGGAAGCGGCCCACAAAGCAAACCCCTATCCACTTCATAGAATAAGTGGCCTTGGTGGAAGGCTTAATAGCAGCCACCAAGACATTAGCCATCTTTTGGGAATCCCCAAATATAGCAATGGCTATGTTTTCAGGAGCCATACATGGGGGTGAAGCGATTTGAGATCTGGATGGACCAGGGCTCCCTGTTCCTATAACAGAAGTCCTTGGCATTAGGGCAGGGGTGCTGGTGGTTCTACTGCCAGTTGCTGCAGTAGACCTGTTGAGACCATAGGGGAGCAATGAGAATTAGAGTTCGAGTAGCACCCTCTGAATGAGAGGGAAGGGAGGGAAGGTGTACAGGAACCTCCCCTTCCAAGAGAGAGACAATGCATCTTGCCAGAAAACTCCAGGCCCTGGAATGACTGAACAGAAAAGCGTCAGTTTTGCATTTTTGGGGGGTGCAAAAAGGTCCAACTCTGGATGACCCCATCTGTCAAACAGATCTTCCACCGCTGAGGTCAGCAGTTCCCATTCATACATTCTGGACTGTAACTTGCTTAGGCTGTCTGCCAAGACATTGTGGGGTGCCTGGAACATGTACTGCTGACAGTTCTAGACTGTGTTCTAGAGCCCAATACCAGACTCTCATTGCTTCCTTGCACAGGGAGTAAGAATGATATACCACTTGCTTGTTGATGTAATGCATCACACTGATGTTGTCTGTCTGTACTAACAGATGACCTGCGGGCAGGTGAGTCTGGAAGGCCTGTAGGCTATACAGAACAGATATCATCTCTAGAACATTTATGTGCAGGGTGCTCTCCACCATGTTCCATGTACTCTACATCTGATGGGGTCCCAAATGTTGCCCCCTAGCCCATCCCAGAAACATCTGTACTTAAAATCTGGTGAGGAGAGGAGGGGATCAGGAAAGGAACCCACCTTTAGCAGGTTGCTGGGTTCCATCCACCACTTGAGCACATTGCATACAGAAGAGGTTACTAGAACCCTCTGCTCTAGATCATCTATGGGTTGATCCCACTGAACTCTAAGGGTCCACTGAGGGATCCCCATATGTAGTCTGACCACAGATACTGTAACAATGGCTGCTGCAATCAGTTCTAAGAGGTGCATGAATGCTCTGTGACATACCGGCTGTCATGGACCATTTGGGCTTGAGCAATCAGACCTTTGGCTCCGTCCCAAGACATGAAGGCTGAGCCTTGAGCTTTGTCCACACAAATTGCCCCTATATGCTGCAGATGCTGGCAAGGGAGCAAGACAGACTTTGGTACACTGACAGTAACCCCAAGGGCATTGAACAGCTGTCTTGTCCGGGCTACAGTGTGCAGGAGTTGCTCCTTGGAATGAGCTTTCAGTAGCCAGTTATCCAGGAAGAGAAACACATATAGGGCTTCCCTGTGAAGGGCTGTTGTTACTACTGCCAAGCATTTGGTAAAGATCCACAGTGCATATGACAAGGCAAAGGGCAATACTCTGAACTGGTACTGCTCCCCTTGAAAGAAGAAATTAACTTCATACTTACTATAATTTCCTTTTCTGTAGCGCTCCACATTGTCAATGGGTAATCATAACAATTATATTTCTCTTTGGCACCAAGACCTATCAGAGACTATTAATTAAGAAATAATGCAAGTCCTGCAACAAGGATGATGGTTTCCTTTGCCCTTTTTGTGTTGCTAAGACCCCCCAGCTGGTTCTCTGGTCTGGGGAGGGGGAGCACCTGGTTCTTAAAGGCAGTGACAGAATTGCAAGATATTACCTTTGCGGCTCTGGATGAGCTTGAGTCCCAATGTCCAGCAGGACATCCCTGCAGATACACCCGATCCCAATACAGCCACATCCGGGTGTGGTGCAGCAAGCTCAGGTTGTGATAACTGATGTGCAGGCAGACCCTGACATGACCTTTTTGAAGGCCAGGATGATTATTACGGGGATCTTGGGGAAGTTCCTGACATTAATGTAAAAAAAAAAAAAAAATCTGAATCAGGGATATTTTCCTCCTGATTCATAATAAGCCCTTGTCTCCTTTTGGATATCTGAGGCATGTAGTCCCTATCAGCTCAGGAGGTTCAGTCTGCGAAGACGGCTAATTTCAGTCTGTATCTGTCTTCATTTTCTTCAGCTACTATGTGACCAAAATTATTGAGCAACACTCGGCAGGTGTGGATCAGAAAAGTGTCTTCCCAACCATGCCATGTTTTTTCCCTTTTAAGGAAAATGTCTTGCAGGTGGGAAGCTCCTCCACTGGAAGACAAGGCCATTTGTATTCCAGAAAAGACACCACGCTGCCTATAGATGGCTCTGGCCTTATCAGTCTTTCATGTTAAATCGGTGAACATCCCGTGCAGAGGAGTTTCGCCTCTATTAACGCACAACAATGGTACAGTCTTGTGCGTATTTTATTGACCAGAGCCTTCAATATATGGATCACTACCCTGACCAGTTTTGTTCCACCTTTTCTGAAAGGGCGAGCCTTTTTTGCAATTCATGGCCATGGTTACACCTTCCAGGTGGTTATTTACTAGAGAATTTCAGGACAGACTGCCTGGCCTAATTCACTGTTTCGACCATGAGGGCCACGTGGCTTGTCATTGGGTCTGGTTCAGCTTCATAAGCTACCCTGTTTATCAAACCCTTGTGGGATGCCTATGGTTTGATTCTGCCCTGGATACTATTTGAAAGCACAGACAATTTGGCCAGCACAGACAGTTCCAAGGGGAGTTCCGTTCCCTTGGAGACTGGCTCCTGAAAATGGTTCCCCTTGAAACAGGAATATAAACTATTTCCTATAAGGTTTTCAAATATTGATATGAAAGTAGGCATTCTTCATGTCTAGAGAACAGATCCAATCCCCTACCTGCAGTAGAGGGAGTAGGCACTGTAGGGCGACCATTCTGAACTTTTTGTACTCTATAAAAAAGTTCAGATCCCAGAGATTCAGAATAGGTCTCAGATTTCCCATCCATTTTGGAACTAGGAAATGCAGAGAACGGAACCCTGTGTTTCTTTGTTCCATGAGTACAGATTCCATTGCCTTTTTCTGAAACAAGGTGTGGACTTCTTCCAGGAGCAAAGGAATGTTATCTGGAGAATAATGTGTAGGCACTGGTGGATGGTCTGGAGGTAGTACTAGAACTAGAAGTTCCAGAGCATGGCCTTCTGCTATTTCCAGGACTCAGGTATCTGATGTCACCTCCTTCCTTTAGGGCAGGTGAAGGGAGAGATAACCCCTAACAACCACCCCTGGAGGCAATGGTGGCTGGGGGGGGTGTTAAAGGAGTCAGGCACAGCCATCTGTGGAGGCTCCTGCCACACTGCCACCTCTAGGGGCTTTTCAACGGGCACCTGTGGTAGCTCCTGGAGTAGGCAGGGCTCCTGCTCCTTTAACCCTACCTTGTTGTCTGGCAGTGGTACAGTGTCTATTACTGGCCGGATGAAAAGGTACCCTCTGTCTACTCCTTGGTTGGATATGATAGAGGGAGTGTACTGATTTCAGCATTCTGCCTCAAGCCTGCAGATTAGAGAGGATATCTTGAACATCTGCACCAAACAGACTGTATCCTTTAAAGAGGGCACTGAGAATGGACAGCTGTACGTCATTTGCAAAGCCTGCCACCCTGAAGCAGGAGTACCTCCTGAGGCAGCTGCTCTGGCTGAAGCATCAAATATGTCACAGGCTGTACATAGTAGATGTTTTCCTACATCAGCCCCATCCGTTAGAGCTTTGAGAAGCTCCTGTTTAGGTGCACCTTCTGGGAGAGTTTGAGCAGCTGCCGTAGCTTTTCTCCAGAGTGTATTCTGGAATTTGACCATATGGGCCTGGTAATTTGCAATTATAATGCCCAGAGAGGCTAAGGCACAAGCTCTTTTTTTTTCAACTTTTTTCACTCCGGTCGCGCTGCCTGGGGCCCCTTCGGTCGACCTGCCTTTTTTCCCATCCATCAAGATCCTCCCTGCCTGGGGACCTGCTCCCCCTGACCTTATGACACACCATCGGGGACCCCCTGGTTGTTACCCCCTGAGGTGGGGCCACCTTCAGTTCCACAGCACCTACCTTACAATCAGAGCTCCTTAGGTAGAGATGAAGATCGAGGGCTGTGCAGGTCCTAGGAGGGCAGGATCTAGTGATGGACATGGGGACAGGCAATGTCTGCCTCCCAGGAGGGGGGGTGTTTCCTCCTTTCTTGGTTCCCCCTTGAGGCACGGACGTGCAGCGTACTCCTGCACCAGTCCCCCAGAAGTCCGTCGTCTCTTCCTCCCCTTTCCAAGGTGGTCCCTGCTGTTGCACACCATCTCCACTGGGAATCGCTGATAGCAGGGATGCCACAGCCCAACCTCACCGAGAGAGGAGAGCAGTCCTCCAGACACTCAATCCTCTCTCTCCCCCGGTCAACCCCCTGGCACCCGAGCTAGCTCCTGACCTCGGGCCACCAGCGTGGTGTGAAGTGTGGCAACCTGCACCTCAACCCTCAGTGCCACCGGGCCAGCCCAAGGAATAGCTTATTTTATTGGGCATATCTAACCTCCTTGATTCCTTATCAGGAGGAAGAGAGCTAATGTGTATTGGTGCCTTGGCTCTATCATTGGCAGAATTTATGACTACAGAGTCTGCCTCAGGTCAGCCTGCAAAGAAAGGTTTATCTGAGAGGGCCATGTATATCTTATGTGACTTCTTAGGTATGACAGGAATCACGATGGGCCTAGGTCAGGCAGCAAAGGTGGCATCTTCAAGGGCAGGGAGGAGAGGTGGATTTAATATGGGAGGGGTATCAGGCAATTCCAAGAAATCAATCAGGTTTATTTCTGGTTGTATCCCATTTCTCCAGATCGAATCCCACTGATACATCATGGTTATAAAAGATGGGTCCCAGGAGGGGGGGACCTGGGGGTGTAAACCACCGAGGCCTCACTGCCGGTGGACACAGCAGAACTAGTCCTTTCATAAGGACTTTCCACATAATCTTCAACCTCATCCTCCTGCATTTTAAGGTCAGGATTGTACTCTAGGTCATCATCGGCCTGGTTGAAGGGAGAGAGGGAGTGCACTAGCGAGCCAGCAGCACTGGAGTGGAGGGCTGAGGCACAGCCCTAGCATGCACTGGCCCAGTGGTTTGGCTTATAGACCCCTGTCGATGGAGCCCTTAGTACGGAAGGAGGAGGTAGAAGGCATTTCAGGATGTCTGTAAAGGATGAGAGTATCGCCTGTACATCGGTACCCGTGTAGTCGATGAGAACGTTGGTGGAGGTTGATGGAGGAGGCAAGGCCCCTGGCATTGATGGTGATGCACCAGCCATGCTATGACTAGTGGTGCCTACAGCCTGCCCTAACCTAAAGGTAAGGTTGACAGTCTGGGTGGTGGGTGGTGTCCCCAGTGCAGTGGTCGACAGTACTGAAGTAGTTGTATCAGTATGAAGGGGTTACCTAGATTGAGCTGGTAAGGTTTTGTCCTTTTCTCGCTGTCTCTCCTGGTGTTTGTGCTTATGTGACCCAGTTGTATTCTCCCGGGATTCAGAAAACTTGGACCTTGACGAATGAGCTGGTGATGTGGTGGAACTCTTTTTCTGGAGCTCCTTCTGCATTTGGGCAACATGCTGCTTTAGAAGGTGCTTTTCCAAAGCATCCTTTTAGCATTGCCAGGTAGCTGTGTTGAACCCCCTGCAAAGTGGGCACGCCTAAACGTTATGGTCCGGTCCAAGGCAAAATACGCAGACATCATGTGAATCTCTGGATTATATCTTTTCATTGCATTTGCAATGACAGAACAGTTTTGATGGCTCTTAGTCAACATACATGCCATCAAAAATCACTTATGAAACTGATAATAGGCCACGCTGACATTGACACATACAGAATATGGACAGGCAGTGGTATCACTTATTGTATTACTGTATCTATCGAGCTGCAAAACAACTGGTTGAAAACTGAAAAAAAACATAGTGAATGTAAATGTAATAACTGTCCCTTACTCCAAAGATAAAACAACACAGATACATTATTTCATCATATTGTTCAAGAAATCATGTATGTTGAACATCGACCATGTTGCACAGTTACAAGTTCCCAAAAGTCGCAGGATCTCATTACACTACTGTCATGATGTCCTCTGTGATGACTAATAAAATTTAGAAACACTGGGTGATTCTATGCAATTAAGTAATTAGCACGTGATGGTTCTGTCTATTATTGCCAGCTCTTCACTGAACACTCTAATAGACATGGCTATACAAGAAGGAACCTAACACTAGGCACCACTGTACCAGCCTTCAGAACATTCAGTAAGGTAGTAAAGACACATGTGAGAATATATACATAGACTTTGGCTTATAAAGTAAAAGTTTATTTTGTTTTTCATAACCAGGTAAGATACACTAGGCATACATATGCCTATTTTCAGGTACCTGGGAGAGTTACAACAGTAGGCAAGGACAAAAAAAAAAAAACACAAACTAAAGGCCAGCACCAGGTATTCGATAATATTTGTATAGAGTCTAAGACAAGAAGCTACAAGAAGCTATTAAGTGTCTAATGTGGTGTTTGAAAAGTGGCAAAGGTAACAGGAAAAAAAACAAAAACAAATACAAGTTTTAACCTTGAATGCAGGTTAATGGGCATGTAAAAATAGGTAGAAACTATGGAAACTTTAGAAATATAATCCTTGATGTGTATCCAAGAAGTAACCAATCACATGCACTTAGTTTTATCATCAGCTGAAAAGACTATTAAAAGTGTATACCTGGCGTAAAAGACATGGAAACTGGTTAAAAACTAGTCACAAAACATAGAGAGATACATGTTCAATTTGTGTTCTTTTCCCAAATGTCATAGGTCAAAACCACCTGTATGTTTCTACCGAATGCTGTGAAGAATTACTAACGCAGTTCAAAAAACATGCCTTTTTTTCTTCCGCTTCACATGAATGAGTTTGACTGCTGCATGGGAAGTCCTCTTATACAGCCAGTTACATACTGTATGTGCTGCAGTGTCTGAATGTATCAATGATCAAGAAGCATACATATATACAAATACATGTATATTATCGTACATGTCTACAATAATAGGTTCCATCATAGACAAAACGATTACTCAATAGAAAAATATTGAGAGTAGTCTAAAGAATTTGTGTAATCCACATGCAAAATGCCAACTTACATAAAATGATACTAGAATTACTCCCTTTTATCATCACATCAATGTTCCTTTCAAGTCTTTTGGCATCTTCATGTACATTTTTTTTCAGACATTAAACGAACAATTCAAATAAATTAAAAAAAATGAAAAGTATAAGTAACAACCATCTGAGATCTGCTGATTACAGTGACTGTTGACTATAACTACATGAATTTCAATCAAAATGATTACAAACAGTAATCAGGTAATGACAGGCTGCAGTTGTACAACGTGGTAGCAGGTCAGATGCAGGGCCACTCATATTTACATAATTTAGCAACTCCTCCCGTCATAATCGGTGATATAAGCAGAGGTTGTCTATTTGTTTAATAAACACAAACATACACAAAAGAAACATAATTTAATGAAGAAGATTAGAGGCATCTGAAACCTCTGTTTGCACAGCAGCAGCCCTGGCTGGTTTGGGAGACAGTCTAGCAGATTGCATGGTCAATATGAGAATTTACATCACCACATAGGACCAACAGAGGTATACATTTTACGTGATACATAAAACTGAAACCAGTTTAATACTTGGCTTTGTTGGCAGCGATGATGGCAGGTCAGGTGGGGATGATTCTGATGAGAAACTTTCAAGTGAAATTAGAGCATTTTGTAAAATGAAAGTCAAGAAAATACAAGTACATACTAGGCAGCTGCAATAGCGCCAACACTGGTGGAAGCTCTTCAGGCAAGAGAGGAGGGGAGTGGAGGATCTTCAGGCTGCAATTTCTACGCATCTGTGGTGGCTTACTGAGTGTGTGAGAAGTAGGTTGTTTTGTCTGGATTTTATTTAGGTGTTTCCTGAGGGGGGGTTGTTTGCGAAGGGGGGAAAAAAAAAGACATCCTTAATAAAAAAGAAAATGGGTTGTAATGGATGTCTTTTAGCTACTTAAAAGTACTGTCCTGTGACATTTTGGGGTACTAGAACTACACAGCTTCACAGTTCTTGAATTCCTAAGATGTCACGAGAAGACACTCTTGATTTAGACAAAAGATATCCGTGACAACCCATCTGCTTATAATATAGTATGCCAGGTTCATAAGGATTTGGGTGAACAATGATTAACAAAATACAGGAAAATTTATTTCAACTTTCATACCCAGATTACAGGGTAAGAATTTATTTGTTTCATATACTGAAAGCTTTTAAAAGAAAGTGGAAGAACAAAGTTTGAAAGCAGTCTGAATTTAATGATCATAAAATAATACAAAGAAGTGGAATTTAAAAACAACATTATAAAACATTATTTTTGATGACTAACTCTCGCAATTTGGACAACACTTCCTCCAGCTGATGACATCACTGGGCCTTCCACAGATTGTTACCTCTGCTACTCATAAACATGGTCACTCCCTTGACCTGGCTTTTCTCCTGGGGCTCAAAGCCTCTGATGTGGAGGTGGAACCTGTCGGATAGTCCGATCATTACACCGAGAAATTCAATGTTTGTGCCCCCCTTCGTAGGTCTACCCCTGTGGAGATAGTCAGGTACCGCCCTTTATGGGATGTGAGCCCTGAAGGCCTAGTGGCAGTGCTTGACCTATCGGAATTTCTTGTGGCAAGCAGGAACCCAGAGGCTTTGGTTTTGGCCCATAACAAGGTCACTGCCACAGCCCTGGATTCTACTGCTCCTGTCCATGTTCGTCCTTGAGGGAGTTGCGGTGACTAGGATGATGGTTAGAGCGTTTCCAGTGGAAATCTGCCCTGGAGACCAACCATCTTAGATTGCTAGAGCATTATCAAGTCTACCAATCAACAATCGCCCGTAAGAAGGCAGAGTTCCTATGTGGGGAGATTGCTGCTGCTCAGAACCAACCGGCTCAGCTCTTTCAAACTGTAGACAGACTGTGCAACCCAGCCTGCCTGCAGGTTCGAAGAGCCTTTTCATAGTTGCAGTGTGAGGAGCTCACTCAGTTCTTTGCGGTTCTTTGCGGATAAGGTGGCTGACATCAGGGCGGAGATCCAATCAACACACTCTATGGGGGATGCTAGTGATCAGTGCCCAGCCACTGTCCCTCACTTCTCCTGGAGTACCTTCGCCCAGCTGGAGTTTGTGGATGTCATGCAGATTGTCCAGGTTATGCGCCCTACGTGCTGTAGTTTGGATCTGAGCCCTTCCCCGATTATGGGTTGTTGTGACATCACTGGCCCAGTCCTGGCACAGATAGTCTGGTGCTCCCTTGAGTCAGGTGAGTTTTCCAGCTCCCTGAAGGAGGTGGTGGTGACACACCTCTTGCAGAAAGCTTCTCTGGACCCAGACTGCCTTGCCAACTACCGACCTATCTCTAACCTCCCCTTTGTGGGGAAGGTGATTGAGAAGGTATTGACTGTACAGCTGGAGAACCATTTGACCATCCATAACATCTACGAACCTCTCCAATCTGGTTTTCAAAAGAGGCACAGTACTGAGACCGCGCTGGTTCAGGTGCTCAATGATCTCCTGATGGCGAGAGATCGGAAAAGCCACTCCATCTTGGTGCTCCTTGATCTCGCCTCATCCTCTGACACTGTGTACCATGGGGTACTGCTTGAGTGCCTGAGGTTCATCTGTGGCCTGACTAGTACTGTCCTCAGGTGGTTTAAGTCCTTCCTCACTGGCAGAACTGAGAGTGGTGTTGGGGATATATTCCTCTGACCCTCTCTCTCTGTCACGTGGGGTCCCTCAGGGCTCAGTGCTGTCCCCCATGCTGTTCGCGGTGTATATGGTGCCCCTCAGAGACATTGTAAGATGGTATGAGCTGAGGTTTCACTGCTATGCTGATGATACCCAACACTACCTGTCTTTCGCACCCGACCAGGATAGTGCACTCTTGGTATTTAATAACTGCCTCGCTAAAATCCAGGATTGGATGAATTCCAGCTGGCTGAAGTTGAACTTCGGGAAGACTGAGGTGTTGGTTGTGGATTAGGGTCGTCGGATAGGGGGGTTGAGGGCTGGTCAGCCCAAGGGGCTTTTCCTGGGAGGCTCCCAGCTTCTAACCTCTGAACTGGTGTGGGACCAAGGGGTGATGCTTGACGATGGGCTGACACTACGTTCTCAGGTGTCAGCAGTCATTATGTCATCCTTTTACCATATGAGGAACATCGCTAGGATCAAGCACCTTGTTCCGTCCGGTGAGCTGCCCACATTGATCCACGCCTTTGTGACCTTGCGCCTGGATTACTGCAACTCTCTTTACTTTGGGCTTCCAGGGGTTAATATCTTCCACCTGCAGCTGATGCAGAACGCTGCAGCCCAGTTGCTTGACGGGGACTCCTCGGACATGCCACATCACATCAGTGCTGCGCGAACTGCACTGGCTGCCGGTTCAGTGGCGGATCACCTTCAAAGTCAGATTACTGACTTATAAAGCCCTACATGGACTTGGCCCGGACTACCTGACAGAGCTTCTGTCCCCTTACTGCCCCGAACGATTGCTCAGCTGATGAGGGGTTGCTAGAGATTCCATGGGTATCTTTAAAATCTTCCGGGGCCCGTACATTTATGTACGCAGTCCAGACCCTTTGGAATTCTCTACCCCATCAGCTTCTGGAGTGCGCGACTGTGGAGTATTTCAAACAGGCCCTAAAGAGTTACTTATGGAGCGGGCCATATTCTGAGTATTAATACTGATTATTCGATTTTTACTGAATATTTTATATAATGCTGTTTTATCTTCTTGTTTTGTTAACTTTATGTATGCTCCTTGACAATCTGAAAGGCACATAATAAATAAATATTATTATTATTATCAAAGTGATTTTCTTCACCTTCAAAGCAATGCCACATGTTAGTCAAATGTGCATTGTTGCTTCAAGAGATTCTGCTGGATCTCATTCAGCTGTACTGCTGTACTTGTATAGTAACTAATTTAACAATAATACCAGCTTTATCTGAAGGCTTCTGCACACATAAAGGTGATACTTGTTTTGTCTGACCTTGACTTACTGATTTGCAATATATGTCAAGTATAATGTTAGGGTCAGGTACTGTACACTTTTTAAAATGTAGATAGCTATGTCACGTTTTTGCTCAATGTTCCTCTCCTAAATATGATTTGAGCACTTGTTTCATATAAATACCTTCTAAAAGATTTTACGAATTAAAATGAATAATGTATTACTTACGTCTTTTCTTTGAACTACTGACAATATCATGTATAAGTGCCATGGAGTTTGGACACTTTGTCTCGACCAAGTGATCAGGATCTGCCAAGTAAGCAATAAGACACGACAGGGTGTGTGTTAAACACTTTAACACACGGCTAGGAGGTGGAGTGAGGTACACAGGCCTCCTAGCCATGTGTTAAAGTGTCTAACACACACCCTGGCGTGGCTTACTGCATTCATGAAATATCCATGTAAATTGTTCGTGCATGTGAAAGTTTGGATTATTTAGATTAATAATATGACAGTTTAATTTCTATGTTTAATTTAAGTAAAGTAGTTCCTCCACCTGGATGGGTTTGCTGTGTGTGTTTTTTTTAATTGAGTTTTGTCCTAGGATGGCCTCCATATTGTAATCTGTCTTGTGCTGGTTGTTATGCCCCCTCCCCCAACCCGACATACATACAAACAGACGCTCACTTTCATTATTTAGATAGAGCAGTCGATAGGGATAAGGGCAGAGGTAAATGGGGAAAAAGACAAAAGCAGTAAGGACAGGGATGGGGCAAAAAGAAATAAAGCCATAAAAAAATGGAGGGTAATAAGTACCAATGCCCGTAGTCTAGGTAAAAAGCTCCCCGAAATGGTGGCCTTGATGGAAGAGGGATGCCTGGATATCGTGGCAGTCACAGAAACATGGTACACAGAGAACCATGACTGGGATGTCAACATACCAGGGTACACAATCTACAGGAGGGGTAGGGAGGGAAGAAGAGGAGGAGAAGTAGCTCTCTATGTAAGGGAAGGGATCCAAGCAACAGAACTAAAGGGCAAACAAGAAGGAGAGGAGGCACTGTGGGTCACCCTGGAGACTGGAAATGGCTCCACAATCCGCACAGGGGTTGTATACAGACCCCCCCGTCTCAGGGGGGGGAAATGGACAAAGAAATGATAGAAGGTATCCTTGGGATGGCAAAGAAAGGTGAGATATTGCTGATGGGGGACCTGAATATGCCAGATGTTAACTAGAGCACCTTTGTTGCAGCCACATCCAAGAGGAGGGCCATTCTCGATGCCCTACATGGGTCATGCCTCAGACAGCTAGTGTTGGAACCCACTCGGGAGGGAGCAGTCTTAGACCTGGTACTCTCAAATGGGGAAGGAGAGAGGATCTCTGATCTTGAAGTGGGTAGCCATCTGGGAACAAGCGACCACCAAACACTGTGGTTCACGATAAACTTAGCTGTAGAGTCAAGCCACACAAAAGTGAAGGTACTGGACTCCAGGAGAGCTGATTTTGTCAAAATGGGAGACTGATTCAAAAAAGCACTAGCAAACAGGCAAGAAGGTGAGGTGGAGCAACAATGGGGAAACATCAACACTGCCATCACAGAGGCAACAAGCCTTTGTGTGAAGCAAATAAACAAATCAAAATGAAAGAAAAAAACACTATGGTTCTCAAAAGAAGTGGCAGGGAAGGGAGAAAAGGATAGCATTCAGGAAGTATAAGGAAACACAGAAGGAGTAGGACAGAGAACAGTACCAGTTAAAGCAGAAGGAAGCGGGGAAGGCAGTCAGAATAGCAAAGGCCCAAACTGAGGAAAAGATAGCCAATATGGTTAAGAAGAGGGATAAAACATTTTATAGGTACATTAGGGAGCAAAGAAAGATGAAGGCAGGGATACTGAGGGTGAATAAAGAAGAAGGTGGTTGGGCAGAGAGCGACAGTGAAAAATCAGGGATACTGAATGAATATTTCTGCTCAGTATTCACAATGGAAAAGCGGGGGATCTAATCCAGTCAATAGAAGCACTCTGGATAGGGAGTTGATATTAGTCCTTTCACAGAAGAAAGGATTCTGAAAGAACTCTTAAAACTGAAGGTGGATAAAGCAATGGGGCCTGATGGGATTCACCCCAGAATTCTAAAAGAACTAAGGGAAGAACTAGTAACACCACTGGCTACCCTTTTTAATAAATTATGGGAGGATGGTATGGTACCTGAGGACTGAAGAAGGGTGGATGTGATTCCCCTTCACAAAAGTGGGAGCAAGACAGAGGCAGGAAACTACAGACATGTCAGTTTGACCTCAATGGTAGGGAAAATGATGGAATCACTTCTGAAGGAAAGAACTGTTGAGTACCTAAAGGTCAGTGAGGCATAGGACCCAAGGCAGCATGGATTCACTGCAGGAAGGTCATGTCAAACAAATCTAATTGATTTCTTTGACTGGGTGACCAAAGTATTAGACCAGGGAAGGGCTGTGGACATGGCCTACCTAGACTTTAGCAAGGCATTTGACAGTCCCGCACAAAAGATTAATAAACAAATTAGCCAGCCTGGGAGTGGGTCCTAGGGTGGTAGCCTGGGTAAAACACTGGCTGGACAACAGGTCACAGTGGGTAATAGTAAATGGAGTCCACAGGGAAGAAAGGAGGGTTACTTGTGGGGTACCGCAGGGTTCAGTATTGGGGCCGGTCCTTTTTAATGTCTTTATAAGTGGCATTGCGGAGGGACTGGAGAGGAAGGTATGTCTCTTTGCAGATGATACAAAGATCTGCAACAGGGCTGATACGCAAGGTGGGGTGGAAAGGATGAAAAGGGACTTGGCAAGGTTGGAGGAATGGTCAAATGTATGGCAGCTTAGATTCAATGCAAAGGAGTGCAAAGTAATGCACCTGGGAAACAAAAACCCAGGGCAAGAGTACACAATAGGGGGTGAGATACTAACAACAAAAATGGAAAGGGACCTGGGGATAGTCATATCAGATGACCTAAAGGTGGGCCAGTGATGTGAGAAGGCAGTAAGGAGGGCTGGGGGGATACTGGGATGCATAGGGAGAGGCATCACCAGTAGAAAACAAAACGTTGTTGGACCTCTGTACAGACAGCTGGTAAGACCACATCTGGAGTACTGTGTACAGTTCTGGAGACCCCATCTCTGCAAAGACATGGACAGGGTGGAGGCTGTCCAGAGGAGGGCAACCAAAATGGTGCAGGGTCTGCACCAGAAGACATATGAAGAAAGACTAAAGGAGCTTAAGATGTACAGTATAGCCTCGAGGAAAGGAGGGGGACATGATAGAAACTTTCAAATACCTCAAGGGAATCAACAAAGTCCAAGATGGTAGCATCTTTCAAAAAAAGAGATGTGCAAGAACAAGGGGGGCACAGTTTGAAGATAGATGGGGGACGGCTCAGAGGTAATGTGAGGAAGTATTTCTTCACAGAGAGGGTTGTAGATGCATGGAATAGCCTTCCTGAGGAGGTCACAGAGTCAAAAACAATGGGGGAATTCAAGAATGCATGGGACAGACATAAGGGAATTCTAGTGGGGGTAGAAGAAGCAGGCTGTTGGTTAACTAGGATCTGCAGCTTATCCGTTAGGTAGGGAAATGGGCAGACTAGGTGGGCCAAGTGGTCCTTATCTGCCATCAAATTCTATGTTCATATTTTATGCTGTGCATTTTTATTTTATCTTTTGAAGTGGAGCAGCATGGCATGCAAGTAGTGAGTAACAGCAAGTAGTGAGTAACAAGCGCGTGGACTGTGGTGGGATGCCAGACAGAAGGGAAACCTCGTTATAGAAATGCTGTTTTTTTTTTTTTTAATTCCTCTTTTATGTTAAATAATGTGCTTGTTTTTTGGTTAAGTAAGCTTTGGCTGAGGCAGGGACTTGAATGAGCATAATGAACAGAAGACAGAGCGAGTGGGTGGATGAGCGAGAAATGTCAGCTGATTAACTGGAGAGCGAGAGAGAGACAGCTCGAGCGGCTGGCCGAGAAATCTTGTTACACTTTTTTTATTTATTTCTGTGGTGCATTTAGTGTTTTAAGCTTTGACAAAAAGGGACAACATGTTAGAAATGTGGTTTTACTAACAAAAGTAGCGAGCAGTCAGATGGTCGTTAAGGAAGGGAGTGAGTAAGCGGGCTGGAGGGCAAGGTAGATATCTTGGCAAATCAGTTTTTTTTTCCTGTGTGTGCGGCATTCATTTGGGTGTGTTCTGTATGTTGTGTGTGTCTGCTGTGTGCAGCAGGAACTGAAGGAGATTGTTGTCTGTTTGAAACCTGAGGTAGCTTCTGGTTTGGCTTCTGTGGTTAGCAAGAAAAAATGGCTGCCGTTTGAATTCTGAAAGTTCTGAGGTGGCAGTGTCACTCAGATCAATGCTCAGCTGCACAGTGCTGGACCTTTTTTCTGTGTGTTAGACACTTTATCACAGGGTCATTGGCCAGTGAAATTGCTTAGATTTTGTTACCCCATTTCATAACATGAATTATATAATATTTATTGCTTTGTTAACACCCTGAGACTGGAGATTCTAGTGTGTTGATATTCTTTAGTGGTCTTTGAACCTCAGATTAGTAATCAGAAGAGATGTCCGTTTATTCAACACAATTTTACAATTTTTAGGATTTTAAGTAATTTAAAATATACAGTATAAACTGCTTACACCTAAAATCCAGGAAAAAAAAAGAACACACAAAAATTCAAAAGTCAGATGATGATGTCCAATTTTCTTTGCACTGGTAGTGGAAGGCCTGCGGATTACTTTTGCAGTGTATAAATTAACTTCCGCACCATGACTTTACATTAAGATTTTGTTAGGTTGCCATTTTGGCCACCTATCTAAAAATTTATCAGCCAAAGTAAAATCACAGAAAGCCAAAATGTGAGGGTTTGTTCCATGCAGCAGTCTGGGGGGAAGGGGTGTCTCACAAAACAGAGATGCATTTTCTGGCTGTGTTGACCTAACTGTGCCAATTTCAAAGGAGTTTTGCAACAATTTCCACAGTTTTCAACAGCATACATTAAAAACTGAAGCATGCAAACAAATGATGCATGTGTAAAAAACAGTGCATTTGCACAAAGTGCTGCCTGTGCAAAAAAAAAAAACAAAAAAAAAACAGTGCATGCATTAAAAAATAGTGAATACTTCATGTCTGTGATACAAGCTCTAGGACTTGCATCCAAACTGCTAGACTATCTAATAGATGGTTTAGCAGTGCAGACAGAAATCTGCTTTGAAATGAAATGTGGATATATCTGGTTTAAAAATCCTGCCTAAAGCAGAAGGGGAAAAACAAGTCAAGAGACCAAGCTGGCTCAATAGGAAGGTGAGCCAGGCAGTGAGGGACAAGGGGACCACATACAGGAAATACAGGATGTCCCAGGGTTGAGGATGGATGGGCCTACTTGGAGAAAGGTGGGGAGGCTAGTAGGGTGATCAGGCAGACCAAGGCTAGAAAGGAGCTACAAACTGCAGATGGGATTACGGAGGAAGAGAAAGCCTTCTTCAGGTACATCAGTGATAACAGGGCTATGATGGTAGGCACAATAAAGTTAAAAAGGGGGAGGGGTGCATGGAAGGCAGTAATGAGAATGCAGAGATATAAGTAGTTTCAAGCTAAAGGACTTGCGTCCATAATGCTTGCAGGGTAATTCAGAATAGTACAGTTTTAGCAGAATAAAAATGATCAAGTTTTGTCTTAAACATATCCTTACTAGTACTTTCTACCACCGATACCAGTAGACCATTCCATGCAGTAACCACCCTGATCATAAACCAGTGCTTCCTTAGATTTGTGTTCCATTTAGGTAAGTCAAGTTGTAGTTTATGTCTTCTGTCACTAGTCCATCCAGATCTAAAAGTTATTCCTAGGTCTTCCCTTAGTACTGTATCATTGACAATTTTAAACATCATGCATAAGTCCCATCAGTCTTCTGTAATGTAATGAATAATGATTTAATTTTTCTAGTCTTTTGTCATAAGCCAAATATTTTAGCTCAGTCACAGATTTAGTGGCTCTACGCTGTACTCCCTCAATTCTAACCACATCCTCCCTTTTCTGGGGGGCCCACACCTGGACACAATACCTCAGATGTGGTCTCACCAGTGCTCCATACAGTGGCATAAGGAATTTCTCACTTCTACTAGAAATGTGCCTCAAAATACAATTTAAGTTCCGATTGGCCTTTTTAACCTGTTGCTTACAATGCTCACTAAACTGTAAGTTAGTTGTTATCTTTACTCCTAAATCCATCTCATCGTTAGTTTCAGTCAAGCTATTGGTCCCCATAGTATACTTATATTTATTATTGTGAAGACCCAAGTGCATAATTTTACACTTGGAAATGTTAAGTTCGAGTTTGCTATAGTTAGTCCATAAACAGACATCGTCTATAGCTTGCTGGAGAGAAAGGGCCTCAATTTCGTTGGTAACAGATGTTCCTCTTCTACAATCATCAGCAAACTTAGAAATCCATATATTTGGATTCCCAAGTTTCAAAGTAGAAATGTAGACATTGAAAAGACAAGGCCCCAACACTGACCCCTGTGGCACCCCACTCGTCACAGTTGCCCAGTTTGACATCTCACCCCTAACCACGACTCTCTGCTTTCTCCCTGACAACCATAGAGTTATCCACCTTAAGATGTGTCTATCTATTCCCACTTTTAATAGCAATTCGATCAATTCCACATGGGGTAATTTATCGAACACTTTGGCGAAGTCCATAAAAAACACGTCTAACGCATTACCCGCATCCAGCTCAGAGTTAACTTTTTCATAAAAAGTAAGTAAATTTGTCTGGCATGACCTAGACTTAGTAAACCCATGTTGTGCAGGATCAGTTAACTTATTCTCTTCTAGATAGTCCAAAATAATGTTTTTCAAAATTCCTTCCATGATTTTTCCTATTAGTGATGTAAGGCTAATAGGTCTAAAATTAGATGGTTCCGACCTAGAACCCTTTTTATGGAGTGGGACTACTACAACAGTTTTCCAGTCCTGCGGAACTTCACCAAGGTCCAAAGATGATTGAAATAAGTAGGTAAGTGGAAATGTCAAAGGATCCGCTAACTCATGTAAAACTCTAGGGTGTATGTTGTCTGGACCGGGAGATTCATTAATATCCAGTTTTTTTTTTAATCTGGACCTAAACTCTTCTGGTTTTATAACAATATTGCTTGGGATAGGGTCCAAATCATGGTATATGGGGGATGTCTCCAGAATTAAAGACTGAACAAAAAAAATTATTCTAAATATTAACATTCTCTTTTTCTGTTGCTTATTCACCCAGAGAGTTTTTGTATGGTCCTAATGTTGCTGTATTGCTCTTCAGATTGTTAATATATGAAAATAAGGACTTTTTATTATCATTAACTTTAATGGCTGGGGTGATTTCCTGTTGAGCCTTTGCCTTTTTATGTTGGCTTGTGCGCATGCACAAGCAACATAGTGTCACCATACGAAGTTGAGAGGCGTGCCACTGCTCTGCCAATGCCCCAATCCATTTAGCAGGCAGGACCACACCAGACCAATGAATGGCTGAGCTGTCTATCACAGCACATCAGATGCTGTGCCATACAGTTGAAAGGAAACCACCGCTGCAATCAGCGGTGGTAACGTGTCCCAATTTGCATATTGACGATGGAATCCTCTGAATCAATTCTAACGGACTACTATTCACACAAAACATCGAAACCCACAAGTGTTCAATTGGAACAGAAATAACAAATCTGCAAATGACATGTATCACGTTAGCTGGTGCTGGTGCTGGTGAGGTCACCTGTGTAGTAAACTTCGCAAATAATCATTCTTCATAAACACTTCCTTTACAGCTTGGGGGCTTATTCCTCTGGTTAAGTTGCTAATAAAATCATTCTCTGTCATGATTCCCCACGTTAAAAGGACGCCGTGTTTTGCTTTGTTTTTGTTATTCAGCCTGTAATATCAATTGAAGAGCCCTGGGTAGCAGCGAATTGGAACACGTATCCTCCATCTCGGTTAAGGGAAAAAAAGGTGTCGATCATCATCATCAGCAGCTGTATTTCATAAAATCTAACAGTAATGGCGATTGGCGGCGAGTATGTGTGGGGGCATTAGGAGAGCGGTGGCAGCCAGCCCGCTGTGCTCCGGGGGAATGATTCTGTGAAGAGAAGCCACTGGGGTGGGGGAAGGGAGCTCCCTGCCTTCGGTTTAGTTGCTCTCCTAGGAGAGAGAAGGCGGCGGTTCACTGGCTGGGGGCTGCTTCAGTTACATTGTGGCAGCAGGCTGCTGGGAGGAAAGTAGCAATGTGGAATACGTGTGCGGTACTCCTAGACAGCCCCGGTGAGGGGGGAAGCCCGCATCATTGTGCGACAGCCGTGGCAGGGGAGGATCGCTGTCTAGTTTTTTTGACCACCTCCCTGGACCCATTACTCATAGCCTGCTACTATTGCTTTTTGTCACTGTCATGGCTGCGCGGCTGTCTCCATTAGCCCCCCTCTTTTCCCTGGCTGTTTTGGTTGCAAAACAGTGGAAGCAGGTTGGTACCTTGAAACAGTATTTTGTAGTTGGTGCACTTACTGCAAATTACAGTTTCGACCGTGTTCAGGCTTGTGTGTCTCAACAGGGCGATTCATAAATGGGTGATAATGGTCTTATTTGTGTAGGTTTTTTTAAATGCAGATTTTAGACTTCCATCAAGGGTCCATGTGAAAATCCTGTCCTTTATAAGATGCTCATATATTTTCATTTTAAAAATACTTTTATTATTTTGCAGAATGGCAGTATGGAGTGAAAGACATTTGTTATTCTAAATAACAAACCTTTTGTTTTAAATCAGGATCATTACTGAGCCAAAGAAAATTGTTTTTACTGAAATGACATGGTGCAAGAAACATGCCACACATACACACGCACAGGATCATGACATTTGTCCTGGTACTGTCTTGCTCTGTCATGCAATATGCTAGTTCTTGCCCAGAGCTCAGCTTCCTCTGTCTGGCTGGTTGTGTCTTTGGGGGGGGGGTGCTGCAGAGACAACTCACTTGACTCCCGGAGGTGATCTGCTTGGCTATCACAGGAGCAACGCCTTCTATGGTGACTGGAGTATTTATGACATGGTGGGTAACCACATGACATTCCTCTCCCCAACCAGAGTGATGCTTTTGATTGACAGGGAAGGAAGCGGTTGTATGGCAGGGTGAACAAGAAAATGCCACCTGGCCAGGTGTCAAGGATGATGTTCGCTATGTTCCCTCTTTCTACCTGAGCCACTGATGCTCAACAGATTGCCCATCCAGCAGGTGCTTCCTTCACTTGTGGCAGCAAGTGAGCACTCCCCCCCCTATAATAGAGTAGATCAAAACTGTGAATGTAGATGCCCAGGGTACCGGGTGTTGGGCTTTGTAGGTCAACGGAGTGAGACTGGTGGGCAGGGGAATCTAGATGACAGAAATTAGTGCGGTACTGCGGGCTGCAGAGTGCAAAAAAGGGGGCCTCCAATGTCTCAGGGTGGGGTGTGGGTTAATTTAGGGATGTGTGAAGTCTCTTTAACAACTTCAGGATACTGTTTTGAAGTAGTTCAGTTTTGCCTTATTCAGGGTCCCTTGTTAAATGTTACATTTTTCCCACCCCAGAATTAATTTGTTTTTCTCATCTGCCCTGGAACTGTTTGACATCAGTTGAATGGAAGCACCACATGGGAATCTCACTCTGGGCTTCTGCTCAACTGATGTCACTAGGTTCCAGAATTGCTAATTAAGAGGTGAAAAAAGTACTGACTTTGAGAAGTGCAGCATTATGAAGATGGAGCCTTTAAAAAGGGAAAGCAAACCAGGGCTGCAGTATTTTAAAACAAATGCAGGAAACAACAATACATGGAGAATAATGGCTGGGGGAGTGTACATTACAAGGCTTTTTTTCCCCCACTTAAGGTGTGTGATACCATGTAGACCTTGAGTGCAAAGAACAATTAGTTTGTGAAGGTATCACACACTGAGTGAGAGTGAGAGTGTGTGTGTGTGTATGTGTATGTGTGTATGTGTATAAAATGTCCCCAAAACTAAGCAATTAATTACAACACAACATAATTTATTTTTTTTATTGTATAAAATGGTGTCTGGTCAGTTCTGACTCCCCCCTCATCATGCTGTGCCCTGTGGTGTTTTTCCTGGTTCCTCTTCCTACCCTTCCCCAGATGCCAGTGCTGAGCATGGGCATATAATGTGTCCTGTGCCAGTCCATCATTGTCCTCATTACCTGAGCTTGGTAACTTAGCATTCTTGCCCAGGTTACAGTGTTGCAGCGGGCCTTAGCTTTCTCCCTCCTAAAGTTGGGAGAGTGTCCTTTTGTATGCTCAATCTTACTTTTCTTTCCCCAGTCCTATGCGCAGAAAAAGTAATTTAAGCTTAAACTTGATGAGCACTTTGAAGAAGCATTGGCAGGTTTTACAACTGAGCTAGTGTGAGGGAGGGAGAACTTTGTGGACTGGATGGTCTTCTTTCCTTCCATTCTAAAGATGTATTTAAGCATGAGCTTGGGTTGCGATCCTGGGTCTTTGGTGCCGTAGGCGCTAGCGGAACGCTTTATTGGGTTCCGATCCTGGCTCTGAGGTGCTGCAGGTGCTAGTGGGATGCTTTATCCAGAATGTGTTTGTTTGGAGTTCTATATAGAAACAGTAGGCTTCTGTTTTAATAACCAACAGGATAGGGTGTTTCCTGACACTGACTGTTCAGGTGTTTTAAGGCCCATAGCAGGGCCTAGGATTTAGACCTAGCAGGTCATTCATCTGCTTGAAAAATTTAGCTCATTCTTTGGTCTGTTATTAATTAAAACCCCATGGTTCTTAACATTTAAATATTTCCTATTGTGATTTCCATAACCTGCTTTACTGATGAATTTGGGACACTTAAATTCTACTATGTCAGCCAATCAGACTGCAGGGATCATAATCCAACATTTAATCACTAGGCAGTTAAACCTGAGAAGGAGTTCATTTCCAGCTAGTAAGGAATGTCTGGAAGATTAGTTTGCTTCAGACCATTAACCCTTTAATCTGTTGGGATACTCCCTCCAAGGGAGGCTTTATTGCAACTAAAAATTGTACGCAAAAAAAAAAAGTTGAAACGTTCTCTTTAGTGATTTGAATGTTGTGTAGAATAGTGTCTAGTATCATGTGCCATGCTACGTCCAGTGTTTTTACACTTTCTTTTAACTTTCCCCTTAAAATAGTTTTTACATTTTCCCCTTAAAATATTTTCTGACAACCCAAGAAATCAAGAAAAGGAGGAAACTGCCATGATTCTCAAGGGAGGTGGCAGGGGCAAGGTAAGGGCCAAAAAGGTGAGTTTCAGGGAATATAAGGAGAGTCACAGGGAGGAAGACAGGAAGGTGTACCTAATGAATCTGAAGGAAGCAGGAAAGGCTGTAAGGAGAGCAATGGCGCAGACCGAAGAAAGATTAGCGCAGACAGTGAAGAAAGGAGACAAGACATTCTTCAGGTATATCTGCGGAAGAAGGAAAACCGGGGGGAGGGGGTGATTGTAAGGCTCAGAGGAGAAGCAGGGGAATGTAAAGAGGGAGACCTGGAAAAGCTGGAAATACTGAACAAGTATTTCTGTTCAGTGTTCACTGAGGAGGGGGGAGGATTACGGACCACAGTTGAGTAGCAGACACAAAAGGAGAGGAGAGGAGGGTAAACATTAGTCCATTTACAGTGGAGAGAGAGTCCTGGAGGAGATGCCAGATGGCATACATCCAAGTATATTAAGGGAACTGTGAAGGGAGCTAACAGCACCCTTGGTGGCCATGTTCACCAAGTCACTCAACATAGGAGTGGTTCCAGAGAACTGGAAGAGGGTACACATAGTCCTGCTAGACAGAAGTAGTAGTAGGAAGGATACAGGGAACTATAGGCCAGTCAGCCTCACCTCAGTAGTGGGGAAGAACATGGAGGCTCTGCTGAAAGAATAGTAGCACACTTGGAATCCATTGGTGCTCAAGATCTGAGGCAGCATGGATTCACAGCAGGAAGGTCATGTCAGACGAGTCTGAGATTTTTTAGACTGGGTGACAAAGGAAATAAATCAGGGAGGGGTGGTGGACGTAGTCTACCCCGATTTCAGCAAGACCTACGATACCATCCCACATAAAAGGACTGGTGAACAAGATGGGAAGTCTGGGCATGGGGCACAAGGTGGTAAATTGGGTTAGGAAATGGCTAACAGACAGAAAGCAGAGGGTGGTAATTAATCGGATTCAGTCCGGGGGGGGGGTGACCAGTGGGGTGCCACAGGGATCAGTTCTTGGGCCAGTCCTGCTTAATGTTTTAATTAGTGACATTGCTGTAGGGCTAGAGGGAAAGGTCTGTCTGTTTGCAGATGACACCAAGATCTGCAACAGGGTGGATACTCCAGACGGGGTGGAGAGAATGAAGGATGTGGGAAAGCTTGAAAAATGGTAGGAGGAGTGGTAACTGAGATTCAATTCCAAGAAATGCAAAATAATGCACCTGGGATGAGGGAACCCTGAGGAGAACTATAGGATGGGGGGAGGAGTTGCTGACGATCACCAAGGAAGAAAGGGACCTGGAGGTTGTAATTTCAGGCGACCTAAAGGTGTCAAAGCAGAGCATAAAGGCTGCAGGGAGGGCCAGTGGCATGCTGGGGTGCAGGGGCGAAAAACCAACAACCAGATAGGGTCAGAGGGTGCAAACTAGTGTAGGGCTTTAATGGGCAAACTGGATGGGCCTAGTGGTCCTTATCTGCTGACAGTTTTCTATGTTTCTAAGAACCACTGGGTGTTAATCCGAGGTAGTAGTAGAAGAGTAGTAGGTCTTCTTAGCAAAATATGCTAGTAAACTGGGACATAGATATTGCTTACTTCTTGAGATAGTTGTTTACATTTATGCCAGTTGGACTTGGCATTGTGGTTAAGCCCCTAGTTTTTCAGTGCTGGAGGCCTTGAGTTGAAGTCATTTTGGTGGAATCTACTCAGCTGATGTCACAGAAGTTATTAATCTTGGCAGTACTCTCAGCTCTTACTCCAAAAGGGATCCTGGACTGAATGAGAATAGACGCAGTAGCCTATATTCATGAAGTGTTTTTTTTTCTTTTTTTCTACCTTGCTATTCAAGAAGCAGGTTTTTTTTCCTACTTCTGTTTTAAACACTCTTCCCCCTCTGCTCTTGATTTCCTTCCAGACCTGCCAAGGCAAGCCATCTGTCCCTCTTATGTTTACCAGCATAAAATGTTACCCTCATTGAGCCTTACTTCCCCCCAAGGTGGGCACGAGGTGGAGGGGCTTACCCTGAGCTTGCTGGTTTTGTCAGGAGGCAAGCTCAGCGGGTCAGGGGGATCTTGTGGTGTCTGGCTCTTCTTCATTATCAGGTGCAGAGTGTTTTTTATGTTGGCTTGTGCATATGTGCAAGCAACATAGTGCCACCATACGAAGTTGAGAGGTGTGCAACTGCTCTGCCAATGCCCCGATCCATTTAGCAGGCATGGCCACACTGCACCAGTGAATGGCCAAGCTGTCTATGACAGCACATCAGATGCAGTGCTGTACAGTTGACAGGAAACCACTGCTACAATCAGCAGTGGTAACGTGTCCCAATTTGCATATTGCTGGCATTAGCAAGCAGCAGCTGTCATTAGCCGCCTCTCCATCCCCATGAAAGCCGACGGGGGTGCCCAATCCCCCTGAAGGCACCCTCCCAGTTCATTTGCCAACAGTGTGCAGTTGTTGTGTGCCGAGGGGCGACCAGTCTCCCTCAGCTCATCAGCACCCCAGGTACACTGTATACCCGATGGGGTGCCCAATCCCTATGGCTCCAGTCATTCCCCCCACAAGAAACAGCCAGGTGCACGCTGGGAGCCCACCCAGCGTGGCAAAAAATATCTCACAGTGTCTTTCTTTTTTTTTTAGCCTGTGGGAAAAAAATGATTTTGTTGACTTGGTGCTCCAGACCTCCACTCCACCTCTGACACCCCGCCTCCCCACCCCCCTCACCCCATACTTACCTCCGGAGCCTGGCGCGACAATTTACGGTGGACTGGGAACACGTCTGTACTCTTCAAAGCTGACCGCAAACTGAAGAAACGCTGGTATGCTGTATAATGGCATAGACAGGTTTTTTTCAACTTATGTGCATATGTCTGCCATTTTTTTGACTTTTGGCACCAAATTTTCAAAACGGGGTTCTTGGGACCCCTCCTCATGAATTCAGTCACTGTCATGGCTTTATTCGGTCCCGAAAGGTGATTTTGCGGTCACTGCGTGGAATTACCTTTCAGGACTCGTTAATGAAATGACAGTGCCACTGTTCATGAGGGGACTCTCAAAACACCTATGTTGCAAATTTGGTGAAAAAATTCCCCAAAAAATGATTGCTACAAGCATGCATTGCGCACTTTCCACGCACACCTGTAACTTCAGGAATTTGTAATATTTTTACTCCACATTTTCAACATTGGCATTTTTTCCCACCTCCTTATGAACAGTACAGCTGTTACTTTTCACCTCCTGGCCAAAATGTGTTTTCGCACTTCCGGCGCAGAATAGCGCAATCGCTGTGGGAAATCACTGTTCGGGACAGATCAAGAAAATCACAGTGCCACTGTTCATGAGGAGAGTTTCCAAAATACCTATGTTAAAAATTTGGTGGAAAAATTTCAAGACATGATTGTGTTACAGGTGTGCGTTGCGCAGCTTCTACACACGTTTGTAACTTTGCCAATTTTTCACATTTTCACTCCAGATTTTCAACATTGCCATTTTTTCACACCACCTCATGAAAAGTACAACTGTCATTTTTCACATGCTGCCAGAAATGTGTTCTCATACCTGTGGCACCATATGGCGCAGTCACTCTACAAAACCACCGTTCCAGACTGAGTAACTAAATGATAGTGCCACTGTTCCTAATGTGGGGTCACAAAAATCCCATTTTGAAAATGTGGAGTGAAAATACCAACAATCGCGGGCGTTAGGGTTTCCAATGATAATGCCCTACTCAGTAGAGACTGACAGTCATTGGGGGTGTGACTTGGGATCGTCGCCCATAACGTGCACACCATTACAACCCCACCCTGCAGCCAGTGACAGGCATCTAGGTGTGTCTTGGGGTCTTTGGCCCTAGTGTTCACCCCATTCTCCTGTACCGCACCTATTTCAGCATATTTCCTTTTGGAATGGGATGAGTGTTAGGCCCGAGGACCCCAAAGCACACCGCAGCACCTGTCAGTGTCTGCAGGGTAGTGTGAGATGAAATGGCATGAGTGTTATGCCCCATGATCCAAAGGCACACCCCTAATGCCTGTCAGTCTCTGTAGGGTGGGGGTGGGGTAGGTGTCAGTTCAATACTTCACTGCCATTCCTATTATGCATCTCTCGAACTCCTGCACTACCAATGCCAGTGCCAGTGCCAGTAAGCCAACATCAGGCACTGACAAATGCTTGTTTATAATAGCTTTAACTTGTTTAGTGGAGTTCTTGTAATCCTGGTAGTTTTTTGCTGATTTATCCTTTTCATGTTTTTTGAATAATTTATCTTTCCTATTTATTAAATGCTTAATGTTTTTGTTTAGCCAGCATGGTGATATTTTTTACTGCTCTTAGACTTGTGGATCCTAGGGACATGCTTATTAATTAATTGATTAAGTTTATCAAGGAATATATTCCACATATCCCATGTATTGTTACCTTTAAGATCATTAAGCTAATCCCATTGTGCTAAATCCTTCCTTAGCTGAGTGAAATTTGTTTTTGCTAAATTAAGTTTGATAACACCCTCAGGATTAGAAAGTAATTCCAACCCTTTTAGACTGAATAAAACCATAGAGTGATCACTATTTCCCAAGGAAGGGGAGGTCAGTACCCCATTAATTAAGTCCCCCATGTTGGTTAACACAATGTCAAGAATACTGTCACCTCTGGTATTATCCTGAACTAATTGTTCCAGTCCAATCTGGTCAAATACATCCAGATACTTTTCCTCAGTATAGTTACCCCCTTTTGTTGATTTCCAGTCAATGTTAGGGAGGTTAAAATCTTCCAAAACTAATTTATTATCTGCAGGGTTTAGATTATTAAGTAACTTAAGAAAAGCTAAATCTTTATCCGTGGTAATAGAGGGAGGTCTATAAAATAGTCCAGTTATAATTTTGGAACCAGTTGATGGAAGTAACTTGATCCAGATAGTTTCCAAGTCAGAATCCTCCTGGGGTATTTGAACACTTTTTATAGAATCGTGTACATACATTGCTATACCCCCCCCACTTCCTATGAGTTCATGACTTGTGGTAAAGATTATACCCTGGAATAGTTTTCTCCCATGTATCAGTGTCATCCCACCAAGTTTCAGTAACACAAGCTATAAAAATGTTGTGTGATACCAGAACATTTTTAAATTCACCAAATTTATTAACAAGGTTTCTGGCGTTAATAAGCACAACCCTCCAATCAAATTTCTTATTGTTATCTTCGACCGTGTTTATTGTTGGGGTAATATATAACATGGGCTGCCCCCCTTGTGCCAGTTTAAATGGAAATTGATGACTTTATTCAGCTTTCTGCCCAGGATCCTAGAACCCGCTAGGTTAAGGCAGAGACCATCTGATTTAAAAAGGGACCTATTATTAAACGTAGCTGAATTATCCATAAACCCTATATTGTTAAGTATACAAAAGGTTCTTAACCAATTATTAATAGCTTTGATTGCCCCATTCTTATATTCCAGGTAACCATGTGTAGGTAGTACACCTGAAATAATGGTTTCTCCTCCTTTTTCTTTGATTCTTTGTGTTACATCAACAATATTTGACTGAAATACATTCCAAGCTGGTTTTGTTAATATCGTTAGCACCTATGTGCAAAACAACTAAGGGTTTAACCGTATTTTCCATCAGTCCCTCTAGTAAGTCAGAAACATCGCCCACCCTGGCTCCAGGCAAGGTGCTTACAGTGGTACTAGCTTTCCTGCCAGTACATACAACTGAATCCACTCCCCTGATTATGGAGTCCCCTATAACTAATATGTCCTTAGTTGGTGTCACTGTTAATATATCATGGTCAGTTACAGGGTTCAGTATACCATGGTTAATACAGGGGTTGTACAGGGATTTATCCTCAGAGTCAGTGTGATTGGTTAAACACACATTTATTTTGAAGTAGTGTAGGTACTTTTCCACTTGAACTGGTGCACTTTGTTTTTGTGCAGGAATGAATACTTCTGTTCTGTCCCTACTAAGGAAAAGGATAAACCAGTGTTACAAGTGAGGATGGGGGGAGGGAGGAGAGGACGGGGGACATGGCTGAGGACTGGATATCAGAAGACAGGGTTAGGAAGAGGCTCATGTCTCTAAAAAAGAATCAGTCCCCAGGTCCTGATGGCTTGCACCATAGAATGTTGAGGGAACTGGCAGCAGAGCTGGCAGGTCCGCTGGTGGATCTGTTCAACAGTTTCCTAGTTACAGAGGTTGTACCACAGGAGTGGAGAACCACAGATATGGTACCAGTGCACAAGAGTGGGCCCAGGGATGACCCTGGAAACTACAGGTAGGTCAGTCTGACTGCAACTGTGGGGAAAATGATTGAGACCATTCTGAAGGAAAGGTTAGTTGGATTCCTTGATGCAAACAGGCTCCAAGATGAGATAACATGAGTTCGGGTCAGCAAAATCCTGTCAAACCAACATGATCAACTTCTTTCTTTTTTGGTTGATCTTTTTCTGGACCCTATTCAACTGGTCCCTTTCTTCTGGTATCATCAGGCCCATTACTCTGGTGTTCTCCAGGTCTTACCTATCCGTGTCTTCCCCCAGGTTTGCCCCCCTGCATGGTCGGAGAGGTTTCCCAACCCCCACACTTTGCATGATGTACTTTGATGGCTTCTGCGCCTTTGCACATTGTTGGTGACCCCAGACTGCCTTCTCCCTAGCTTCCACTAGGGGTCAGGCACATGCCAGGTTCTGTGTCCCCCCTACCTCCAGAGGAAGAGAGCAGTTCCATGGATGCTTGATCCTTCTCCCCCCTGGCTGACTCTCCAATGCCTGCATTCACTTCTAAACCTGCATCACCAGCACTGTAAGTGGTAGCACTACTGCTGCCCTGGTGGGCTGGCTCCTGATCAACTTCTTTGACTGGGTAATGAAGATGGCAGACAACTGATATTCTATACTTGGATTTCAGCAAGGTCTTCCACTCAATGCCTGACAAGAGGTTGGTCAGGAAGTTGGAGGACTTACGGGCAGGAAGGAAATTAACCAAGAGGATGGTGAATTGGCTCAGTAGTAGGACCCGGAGGATGGTGATGGGGGAGAACTCTCAGGAACAAGGGAAGTCACCATGGAGGTCCCACAGGGGTCAGTGCTCGGCCCAATATTGTTCAATATGTTCATTAGCAACACTGGAAAGGTAAGATCTGCCTCTTTATGGACAACACCAACCTTTGTGGGAGGATGGACACAGATAAAGAGATAAAGGACCTAAAAAGGACCTAACGAAGCTGGAAAGGTAGTCTGATATCTGGCAGCTAAGGTTCAATGCTGAGAAGTGCAAGATTATGCACAAAGGTGGAAAGAACCCAAGGACCTCGTACAGTCTAGGGGGCAAGGTAACTGTATCAGAGCAAGAAAATAACTTGGGGATAGCCATTACCAGGAACCTAAAGCAGACTGCGCAGTGTAGAAAAGCAGCAACCAAGGCTAACAGAATGTTGGGCTGTATTGCTAAAGGTTCATGAGTATAACCTGGAGTACAGTGTGCAACACTGGAGTCCCTACCTGACAAAGGATATCAGCCTGCTTGAGGCAGTATACAGGAGGGTGGCAAAGATGGTTCAGGGACAGCAGGACAGGGCATATGAGGGTGGATTAAAATAACTCATTTTGTATTCACTTGTGGAGAGGAGGAAGAGGGGACATGACTGAAACCTTCAAGTGCCTGAAAGGTATAAACATGGTAGATACTGGGGATCCGTTTCATTTTGCTGAAAACAAGACCACAAGTGGGCACTATTACAAACTGGTGATGGGAAGGTTCAAGAAGGAGGTCAGGAGACACTTCTCTACAGAACTGGTAGTGTCAGGTCATCTGAAGTTGTTAATCAGAAGATGGTGGTGGGAGGAGCTGTCAATACAGGGTAGGATAGGGTGAAGGGGAGGGTCAGGGATGGCAGACAGTGTGGCACCCACTGTAATCTCTAGATCACAGGCTTTGCAACTGAGCAGACCTGATAGACCAAACATCCTTCTGCTGGTTATTTTCTATGTTTGTATGTTCTTCAAATAAATGTGTTTGCAATTTGAGGAAAATACTCAAAAAACTGAAATTATGGAAAAATCTTCCCATAACTTGTATTGTATAAAACTTTTACCACAGTTTGGGGCCTTGGAAGAGAATAACTGAGAGGCACCCCTATGGTGACCTGGCAACTACGCAACTAGTGAAAATAAAGTTCAGGTTGTTATTCCTATCATTTGGTCATCATACAGAGAACACTGTCCTGCACAGAATGTCAAAACCCCTTTCCAGAACTACTTTCCTATAAGAGGTAATAGACTGCCTGTGGTAAAGAAAGAGAAATTTTACTTGCCAAGACTTTGCATACACCCAAATATGACCACACAGTCCAACAGTGCATAGGGTAAAAAATAAGAGGAAGAGAAGAGGAATTTAGGAAATTTTGAAACTAAAATACATCTGTATCTGTAACCATAATTTTTTTTTTAAACTTTGGATTTTTATTGTGTTATTTTAAGAAAGGGAGGGTTACAAGGAATAGTATCTTACAACATGATATGATGTCTCAGGCAGGGAGTGTAAAAATGAGCAGGACATTATTAGTTTTGTATATTAATACAGTACGTTAAAAATTACCAACTAGAACTTATTATGTAATCCAGGCTGGTAAGGGATTTGTTATACAGCTTTCCAAAGGTTCAGATTGGAGGGGTTGAGGTTTAAAAGTCTAAATCTATTAGTCTCTGCTCTGGAGGCAGTTCCAGAATCAATTCCAAAGGCGGGACCTAGTTAGGCAAACTAGGAAGGAAGATCTCGATATGGGGGAAAGGCCCATCTCAAACTTTAAGGGTGGCAGAAAAAAAAAAAGTCCCAAGGGAAAACCCTGTTCTCAGTTCATATCTTCGTTAAGGGATTAACTCTGGTCTATGGGGTGTTACATATAGGAACCATGTGGTCCAAATATTCAATAATTTAGGGACGGTATTTTGAAGTTTTGCTGAAAGGTATTCCATTTTGTATATATCGTAAATGGTGTTTTCCCAATGTCTAATTTCAGGGGGGTACAAATTGAAGCCACAATCTTGTTGCTACTTTTCTGGCAGCAGCTAGCAAAGAACCCACTAGTAAAATCTTATGCTTCTGCTTAAAATGTTTAGGTAAATGTAGCAGTACGGCTATTTTGGGTGTCAATTCTCCCAATTCTGGAAAAAGATCCCTCAGGACTCTGCCTTCCCAAAACTCAGTCAGTACAGGGCAGAACCAAAGCACATGTGCGAGGGTTGAAACTTTGCAGCTACATCCCCTCCAGCAGGAGGAATCTCGTGAAAAACTATATTTAGCTGTAATTTGGGGTGTTCTAAACTAACGTGTCACAACCTTCCAACCGAACTCCAGCCAGGTCGGTGAAAAAGTTATCATGTGCTGTTTTCTCCAAATATTTGTCCAATCAGCAGGGGAAAGAGTGCTAATTAGATCAGCCTCCCAATTACCCTGTACTACATCCATCAAAAAGGAGGGACATTGTGCTGAAGTCTTATATAGACAAGATATCAAATGTCTCGGGGAGAGTTCGGATTTCAGTTGGACTAACAGAGAAAAAAAAAGGGGGAACTAACAGTCCCAAGATGTCCAGTCCCAGATTCTGATACATATAATGTCAGATTTGAAAGTATTTAAATAAGTCACTATTTAGGAGCTCGAATTCTTCCTGAAGTTGTGCATAAGATTTAAATACCCCATTCTGATAAAATTGGTATCCGTACTTGAGTCCCTTCTCTAACCAACTGAAGAATGTAACATTATGCTTAATAGGCTCGAAGGATTTGTCTAGAAGTGGGATACCTATCCATCTCTTTCCCATCCTATTTTCTGGGTGGTGGAGAAAACGCAACCAGACCATATATAGTCTGGTAGTATAAAGGGATCTAGAAGAGAGGGGATTAGATCTGTCAGGCTGAAAGAGCCAGTCCCCATTCAAAAGGGAAAAAGTTGAGAGAGCCCTCTCTGCCTCCACCCAACCCGTTCCTGAAGAGGACCAGGTAAGGATGTGTGCCACCAATGCTGCCATTGCATATTTATAGAGATTTGGTAGGGCTAATCCCTCTCTTTCTTTTGGGAGCTGTAGTTTTGCTAGTGCCACTTGGGGGGGGTCCACCCTGCCATAAGAAATGGGAAACAGCTCTGTTCCAGTGAGAGAACTCTCCATCTAATGGGAAGAATGGAATACTGTTAAAAATATATAGTATTTTTGGGAGGAGGACCATTTGTATGGTTTGTACCCTCTGTATTAATGATATAGGAAGACGGGTCCAACAAGTCAGATTCTCCCTAATCTGGGTATATAAGGTGTCATAATTTAGAGAGTAAGTGCTATATGGGTTGGGGGTAATTAAGATTCCTAGATATCTCGATTTCGTGGATTGCCAATGATAAGGGAAGGTCTGTCAGTGGGTTGATGATGGAGTGAGATGGAGTAGGAGGACCTCCGATTTTGTTGGGTTAATTTTGTACCCTGATCAGTCCTCCATCAACTGCAGAGCTCCAGACAAAGCCGGCAAGGAGGTTTCAGGTTCAGTGAGGTAAAGAAGAAGATCATCTGCATAATATGCAATTTTGTGGGGTACCATTAATGCACTCAGAAACAAAATGAGTAGAGCACACACACACCTCAAAATAGACAAGGGCACTGGTCTTCCATACCAAATATCTTTTATTTTAAATTAAATAGACATAATTAAGAGCCAAACCCGATGCGTTTCGGATGACTACTCATCCTTTATCAAAGGTTAAAAGTCTACCTCTATAGTGGCAGTTTAAATACTTCGTTCAAAAAACGTCATAATGATGTCACACATACATACTTAAATCTCATTGGTTGAAGCATAAAACACATATAACTTCACACTGCCAAAGATGACTACATAGGACATATTGAGACTAGTATTGTAGCACCACGTCCTAGTGCCCACTCCAGTCCGTTGCATTTTACCATTAATGCAGTAAATCCTGTGTAGAGGATAACTGTCGGAGATACTGGGCAATGGGCTCCACATATAATGCAAATAAGTATGGGGAGCGAGGGCACCCGTGTCGGGTGCCCTGCTGGAGGGGGAATAGCGCAGAGTGTGACCCGTTTATCTTTACCGCAGCCTCCTGTCAGTTGTATATTCCCATCAGAACATTTTTTTATTTATTTCATTTTTGTTTACTGGGTAGGTGCACTAGCCAACAATATGACTATTTTCAGGCACGACCTGGGAGAGTACAGAACATGGTGAAAACAATTATAGAACATTTCAAGTGAAAAGGAGAAACAAACCTTACACTTTTAGGTGGCAATACATAGTACACAGATGCAACGAGTTAAATGGTAAAACATAATCCTTTCAGAAAAGCAGAGGCAGCATTACACTTTCCAAGGTATTGACAGCTTACCATAGGTACAAAAAGGAGAAACTGGAGACATAACAGTACACAATACAGCTAGCATAATAAGTAATATAAGCAAGTCATACAATAATAGGAGATACAGGTAGCAACTTTACAGCTGAAGTAGGAGTTATACGAGATAGAAGGAGTAAGGTAGGCAGTAATACAGAAAGGTGGCGCAGTAGAGTAGGGTAGGGTGAGGCACATTAGAGCAATTTAGGCTGTGCTAAGTATGGGAGGATGTAGACAGTGGGAAGGTAGAGGGGACAGGAAGGCAAAGAGGAGAAATTGCATAAGGGAGAGAGTGGCTAAAGAAAACTTATGTATAGTAAATTAGGAATAGGAAGAATGGGAGAAGCAGCCTAGAAAGCAGAGGGGAAATCAAATTTCAACAGGGCTCCGTGGAGAAACGTCCAGGAGATCCTGTCAAAGGCCTTCTGGGTGTCTAAGCTTAAAATCACAAGGGGATGAACATGTGAGTGGGCATGGTTTATTACATAAAGAGTTTGTCTGATATTATCTGTGGTCTGCCTCATTTTGATAAATCCAGACTGATCTGGGTGAATCAGCATTGGGAGTATGTCGTGCAGTCTGTGTGCTATAATACACGTAAATATTTTATAATCCTGGTTTAGAACTGAAAATTGGATGGTAAGAATCACATATTGTCACTTATTTACCAGGCTTTAACTCATTGTCTCCTAGCAGATGCCTGTAGGCATCAGTAAAATACACTGGTGTGTCCTGAGGACGCCTACAAAAGTCAGCTTCTGACTTCCTGTGTGCCCTGGCAACGTCTGGAAAAGTCACCTATATATTTTAATATATAATGTAACAGAATATAATATATATTTGACTGCATAGCACCGTTGGGAAGGTCATTTTGTGCTGAACAACTTTTCCACTGATATTCTGTGTATATCATGTATACTTTAGGAGTTATTCGTATTTGTTTATGGTATGGTATGTATGGCTTATGTTGCCTGCTTAGTGAAAAATTTTTTTTTTGCTGTTTCAACCAGCATGGAAAAAAGTAAATTACATATTATTCTTTGCATACCACCACTGGAAAGGTAATTTTGTGCTGAACAACTTTGCGGCTCATACTTTGTGTCTAGCACTTACGGTTCTTGAGCTATTAGGATTTGTTTGGGGCATGCTGACTATGGCTTGATTTTGCTTAGAAAGGCCCAGGATTTACTATTAACAGTATACAGGAGACAAGTGGTGCAACTTCAGAGAGCTCCTGTGGAGGCAATGAGTTAAGATTGCAGATATAGTTGCATAGAGCCATGAATCTGGGAAAATCCCTTTTGTGTGGCCCTCTGTGAAAGTGGCAAGGAGAGGATTCTTGATTAAGTCATAAGCTTTTTTGTAAAATTCAGCTCCAAAACCGTCGGGGCCCAGACTCTTCCCGTTTTTAAGGTTTCAGATAGTTGTAATCATAATTTTAAACTGCTGGACCTTGGAGGTTTATTGTGGAAAATAAAGCTTGAATTGTATATACAGTACATCTATGTAGCCATTTATCTGACAATGTATAGCTGCCACTACTGTGCCTACAGCCAGATCCAGATTAACCCCAGGAAACAAGGACATGTAATGTATTTAGTGTACAGTTTGCAGTGCACGATGTGCACACAGCAAATCATCACTGGTACTGGGGTGTGTGTCCGGGGGGGGGTTACAGAGAAAAGCAAATGTTACTAACTGCAGCTAGATCTTCAAGAATATATTCTCCATACAGCCACACTTATATGTCTTAGTGCTGGATGTTCTGAGACTCTGTGGGAGCAAAATGTTTTGTCAGGGCACTGAAGATAGTGTTGGCACTTGCATATGAGTGTTACAGTATGCAAGGGCCAATAAAGTACAGCTACGTAAGAACTTGCCGTAACAGCAGATCTTTGAGAGAAGCTCTTGCAGCAGGTAAACACTTATAGGACTGACGCCGGCTGGCAGTAGGACCCCATGGCAAACTTCTTTCTAGCAGTACCTAGCGGGGACCACCCCTCGCTGATGTCGGCTCCACCCCCGACGTCCCGCCCAGTATATAAGAGGAGGCGGTCCCAGCGTGCTCCAGTTCTTATTCTGCTGGAAAACACCAGCAGTTCGCACAACGGGTGCTGATGAAAGAATGGCGCTTCCTCATCCAGCAGGCAACCTAGAGTCCTGTTTCATGAAGAGAGAAGCAGACTTCCCAGGGGAAGTTGGGAAAAATATACCTGCTGCAAGAGCTTCTCTTGAAGATCTACTGTTACGGTAAGTTCTTACATAACTGTACTATCTTACTTCGAGAGGAAGCTCTTGCAGCAGGTAAATGCTTATAGGACCGATTCACAAGCAGTATAAACTAAATACAACCACTTGGGAAGGTAGGAGAGAAGAAGGAGTGTGACAGAAAAAGACAGAGAGAGACCTCTCAGGAGATCAGGCCCTGCAGGATGGCAAGGCCAAAGCCCGTTCTGCGCCTAGAGGCAATATCTAGGCTTTAGTGCTTAACGAAGATATGGACAGAATGCCATGTGCCCGCTGCACAAATATCCAAGGCAGAAACCCTCTTGAGAGTGGCAAAGGACGAAGCAACAGCCCTTGTAGAGTGCCCCTTGATCAGGTCCAAAAGGGGTCTGCCGTGTTTCTGATAGCAGAAGGTGATGCAGTGCACCAACCACTGCAAAAGGGTTTGCTTGGAAACCGGGCATCCTAAGGAACATGTGGCAAAGGAAAGGAATAACTGGTCGGACTTCCTGAACCCTCTGGACCTAGACAGATAAAAACGCAAACTGAGATGAACATCCAATGTGTGGAGCAGCTCCTCCCCTTTGTTAACATAACTGGGGTAATAAACAGGGAGATGAGCTTCCTGGTTTAGTGTCATTTCCAACACTACCTTAGGGAGAAACTTAGGATTGGTATGCAAAGACACCCTATCTTTGTGAAAAACCAAATAAGGCTCCTTATACACGAGGGCCTGAAGCTCGGAAAGTCTCTTGGCTGAAATGACGGCAACTAAAAATAAAGTTTTCCAAGACAGAGAATGCAATTCACAATCTGTGGCGGGTTCAAAAGGAGGGAGAGTAAGATTTTCCAACATACCAAAAGGTCCCAAGGGGAACAGGATCCCAAATGGGGGGCCTTATATGAAGAATACCCCTGTGGAAAGATTTGGACACCTCCAATTGAGCTACCCTTCTGCCCTGGACAGGGACATGATAGGCAGAAAGGGCAGCCAGGTGTACTTTGATGGAGGAGTATCTGAGGACTGATTCTGATAGAGAGCAGGTATTCTAGTAATGTGTTGACCAGACAGACCAGTAGCTCTAGTTATCTCGCTACAGCCCAGAGACAGAACCGTTTCCACTTCATAGCATAAGTTGCTCTCATGGAGAGCTTTCTGGCCTCCACCAGGACTTCAGCCACCTTGTCTGAGACTCCAAACCTAAGCTTAACTAGGTCTTGAGGTGCCAGGCAGGAAGGCGAAGGGAGCGCAGATTTGGATGAACCAGGCACCCATTGTCCGGAGAGAGAAGGTGGGTTGAGAGTGGCAGCAATATAGGCAGCACTGCAGCTAGCTGTTTGAGCAATGGAAACCATATTTGGCATGGCCACAGTGGAGCAACCAGGATCAGTGTGGTCCCATCGAACTGCGCCTTGAGGAGGACTCTCTGGATCAATGGAAAGGGGGGATGGCATACAGGAACCTCCGCCTCCAAGAGAGAGACAACACATCTTGCCAAAAAGCACCAGGCTCAGAATCCAGCGAGCAGAAACTGGGCAGTTTTGCGTTGAATTGGGATGTGAAAAGGTCCAACTCTGGTGTCCCCCACCTGCCAAAAAGGTTGTTGACTTCGGACTGGAGGAGGGACCATTCGTGAGCTTGAGATCTCAATCTGCTGAGAGCATCTGCGAGATCATTCTGGACCCCTGGAACATGAACTGTGGAGATGGTCACCTGATGCGCTATGGCCCATTCCCACACTCTCACTGCTTCTAGGCATAGAGGGTAACAGTGAGTGCCCCCCTACTTTTTGAGGTAGAAGATCACTGCCATGTTGTCCATCTGGACGAAAAGGTGACCTGGTAAGATCACAGAGTCCAGCGCTTGTAGAGCATACAGAACATCTCTCAATTCCAGGACATTGATGTGCAGGGACTGTTCTATCAGAGACCAGGATCCTTGAGTCCTGTGACTTCCTAAGTGTGTTCCCCATGCCATATTGGAAGCATCTGTTGACAGGCTCTGGCTGGGAACATCAGTCCGGAAAGGAGTGCCCTCCAGTAAAGTCAGAAATGACATCCACCAGAGGAGTTGCCAGCGAACCAGTTCCATAATGGTGACTGGTGCATCCAAGTCATCTCGACGTTGATCCCACTGAACCCGGAGGGTCGACTGGATGGTCCGCATTCTCAACCTGGTGAATAGGACTGAGAAAGGGGCAGCTGCCATGTGGCCCAACAGGCAAAGCAGGAGCCCGGCGGGCACTGAGGAGGTTGAATAGAGTCATCTGGCTAGAGCCCGTAAGTGCTCTGTCCGATTCTGAGGCAAGAAAGCTCTCCCCAGGACAGTGTCCAGCAGCACCCCTATGAACTGAAAAGTCTGCGTGGGAATAAGAGACAATTTGGAGGGATTGATCGTCACCCCTAGGCAACTGCAAAGGGTGCAGGTATCCTGGATGGTGAACTGGAGATGATCCCTGGAGGGGGCCAGCAGGAGCCAGTCGTTCAGGTAAGGGAACACAAAATGACCCCTTCTGCAAAGTGCTGTGACTACCACCACCAAGGCACTTTGTAAAGACCCTTGGGGCAGAAGATAGGTTGAAGGGAAGAACTCTGAAATGGAAATGATCTCCCTGAAAGGCAAACCTTGGGTATCTCCGGTGATGCTTGGCAATCGGGATGTGGAGATAAGCGTCCTGTATATCCAGGGATGCTAACCAGTCTCCCAGGCTGACCATGGGGAGAAGGTTTTGAAGGGTGACCATCTTGAAGCGTTTGTAGATGACCCAGAGGTTTAAGTCGCTGAGGATGAGAATCGGCCTTAAATCTCCAGACTTCTTTGGGACCAGGAAGAAGTGAGAATAGAACCCAGAGACCTTCTCAGCGGGGGGGGGCTGGTTCTATTGCCCTTTTGAAGAGCAAAGCCTGAATCTCTTAGAGAATGAGGTCTCTGTGTCCCCTTGGATGACAGGATGGGGTAGTGGTCTGTCTGGAGAAAAATCCACAAACTCGATAGAGTGCCCGTGATCTAGGAGTTCGAGAACCCATTGGTCGGAGGTCACTTGTCTCCAGGCTTCTGGATATAGCGAGAAGCAACCTCCCACCTCCTCTCTTGGTGAAACATTGTGGAGAGTTGGGTTGTCTGGATAATCAGGTGTTTGGAGGGGGAGGGAAGGTGGCTTGGGCTGGTTTAGCCTGTCAGGAGGCAGAGGCTGAGGAACACCTGGCTCCGCCTTGCCCACCAAAACCTCCCTGCTAAGGCTGGTTCTGAAAGTAGGGTTGCTGAGGCTGATGATCCCTTCTGCCATGAAAATGGGACCTATGAAATTGTCCCTGCTTTGGGCGGTACATCGACTGCATGGTATGGACAGTCTTGCAGGAGTCTTGAAGCTTAGAAATAATCTTCTCTGACTCTTCACCGAAGAGGACAGAGCCTTTAAAGGGTGCATCCAGAAGGTGGGACCGCACATCTGGTGCGAACCCAGTGACCCAGAGCCAGGAGAGGTGCTGGAGTCAAATGTCCATAGCAGCTACCCTTGCTGATGTGTCCGCAGAGTCGTAACCAGAGCAAAGCATGTGCGTGCCTACGTCTGACCCGGTCTGGAGCAATTTAGCAAGTTCTACCTTCTCAGGGCAGTCGGGCACAGCTTGCAGTATGTCCAGTCCCTGTTTCCAAAGGGCATTCTGAAACTGGACCATGTGAGTCAGGAAGTTCAGGCTCCCGACGCTGCAAGTGGCAGATGTGTACACCTTTTTGCCCACTGAATCCTGCTGTTTGGACTCCCTGTCTGAAGGCTGGGTGCTCAGGTGTTTGGGCCTCTGTGAATGATCATGAGCTGCTGAGATGACCACCAAATCTGTGGCGGGTTGCTCAGCAAGAAAGGGGTGTTCCTTAGGAGCCGGTATAAGCGACTGGCCTTTTTGGGGACCAATGAGGAAGAGTAAGGGTGCCGTCAGGTGGCTTGTGTCACGTCAGCGAAAGTGTCCACCAAAGGCAGGATAACCATGGGCTTGAGAGCCTTTTGCCAAAGATATTTTGCAAGCCTTGAGTGCTCTGGGTCGAGGAGCTCCGTGTCCCAACCCATGTTTGACTGGATGTGCCACATGACCTCCATAAATGAAGGATCGTCAGGAGGTGATTTCAGCTGGTCTTCAGGCTCTCCCAAAGGTGGATCGTCTGCCAAGGAGGAAGAGGAGGAATCTGTCAGGATATAGGAGTCTGATGAAAACGGAGAGGGAGAGTGATGTCTCCTCCTTTTGTGCCGGTGCTTGTCCGGGGAGTTGGACAGGCTAGAGTTGTGAGACCTGTGGTGCCTTTTTTCCAGCTTCTTTCTGGGAGGTGAATGGCGCCTGCCCCTACCTTCAATGGAAGGGGGAGGCAGGATCTCGTCCCCCGCAGGTGGGGGTTCGGCCCCTCCATCTGAATTTGAGGTAGGCTCAGGCAGAGGAGCAGCAGGAGTAGGTTTGGTAGGCAATAGGTCGGGTTTTATTGTCTCCCACCAATGGAAGAAGAGATCCTTCACCTGCTCATATTGAGCCTCGGTGAGCTTGGAGTCGGCGGAGCCAGGTCTGGCGTCGGTGGGTGGGAGTACTGGCATCGGAGTAGGACGTATGGGTGACAACGGAGTGTCCTGGGCCAGGAGGCCATCATCGGGCTCAGAAGGCCTACGGGCCGGCACCTGTTCCGATGACAACGGGTCATCAGCCCTGATGTTGGGACTGGCCGGCAGCGGCTGAGTCCTAGCTAGAGGCGGCACTGTAGCCCCAGAGGTGGAAGTGCCATCAGTGGACTTATGACGGTCTGACGGAGGCTTGGAAACCTTCTCCGTTGGGCATCAGTCAGACGTAGGCATCTGATGGTGTTTGTTTTTATCTGAAGACTTAGTCTGTTTAGGCAGGAGAAATGAGGTCCTACCCACCGACAAGCTAGTAGACTTTGATCTCTCCCGGGAGTTAGCACCGGAGACAGAGGCTGACCGGGAGGAAGAATGGCCCTTACCTGGATCCGAGGATCCCCCTGAGACAGCAGGAGGAGGCCTGATCTTTAGCAGCTGGAGGGCCGGAGATTGCCCAGAGGACTTCTGGAGAGAGGCCGCCTCACCGGAGGCCAGGGCAGGCTTCAGGGCCATAAGATGGGAGTCTTGGCTGGAGTAACCCGATCTGGAGGCCGTGTGGGACCCAGAGGATCTGAACCTGGAGTGGGATCTCTTCCTTTCTCTATGTCTCTCTCTGTGTTTCTCCTTCAATTTGGAGGAATGCTTCTTGGAAGAAGAATGAATGGGAGATTCCCCCAATGACGATTCCCTCTGCATGGCAGCAAGTTGTTTCTGTGCAAGAAAGGCCTGGAGGGACTTTTGGCGCCAAATTCTGGTCCTGCTATTAAAGGCCTGACAGTGGGAGCAGGCAGTGGTGTCATGGTCCTGGCTCAGGCAGAATAAGCAGGCCAAGTGGCTGTCCTTTGAGGGGATCTGATGTCTGCAGGCGCACTTGTTAGTGTGCCCCGAAGGTGTAGTAGACATGCAGGAAAAAACAATTAAAAGATAGAGAAAAAACAGTTGAAGCGATCGGTACTGGTGACAGAAGCAGCTGAAGAGCCAACGATCGCATGCGACAGCGGGAAAAGAACTGGAGCATGCTGGGACCGCCTCCTCTTTTATACTGGGTGGGGTATCAGGGGTGGAGCTGATGTCAGTGAGGAGCAGTCCCCGCTAGGTACTGCTAGAAAGAAGTCTGCCGTGGGCTCCTCCCACCGGCCGGTGTCAGTCCAATAAGTGTTTACGTGCTGCAAGAGCTTCCTCTCAAAGTAAGATCTGTTGTTGATGCTCTAACTGCCTCAGTTCTGTTGGCAAAGAGGGCAAAATAAACACCATGCTTGTAGTTAAATAAAAAAAATTAAAAGGAGGGAAGAGCTTCCCTTCCCAAGGATCCCCCCCAGCAGGCTACACATACATAAACATAATGGAGTCCTGAATCTGAGCTATCATGCATATAGCCTTTGGCAACATTGGTACTTATGTCAGTTAGCTTCAGCAAGGGTGTCAGCAACACCTCCTACCACACTAAGAGCCTGAGCCAAACTCAGGTTCAGATGTAGAGAGAAGAAAAGCTCTGTATGAAAAAAATTGGGATCTACCCCACAGGGAAAGAGAGATACGGGGAAGTTCCACTTAGCACCAAAACAGAATTGAGCGGGCAGGAGATGGAGAGGATTGCAGCTCACCTCACAGACTCCCCTTATGTCTTTTGTTTTTATTACCCATGAGAGAAAATCAGTGCCCAAGTCTAAAAGAGGGAAAAAGTAAAGGGGCCCCTATAGGTGCATCAGCATGGGGCTGCAAAAGAGAAAGGCTGATCCTAAAAACAGGGGCACTATGAGAGAGAGCGAGAGCGAGAGAGGGAGAGGGAGAGAAAGAAAGAGAGAGAGACCGAGAGAGAGAGAGACAGAGAGAGAGAGAGAGAGAGAGAGAGAATGAATCACGAGCCAGTAGCCCTGGTTCTGGATCCCCATATAAGACAGGGTGACAGTGGACAGGGGAATGCAGCTGTATGTAACGTATTCTTAAAGATTTAGAGTTACGGCAAGTAACTTTTCCATCTTCTAAGAATCAATCATCTTAGGTAGAGCCCCATTCCTTGGTCAAGTAGCAAGCTTCACATTCAAGAAGGAGGAACAGACTCAGCCTATGAAAATATATGTCTCAGTCCATAGCAGCCAAAACCTGGAGGGCAAAGAAACTGTGATTCTATGTCATAACAGCGAAAGCCTAAAGGTGATCGCTGTTATGCAGAAGCCAAGAATGCCGAAAATTCATTTTGCCACTCTGACACCCTGGTGCACAGCAAAGGGTGCCAAGAACTTGTAAATGTTTTCTGTGAGGCTGTACCCCCTCCCCCCACCACAAGGATTCTCAGCTCCAGAGTGCATATGGGGGTAAAACATAAAAAAAAAGAAAGGTTCATGCCAGGCGCAACAAAAACACACCAGCGCCGGACAGACAGTACCCTGCCAACCCGATGCTGGCAACCCACCCACCACACCACGGGGTCGGCTCGGCAACCCACCACAGCACCACCCCTCACATCTCTCGTTGTGTGTGCCTGCTCCCACCCCCCTGGCACGCGTACAGTATGTATAGCGATATCCAGTCGCTATAGTCGCCCACCCCCCATCCAGCCACCCTACCCTAGCTTAGCCATCCCTGAAATGTGCTGGGGAGCGGGTCGCCATTACTGTAGGCACCCATTCCCTAGCACTCTTATCACGGGATACCGGCATGGTCAGGTTCATCTTCACCATGGACAGAACAGGTGAGGGCAGCTGATCCTGAAGGGCTGGTGTGGTAACTGGTTCAGACACCTACTGTACTACTGACTGAGAGAAAAGGGACTTCCCCCGGACAACCAGAACAGTCATAGCCATGAGATCGGCTTGACAGAGACAGCAGATGTTGCCAAGCAAGAGACCACCTCAGAGGAGACATAAGATGCTCTTCTCCATTACAGGGTTGCCTCCATGCTCTTAGCAGTTATGCCAAGTTCAGTCTGTACTTTGTCACTTCACCTGCAGGCATCTCAAGACAGCAGAGCTTGAGTGTGAGACCACAGGCATCTCTGATAAGCCACCATGTGAGGCTGGTGTGATGCTATGGTCAGGGATTACTTGGCTGGAGTAAACATCTTCCTTCCCAAAGCATCCATCTTTCTAGAGTCCTGTGATGTAGGGTAGATCTTAGTGAGAAATATAGGTCTGTGTGCCATCCTGGTGGCATGGAGGGCTGAGGCTCCAAGCCTCACCTGCTGCCATGCTGGCGACCCGGGGTCGGGAGCGATCTCAGGGCATCAAGGGTCGGCAAGGGAGAGAAGGATCGAGTGTCTGAAGGACAGCTCTCCTTTTTTGGGGGGACACCAGCCTCAGCTTTGACTTCACCATTAGCGGTGGCTGGGGGTACAGGCAACCAAGACCACAATACAGGGGACAAAGCAGTGGCAGTCGTTGATGTCCTATGCACGCACGTCTGGATGACACTGTATGTCCACTCTGATGGGAGGAAATGTGGAAAATAGCTGGCAGCAGGGCAGGATACTGACCCACTCACAGGCTCCGCACCGAGGCTACAGGGCCCTCTCCTGGAAACTGGGTCTGTTTCCATCGGTTGATCCCCGCCACGGGGGTGGGGGGGCATGGGGGAAGACCGGGATGGAGGTAGGTCCCTGGGACACTGGGTGACGGGGCTGGATGGTGAAAGAAGCAGCCCGCCACCAGCAGGGGAGAAAAAGAGCAGCAAAAAACAGAAAAATAAATACCTATTATATGTCTGTTCTACATCGGTGTCAGGAGGAAAGTCAACTCTACAGTAGGGTGCCTGAACTCTCCAGAAGACTCAACCAGAGCCAAGCAGCTAGTCAGGAGGCCCCTTGGAATAGGGAGTATGGTAAAGTGGTGCCTTCAGACCACCATGGTGCCTCTTCTGGTGCAGTATGTCAGGGAAGGATCACTACTGTCTCCTTCCTAGGTAACATCAAGAAGCCCAGTGGCACAGCATCTGGGTTCATGGCCACTAAGTGAGGCCATTCCAGCACCTACTGCATCTGACTCACAAATCGATAGAAGAATACATCTTCAGCGGCAGAGGAGATGGATCAATAATTTGTTATCGTGAGAAGGATGTCGAGAGAAAAGAGGCTGGAACCCCCCCCACCCAAGGATGAAGCTAGGGTGGCGCTGGATAAGTTTCTCTGAACCAGTGCTGAAAATGTTCCATTCAGTGGCGGAACTGCTGCTGAGACAAATGACCCAAAGGCCTGAGGGTCCCAGGCACCTTATCAAAAAAGGACTGAGGCACTTGAAGCAACTGCCTGAAAGTGATGTTGGTGGCCTGTGAATCCACTTAACCCATGCCCAATCTCAGACCCTGCAGAGCACTTGATGTCCTTACTTGAAAGGAGGAGCAAGTGGGCTGCAGCCATTCAACGCTCTTCGAGAATCTCCAGCTCACATCAGTGATGAGAATATGCTTGGCAACATGTAATAAGGTTTTTCCTAACACCAACTATCACCAAACACTACTCCAATTCAGGGAGCTCCAGCGGTTGGCAGGGCTGCGGCGAAGCGATTGCTCACCATACCCATATAATGTGGAGTTGTCCAATGTTGCAGCCCTTCTTTCAAGGACTTCAGGGAGAACTCAGGGTGCTCTTTGGGAGGGAGGTTCTGCTTACTGTGGAGACCTATATACTTTTACAATATAACCAAACCCAACACTGATCCTAATTCATGCTATCTACTGGGCATACTACTTACCACAGCAAAAAAAGCAATCATTAAAGCATGGCTTACTCTTCAGTTCCCTTCAGTGGGTGAATGGTGATCCACAGTAAACCAAATTTACCATGTGGAAAAAGTAACACATAGACTGAATGACCAGGCTGAGATGTGCTTGTACTACTGGAAATGGATGGCTTTTCTACTACATGACAAAAGATGACAATTTCGTTCCTTGACCTATCGGGCCTGAATCAGGTCCCGAGGAACTAGAGTCTCTTCTGGGGCTGGGGGAGAGGGGATTCACGGGGGGATACCCTGCAGTTCCTCTTATGGGACTTTCTCATGACTACTAGGTCCCCAAATGCCCCTCACATGCAGACAGGGTGGCAGAGTGGGGGAACCACACGGGAGCCCGGTATATCAGGCTGGGTGGGGGGAGGGGGGGACAGTCCAGGTTCACTTTGGGGAACTCCATAATATCACGAACTTTGGACAAAATGTGTGGAGGATCCTAAACAGTACTTGCTCCATGGTTGATATCTTAGGATTTGAATCACACTTAAAATGTACATTAGTGTATAAATGCTTTCTCTGGTGCCTCATTTATGGCTAAACAGCTGATTGTAACTAAGATGGATTTTGCCAATGTTGCTGAAAACTGCTCAATAAAAATACATTTCAAAAAAAAAATAAAGGAAGAGCAAGTGAAGCCTCCCAACAAATGTTGGTGGCTGCTAGTGGATGGGTATCTCTTGGGGAGCCCAACTGGATAATGACTGGCTGGTTCCCACAGGGCCATGCAGAAGGGACTGCCACAGATCCAGAGTCAATGACAACAACAGTGGCACCAAGACACCAAAAACTGTGTCATCTCCGAGGCCTGCACCGATACTAGCACCCACAGTGCCACCAACTACAGCAGTAACACTGGTGTTCGCAGTACAAGCAGTGTAGAGGCTGAGGTCAGAGGGACACTGGCCATGGCATCAATCCCAACCCTGCACCACATGTAGCACTGATACCAGGCAACATGCCGACATTTGGCATTTATGTCATCTAAACAATGATTGTCACTGAAGATGGTGCTGACCCTGGCAACAGTGTGGCCTGACACCAATGGCTGCCAGACTGTGGTGGGTGCTTCTGAGGCCACCCAGAAGGGGTCACAGGTCAGCCCATGCTACTGTCTGAGTAACCACTATGACCTCAGCACAGTGAGGGAGGGGGAACTTAGTACCGCAACTATCCCCATATAACTGTGATGGGACTGGGGGTGGAATGATCTGATGACTTAACTTGAGACCATCTGTGTCAAGGCCTGCTCTCGAGGCTTGGGATGGGTCATCCCACTTTAGAGTCCAAAGCTTCAACATCCAGGCATCAAACGCAGAGCAGGTGTTGCAGGACTCCAGATTGTGGATGGGTCCAAGGCAGGCAAAACAGGTGCATGTTGGTCAGTGCAGACAATGTTTTTCCCTCACTGACAATGCTGTAAAATAGCCCTCAGAGTTTTGAAGGCCTTCACTTTTTGTGGTCAAATTGTTTATTGATTTTCAAAAAACAGTACAAGACAAGTTGATAACAGGAATATGACATGTTTTCAAACAATGGACAGACAACAGTCGTTTGGTCATGTACTTCTATGCAGATAAGCAAATTGTGCAGGTGGAAATAATTGAGTATGCAATATACTCTATGCGGGGGAAGAGTCCCCTTTCAATAACTGTGATTATGGGCTCCCATACTCTAGAGAGATTTCCTGCTGCCTACTAGCATTCCATTGGGCTTTCTCAATTTTAAGACAGTTCATGAAGTTTTGGGTCCAATGAGCACTAGGCGGAGGGTTGACACTAAGCCATTGCTATGCAAGGGACTTGGCTTGCTGTGACTAGTGACAGGGCCCCGTTGCACCTTTGCTGCTAGTAGCAGTTCTATGGCTGTGCATGGGAGTGTTCTCCCCCAGGACTTCCTCCATTAATGGGTGTACTGTGAGCCAAACGAGTTTAATCTTAAGACAAGCATAAACCATATCAAAGTATGTCCCCTCATGTGCTTTGCAATTCGAGCATGGGGGGTCCTGTTGTCAATGTATCTGTGTAGCTTGCTAGGAGATTGGTATGTAAGGTATAGAGAATTATATTGTACCTGTCATAATCTGTTGCTTTTTGTGCTATGCAGAACTATAGCAGAGGGGCCCACTGGCCTGGGTTCTGAAGGGGCCCAAATGGGCACCTCAGCCTGAACCGAGGCATCCGTGGTCATCACCATGAGAGGGGGCTGGCTGGAGTAACAGGGGCCCTGTCTCTAGGTTGGAGTGGTCCAACCACCAGAGCAGGGAGTGACTGAATGAAGGAGCCACTCGTATTAAACATTCCAACTTGTCAGAATACTGTGCCCACTGTGCCGAGGAACCAGAGAGATCCTCATGTGGAGGTGAGCTAGTGGGACAGTCAGTATTGTAACAGCCATCTGATATATTAGCCTTACAAGACATCTGACCATGACATAGTTGCTGGATGACACCAGCTGTGTTTGGGCCACCAGTGCTGTAGCACACTCCGAGAGCTGAAACGCCCATCGTAGATCAGCATCCAGAACTGACCCCATGCACTGGAGCCTCTGGCAAGGGGTAAGGACCGACTTCGGTTTGTTGACCAGTGGATCTTTACATGAAGGTATGCGTCCTCCATGTCCACAGCAACCATTCAATTCCCTTTTAGCAATAGGGGAAGCAGTGACTGTAGAGAGACCATTCAAAACTTTTTGTATTTGATGAATAGATTCAGTCCTCGAAGGTCTAGTACAGGCTGTAGACTTCCGGTACATTTTTGGACCACAAAGTACTGTAATAGCCCTGGTTCTGATCCAAAACTGGGACAAATGTCACAGCCCTCTTGTGAAGGGTATTACCTCTTCCAGCAGGAGGGCAAGATGTCCCGGAGGACATCTACTGGGCACTGGGAGGGTCACTAGAGGGACAGTAAGAAGCTCTAGGATGTGTCCTTGCTGAACCACCTTCAGGACCCAGGCATCTGTACTGATTCCCTTCCATTCTAGTAGGAAGAGGGAGATTCAGTTTCCCACCAAGACTTCCTCAGGCAGTAAGGCCAGAGAAAGAGAGGGGAGTCAGAAAGCGTTCGAGTCGGCAGGGGGGGTGTGTGTGTGCTGGTTAACAGTCTGACCCTTTGTAAGTCTGGCACTGGTACCCTGAGGCAGGTTTTTATACAGGGAAGTGGAAGGCTGAGGTCTTTGGAAACAATGTCATGGGCCTCTTGAATGGCCCTGGCCTGGACAGGCATAAGGCCTGTGAAAAAAGCCTTGACCCCTTCCCTGGTATTCAGGAGTCAAAGACAGTATGCAGGAATCTCAAAGTCATTTTTGAGGACTGTAAAATCCCTTGATGCATTTTCTCTGTCATTGCCAAACAGCTGTTTACCTCTGAATGGAGCATTCATTACAGACTTTTGTACATCTGAGGCAAAACCAGATACCCTTAGCCAAGAGTGGCGGCAAAGGCAGATGCCAGAGGCAAGAGCCCTGGCAGCAGCATCAGAGGCATCATATACAGACCTTAGTGTGTGCTTACCAGCCTCCTGGCACTGTGCCATTATTTCATCCTGGTCCTCTGGCAATTTTTCAGTCAGGGTGGCCATAGTCTTCCAACAGCAATTTTGATATTTTATCATGTAGGTCTCATAGTTCGCAATCCTTAGGCCCAGGGCAGCAGAAACAAAATTTCTCTTTCCTATCACATCCAGTTTCCTTGGCTCCTTCTCAGGAGGAAGAGAACTTCTGTGTTTGGGAGCCTTCAATCTAGCATTAGCAGCCATAATCACCACTGAGTCCATTTCCGGCTGTGATGAGTAATAGGACCTAGCAGTTGGAGCTGGATGCTGTTTATCAGACTTTCTTGGAATTGCTGGCAACTGAGCTGAACTACGCCAAGCAACCAAAGTACCCTCAAGTACTGAATGCACTGGAGGGATAATGACCAGAGGGAAAAGAGAAACTTCTAAGAACTCATAGAAATGTTTCTTGGAGGAATCCAATTCCTCTGATAGAACCCTCAATTTATCCTGTACCTGTTTCAGGAAGGCTTGAAATGATGCATTCTCAGGTGGAGAACTTGGAGTGTTTTTCACATTCTTCTCTGAGCAACAGGACAGAGCTGAGCTTGAGCCCACAACATCTATGGTCTCTTCTCAATCATCCATGACCTCATCCGCTTCTCCCATATACTCTGTATTAAACTCCAGTTTGTCACTGATCATCACTGGCTGAAGGTCAAGGGGACTAAGAGACAAGTGAGAAGAAGCAGCTGACAGGAGTCCCATCGACGAAGGCCGTTCAGGGCCCAGTGCTATAGCCAGGACCAAGAACTGGAATGTCAATGGTAAGGTCGATGATGTGCCAGCCGAAGGCACCAATGGGGCTGGTGACGACGATTGCAGTGGCAACAGATGCTGAAACAGATCAGACACTGTCTGGTGTAAGAACTGTGCATTGACACATCCCAAAGGAGTTGACGATGGCAGAGCCATTAAAGGGGCTGTGCCTGACAATGGTATTGGATGCGCATTTCTTGGAGGGGGAGGTAAGCCAGCGCCAGACCCTGATCTTGGTGTCTGAGAGACGGGGGTGGCATGACTCATGGCAGAAGCCAGGGAATGTCTTTTTCAGCAGACTTAAATCTTCTTAGAGGTGAATGAGAATGGTCTGGATCGTCTCTTTCTAAGCGTGGCAGTGCTTTTGTGCCATCTTAGAGGACTTATCCCTCTTCTTCAGTGAGTCAGAGATGGCTGCTGTCAACCGTGGCTATCGATGGAAAAACGGTGAAATGGGAACAGAAGTGGTTGAAAATGATGAAGCTGCCATTGCCACAACCTGTTTCTCCATTTTCTTAAGCTTTAGATGTACTTCCAAAGCTTTCTTGTGATGTCTCCTGGTTGCCTGGTTAAAGCTCCGGAAAACTGAGCAGGCTTTAACATTGTGGTCTTTACCAAGGCAGTGGATACAAACAGAGTGGTCATCATCTATAAATTTTAATGTCAGGGCCAGTTCGCCACCACAGTGGCAGCATGATTGCATGCGGCACTGATGACCCGTGTTTGGCAACGAGCACAGGACATCAGAGGGTTGGCTGGGGGAGGTAGGATGAGTGTCCAATGGACAGCTCTCCTCCTCCAGCGGGAAGGCTTGTGGTTTCCCCGGTTATCACTGACACCCAGTGGAGGCTGAGTGTACAATAGCCAAGGCCACTCTAGAGTTGGGAGGCAATGGCCAACGTCTGTGGGATGGGTGGAGCAGCGCACCCACTTCGCACTGATGTCACTGCACATCTGCACCTTCGGGGGACAACGCAAGAGGAAAAACCCTATGCGGCAGCGCAGAGTGAAGTCCTCCGGACCTATGCCAAATGACGTTGCAGCCAGCCCCAGGACCGACCATGGTTGATCTCAGTCTCCCCTTCGGGGACCCTGGTGGGGGGGTGAGTGGTGGCACAAGCCGTGGGTCCAGGTTCCAGGAGGCTGTTGGGGGATGCCACTGTTGGGCGTGGAGGCACTGAGTTGGGGAATATCCTCTCCTGAAGCACAGAAATAAACAGAAATTTAAAAAAACAAAAAAAAAAAACGAATGTCACCACAATAGTGGAACAACTCAATTTTTGTCTTCTTGGGTTAGCAAGGGGATATACCCCACATCGGTTGGCATGGGTCCTTGCACAGATCCTAAACTTCACGCTAGTTTGTTCAAGGGGCATTTCAGCTATGTAGTTTCCTCATGGCCCCATTTTGACAGTGGCAGATGTGCAATGACTTCACTGCACAGCCAGGTGTGCTCCCTCCAATGTGCAGATGTCTGCCACCTCTGCCAATCCCGCTTTCAGTACTGGTCCCAGGCTCACCTACCCCTGGCCATTGCCAGGAGCATTAGTTGCCAGGCACCAGATCCCCTCCCTCCCCAGAGAAGGTGAGCAGTCTGATGGAAGCTCAGCTTTCTCCCCCCTGGCCTGTCCTCTGGCACCTCTGGATTTGTTCCCAAACCAGGGTTGTTCGCATCAGAAGTGATAATGTTACCGCTGTGCTAGCAGGCTGGCGTCAACAATTCCTTTTCTGTCGGCAGTGGCATAAATGTAAATATATAATAAACGAAGTAAGTAGCGGCAGCGAGGATTCGATTGAATGTTGCAGTGCAGAGTGGACATGCGTCTCTGAGCTCTGGAGTAGCCTACCTCCCTAATGGCCAAAATAATAACTGTAATGATCGCAATTTGAACATTTACTATTTCGATTAGTTTAAGCCATAATCGTTCCTGTTACATTCAGTATCGCTTTCCAACATAACTATGTTAAGTAGCTGAATTTAAGTAGATCAGCTGGGGAAAAGAAAGAGAGTAATGACTTAATCCTGTCACTCCATCTGCTGGCGGAGTTTAGTATTCAACGATGACTGACAGGTTTGCTTAATGAATGTCATGGACAATAGCTATATGGATTACTAAATATTTCTGACCTTCTCAATTGTTAAACACCTTTAAAATCATATTGTTGTATCTCAACATTTTCTATTTAAAATTTCACGGCTGTCATTCTCACGGTCAGTCAGTTCTCAATACAGTCTTGTCCTAAACATGGAGGAGAATTTAGTGATGATGTTTGAGGGAACAGAAGTAGAACCAGAGGCTAACAACAAGAAAAGACCATTGGAAGGTGTAGATTTGCCCAGCAATTCTCATGACCTTAATGCGAAAAAACAAAATATTGACCAGTCACTTACAATTCTGCATTTTGAACTGTTAATGCAGGAAATGAGCAAGATTAAGATTAAGTTAAATACAATGACTGAAGATCTTAAAACAGTTAAAACTGATCTAGCAACACAGAAAGTCAGAATTTCAGATGTAGAGGTTCGTGTGAACAGCATAGAAGATAAAGTAAACAAAGAGCAAATGGGCAAAGTAAGGACAAATAGACAGTAGATTTGATTTCTAAGGTGGAAGACTTAGAGAGCAGAAGCTGGAGAAACAATGTGAAGGTATTTGGACTTAAGGAAGGGATCAAGTGCTCCGATCCTATTGAATTTACTAACAGGATGCTACTCTCCATAGCGGGTCCTCTACCTGGTGCTGCTAGATTTTTTATCGAGAGAGCACATAGATCATTAAAGCCCAAACCCTCTAAAAATTAAAGACCCAGATCATTTGTTGTTTGTCTTCTTGATTTTCAACAAAAATATGTATACAAAGGGCTCCAAGAAATTCAACTTCCATCTCTTTCGAGGGCTGCATGACCAAACTTTTTTAATGATTTACCTCAAGAAGTTATTCGTAGAAGAGATGCATTTTACCCCATTAAGAAATGTCTAAGAGAAGCTGGGCTAAGCTATGGTTTACTGTACCCCACAGAGCTTAAGATCTGGTCTTCAGAGGGTATCAGAGAATATAATGGAATGGAAGCGGCTAAGAGTGGACTTAAAAAAAGATTTCCCTGCTCTCTTCACAAATTTTGACTTTCAGCAATAGATATTCTATTTGATGTTATGAGATTGGAAATTTATGATCTCTTGGCTCTGGGTTGTTTGATTATAGAAGAAGTTTTGGTATGCTTTGATTTGGGGTGGGGAGCACGGAGGCCTCAGTTCTGGTGGGTTACCACTCCATCTGCTGGTCTCATGGGCATATGTGGTGTTCTTAAATACTGTCACCAAGGGAAAAAAAAAAATAAAAACAAAGAGAGGAAACAGTTAAATAAATCAGAGAGGATTGATCTAGGAAACATGCAGCATCAGTATTTATTGAAGTTATATGTGGCACAGGTACCACCTTGTAGGAATAATGGGGTTCCTAATGAGGTGAAATCGTTCAATGGATGGATCTTCTGTCACTGCTTCAGATCTACTGTACTACAGAGGAGAACAGCAGGTCCGCCGGATAGGTTCAGCCAGGGCTTCCTGACATAAACATCTAGAATTAGTACTGATGGTTATGATGTTCTCACTGTGACATTATCTGACAATATGCTGGTGACACCTTTTTTCCTCTGTTACAAAAATAAAGGTTGTGGTTTTATTTAGTTTAGCGGAGGTTGGTATTTGTGGGACAACATATGATACCTTTTTGAGAGATGTGGGGGAGTGGAGCTTACAGGGAATGGGTGGCATTTGGCTCCCTATCTGGATTGCTCAGCAGCTAATTATCCTATCCTGCTTTCCTGAGTCGAGATACACAGTCATTTTCATTTTCAGCCATCTTGGTTTGTAGAATGTTAGCTTACTTGAATTTTCTCCCAATGGTTGCCTTCAGAATCCAGTGCACGAGAGGTAATGCTGAGGATGGAAGTCTCGAGCAGATCATGAGTGGGGTCATGCCATCACGCGACAGCGTGCCTCTTAGAACTCTGGGACTCAATTGGGACAAAATGGTGAAGAGTGAGCAGCTCGCCTTACTTTCTTTACCGGACTGAATTTGGTTACGGTATGGCTTTTAACATTTAATTGGCTCAATGGAACACATGCGCATTGTGCCTTGTTTAAATATCTTGCTCAGACTCTTACTTTTAATATTATTTAGCACATATTTGGCCATGATATTATAAAATACTTGATTGCATGTGGTATGGGGGAATGCAGGGAATATTATGTAAGTTTGGCTGGTGTACTCATAAAGGATGAACGATAAATATATGAAGAAGCATTAAGTTAATATGAAATTGTTATTTTGGGAGTGAATTCTGATTAATGCAACCTAATAAGATGAGTTAGTTATTCAGTATTTATCTAACTTTGGGTACAGGTAAGGTAAAATAGTTGGAGGATCTCAAAGTATTTGACTTATAGGCTGTTGCAGATATAGTCTTCTTTAAATGTGTTTATCAATGGTTAGATGGTATTTTATATTTCAGCATGTTATTTCATTTTATGATTTCATCTTTAAAAAAAAAATATTCAAGGGGGAATGTTTAAACATTGGAATGTTATTATTCTTCAACTTAATACTAAGTATGTAGTGTTAAAAAAGTACCTGTTTTTATAGTTAAGTTTTGCTGGCAAATTAGTGATAAGATATAGACTGAAGAATATCATAAGGTCTCTCTATAAAGAGTTTCAGGATCTGAGGAAGCCTGAATAAAGATATCTGTCTTTGGTCAGTGGGGGAGGTACTGAGCTCAGGAGAGATTCCACCCTACAGCATTCGAGAATGCATCGGGAAAGGGGTGGGGAAGGTGATGTACATTCTGCAACAGATGAGGGGGAACATTTTTGTTTAAAGATAAGTCACAGGTAGATCTGGGTGTGATGAGTTTGAACTGTTTATGTGTATATACATATCTTTTTTTTATTTCCCCTCTATTTTCTTTACTTTCTCTTTCTATCTACTGAACTATGGACCAACAGAAATTGGTTTGTTATAAAGGAACTTGCTACTAAGATGAGAATGGGGTTATCTGTCGTACGCATTCTCAATACAGAGAAGTATCATAGTTTGAGATCTGGCCAGGATGGCTATGCATAATACTTACACTATGGGCACTTGGAATGTGAAGGGTCTAAACCATAAATTGAAACGGTATTTAGTTATTAGACATCTTAAAAAATTAAATGTTTCCTTTGGTTTTTTACAGGAAACTCACTTAAAGATTAAACATTATAATCTAATGAGAAGAGAGTGGGTGGGCCAGGTTTTTGGTGCAGGGAATAGTTCCAAAAAAAGCAGAGGTACTGATTTTAGTTAATAGAAAGCTTGATTTTAAGGTCTCCTTACAGATAGCCAATAGTAATGGACATTTTTTGATTCTTCAGGGGCAAATAAATGGGGAATTGTTTACTGTGATTAATATCTATGGCCCAACATCAAGTCATGAAATCTTTAATACCATACAGAACAAACCAATAACCAATATATATACAAATGTGACTATGGCAGGGGGCATGAATGCAATTTTAGACCCCAGTTTGGATAGATCTAGACTTAGAAGAAGCAGGGCTAAGGCAGAGCGTGACCTGAATGATTTGATATTGACTCATAGCATGATAGATATTTGGAGAGTATTGCATCCAAATACTAAGGAATTTACTTTTTGGTCTCCATGTAATGGGTCGGGTTCTAGGTTAGACTACTTTTTAACAGATCAACTGTTGGTAAGAAGTGTGAACTATTCAATAATCAAACCTTTGGTCATCTCGGATCATGCCACAGTGCTCCTGAATATTCCCATGGAACAAAGTTCACACAGATCCAAAAGGCGGAGGATTAACAATGGATTACTTAGTAATCCAGAGATGATCACTGACATCAAAAATAAAATATCTGACTTTCTGAGGCTAAATGAGTTAGCTGAGACTAAAAAGGGAACGGTATGGGATGCACTTAAATGCTACCTTAGGGGTACATTGATAAGCATATGCTTTTACCAGAAAAAATGAAACAAGAGTCAGTGTGATATACATAAGAAAATAAAATACTTAAGAGTTGAAAATGAAAAGGACACATAATAAAGCTTTATGGGAGGAGTGGACAAAACTGAAGACAGAATATAATGATCTGATTGGACTTGAGGCAGAATTAGCAATTAGGAAAGCCAAACCCACTTAACTCGATATAGGATCAAGGGCATCTAAAAAAAAAAGACTAAAACAAAACTCCAGTTCAACATAGATAGTGTCGGCAGATAAGGGCCTATGGCCCACCCAGTCTGCCCATTTGAGCTTGGAAGTTCAGTTTGTTTTCCTAGAAGTCTGTTGCCCCTTACCCCTGACCTCCAGAATTCCTTTATGTCTATCCCATGCATTCTTAAATCCCGTGATTGTTTCAGCCCCCACCACTTCCTCTGGCAGGGTGTTCCACTTGTCCACCACCGTTCTGTGATGAAATTCTTTCTCATGTTTCCTCTGAATCTCCTCCCTCAACTTCATCCCATGCCCTCTTGTCCTGGAACATCTTTTTCGCTTAAAAATAGTGTTTTCCTGCACCCTGTTCCTCCCTGTAAGATACTTGTATGTCTCTATCATATCCCCTCTCTCCCTCCTCTCCTCCAGGGAGTACATGTTCAGTTCCCTCAACCTGTCTTCATAGGACTTGTGATGCAATCCATTCACCATCTTTGTTGCCCTCCTCTGAACCTTCTCTACCCTGTTTATGTCCTTACGTAGGTATGGTCTCCAGAACTGCACACTGTACTCCAGGTGGGGCCTGGAGTCATCACATCAGCCAGATTACTGCGGAATAATAAGGTAATACACACTGATTTCAAAAAAATTAATATGGAATTCTATGAGTTTTATAAAGATATATACAAAATAGAAACATATAACAAATTCTCGGACAACGATAATTTTCTAAAAGATCTGCCATTCAAGGAGTTATCTGCAGATCAGGCTGTAGATTTGGAAGTAGATATTTACATTACTGAAATATTAAATGTGATTAAATCCCTCAAGAAAAATAAGACCCCCGGCCCAGATGGTTTCTCTACTAACTTTTATTATACTTTTGCAAATGAGCTGGCTCCTATCCTTAAGAAAGTATTCATGGAGGCTCTGGAGAAAGGCACACTTTCCAATGATCAGACCAGATGTCTAATTACTTTGATACTTGAACAAGGCAAGATCCAGTGGACTGTAATAATTATAGACCCATCTCTTTGAAAAATACAGATATGAAGATTTTAGCAAAGATTATTTTGACTAAACTGGAGGTGGTTATGCCATTTCTAATCTCTCCACAACAAACGGGGTTTATGAAGGGGAGAATCTCTTCAGATAATCGGTGGAAAATCTTTTATATTTTGGGTATCGCGAACAAACTAGATAAGTCTTGTGGGCTTCTCTCTGTAGATGCTGAAAAGGCATTTGCTAAAATGTTATGGCCTTATTTTTACTGTCCTACACAGATATGGTTTGACAAATAAATTTATAGAGTTTGTCAAAATATTATATAACAACCCAACATCGACGATAACCACTAATGGTATAATTTCTCCCTGCTTTGAGGTCAGTAAGGGTACCAGACAAGGATGTCCACTTTCACCCCTCCTCTTTAATTTGATGACAGATCCTTTGATAAGGAAGATAAATATGGATGAGGAGAGTGAAGGTGTAGATATAGCTGGTCTAGATATACGCACATCCGTCTATGCAGATGATCTTTTAGTAACATTGACAAACATAGAAAGTTCCATCCCAAGAGTCTTACAGATAATAAATAAGTTTAGAGAAATATATGGATATAGTCTAAACCTGAACAAAACACTTTTTACCACTTAATAATAAATACTAACATACTAATTGCCAGAAGATTTGGCCTTACGGTCTATCAAGTCTGCTTGAACCTCAGATCCCTAGTTGGGTACTGAGGCCTCTTGTGTTCCAGAAATTCCTATCATCCATCCCCCTCCCCCTCCCCCGGGCCAGGCCATCATCTGATACATCCACTTTCTGTGTCTGTCCCACCCTCTCTTGAAGCCCTCCACTGTGGATCTCTGAACCAGCTTGCCAGGCAGCACATTCCAAGGATACACCACCCTCTCAGTGAAAAACCTCCTCCTCTCCCCCACCCTTCCACCTTCAAATCATGCCCTCTGGTGATACCTCCCTGCTTTAGTCTAAAGATCCCCTCTGTGTTTACCCTATTTAATCCCTTGAGGTACTTGAAGACCTCAATCATGTCCCCCCTGTCTCTTCTCTCCTCCAATGAAAACAGGCAGAGCTCCTCAAGTCTGTCCTCATATGTCAAATCCCTTAGTCCTCATATCATCTTAGTTGCCCTCCTCTGTACCCGCTTCAGGAGCTGTATGTCCCTCTTCAAGTGTGGTCTCCAGTACTGTACACAGTACTCAAGGTGTGGTCTAACCAATCCATTGTACAGCGACAGAATCACTTCCCTGCTCCTAGAGGTGATCCCCTTTAAGATGCATCCCAACATCCTGTTTGCTTTGCTAGCTGCTCTCCTGCACTGCTCGGAGTTATTCATACATGCATCCACCATGACCCCTAGGTCTTTTTCCCCTGTTGAGGCCTCCAGTGCCTCCCCTCCCAGGGTGTACCTGTGCTTAGGGTTTCCCCGCCCAAGATGTAACACCTTGCACTTGGTGATATTGAAATTTAATTTCCATGTGTGAGCCCACCTTTCCGTGGTGTCCAGGTCCCATTTCAGGGCCAACCTCCCCTCTTCCTCCTCAACTACTGCTCCCATTTTGGAGTCGTCTGCAAAGAGACTCATTTCACACCCTATACCCTCCCTGATGTCCGAAATGTATGCATTAAACAGGATTGGACCCAGGACCGAGCCCTGCGGTACCCCACTACTGACCTCTCTAGGGTTCGAGAGCTCCCCACCGACCACTACTCTCTGAGTGCATCCAGCTAGCCAGTTTTCAATCCATCTGACCATCGAAGGGCCTACTCCCAACCCCATCAGTTTCTCCACCAGACCATTGTGGGAGACAGAGTCGAACGCCTTGCTGAAGTCCAAGAATAATACATCCACAGGCTTTCCCCTGTCCAGTTCTGATGTTACCCATTCATAGAACTCCACAAGATTGGTCTGACATGATCTACCTGGCACAAACCCATGTTGCCGACTATCCAGACCTCCCACCTCCTCCAAGTACATCCCCAATCATTCCTTTAGTATACTCTCCATTAATTTTCCCGCCATCGAGGTCAAACTGATGGGTCTATAGTTACCTGGTACTTCCCTCGACCCCCCCTTTATGGATTGGCACATGTGCCTCTTGCCAATCCCTAGGTACCCTCCCTGTCTCAAGTGACCTGTTGAAGAGCTCCGCCAGGGGTGCAGCCAGTATGTCCACCAATTCCCATAGTACTCTCGGGTGAATGCCATCCAGCACAGGAGATTTATCTTTCTTTAGGCCCTTAAGGGCTAACCACACCCTTTCGGTGGAGATAGCATCATCCATCCCCTCCACCTTACTGGCCTTTTTATCCTTATCCTGATGTGACACCCCTGAGATACCTCTCCCTCCCTCTTGCTCCATTTCTGCTGCTCCCCTGATCCTACTCACTGTCGATTCTATCCCCATTGTGCCTTGCTTTGTAGATATCCAATCCCCCTCCCTAGTGAACACAGAGGCGAAGTACTTGTTTAATACCTCTGCCTGGTCCCTCGCCTCTTCCACCCATCCTCCTGATCTCAACCTGCCGAGATGGCCCTTAGTTTTCTCCGCTCCCCAATGTACCTGAAGAACCCCTTTTCCCCTCCCCGTATCCCCTGTGCCAGCCGCTGCTCTTTACTGAACTTTGCCCCCGCACCATCCGGGTGACTTTTCTAGATGCAAGATGGTACATTTTCTTTTCCCTATCCCCTCTCATTGTTTTATACTTTTTGTAGGCAGCCTTTTCTCTGACTGCTACCTGAACCTCACTGGACCACCAGCATGGTTTAGGAGGCCTTGCACCCTTACGCTTCACCTTAACGCAGGTCCTGACTGCCTCATGAAGTCCCCGTTTTATGACCTTCCATCTCTTTTCCACATTTGTCACTGTTGTAATCCCCTTCAAGTGATCCTTGAAAATATTTCCCATGCCCACAAAGTCTGCCCCCCCCTGAAGTCCACTGCCAGTGTCCTAGATCTCTCCCCCCTTCCCCCCATGCTTATTTGAAACCAGACAGTATTGTGGTCGCTACCAGTCAGGGGATCCTACAACCAGGCCCCCCCAGATCCCCATCTGCAGAACCACATCAGGACCTTTCCCTCCTTGTGGGCTCCATCACGTGCTGTGATAAGAACACATCCTGGAAGCCGTCCAGCAGACTCTGCTCCTTGGCCACCTTAGAGGACATGGTTCCCCAGTTTGTACCTGGCATATTAAGGTCCCCCATCAACACCACTCCCTCCCCTTTTGGTCTACACTGGGCAATGATGTTGTCCTGCAAACCATACTCCAGAACATCACCCATCCCGGGGGGCCTAGATACCACACCCAGCTTGACCTTACCTCCTGGCGGGGTTCGTAAGGTGACCCATAAGGCCTCCACGTTTCCCTCTGCCTCTTCTACCCTAGCAATTGCTATGTCATCTCTAATGAACATAGTCACTCCACCCAGTCTGCTCTCCTTTCTATCCTTCCTAAGCATAGTGTACCCCTGCATGTTTAGGTCCCAGTCATGGTTTTTGTTGGCCCAAGTTTCCATGACCACATACATCCCCACCCGAACAGCATGGCCTGGAACTCTGGCAACTTGTTTCTCAAGCTCCTGGCATTTACTAACACTACCCCCACCCCTGATCCCCTTTGTCAAACCTCACACAGGTTCCTTATACTTCCATCCACCCTCTGCTCCTCCTGAAACCTTATGTTATAAGGACACAGTTGTTAATCAGGGATTATCATGGGCCTCAGATTTTATTGATTATCTGGGAATAAGACTCTATAAAAATATATCTCTAACGATGACTAAGAACTTGTCCCTTGCAAAAGAAAATATTTTGACATCATTGTCAAGATGGAATAAGTTACCATTAGGCACCTGGGGTAGGACTGAAACAATTAAAATGATGCTTCTCCCCAAAATACTTTACATTTTCATTATGCTGCCATGCGCAATAAGAAAAGGATGGAAAATATTAATTCCGAAATATCCAAATTTATATGGGGATAAAAAAACATAAGATTGGCTTATAATAAATTAACTAAAGCAAAGCACGGGGGTAGACTCAAGGCACCGGATATATTTTATTATTACCTGGCAGTCCCATTGGCTCAAATATCTAAGTGAGTTTCAATTTTCTGATACGGAATGGTATATCCCGGAATGGATACATAGAAAAGAAGTTATGTTTAAATCTGGGTGCCAGTTTACACTCAGTTTTCTTTGCATGGAAATTCTTGGTACCTCACAATAAAGTGTTGATGGACTCCATTAAGATAATAAAATATGTAACCTGTACATTTAAATGTGACTTCCCACGATCAAAATTACAACCAATCTGGGACAATGCAAATTTCACTCTTACTCCTTCACCCTTGGTACGATAGAAAAGGGGTGGGGGAAAAAAATTTAATTCAGGACATTGTACATGGGGACTCTTTTCTCACTTTCGAAGATCTGCCCAGGAGAAGTAAGTTAAGGGAGAAAGGAAGGAGCTTTTATGAAGAACTTAAAAAATACTCTCACTCTCAATATTAAACTATTTGCTGTCAGAAGAATTAAAATGCTTCACTGCCTCAATGCATTGCTCTCCATCTATCTCAGTGATTTATAATTCTCTTCTAGAAATAGCCAGATGACCACAGACAGACCCTATTAGGTGGAGGTCACAAGAACTGGAGGTTAATGGGGAAAAGTGGGACTGATCCAAGATTTGAAATTTTGCAGGTAAGGCATTTAAGACTTCTAATCTCAGACTGATGCATTTTAAAACTCTGCATAACTTATACTTCACTCCTGTTCACATGAATAAAATGAGACTGAGAAAAGAGGATATATGTCATAAATGCAAAGAAGGGAGGGGATCTCTTTCCCACAGGCTTTGGCTCTGTCCTAAGATACAAGGCTTATGGGAAGAAATAATAGGTTACTTTAATAAAATTCCTATCATGCAAGGAAAAATGACTCTACAGACTTGTATTTTAGGACATTTTAATGAACAAGAAGTATGGTTACAAGAACAAAAATATTCTTTTATATTGATAGGAGGTTCAGTTAGGAAAGTCATACTTAAATATTGGATTAAGGAGTCAATTCCTTCTTTCAGAGAATGCATATTTCAGTTTACTGAAAATCTTAGAACAGAGAAGTTAGCTCTAACCCTAAATGGTCGCTCTCATAAGTTCATGGGGAGATATGGGATGGTTGAACAATATATTAAAAGTATTGCAGTGTAACAGTAAGCGCGTGACAAATAATTACTTAGGGACTTATGCATTTGTAGTATTTATTTGGTGGCATAGAACAGGTTGCTTGAATTTGCTGGTGCATGAATCTCTTTTAATTAATATTTTCTACTCTTTTTGCTATATTCTCTTATTCTGGTCTTCCTTTCTGTTATTCTTATTTAGGTTATTAGTTTGGATGTTTGTTCATTTATGGGGAAATAAAAATGCCTTTATTTGTTAATCTCATATTTATTACATTATACTAATAGAATTAAAGTAATTCTGTATGTAAAGTTTAAACTGTACATAAAATTACATTGTTTTTATTTTTACAATAAAAACTTTTGAGGGAAAAAAAAGTATCGACAGCGAATCTTTCCAAGTTTGACGGCGTCCTTCAGCAGCAGTGGACCACTGAGTGGTTGCACACGAGAGGAAAAAAACGAGACATGCTGGTGACACTCACGTTTTATAGGTGCAGACGAGGCACGTCAATGCAGGCAGCCCAAGCCAGCAACCAATGTTTGAGTCATCCTGATGCTGACAGTTTACAGTTCCATGATGTGGCTCGATGGATGAGTAATGGTTTTTTTCGTTTTAGACTCTCACCTTGGCAGTTAGTAATCTTGGAGTTAACACTCCAGACTGGAGGGAGCATCAGGCAAAGCCCTCTTCTAGTTGTTTCCACTAGAGTAGAGGACTGTCCCCATTGTCCAAGAATGCCAGCTGTGGGCTGGGTAGTACTGTTGGAAGTTTTGTAATGTCAGTATTCCCTCCCCTCCTGGACACTGCACTGTCACTTGTTTAACACAGGATGGTTTGCTTCTCCACAGAAAGGAATGTGGTGTGCCCCTAATTCGCACAAAAAAACCTTTGGGGAATCTTGACAGGTATCAGCTGAAACAGGTAGAGTATTTTTGGTAGTACATTAGACACATTTTCATCATGTTAACTCGGCCAGTGAGGGATAGCGGCAGGGATGTCCATCTCTTACAGTCCACCCTTATTCTCTTAAGGAGGAGACTGTAATTTAATTCAATTTAGCGAGAGTTTCTTAGGGATTAATACTCCAAGATATTTTAGGTACTCCACTTCTTTGAGCCTGGTGTGCCCTGTCTCTTTGTTGGAACTTTGCTTACTTGTTACCCAAGAGCATTAGTTAATTTCCCCCAGTTTATTTTGTGTCCTGTTAGTTCGCCTTATGTATCCAGGATTGTCCCCACCTTCACCAGGGATGTATCAGGGTTGCAAAGATACAATAAGAGATCAGCAAACAGGGTGAGTTTGCGTTCCTCCCTGCTTGCTTCAGGCCCTTGGATGTCATCCCTAGCTTGGATGGCTGCTGCTATGGGTTCTAGAGTCATGACATAGTGCAGTGTGGAAAGGGGGGCACCCCTGCCTGGTGCTATGATGTAGCTCATATACTTGTAAGAGGCACCTGTTTGTTTATAACCTGTGCCCACAGCTGTGTGCATTTGCACCCACTTCTGGAATCCTGGACCTATACCAAAGGCTTGCAGGGTGTGCATCATGTATCTCCACTCTACATGGTCGAAAGCCTTTTTGGTGTCTGGTGCTAGTATACCTGCATCCCCCAGAAGATTTAGTTTGGGACCAGCTCCACACTACCGGACTGGTTGAGGTGGATTATCCATGTAAGCACTGCCTCTAACCTATTTGCCATAACTTTGGTCAAGATTTTATAGTGCACTGTGAGAAGGCAGATAGGCAAGTATGATGAGCATAATGTGGGATCTTTTCCAAGGTTTGGGGAGAGGCCTTTGCTTCTTAAAACCTGACATATCACTTTTGGAAAGAAAGCACAAGTAAAGTGGAAACAAAACAGTGTAGTTCAACTCACATGGTGTGCACCTGATAACAGGAAAACAGAACTCTGGCACATAGAGCGTCGATCATGGTTATTGGTCCTGATGTGTGGTGATGTGCATGTGCTGGTACCAACGCCATCATTAGCACCCTGACAAAAAGAAGTTTGCTCCTGCAAGGTTCCAGAGCCCTTGACCCTAGGACCAAATATTATGCCATTATCTCATCTAATGAATAGCTAGTGCTGAAATGAGTTTCTTTTCTCTATTTTAAAGTATCTCTAGAGATCAACACTGGGTCAGTTCACATTAGGCCTGATTTTGCAAGCTCTGCAACTGCCATGCATCTAGGACACAGCACTGCATGGCCCACTGGACATGACCGATCTGAATAAGGAAGAAGCACATACTACAATTTTTTCCAGGAGTTGCACTGGCCTTATTTTTCCCCAGGTGCAAAGCCACTCCGATGGGCACAGGGGGTCTCCCCTACATCCATGGATGCATATGCAAAGAAATAAGTTAGTTAGACCAGTGTTTTATGGTGACACATGATTTATTCTCTGTTGTAAGATGCATCCATATGGTAGGATGAATGCTGCTGGAAACAATGTCCGACTAGCATAAACTGGATGCAGTTTTGAACAAGCATTTGTCAATGCTGAATGTTTGCTTGCTGGCATTGGCAATGCAGGAAGTTTGAGAGATGCACAACAGGAATGGCAGTGAAGTACTGAACTAATGCCAATCCCCAACCCCATCCTGCAGAGACGGAAAGGCATTTGGGGGTGTGCGTTTGGATCATCAGCCATAACGCTTATGCCATTCCACCTCACCCCACCCTGCAGACACCGACAGGTATCGTGGTGTGCTTTGGGGTCTTTGGCCCTTATGCTCAAGCCATTTCTTAAGGAAATAAGCTGAGATGGGTGCAGGATAGGAGAATGGGGTGAACTTTAGGGCCGAAGACCCCGAGGCACACCTTGATGCCTGTCAGTGGCTGTAGGGTAGGGGTAGACTGCTGTGAGCATTACGGCTGACGAACCCAAGTCACATACCTGACGCCTGTCTGTCTGTACAGGGTGGGTGTTACGGCTGGAAACCTTAACACCCCAGGCATTTGTTGGTATTTTCACTTCAAATTTTCAAAATGGGCTTTTTGGGACCCCACCTCATGAACAGTGGCATGGTCATTTCGTTACTCAGTCCTCAAAGGTGATTTCACACAGCAACTGCACCATTCAGTGCCACAGGTGCCAAAACACATTTTGGCTGGCCTGTCGGTGCAGTGGTTGGATTTCTGCTCGTGACGCCGGCGATCCGGGTTTGGGAGTGGACTCGGTCGCTGGAGGGCCAGCCGGGGGAGAAGGCTTCAGCTTCCCAGAGACTGCTCGCTTTCTCTGGGGGGGGGAAGGATGGGACAAGATATACAGGTTACTCACCTGTAACAGGAGTTCTAGGAATGGTATATGTTGTTCATCCACACTGTCTGGCAGGTTCCTTGCCGCTTTAAATCTTGCCGGAAGGTCTTCAAGCTGGCTCCTCCCACCCACCCGGGTGGTAAAACTCTCGGCTCCGCCCCATGACGCCAGATCTGGCCCGCTGGAAGCTCAGGTTGTGCGTCGAAGCCGGGGAGGTCGGGTGGGTCGTGTGGATGAACAACATATACCATTCCTAGAACTCCTGTTACATGTGAGTAACCTGTATTTCTAGGGACATGGATATGTTGTTCATCCACACTGTCTGGCAGACTCCTAGCAGTTCTCCGGGAGGAGGGAGGCAAGGCGCACACCCCTATTTAGGGAATAAAGACTGGAGAACCGAGGCCCCAAAACCAGCATCCCGGCGTGACTCAAGGTCGATGTGGTAATGGGTAATAAAGGTGTGTGCTGACTTCCAGGTAGCAGCCCTGCAGATTTCCTGGATAGGGACGTCTCTGGAAGCAGCCACCGATGCAGCAGTATGATGGGTAGAATGAGCTCTTATCCCTCTGGGAGGCTCCATGCCCGCCAACTTGTAGCAGAGATCTATGCAGGAGGTGACCCACCTGCTTATCTTCCGCTTGGCTGCAGGTCTGCAAGGCACGGCTTCAGCGTAGGTGACAAACAGCTGGTGAACCTCTTCCCGAATTTCAGCCGTGCGCTCCTTATAATAAGTGAGCGTCCTTCTAGGGTCCAAAGTATGGAGCCTGTATTCAGCCTCCGAGGTGTGATTGGGGTAGAACACCGGCAAAGTCAACATCTGGTTAAGGTGAAACTCCGACACCACCTTCGGAAGGAATTTCGGGTGGGGGCGCAGGACAACCTTGTCCCTGTGGAAGACCAGGTAAGGAGACTCAATGCAGAGCGCCTGGAGTTCTCCCATCCTTCTGGCTGACGTGATAGCCACCAAGAAGGCGGTCTTCCACGACAGGTGAGAGAGTTCACACCTGTGCATTGGTTCGAATGGCTTGCCCATGAGCTTTGCCAGTACCAGCAGTAAATCCCACGGAGGTGGAGGTTCCCGCACCAGAGGGGAAATGTGATCAAGGCCTTTGAAAAAGCGCCAGACCACCTTCTCCTGCGCCACCGACTGCTCCCCGGCCCGCGCCCGGTAAGCAGAGATGGCTGCCAGGTGCACCCTTAGGGTCGTCAACCTAATCCCTTGACTAGAAAGGGACCATAAATAGTCCAAGATGCTTGACAAAGGACAGGAGGAAGGGTCCAAGCCCTTGCCCTGACACCAAATGGAAAATCTCTTCCATTTGAAGGCATAGCATTTCCTGGTCAACTCCTTACGGGACGCCTCAACAACATTGAGGACCTCGTCGGAAAGACCCAAGGCCTGGAACTCTAGCCGCTCAGGAACCAGGCCGTCAGGTGCAGGGATTGAAGGTCCGGATGGAACACCTTCCCCTGATTGACTGAGAGCAGGTCCGGGTGAGCTGGAAGCTGCCTCGGGAGCCTGGAGCTGAGGCTGAGGAGATCTGGGTACCAGAACTGGTGGGGCCAGTCTGGGGCTATCAGAATCACCTGCGCCTTGTCCCTCCTTGCCTTGAGAAGCACCTTGTGAATCAAGGGAAATGGGGGAAAGGCGTAGAAGAGGCCTGGGGTCCACAGCCTCGAGAAGGCATCCCCCTGCAGCGAGCCCTGCTGAGGGGGGCGGGCATGAAACAGCCTCAGCTTCGCGTTCTCCCTGGAGGCAAACAGGTCCACCTGAGGTGTGCCCCAGTGGGAGAACAGATCTTGTACTACCTCCGGCAGGAGAGACCACTCGTGAGATGCAGCCCCTATCCGGCTCAGGGCATCGGCCAGGGTGTTGGAGGCTCCTGCCACATGAATGCTAGGAGATCCACCTCCAGGCTGCGCACGAGTGACCAAATTGGAGAGCTTTCTTGCATAGAAGCATGGAAAACGTCCCACCCTGGCAGTTTAGGTAGTACATGGTCGTGGTATTGTCCGTCTGGACTCGGAACACTTTACCCGGAGAAACGGAGCAAAGGCGGTGAGAGCTAGGCGGACTGCTCGGAGCTCCAGCAGGTTGATGTGGCATCGGGACTCCCGCGGGGACCAGAGGTCGTGCACTCGGTGTTCCCCCAGATGGGCACCCTAACCCATCAGAGAGGCATCGTTCGATAGAGAGACCATCGGCTCAGGGCGGACAAACGGGATGCCCTCCTGCAGATGAGATGGAACGGTCCACCACCGGAGAGCATTCCACATCTCCTGGGTCACCATCACTAGCTGGTCCAATGGATCGCAGCGTTGTGACCACTGGCTGGCCAGTCCCCACTGAAGGGGGCGCATGTGCCGGTGTGCCCAACAGACCACGCTGGTACAGGCCGCCATGAGGCCCAGGAGACGCAGGAAGTCCCGGGCAGGGTGCGATTGCCCAACCAGAAATGACTGGGCAAAGGAGGTAAGAACCTCGGCCCTGTCCGCCAGGAGCCGTGCTCTGGCTCGAAGAGAGTCGAGCTCTGCCCTGATAAACAGAATCACCTGCTTCGTCTCGAGTTCCGACTTGGCCTCGTTGATGAGAAGGCCGACTTGAGAGCAAACCTGGAGGGCCAGATCTCTGGACCGCTCCACCTCCTGTCTGGAGGGGGCTGCTATCAGCCAATCGTCCAGGTTAGGGTACACCCAGACCCCTCGGCGCCGCAGGAAAGCTGTCACCACTGCAATGCATTTGGTGAAGAACCTGGGCGCTGGAGACAGGCCGAAGGGCATGGCTCGGAACTCGAAGAGGGATCCCTCCGCTCGAAAGCGAAGGAATCTCTGATGTGACGGACGGATAGGGACGTGAAAGAACGTGTCCTGCAGGTCCAGAGAGCAGAACCACACGCCGTGTTCCAGGGATGGTATTATCTGAGCCAGAGTGACCATCCTGAAGGTTCGAGACCTTAGGAACTTGTTCCAGGTCATGTGGAGGTCGAGAATGGGGGCCCAGCCCCCCGTCCGTTTCGGAACCAGGAAGTACCTGGATACAAACCCCGGGTCTGAGGGAGGGTCCGCTACCTCCCTGATCACCTCCTTTTGGAGGAGGAGAGCGATGTCGGCCCGACGAGCCGACAGAGAGGCTGCGGACCCCGAGGCCCCCCGAGGTGCGACGGCTCTGAAGGGCGGGGCCTGCTCGAATTCTAGAGGCAGACCTTTTCCCACCACCTCCAGCACCCACCTGTCCGTGGTAATAATGGACCAGGCGGAAAGGAAGTGCCGGAGCCGTCCCCCCACGGGGGGAACCTGGGGTGAGGTGACGGGGTTGGGGGCGACACCCCTCAGCCCGTCACTGGGCAGGCTTGGAGGAGGGACTGGCCGAGGGACCTCCTGGGCCCCTACCTCCCTGCTTCCTGTTGGAGAGGCTCCAGGCTTAGGTTTGGGATGCCAAGCCCGGGCCTGCTAGCCTGGCGTTGCTGGGCCGAGGCGCGCCGAGGCGCAGAAGGACGAAAGGGCTTAGGCTGTGGTTTGCGGCCTTTGTCCTTCTGAGCGGAAGAGACCGAGTCCAAGGTAGCATTGAACTTCTCGATTCTCTGCAGGTGACCTTCCACCCCAGGGCCGAAGAGGTCAGTCCCCAAAAAGGGAACATCCGCCAACTTGTGCTGGGTATCCGAAGTAAAGGTGGATATCCTCAGCCAAGCCCGACGACGCATAGCCACTGCAGCCGCCACAGACCTGGCACATGAGTCCCCAATGTCTAAAGCAGTCTGGAGCTGCTGTTTGGCCACTGCCCTGCCCTGGTCCTGCACCTGCCTGGCCGTAGTCTGCAGATCCGCGGGAAGATGAGGGATGACCTCATCCAGGGAGCCCAACAGGGCATGAGAAAAATGTGCCATGAGGACGGCCGAACTGGCCTGACGAAGGCCGAGAGAGGACGCAGCATAGACTTTTCGCCTGGCATAATCCAATTTCTTGGATTCCTTGTCGGGAGGTTTGTCCACATCCCTGGCGTTCCCGGCACACCGGAAAACGCTGTCGGTAACCAACCCCTCAGCAGAGGGGTGTTCCGAAAAACCGGACAGGGAACCGGTAGGGACCGCATACTTCCTGGCCATCCTGGCCGAAGGCGCAGGGCAGGAAGCAGGGCGCTGCCAGAGCTCCAAGGCCGGACCCACTATGGCCTCGGCCACCGGAAAGGCCTCCGTGGGGGAATACCCTCGGTCCAGAATCTCCGTGAGGGGATACCTGGCCCGTTTAGAAATGGGTTCGAGCTTCATCCCGGTGGACTCCGAGATGAGCCGAAGCAATCCTAGGAAGGACAAAGGGCTATCGTCCACCGACTGTCCTCCTGGGGACTCAAGTCCATTCGCTTGGAGAAAAGGGAGGAATCATCCTCGGACTCGGAAGAGTCCTCAAAAACTGCCTCGGGCCTGAGCCACCCTCCACCTGCCGAGGTCTATCAGGAGTGAGGGTGACTGACAGCCTATGGGGCAGTCACTGAGCCGACCGAGAATTTTTGGTCGGAGCCCCAAATAACGGCTGTGGAGGTGGAGGTTCCACTGGAATCGGTGGGGCAGCTGGAATTGGCGAACAACCGGCCTGGGAACAGGCTCCGTGGCTAAAACGAGGGGTTGTTTCGGCCGCTCCGGTGACAGCCACTTGATGGCCGGGGAAGACGACGGCGCCGGCTTATTCCCGGTCAGAAGGAGCTGTTGCCACATGAGTTCCTCATACCTCCAACGCAACTTGCGCCGAAGCCTCCCCTCGTCCGAGGAAGAGGAAGAGGATGAGCGGCGGTGCCACTTGCCACGGTGCCGAGACCGAGACCGCCTATGACGGCGGGATCGGCTGGACCGCGAAGACGTCCGAGACCGAGAACCTCGGCTAAGCCGAGGACGGTGCGGGGAGGTGTCGCAGGGAATCGGCACTCCCCTCGGCTCGGACGATTCCACCGAAGGCTCCGGAACCGGAGGCACAGACGAGCCGACGGGATCCTCAACTCCCACCTGGGGAACCGGGGAGAGGGGATTCTCGGCTTCTCCAGCCGACAACCCGTCCAACGGGTTGAGAAAAATCTCAACCGCGTCGACGGGAGTCTCGGTCAACTGGCCTGATGGGGACACCGTGAAGCCAGTGGCCGAAGCCGTGGGTCGACCGAAGTCGACTGTCGACAACTAGGGGAGGGGGATCTTTCCCGCTCCCAAGAGCGTCGACGGTGAGACTTACTCTTGTCTCTCTTTTGGACTGAGAAAAAGGTCCAGAAGAAGTTGGACCCTCACCTTTCGTTGAGAGGGTCAGACAAAGCTCCTTAAAAGAAGCCGAATATGAGGCACCGAGAGCGGGACAAATGCCGCAGCCGAGGTAGAAGCAGCCCGCGCCACCTCCTCTTCGAGCGCGATCATCTGCTCGAGCTGATCCGCCGAGCCCGCCGCCGCGGACCGGGCCTCTTTTGACTTAACCTGAGGAAATCTTTTCTTGGGACGCCCCAGCTGTAAACGGGCAGCACGGTCTTCGAGGACGTAGGCCGAGAAAAAAGAGCACAGGTCGCAAGCCTGCGGGTCGTGCTCAAGGCCCTAAGCAGTGGCGCCGCGTGGCGTAGCTGGATTCGCCCGAGACATCTTCCGCTCGCAGCGCATCTCCGAAACTGGGAGTCGATTTGTCCATCGTAGCTCGCGAGGGAGAGAAGACCAAATCTTTTAGCAAAAACTTTTAATTTGAAAATTCAAGAATTAGGAACCAGTCTTATACGTAGGCGTTTAGGAGGAACCTGAGCTTCCAAGCGGTAAGGAAGATCTGGCGTCATGGGGCGGAGCAGAGAGTTTTACCACCTGGGTGGGTGGGAGGAGCCAGCTTGAAGACCTTCCGGCAAGATTTAAAGTGGCAAGGAACCTGCCAGACAGTGTGGATGAACAACATATCCATGTCCCTAGAACTGTGGCTTGTCTGACCCTGAGCGGAGGCATGAGGTACAGCAAGCTGGCAGGCTGGACCAATGGGGAGCTGTGTGGTGGACGTTGGTGTGTAAGGAAAAAGCACCCCCGAGAGTGGGTAGATGGAGCTCCAGTGCCAGCCCTAATTGCGACTGCCTGCCCGACCACCGGGGGACCTGATGAAATTCATAAATATCGGGGTGTCCGGGCCCCACCACGTACCCGCCTGGGTGGCATAACCATAGCTCCATGGGGGAACACCTGGGGATTTCAGGTAGGCAGATCGCGGTGGGGGCACCAAGAAGTCTCCTGAAGAAGCATAGCTCCGGGGTGGAGGAGAAATAGAAAGTTAAAAACCAAAAACACATTTCGGGTAGGATGTGAAAAATGACAGCTATACTATTCTGAGGAGGTGTAAAAGAATGGCAATGTTGAAAATCTGGAGGAAAAATATGAAAAATTTGTGAAGTTATGCGCGTGCGTAGAAACCGCGCAATACGCACCTGTAACATGGTCATTTTTTGGAATTTTTTCACCAAATTTTTTAACGTGGGCTTTTTGGGACCTCCCCTCATTAAGAGTGGCACCATGATTTTGTTAATATATTCCAAAAGTTGATTTCACACAGCGACTGCGCCATTCTGTGTCACAGGTGCCAAAACACATTTTGGGCAGGATGTGAAAAATTACAGCTGTACTGTTCATAAGGAGGTGTTAAAAAATGGCAATGTTGACTATCTGGAGTGCAAATATTAAAAATTGGCGAAGTTATGAGTGTGCATAGAAAATGCGCAACACATGCCCGTAACACGGTAATTTTTTCACCAAATTTTCAATATGGGCTTTTTGGGACCTCACCCCATGAACAAAGGTAATGTCATTTTGGTAATCAGTCCCGAAAGGTCATTTTGCGCAGTGACCGCTAAACTACCTTTTGGGACACAGAAACAAAACGACCGACGCATATTCATGAGGTGGGGTCCCAACAACCCCAGGTTGAAAATTTTGGGCCAAAATTCCTAAAAATGGCTGCGATATCAACCTAAGTTGAAACCCATGAAAAAATTACTCACCTTAGTAATTACATTTCTTCTAATGGAGTCTTGCTGTATTCTGACAATTGCAGTGATTCCCAACCTTTGAACTGCCCCGGAGAACAAAGAGTTAACTTTCTATGCAGGGCATAGAATGCTGAGCTCGAGCTCGGTTGAAGTCTCTGTCTGGAGTGTTTTGAACTTAAACTGTCAGATACTTACGAGCCCAACTAAACTAAAAATTCCATGTGGAAATTGTAAAAAATTCTTACTAGCCAACTGGCTGAAAAAAGTTTTGGATTCCCAAGGAAGACTCAAGTCAGGAAACCCAAAAACAAAACCCAAAGTACTAAAAATAACAATAATAAATAAGCACACAAACAAAAAGAAGGAGGGTGCAAGCAAAAAACACCCCTTGGGTGTAACACTGCACCTGCCCACCCACTTCCCAAAAACAGGTTCTGAGAGGGAAGGCAGGGAGAGAGGTCAGAATACAGCAAGACTTCATTAGAAGAAATATAATTACTAAAGTGAGTAATTTTTTCTTCAAACAACATGAAGTCTTGCTGTATTCTGACAATTGCAGACTACCAAGCAGTACCTCCAAGGAGGAGAGAGACAGAACCTACTTTGGGAATAGGCTCTGAAGTACTGCTGTGCCAAACCGAGCATCACTCCTAGCCTGGATATCCAGAGAGTAATGCTTGGTAAAGGTATGGACTGTTTTCCAGGTGGCTGCTTAACAAATCTGCAGCAGCCAGGGAACCAGCTGTACCTCTTGTGGAATGAGCCCTCAGGCCTGATGGTGGAGTTTTTCCCAGTTTTTCATAACAGAATTGTATACAAGACACAATCCACCTGGCACTAGATCTTTTGGTGGTAGGTTTGCCCTTTCCCACTTCTCCATAAGTGAGGAACAACTGGAGGGAGTCAAACCTGTGACCCTTGGTACGCTCTATGTAGTAGCTAAGGGCTCTTTTGACATCTAAACTGTGTAGCCTCCTCTCTCCTGAGGAAGAATGATCAGTGAAGAAAACAGGGAGAGACAGACTGGTTTAAATGGAAGTCTGAAACCACTTTGGGCAAGAACCTTCTATTGGTTCTAAGGACCACTTTATCCCTGTGAAATGAGATAAAATCAGGTTCCACTGACAGGGTTTGCAATTCACTGATACGCCTGGCAGAGGTAATGGCTACCAGGAACATAGTTTTCCAAATCAAGTACTTAAGCTCTGCTGAAGACATAGGCTCAAAGGGGGGGGTTGCATAAGTTGAGTAATGCAAACATTCAAATCCCAGGCAGGGGCAGGGTCTCTAAAAGGAGGATTGCTGTGAAGCAATCTTTTTAAAAATTTACAGAACACAAGATGGGAAGATAGTGACGAAGGCTTCCCCACAGACAAAAAATGCAGAAACAGCTGACAAGTGTACCTTGAGAGTAGCTGGTCTGAGGCCTAGGCCATTAAGATGGACCATATAATCCAGAACCGTAGGCAATTCAGCAGTGTCTGGAGAAATATGCTTCTTAGAACACCAAATGCTGAATCTTTTTCATTTGGAGTTGTAAGTCTTTCTGGTGGAGGGCTTCCGAGAAGCCTTGAGGATATCCGGAACCCCTTGGGAAAGATGCAGATCTGCAAACTCTAACTCTTCAAGAGTCATGCTTTGAGATTGAGAGACTGAAGACTGGGGTACCAAATCCTTCCCTGAGAGGATGTTAACAGGTTGTAATTCCCGGGAAGAGACAGGGGAAGATGGGCTGATAGGGACAGCAACAGGGGGTACCAGGGCTGTCTGGCCCACTCTGAAGCAATCAGAATCACCTTGCATGGTTGAGACCTTTTACCAAAACTTTGAACAGGAGTGGGAAGGGGGGAAAGGCATACAGAAACTTCCCCTCCCAATTCAGGATCAGGGCGTCCAGAGGGATTGAGCCCAGGACTAGAGGTCTGCAACAAAAGAGAGGGAGTTGGTGATTGTCTGGGGCTGCAAAGAGATCTATCTCTGGAGTGCCCCACCTTGAAAAAATCACTTCCAACACCTGAGGGTCCAGGGACCATTCGCGATGGCCCTGAGAAATCCTGCTCAGTGCATCTGCTAGCACATTGTCTTTGCCTGGAAGGTGAACTGCTACAAGAGAGGTTTGCAGGGAATAAGCCAGGGACCACAACTTCTTGGCTTTCGTGCACAAAGCCATGGACCAAGTGCCTCCCTGCTTGTTGATGTACCACATGGTGGTGGTGTTGTCTGTTCTGACTTGAACCACCTTGTTCTGTACTGACTGTGAGAATGCTTTTAGAGCTAGAAAAACTGCCCTGAGCTCTAGAAGAGTGATGTGGAGAAGGGATTCTTGGGGGGACCACAGCCCCTGGGCAGTAAGGGATCCCAGGTGGGCTCCCCAGCCCAGGAGAGAAGCATCCGTGGTAAGGACCACTGAACAAGGCTGAGCAACAAAAGGAACACCTTGTCTTAAATTGTCCTGATCCTGCCACCACTGGAGGGCTTGGATCAAAGTCAGAGTCACTGAGATCAGTTTGGTAAGGGAATCTTTCTTCTGAGACCAGAAAGTTCTCAGGTGGAACTGAATATCCCTCATCTGGAATCTTGCCCCTTGGACCACTGCTGTTGAAGCTACCATGTGGCCCAATAGCTGGAGGAAATGCCTTGCTGGTCGAGATACCTGAAGGCTGAAGGAAGAAGCTAGTTCCATAAGAACCCTTACCCTTTCTAGAGGAAGAAAGGCTCTTGCTCTGAGTGTGTCCAGTTCTGCCCCTATAAAGGTAAAAAGCTGGACTGGTTCGAGAACTGACTTGGGAAGGTTGAGAAGAAATCCTAGAGAAGTGAGCACTTGCTGGGTCACTTGTAGGTGAGACTTGACTAGGTCTGGAAATTGACCAGCTATTAGCCAATTGTCCAGATCAGGAAAAATGGAGATCTTTTGCCTTCTTAGAAAGGCAACTACTACTGCCAGGCACTTTGTGAAAACCCTTGGGGCTGAGGTTGGGTCAAAGGGCATTGCTCTGAACTGATAGTGGCCTGAGGGCAACTCGAATCTGAGGTACTTTCTGTGGGAGCTCCTGATGAGAATATGAAAGTAGGCATCTTTGAGGTCCAGGGAGGCTAGCCAGTCCCCTGGCCTTAGAGAGGGAAGGATTATTCCCAGAGTTATCTTGAACTTTGGTTTTAAAAGATGTTTGTTTAGATATTTTAGGTCTAGGATGGGTTGCCACTCACCTGTCTTTTTGGGGGTCAGGAAGTACCTGGAGTACAGTCCTTTGCCCCAGTGTAGGGTAGGTACTCTCTATATAGCTTTTAAAGCTAGGGGAGAAGAAACCTCTGCCTCTAGGGCAAGGGTTTCCGAGAGATTTGCAGGTGGAAAAGATCTGGCTCTCATCTTTGGAAATTTTTTGAAGCTGAGAACCAGTCCCTGGCTTACTACTTCCAGGACCCACTTGTCTGATGTAACAGACATCCAGTCCTGGACAAAGAAAGCCAGCCTGCCCCCTACTGGAATAGAAGAGTCAACCCGGGCAGGCCCATCAGGGTGTCTGCTTGGCAGGGGCTTTAGGCTGAGGAGTAAATGCAGCCCTGCTCATCCCCTTCTGCCTCTCCCTCTGAAGAACCCCCTCTGAGAAAAGGAAGAAGAGGCCTGTGCTTGGTAAAAAGGCCTTTGAAAAGGCCTGCCCCTGCCCCTAGACTGCTGCTTTTGAGGAGTTGCTTGCCTTTCTTTGGCCTGAGCACTCCAGAAAGTGGTCCTGCACTCATCCATTTTCTTCATGTAATTCTCTGTCTGCTCCCCAGAGAATTACCCACTACAGGAAAGTCCATGGCCTTAGCCTGGGTGTCCTGCGAGAGGCTAGTACATCTGAGCCAAGCCATCCTCCGAAGAGCCACAGATGCAGCCATGACTCTTGATGACACATCATTAGAGTCCACAGCAGCATGAAACTGAACTTTAGATGTCTCAATCCCATCTGCAGCCAACGCCTCCAGCTCCTTGGCTAGCTGGGGGGAAGCCTGTTAGCCAGTGCCAGTACAGTGTCCCACCTGGACTTCTGGTACCTGGCTGTATAGGCCATGTAATTCGCCTGCCTGAGTCCCAAAGAAGATGCCATGTACTGCTTCTAAGCCATGGCATCAATCTTCCTGGAGTCCTTGTCAGGGAGGTGTGAAGACAAAGCAATATTTGCCTTGTCACAGGCAGCAGCCTGCACTACCCCAACATGGCTGCATTGCCAATACAAGAACTCCGTATCTGAGCCTGAAAGTGTATACCTCTTGTCCATTCTTCTATCCACAGGAGGTATAGTGTTAGGAGACTTTAAGATTTTTTGTGTCTGTTTCCCAAAAGATTTATGGAGGGGAATAGACAGTTTCCTGGACTCTGAGATGTCCATCATCTCTACATAATCAGGCTCCCCTTGATCTTCCACAGCCTCTTCCATAGGAAGCTGGAGGGTTTCTGCCACCTTTCTGTAAAACATAAAGTGAGAAGGGGACTCAGAAAGCCTAGGACGGGAAACACCTGAAGGTCTGTCTGGGGAGATGTCCGGTTCCACAGGCACATCCAGACCCTCACTTACATCATCGTCCTCAAATTCCCCTTCCTCTTCAAATTCTGGTTCATAAAAATCTTCAAAGGCATAATCTTGAACCGGGGGAACCAACCCAACCGAACCCCTGCCCGAAGGAGCCGGATCTGTCGGAACTGGACGGAGCGATTCCACAATCTGAATCGCTCTGGCTATCTCTTCGGCAGTCGGAACATGAACCTTTGGATCCGAACCGGTCGATTTATCTTTGCATTTCCTTTTTGTCAAAACCGATCCCTCAGAATTGGCTCTCCTTTTGCCTGAAGAAGTATCGCCCTGGTCAGAGGGCACTCCTGGTTCGGTTGAAACCGAACCGGGCTGGCCATCCGGGTCAGTGGACTTCTTGGCCTCCTTTTCCCTCCGTCTACCTAATCTCTTCTCAAGGGGAGATTTGGGAAAGTTTTTACATATTTGGCAGTCTGAATCAAGGTGGTCAAAACCCAGACAATAAACACAGGTGGTGTGGCGATCGGCCTTAGCAAAGACCTCCCCACACTCACTGCAGTGTTGAAACCCAGTGGGCCCGGTTTTCTTCTTGGGTTTCTCAGACATGGCCAACCTAACCAAACTTAGCTTTTTTTCAGCAATCGCCCAGGCAAGACTCCCTTATCAGTTCCTAACTGTATCACCGGGTATTGAAAAAAGCGGTTCAAAACAAGTTTTTTAGAACTGATAAGAAGCAATAACACACTAAGTAAACACACAAATTTCACTAACAAATGGCCAGTTCAGCCGAACCGAGCCGCACTTTTACAAGTTCCACACAGAAAAACAGAACAATTCCTATCTAGTACTCACGGCACCACAGACAGAGACTAAACCGACTATGCGGATACTTTTTTCGGTTTAAAAACCAATGAAAACTGAAAACTTTAACCGACTTTGGAACCGAGCTGAAGGAGAAATCTCCGGAGTGACCGTTCAGTGAGGCAGAATAAAGAATCTGATGTTTAAGTTCAAAACACTCCAGGCAGAGACTTCAACCGAGCTCGAGCTCAGCATTCTGTGCCATGCATAGAAAGTTAACTCTTTGTTCTCCGGAGCAGTTCAAAGGTTGGGAATCAGTGCAATTGTCAGAATACAGCAAGACTTCATGTTGTTTGAATGACTCCCATTATACAGCACTTACCAGATGCCTCAGTTCGTAGTTCAGCTTTGAAGAGTGCAGACACGTCCCAAGCTACAGAAGACCACTGCTCCCGACCTCCAGAGAGTAAGTATAGGTTAAGGTGGTGCGGGGTGGGGTGTTTGCAGATCGAGTGTTGGGGTGGGGGAGGGGAGTGGGGAGATGACGACTGGACAGTTTCCTTTTTACAGCTTAACAAACAAACAAAAAAAGACTCTGGGGACTGTTTTATTTAAAAGTTAAAAAAAAAATGTTAAAAGCTTTGGGCACACTGGGCTCCCAGTGTGCCACATGAGTGGGGAGGGACCTACAAGCCGACAGGGATTGGGCACCCCTGTCAGCAAGCTTGGGGGAGGGAAAACATGATGCCAACGGGAAAGAAATTGAGCTTGGGGGGCATCCGATACCGGGAGTGGGCACACTGGGGTGGGCTCCCAGTCTGCCATAATGTGGCTGGGGGGGAATACATGCCGACATGGGGATTAGGCACTCCTGATGTCAGCTATGTGGGAGTGTGTGGCCGGTGGCAGGAGCTGCCACTGTGGAAAGCCACACAGTGCTGTTTTATTTATTGAAATGTTTCACCTGGAATGGCACACCAAGCAACTGCTCGTAACTTCGGCCATGCGCATTACTGTGCACTGTAATGTGCATGGCCGGAGTCTGCTCATCTGCCGCTGCAATGATGAAACTGCACCTGATCGCAGCAGCAGCAGCAGATTTGTTTTAACTCTTTGGCTCTCTGTGAAGTCTGCTGTCATCGCCAGCATGCTCACTGACTGGTGGCTTTGGGATGCACCCACTAAATCGTTCCCTGCACTGGTCACAACACTGACGCACCTCTGAAATGTGCTACTACCACAAGATGTTTCTTACACATGTGTGCAAGCAAACATAAAAATAACACCTGGTGCATCCAAACAGGTGATGGAAACAGCGGGTGTTGCAAGTACATCTGTCTCATCATCTCTCCTTCATTCCGGTAACCTCAGCTGAGAGAAACAACCCCAGACAACTTGGGACTCATTACGGATAACTGTAAAACAAGGAAAAAACCTGTACAGTATGTGGTTGCCAAGAACAGTGTAGGTATTCACAGTTCACAATTATTATACTTTAGAAAAGCTTGCAAGATAAGTAGATTGTGCTATTGCTAGTCCTCTCTATGGGACTGTAGTGGCTTCTACAGGTTATATTGTACCCAGCTATGAATGATCTTGCAGGCTATAAGGTGGGGGTAGGGCAACAGAGGTTCACGGAGGTGGGGAGAATCTGTAGGGTGAAACAGAAGTCAGTTGCTTTCTCAGGAATGCTTCCGATCCTGAAGGCTAGTACGGCAAGGAAGGTAAGGATTGCCGAATTTAATGAATAACTTAGATGTCTGTGTGAGGTGGAAGGGTACAGGTGCATTGGTGGTGGAACATGGGATAAAGAGAACATGTATGCTCCAGATAGGTTACACTTAAATAGAAAGAGCACAAGGGTCCTGAAGGGAAAGCTGGAGGATTTCATGATTAAAAATCTTGAATTTTAACTGATGGGGGAGGGGGCCAGGTGCACAACACCCTTAGTCACCTGGTGGAGGAGGCCAACAGACCTCCCCCACAATCAGGACAAGGGAGGGGTTGAAGGAGAATGGAGGGACTAAGGGACAAGAGGGGTGGAAGGGAGAAGGTCTGGAGTAAGGGGTGTCCAGAGTCACAGTGGTGGGTGGTGTTTCTAAACCCCTGAAATCTGGGGAACAAAATGGGGGAACAGCAGTAATTGTTGGCTGTGGGAGAGGTGGATATAGCAGCCATCACAGAGACTTGGGCCACACATAACCACGACTGGGACCTAGCAGTTCCTGGGTATAAAATGTACAGAAAGGATATTGGGGGTGATGCTGTATGTGAAGGATGGGATAACTTGCGCCATGGAAGTAGAGGTGGGGGGGCAATCCTAAAGCTTTGTGAGTACAGGTCCAGTCCACTAAAGGGAGGAAAAGCACAGTTACGTAAGAACTTACCGCAATAGTAGATCTGCGAGAGAAGCTCTTGCAGGAGGCATTTACATACAGGACTGACCTGGCAGGCATCAGCACCCCATGGAAACATTTCTAGCTAGCAGTCTCTTTCGGGGGACCGCCCTCACATCAGGTGACCAACGTCAGTATAAAGGGGCGATTCCCCATGCCAGCCTTCCAGTTCTTTCCCACCAAGGGCCCAAAAGAGGCAAGACGAGAGAGAAGTGGATATTTTCCTTCATGGAAAAGGAGCTAAAAAAGCTAAGGGGGATGGAGGGCAATACCTACTGCAAAAGCCTCTCTCTGGAAGATCTACTTTTACGCTAAGCTCTTGCGTAACTGTGCTATCTTATTTCGAGAGGGTCTTGCAGTAGGTATTTACATACAGGACTGAATCACAAGCAGTCTGGAACAAGGAAAAGCACTCAGGAGGAGGAAAACTATCCATGGTATGGAGCCTCCAGCTGAAGGGGTCTTATGAAAGAAGACCTTGAAGCAAAGCCATCACAAAGCCTGCTCTATGGCGAGAGGCAATATCCAAACTGTAGAGTTTCATAAATGTATGGACAGAGGTCCAAGTTACGGCTGCGCTGATATCTGCCACTGACACATTCTTGAAACAAGACGCCGAGCCAGCTACTCCTCTTGAGGAGTGGCCTCTGACTTGAGCCGGCATGGTCCTGTTGTACTTGTCGTAACAGAAAGTGACATGAGCCAACCGTTTAGATATGCATTGCTTGGAAACGGCATTGCCCTCTCTTTTGGGAGCAAGAGACAAAAACTGATCAGATTTCCTGAGATCCTTGGTCCGAGTGGTGTAGTATCTCAGTATCCTGTGCACTTCCAAAGTATGCAAGAGGTACTCCCCTTGATTGGAGTGTTGCGTAAAGAAAGTGGGTAGCTCAATGGACTGATTCAGCTTAGATTCCGCCACCACCTTGGGGAGAAATTTAGGATTGGTGTGCAGAGCCACACATTCCTTGTGAAAAATCAAATACGGGATTTTGCACATCAAGGCCTGAAGTTCAGAAATTCGTGGAGGTGAAGTAATGGCCACTAGGAAGAGGGTCTTCCAAGAAAGTAACTTTAAATCTGCTGAGGCTGCTGGCTCGAAAGGGGGCAGAGTAAGCTTCTCGAGAACAAAGTTCAGGTCCCAAGGAGAAGCAGGAATGCGGATGGGGGGGTCTCAAATGGAGGCCCCTCTGAGGAATGTCTTAGAGGCTTCCAACTGAGCATAAGTCCCGTCTCCTAAGGGGACATGGTAGGCTGAAATCGCTGCCATGTGGACCTTCAAAGAGGAATGGCTGAGACCCAGATCAAAGAGATACTGTAAGTAGTCCAGGACTCTGTTGGCTGGGCAAGAGAAAGGTTCGAAGTCCTTTGACATGGCCCAAATAGAAAACTTTCCACTTCATGGCGTGGGTGGACCTGGTGGAAGGCTTTCTGGCCTCCACCGAAATATCTGCTATGAGCGGAGAAACCCCGAAGCGGGCCATAGCTACGTCTGCAGGAGCCACGTATGCAAATGAAGGAATCTGAGACCTGGATGGACAAGAGACCCCTGATCTTGGGTCAACAAGTGTTGCGATAGAGGAAAAGGAAGCGGAGGTTCCTCTGAAAACTGTTGCAGAACAGAGAACCAAACTTTTCTTGGCCAGAATGGAGCGATGAGAATCATTCGCGCTCCCTCCAATCTGAGCTTGTTCAGGATCCTCGGAATTAAGGAATTAGAAGAGAAGGCACAGACGAACTGTCCTTCCAATCGAGAGACAGAGCATCCCGCCAAAAAATATCTCACCCAAGAGTGAGTGAGCAGAAGGCGGGAAGTTTTGCGTTTTGAGGAGACGCGAACAGGTCTACCCGAGGGGTTCTCCAAAGCAGGAAGATGTCGTTTGCTACCTCGTGATCAGGTTCCCATTCATGGGCCCTGGCTAAGGACTAACTGAGATGGTCTGCCAGAGTGTTTTCTACTCCTGGAACATGAATGGCCATCAAGTAAAGATTGTGCTGGGTGGCCCAGCTCCACACTCTCATTGCTTCCCTGCATAGAGGGGAGGAACGTGTTCCTCCCTGCTTGCTGATGTACCAGACCACACACGCATTGTCTGTCTGTACGAGTAGATGATCAGGAAATATGGAGAAGTGCAGGGCCTGGAGGGCATACAGCACTGCTCTGAGTTCGAGCACACTGATGTGCAGATTTTGTTCGAAACTGGACCAGCTGCCTTGAGTCTTGTGAGACCCGAGGTGGGCTCCCCAGCCCTCTCCTGAGGCATCTGTTGTCAACATCTGGGAGGGGGGTTCGATGTTGATGTGAACTTCCTGGCAAAGGTTCTCTTGTACCATCCACCATTGCAAGTCCCTCATCCTGGGATTGAAAACTAGTACTTCCTGGACTAGGTCGTCCAGTGTTTGGTCCCACTGAGACCAAAGCATCCACTGAGAAATCCTCATATGGAGCCGAGTGCGTGGGACTGTCTGAATGGCAGCCGCCATTAGCCCGAGGAGGTAAAAGACTGATCTGGCTCTGACCCTTCTGTGACTGGACAGAAGATGGGCCAGAGTCTGAAGGGTGTCCACCCTGTCTGGAGGCAAAAAGGCTTTGCCGATGGTCGTGTCCAGGATCGCCCCTATAAACTGAAGTCATTGGCAAGGGAACAAATGGGACTTTGCCTGGTTGATGGTGATACCCAGGCTGGTGAAAACCTGCAGGGTAAGGGAAAGGGAGTGCAGAAGTTCCTCCATGGATGGGGCTGCCAGGAGCCAGTCTTCTAGGTACAGGAATAGCTGCACTCCCTGGGTATGCAGGTGGGCCAACACCACAGACAGGCATTTAGTAAATACTCGACTGGCCGAGGAAAGACCAAATGGGAGGGCCTTGAATTGGAAGTGGTCTCTCTGAAAACAAAATATACAGGTTACTCACCTGTAACAGGAGTTCTAGGAATGGTATATGTTGTTCATCCACACTGACTGGCAGGTTCCTTGCCACTTTAAATCTTGTCAGAAGGTCTTCAAGCTGGCTCCTCCCACCCACCCGGGTGGTAAAACTCTCGGCTCCGCCCCATGACGCCAGATCTAGCCCGCTGGAAGCCAGGTTGTGCGTTGAAGCCGGGGTGGTCGGATGGGTCGTGTGGATGAACAACATATACCATTCCTAGAACTCCTGTTACAGGTGAGTAACCTGTATTTCTAGGGACATGGATATGTTGTTCATCCACACTGTCTGGCAAACTCCTAGCAGTTCTCCGGGAGAAGGAGGCAAGGCGCACACCCCTACTTAGGGAATAAAGACTGGAGAACCGAGGTCCCAAAACCAGCATCCTGGCGTGACTCAAGGTCGTGTGGTAATGGGTAATGAAGGTGTGTGCTGACTTCCAGGTAGCAGCCCTGCAGATTTCCTGGATAGGGACGTCCCTGGAAGCAGCCACCAAAGCAGCGGTATGGCAGGTAGAATGAGCTCTTATCCCTTTGGGAGGCTCCATGCCCGCCAACCTATAGCAGAGATCTATGCAGGAGGTGACCCACCTGCCTATCGTCCGCTTGGCTGCAGGTCTGCCAGGTGCGGCTTCAGCGTAGGTGACAAACAGCTGGCGAACCTCTCCCCGAACTTCAGCCGTTCACTCCTTATAATAAGAGACTGATCTTCTAGGGTCCAAAGTATGGAGCCTATATTCGGCCTCCGAGGTGTGATTGGGGTAGAACACCGGCAGGGTCAACACCTGGTTAAGGTGAAACTCCGATACCACCTTCGGAAGGAATTTTGGGTGGGGGCGCAGGACAACCTTGTCCCTGTGGAAGACAAGAAAAGGACACTCAATGGAAAGCGCCTGGAGCTCTCCCACCCTTCTGGCTGATGTGATAGCCACCAAGAAGGCGGTCTTCCATGACAGGTGAGAGATGTCACACCTGTGCATCGGTTCGAATGGTTTGCCCATGAGCTTAGCCAATACCAGCAGTAGATCCCATGGAGGTGGAGGTTCTCGCACCGGAGGGGATATGTGAGTAAGGCCTTTGAAAAAGCGCCCAACCACCTTCTCCTACGCCACTGACTGCTTCCCGGCCCGCGCCTGGTAAGCAGAGATGGCTGCCAGGTGCACCTTAAGGGTCGTTGACCAAAGCCCTAGCTGAGAAAGGGACCACAGGTAGTCCAGAATGCTTGCCAAGGAACAGGAGGAAGGGTCCAGCCCCTTGCCCTGACAACAAATGGAGAATCTCTTCCACTTAAAGGCATAGCATTTCCTGGTCGACTCCTTACGGGATGCCTCAACGACGTTGAGGACCTCGTCAGAAAAACCCAAGGCCTGGAACTCTAGCCGCTCAGGAACCAGGCCGTCAGGTGCAGGGATTGAAGGTCCGGATAGAATACCTTCCCCTGGTTGGCTGGGATCAGGTCTGTACGGGCTGGAAGCCACCTCAGGAGCCTGAAGCGGAGGCTGAGGAGATCTGGATACCAGAACTGGCGAGGCCAGTCTGGGGCTACCAGAATCACCTGCGCCTTGTCCCTCCTCGCCTTGAGTAGCACCTTTTGGATCAAGGGAAATGGCGGAAAGGCATAGAAGAGGCCCGGGGTACACGGCCTCGAGAAAGCATCCCCCTGCAGTGAACCCTGATTGGGGCGGGCATGAAACAGCTCAGCCGATTCTCCTGGAGGCAAACAGGTCCACCTAAGGCATGCCCCAGTGGGAAAACAGATCTTGTACTACCTCAGGCAGGACAGACCACTCATGGGACGCAGCTCCTATCCGGCTTAGGGCATCGGCCAGAATGTTGGAGGCTCCTGCCACATGGATGGCAAGGAGATCCACCTCCAGGCTGCGCACGAGGGACCAAGTGCGGAGTGCTTCCCTACACAGAGGCATGGAGCCTGTCCCGCCCTGGCGGTTTAGGTAGTACATGGTCGTGGTATTGTCCGTCTGGACCTGGACCACTTGACCCTGTACAAACGGAGCGAAGGCGGTGAGGGCTAGATGAACCGCTCAAAGCTCCAGCAGGTTGATGTGACATCGGGACTCCCAAGGGGACCAGAGGCCGTGCGCTCTGTGCTCCCCCAGATGGGCACCCCAACCCATCAGAAAGGCATCAGTCGATAGAGAGACCGTCAGCTCGTGATGGACAAATGGGATGGCCTCCTGCAGATACATAGACAGTGTCGGCAGATAAGGGCTTATGGCCCACCTAGTCTGCCCATTTGAGCTTGGAAGTTCAGTTTGTTTTCCTAGAAGTCTGTTTCCCCTTACCCCTGCCCTCTAGAATTCCTTTATGTCTATCCCATGCATTCTTAAATCCCGTGATTGTTTCAGCCCCCACCACTTCCTCTGGCAGGGTGTTCCACTTGTCCACCACCCGTTCTGTGAAGAAATTCTTTCTCATGTTTCTCTGAATCATCCTCCTCCAACTTCATCCCATGCCTCTAGTCCTGAAACATCTTTTTCGCTTAAAAATAGTGTTTTCCTGCACCTGTTCCTCCCTGTAAGATACTTGTATCTCTCATATCCTCTCTCCTCCTCCTCTCCTCCAGGGAGTACATGTTCAGTTCCTTCAACCTGTCTTCATAGGACTTGTGATGCAACCCATGCACCATCTTTGTTGCCTTCTCTGAACCTCTCTACCCTGTCTATGTCCTTACGTGGTATGGTCTCCAGGACTGTACACTGTACTCCAGGTGGGGCCTCACTAGTGTCTTGTATAGCGGAATTATGACCTCCCTTTCCTGCTGGTGATGCCCCTGCCTATACATCCCAGCATCCTATTTGCTTTACCTGATGCCTTGTCACACTGTTTCCTACCTTGGAGGTCTCAGAGATGACAACCCCAAGATCCCTTTCCTGCTTGGTGCATGCTATACCCTCACCCCCAACTGATATATTGTGCCAGGGTTTTGTGCCCATATGCATTATCTTGCACTTCTTTGCATTGAATTTCAACTGCCAAACCCTGACCATTCTTCAAGTTTCTGCGGTCCCTTCTCATTCTGTCTACACCCTCTGGTGTGTCTATTCTGTTACAGAGCTTTGTGTCATCAGCGAACAGTGAAATTCTGCCTTCTAGATCCTGTGCAATGTCACTGATGAAGATGTTGAATAGAACCGGTCCCAGCACTGATCCCTGTGGTACCTCACTGGTTACTCTTCCTCTGTGGAGTGACAGCCATTTACCACCACCCTCTGTGTCCTGCCACCCAGCCAGTTACCTACCCACCACACTACTGTCCTGCCCACCCATATTCCCCAGTTTGTGTAATAGTCTTCATGTGGCACAGTGTCAAAGGCCTTGCTGAAGTCCAGATAGGCCATGTCCACTGCCCTCCCCTGATCCACCTCCCTAGTCACCCAGTCAAAAATTCAATGAGGTTGGTCTGACATGACCTCCCCTGGTGAAACCATGCTGTCTTGGGTCCTGTAGTCCATTGACAACCAGATGTTCCACCAATCTCTCCTTCAGTAGTGCTTCCATGATCTTCCACTACCGAGGTGTGAGGCTGACTAGTCTGTAGTTCCCTGCTTCTCTTTGTTCCCACTTTTGTATAAGGGGACTACATCTGCTGTCCTCCAGTCTTTGGGTACCTCCGTTTCCAGTGATTGGCTGAACAGGATAGCCAGAGGTTCAGCCACCACCTCTTAGTTCTTTAGGACCTTGGGTGAACCCATCTGGCCCCATTGCTATATCAGCTCTTATTACTTCCAGTTCCTTCAGGACCCTTTCTCGTAAAGGGACTTGTGTCCATTTCTGCACCATTTCTCACCCCTTGTACTCCCTTCAGACCCATTACCCCCTCTTCCTTAGTACAGACTGAGCAGAAATACCTGTTCAATATGTCAGCTTTATTGTTGTCATCCTCCACGCTGCTCCCATCCTCCCTTCAGTCTCACTATCCTCCCTTTGTCTTTCTTTTTTCACTTATGTACCTGTAAAAGGTTTTGTCCCTTACCCACTGATTTTGCAATGTGTTCTTCTGTCTGAGCTTTGGCTTACCTTACTGACTTCCTGCCTCCCTTTGTTTCTCCTGGTACTTCTCCTATCCCTTCTGCCTGTGTCTTTTGTATTGCCTGAATGCAATCTTTTGGCTTTCACTTTCTTTGCTACCTCTTTGGAAAACCATAATGGTCTCTCTTCTTTTCCTCTTGCTAACCTGCTTAATGCATAATTCTGTTGTTCTTATAATCCCCATTTTAAATACTACCCACTGTTCCTCAACCCTGATTCCTGTCCCATTCCTAACGCCTCTTTCAAGTATCTCCCATTTTCCCAAAGTTTGCCCCTAAAATCCAGGATACGTGTTTTGTGTGGTTTGGTTCTCTCTTTCTGTGATTTCAAACCACAATGACTGGTGGTCACTGTTACCCAGGTGCTCCCCACTGTTACCCCCATCACACTGTCCCCGCTTGTAGGCACAAGGTCCAGTATTGCCTTCTGCCGAGTTGGTTCCATGACCAGTTGCTTGAGGAAGGCACCCTGAAGGAGTCCAGGATAAATCTGCTCCTAGTTGATGCTGCTGCTGGGATGCTCCAGTCCACGCCTGGTATATTGAAGCCTCCAATCAGTACTACCTCACCCTTGTCTGCCATCCTTGGATGGCTAGCATCAGCTCCTGTTTCTTCCTCCTGGGCTGGTGGTCTATAGACCACACCTGTCTGGATGGCTGGCCCCATTTTCCTTTCCAGCTTAACCCACAGTATCTCCCCATTTGTTCCTCCTGGATCTGTGTGGCCATTATGTCATTTTTCATATAGTGCCACCCTCCTCCCTTCCTGCCTGCTCTGTCTCTTCTGAATATGTTGTAGCCAGGTATGGCCATCTCCCAGTCATGGTTATCATTACACCAGGTTTCAGTGATGGCCACAATGTCCAGGTCTGACTGTACCATGACAGCCTCCAGATCTTCCATCTTGTTGCTAAGGCTCCTGGCATTTGCACATGGCTTTCCATGATTTGACCTCCTAGACTGCTTCACTGTTCTACTCCAGCCCTTCCTTGGTTGTCATTTATCCCTGGTTCTCCTTGCTGTTTGCCCTTCTGCTGAATTTTGCCCTTTTCTGCTTATCCACCTTTTGGACACTAATCTCCATCTATTGCACACTGCTTTGCAGAGATAGCCACCCTCTGGTTCACTGGTTCCACTACTAGCTGTGGGGTGAGCAAGTAGGTACCGTCCTTGCTGGCCTGCCACCCCTATGCTAGTTTAAATGCTTGTCAATGTAGCATTTAAACTTATCATTGAGTCTTGGATTCCCTCCAGGATGGATGCAGGCCGTCAGGCTTGAACAAACCTCCATCCCTCCAGGTGGGTCCCCAGTCACCAATTAATCCAAACCCTTCCTCCACAGCACCAGTTCTTCAACCATGAGTTAAAGTTCCTGGTGCATGCACTCTATGCTCTCCTTGCCTCTCACAGGTAGTACTCTGAGAAAGTGACAGAAGTAGCTACTTGCTTGAGACCCTCCCAGTTTCCTAAACTCTTCCTGAACTCCTTTGGCTCCCCATTTGCCAAGTCATTAGTACCTAGGTGGATAATGACATCCAGCTCACCCTCCGTCTTGCCTTCCCAGTGATCCCCAGTATCTTCCTTCCATCCCTCCATGCCGTGGCACCTGGTGAGCACCTCACCTCCCTGTCCTCCCCTCCTGTGTTCCTAGCTGGATCCCTCTACGAGGAGTCCCCACCAGGATTCGTTTCTCCTCCTCCTCTGGGGTCCACTGCTTTCCCCACTGAGGTCACCTCCTTGCCTAACCTCCACATCCTTTCCTTCCACTTCCCTGGGTACCTCTATTTGGTTGTCCTCATTTGCCAGTGTGGCATATGAGTTCTTGAGAGGAATAGGATCTGGGATGTGCCTCTGCCTGACTGCTCTAACCCTCCCTGAGCCCACTGTCATCCAAGTGCTCCTCGTTCTCGGCATCCTTTGAGGCAGCTGCATTGGACTGGGTGGTCCCTGGATAGGGGTGATGGTACTCCTGACCCAGTTTACTTCCGCTCTGAGTCTGGCTACCTCATCCCGCAGTCCAGAGAGATGCATGCAGATAGGGCAGCACCTCAGTGTCCAGAAGGTCTGCCTGAATATGGCTGCCCCACAGCCACTGCATTGCACCACTCCCACATTATACTGCAATTCCACTACTTCTCTGCTACTGAAGCTCTCTTAGTTCTCTTTTTTTATTTACAGTACTAAAATCCTGTAACTGATCGTCAGATATATATATATTTTTTAAGGAAAAAGAAACCAATAAATAAATAAATGAGTCAAAACACTTGTCGTGCTGAGGGTGGTCTTCCCCATATGCCCCTCCTACTTCACACCTCTTACTATACCCTGTGTTTAGCTCTTGTCAATCAGATTTATCAGGGCATATAATTAAGAGTTGGGGGAAGGGGTTGGAGGACAATTAACACCCTTCACCCAGCTACAGGACAGTCAGACAAGCCAAGATAACATTTGCAGCAATTAAAGACAGCACAGAATTACACCACCACTATGTTTTAAATTTTCAACAGCCCAAAAACAATTATAAGTAAAGACAACACAGAAAGAAAGTATAGTGCCACTACAAGCCTACAATCTAAGTTTAAAAGAAAAATACCAATTACCAGTTACTCTAAAGCACTGAATTGAATATGTTTCCTTCCTTCACCTTCTGGCTTCTTCTGAGCTGGAACGATCCACCACTTGAGAGCGTTCCACATTTCCTGGGTCACTGTCATTGGCTGATCCAAAGGACCGGAGTGCTGTGACCATTGGCTGGCCAGTCCCCACTGTAGGGAACGCATGTGCCAACAGGCCCAACGGACCACACTGGTGCAGGCTGCCATGAGGCCCAGGAGGCGCAGGAAGTCCCGGGCAGGGCGCAATTGCCCAACCTTAAATGATTGGGCAAAGGAGGAAAGATCCTCAGCCCTGTCCGCCGGGAGCCGTGCTCTGACTCACAGAGAGTCGAGCTCTGCCCCGATGAATTGGATCACCTGCTTTGGCATGAGTTCCGACTTGGCCTCGTTGATGAGAAGGCCAACTTGAGAGCAAACCTGGAGGGCCAAATCCCTGGACCGCTTCACCTCCAGTCTGGAGGAGGCCGCAATCAGCCAGTCGTCCAGGTAGGGATACACCCGGACCCTTCAGCGCCACAGGAATGCTGTCACCACTGTCATGCATTTGGTGAAGACCCTGGGAGCTAGAGAAAGGCCGAAGAGCACGGCCCGGAACTCGTAAAAGGACCCCTCTGCTCTGAAGTGGAGGAATCACTGGTGGGACGGACGGATTGGGACATGAAAGAATGCGTCCTGGAGGTCCAGAGAAAAGAACCACATGCCTCGTTCCAAGGATAGAATGATCTGAGCCAGAGTGACCATCCTGAAGGTTCAAGACCTTAGGAACCTGTTCAGGTCATGCAAGTCTAGAATGAGGCTCCAGCCCCCCGTCCATTTCGGGACCAGGAAGTACCTGGACATAAACCCTGGGTCTAGTGGAGAATCTGTCACCTTCCTGATCACCTCCTTCTGGAGGAGCAGGGCAATGGCTCGAAGGGCCGACAGAGAGGCTGTGGACCCCATAACCCCCCCGTGGGGTGACAGCTCGGAAGGGCGGGTCCTGCTCGGATTCCAGAGGCAGACCCTTTCCTACCACCTCCAACACCCAATGGTCCGTGGTGATAGCAGACCAGGCGGAAAGAAAGTGGTGGAGTCGTCCCCCCACGGGCAGAACCCAGGGGGAAGCGACGCGGCTTGGGGCGGCACCCCTCAACCCGTCACTGGGCAGGCTTGGAGGAAGTACCGGCCGAGGGACCTCCTAGGCCTTTTCCTCCTGGCTTCCTGCTGGAGGAACCTGCAGGCTTGGCTTTGGGGTGCCAAGTGCGAGCCTGTTGGCCCTGATGCTGGTGTTGCTGGGTCAGATGTGCCGTAGGGGCAGAAGGGCGAAAGGACTTATGCTGCTGTCAGCGGTCTTTGTCCTTCTGGGCAGACATGACTGAGTCCAAGGTGGCATTAGACTTCTCAATTCTCTGGAGGTGGCCTTCCACCCCGGGCCCGAACAAGTCGGTACCCAGGAAGGGGACGTCTGCCAACTTGTGCTGGGTATCCGCCGTGAAGGTGGAGATCCGCAGTCAAGATCTGTGGTGCATGGCCACTGCGGCCGCTACTGACCGGGCACAGGAGTCTCCAATATTGAGAGTTGTTTGGAGCTGCTGTTTTACCACTGCCCTTCCCTGATCCCGCACCTGCTTGACCGTAGTCTGCTGGTCAGCCGGGAGATGAGGGATCACCTCATCCAGGGAGCCCATAAGGGCGTGGGAGAAGTGCACCATCAGTACGGCCGAACTGGCCTGACGGAGGCCAAGGGAAGACGCAGCATACACTTTACGCCTGGCATAGTCCAGCTTTTTGGACTCTTTGTCCGGGGGCTTGTCCACATCTCTGGCGTTCCCGAAATGCCGGAAAACGCTATCGGTAACCAACCCCTCGGCAGAGGGGTGCTCCGAGAAATCGGACAGTGACCCGGTAGGGACCGCGTACTTCCTGGCCATCCAGGCCGAAGGAGCAGGACAAGAAGCTGGCCACTGCCATAACTCCAAGGCTGGGCCAACAATGGCTTCAGCCACTGGAAAAGCCTCCGTGGGAGAATCCCCTTGGTCCAGTATCTCCGTAGGGGCTACTTGGCCCACATGGATACGGGCTCGAGCTGCATCCCAGTGGACTCCGAGATGAGCTGAAGCAGACCCATGAACGAGGATGGGCTCTCGTCCAACTGTCCCCCAGATGACTCCAGGTCAAGGGGCCTGGAGAACAGGGAGTCGTCGTCAGACTCCGAGGAGTCTGCGAAGAGCTGCCTATGGCCTGAGCCACCCTCCACCTGCCCAGGACGGTCGGGAGTGAGGGTGACTGACAACCGGTGAGGCAGTCCCTGACCCGACCGAGAATCCTTGGTTGGAGCCCCCGATTTCGGTTGTGGAGGCAGGGGTTCCACCACAATCGGTGGGGCAGCTGATTTTTGCTGAACAACCGGCACCGGTTTGGGGACCTTGACCACCACGAGGGGTTGTTTCGGCCTTTCTGATGACAGCCACTTAATGGCCGGGGAAGGTGACAGCGTCGGCTTGTTCCCGGTCAGAAGGAGCTACTGCCACATTAAGTCCTCGTAGCGTCGATGCAATTTGCGCCGAAGCCTCTCCTCCTCAGAGGAGGAAGACGAGGACGAGCGGCGCCGCCGCTTTCCTCGGTGCCGAGACCAAGACCGCTGGTGTCGGCGGGATCGGCTAGCCCGAGAAGAGGTCCGAGACCGAGACTGTCGGTGTTTCCTAGGGTGGGTCTGGGAGGGAGCAGGGGAAACCCGTTCCTCTCTCGGCTCAGGAGCCTTAACCGGGGACTCCGGCACAGGAGGAGCAGGCAAGTCCTCAGTTTCCACCAGGGGAACCGGTGAAGAAGGGTTGTCGGCTTCTCCAGTTGACATCCCATCCGACGGGTCGAGAAAAATCTTGACCGCGTCGATGGGTGTCTCGGCCGGCTGACCAGACGGGGACACCGTGAAGCCAGCGGCCTTAGCCGCAACCTCGACCGAAGTCGAGTGTCGACTGTCCGTGGAGGGGGACCTCTCCTGCTCCCACAAACGTCGACGGTGGGACTTACCCTTCGAGACCTTCTTCTTGGACCGAGAGGAGTGTGCAGATGGCCCCTCACCTTTCGTGGAGAGGGATTGGCAAAGCTCCTTGAAAGACGCTGTATAGGAGGATCCCAAGGAGAGCGGGATAAATGCTGCAACCAAGGATGATGAAGATGCAGCCTGGGCCCGCCTCCTCTTCGGGGGCAATCATCTGCTCGAGTTGCTCAGCTGAGCCAGCCGCCACGGAAACCACCCAACGAGCCTCCCTGGACTTCACCGGCGAATAACGTTTTTCGGGGTGCCCAAGTTGGAGCCGGGCAGCCCCGTCTTCAAGGATGTTTGCCGAAAGAGACCTGCACAACTCGCAGGCCTGCAGATCGTGGTCAAGCCCAAGGCAGTAGATGCACTTCGAGTGCAGATCGGTCCTAGACATCTTCTGTCCGCATGGGCACCGCCGAAAACCGGGAGTCGATTTGTCCATTGCAGCCACGAAGGAAGAAGCAGACCGAAGCCTAGAGAACTTTAATATTATTTTCGGGTGAACCAAAAAGTTTGGATCCAGTCTAAACGCAGAGCGCTAAGGAGGGAACCTGAGCTTCCAAGCGGTAAGGAAGATCTGTGGTCATGGGGCAGAGCCGAGAGTTTTGCCACCCGGATGGGTGGGAGAGAAGCCAGCTTGAAGACCTTCCAGCAAGATTTAAAGCAGCAAGGAACCTGCCAGACAGTGCAGATGAACAACATATCCATGTCCCTAGAACGAAGGAATTTGCAGTGGTAAGGGCATATGGGGATATGCAGGTAAGAATCCTGCATATCCAAAGCTCACAGCCACAGTCCCTGCTGAAGAAGAGGCAGAAGGCCCTGCAAGAAGAGCATTCTGAAGCGTTTGTACTCCACGAACACGTTCAGGGAACTGAGGTCTAAAATAGGCCTCACATCTCCTGTTTTCTTTGGAACTAGAAAGAAATGGGAATAGTAACCCGTCCCCCAAAGATGGCTGGGAACTGGTTCTATCGCCGCCTTCGAGAGAAAGGAGGTGATTTCTTCTAGGACCAGAGGAAGATGTTCCAGGGAGTAAGATGACTTGGGGAGTGGTCTTTGGGGCGGTTTCTGTAGAAACCCTATTGAGTGTCCACCAGCAATCAGCTGGAGCACCCAAGCATATGACGTTATCCTCTCCCAACCCGGTAGATGGAAGGAGAAGCTCCCCACTACTGGTTCCTCTGGTGCCTCAAAAGACCGTGGAGAGGCAAGGAGTCAGAAGGTCTGGGGCAGCACAGCGGCCGAGGCTCCCATGGCTTTTTTGGGAGGGGGAGTCTTGGTTGCTGGAGGGGCCTGACGCTTGTTGGCCCGTTTGCCCTGTGGTTTTGGTTTCTGTCGGTTACGTCGACAAAAAGGGCGCCGCTGCCCCGAGGGGGTCTGTACAAAGAGTCCATGGACTTGAGCGCAGTGCCCCTCTCTTGCAGGTCAGTAATGATGTCCTTGATATCACCGGCGAACCAGCACCGAACCCCTGAAGGACGCATCCTGAATAGCGGATTGCACTTCAGAGACCAATCCTGACACGCGGAGCCAGGCATGACGCTGAAGACCCATGGTAACAGCCGAGCACCATCGAGCTGCATCCACTGCATCGTAAGTGGCACGAAGCATGTGCCGACTGGCCAAACAAGCAGAATGGACAAGATCTGCCCGCTTCTTGTTTTGTCTGAGACTCAGGAAGGGAGTCTAACTTTGATTCCACCTGACTAAGGATGGTCTTCTGGTAATCCCCCATATGAGCTACATAAATTAGGGCCCTAATACCCAGGGTAGAAGACGCATAGCCCTTCCTCCCATATTGGTCCAGAAGCCAAGACTCCTTGTCAGGCAGAGATGAGCTGAGATGTTTGGGATTAGCGGAGTGGGCGTGAGCGGCGCTAATCACGACTGAGTCCGCTTTGGGGTGTAGATTCAAGGAATCTACTCCCTCAGGAAAATGGTATAGCCTATCTGCCTTCCTCGGAAAGGGGCTAACATGGATGGTTGCTTCCAAATAGTGGAAACAAGGTCCACATGAGGCTCTATCCAGGGTGGAATCAATGTAGGAGCGGTCTTGGGCAGATCCAAGTGGGCAGCGAGCTACTTATGCTGTTTATCTGGCTCCAGAGATTGCCACTGATGAACTTCTTGGATCTTTCTCAGTAGCTCCAGAAAAGAAGGATCCTCTGGAGTAGACTTTGGAGGGGTCCTTGGCCTAGGTCAGTCTGGTGTACGAGGCTCGTCATCCGGGTCAAAGCATCCCCCTGAGTCCGAGTCAGAGGTTTCCGATGTAGAACAGGAAGACTCCTCCCAACACGGATGAGGGACGGTCCCTTTGGGAAGCCCTCTGAAACACGTATTCTCCCCACCCATGGTGCCCGAGGGTTCAACTCTGGTGTCAGGTAAGGGGGAAGGAGTCTCTGGCGTAGGGGATCCTGCACAAGGTCGGGCACCGGGAGATGGCTCTCTACCTCCCTGGTGAGTTGAGCCTTGGCCTCTGCCCACCAGACAGCTAGAGTTTCCTTTAAGTTCGCCAGTGGCTGGGGTGTGGGTGGTGGAGGAGAAGGAGGAGGGAGATACGGATATTGAGGGTATCCATATATCGAGTATCAATAATCCGACGGTGGGAAGTCCATCGTCGGGTATTGAGGCGCCAGGTACTGCAACGTCGGATAAAGCGGTGTTGGATACTGTGGAGCCAGGTAAGACAGCACCGGGTTTTGTGGTGTTAGATACCCGGGTGCCAGGGGCTCTGATGGAGCAGAGGAACCTGGCAGAGGCCCACCTAGCGGGCGAGGTAAAGGTGGCCCCGCAGGCGTCGAGCCTGGCGTGGGTGTGCCATCTGGTAGGGGGACGTAGGCTGGCGTCGGGTAAGCTGGCTTCGGAGGATCTGGCATCAGGGTGTCTGGCCCAGTAGGGAGGGCCCTGATGGCAGCGTATCCAAGTCCTCCATGATGACCGAGGAAGGAGGGTTGGAATCCCTGGGGTTCAGCAGAGGAGACGCAGGGACCTCAGAGGGCAACACCAAGGGTTGCGGGGAGCCTGAAGCGTTGGACTGGTCGAAGGGGTCTCACGCATGTTCCTTGGCTGGGCAGTCATCAGAGGGGCCGACACTCAGCCTACCAGCCAGATCTGGGCAGGCATCAGAGGAGCTAGCGTCCAACTTATCGGATCCCTTGCTCGAAGGAGGCCACGCTGGAGATGTGGCCCTGTCGGATGAAAGAGCTTCTGTGCGCCCTCCTGAAGGAGCAAGTGACATACCAGTCTTGTCCAGGAGGACGTCGGTGGCACCAGCATCCGACTTAGTAGACCCGCTCGAACCTGAGGGCTGTGTGGAAGCGGCCTTCCAGGGAGCGGAGGCCTCCTTTACCCTGGAGGTACCTGAGGGGCCTGAGCACGAGCTCGACGGGAGGGGTGACACCTTCTTGGACACTGCCAAGACGGTTGTCTTGGAGTGGTCCCCCGGAAGGGATGTTACCTTCAGAACTGTGACTCCAGCTGGAGTTGCGGAGGCCGTGGAGGTCGAATCCCGGTCCCAGTGCTTCTCCTTCTTCTTTTTGTGGCCTTCGGGGAAAGTGGATGCCTGCCTCAACTTTTTCAACTCCTTTTCCATGGATGCCACTTTTTCCTTCAAAATATGGGCCTCCAAGGACTGCTGCCTCAGTTTTCGGGTAGCTGAATTAAATTTCTGGCAGTGCTGGCACTTCTCCACAGGATGATCCATTCCTAGGCAGAAGAGGCACAGGGAGTGGCCGTCCTTATGCGGCAGTTGGGAACCGCATGAGTTGCATTTAGTTTTATGCGATTCGGAAGGCATCGAGGATGACATACACGGTGTATTAATAGAGAAAATATTTAAAAAAAAGGTCAAAAAGTTTGAAAACTGAACCGACGGAAGACTGACGAGCACTGAACTCTACTGCAAGGAACTTTCACAAGTTGACGGCGGGAAAAGAACTGGAATGTGGGTGTGGGGGACCGCCCCTTTAGACTGACGTCCCATGATGTCTATCACCTGATGTGGGGACAGTCCCCTGCTAGAGACTGCTAGCTAGAAATTTTTCCGTGGGGTCCTGACGCCTGCCGGGTCAGTCCTATATGTAAATACCTACTGCAAGAACCCTCTCGAAGAAAGATCTAAGGATGGGGGTGGTCTACAGACTGCCTTCCCAGGATGAGAAACTAGACAGGGTATTGAGGTCTCAGATCATGGATATGTCCAGCAGGGGGAAGTAGTAATACTGGGGGATTCCAATCTATCTGGGGTGGACTGGAAAATCACTACCTCCTGCACTAGGGAACAAGTATTGCTGGATGCCTTCCAGCATGCTTCCTTGACTCAGGGGGCCACAGAGTCCACTAGGGAGACGGTCATCCTGGATCTGGTCCTGTCCAACTGTGCACATGTTCAGGATGTAAAGGTGGATGTGCCACTTGCAGGAAGCGACCACTACATGGTGTGGCTCTATCCTGGACAGAAGAATGCTCAGAATCAAGACAAGGGTCTTGAGACTTTCACAGGGCTGACTTTGATAGGATTAGACAAGTTCTCAAAGGACACCTTGTTCAGATCAGAGTGAGGAAGGATGTAGAACAGAAATGGACCATAATAAAGAAGGGATTGATGAAGGCCACTAGTGAGTGTGCCAAAATCAAAAGTAAGAAAGCTGAGGCAAAAATCCCCAGTTCATTCACCAAGGAGGTGGAAAAAGAGGTGGGGACAAGATGGCAGCCTTTAGAAAGTACAAGCATTCTCAGAAGGAGGAGGATAGGGTGGTCTACACTACTATGGCATAACAGGTGAGTAGGGTAGTAAAAGAGGCAATGGTCACGAGAGAGGCATGTTGTTGAGGCACAGGTCAGGAAGCAAAATAAAAATAAAACATTTTCAGTATAATGATTTACAAAGGCAGGACAACAGAGAAAACTAAGTCCTTCTTCTGAGGGTATCTCTTAATGTTAAGCTTCAGTCTCTCACTCTCCTTGTCTCTCTAACAAATGCATTGCTGCTCTTTTTATAAGTCTTTGGGAACTCGTTATGATAACCTGCTTCTCACAGAATGTTCATGTAAGTTTACAGAATGTTCTTGTCAGTTTCATTCCTTGCAGGTGCAGCAAAACAATACATGATGACCCAGAACTGACCTCTTGTTAAGAACTCTGCAAAAGGCTTAAAAACTTTATTTCAGGTTAACCCCTTGAGTTCCAAACAGCTTTGCAATCATTTCTTTTTTTTAAACTTTATATTTTTATTTTATCTTGTATGCATACACACATATAAATTTGCATATCCAGGACAACTATAATTCATATAAAATCCTTTTGGAGAGAAACATTTCTCCTTAATATATAGGAAATACATGCATCCTTGATACAGTGATACCACAGTGAGGGACTACTAAATATTTAAAATTTCTGACGCAATATCAAAATCTTAAGCTGTAACATTTAGACCCAAGAGCAGTATGACATTTCCAGCAATACTCAAGTCCCCCCCCCAAAAAAAAGAGTCCCATATAGCCCATACCCTACAGAAGGCTCATTGTGTCATACTTTAAGACTAAAAGTCTGAAAATAAACATCAAATTAGTTCCCAGGACAGCAATCTCTTACTACAAGCATAGGTAAAGCAAACATGTGTTTCAAGAATCAGAAAATAACCTTTTTAGGTCCATCCAAGTATTCACTTTAAATTTCAGATTAAAACTTAGAAGCCCCCATGTATATATTTAATCGTTGAGTAACCCCAGCTACATGAAAGCACAGGAGAGACAGAAGAGAGCATCATTATCCAACCCAAAACTTGTAGTATGTACTACATTTAAAACTGCAATACCCAATTAACAAAAGAGGGGGATCCTTTTACTCTCTAATCTGATTATACGTTACATTTTCTAAGAAAAAGTCAGTCTTCTGTATCAGATTCCGATTCCTCTCCTTCTCGTTTTTTTCTCCGATCGGCAGCAAAACGAGAGGCCCATTTCCCTACTTTACTGGGGTCAGAGAAGTGCCAAACTTTTCCTCCATATACGATATGCAACCTTGCAGGAAATACCATCATGTGGATAATGGAGGCGTCTCGTAGCAGTTTTCTTACACCGTCAAACTTTTTTCTTCTCATTCGAGTCGCATAACTCAGGTCTGGAAACAGGTATATTCTCCGGTCATCTTCCATTATTTGTCCTGATTTTCTGGCCAACTGAAGAACTCTGTCCCTGGACCCAGTACCATCTGTGACCAGAAGAAATGTTCGTGGTTTCTCCAGATCTTCCCGATAGTCTCGTGGAGTAATTCGGTAGGCTTTTTGAAAGTTTATATTTAAACTCTGGCCCTCCGGCAACAATTTTGAGTTAAGCCACTCCCGAATGAACATAAGTGAGTGATCCCCCTCGATTCCCTCGGGCAACCCTAGGATTCTGAGATGTGCTGATCTGGCTTGATTTTCTAAGGTTTCAAGCCTAGCCTGCATGTGGTGGTTCTCTTTCACAAGAAGAGTCCAGGAGGCCGTGGCTGATTCAGCTTGTCTTTTTGCATCTCCAACCTCCTGCTGGGTCCCTTCCACTGATTTCTCCACGATTGTGACCCTGTTAGCAAATGAGTCCAGCTTGGAATTTAGGTCGGCGACTGAGGTTATCAGCCTCTGGAGCTTGATGCAATCGAGGACACAGTTTCCTCAGGCTCCCTCTGGGATATGGCCTGTTCCTTGGTTCCAACTCTTGCCGCATGTAAAACTCCAGACGATTTAGCGCTCGCATTTCCAGCTCTATCTTTTCTGGGGTTGCCCATTTTAGGTTTTCTGGGTTCCTCTGTCGAACTGTTGTATTTGTTTTTTGAATGGAGAACTGTAAAATGTATATTTTATGCAATTCTATTTGATTATTTTCAGAGCTGCTGAAAGTTGCTGCCTGTCAGCTCAGGCTCCAGAGCCCCCAGCTTTGCAATCATTTCAACAGTATAACTGTATACAGTTTTAAACAAAGGGATCCCAGTATCAGTGACATTTCCATATGAAGATTTACATATATTTTTATACCCGCAGATATGTACGGGGGAAGAAAAGACAGAAATAGCAAGGGAAGGCAGCGAGATAGTGAGAGGCGGAGAATTGCGAAACCGTTGGAGTGATCAGTTCCTAGGTCTCACAAGAACATTTGGTTGTGCAACCAGACAGAGAAGAGACAGAAAAGGAGAGGACAGAACAGACTCTCGAGTACCACTCTTTCTGCATAACAAATGGGGCAGGGCCTTATTCAACCCTGTCACAAGGCACAGCTAGCCCAGGAGGTAAAAGCGGATGAGAAGGCCTTTTTCTGGTGTATAAGGGAACAGAGAAACAAAGGAAGTGACTGTCAGGATAAAAAAGGAGGGGGGAGTTGGGAAGAGGGTAGAGAAAAAAGGCAGAGGTGCTTAATGGGTACTTCTTTTCAGTCTTTTCTCAGAAGGACAGACAGACCAGTACCATCAGTGAGTGGGGGGTGGTGGTGACTGGGAGGGGTGAAGTAAAAAATGGTGCAATTCAAGCCAACTGGGTACTCAAGGGCTTAAGGTCCCTAAAGGTGGACAAATCACCAGGGCCAGAAGGCATGCACCCAAAGGTCCTTAGAGAACTGCCAGAGGTTTTGGCATGTCCCCTGACAGACCTGTTTAACACGTCTCTGGAGTTCAGAAATGTGCCCCAGGACTGGAGAATGGCGCATGTGGTGCCTCTCCATAAAAGTGGGCTAAGGGATGAATCAGGGAGGTATAGAGCAGTCAGCCTTACTTCAATAGTGGGTAAGTTGATGAAGACCCTCTTGAGAGAGAGAGAGAGACATGATCACCTTTTTGGAAGAACATGAGCTCCACAACGAGAGGCAGCAGGGTTTGTGTCGGGGAGGTCTTGCCAAACTAATGTAATTGACTTCTTCAATTGGATCACTAGGACAAAGGACAAGGGCAAGGCAGCTAATGTTCTGTATCTGTACTTCAGCAAGCCCTTCGACTAGGAGCCTCACAGGAGACTGGTCAGGAAGCTGGAGGACCTGGGTGTGGGGGCTAAGCTGGCGGGATGCATCAGACGCTGCTTGCAGGACAGAAGCCATAGGGTGGTAGTTGGGGGAGAATTCTCAGAAGAAAGGCCTGTGACTAGTGGGGTCCCACAGAGCTCGGTGCTCGGTCCAATATTAACATCTTCATATGTGACATCATGGATGGGATCAAGGGTAAAATCTGCCTGTTCGTGGAGAACACTAAGCTCTGTGGGAGGAAGACAGAAACTCATAGAGGACCTGGCTAGGTTAGAGAAGTGGTCTGACATTTGGCAGCTGGAGTTCAATGCTAAAAAGTGTAAAGTTATGCACTCGGAGGCAAAGAATCCGGGGACCAAATACTGGTGGATCGGATGCAGGTAACCATGTCAGAGGAAGAAAAAGGTCTGGAAACAATAATCACAAGTGACCTGAAAACACACTGCCAACTGCAAGAGAGCAGCAGCCAAAGCAAACTGGATGCTGGGCTACATAGCCAGGGGAATTACCAACAGGAAGGTGGAAGTCATTCTACTGCTGTACAGGTCACTTATAAGACCACACCCAGAGTACAGTGTGCAGTTTTGGTGCCCATATCTTAAGAAGGATAATAACTTGCTGGAGATGGTCTAGAGAACGGCAACCAAGATGATCCCGGGCCAGCAGGGCCACAGCTATAAGAAGAGGCTCAGCAAGCTCAACATTTACTCTCTTGAGGAAAGAAGGGAGAGGGGAGACATGATTGAGACCCTGAAGTATCTTAAGGGTGACTAACAAGGTGAACACTGTGGACCTCTTTAGCCTTAGCAGGAACAAGATCACTAGGGGGCACAACCTAAAACTTGAAGAAGAAGAAAGGAGGTGGTGATGCCACTGTACAAATCATCAGTGAGCTCTCATCTGGAGTACTGTATCCAGTACTGGAGGACACATCTCTGAAAGGACATAGACAGGGTAGAGGCAATTCAGAAATTGGTAACAAAAATGGTGCAGGGCCTGCACCAAAAGTCATATGAGGAGAGACTGGAGGACCTCAATATGTATACCCTGCGGGGGATATGACAGAGACCATCAAATATCTCAAAGGCATAAATAAGGTACAGGAGGGTAGCATCTTTCAGAAAAAGAGATGTTCTACAATAAGAGATCATGACATGATGAGGGGGTAGACTAAGGGGCGATGTGAGGAGGTATTTCTTCACAAAAAGGGCAGTGGATGCATAGAACAGCCTCCCAGCGGAGGTGGTGGGGCAAATTCGGTAGGGGAATGCAAAAATGCATGAGATAGGCATAGGAGAATCCTAGCGATAGTAAAGCGAACAAAGCTGGAGATTAAGTATGGTCTGTGGTGTTTACAGCAGGTACAGAAAATGGGCAGACTGGGTGGGCCTAGAGGTTCTTATCTGCCGTCAATTTCTATGCATGTTTCTATGGTTGGGGGGGGGGGGGAGAAGGTTCAGAAGGAAGATGAGGAGGCACTTTTTTTACCGAGACGGTGGTGGCCAAATGGAATGAGCTGCCAAAGGAGGTGATATCCCTAAAAATGGACAGCTTCAAGAGGGGATGGGACATGGTGAGGAAAAACGTTGCGGGTAGAAGGGGGATGAGTGGGGGGAGGGGCAGTTTCCTTTGTAAATGAAAAGGGAGCTACACAATTGAACAGACTAGATAGACTAGAAGACCTTTATCTGCTGGAATGTTTGATGCTCATATGTTGTTTACTATGTATTAGACCTATGTGTATCTGCATGACTCATTATGTTTGCTTGCATGCGATGCAAAACATAGTCTCCTGCTCTGATTTGTAGGTGCCATCCCTTCCAATGCCCTGCTCCTTTTGCAGGTGCAGCCTCACCGCACCAGTGAATGTCAGAGCTGTCTATGACAGCAGTTCAGATGCAGTGGCGTACAGTTGAAAGCAAATGACCGCTACAATCAGTGGTGGTAACGTCAGCAGTATGCAAATTGCCTACATGTCACCACTGAAACCAAACTGCTGTCATAGGCAGCTCATCCGTCATTGATAAATGCTTGTTTGTATTTTGCAATGTGTAATGTAAGTACTCTGTAGTATTACCTTACTCTCTTAACCCCCACCCCTACAGGTCACAACTGGAAAAAAGCCCTGTGCTCTGTGTGCTTATATGGTAAAATGGTAGGGAATGCAAAAATGCATGTGACAGGCATAGGGGAACCCTAGTGATAGCAAAGAGAACAACGCTGGAGATCAAGTAGGGTCTGTGGTGTTTGCAGCAGGTAGAGAAAATGGGCAGGCAGTGTAGCCTAATTAGAGCAACAAGTTGTGAATGAGCTTGGTATATCCAGCAGACAGACCTGGGTTTGACTCCCACAACCTCCACTTGCATACTGTGTGACTCTGAGCAAGTCACTTAACCTCCCCAGTGTTCCCGGGTCACCCCTGGAAAAAGGCACTTGTGCCTAGTGGGCCTTACCTGGTTACCAAAGAATAAAATACAAAAAATGAACTCTCCTAACCCCCACCCCAGGTCACAATTGGAAACAAGCCCTGTGCTCTGTGTGCTTACATGGTAAAATACATTTTTAATAAATCTCGAAATCATTTGGATATACTTTAAATAGCACATGTAAACAATAAGCAAACACTGCAATTTTCCACACAAAGAAAAGAATAACATCCATCAGTCAACATTTCATTTAATTTTCTCTTTATCTGAATAGTTTTACACCATTTGCATGAACTGAAATGATTAATCATACAACAAAAAACCTAATGAACATTTCAAATAGAATTGTAGCTAATGGCTACTGTAAAAGGTTTCCAACCAGGAAGTTACTTTACTTGTAATAATTTGACATACAACAGATCAATTCTGAGTGGCTGAAATGTGTGATGGTGGTACAAAGTGTCCTTTTTATGTTCCTGTTTAAACTGCAGCTCATCAATAGGTAAGCCATGAATTCCACAGCACCTGAACTACTTCTGTTTTCACACTGATCAGTTTTAACTGTTGGATACCCAATCTTACTGTGCCTACCTGCTAGCATTTTGTCATGAGTTGTTTTCATTTTTTATTAAAAAAAAAAAAAAGCACTGAAATAATTTTTTATAGGCAAAATTATGTTGTCAGAGCCTTAAGGCTAACCAATTTACTCCTTTTGCAAAACTCGTAATATTTGCAGAAGAAAGTAGATTAGGATTTGTATCCAAGCCACAGCCTCATCTTTTATAACATGATATCTAATAACATGAAACCAATGGTTGAAAACTACTATATCTGTAATTGTACTTAAATGTGTTTCCTATGGTTTTAGTTTGTCTCATTTCTGGTATTTTAAATGCTTTCAAATAAACCAGTATTTTACCTGGATCTCAGAATCTTCTGATTGTCACAAACTGACTTCACAGTTGCTATGTCTGTGGAATCACAGTCTGTTGTCATGGAAAGGACAGTGAAGTCATCGATAATGCACTCTGAGGTCAGAAAAACCTCACCAGAGCTTTTTACACAGATTCAAAAGATAGAATGGCAAACATGGTTTAAAACTGGGGAAGGACAACTATAAGGTACATTCTTTAGGAAATGCAAAAAATATATGTTTCCATAATTAATACTGAAGTCTTAGACAATTACTTAGGGTAAATCACATAGAGGGCAATATTTTTACACATATTTGGGTGCTTTATAAAGTTCTCAATTTTATTTTGTGAACATCTGCTTTACTCTTTAAAAAGTTCTACTGCCCCTTACTGTAAAAAAAAAAAAAAAATACACTGAATATTATTTCCAGGTACTAAAGAATTTCAAGGTGTTGCCTTAAGATTGTTCTAGCTACAGTGTATTAAAGCATTGTAACAATGGAAAGGGTAATGCTTTCTACGTGATTTCAATGCTGTCACACTATTCCAGCAGAGCCTACAATTATCACAACATGCTGGCCTTCCAACAGTGGTTATTGTCCAAAGAAAAGAAAATAACACTGGTTTGCTTTTAGTACTACAGAGCAATGTGTGATAAAAATGGGCTTGGAAGGAATCAGAGCATGAAAGGAAGTCCAGCAACCTCACAAAAGGGACAGATATATTTTTCAGATTGTTATTTTAAGATAACTAAAGCATTGTTAAATGTTCAAGTAACAGCTACGGTTGGCATTTATTCCCAGAAAGGTCTGCACCTGTGTGCACTTTTCAGTTCAAAATGTTCAACAATGACATTCTATGAAGCTATGAGCATATGGCTATAATTTTGTAAGGTCATGCAAATCTGGGACTACACTTGCAGCAGGGACATCACCTACCACCTTTCTGTTTCAGGTCTGCATGACTCAAGAGTCATGATCATCTCCTCCAAGAAATCATTTTTGGAGTACTGTTTGCAGTTCTGAAGCCCACACTTGAGGAAGGACGGGGCAGGCAGGGTGGAGGCGGTACAGATCATGGTAACCAAAATGACAGAGGGACAACAAAGGACATCCTTCATAAAGAGAAGGAAACAGGGGAGGGAGATATGACAAGAGACATACAAGTACCTCCCCATGGCATAAAATAAGGTAGACTGCAAGGAACTGCCCACACTAAGTGAGAACACAGGCACACAAGGGAACTGAATAAAGCTGGTGTGGGGGTGGTGGAGAAGATTCAGGAAGGATGCCAGGAAATACTTTTTCATGGAGAGTGTGTGTGGAGAGTGCAACAAGCTGCCAAGGGAAGTTGTCTGTGCTTAGCCAGTAGAACGAATCAAACACGTGGAGACAAATATGTGGGACATGTAAGAGTAGACAGGAAGAGGAATGAGGAATGAAGGGGTAAGTGACCATTAGGGCCATCACATCCCACTGTAGATGGAGCTGGGCAGCCTGGGTGGGCCAATGGGCCTTTTTCTGCTGTCAATGTCTATGCTTCTAGGCCAATATAAGTCAGTGGAGAAATCTGGATGTGCTGGGGAGGGGCACAAAAAGCATCAATGGCCACCTCTCTGAATTTCAAGATTTTATTTAAAAGAAGGGGCAGCAGGGACATCTCTGCCACCAAGCAAACATTTCTAAATTACTAGATAACCCAGGAACATATTTACACCATGTCTTGACATGCAGTAATACTCAATACTTAGCTCTAACAAACAGAAGTAAAGGAGATGCAACTCCAACTGTCTGTTAAATTAGTCACAACAATTTCTAGGGGACAGCACAAATAGTTCAGTGGCTTTCAAAGAAATGATCAAGTCTATTTTTTTATGAAAAGGGGTCTAGGACTTCAGCTGTACACCACTAATTGCAGATGTTCTAGAATCACAATGGCTTTCTTAAGACAGTTGAATTTAGTGAAACTGGAAACATTTTTAATGGGTACTTAAATGTAAAATAAACAATATCAATAATTTACCCTTTAGTGCTAAACAGACAACTACCAAATAATGAACACAATCTGTTAAAAAAATATACACATTCTTAGCTGACATAAGTAGGGCTGCCACAGTAGACAGCCCAGTATCATGATCATGAACATTAATATATTACTGTTGTAAGTACAGTACATTATGGCATAACATGGACAAAGAAAGCAAAAGGTTAAGTGATAGGAAGCAAGGTGTAAAAATGTCTTGACAGTTGGTGATCAGGTTGTGACTAAACCAACATACTGTATTAAGTCAACAAAGACTTTGTATTAATTGTAACCATTTGACGCAAATGTACGGGATAGACTGCCAAATCTCAGTCATCGGAGAGTTACCTGTAAACACACTTTTTATTGGATACGTCTGACTTGCAATTGTTATTTGCTCACCTCACTGCTCGATTTTTTACACCTTGTACAAAAATGTGTCACAAAATACATAACAGAAATCTTTGTGACTGTGACTGTTCATACTGTGTTTTATACTTTTCAAGCTGTGATCATCACCTTCTTTATGACGTTGGAAACAGATGCTGACAAGGACAGAAGACGTCACACAGGTAACAAGTGGTCCTATTTCTGTTTCATTGAGAGGTTCAGGTGGTTAGAGCTCGCAGTACTGACAGCAGTGACAAAGCTTAGCAGAATGTACATTCCTTTCAAAATATGAACTTACAATACTGCTATCACTAATTTTTTTTTTACAAAAAATAATGCTTAAAAATCATCACAAATTGTTTATTAAAGTCTGCTTTTGTTTTCATAAAACAAAAATAACACAAAACTGTAATTTACATGATAATATATGACATCTAAAAAATGAAGTATTTTGGTACAATAGTGCGGAAAACAAATTAACAAAATCTTCTAAATGACAAACAATAAAATATATATCCCTAACAATTCAACAAAGTACTGAACAAATTGCAAATACAATTGCAATCTGTTTTTATTTTTCTATATTTCTGTATTTAAAGATACTATCATTTTGAGATATTAAATATATTTTAAAATCAAAAATTGTAAAGTACTGGACTATTTATTTTTGTGTACTGTGGTTCTGTTATAGAAACTTCACCTCATCTGACAAAACTTAACTGCACAGGTTGTTAAATTGGAGCCAATATTTTGTGTTTTCCTAGCCTATTTTCCTTTTGTGTGTCAGGTCCATTGCAAGAAGAGGGGAAGGGTCTAAATATCTTAAATATCAATTTTACATCACATAGGCTACAACAGTTACCTTTTCAAATAATTCTGTCAGCTATGTATTTGGTAACCTCTGTTGTGTAACTAGAAAATAATGTGTTTATTCTTGAACAGAACAACCACTAATTTCTTCTGTTTCCAAAAATAATGTTTTATCATAGTTTGTAATGCTTGAAATATTCTGTAAGCAAGTATCATTTGAACTGTTAGGCTTAGAAACACAATTTGTTTTAATGAAAACTTAAAGAGTCCAATCAACATGATATACTTCTCATATGTTGATACATGTTTATATATGTCAATATGTTAAAAATAAAAGAATTTAAAAAACTGTTTGATCCATTGTGTGTTTACTTATAACAATATATGGAGAGGATTTAGTGACATTGTATACCAATATGTCAAATGGACTCCAACCTTTAATTTTAACATAAATTACATTTCTAGCCCTAACAGTTTCAAACTTAACCCACTATAAAGAAATTATTTTTGGAAAGTCCCTACTTCAAAACCATTAAAGCAAGAAAGGTCCTTTTTTTAAATGAAATCTTGGAATCAGATAATTAAGAATTAGTCTTTTTGGTACAGTGTTTATGTGTCAATACCGTACTTTTCTATATGTATTGATCCGGTTTTTGAGTATATTATTGATACATGTTTTTTAGTTGTAACACAGTCAAAAAATGGTAAATACATTATATCAGTGCTGTTGTTTTGTACTGATACATAACATTACGACAGTTTAAAAAAGTACATTTTTTACTTTTTCTGAATTTTTGTATAACTACACCTTATGTAATTTGAAACTGTGTAGTTTGCAACTTATTTTGTATTTATCATATGCCCATAATAACATTATCATTTTACTTTCCCCTCTAACAACCCCTGTTCTTCCTTGCTTTGACAGCCTTTGCCTGCGAAAGCATCAGAAGATAATTTGGACAGGGAAATCAGCCTAGTAAGGGCATTTAAATCAACTTCATTCTACTAGCTACAGTAGTTGCAGTGTGGCAGATATCAGGCACTTCTACATTCTCTTGTAGAATACATAAAGAATAATATATTGACATGGCAATATGTGTTTTCTTTCTGCAGTAAGGTTTTTTACATAAAATTACACTGTGCAAAAGGCTCCCCTCTCAAGGTATCCTCAATTCAAATATAATTTTTTGCTCCAATTTGTCTAGTGCTCTATGATCTATTGCAGCCTCTCTAGAAGAGCAGTATTTTTTTAGAATTTGTGCTTTAAGACAGTATGTTAAAAAATTAGGTAAAGGAGTCAAAGTGGACTGTGCTGCTACCCCAACTTATTGAACCACAGACTGCCGTTATAATATTAATGCAATGCAGGCACTGAGTTGGCTTTAAAAAACAAAACAGGGCCTTTTATCATCAGCATATAAAATAGTTATTACATGCTGGTCAAGGGAGTAATATGCTAAAATTACAATCACAGTTTTGTCACCTTAAGTCAACTCTAACAGAACCTTTTGCACTATTACAGGAATGGGTGACAGGACATACATTACGTCCTCAGTATGAAAAAATGTCAAAATGAAACTAAAGGTAAATTCTACCTTATTCATGATCTGTACAGCTGGTATCTGGTTGATAACTATGTATATTTAATGTCAGAATATATGTAGCATCACATATACATTAGAATTTATATATAATACAACAGCACTAGCTTTTAGAGTTGATGGTCTGTTCATCAGGGGTTCAGATAAGCTAAAAATGGGATGAAGCTGGACACTAAGAAATTCACTTGTAGTACTACTTCTGAATCCGAAAAACAACTCGCCGCTGAAAAGTTATAAAAAACGACTTTTAATTGTAATGGTCAGTAATGTCTTTAAAAATAGTTTAAAATATAAGTAGCCCAAAGCAAGCAATGTTTCATTAAATGATTTTGTTTATTCTATATTTAACCCAGAAATTGCATTTTAAAGCTCTCCTGCAGGCTTTCAAAACTTACAGGAAAACTGTAACCCTCATTAAGGCCGAAATATAAAAAGGGCTTGGCATCACCAACATACCAGAAAGGACAGCACTCTTAACGGCTTCATTTCCGTAATGGCAATTCCATGGGCCCAGCAGTGAAACGGTCACTTATTTTACTTAAAGCATTTATGACTTGGTAACTGGCAGTATTCTCTGACAGACATGGCCTCCTCAGGTTCAAGGAAATGGGAGTGCAGGGTATGGGTAGAAATATGAACAGATGGTGGGTTTACAGTATGAAGACCATATGCTGTAGGGAGTGAATCAAGAAGAAGCTATATATAAGTTCACTTAGAGGGGACTGCTAGGACATGATAGCCTAGCCTACTGCAATATCAGCTTTCATTTCTGTTTTTTTTTATTTGTTTTTAATAAAAAAAGGTGCAGCTCATATGTGACTACTACTGTATGTGGGGTACATACTTATTTTTTTTTTTACTTTTACAGGGGTGTTTTGCCCACATTTTACCACTGACTGGGCTCCTGTACCTCCCCCCTCTGGGTTAAAAAAGGCATTTTACAAGCTGGTATACCAATTTTTATAGGTGCTCACAATACTGGAGGGCACCCTTTTCCATCATAAACATGTGTAACTTGCACACTGGAGCACTCTTTAAGTGCATGCGTTGAAGCATTCTTGTGGTGTGCAAGGTACAATACAGCTTTGAAAATAGAGCTCCAAGTATGCTGATTATTCGAGATCAGTAAGCAAGTAAAACGCCATTTTTCTTAAAAAGCACATGAAATTCTATGGTCTGAGATGATCAAGGGGCTACAAGAAAGCTGAGCACCACCGCTGTTATGTAGACTAATGAGTACCACAAAACAGTACCATGTAAGCAAAACGGCTTTACTTACTTACAGGCAACAGGTACTTTTTCCGTGATAGCCCCTTCCATGGGAATGCCGGCAGAGAACCAGAAAACACTCCAACCAGTTTTGTGACAACGTGTCAGAGACTGATGACATGATACTGTTTTGTGGTACTCAGTAGTCTACAAAATGGTGGTGGTGCTCAGCTTTCTTGTAGCCCTGTGTTGTCAGTGTGATTATGCCAAGCAGTGGGGTGGACTTCCCAGTTTGTGATCAAGCAAAACAAAACAAGAAACAAAATGTAAGGCCTAAAGGACAATTACCAGCCGCCCTTTAATCTCTAATTACAAAGTGAGGTACAGTGACTTTCTTTGCTTTGCATATAAGCCTGACCTACAAATGTATATTCTGGTGTCAGAGTGTCCAGGACTACCACTGATTTTAATGGGGGGAGTGCAGTGTTCGGTTATGTTCATAAAGAAAAATCCATAATGTCATATAATTTTGGATTTCTTCCTTTAAAAATTTTGTATGAGGAAAAACAGTAAAATGGTCCTTATCTGACACCCTGGTCTATAATAAAAATATATCTTCTATATATTGTTTAACATGCAAGTTGTGACAATTCTAGTGAGGAAGAAAAATTATAGTATTTACAGAAAGATTGTTTTGGGGTTCTCAGAGAGGCATCTTGACACTCCACTCCTTTTCTGTTGATTATTTCAGTATAATCTGTTAAAGAAAGGACACAAGCATTAGAAAGAAGCAGGGGGCTAAAGCCATCGTAATCTGTGCTAAATTGAATTCAAGTGAAATGTCATTTTCTTAATTAAGGATTTCAAACTTAGCAGTAAGGCAATCACATGAGAAACTGCATTAAGAATTCACCTGGCACAGCAAAAGAGCATTTCAATTGAACCAGTATAAAACTGACAGAAAACAAAGTGCAGACTCATTTCAAGAGGCTTATCGTCAGAATGGTGAGGCAATTGCTTTTAATTAATTTCATAAACAAAGACTCAGTAAGAGATCTCTGATGTTTAGTCACATCTCACTTGGCTAATACCAACCATTGTCACAAAGATCAGGGCTGTCACTTTCTAAATCCAAGATCCAAGATTGTTCTGTAATGGAGAATAATACTATGAGCATAAATATCCTGTTCCCACAGTGAGTACAGTAGGATCCTAAGGTTACATCCAACTTCTATGCACAAATGTTAAATGACTATTATATAGTAACTATTTTAATACTTCATTTTTCTTAGTCATCAAAACATTTTTTCACTAAATGTTTTAAATAATGTAAATACAGTATCTTTTTTTTTAATCCAGCTTTTTGCACCCCAGCTGCCACCTCCACCCTGGTTTGGGCTCTTGCTATCCGGCTGCCCCAAGTCCAGTCTGTCGCTTCCCCCACTGTCCAGCTGGTAGGGATCAGCATGGTGCGGGACCAGAGAGCGCCAGGGGCCATCACACTCGGCAGCAGAGATACATTTTTTTCCCCATTTTCTCCCTCCCCTGCCACTTGGCATCCAGCACAAGCTGTGTGTCCCCCATTCATGGACCCTTACATGCATGCAGTGATACCCTGAGGGGAGACAAGCCCCCTCGGCCCACCGAAGGGGTTGCTACAGCAGTGGAACCAAGCCGCCACCCTCTCCTGGTTGGAAGCACTGCTGTGTGGCAGCGCTACCCCAGCCATGCAACACAACTTTCTGAGTTCACTCCCGAACCCAGGTCGTTGGCATGGGAACGCATAATGCTTCTGCTGGGCCATCTGGTGGTGCTGCAAATACAATATATTATCTACAATACAGTATCTTATCCAAGTAATTTTTCTACATGACGGTTTCATTTTAGTAGACGCTGTGCAAAATACAATTTTTTATATTAAACTACTTCAATAACACAATACAGCTTGCTTCTTTACAGAAACATTGCCCTATTTTAAAAAAAGTTTACAACAGTTCTAAATTATCAACTATGTTTTAAGAATGATCCTAATTACAATTAGGCACACCGAGAAGTAAACACCAATGTTCAAGGACCCTGGTTTTTAGATTTTTCATGGAAAAACTGGTAAAAATCACAGAATCCTGATCGGTTTGCAGATTCTGAATTCTTCCATCAGTACCACATACAAACTGCAAGGAATCCCCAAGATTTCATCATCTTAAAAAAGATGCTGCTCTGATTTGCATTCTTTCTGCTCTGCTGCTTGTAGGATCAGTAAGGAAACCATCCACGCTGCTTCACTGCAACCACCGATGCTTTAGTTTAACCACCCATGCTTCCCTTCAACCTTTCTATCAGCTGAGGATGGCTCTCCATCCTGAAAGCACAGTGTTCATTTAGTATGTGCCTAAACTTCTGTTATTATTTTTATTACACTGGATGATATTAAAAAAAAAAAGCTAGGTATCGACACACTTAGGGAATCAGACTAGGCAGTGGGGTGGGGGAGTCAGGTTTAAAGTTTAACTGCTCCTACATCTAACTCTTCACTCAATCAGTTGGTGTGACTGCTCAAAGAAAGTAATATTTTTGTGTAGAAAAAGTATATGCCTAAACATTTAAAACACCAACAAAAAATGCTAAGAATTCCACCCACTCGGGGAATCGGGCTGGGCAGTAGGGGCGGGGGTGTCTGGTTTAAAGTTTAACAGCTCTGCATCTAACCCTTTGATCAAATAACGTAACTGCTCTCCATCTGGACAGTATGATTTTTGTACTGAAAAAAGTATGTGCCTCAGCTATTTTTACATTGCATGATTACAATCCCCCCAAAAGCTTAGTATCAGCACACTAGAAGAATCAGGTGGGGGAGTTCAGTCGGGTTAATTGCATTTATTGAAATGTGTGTCTCTGGGAAGTTGAGCTGCTAGTCTTGATGAGCTAGGAGGCTCAAGAGAGATGCTTTTTGATCTTGGTGTCTTCGTGCAGGATCAACGAACCTGGAGGGGGTGTTGCAACACTATGTGGTCACACACATCATCAAGGCAGCCCCCACTTCCCCCTGAAGTATGTCCCACCCCAGGACAGCATACAGTAACTCTGTATCACTCTCTAAACCCCACCAGCCTGGGCAGGGGAGTTTGGATCAGTTCAGCTCTCAAACCCAGATCTCCCAGTTGCCCCTGTATTGCACCACCAGCCTGCAGCACTGTTTTGTTTCTAATTTTGTGAGTTTTTTTTAAGCTGGGTAAATGGTTGAGCTGGGCTGCTGATGGCGTAAGCACTGGGAGTTCTCCATGCTGTTGCTGTTAGTTGTGTGCCCCTGAGTGGGGGTTGGGGGGACTAGCCTCTACATTTATTGTATGACCTAGGTACTGCTGTCACCCTACCTGCCACAGCATTATGCCAGCCCGGGTAAGGGGACTGCACACTCAGTGGCACACAGCAGGTAAGGTGCCAGATACTGTATGATACCAAAGGACAGAGTGGGGCTGCTGCTGTTGCGTTCTCCTAAGTGAGTCGCCGGTGGTGGGGGGCTTAGTATCTGTGTGCCCTTGAGTTTGCTATACAGCCCTATCATTGCTGTCACTCTACCATCCACTATATGATGGCATCAGGGTTGAGTGGGATGGTGCAACTGCACCCAAGCCAGAAAGGACACGAAGTGACACACAGAAAGTAAAGCCCAAGTACTGCATGATGCCAGTGGGCAAAGTGTGGCTCAATTCACATTTGAGCTCAGATATGAAAACTAACAGACCTCCTTTTCATGGAGACCAAGTTAGAAAATAGTATTCACATGTTTGGGAGATGCATAATTTCAAGAAGTCAATTCAGGCAGTTAAATGTTAGATAGAACCGAACAGAGGGAGTCCACTTGGCATCTGTTGGTTCAATGTAATTCACGTCTGCGTTCTGACGAGCTGACATATGCAGAAATTTGTAACTTGGGCATGTGAGTGTTGAAGGTGACTGCAGTGCTGTCACTATTGCCATCGCATCCGATGGATGGGGTGGTAGTGCTTCTGCCATCGCCCCCTGAGGGATGGGGGCTGCAATAGTGCTGCTGCTGTCACACCTAAGGGATTAAGCCCTTTGTGCTGCTGCTCTCACCCCTGAGGGATGGAGGCTATAGTGCTGCTGCAATCACCTCTGAGGGACTGTCAGTTATAGCGCTGCTGCCATCACACCTGAGGGATGGGGGTTGTAGTGCTGCTGCTATTACCTCTTAAGGGTGAAGGCCACAGTGCTGCTGCCGTTATCCCTTGAGGGATGGGAGCCATAGTGCTGCTAATGCCGTCACCCCTGAGGGATGGGGACTATAGTGCTGCTCCTAGCGCTGTCACTGCCGCCCCTCAGGGAGGGGGGCTGTAGTGTTACTGCTGCTGTCACCTCTAAGGGACAGAGACCACAGTACTGCTGCTGTCACCGCTGAGGGACAGGGACCATAGTACTGCTGCTGTCACCACTGAGGGAGGGGCCATAGTACTGCTGCTATCATGCCTAAGGGATGAGGGCCACAATACTGCTGCTGTTACCCCTGAGACATGGGGGCCATGGTGCTGATGCTGCCACCCCTAAGACATGGGGGCTACGGTGCTTCTGCTGCCACCACCGGAGACATGGGGACCATAGTACTGCTGCTATCATGCCTAAGGGGTGAGAGCCACAATACTGCTGCCGATACCCCTGAGGGACGGGACCCATAGTATTGCTGTCACCCCTGAAGAATGGTGGCCATAGTGCTACTCCTGCTGCTGTCGCTGTCACTCCTCTGGGATGGGGGGCCATAATGTTGCTGCTGTCACCCCTGAGACATGGGGGCCATAATGCTGCTGCTGTCACCCGAGACATGGGGGCCATGGTGCTGCTGCTGCCACCCCTGAGACATGGGGGCCATGGTGCTGCTGCTGCCATCCCGAGACATGGGGGCCATGGTGCGCTACTGCATCCCTGAGACATGGGGGTCATGGTGCACCTGCTGCCACTCCTGAGACATGGGGGCCATGGTGCTGCTGCCACCCCTGAGATATGGGGGCCATAGTGCTGCTGCTGCCACCCCCGAGACATGGGGGCCATGGTGCTGCTGCTGCCACCCCTGAGACATGGGGGCCATGGTGCTGCTGCTGTATCCCCTGAGACATGTGGGCCATGGTGCTGCTGCTGCCACCCCTGAGATATGGGGGCCATAGTGCTGCTGCTGCCACCCCTGAGACACGGGGGTCATGGTGCTGCTGCTAATACCCCTGAGACATGGGGGCCATGGTGCTGCTTCTGCATCCCCTGAGACACGGGGGTCATGGTGCTGCTGCTGCCACCCCTGAGACATGGGGGCCATCGTGCTGCTGCTGCCACCCCTGAGACATGGGGGCCATTGTGCTGCTGCTGCCACCCCTGAGACATGGGGGCCATAGTGCTGCTGCTGCATCCCTGAGACATGGGGGTCATGGTGCACCTGCTGCCACCCGAGACATGGGGGCCATGGTGCTGCTGCTGCTGCCACCCCTGAGATATGGGGGCCATAGTGCTGCTGCTGCATCCCTGAGACATGGGGTCATGGTGCACCTGCTGCACCCCTGAGACATGGGGCATGGTGCTGCTGCTGCCACTCCTGAGACATGGGGGCCATAGTGCTGCTGCTGCCACCCCCGAGACATGGGGGCCATAGTGCTGCTGCTGCACCCCCTGAGACATGGGGGCCATGGTGCTGCTACTGCATCCCCTGAGACATGGGGGTCATGGTGCTGCTACTGCATCCCCTGAGACATGGGGGTCATGGTGCTACTGCTGCCACCCCTGAGACATGGGGCCATGGTGCTGCTGCTGCCACCCTTGAGACATGGGGGCCATCATGCTGCTACTGCCACCCCTGAGACATGGGGGCCATGGTACTGCTGCTGCCACCCCTGAGACATGGGGGCCATGGTGCTGCTGCTGCATCCCCTGAGACATGGGGGCCATGGTGCTGCTGCTGCCACCCCTGAGACATGGGGGCCATGGTGCTGCTGCTGCCACCCCTGAGACATGGGGGCCATGGTGCTGCTGCCACCTCTGACACATGGGGGCCATAGTGCTGCTGCTGCCACCCCTGAGACATGGGGCCATAGTGCTGCTGCTGCCACCCCTTAGACATGGGGGCCATAGTGCTGCTGCTGTCACATATGAGAGCTGGTTGACTTGAGATGCCAAACATGAGGTCAGACACACACACACACACACACACACACACACACACACACACTCTAGTCTCAATGATCTGCACACTCTGATCACTGGTGTGAACAGACATTAACGATAATAAGAGGACTGTACATACATACAAGACAGAAAACCAAACTGAGGTACCAGTTGAGATAATCATAGAGTTTATTTTTAAACAACTACAAGGACTGATGCACAATACTAGACAGCAAAATTGCCAGAATACATGCTAGCTGAGGAAACAATTGTTATACTCACAAAACACTGGTAACAATGAATTTTGGCTTTGTAAACACTAGTGACAATACTGTTTTTTTCTATTTGGCAAAGCAGATTTTTCCCTTTTTCAATCATGGTAAACCAGTGTCACTGCCAATGTTATTTGAGACTGATGTGTACTAATGAAACGATATTCTCTTTAAAACTTGGGTGATAACAAGCCTGGCCAGGTAGCACATTTTTCTGCCACGCAGAAGTCCCAGGTTCGCACAGTGAGACTTATTTCCTACATTAGCTCAATGGATTCTGGAGTGCACTGGAAAGGCTATGTACTGAATTTTTTTTTTTTTTAGGCGGGGGGGGATTCCTACCCACTTCAGCACACCCTTCTCCAGAAGGATTATGATTAGTACTGGATGCTGAAGATGTGTGGATGGCCATACATCGTATCCTCCACCACAAAGGTCTGGTTCTGTGGTGCTAGGTGGGGGAAGGGGAGGAAGCAGGGCAAAAAGTAATAAAGGGATGGAAGGAGGATACCTGTGTTCAGCTATGCCCAAGTGTCCCTGGATCCTACAAAAGCGTTTGGCCTTCTCTGCATTGGGGGGATGTGTGGGATGGGGAAGTTGAGGGTGGTACCTCTTAGAAGCCGGAGAAAGCAGTTAAGGCAATGAAGTTTTACCAAGGAGTAGAAAAAGAGAATACAAAAACTTGCTGATTTAAAATACAGTGATACCCACTGTGACCATGGCAAAACCCGATACTGGAAAAGCTGCATTCAGATGACCATGGCTTGCTGACTGATATCGGGTTGTGGCATGCCACAAGCCACACTGTAACTACAAGCAGAGATGGCTACCATTTAGTCCTAAAGTCTTTCTTGAGTAGGGCCCCCCCCCACCAACACCGTTTTACTGAAAACTTCATAGGCAATTCTGATCTTACATAACTTTTCATCTGACCACTTAAAATACTATTTTATTACTGAAGACTCCTCAGACCATAAGAACGCTTTTCTGTGAATGGACTTTCTTTTGTTTTACCCTATGTATGTTAATGATACCGAGAGGTCCATCGCCTGTTGTAGGTGAAGTATTGATGTAACCTAGGCAGTTGTCTGTGACAGAGACGAGTATTGCATGTTCTTTTTGTTGTCTTTCTTCCATAATAAAACTAAGCTTTAAAAAATAAATACTATTTTATTGGCCAGTAGTGAATCTTAGATGCCCACTGGTCATCTGGTTACTGGAATGCTTTACACTTAGTGCAAAGACTGCATCACTTTTTCTACATGAGGAAAAAATACAGGTACTCACCTGTAACCGTAGTACTGCTAGTGGTATACAGTTCACAGTCACAATCTGGCAGTTCCGTCGTAGAGAGCCGAGTCATTGGAAGGTTTCAAGCTAAGCTCCTCCCACCACCTGGTATATCCTCCAGTTCCGTTCCATGACATCAGATCTTTTGCATGTTGAAAGCAGGGACCTGGGTGCCACTTGCCAGGGGAAGTCGGGTGGGTTGTGTAGATGTAATCTGCATACCACTAGCAGAAATACAGTTGCAGATGAGTAACCTATGTTTCTGACAATGTGGATGCAGTTCACTATTCACACACTGCCAGACTCCCAGCAGTCCTCCAGGAGCAGGGGGCAAGGCATGCACTCCTATCTGACAAACAGAGACTGGAGGACTGAGGATCCAACAGCAGTATTCTGACAACTTATTATGTATGTGCTGTAATGAGAGATGAAGGTGTGCACTTTACTCCAGGCTGCAGTCCTGCATATTTCCGAAAAGGGATATCCCTAGAAGCAGCCACCCAGGCAGCGGTATGTTTGATGGAATAAGCCCTGAGCCTCTTGGGTGACTCTCTAAAAGACAACCTATAGTGGAGGTTGATGCAGAATGCTATCCACCTCGCAATCATCCACTGTGCTGCTGCCTGATAGATGCAATTTCAGCATATGTCATACAAACAGCTGGTAAGCCTCCCCCCGAACTCCAGCTGTATGCTCCTTATAGTAAGACAGCTCCCTCCGTAGGTCTACAGAATAGAGTCAGGGACTGGCCTCCAAGGTTGGGTTGGTAAAGTATACCAGTAAGTTAATCACCTGGTTAAGATGAAACTTCGATACGACTTTCAAGAGGAGGCAAAGGAAAACCCTGTCCTTAAGGAAGACCAGGTAACTAGATTCCACCGAGAGTGCCTGCAGCTCACAGATCCTTCTGGTTGACATGATAGCCACCAAGAAGGCAGATGTGACATCTTACACCTGTGACTTGGCTTAGACAGGTTGCCCATAATCACTGCCAGCACCAGCAGCAGGTCCCATGGCAGTGGAGGTTCATGCCCTGGAGGTGACAAGTGATCCAGGCTTTTAGAAAAGTGCCAGAACACCTTTTCCTGGGCCACAATCAGCATATCAGCTCACACCAAGTATGCAAAGATGGCCACCAGGTACACTTTAGGAGTTGTGTCTCATAGTCGCGACTAAGAGAGGGACTACAGGTAGTTGAGGATGCTCACAATAAGATAGGTAAGGGGAACAGGTTACTTACCCTTGCATCAGATAGAGAATCTCTTCCATTGAAATGCATAGCATTTACGAGTTGACACCTTATGGGACACCTCCATAACATTAAGGACATCCTTCAAAAATACTTGAGTCTTGAACTCTGGCTGTTCAAGCATAAGGCTAAGAGGTACAGGGATTGAAGATCAGGGTGCAGGATCTTCCACTGTTGTCTAGTCAGCATGTCAGGATGGAAAAGTAACCTCCAGAGAGTCCTGCTGCTAAAGTTGAGGAGATCCAGAAACCAGAACTGCCTGAGTCAGCCTGGTGCCATCAGGATAATATGTGCATTGCCCTTGTGGGCCCTAACCACAACCCTGTGGACCAGAGGGAAGGAGGGAAGGCATACAGGAAGCCTGGGCTCCAAGGCCTTGCAAAGGCATTCCCCAACAGTGTCCTGGACTGTGGGGGGTTGGCACAGTACAGTCTCAGTTTTCTGTTCTCCCATGAGATGAATGGATCCATCAAAAGGTGTGCCTAACTGGGAGAATGGGTGGTCTACCACCTCCTGATTCAGGGACTACTTGTATGGTGTCTCTCTGATCTGGCTGGCTGAGGGCATCCACAGCTGAATGTCTTCTCCTGCAATGTGAATCGCCAAGAGATCTGCATCCAGGCTGTGCATGACTGACCAGGTGCAAAGAGCCTCCTAGCACAATGAAAGGGAGTATGTTCCATTCTGTCTGTTCAGGTAGAACATGGTGGTTGTGTTATTCATCTGGACCTGAACAAAATGACCTCTGCTCAAGGTAGCGAATTTTGTCATAATCAGGCGCACTGCACGGAGCTCCAGCAAACTGATGTGATGGGACTCATTGCATGGGTCAAGCCACCACCGTACGGCATCCTGCACTGGCTGGGTCACCCTGACTGGCTGGTCCAGGCAATCCAGGTGCTGGCACCTCTGCTGGCCTAACTCCCACTGCTGGTGACGCATCTGCCAGCAAGCGCAACAGATCCTGATGGTGGAGGATGTCATGTTCCCGAGCAGCTGCAGGAAGTCTTGGGCAGGGTGGAAATGGCCAACCTAAAAAGATCGAGCAAAGAAGGTAAGGTCTGATGCCCAGTTTACAGAGAGACAGGCCTTAGCTCGCAGGGAGTCTAGTTCTGTCACAATGAGCTTGATCACCTGCTAGGGGACCAGCTCTGACTTGACTGGGTTGACCGGAAGGCCCAAGTGCTAACAGGTTTGGAGGGTTAGGTCACTGGACCTCTTCACAGCCTCTTTGGACTGCTCGGCTATCAGCAAGTCATCCACATAGTGACATACCCTGACACCCCTGTGCAGCAGGATGGCCACCACCACTGCCATGCACATGGTGAAGACCCTGGGTGTGGACGAGAGTCCCAAAGGCATACCTGGAATTGGTACAGGATCCCCTCTGCATGGAACTGAAGGTACTGGCAATGGGACTGATGGATTGGAATGCGGAAGAACGTGTCCTGGAGGTCCAGGGAGAAGAACCATAAGCGCTCCTCCAGAGATGGCATGATCTGATTCAGAGTGACCATCAGAAACTTGCACTTCTGCATCAGCTGGTACAGATTATGCAGATCCAGTATGAGGCAACAGTTTCTCATCCATTTTGGAACCATGAAATACCTGGACTCAAATCCCTGAGTGGCCAGCATGTCTGGAACACAGGCTATTGTCCTAAGCTCCAGGAGCTGAGCGATGTCAGCTCGAAGCATGGACAATGTGTCCCGAGACACCCTGGAGTCCTGAGGAGCTCGGAATTGGTACAGCAGGAAAGCCCTTAAATCCAGAAGCAACCCTCTGCCCACTACTTCTAGAATCCACCTGACTGAGGTAATGATGGACCACTGTGGCAAGAAGTGGTGCAACTGATCCACGACTGTGAGCCGAGACAGGGACTGGACAGGAGGGAGGATGACATCTCACAGCTTGTCACCAACCAGCCTTGGAGGGGGCTCAGACTACAGCGGCTGTGGAGGCACCACCACCTCTGTCCCCTCTCTTTTTTGCCCCGACAACCAAATTTGGGTTTTGGATGCCAGCACTGGAATGGCCACCTGTGGGAGCTGCTGCTGAGGTTATTATGGCTAAAAGGACCAAAACTGAAAGGCCATTTCTTTAGGCTTTTGGTCCTTCTGGGATGAAGCAAGAGGAACCTAGGGTGGCGCTGGACTTCTCAATCTGCATGAGATGGTCTTCCACATCACCGGTATCCAAGAAGGGAACATCGGCCAGCTTATGTCGAGTGTCCCTTATGAAGGTGGAAAGCCTCAGCCAAACCCTAAGACACATGGTTACAGCTGTTGCCATGGCACAAGCACATAAGTCACCAGTGTCCAAAGCCATCTGAAGCTGATGTTTAGCCAAGGCCTGACCCTGGTCTCTGATCATCTTAACTGGAAGCTGTCTGTCAGCTAGAAAATGGGGGAAGATTTCCCGACACCCCTAATAAGGAATGGCAATATTTTGCCATCATGGCAGTGTAGCTGGCCTGATGGAGAAGGTCCCAGCCCTTGACGAGGGGGCTGAAAAAGCAGTGGCATCGGCTCCTCCAGCCGAGGGCCACCGCTGCTGAAACCTGCCCTACAGCTGCAGCGCTTGGGATTCAGACAGGTCCCAGCCCTTGACCTGGGCATCTGTACGAGGGCCGCTACCGCTGAAACCCGCTCTACAGCTGCTGCACCTGGGACTCAGACAGGTCTCAGCCCTTGACCTGGGCGCTGAAAAAGCCGTGGCATCGGCTCCTCCAGCCAAGGGCTGTCACCGCTAAAACCCGCCCTACAGCTGCCGCGCTTAGGACTCAGACAGGTACTTCTCCCTGGGACCCCTCTGGTTCTTCAGGCTGCCACCTGATAGGTCCATCACACATCAGGCAAACGGCAATTGGACACTGCCACATCCCTACTGCACAACAATTGGCTGGCACCTGAAACCCTTCTGGGCTTGACTCTGACTATGAAGTGCGGCTTTTGAGCAACTCCTTGTTAATTCAAAACCTGGTATTTATTTTCTGTTGCATCTATTTACCTCACTCGAACTGTTTCTGCTACTGGAATCGCATGTGGGATTTAATACTATTGAAGATACCTGTCGATTGTTAGACCAAGCTGGGATTGTTAAAATTAGCTAGAAAGAACTGTAATTTACCCTAGTCTGCTTAGACATTGTTTTCTTTTTGAAAAGTTTGCGGACACTCTCTGTTTCTCTCTCACTCTCTGCCCTGTCTCTTTTTCTCCCTCTTTAGCTCTGTTTTCAACTTCCCTACTGTGAACTCCTAAATAACTGTCCCCCCCCTTTTGGCTCCAGCAAGTGCTGAGCTGTTAACGCTCTGCAGGTTCCTCAACTTCAACTCCTGTTTCTCTCTGAGAAATGTGCTCTGCCGAGCCTAGCGGCTGCTTGCTCACTTGGCCCCAGCCCTCCTTTATCCTGTAAAGTCTGTCCCGGCACCTGAAGTCAACCTAATACACTTTTCTGTCTCCTGGCTGCAACCTCCCCCCTCCCTGCTTTTCTCACTCCCTCCCCTGCCTTTTGTCTGACTCTCCACCCTCCAATTTGGCTCTGGTCAGACACCTCTTCAACCTGCCCTAACATCAGCTACCTCCTTTTAGGTCCTAGCTCTTGACCTGGGTGCTAAAAAAAAAACATGGCATCAGCTCCTCCAGCCGAGGGCTGCCTCCGCTGAAACCCGCCCTACAGCTGCCGCGCTTAGGACTCAGACAGGTGCATCTCCTGGGGACCCCTCCGGTTCTTCAGGCTGCCACCTAATTGGTCTACCACACATCAGGCAAACGGCGATTGGACACTGCTACATCCCTACTGCACAACAACTGGCTGGTACCTGAAACCCTTCTGGGCTTCACTCTGACTGTGGAGCGCAGCTTTCGAGCAGCTCCTTGTTAATTCAAAACCCAATATTTATTTTCTCCTGCCCATGCTCCCAACCCCGGCCCCTATTAAATATGTCTAAGCACTGCCCTCCCCAACACTCCCATCCTAATTGGCTGACTCTCTCCAATTTCTTATTTCGGATAATAGCAGGTTAATATCTGGCCGCCAATATCTGTGCTATCTCAATCCAGGCAGCCTCTCCCCCCTTTTCTTGCTGTGTCGTTCCTTGCTGCCTATTCTTTACCAAATAAATTCCTCACTGGCTACATTGTGTAAGTGTACCCTGGCTGCCCAACCCCACCTTCTCATCCTAGTTTTCCTACTTTGTTTCTCTGAAAACCCAAATCCCTGAAGTACTCAACCATCTGATAAAGTTCTTGAATATACCCTCCACTACAACAAAGGCTGGACATCTGGGGATTTTTTCAGCATAACAATTGGGCTTTATCCATCCTCGCCTTATAAACTGGATCCATTATCGCCCACCTAACCACTTCAATACCCTCTTAGAAACCATCGTCTTCCTCATCCTGAGCAAGAAAGTGAAAAGATGCCATAGCTCCAGAAGATCTGTTAAACAAGCATCAAGACTGCTAAGAGAACACCTCCTAAGGATCGCCCTCCTGTTACTTCTGCTATTGGCAACATCCACCCTAACCCTGGACCAACATGCCTAACTACAAATGTTTCCCACCGAAAGCAGGGATCTATAATTTTGGCTACTCTCAACATCTGTAGCCTCCTGTGCAAAACTGACTACCTTAAAGCATGGGTTACAATACACAACCCAGACATATTCTCTGTCATGAAAACATGGTTGTCTCCCAAAATACCCGACACTGCCGTTGCCCTACCTGGTTACAGAATATTCAGATTGGATAGGTCCTCTAAGTGTGGTGGAGGTTGCGCCATCTATCTAAAAAACTCACTAAAGGGCCTGCCCTTGCCAGCGACAGACCTTCACTGCCTCACCCAGGTACCAGCAATTAAAGTGCTCCTTGGGGCCCATCACAAGACAGTCAAAATACTATCAGTATACATACCCCCTAAAGACCCTACCCCAGGTCTCCACAAGGTCCTGGACTACCTGCAAGCCCAAACTCACCTCGTTGAGGCTATAATTCTAGGGGATTTCAATATAAACTGGCTGTCAGCTGCCACCGGTCCTGTGAAGGATGCACTATCGGCTCTGCATCTTACTCAACTAGTCAACTCCCCTACCAGAACTAACTACAAAACCGGGTCATGCACCGACATGGACTGGATAATCTCCAATTGCCCTGAACGTATCTCCAGTGTAACTGTACACCCTGACTCACTCAGTGACCACTCCCTGTCACATGCAGCTGGTCACACAAATTTCATACCCCCCCAACACTTCAAACTATTTTCAACAGAGTGCTAAGACGAGGCCATTTGGAGCTCCTAGAACAACAACTTTGCTGTCAGGACTAGCCACTACTGGATTCCGCTGCTGATATTAATGTAGCACTCCAACGCTTTATCAAGGCTTTCAATGCTGCCTGTGACATACACGCACGTATCAAGAAAATGAACGTTCACGGCACTGTGTATCCTTGGATCACTCCTGAACAAATAGATAACATGAAACAGAGGGACCATCTCTGGAACTGTGCCAGATCATCTGGTAAGCTGCAGGATCCGCAATCCTATAAAGCTACCAGAAATGCCTGCACTCAGGCTATACGCCAGGCAAAAATTAAACACCATAAGGAGCGGATGACCAATGCTTGGGGTGACAGCAGGAAATTCTGGTTAAACATCAACAATATAATTGGAAGTGACCCAAATATCCAACCTACTATGCAAAACCAGGATGGCACCCCATCCTTGACCCGATCAACATTGCAAATACCTTTAACGATGCCTTCACTGATCTAAGCAGTGTCCTTCTGCAAGGTTTCTTTGATACTGCCTCTGAAAAGTTAGAGTATCACCCTGAGAACAAGACAAATGAGCCTCCACTTTCTACTTCAAGAAGGTCTCTGTGACCCATGTAAGGAAACTATTGACTAAGGTGCTTGGTAAGTCATGCCACAGTGGTGATTCTCTAGACCTCAAGCTAGTTGGACTCACTGAGAGGAAGTACTCCCACTCATCACCAAGATACTTAACCTCTCTTTCACCCTACTGCAGTTCCCCCAAATTTGGAAAACAGCCCTTGTTACACCAGTTCATAAGTCTGGTGATTGTACCCTACATAGCAACTATAGGCCTATATCTATCCTCCCTTCCCTTTCCAAAGTACCTGAGCGAATTGTCGCCATCCAACTTGTGGATTACCTTGATAAATACTCTCTCCCTTGTCAACAACAACATAGTTTTAGAAAAGGAAACACCACCACCACTGCACTTCTAGAATTTACCACCTTCCTCCAGCAATCAATTGATCAAGGCGATCTTGTAGGTGCAGCCTTTATAGATTTATCGAAGGCATTCGACACGGTTAACCACCCACTACTCGTTAAACAGCTATCTGAAACCGGTCTCGCCTCAGTCACACTGCGCTAGTTCAGAAGCTATCTTGGTGACAATCTCAACGTGTAAAGATATCTAATGTAGTCTTGGAGAAGAGGCCAGTATGATCTGGTGTACCTCAGGGATCAATTCTAGGCCCATTCCTTTTCAGCATCTTCCTTAACAAATTGCCACCTTCATGCCACCAAAGAACCCTGCTCTATGCGGATGATGCTGTCATCTTTGCAAGCCACTTGGACCCTAATGTTCTTGAATGCAAGCTACAAAATGGTTTCATGGAAGTTGAGCACTGGTTTAGTAAACACAAACTGGTGCTAAACTATAAGAAGACAAAAGTTATGTTGTTCTCATCCGCCCGCAGTAAATACAAAGCACATGCACTTACCCATTAGAAATAACCAAGGAACCCCCATCAAGCAAATACAGCACTTTAAGTACCTTGGGGTTACCCTTGACAGTCACCTTACCTATGTTCCCCACATTGAGAATACTGCTAAGGCCGTCAACACTAGAATTAGCCTACACTATCAACACAGGAGGAGTCTAACCCCTGAAGGGCTCAAACTAGCAGTTCACAGTTTGGTGCTATCGATCATCGACTATGCTCTAGTCATTTATGGAGCAGCTTCTGCTACCACACTCAAAAGGCTCAATGTTACCCTGAATAAGGTCTGTAGACTTCTTACAAGTCTCATCGGGTTCACCCACACTTGTGAGCTCTATGCTCAGGCTGAGTGGCTCCACTTAAGTGGAAGAATTAAATACCAAACATGCCTTATTACAAAAAAGGTGCTCCTTGGGCTCATGCCACCAGGAGTGGGATGCCTCTTGAAAAAATCCCTCAAGACCCAACACACATGCTCCTCTTCTAGCGAACTCCTGCTTGTCCCGAGGTGCCGGACTACTCAGTGCCACGCTCCTTTCTCTTCAGAGCACCTTTCTGGTTCAATGGCCTGCACAGAGAACTGGCTAATCTACCCAAACCCGGCCAGTTCAAACATCAGCTTCGACAGCACCTGTTAACTGAAAACTCCTGTGATTGCTTCCCCCAATTTACAGGTCCCTCAAACTCTCCTTTCTCACCTGCTCCACTCTCTCTCTCATCTTGTCAACCCCTCCTGTTATCCCTGTCCCCCGTCCACCCTAAACTGCAACCTCGTCAATGCTTATGGCTGCTACCTTCTTTTCCATGAATCACTGAATTCCTCCCTTCCTCCCTCCCTGCACTTCTTCCCTACTGTCTTCCTTTTGTTGTAGTTGATTAGATGTATTTTAAGATAATAATGCTTGTAGCGTTATGTATTTTGTGTAACTTGTCTGCTTTAAGTATTTTTTGTAACCAGTCTGATTCCCCATTCTGCTTGTTACCCCTCCCTAATGATGTGGAACCTTTGTAAATGAGTTGCCTGGTGTCAAAGGTATTTGCAATCCGAGATTGAATAAATAAAATAAATATAAAAAACTGATGCAGCAGCATATACCTTTCTAGCCAGGTGGTCAATCTTCTTGGACTCATTGTCTGGAGGTCTGTCCATGTCCTCTGGGCCTCCAGATTTACAGAAGGCAGAATCCAAAACCAAGCCCTCTGCAGAGGGGGTGGTTGGGAAACCCACAAAGGGTGCCCATTGGGACTGCTTACTTATGGACCACAGGAGGACAGGGTGCCGGGCAGCTGCCCAGGAAGAGACCTGTCCCTTCCTGCAGAAAGAAATATCTGATGTCATGGGGTGGAGCCGGAGGATATACCAGCTAAGTGACAGAAGTAGCATAGCTTAACGACTTCCAGTCATTCAGCTGTCTCCAGCAGAACTGCCAGAGTGTGCACAGTGAACTACATCCACGTTGTTAGAAAGTGTGGATAGTGAACTGTATCCATGCTGTCAGAAAAACTACTGTATTTCATCAAAAATAGCAAGAAACAAGTATGACACATTTAAGAACTCCTGAAATAATATTACACATCTCTTGATGTACATAAGTCAGGGGTGGATCTGAATAATTAACATTTTTTATAATGAAATATTTCGTTTTTGATGTAAAAAGGTTTTGTTTTCTTAAGCTCATCTGTGAGGATATTGAAGGAGAAAAGGGCGAGTATGATAAGTGGAAGGATTCTGGGGACAGTAAGGGAGTACCACTTTTTTGGACTAAGAGATGGAGGTGACAGGACCCTGCAGGAACCAGAACCTTTGGGGTTAGTGGCATGGGAGCAAGCACCCATACATGCACAGTGAACGTGTGGCCACTGATATACAAGCGCCAGCCCCAACTGCCTCAGTTACTTTATTTACCAAACAGGAAGAGCTAGTAAACTACAGTAAATGACAATTTAGATAATCCTAACAACAACTAAGTGTGTAAAATAGTCCACTGGTCCATGTAAGAAGGGACACACACCCTAAACACAGCAGTACCTTTATAGCTCATCACTGTCAGAGGAAGGAGAAAGAACACAATAGGAACACTGCAGTGAGCATACAGTGTGGGAAGGCGGTACTCCATTAAGCCAGGCAACCACCCACACAACAGCAGGGCCCTTCTGATTCCTCCAGTGCCTCGTCAGCTCCTCCTCCTCCCTGACCTCAGCCATTGAGGAAAGTACCTTACTCCTGACTTGGGGAACCAGGGAGTCCCACCCAGTGGGGACAAGGTGTGGCTTATAGTCGGGGTGTCCAGAGAGGTTGCTGAGCAGAGGTTGGTGGTGGGTTGGAACACTGAAGGACTCCTACTGTGGGCAGAAGAGCTTGGGTAGGTGGAAAGATGACCTGTCAGCTGGCAAGGAGAGATGGGGGCAAAAACAGAAAGTTAAAAAAAAAATAAAAGCTATTCTTGATTATCAATAGTTACGGTAAGAACTGCAATTTCTCGATCTTCCAAGAACCAATCTTTTCCAAAAAGTCCCACTTTTGCTCCTGACTAGCAAGCATTTAAAAAACAGGTCCTCAAAGGGGATACTATAGCCATAGCTCTGGTAGTGTGCCTTGACAAAGTCTTCCAACTGCATTCCTGCCATAGTGTAGCAGTGCTGGATGCAGTCTACAACCCAATCAGACAGGCACTGAATAGATACAGGGAGTCCTTTTCTACTGGTATCAAAAGAGACAAACAGCTGTGATGCCTGTCTGTAGTCCTTAATTCTGTCCAGGTAGAAACTGAGGATTCCCAGACATCTAAGGAGTGTAGGATAACTTCTCCTGGTTTCTCAGATTTGGGGAACATTATTGGTAGCACCAGCAAATGGTAAAGGTGAAACTGATACCACCTTCGACAAAAATTTTGGATGTGTGTGGAGGACCATCCTGTCCTTGTGGAAAACTGTGTATTCAAAGGGCTTGCGAGAGTGCATGTCAAGTACTAAGTTGATATCAAAGAAGTAAGTGGTGTGGCCCTTGTTAGCTGACCAGTGCCCACATTTCATCACCAACTGACCATTTCAATATTAAAAAACGATCGGAAAGCTGCCCCCCATAGCCTATAATGGAGCGCATCCCCACACTCTTTCTGGGCACATGTCATAACTTTGCTGAGCGTGGAGGCGGGACTTCAGCAGCTCCAACAACCCGGAAGTGAAAGGGATCGACTGTGAAGAAATGTACGATCCCTTCCACTACTAAATTAAGCAAGGAATTTTGGCCATATATATCCAGTTTGCTTTGGGTAGAGGTAAGGCACCACAATATGTGGTGCAAATCCTCAACTTAAGGAATCTCTTTAAACGTTCCTGGTAGAGGGCTTGCGGGCTGCCAACAAGACCTCAGGTAATCTTTGAGAGACTTAAAACCAGTTAACCGCTATCTCTTCAGAAGCCAAGCCTGAAAAGGAAGAGATTGAAGGTTGGCCCTGGAACTGAATCAGAAGGTTCATCCTCATAGGTAGGGTCCAAAGTTGCTGAACTGCCAGCTGCGTCAACAACGGATCCCATATCTTCCTGGGCCAGCAGGGGGCTATCACAATCATACTGCCTTTGTACACCTCCAGCTTACGAAGCACTCTCAGAAGGAGATGCAATGGCCAGAAGGCATAAAGAAAGCAACTTGTCCACTGCAATTGATTTTCAGGACCACTTGTCTATGGTTATGGATACCTACTGCTGAAAGAACAGAGCTAGATACCTCCCACCGGAAGAGGGTGATCCACTTCAGACCACTAAGGTGGACACTGGGCCTGTGTCCTGTCAGAAGATAGCGCTGGATTCATTTGTTGCCTGGCCCTCTGCTGTTGCTTATGCTTGAAGGGCTTTGACTTGTACTGTTGCTTGGTTTCACTGGTTGGATTTACCACTACAATGCTGCTGCTTACGGTAGTAAACAAAACCTTTACTACCTCCCTGAGGACCGGATTGGTTAGACTCAAAATTTTTAAGGGTTGCTTTCTTTTCATTTGCCTCAAGTGCTTCCTCTACATGCTGACCAAAGAGATTCATCCCATTGAAAAGAACGTTCATCATCACTGTGAGACATCAGAATCAAATTCAGCAGTTCACAGCTAGGAATGCCTCCCTATACAAATCCTTGTGGCAGCAGTACGTGCTACTGCATAGAAGAGATTCACAGCAGCACTTAACTGGTGGTTATCAGACTCAACACCCTAAGTGGCAGCCACCAGGAGATTCTGCTTTGAGGAGGACTCTGGCAAGTTCTCTGCTACAGTTTGGAGCTTGCTCCACAGTGGAGTGCTCATACCTTGAAATATGGTTCTGGTAGTCTGTAGTATGTAAGCGGCGGCACAGCTGAAGCACATACCCTTCTGCTCATAATGATATTCTTAAAAGACTCCTTATCAGGAGACTGCACAGTAACCTCTTTATGTTCCATTATATTGTCATTAATAGCATCTGCTACAGGCTACGTTCAGTACACTGGTTTGGTCCTGTGTGTGAAGTACATCTTCTCTGGAAGTCTAGGAACTGCTGGACTAGAAGCCAACCTGCTCTAGGCTGCCTCTATGAGGGTCCCTAGAGTAAGCTGGATTGGAGGTACCAGGGACACAGACATGGTAGACACATTTAAGATATTCTCATTTAAGCCTTCTATCAGTGGTTACTGCTTCAATATTCATGGCCTTGTGGCGGTTTCTGAGTTTAAAAGGAGAGATTCTCCTGGGAGCCCTGACTTGTGGGGTTGGAGCCGGCTCGACTGGGTTCAGGGTGTACACTCTTCTTCAGTCTCTGGCTCCATAATGAGATCTACATTACACTCTTGATCCTCAGGATGATAAGATGGAGACAGTCTTAAAAAGTGCAGTGGTGTTGGTGTCAACACTGACTTCAGCACTGTCCTTGGCACTGCAGTCTGCGCCAAGGTCAGTACCAACACTAGGGTCGGCACTGACTGTGGCACCAACAGTGGCATCAGCACCCAGGATGGCACCATCACTAGCACAGAGGTGGGCGATGGCACTTCTGGTGACTCCACAGACAGTGCCATAGGCCCCATGGCCAACACTGGAGCTGATGCCACTGACATTGATCAAACTGCAGACGGCACAAACAGTGGTGCTGAGGACACTGAGGTTGCTGGAACTGAAGCAGGCACCACCAAAGGGACCACTGACACCAAGGTGTGCTGAAGCCATTGCTCCATAAGAGTGTCCCAACAACCAAACTGCTCATCTGAAGGCTCTCCAGCAGACAGGAAGTGAAATGGAAATGGAGGTGGTAGTTCCATGGGCCTCAGGAAATCCAGCCTTGTCGATGGAGACAGAAGTGAAGAACCTGACCCCACTTGGAGATGAAAGCCATGGTGCAGAATGGTGAGAGGATGTCCTCGGCTGCGCCTTCTCTCTTCTTTGGTGTTTTCTGCAAGAAGAAGAGGTCAAACTGTTCCTGAAAATCGATGATGAGCATTGAGAGAGCCAGGACTGTTTTGTTTCCCAGTTTGGGACAGCTGCCTTCATCCCCAGTCATGAGATTATCAGCTATCAAAATGCTCGCCTAGGGAAGAGTGGTGGTTATACACAACCTCGCTGTTATAGCACCTTGCCTGTTTAGGTACCCTACCTTCCATAATAGCTGTCAGGTGTCGAACATGGCAGGGTTGAGAAAAACCTTTTTTCAGGGAAATTACACCTAAAAGCTCATAAACTATGAAAATAATAAACTCTACCTTAATACTAAACATATTAAGGTAATGAACTAGACTATAACACTATTTGAATGCAAACAAGAGACACTGTGCTTAGACGGCATGAAAAAAGGAACTGAGGTGGTTGGGGTGGGTGCCACTGTATACCAGTAGGCTTGTGGATCTTGTGTGCACATGGGTGCCTGAACCCATGCAGCAGGCCCCAAAAGTTCTGAGTGTCACAGGTCCCTCTGCCTTCAGCTCTAAAACCAATAAGTGGGATTCTATGGAGAACACTTATTATTGGATGATCACAGGGTGCAGATGGTATCTACCTGAAGGTAAAAGCGGTTTTTGTTTGAATATGATACAGAAAATATATTAAAAAAAAAAACTTTTTGTGGGTGCTAGCTGGGACACTTGCTGGTTTCTTAAGATTCCTTTCAGACTGGGATGTCAGAAGGCTGGAAATAGCTAGTCTTATACCCTATTCAAAAAGGGTAAGGTGAGACCCAGATAACTACAGACATGTAAGCCTTAAATCAGTGCCTAGCAAAGTGTTTCAGTCAATCACAAAAGATAATGGTGGTTTAATATATAGAAGAGAATAAGCTGTTGTTTAGCACTCAAAATGTTTTCTCAAAAGGTAGATCCTCCCAAATAACATGTCTGCCTTTGAGCAGGTTCCGTAACTAGGGAGGTGGACAGGTGACAGGTGGTGGATGCAGTCTAACAGGACTTCAGCAAAGCTTTTGACACTGTACCATGTGACAGACGCATGGACTGTAGCATACTATCAAGTCCACAAAGCATGCAAGAGGTAGACAGCAAACTGGCTGATTTGTAAGAAGCAGAGCAAAGGTGGATGATCAGTGGAGGGGTGTGGTGAGTTGGGTACCCCAGGGGTTAATGCTGGGTCTTTTGCCATTTAACATATTTATTAACAACACGGGGGAGGGAGGAGGCAGCTGAATGAGACACTAAAATGTCAAGAAGCATGGACACAGCAAGCAGGTGATAGGCACTAAAGAGGAACCTGCAAATGTTAGGGGTGTGGGCTGAGAAGAAAAAATTACTCACTGTAGAAATGTTGTTTCTTCCAAAGATGGGGTCCGGATGCTCAATCCTCTCTCCGCCCTGCCGACCTTCTGCTGGAGGTCGGCGGGGGGAAAGAGGACTGAGCATCCAGAGGACTGCTCTCCTTTCTCCGGTGAAGGGGACTAGTCTTTCCACCCACTGACGGCCCTCTAGCGATGGCTGGAGGGCAGTACGGGAAGGGAGGCTCGGATGCTGACGTTCTTACATCAGAGGGGAGAGCAGGGAAAAAAACGGAAAATGGCCAGGGCTCCACAGACCCATGATGGACCAACTGCTTCAGCGAAGTCTGCCCCCCCCATCAGATTTGCCACACCGGGTGGCGGGGGACTGCTGGCACTCCTACACCTGGTCCTGCTGCGGAGGGGGAATCCGCAGGGGAACCTCGGGGGGAGGGGGATGATCTGGGGGTCGGGCTGGAGGATGTACCCCCTCCGAGGTGGGGGTCAAAGCCCTGCTAGCCCGTGGCGAGGAGATAAAAAGTAATAAACAAACAAACAAAAGAAAAAGTGGTTTCAGTGAGTAAAGTAAGTCAAATATCATCTTGGTTCCCAGAAACATGGGAGTGAGACTAATACAATGTAAAAACCACTAAGCAATTGTAAAAAAATAAATAAATAAATAAATAAAAAGTTATTAAATAAGTTTTAAATGTTTACATTAGCGGTTCCCTTAGTGAGGAAGCCTTACCGAAAATGGCCTTGTCTGGTTCCTAGGGGTCAATCGGGAATTGGAGAAAAACAGTAAAACAAACCAGAAGCTTAAAAGTCCATGCTGACACCCTCTCACCTGAACCCCCTTCTTATCCACCCCAACAACTGTTTCTGAGCTACACAGAATAGAAAACCTTTCCTTCCACTGAATCTCGTTTTTGTCCCCTAACTACCTATTAGTGGCTGTGTGTGCGTATAAATATTTGGTTATGATCCCCTATTTGCACCATGATAAATCTTCTGCTACTACTGTCATGAACTTTCTTGTACAGTTAGTAACTGCTAAATGAATAAGAGATATTGTATCACATGGGGCCATTTATTTGACGTCAATTTCAGTAAAACAAAAATTAAATACATTTTTCTCTGGTTTGGGCAGCCAGTACTGCTCTATTTTGCTTTTCATTCCTTGTCTCCAAACGTGCCTTAAATGACCATATACTACAAGTCCTATCTTAGTGCCCAATTAAAGGGACACTGTCAACCCCCTCAAGTCTCAATGTCTCTCTATATTAAAAAAAAAAACATTTTATAATTGGTCACATTCTGTAGTTATTGCTGATATAGCTGGCAGCTTGATTCTGTTTTTTTCTTTTTAAAACTGAAAAACAAACTGCCCGCCATACTGGTGTTACCACAAAAGAACGTGTTTTTTTACAATCCTTGCTCAACTCCCTCTGCATCTTTTCTTGATTTGGACAGTCTAGCCACTCATAAATGCAATGGTAGGAGGAGTGGAGACGACTGCATAATGACAAGGCTGCACTGTTAAGGTATCTTCCTAATATTCAGGAAGTATGCAGTAACAGCAGATCAAGAATCTGAAACAAAATAATGTTGGGCATAATTACATCATTAGCTTACATTTCAGTTCTGCTAAGAAAGGAAGCAGATAAAACAACCAGCAACATCACTGAATTTTATAGAAGGTAAGCAATGACAAAATGTGTGCTTTCAACTAAAAACGATATGATGCAAAAAGGGTTAACAGTGTCCCATTAACTTATATTTTAATGAGTTTTGCTACTAATTGTAACTTTACCATGTCAAGTTCCCCATTACTCAAAAGCAGTGTCATTTTGCACAAATGTGGTAAGATGGATCATCTGTTAAAGATAACACATATGCATACTGTATGTGTGTGTTAGGGCTGACAGTTCGTGCATAGATCATTTAATTATAGATCGAGGGAGCGCTCTCAACCAATCACAGCACTCCCTTCCTCAGTGTATGACATATTCTTTATTCTGTGAGGGGTGCCTCACGCACATCTGTCCTGAAAATGGGCATGCTAGGGTCAGGTTTTTAAAAAATGTATATATTACTGATCGAGCTCGATCAATAATACAGTAAGACCGCCATCGGGGTGGTCTCACATTCTTAGAGTATCAGAACCACTCATCTTTTTAGTATGTAGTTCTCATGCCCTAAGAATTCATGTGAGGCCACTCTTACAACCCTAAGCGTGGTCTCTGCAGTGGTATTAACATAAAAAATTCTGTTTTCTTTGAAATTATATTCTCCTTATCATATCCAGTCGAAATTACCTTTTGCTGTCACTGGAAAGTGCCAGATGGAAAAGAATTTTAGTTACATCATGAACTGTGCTTGTACTTCTAAATATTTACACAGTACCACACACCCGAATGAAGCCCTCAGTAATTAGATGTCACAGTTTCCTGCATGACAATTTGGAGTAATTACCATTGGATCACACTGGTTCCTGCAGTATCCTGCAAGACATCACTGGCTGTAACTGTAATACTGTGCATCATCGGGGGTGCTCTGTATCTACTAAATTAGCAACTGTTATTTCTGTGTTGAAGCTTTAAGACATCAAGTGTATTGTTTTATGAGGCAATACAATAAATTAAGTTATTCTCTTCTAACATACTTTTAAATATATGTTAAAATTAAGTTCACATGGTTATCAATATGTACAATATGCTCCTGCTGCTGCAAGGGCAATCTTACAGAGAACTGTGAGATTGAAATATAACCAGATTGACAATCTAGGAATTAAAGCACACAAATACTGTAGCTTAACGGAATATTTTCTGCATAATTTTGAAAGTATGTGTTTGGGGTTCAGTTTAAATAACATTCAGCTCATTCTTAAAGGATACCTAACTTTTGTTTTAGGCAAAGGCCCCTAGTAATAAGGAATCAAGGGAGATACATGAGCTGAATGGTACCATAATACCAAATTTTGATCTAATGGGTCAGAAGCCCTTAAAGCAGCTGCTACTGCTTTAAATACTTAAACCCTTTTTTTCAGGGGTCGCCAATTCAAAAATCTAAAATCATTGAGACTTAGAGTTGGGGCTGCCATTTTACAGTGTAGCGCTCCTTGCCTTCAGTTTTATGATTTGACAGGTTTTCTTCATGTTGTAAAGTTGTAAACAAACTTCTCCTGGGTTACAAAGTTGGTGCCATGATCCAGCCATAAGATGATGCTGACACAGCCAGCCTGGTGGCACAGAGGGCTGAGGCACTGGACGCCTTACCTTGTGCTTCGCTAGCGACCTGGGTTCGGGAATGAGCCCGGGTTGTTGGAGATCCAGCCGAGGGGGGAAGGCGGAATTGAGCAGGGTTGAGCAGCCACAATGACAGCTCTCCTCTCCTCTCCTGGGGAGGATCTTCACTGAGCCCCCACTGTAGTTCTGCTGCTATCAGGTGGGTGCCTCCACATGCGACTGGGAGATGAAAACACTTGGGGGTATAAAAATCTATATAGAAAAAAAAGATGGTGCTGATGTGAGAGATGATGACATCACTCAAGAGAGATGGCTACTTACGAGTAATAATAGAAACCCTACGTGTTGGACCATTTCTGCTTGTTTTGTCTAAATGCTAATGCACACTAACATACTGTACAAATTGACACTTAACACAAGCATGTGTTAAAGTGCTGATTAGCATGTTAGTGTGCTTCAGAATTTAGACAAAATGAGCAAAAAACGGACCAGCACATAGGGTTTCTATTACTCTTTAGTAGCCATCTCTCTTCAATTACATCATCATGTCTCATGTCAGCGCCATCTTATGACTGGATCGACGCACCAAGTTTATAACCCACGTGAAGTTTATTTACAACTTTAAAATATGACGAAAATGTGTTACACTGAAGGTAAAGTGCACGAATACTATACTGTAAAACGGCAGCTCCGACTAAGTCTCCACGATTTTAGATTTCTGAATTAGCGACCCCCTAAAAAAAGGTTTAGTTATTCTTTAAAGCAGTAGCAGCTGCCTTAAAGGCTACAGACCAATTAGATCAAAATTTGGTATTATGGTATCATTCAGCTCTTGTTTCATACATTTCCTGTAGTTTCCCTTGATTCCATATTACTATGGGCCTTTGCCTGAAACAGGGTCTTTGAGGCAATGTATCAAAGAGAACAGGGTTCAAAACTGTGAACTTACAGAGACCTAGGTTTCGGATCTACCAGTGTCACCTACACATCTCAAGGGTAAATCACAACCTCCCTGTTCTTAAAGGGAAAATGTCAACCCTTTTTTCATTACATTAGTTCTAGTTGAAAACCCATATTTTATGACTGCATAATATTTCTAAAATTCATTGATGTTGGTTGTTTTAACCACTTCCTTTCTTTGCAGAACTGAAATGCATGCAAATAGTGTATTTATACTTAACTCTGTTTTGTTTCAAATCCTTGTTCTACTCTTTAGTGCATGCTTTCTGAACATTAAGAACACCATCAAGCAATGCAGCCACTTACGATGCAATAGTTTACTCACCTCCAATTGCATGTTGAATGTCTAGATTGCATTTGGGTGTTCCCAGGTCCAGGAAAGATGCACTAAGAGTGGTTCAAGGAATGTAAACAATACACATGTTTGTCTAGTAACACCAATTATAGTGGTCAGTCTGTTATAATCCGAATCAAACTACCAGCTACATCAGCAGTAGCTGATGTGATCCGTAACATTCAACACAATTTTGCAGTCCATGAGAAATGGTTCCAACAGAACAAGCTTGTGCTCAACTGCAAGTGAACCAAAACAATGCTCTTCTCTAGAGCGCAGAAGAGGGCTAAGGTACAACTGCTCAACATCCGCAACAAAACTGGAGAATATCTAGAACAGGTTCAATCTTTCAAATACTGTACCTAGGGGTTACCACTGATCAGACACGAACATATGCACCTCAACCAGACCAAATCGTATGTAACATAAACAGAAGACTATGGGCCCTCTACAGAAAGAGGCAAAACCTCACCTCAGAAGCCAAAAGAGTGGCAAACACAAGCTCCATCCTCCCCATAATTGACTACGGCTTAACAGTTTATGGGAGTGCCTTGGATACTGTGTTAAACAAGGTTCGATTAGTCCTGAACAGAGCCTGCCACTTTGTAACGGGGGTTGATAAACACGCATGCATACTCTCCCCTCACAAAATGGCTCCCCTACATGACAGAATTAGTACGACAACCTGCCTGCTATGGGTATGAAAGCCTTCATGAATCTGACTCCCTGGCTGTAAGCCTCCCAGGTTGTGCTCAAATCCTTACCCTACCAGAGGCATGGCAAATGGCACCTTGGCTATGCCTTTCAACAGAACATCTCTAGCCAAACATTCCTTTGCAGCCAGAGCCCCAAACGTGCTTAACAAACTTCCAGTATCCCAAAAGACACCAGATAAGCTGGGCCATTTCAAACAGGAGCTACCAAAAGTGCTCCTACCTGGCATCAACCATGGCTGCACCTCCCAATAAGAAATCCACACGCACTGGCATCTGCTGCCTGCGCCACAACCCATCCCTACCAATGCACCAGCTGCTCATGGTGCCCACAGAAAAAGACTCCTGCACGCACTGGCACAAGATGCTAACACCATAACCCACCACCGTCAATACCCATCTCTGACCTCTCACTATGTGATCCTCCTCTGATTCCCAGCTGCTTGTGCCGTAAAAGCGCAAAGATATAAGCAGACAAGGCCCTGCAGGGCTGCTACCTATGTTTCCGCACTTTTATTATGTAAATTATGAGACCTACTGAAATGTAACTTTGACCTAATACTCTGAATTTATGTTACCATATTTCTGTTGTCAGTGCCTTTGCTCACCTATCTCTGGTGAAGTGTTATAAATTATTGTAAAGTGTGCTGTTGTTTTGACTGTTACTTGTGAAGTGTTAGGGGCAATTTGAAGCCTACGGGGGCTGCCAGTATCACTTTAACCTCTTCTCTGTGCATAAACTTTCAGAATTTCCCTTTACTCCTTCCTCTCTGTCTCATTTAAACTTCCTGTGCCTGTTTAATATAATGGCTGATTCAAAAGTTCACTGTTTGTGGAGTGCTTTTGAATAGCATGTATTAGCAGTGCTACATAAAACCAAATTATTTTCCTTGATACCCCCAAATAACCAGAATGTAAACTTAAAATATAAAACATGCACAGTTAACAAAAAAAACCTTCATTTCCCAAGAAATTTTTTTTTTAGATTTTAACATTGTGTATGAGAATATGACAGTTAACTTCAAGACTGTCACTCGATCATCTACTGCAAATATTTTCAACAATATAAATATAACACAATAACATAATTACACCACAAACACACATATCAGCATTCAGAAACCATTATTTTTCTGTGGTAAAAATGACAATCCAGGTCCCATAAGCTAAACTGTGTCTAAATGCTTTAACCTCCAAACATTTCCCTGAGATGTCAGTAGTTTCTTTTTAAGTTTGCCCATCATTACAAATGTATTATAGCATGGTTTTAAGTTGGAGAAGACTACATTTAAATCAGGCAATCTGACTGAACACGTGTGACCAAGGAGATGTGCATCAGTTCTGTCATGGTCATACAGACTGGCACTTACTGATTCATCACACCATTTTAAAAACAACAGTTTTAGCAGAATACCTTAAGAATAAGCAATAGATTAGCAGCACTCATTCTTGCCATTTGCGCCATTTTTATTTATTGCCCATGACTCTTAAAATGTACACCTCCTTCCCTCCCAAAATTATGCATCTACATTTTCTGAAATAATGCTGTCTCCAAACCCCTCTTTAAATTTGCTCTTCTATTCCTCACAACACTTTCTCCAGTCACCCTTCTCCAAATTCCTCGACTCTACACAACTGCTGGGGTCAAATTCTGAACTCCAAGAGCCAGCACTACATGGTCTACCCAAGTTCGTACAATGCAATGATCAGTAGACGTGGCATCTCTTTCCCATGTGTCAGCAAAGGACATCACGGGTGCTCCAGAAAGGGGTCTGGCCATCATCCACATGGGCCAAAGGGTGCAGCATTGGGCATAGCATGTCACAATGTCATCCTTGTCTTGCCTGTGAGAGCATTTATGGCTGTTGGCAGGCAAAAATGCTGTTTGTGCCTGTTAACATCTGGATCTGTGATTTACACTGCACCACATTCACGGGGGTCTCCTCCTATTTGAAATGTGCCATTGTTTGAGAATCTGCTTCGGGTGGTACCACAACATTGGATAAATAAACTACCTGATTTACACTGCCTCAGACTATGTCACAGAATGAGACACCTGAACTCTGAAACCCATGCACCCATTTAGAAGTTTGTGCCCCATACTTGTTCTGAAATGTACACCTCTAAATTCCATGATATTTGAACATTTACAACTGTACTAAAATTTAGTCTCTTACAGCTTTCCTGAAATTTGCACCTCTAGCACTAGTTCTGAAATTCAGTGCAAACTGCTCCCCTATGTTTTTACACCCCACCTGAAAGTTGTGCCTGTACTACTTATTAAATATGCACACCCACACTTCCAAAAATGTACTTCATGTCTCTTCTAGAATTTGTGTCCTTCTTTCCTTCCCTCCCACCCAAATAATCTGCCTATGAAAAGACCCATCCTGTACCCACTTTTCACTACCTCCTTCCAAAAATGTGCCTCCCCCCACACAAATTTGTGTTCCAACACTTCTCCTGAAATGTATACACCAACACCCTATCAAAATGTTAGCTCCCTTACCATTCTTGAATTTGGCACCCCATGTACCCCTGAAATCTGCACGCTCACACCCATATGAAATGTTAGCTCTCACTCCACTCTTGAAATGTTTGTCTCTGCACTCCTACCAACATCCTGCACACTCCACTCCCCCACAAATGTTCTGCACACTCCTCCTGAAATGTAGCTGTATCCAAATGTCACCTATATCTCCTCCTGGAGCATGCATACCCTCACCATTCTCCAAATTTGTGGCCACTCCCCAAATACTGGCACCCCCCTATATTCCTGCCATAATCTGCGTACCCCTCTTGAAATATTTGCTCTCACACTCCTTCTGAACTCTGCACCACCAACCTTACTGAAACCTCTCTCCTTGCATCCCTCCTGATTTGCAACTTGTAAACAGATATTTTAACCCCTGAACCCCTCCCAAAATGTGTATCAAACACCCCTGCTGAAATAGGCCCCCTGACCACTCCTTAAATGTCCACAGATCTGAACCTATCCCCTTCCCAAATCTGCATTCCCCACACCACTACCCAAATGCACCTGCAAACCTGATGAAATTTACATCTGAACTCCACTGCCAGCTTCAGTTTTTCACTGATTTGAAAATAGTGTTGTTTAGAAGCTATTATTTTAGGTAGTACAGATTTGTGTGTATTTGGAGGGGGAGGGGAGTGAAAAAAAGTTATGAGCACCATGTCATATGTGAATGCTATTATTTGTATCCTGAGCTGTATATAGACTCCAGCTATGGTCAAACATGACCGTTAGCTTGATTTCTGAAGAGGAATTTTGAGATCACTATAAGCTAGGGCGGAGGCAGGTAAGAGCTGGGTAAAAGTATTTTTTATATCAACAGTAATACAACAAAAATATCAGTCTGATCAGTTCACATTGCACCTTGCATATATGCTTTTAAAAGTAAATGTACCTGCCAAGCGTAGTACCACGATGGTCTTTGTATTCCTGTCTGTATAAAGTGGGATAGAAATGATTCAATATTAGTGACACACATGAGCAGTAGGGCTGCTTGACCCCTTTCAGACATAAAACAGGACTGGTTTTCTCAGTGGGGTGGGGTGAGGGGAGGCGGAAGGCTTGGGGGAAGTATGGACAGCTGATATTTATGTAAAACCAACCCATGTTTGCACAACATCTGTTGATGCAGCTTTCTGGGAGGTGACATTATGGTGAAGTGAGAGTAGTGACTGATCCCTTGACCTGTGCTCAACTGTAAATCGTTTTGTGGAATCTCTATGCATCATGTCTTAGGAACATAAAGAAAAAATCCCAACCTTTAAATCAGCAGTAGCATTTTTTGAGCTACGCAGTATGTTTACTCTGCCTACAGCTACATGTTTGCGCAAGCATGTTTTAGACATAGAAAAGAGTGGCATTTAGAGTCTGCAGGTTTCTGAAATTAGCCAGTGACATACAATGATGAGAATTTTGCTGTACCTTCTGTCATGTTGAGATCTGACGCCTCTTTTTTCCATACAGTTTTTCAGTGTTCAAAACATTCAAGATGCCAGAAACTGAGATAGGCATTGTGTAATTTTATTTCACAGATGAACTTAGATTTCACAGTGCTTGTTTACATCAGCCATGTATTGTCTCAATAACCAGACAATTAGAACAGAGTGGACAGCAGGAAATTGTTCTCTGAGTGCAAACATGGGTACAAGGGGGAACTCTATGAAGCTGATTGATGGCAGATGAAAAATAGTACATCCGGGAGTATTTCTTTACAGACAAGATGGTGGAAAAGGGAAATAAACTACCAAAGGAGGGGGTCTGTGCAAAATCTGTAGCAGGATTTAAGCAATGGTGGGTTAATCACATGGGGCCAGTAAAGGTGGGTGGGAAGATGGCAAAGGGAAGAGGAATGAGCGACTGCAAGGGTGCTTTCAAAAAATCTAAGCTAGGGTTGAGGAGAATGGGTGTGTCATGAGGACTTTTTCTGCCGTCAGTGTATAGGTTTCTATGTTTAAAAGGTAACCTATTTTTTTTATTCATTAACAACTGCTACGAACCTGCAAGCCTATATTTCCTGTAGAAACTGTGTTTCAATCACTAGTTCACATTCTGTTTTCTTCCATCATTACTGATCTTTTAAAACAGGGTTTGCTAGACCCAGTGCAGGACTGCTTCTCAGTTAGGTGAGTCAGGGAACCCACAAGACTGGATGCCATAGTCAATTTGGTGCTGTCAAAATCAGAGGTGGCAGAAGGGGATACTGTGAGAGAACCACCGGGGTCCAGTGAGCACAGTACTGTGTGGTCTAAACTAGTCATCAGCAACTGCAGACCATCTTTGAAGACTGTGGTCCTGAACCTCGGTAGGACACACTTCAACAAAATAAGGGAAAGGGCCAGGGAAACACCAAAGGTAGGGGGTTAAAGGGTAAAGGAAAAGCGGATAGCAATTAGCGGAGCTATACTGGAGGTTACCGAGTCTTGTGTGGGGAGTCACAAAGAGGAACAAATATAAAAGGCCAGTATGGTTCTCCAAGAAAAGGGGAGGAGGAATGGAAGGAATATCGGCATTTCTCAAAGAATGCAGAGAAATGGCCAAGAGGGGCAAAAGCAGTTAGAGACTTGGGGTTGATGTATCGGGGAAAAGGAAATGGGAAATTATCTACGGGGGGGGGGGTTGAGGATGATGAGGAAAAGACAAACATTTTAAATAATTACTTTTGCTCAGTATTCAACGTACAGGTGGAGCCACTACCAGAAATTGGCATTAAGGCCTCCACAAGGTGGTGCAGGAAATGAGGTTGGGGTGTGGCCAGGGACAGCAGGGTAAGGAAGGGCCCTGCAGCCCTTAGGTACATAAGGCACTAGGACCAGATGGTTTACACAAGATGGTGCTTAACAAGTCGGGATCAGAGCTGGCTGTGCCCTAGGCTGGGCTTTTCAGATGCTTACTGGGCAATGGTGTTGTGCCAGGGAAATGGAGGTCTCTGGATGTGGCTCTGCTCCGTAGAAAAGGAAGAGAAGCACAGAAGACCCAGGTAGCTACAAACTAGTCTGTTTTACCTTCATTGCAGGTATGACAATGCAAACTCTGGTCAAGGAAAGCCTTGTTGCCTACCTAGAGGCAAATGGGGTGCAGGATAACAAGCAGCACATATCTGTGGTGATGAGATCATATCAAACCAACCTAATAGTATTTTCTGACTGGGTCACAAGGGCAGTTCATAAAGGACAGATGGTAGATTTACTCTACTTTGATTTCGGCAGTCTCTGATTCGGTGCCAGGCTGCTGAGGAAACTGGAAGACCTGGGTGTGGGGGGAAAAGTGGTCATATGGATAGGGAACTGGTTGGAGAAGAAAATACAGGGTGGTAGTAAATGGGGTCAACCTGGAAGAAGGGGGCACCAGTGGGGTGCCTCAAGGGTCTCTCCTAAGACCGGTACTATTCAATATATGTTCACTGGTGATATAGAAAGGGTATCCCGGGCAGGATGTGACTCTCTGCGGGTGACACAAAACTATGCATCAGGGCAGACAGCCAAGAAGGGGTGGGGAGCTGAAGAGAGACCTGGAGAGGCTGGAGAGATGGTCCAAAATATGGCAACTGAGTTTAAATGCCAAAAAGTGCAAAGTAATATACATAGGGGAAAAAGAACCCACATTAAGTACTGTATGGTGGTGGTGGCGGGGGAAGGTAAGCTGGCCATGACAACTGATGAAAGGGACCTGAGAGTCGTCATTAGCAGCTCCCCTAAAACATTCAGTCAGCACAACACAGCATGTAGCATAGCAGCTAGGATGCTGGGATGCACTAGGAGAGGATTTCATAATAGGAAGAAAGAGGTGATATTGCCCCAATACAGGTCCTTGGTGAGGTCTCACCTGGAGTAATGGGCCCAGTTCTGGAGTTCATACCGGAGGAAGGGCAGGGATAAGTCAGAGAGTGTGCAGTGTTACAAAGATGATCCAGGGCCAGTAGGTCAGATCCTATAAAGAATGGCTGGAGGCCCTTAACAAGTACTGGCTAGTAGCCAGCATGAACAACATGATAGAGATGTACAGGTTTCTCAGTGGAATGAATAGTCTGATCAGTTCTGACTTGTCCAATAGAAACAGCAGTGCAGTCACAAGAGGACGTGAATGGAGTCTAGTCAGAGGACATTTCAGGAGGGATGTGAGAAAGTTCTATTTCACCAATAGGGTGGTGGAAAAGTGGAACAGATTACCTGCAGGAAGTGGTGGGGGCATGAAATATTAATGGGTTCAAAAAACAGTGCGGACAGATATAGAAGGCTGACAGTTCCAGGATGGGGAGCCAAGGAGGTGGGGAGGGAAGGGGAAAAATTAGGGAGTAGGCATCATGGCTAAAAACCCTTTGAGATGGTAGGTCAGAGTGGTAGGTAAAAACACTTTATAGGCAGACTGGACGGAATCTTGGTCTTTATCTGCTGGCAGTGTCAATGTCTCTATGTTACACTCAGTGGGTAGGTCTGATTAATACACTGGTGGTAAAGACTATACATTTATTCTACTATAACCAAAGTCAAATCGGGTACTCGCCACCTCATAAAAGATCAAAATTCATTCCACTGAGTTAAAAGAAGTTTATTAAAATGCCACAAGGCACAAAACCAGGTCTAATACCTGACACATTTTGGACACAAGGTCCTTTATGAAAGGTATACCAGGTTTGAGAAAGGACCTCATGCCTGAAACGCGTCGGGTATTAGACCTGGTTTTGTGCCTTGTGGCATTTTAATTAATTTATTTTTTGGTGACCAGGTAAGGCCCACTAGGCACAAGTGCCTGTTTTCAGGGGCGACCTGGGAGTACTGAGCAGTTAAGTGACTTGCTCAGAGTCGCACAGTATGCAAGTGGAGGTTGTGGGAATCAAACCCGGTCTGCTGGATGTACCAAGCTCGTTCACAGCTTGTTACTCTAACCTCTAAGCTATACTGCCAGCCCCACTGTAATAAACTTCTTTTAACTCAACGATATGAATTTTGATCTATTGTGAGGTGATGAGTGCTCGATTTGACTTTGGTTTTACTGTGATTTTATCATGAGCACCCCATCCCAGTGCAAGTCCTTTTTGTTCTTCATTTATTCTACTATAAAGCTACAGTATATGGTCGAACAGGAGATCAACTACGTTTGTATATTTCTAAAATGGAGCTTACCACCAGTCATTAATCAGAAACCCCCATTCAGTTAACTAAAAGGCCAGAAAAGCTGGAGCAAAGACAGGCTGGGAATCGGTATTGTAAAAAAAAAAATGAAAAATCTACAAGCAGAACAATGTTGCCAGGTTCAATGCAGTTCTCCTTGAAGAAATAAGAACACCCTTGAGTAACGGGCTGCAAATATTTATTTTTAAATGTAGACAGGTATTACTTTGTATTTATGATGTCATTTTCTGCCCGACAGTACAAAATATGACACGTAGAACAGCAGCCGCCTGCTCTGGTGGCCGGAAGACAGAACCGTGGAACAGGAAATCAGTGATTAAAATCACAACACAGTTCACTGTCTCACTGGGAGGCCGTGAGCAGTTCACTTGCCCTCTGTGTGCAGCACTTTTCCCAGCTGTAACAGTGGGTAGCAGCAGGACAGTATAGAAAATGGGATGGCACATCTTCGCTTGGCTGTTCAGGGAAAAATAAAAGAAATCAACACTTTACCTGGGCAATAACATATTAGTGCTATTTTGCGTCATACCTCCGTGTGATATTACAGCTGACCAAGACGAAAAACTCATCCTTCTGCTTGACTGGTCATATCAGTCAGAGAGGTATCAAAAGAAACAGCATCTCATATATCAGCCTGCAAGTGACGTAGTGTCCTACTTATCACAAATGGTACTGTGAGGCAGAACAATTTCTAAAATAAAAAAAGATAAGTACTACAGAAATACACAGTAAAACCTATCCACTTCTGAGGATTAAAAAAGGCAATTCAAAGCAAACAGTCATATACTTAAGTCAAAAATTAATATAAAGAGCTTCTGACATACAGCATCTGGGGAAACTTTGAGAAAACACAGGGCCCCTATGTCAGTGGCACTGAAAACAGGAAGCAACAATCATTTTGCACTGTTCACAGGTCCTCCTTTGTCACAATGCATACTAATATTTCAAGACTGTGCCTGCTAAAATGCAGGTTTGCGAAAACCAGAGTTGCAACTTCAAAGCAAATGGAGTGGAATTTTTTTCGTGGCTGCCTCCTGGTAGTCCAGTGGTATCCCTGCCCCAAGTGCTTTGCAATCTGTGGCATTTAGTAGAACCCCTTTCTTAGTCCAGGTGCCTTCCTCTCAAACTCTTCCGCTTGGAGCTTGACACGTCCCTGCCACAGTTAGCGACCCCACCCCTTCTGCCTACCTATAACAGTTCTACAGGCCGGGGTTATAATAAAGGTCTGCAACTAGGTATGGACGTATGGGTCATTTTTTTTTTTTTTTTTTATATTTTTGTACTCGTTTTTATATTTGCATAACGAAATGCATAAATCTATAATAAAAATATTATAACATTTGATAGGGGTTAGATTTAACCATATTCAAGGAGCATGCTTAATACATAAACTATGAAGAGCGGATTGCACAGCCATAGTTGGTTACAGAATTTACAGAACTACACTATATTTTTAATATAGGCGATAATTACTAAACATTTCCACACGGTATTAACATTGTCCAGTGAATCTTCATAGTTTGTAAGTAAACTTTCCATGCACATTATTTCCAACCATTTAGTCAACCATCTGTCTTTTTCAAGGGGCTTAGATGTGGGTTATTCCAATTCTTCAGAACTAACCTCTCTGCACATATAGTTGCAAATCCTAGAACTGTTTCCTCAGTAGGGTTCACCTTTAAGATTCAGAAATCACTCAATAAGAAAATGATTATATCCAATGGGATAGGTATGTTTACCATTTTTTGACATTTGGTTCTTGCTACCATTATATAATGGTAGGGCAATACCATAGTAGATGAGCTGTATTGCCCATATGACAACACTTGGCATTGTTGTTGTAATACTGTACGTGGTTCTGTCATTTTCTCCATAGGAATGCAGTGCACTTCAAATTTCGTAATAGTATTGTTCTGACATCAGCACGTCATGATGTCAGATCAATAGTATTATGACTTTGAATCTCTTAGTGGCCTGTGCTCAGCTCACAGCTTGACACTGCTGTTTTGGGGGGAGGGAAGCAGACGGCTCATTGAAATTAAGATTGGTTTCAATCATTCAAACTGAAGCATTCTCTTTCCCTATGGCTACTGGAGGGAATCTAACAGGAAGAGAAAGGCAGTGAAGGAAATTAGGTTTGCGTGGCATGCCACTAGTAAATGACAATGCCACAGGGATTGGTGGGCTGGGGATAGTCGGTCAGATGAAATCTGTGCCAGATTTTCTTTTTTTTTTTGGGGGGATACAGATAGAGAGCCATGTATTACAAAGAACATCAAATGGCTCCCTATCTGTTATGGTGCTGGTAATGTTATCTCAGGATTCCAGTGACTTCATAAACCTCCCGAGCTTTGCTCTTGAGGTTTATGTCACTGGAATCCCCTGATGGAGTTACAGCATCACAGCAGATAGGGAGCTATATGTTATTCTATTTATATCCCATGTAAAATAGGTGTGTGGGGGTTAGGTATCCTCTTGTTTTGATTTTGAACTGGACAGATTTGTTTTTGGCATATTTGTAATATGAATTAGCTTTTTTCCAATTATTTTTCCAAGTCAGTTTGTTAATCTGGTTATTTGGATTCCTTTTCCCATTAATTTGTTATATTTACTTTTCACTTAACACTGGTATTGATGTTCTGAATGCTACCAAGATAACACTTAAAAAAAAAAGTTAATATTATTCTTTTATTGATAAACAGTCTATCTTTCTGATGAATAATTTCCCCTCTGCTATTAATTGAATTATTAATATTTTATATTATTATAAAGTGCCTTAATCTAAATGTATTCTAGCCATGCAATACTTAGTTTCTTATAGTAAGAAGACATCTGGTTATAATCCATAAGACCTTTGGCATTAACTAGTTGTCCCCATTTAACAATCTTGTTTTTGTTTAGTTTTTTGGAAAAGGCTATTATGATTAAGTATGGCATTTTTTTTTATATGTAGTCATGGGATATTGTCTAAATATTTTTTTATAAATCTGTCTTATAGTCAGGCTAATTTCCTTTACCCTAATAATTTTATATTGTTTCCCACTGGGTAAAGCACCTAACATACCTGTGACAAAGACATGTTTTGTTCTTTATCAGTGTCTTCCCAGGACAAACATGAGAAAAAATTATAGATTCTTCCAAGACCACTGCCACACTAAAGTGGTTTTATTAGCTAGACAGTAATGTAATACGTCAAGACATCCCAGTCTCCCTTGAGATCTTGGCAGAAATTAAAGTTACTTACTTACTGTAACATCTTCCAGAATATATTCACCATAGTTTATCACTCATGGGTCTGAGCCGGAGGCACTAGAACCCCAGGAGCAAAGCGTTGCAGAGGCCGCCCATGGCTACTGGACATGTCAACTGCAATGCCCAGTAGCCATGACTGGACCCCTGGCAAAGCGTGCCTGATGTTGCCACAGGATCTTTACGATCTATCAAATGTATAAACATCTGGTGGATCTTCTTCGCCTAGCAATTCTGAAAAAATTCTCCACAGAGTAGTTTCAATTGTTGTTTCTTTGTCCAAGGCCATAGGTACACCAATAAGGTGAATATTTTTTACATCTGGCTCTGGCTTCCATGTCTTTTAGTTTAGTTGTCATGTTTCTGTTTTCTCTCTCCAGTGTGTCTGTTGCTCTTTTTGTGATAACCTCCTTATCTATGTTTGATATCCTCTGTGTAGCAAGTTTGTTCTTTGAGCAATTTCAGGAATGGATTTGTTGACCTGCTGCATATCAGACTGCAAAGTACACATTGATTCTTTTATATCTTTGAAGGGTGTGATGTCTCTTAATATTTCTGAAAACAAGGCCTTTGCCCATTCAGGTGTTCGATCTTTAAGGTCTTCTGCGTCTTTAAATTCCTCATCGGATTCTAAAATTTCTGTGTCACTGTCTTGGTTATTACTTTTATTTATTTTGTTTTAAAGTTTACCATTTGCTCTGGCTCCTCTGTTACTCTATCCTCTTGAATTTGCTTCTAGTTCTTTATTTATAGCTGTTTTATTTGACTTTGGTCTGGCTCAGTTTGTGATGTAAATGTCTTGATTTCTTTTCTTCCTGTACTTACAAGCTATTAATTTTCTTGTAGTTCTAATGCATCCTTCCCTGCCTTAACTGTTTTGAGTTCAGTTCCGTCATAGTTTGTTTTTCTCAACCTCCGAGCCCAGGACTGGAGTTCCAGAGATTCATTCAGCTTGGGTTAGTTTGTGTAAGCTCTGGCTAGTAGAGAAATTAGAACCCTGTTTCCTCATGTTTGGAAAACTTAAGAAAAATGCCACTGTGTTATATTTTTCATTTGTTTTTGTCTTTTGGTTTACTTTTTCTGTGCAATTTTTGTTCTGCCCACAATGTGTTTGGTATATGCTGTGGGCTCTATAATTTCTTTATGTATCAGGGTCTCTCCATCTGTGGCGGTAGTTTTCCCAGATTTGTTTTAGTATTTAGCATTTCTTCTGAAATATTTGCATAATTAGTAGACTCTAATGCTGAATGCTGATTTAAAGCAGCAGTGCAATGAAAAAAAAGTTATTCCAAAAAGCTAATTTTCTGCTATGGATATGAAAATTATTGGCAGAACTGTTGATTTGGGTTTTCTGGATGCTTCCTATGCTGTGTACTATACATTTACATTTTTTCTGGATTCTTACCCTCCTCGGCACCTTAATATTATTTCTATGCAAAAATTAAGTGGACATCTTTTTTTCTTGAGAAATAGTTACTTTAAAACTTTCATAAAATTCTTAAATGATAATGAAAATGGAAAATTCTACCACCAAAATAAATTGGAAGCCATATGGCATCGATTATGAAGAAAAAAAGGTGGGGTCAAATTTCAGCCCATTTTCGTTGCGCTGTTGCTTTAAAGTTTTTTTCCCCCTGCAATTCAAGATGCCTTTCCTGGTCTAGAGCAGGCTGCTGATTTGAGGTTGTATGTAGCTGCTGATCCTGTTGCAGTAGCTAGACTGGGATGGTTCAGTGGTTTGGGGCTTCTTGTGGCTGCACAAGTTCCTGTTTTCTGTCTTGCAGGTACCTTGTCCAGCATCTGTCTTTTTTGCCAAGAAAAAATTTCAGTTGGGTTATTTGCTGGTTCTGGAATATCATGAGAGTGTATCATGCCACATGGTCCATGCCATCGACTGCTGTAGTGACACGGGTCTCAGCATGAAACAGTTCTTGCTTGTGTTGTGGGTCTGAGTTAATAGTTACTGCAGTCAGATAGGTTGTGGCGGCTTGCATATTGCTCTTTGCAGGTAAAGGTAGGGACTGCAGCTGTTGATTTACTTCTCCAAATGAGTCCATTTAATGGGAAGAGCACGGGATGCAGTGGAATTAGTGGAAGCACATTAGGGCGTAAAGGCGGTCTCTCTTCCGTCACTGCATGGGATGGTAAAGCCACAAATATTGATATAGTCTGTTTTTAGAAGCTTTGATTTTTTGCAATAATTTATAGGAAACAAGTCTACAGGAATGTATTCTCGGGTTCTTCTCCTTCTCAGACATCTGTGTAGAACTAATAGTTTTGGGATCACGTGATGCAGCTTTCGAGATGGCAGCCCTAGTCTGAGCTCCCGCTTTCCTTTTTCCACTCGCTATCTCTACACACAAGCTCGGGGATCACACTAATTTTATGCAGTTTGTGTTGGGAAACAGTGTTTGCATACTCAACGGGCCCGAGGGTTAACATCGGGCACGATCGTCGAAGAATGGAAGCAGAGATGCGGGCCGCACTCCCACGGCATATACCACCGAACACGCCACAAAAAGCCCCGAAGAAAGCGAAGGCCCAAATAGGGTCAACTGGGAAGCTCTCGGCGGGCCACTCGGACTCCACTCCGCTCACTCTGGAGAAATTTCTTGAGGAGTTTAATCCCTTCCAAGAGGACATGAGGGCACTTAAAGCCAATATTAAAAATGTCTCGCTTAATGTGGAAGAGCTAAACCAGCACACCAATGACTGCGAGGCCAGAGTGGTCTCTGCAGAGCGAACACTGGATAAAATGGACCCCACAATGGCAGAAACTAAGTAGAAACTCCATCGCCTTGAAGCCAAGATTGAGGATCTTGAAGGAAGGAGTCGCAGAAACAATATTGTGGTAATTGGCCTTCCTGAGCAAGAAGAACGCGCCAATGCAGTGGTGTTCTCACAAAAATTTGTGGAGAAGTTGTCAGGACCTTCGCCTTTCGGCTCAGCTTATATTACTGAACGAGCCCACCGCACTTTGAGACCTGTCCCTCCACCTGGAGCCCTGCCCCGAACATTTATTTTTAAATTGCTTAATTTTCAAGAACGTCAACACTTCCTGTCTCAGGTCAGAGAAGTTAAGGAATTGCTATGGGAAGGGAAATGAATAAGGGTAACACAAAATCTTCCATTCACTGTTCGTCAAAGAAGAGCTACATTTCAAACAGTAGTGAAGAAGCTGCTGGCCGCTAATATCCGGTTCAAAATTATGTACCCAGCGATTTTGCAAGTCTCATTAGATGGGAAATGGTGCTCGTTCGAGGATCAGAAGGCAGCAGAAGAATCTCTTAGGAAGGCATTGCCAGATCTGTTCCGAGATGGCTGAATTCTCTTCTGGGAAGTCCTCAGGTTCAGTAGTGTTAACGGACTTATGTTTGTGAGTATGTAGGATACAGAGCAGCCTATTTCGATACCCTGACTTTCACTCTGCATTCCCCAGCAACACTTTGGGGAAGAGAATCATCTTGGTTTATTTTTAGTTCTGTAGTTATTCTTTGTGGCATGATGCAAGAAGATTGATTGGACACAGACTCTGGAAACTCTGCCCTGAGTGCTTTATAGACAAAATGTACAGCTCATTGACTGTTATACCTGCCCTTCTGAATGAGGGGACACAATTTTCCCTTTTTTTTTATGCCCTGCAAAGGTTCAGCAGGAAGTCTGCTTAAAGAGTATGAACAATGTATTGTTAAATAGATACTGATGGGAAGGTTTTGTTTTGGGGTTTTTTCTCCCCTTTCCGTGTATTCCTTTTAAGGGCCGGGTATTGTTAGACTCGAATACTAAGTCTTAACGGTTACTGTTTGTATTGAGTAAGGAGCCTGAAGGGGAGGTTCCCTTTTTTTCCCCCCTCTTTTTTAACCTGGGACTTCTACGTAGGATGCAATCTTCCACATAAATGACTATATTGATCTATGGAAGTTCCCGATTCCACAGCACCTTGTGTTGTCTCCTCCACCCCCTTCAGGGATCAGCATTTTTCTTCACTTTTGGGCAGGGTGCTTGCAGGATTTAAGGGGAGTGTGTTAAAAGGCATGTTTCTTATAGTTATGGAGATTAGCACTTTTAGGAACAGGAGGGTACAACTGTATCGGGTTGGGAGGATGGTTTAGATGGAAGGGGAGAGGATGAGGGGCTCAATGCTGTGAAAGAAGGCACATCATGTATGTTAAAGTAGTGGGGGTAGGGAGTAGTCAGAGATATGTGTTCCGTGTGATTTCGGCGTCAGGGATAGTATTTGGTAGTTCAGGGAGAGGGAAGGAGGGAGGAGATCGGAGAAGAGTTTTTCTGGGGCAGGAACTGGCTTTGCACTTGGGAGATGGTGTCTTTAATATTGCCTATGGAACAGGTTTTTCACATTTAGATTTTTATTCCCAATATTACGGGATCAATGGCTATCCCTAAGAGGTTTTGCACTTGGAATGTTCACGGGGCAGGAACAAATCTAAAAGGTATCAGGTGTTGAAAAATCTACAACACATTAAAAGTGACATTGTGATGCTCCAAGAAACCCATCTACTGGAGCAGAAAGATATTCTCTTCCAGCGCCTGTTCGTGGGACAGACCTATAGTGCGGGGAATAGTGCACAAAGCAGGGGAGTCACCATTTTAATTGTTAGAAAAGTTCCCTTCGTTTGTGAGCAAGTGGTGAGGGACCCGATGGGGAGATACATTTTTGTAAAAGGATGTATCGACAAAACCACCTTAGTAGTGGGTAGTGTCTATGGACCAAATGTGGATTCCCCTGACTTTTTTACAGGGCTTTTGCAGAGCTTAGCTCCCTTTGTAGACTGCCCAATCATACTTGGAGGGGATTGGAATCTTCCTTTTCCCCAGACCTGGACAGGTCCAAAAGAAGGGGTTATCTTCAGCACAAAGGGCCATCAGGGATCTGGGAGACCACTTTGGCCTTTGTGACCCTTGGAGAACTCTGTACCCCACTGCCAGGGAGTTCACATTTTGGTCAAACACATATAAAACCAATTCCAGGATTGACTACTTCTTAATTAGCCAAACTTTACTGAAAGGGTTAACGGAAGCTAAGATAATACCCAGAGTCATTTCAGATCATTCAGTATCGAGTTGTGCACTGGTCTTTCATGCCGATACCCCCAAAGACTCATTATGGAAACTGAATAATCAACTGTTAAAAGAAACATCTGTTACCGAAAAGATTTCTCAAGAAATCAAATTTTTTGCAGCTAATAACTTGTATTCCACAGCCTGCCCAGATTTAGAATGGGGAGCGCTGAAATGTGCCTTGAGGGGAGAATTTATAAAATTAGCCTCGGTGAGGAAGAAACAGAGGGAGCATAAAGTGTTAGAGACATTATCGGAAATCCACAGTCTGGAGGTTTTGCTTTCCCCATCCACCTCACCATCAGAATATACACGATTGGTAGTTCTTAGAGATAAATATGCAGAACTTCTCCATAAAAAGGCAGAATTTGCCATTTTAAAAACTGGATCAAAATATATAGATCAGGGGGAGAAAGCGGGGCGCCTGCTGGCCTTGCACCTCAAAAAACTCGAAGCCTCCAGACTTGTTAAAGGAATCCAATCCCAGCTGGACGGGACCCTCTCTCTTTCTCCCCAGGACGTTACTGGGGCTTTTGCCCAATACTATAAAGACCTTTATAGCCCTATGGAGAACTTACCAGACCAACAATCAGTCCGGGATTATCTGGATTCTATCCCGCTCTCATCATTACCGGTTTTTGAAGGTGAGCGGCTTATTACTCCCATAACTGAGGAAGAGATCACATCAGCTATTTCATCCCTTGCAGCAGATAAGGCTCCAGGCCCAGCTGGATTCTCCCCCAATTTCTATAACAAATATAGTAAATGTCTCTCCCTGGTTAAAAAGGTTATTTGATTGGATCCTCAACGCTAATCCTATAGACCCGGCCCTCTTTGAAGCAATCATAATTGTCCTTCATAAGCCTGGAAAAGACCCCGAAAATGTTACAAGCTATAGACTTATATCATTGCTCAATTGCTATGTTAAGATATTATCGAAGATATTGGTGAACAGGCTCAGATGGGTGCTTCCGCAGTTGATTCACCGTGATCAGATAGGATTCATGCCAGGAAGTAGCTCCTCAGATCATTTTAGAAAACTGGCGCATATCTTCTCCGCATCCAGAGACCTGGAGATACTGCTAGGTTTGATGTCACTGGATGCGGAGAAGGCGTTTGACCGGGTCAATTGGCAATTTCTTTTTTGCACCATGGCAAGATTCCGCATCCCGACTAAGTTTATAGACTGGGTCTCCACACTTTACCAGAATCCACGAGCCCGTATTTAATGTAATGGGGTGCTCTCAGAACACTTCCATCTCCACTCAGGTACTAGGCAGGGTTGTCCCTTGTCTCCACTTTTATTTAACATCTATCTTGAACCCTTGTTATCCCTCCTGAGGGCAGAAGTAGGAGTACAAGGGGTGTCAGTGGGCTCACATGAGTACAAGTTGTCTGCCTATGCAGATGATGTCCTCTTGCACCTGCGACATCCTAGTCAGTCAATACCAGTAGTGCTTTCAGTAATAAAGGGGTTTAGTGCGATGTCCAACTACAAAATAAACCCAAATAAAACCATAGTCTTTCCTGTAAACAGCAGGTTACTGAAAGGAGACATTGAACATCTGGGGTTGCAATGGTGTCCCACAAAAATTAAATATTTGGGACTCTTTTTAGCTTGGGGGGAGGCACAGATGAAGTCCCTAAACTTGGACTCATTATTGGCAGCAATTCAGCAAGATCTGGAGAGGTGGCAATCTCTTCCTATCTCATTATGGGGATGGGTTAATCTAATAAAGATGAACACCCTCCCTAGGTTGTTTTACCTCCTGTGTATGCTGAACATTTGGCTACCCCTGGTGTGGTTCAAAAAAGTACACTCAATAATATCAACTTTTATTTGGAAAGAAAAACTCCCTAGGAGAGCCTATAATAAACTGGCTGCTTCTAAACTCTCGGGAGAATTGAGATTGCCACACTTTGGACTTTATTACTGGGCAAGTCAATTGAATAAGTATATGAGGTGGGTAAAACCAAGGGTAGGGATGGATTTGGATTTATGTACTCCGGACTGGTTGGTGGTAGAAAGGGAATTTATTTCTCAAGCGGGACTCAATCATAGCACAATGATGTATGTCCCCCAAGACTTTGTCAAGTATCGTTTCCCCACTCCTATAATCACTTCACTTAGAATCCATGCGCAACTATGCTCCTTTTTGAGGCTTAAAAATACAAAGAGTCTCTTACAACCAACAATTGGGAACCCCATTCTGAAGTTAGGGGGTAAAATGATCCCAGATAATTGGATTCTTCAAATAAAGGGACTCAATTTAGGAGACTTCCTCAAAGATAATCAATGCATGACCTCGGTGGAGATTCTAGCCAAATATCAGATTCCTGGATCCCAGCTTTTCAAAGTGTATCAACTACGTCACCTGCTGGTAGAGGTGTGCAGCGATATGGAAGTGTCAGGTACGCAGGAAGACTGGGTTACCTCTTGGGGAGAGATCAGTGGAAGATCCCATGCCGTTTCCTTACTGTATGCATGTTTGGTATCCATATCTTTAGATGCACAGTATAAGGACCCAAAATACTGGTCTAAGGTTTTCCCTCAGTATACAGAACACTGGGGGGCAATCTGGAAAGATTTACACCTATATATTCCATAAGACAGACTCAGACTCACCCAGTACCAAGTTATTAATAATATGTACTGGTCCCCAGTAAGACTGCATCAGATGAAGTGGGCCCCTTCTCCATTATGTAACAGATGTAGACAGCGAGAGGGTACACTTCTGCATATGTTTTGGGAATGCCCTCCTAGCAAAGATCTATGGGATACCATTAAGGCAAAAGTAGATCCTTTCCTGGGGCTGGAGAATCTTTTTACACCAGAAAATTGTGTTAGGATTTTTTTTCCTTGATTCCAGTGAAAATTCGTAGATACCACATGGCACTAATCTCACTAACCTTAAAGAAACTGGTGCTGCAACACTGGATTGATGGGAAGAGCATCTCTTACGTGGAATGGTTACAGGACCTGTTGTTTAATCTACAGAAAGAACAGCTGCGAGCCAGTATGTGGGGTTCTCTCACTAAATACAAGAAGGTATGGGACAACTTTCACTCTCTCTCTCTCTCTCTCTCTACAACATGGCCCCTCGATCAGGGGTTAACTTGAAACCCAGTTTTACAAGGTATAGATGTGATGGACTCTTGGCAGAAGGGTGGCATGCCTCTCTGTCAGGTATCACAGACTATTAGTGAAGCCAGGGGAGGGAAGAGGGGGTGGAGGGGAGGAGGGGCATGACAGTTTTTCGTTAATGATGTTTATGTCAATGTGCATCTTGTACATCACGATGTCATGCTGTATACCCAAAATTTCAATAAAGTGTGAATTAAAAAAAAAAAAGAACTAATAGTTGTGTGTATTTTTCACGTGACTGTGAATTGTGAGTAGAGATGTTGCGAAATTAAATTTCGTCGGCAAAAATGCAGTGAAATCGGCAATTTCGCAACGCGCAATTTTTCACAAAAATGTGACATAATTTTGCAATTTCGCCCTCAGAGCAGTCCACCAACAACAGCGAAATTTTGCCTGCGAGTGGTGAAATTTCATCCGCGAGTGGCGGAATTTTGTACACAGTGGCCAAGTTTCACTGCTTGGGGTGAAATTTCGCTTCACAAACATTAAGCAACTTTTTCTCTCGATTTTATGACATATTCCAGTTTTGCACAACACTAATTGTGAGACATGGGGTTGCAGGTTGTCAGTTTCTGATGTTCTTTTAAAGTGCACCACTCAGCACAAGATTTGGGGAATTTGTGGGAGTGGAACGCCGAAAATACATTTTAAGACTCTACAGAGGTCTGTTCCAGATAATTTCAAGCAGAAGACTTGTTTTAACAAAATTACGACTATATTACTAGTCAAAAGTGTTTGATTTCATTGAAAAGGCAGGAGAGGCTGTTTACCTTAAAAAAGGGAGCAGTTTTGGCAGATGGGAAGTTTCACCCCAACCTGAGCTGCAGCAACTCACTCTCCCTCTGCTCCAGCATCCGTCATCTCCCTCCCTTGTGGGTCATTTGTATAGCGTCCCACACTCTCTTCTTCAAATGGTCATAATGTATTTAGCAAACAGTGCACGATTTGCCAAGACCCTAAATTCTAAATAGCACAACTGTGTTCCAGTGTCACAGCTGACGCGAGTGGTAGCAGTGAACACTTTGTATCAGCACCTAGGACTGACAACGGGGCCCTTAATGTTTACACATATTTCAGCTTGTATTTTCTGTAATGAACTTCCCCTTTTTCTTTATAATTAGCCACATTAGTACACTGTATCACTGTCTTATTGACTAAATCATGTCTGATTGCTTGCCTAACCTGATAGTACAGTCCTCTGCTTTGACATTACAATCTGCAGCTGTGAAAGATTATGGTGTTGGGTGTCAAGAAGCAGCCAAGACTTCTGGTGATGTCAGAGATTGGCACGGCAGTTAGAAGAATGGCTCTCGAGATCTCTTCTACCAAAACTCACTAAAAAGAACTTCCTTCCAAAAAATTTCAACAAATATGGCTGGAGGGTGTTCCCAAGAGGTTCAATACACCTGCTCGAAAACAAAACTGAACCTGGCTGCACAACATGCCAATGGATCGCTCCCTAGAAATGTGAAAGGCAGCCAGAGTTTAGCTCCAGACAGCCATTGTGGCCACGACTACAACATGGACCATGAGGCAGAGCAATTTATCACGAGCCGTTTTGAGAGACTGCTGCATGAAATAAAGGCCTCCAGAGAAGAAAATAAAGTTACAGAGACTGCACCAGAAACGTTCTAAAGTTGATAAAAGGGTCAAGGTGGCAGAGAAGAGAGTCAGATTGGTGGAGGATAGGGCCATCCAGCCAGGCCAGGCCATCAAATCCCTCCCGCAGCATACTACAGCCCTGCAAGAAAAATTTATCAACCTGGAGGCCCAAGCCAGGGGGATAATCTCCACTTGTATGGCTTACCGAAGGGGCTGAAACTGAGCTCCTAACTGACTTTCTGGTAGACTTACAGTACTACGGAATGTCTTAGCCCTCCTCACAGGCATTAACTTCTCAACTGAGTGGGCTCATAGGGCTTCGATCCCTAAGCCAACAGACTCTAAGGCTCATCCACGCTCTCTCATTACGAAATGCTCAAGTTCTAAAGCCAAGGAAGAAATCTTAAAGAAAGTGTGGCAAAAAATAGATGTTTCCTACATAGGGACCAGCCTGCTTTTTGATCATGACTATGCGCTGAAATTCAAAGGCAGAAACAAGCATATGGGGACCCGATGAAAACACTCAGGGACAAGCAAATACATTTTCACACTCCCTACGTGGTTAAACTCCAGCATTCTGGCAGAAAGGTACGATGATCTACAATATGCCAGAGGAAGCTAAGAAGGCCTTTCTCAGAATGGGACTGCAGATTCCATGATTCCATCCACAAAGACCACCACTGGAGCAAAATGGAAGGCCAACTCCACGTATTGGCAAATGCAGACCATCCAGAAGGCCTGGACCTAAGGCCCCATGGCATCTACAGGGGGCCATGAACCAGATTTGTCAAATGGCTTCAAAACCTACAGCACAGCAGAGGCACTTGCAACTCCAGGGCAGACACACAACCCAAATAAAGTAACCGCTCCTTACCGAAGCGCAACTATTTTTACTGTGACTACCAGGGGAAATTCTACTGTAACAAACTTTAAGTTACCTGGGAGGGACAAAGGACTATCTCTACAGACCTGCGGTATTCCTGGACAATGACCCAGAGACTTCTGCAAATGAAGTTTAATTTTAGACTACTTTGAGACTTACCTGTTCTTTAAAACTGTTATTCCGTCTCCCCCCCCCCGCTGTTTTGCTCTCCCTACGACATGTACTGGTGCCAGCACTAGTGAGGGTTTGTACAAGGAGGATCGGCTTGTTTTGTGTGCATGGGTGGAGGGGGTTGAAATGGGGTCCATAGGTGGTTGGCTGGGGGAGGCCCACCTGTGGCCAGATACTTTCCTGGTCAGTAGCTTGGTCCCTTCATCCCGGGCCTTCCTAAGGGCCACCTTTCTCCCTGCTCCATCTTCCACCCTGCGACCTGGGACAGCTGCTCAGACTATCCTACTTTGGCACAAATTACCCTAGCTGGCAGGCAGACATATAGTAGGTGACAGTATTCTGAGCAGTAGCTCAAGCACCAATACTGTTTTACTCACATGGGGGGAGGGACTACTGTTGCTAAAGTATCGTACCATTGCGTTTTGGTTTTGCTATGTCAGTTTTCTTATGAATGGAGGAGTTATGCTCTATGAGGTATTGTCAAGCTACAAGAGAGGGCGGAGTAGTCAGGTGAGATGAAATGCACCCTCCTTACTGACTAGTGTCCCTTTTCGGGCATTGGAGCCTGCTATTCCATCTACTGGGTCATGGAGAGGATCTTCCTAAGGGAAGGTACTGTACCTCAGCCATTCCCCCTTGACCATGTTGTCACCTTTCTTTTTGCCTAAGGGTGGGAAAAGGGGCATGGCGTACCAGACCACCTACCTTGGAAGTACAATTGTTGGAACTGTTGGTTTGAACACAGCCCTGTTGACACTGGTTCTCTCTTGATAACTCCGATAGTTTCATGTTCTCACAGTCACACAAGCTGTACTGTAATCAAGGAATCCAGAGGAAACAACAAAAGTGAAGCTAGTTTATACGACCTAAATACGCAGGCCGGTTTTCCTCTGGACAATGGCTAAAGTTAGCACTCTCTTCTTGTCTTACAAGGTTCATGGTTTAACAAATCCAGTGAAGCATAGTAAAGTCTCATGCTGAATTTGTTTTTTTGCAGGAAACACACCTGTCCCCCTGAGCCCAAGAAGCTGTAGTGTTTTGGGTATCTTACTACTGTCTCCTCCTCCTATAAAACTGGGCGGAGGAGAGGAACAGTGGTGATGGTTCCAGATGCTGTGGCTTTTGAGGTCACAGATACTAAAGTTGACAAGGAAGACGGGTATGTTGGTGAAGGGCCAATACCACTGGCCGCCATCAATGTTCCCTCTAATTGTTTGACCCTGTGGGTGGAAGTCTCGTGTGTACGGCACTGGGGGTCAAGAAAAAGATCCACACTCACAAAGTGAGTCCATATATGGGATACTGTTTATTGCCAATAAACACTATAAGACATGAATGAACACTATAATACTCAATGTAAAGCATAAACTTACATTTATCACAATGCAAACCATAACGGTACAATATAACAGTGCATAACACACAATTTTATGCGGTACAATATACAAATTATGAATGTACAAAAACACAAATATTGAATGTGCAAATAAAATGTGATGCATACACAAGCTATTATGTGTTAATTTACTGCTTTTCTCTCCTGTCGTTCTCTTCTTTCCAGTGGCATATATCTGATCTAGGTCAATTTTTCCACTAGAGGGTAGACACAATTTTACATGCTTGTATTTCTTCCATTTGGTTTCTTGATTTTGCTTTAATGTTGCTCATAAGGCTGAAAACCTCTCCCACAGTCTGCACAACGTGCTTGACATGTAGTACACACATCGGCATACTGAGGCACCATGCTGTACTGTGGATTTGTAATGTATCATGTCTTTAAAGGAATTTATTGTTCTACCTCCGATTTTCTCCACTACTACAAATTTGGAGTCACTGTACTGGCTAACAATGGCTGCTCAGTCCACTGATGCAAACAGATAGACATAATATTTTTTGTACAGTCTCTCAAGATTTGATAAGCCAAATTCCATGCAGCAGTGTGAAACTGCTTCAAAATCAAAGGCAGACCACTCAGAAAGTTCATTTATGGGACACTGTCTTTCTAGATGATCTACTAAAAGGCTAATGAATTCGCAAAATTGATGAACTGTTTACTTCTGTTGTGCAATTATTAGCCAAAAGCAGTTGTACAGGTTGACTCCAGTACACAGTATCACACAGGCACTGCGTCTTGTGGCCTGATCTTTGTCATTTTTGCTCTAGCAATCTGTGTGGCTTTAACTGTTGTCAAGCCACTTTTTTGGAAATAACTTTGATACATCTGCCAACTCACCAAGCACATCATTTAATGCTGCTCTGGCAATGTGGTATTCAGGGTTAGACAGCTTTTTAAAATGGTATTTTGAAATAGGATCATTGCTTTCATTTACTGCTGCTGCCTCAGAATATTGCACCAAGGCATCATAGTTATGGATTAATGACTGCAAAGTGCCTTGACAGCCAATGAACCTCATTAAGTGGGCGGAAAGTCACTGCATCCTAGACCTGAGCAAATTCCACCAACTTTGATTTTCTTATAGAGGACCTGCAAAACTCAGTATATACTGTTTCCATTAAACTCTCAATGTCTTTTGTCAATGGTACCTATTTCCAGGCATCATCAATTCCCAAGTCTTCTCTGTGGGCAACACAGTGCAGTTCAACTAAATGAGGAACACACTGCCTGAGCTGTGCTGCTACACCATTATTTTTCCCCAAGCATAACAGATGCTCCATCAGATGTAAACATCACCATTTTCATCAAGTCCAGTTGATGGGCTCTATAGTAGACCTTTACAGCTGTGGTGACGGCTTGGGCATTACATGCTGTTAATCTAACAAGTTCTCCAAATGTTGCCTTATATAGTGTCTTGTTTGACACCCGAAACTTGAAATATAAGATAAGCATCTTTCTTACAGAAATATCTGTACTCTCATCAATAATTAGTGCATGGAAGGAGGCATTTCAAATTTCATTCAGTGTTTCATTTTGGATGACAACATTAATGGAATGCAGGAATTCAAAGGCACAATTTTTGCTTCACCTGTTATCAGTCATACGAACATATTTTTCCATATGATCATATATTTCCTGCGCTGATATCATGGAATTTTTCATCTACACATCCAATAAAACACTGTCTACTGAAAGTTTCACACATCTTCTGCCTTAGATCTTCAGCATTCCATCAGGGCCAATCTACTTTCTCTGGCTGCTGCAGTTTCTGTCGGCATGTTTCATAACCCACCAGCACTTCGGTTTCTGATAACTGAAACTGCAGCTTCATGTATCTTGCTGAGAAAGTGGCGCTTTAGAAAGTCCAGTTTCCAGCTATCTCTCCATTTTTTTAACTTGTGTAAATTCTCCCCCAACTTTCCTATCAACACACATTCTGCAAGAGCCCACTGTCCACCCCATACATAAACAGGCCACACAGCTTTACTTTGGTCTTCTGAGATGATGCAGGTCAACTGGTCTCCATACTTTTATTAAGCCATACTTCTTTAAAAGCAGAAGCCATTTTTTTTAAGCAGGACCTTTATCTGTGTCTGAAGAGTAGTGGGATAGCCTTCTATTCTGCATGTTTATCTTCTGCAGCACTCTCTAGATTAATCTAGTTTTAAGCTTTTTAAAAGAAAAATTAAAACATAGAGAAATACACTTGTGTAAGATGGACTCCAACAGTTAAGATATTACTGTGAAGCAGACATGATGTAGGACCTTGCTGTGCAGGAACTCCAACAGGTAACATACTTTTCAGCAGACCCGGAAAAGGACCCTGCCGTGGTTCCACTGCTTGCAACCATTTTGTTGTGCTAATGCCTTTCTATAGTCATATGGCAAGAAATAACGAAGAGAAGAAACACACACACACACACACTTATGCTTCCAGGGCAACTTCAGCATCTTCCATCGTTATCTTGTAACATTGTTTCTTTTTGTTCCGGCATTATCAGTTTCTATGCTATCTGCTCTGCCCTCTCCTAGAGGCCTTCTCACTTCTGCAGCTTTGCTTCTTCTTTTCTCTACCTCTTACACACGTCTGCATTCTTTCCTTCCTTTGTTTTTTTCCCCTCTGGCCAATGCCATCCTCCCCTACTCCAGGCACACGGCAAATAAAAATAATTTATGCAAGCACACCATTTAAAAAAATGTTTGTGCTCTACTTGTGCAGGACAGATGGTGGCCTGGGCAGGCACAGTGAAAAAACTAGCAGCACTGCATGTGTTGCAGCTCAACATTTTGACGTGTATTTGTTTTATTCTATGTTTAACTACACTCATTTCATGTCTTGTCGATGTTGTCCTCCCTCCCTCGATCTGCTTTGTCACTTACTATATTTATACATTTTAAATAATAAAAGGAGTGTTCTTTAACATGGCTTGGTCCAGGTTTTCATTTATATTCCTTCTGTTGTTTCTTGAACCCCACTGTTCAAAATGACACTGCTCCCTGACCCTGTGGTACAACAGGTGTAGAAAAATGGCTTAAAATATTTATTAAAACCTAGTCAGAACAATATTTAAAGGCATTCCCCTTTTATTTCAAATGTAGCCAACACTAGCCAAACTACAAGAACTAGTCCTACACCAACTATCCTTGTACCTCTCTGACACAAACTTCCTCACCCAATACCAATCTGGGTTCCGTAAACATCACTCCACTACCACCTCGCTACTCCGAATAACAGATGCAATCCTGACAGGCATGGACTGTGTTCACTTCACCACTGCCATTTTTATTGATCTCGCCAAAGCATTTGACACTGTATGCCACTCCCTCCTGCTCTGCTCCCTCTCATCAGCTGGGCTGTCTGAACATGCCATTAAATGGTTCAGCGCCTACCCCAATGACCACTCACAGTCAATAAAAATATCTGACTACATCTCCCCTCCTCTATCCATATGCTCTGCTGTCCCTCAAGGATCCATACTAGGTCAGATTCTCTTCTCCATCTTTCTTTTTTTTTTCCAGAGTTATCTATTTTTGCACCCTGTCATGCTCAGGAGCTGCCTCTCCTTCGGGCTGCCATGACCCCTCAGACATTCCCCCTACTATCTCCACACAAGCCACATTAAAGCAAATCCGCAGCCAACCTCGGTATAGCCCAGTGTAACCCTGTAGCGGGTGGGTCCATCTCCTCCGAGGGGGAAGGCACCGGCGGGAGGAAACCGGCACACTATTTCTTTCGGTCCCAGGCGCTGCTGAGGCTTTGCGTGGCCTCCCGGGAGTCTTTGGAGGTGTCCTAAGACCGGCAGCCATCATCTGGCCAGACTCCAAAGCGGTATTTCTGTTTTCTGGTGTTCCCCTTAAAATGCTCCCGGTCTCCACCGGTTGCTGCTGCGGAGCGACCATGCGTCCTCAACCCACCACAGGGAAGGAGAGCATTCCCGCGGACACTCGATCCTTCCCCTGCCAACCCCCCGGCGCCCAAGTCCGTTCCTGAAACTGGGTCACCGGCATGGTAAGAGGTAAGGTGCCCGCATCTCAACCATCTATGCCACCGAGCCGGTTTCTCCATCTTTCTAAACGACCTGCCACCTGTCTGTACCTCATCTTAATATACATATGTATGCTGATGATACAATTCTTTTCACTTCTGGGTCCTCACCTGGGGATGTCGCCTCCAGGCTCCAAAGCCACTTCCATAATGTCCAGAGGTGGTTTCAATCTCACCAACTCTTCCTTAACGCCAAGAAAACTGTGTCCATGACATTTGGCATGTGCCAGAAACTGTCAAAACTCCAGTCCCCCCCTTCACTACCCTCGACAGGGCAACCAAAATTGCCACAGAGTCGTTCAGGTGCCAGGCGTTTGGTTTAGTCAACATCTCACTTTCTCGGCCCACACTGATGCCATTATAAAAAAGCTTCGCCCCAAACTTGGCGCTTTATACAGAAACTGCTCCTGCCTGTCGCCCCAGACAAGACGTGAACTCATCCAAAAAATGATTCTCCCGATTTTTGACTATGGCAATATCGTCTATTGCTCTGCTCCAGCCACCTCCTTAGCTAACTTGGATACCCTCTTCAACTCCTTTTGTCGGTTTGCTCTAGGTGCACCTCCCCTCATCCACCACTGTCACTTGTACTGAGCCTTAGCCTTCCCTTCCCTGACAAACAGGCGACTGCATCACTGCATAAATTTCACCTCTAAGTACTGGTTTGGTACACTCCCTCCCTACTTAAATTCCCTAATATCCCCCCACACACCCCCTCCCGACTTCTAAGATCCCACGACCACAGAACTCTCTGTTCCATGGAGATCCACCTCTAGTGGGCAGGCCTCCCCCTCCTACCGCCTCCCTCAACTGTGAAATTCTCTTCCTACCCAGATCCAATCCTCCTCCTCCTCACCTGGCTCATTAAATCAAGCTCTACACAACTTCCTCTCTGTAAATTGCACTTGCTCCTAGTTCTATCTCACACCCTGCCTGTTGCTCTGGTTGCCTAACCCAACCAATCAATACACTTACAGTCTCTGAGCCAACCCTGGCTCCTATCTTGCATGCTTGCTTCTTATCATCTCTCTCTCTCTTTCTCTCTATAGTTCTGCTCTCCAAGCCCTAGGTGTAGACTCGCTCCTCTACCACCTTGTTATCTCACCATCACTTGTCTGCTCTGTGCTACTATAAGTCTGTAGTGGGCCAGTCAACTGGTCCCTCTTGCTGTTAGGCTACTGGTGTGACTGCCACTACATGAGGGTATAGCTACTGGATTTTTACCTATGTCACCCCTGCAATTACTTGTGCTGCTTGCTATGTGTTGTTCACTCATACCCTATGTTCTCTATGCTATTGTGCAATTTATGTGTGCTCATTGCTACTATGTAACTCCCATCACCCTTTCCCCCAGGTCGTAGCGGGAGACGAGCAACTTGTTGTTCAGTGTGCCTTACCTGGTGAAACTTTTCAATAAATAAATAAAATAAAATAATGCACATATTTAAAACGGGGAAAGATGGCTACTGTACAAGAAAATAACATGGAATAAGAGACCATATAAAATGAAATAAAAAGCTACATAGAAACATAAGAAGCTGTCAGCAGAAAAGGACTTTATGGCCCAGCCATTCTATCCTAAATCCCAGCCTATTGAGCTACCACAGACCCTAACTGATCTGCAGCCTAACCCCCCCCCGCCCAGTTACTATGGTCCCCTTGTGCCTATCCTATGCATGTTGAAATAATAAAAGGGGAATGTCTTTAAATATTGTTCTGACCAGGTTTTAATAAATATTTAAAGCCATGTTTCTACACCTGTTGTACCACAGGGTCAGGGAGCAGTGTCGTTTTGAACAGTGGGGTTCAAGAAACAACAGAAAGAATATCAATGAAAACCTGGACCAAGCCATGTTTCGAAAAGGTATAGGTCAAAATGCTCACTGTAACATATACTGCTGTATTAAGCATGCTTTAACACTTGATCTTACTGTCTCTGTAGTCCAGTTCCATTTTGCTTCATTGGACTTAAGCCTTAAATTCTCAGACATTCCTTAGGCCTATGGCAGCCCAGAAGGCCTGTGACAGCCCGGAGAGGTGCACTACGAGTTAACCTTTTAAAATCTCACATAACTAAACACAAATAATTTCTGACACCTTTAAAGGACTCCTAAACAAGCTGCTCCAAAAGCGCTCCAAAAACCACAGCCTCGTATATCAGGGGCTTACCTACAAAATCCTTTTGTCCGTTTTTCTCTGCACTGTGGTACTCCGGAGTCTCTAATTGTTAAATGTGTGCCCGATATATTAACCAATCCCCGGTTCCTGTTTCACCCCACCACTGCAGTAGCACCCTAAGATGACAGCGTCCTTACATAATTACACCATCTGGCGACTGAGCTCAGTGCGATCATCTTTTCCGGACTGAATAGGGGCTTAAGATTAAGTATGATATTACCTTAACAGTGCTTCCTCCTAATCACCACACATGTGCAGGTGTGGAATCGTGGTCACCTGCACGGGTAAGAAGGAAAGAGGAAACTGTTAAAATAATATCATACTTTGTCTTAAGTCTATTCAATCACATGTGCGAGGCTTCAGTAGCTCAATGATGATGCGTGGGAACTGTATCATCTTAGGGTGCTACTGGTGAAGAGAAGAGAAAAAACAGAGCCTGGGGATTTGTTATACATCGGGCGCGTGTTTAACAATTAATGACTCTGGAGTACCACAGTTCAGAGCAAAATTAACAAAAGGATTTTGTAGGTAAGCCCCTGATATACGAGGCTGTGGTTTTTGGAGCACTTTTGAAGCAGCTTGTTACGAGTCCTTTAAAGTCTCACAGGCACACAATTCCCTGAACCAGTCTACTATACTGCACAACAGATAGGCAGATGGAAGCCTTTTCTTGACGTCATTGTCTATGTATCTATGGAAGAGGGTGACTTAGGAAGACTGTTGCAGTTTGAAGGTGAAGTGAGGCCCTCCACAAGCAATAAACATAAAAAACTTCACAAAGTACTAGAAAACAATGCAGACTCCTCTCATGAGATGGAATGCATCAGCAGGAGGCCCATAAATTGTACAATGTTTTATCGTCCAAGAGCCACCCTAAATATACACTGTGTGTATGTTTTATTTATATAGGCCTCCTGCTGTCACATTCCATCTCGGGAGACGAGGCATCCCCAATCTGATCTTATAACCACACAGTATTTCAAAGACTGTTTTTTTTTCCTTTTTTTTGGCTCTGTATACTTCCTTATCAACAAGAGATGGGCCTTTAAAACAAATATTGTATGTGCTCCTCTTTTCTCTGATATTGTTCATTTAGCTAGATATTATGAGTATAGTCTTAAAGTGATGGATCCCATTTCTCAGTCTACATATTTCTGTTTTGGGGGCATCATAGTCTTCCTTCCCAAATGCTCTTCCAATGAGTCTCCCTTATCCGAAGGCAGTATCTCACCTTAATTTTCCAGTAACCCTGGCTGTTTCCCTCAACAGTTTTCTTCCATGCTGAATCATTTTTTAGTATGTTTAGCCATTTAGCCAGACAGGGATCCTTTTAAGAAAGTAAAAATATATGTCTCCCTCCATTCCAGCTGTTAAATCCTCTGCTGTGCTTTTTAGCTGCATTTTCAACTACCAACAGAGAACAGAATTTATGCCAAAAATATACCCATAAAATTCCCCCCAAATAAGTTACAAATACCAAAATGTTTCAAACATATAACACTGTAGTATTCCTTTTGCCTCCTCGAGACAAGATGCAGCAGACAGTCTCTCGGCAGTGAGTCTAATGATGTAGCTAGGAATATGGTCCCCAAAAGAAGTTTTATAGCCATCTAAGTGGTGTCAGGTTGTCTGGCATGTTTTAGGTGCCTGGGAAGATCTACAATACCATTTGAATTTTCTGACTGGATGGCACTTCCACTTTCTAACAGCATGTGCAAGTGAAGTCATGAGTCAACTGTGGAAATGCAAGATGCAACCGAAGACAAACTGTCCACAACCCCCTCCCTGTATGCATTTTAACAGTTTTCCAAGTGGCTTCACTTGCACATAATGCTGGAATTGGAACTGCTAGCTGGTGCTGATCAGCTGTTTGTACACTTCCATCGCAGCAGTGCGTGACTGGTTTGTGGAAGCTGCGCGGCTGCCCAGGCACGCACCTTGGAGGGAACACAGGACACCACTAACTCTGTCATCTATTTATACCACTCTCGGGGCAGACTATTCCTCCTATTGACAGAATGGGGGGAGGGTCCCCTAATCAGTGGTGGAGATCTTAATTTAACTTTACTCTCCCACCCCAATAGCATTTTCCAGTTACCTAAAAGGGACCTTCTGTTTGCAAAAATGGTTAGGAAACTGCTAGCTGAATTGGGGTACTTGGATGCCTGGAGACACCTGAATGGGCAGACCCTTGATTACACCTTTTTTTCATCTCCCCACCAGATTTACTAGAGGTTGCATTTGTTTTTAGTTCATAAGGAACTCAAGGATAGGGCAGAAAGAAGTTGGATGGGAGATCTAGGCCTCTCTGATCATTCACTCCTATTCCTGAAAGTTAAACTCGGAATGCAATGTAAAACAACTTTCTGGTGCCTCAATGTTTCAGTCCTCAAGGATGAGGAAATCCGAGACTGTATCCCACAATTAATAACCCAGGTCACACAGGAGAAATGGAAATTACGTACTTGCCATAATTCTTAATCTTCTTGGACGAAGTCTCCACCACCCATTCACACTAATGGAACTATGCTGGAGGCGCTAGGACCCCGCGGGAGCCAAACATTTTCAGGAGGGCCAGTGCCAGGATAGGATTGTGCGCGCACAGTGCCACGAGTCTAGCTTGCACTGTATAGGCTATCTCGGCGTCGACCCTCCAACCGCTTCAGTACCTTTTCAACCGAGGAGGTGCAGCGTAAACTTAACAAAAGAAAACCTAACCCTAACTTCTAGGCATATGAAGACCCAGACGACCCATGTAAGAAGGGTCAATTCAACATTGTCTTCATAGCCCGAACAACAAGGAAGTAAAGACTAAAACAGAACGAGTGAGCTCGGGGGGATGGTGGGTGGGCGTGTGAACGAGTGGTGGAGACTTCATCCAAAAAGATCAAGAATTACGGCAAGTATGCAATTTCCATATCTTCCTGGACTAAAAGTCTCCACCACTCATTCACATTAATGGGAGAGCAGCGAGCTGAAAATCAAACTTCCAAGTAGGGCGGCAGGAGACAGAGTTCACTCAGGACAGAAGTCCATAAGGACTGTCCTGCTGAAGAAAGTGAACTGTCTGGCATGGACATCCAGAACATAATGCTTTTACAAAGTTATGCGCTGAGCTCCAACTCGCTGCCTTGCAAAGGTGCAGAAATCTGCAACGGGTACATTACGAATCTCCACTAGGAAAGCTGCAACCGCTCTGGTAGAGTGGTGTGAACCCGGCTTCCAACTTGACCTGTGCCATGGATTAGCAGTGTCGAAGACATGCAAATAAAGAAGTCCCTGTTAGGGCTTACCCCTGGATCAACGTCCAGCCTCTTCTTAACTGCACAACCCTCCAGAAGGGCCTGCAATGTGGACAAAGGTGGGCTAGTGGAACCATTTAAGAGAACATCCCAACCCCAGAGATCCCTCTCATTCTGTGGCCTGAGGTGGATTAACAATCTCCCTAAGGACTTGATCGAAAGTAGTAAAATTAGCCAATTCAAACCAGGCCTACAAGCACATCTAGCCCAGGAGAATGTCTGTAAATGCCATCTCTAACCATTATTCTCTCCTGCTCGTACCTCAACACTTTTCCCTGGCCCCTTACTACCCCCTCTGTACGTCCACCAGTTTTACCTGCTACTCTGCCTCACCTGTCATCGTTGCTCCCTCACCATTTACCCCCCCCTTCCCACAGCCTCCTACTTCTCTTGTAACCCTCCCTCCTCTCTCCCTCAGCCCATTTCCCCCTTCCCACCCCTACCTTTTCTCCATTTTCCATGCCTCACTCCTTCCCCCGGTCTTATTCTAGCCCCCCTTACCCATTTCTCCCACACCTTAGCTGACAAAGCCTGTTTCTGGCTGCACCTCTCTGCTTAGCTAGTCCTCTACTTGTTACTCTTGTAGAACTCTGCACTTACCCTGTTATAGTTATACATTCCTACTCCCTGAATCACTTATTGCACTCTCCCTGAATTATCTGGACACCCTTCCTAATGCACTGATGTCTATTCAATTCATGCTGTGTCCTGAATGCCCAGGATCACTGACTGACCATTGCTACATTTTGTACTAATATTGACATATTGGTAACTGCTTTGTATAAGTCCTTACTCTGTGGAACGTTTTGTAACTATGTGTTGTCTGTCTTTTGTACCTGAATTGACCTGGAACCTTCCTAAACGAGTCTCTGACTCAAACGTTATTAATCCCAATCTGAAATAAATAAATAAATAACCAAGCCAAAATACATCTCGTGGCAACAGGCTGACCTAGACGAGGCATGCTGAAAGATACAATAGTTGCTTGGATGTGTATCTCTTCATTCTGCCGATGTAGAATTGCAGAATCTTCTTAACATCCACAGAAATGAAGGGAAAGCTCTCCTTCATTCAGTAGTTAACGAAGTAAGTAGGAAGAAGCAAAACTTGACTAACGGTAACTGAGCCAGAGACATGCTGTCTACTGGCTCAAGATAGACCAAAAATGCACAGAAGTGTACCTTCACTGCTGAGTAATGCAGACCTGTGTTTGACAGGTCCAAGAGGTACCCTAACACCTTACTAGGTGGGCAACCGGATGGTCCAGATGGGACTTGCACCCCAAAAGGAGAAGGGTTTCCACTTGGCCGTGCAAGCCCTTCTGGTGGAAGGCCTATGTGCAGCTTAGAAGATGTATGCGATGGCTTGGGAAACCTAAAACTTGCCCACTTCCATTTCCTGAGGAGCCCAGCATGGAGATGAAGAGAATGTAGGTTAAGATGTACTAAAGTCCCTGTGGCAGAAGTCTGCTCATAGAGGGAGTCACCTTGGGGAAACTTTTAACAGACTGTTGATCAATGCAATCATAGAAACATAGAATTTGACGGCAGATAAGGACCGCTTGGCCCACCTAGTCTGACCATTTCCCTACCTAACGGATAAGCTGCAGATCCTAGTTAACCAACAGCCTACTTCCTGCTACCCCACCACTAGAATTGCCTTATGTCTGTCCCATGCATTCTTGAATTCCCCCACTGTTTTTGACTCTACTACCTCCTCAGGAAGGCTGTTCCATGTATCCACAACCCTCTCTGTGAAGAAATACTTCCTCACATTACCTCTATCTTCAAATTGTGCCACCTTGTTTTTGCACATCTCTTTTTCTGAAAGATGCTACCCTCTTGGACTTTGTTGATTCCCTTGAGGTATTTGAAAGTTTCTATCATGTCCTCCCCCTTCCTCGAGGCTATACATCTTTAATTTCTTTAGTCTTTCTTCATGTGTCTTCTGATGCAGACCCTGCATCATTTTGGTTGTCCTTCTCTGGACAGCCTCCACCCTGTCTATGTCTTTGCGGAGATGGGGTCTCCAGAACTGTACAAAGTACTCCAGATGTGGTCTTGCCAACTGTCTGTACAGAGGGCTAACAACTTCCTGTTTTCTACTGGTGATGCCTCTCCCTATGCATCCCAGTTTCCCCGGCCCTCCTTACTGCCTTCTCACATTGCTGGCCCACCTTTAGGTCATCTGATATGACTACCCCCAGGTCCTTTCTATTTTTGTTGTTGTCAGTATCTCACCCCCATTGTGTACTCTTCCCCTGGGTTTTTGTTTCCCAGGTGCGTTACTCTGCACTTCTTTGCACTGAATCTAAGCTGCCATACATTTGACCATTCCTCCAACCTTGCCAAGTCCCTTTTCATCCTTTCCACCCCACCTTGAGTATCAACCCTGTTGCAGATCTTTCTGTCATCTGCAAAGAGACATACTTTCCCTTCCAGTCCCTCTGCTGTGTCACTTATAAAGACATTCAAAAGGACCGGCCCCAGTACTGAACCCTGCAGTACCCCACTAGTAACCCTCCTTTCTTCACTGTGGACTCCATTTACTATTACCCACTGTGTCTTGTTGTCCAATCAGTGTTTTACCCAGGCTACCGCCCTAGGACCTACTCCCAGGTTGGTTAATTTGTTTATTAATCTTTTTTGTGAGACTGCGTCAAATGCCTTGCTAAAGTCTAGGTAGGCCATGTCCACAGCCCCTCCCTGGTCTAATACTTTGGTCACCCAGTCAAAGAAATCAATTAGATTTGTCTGACATGACCTTCCTGCTGTGAATCCATGCTGCCTTGGGTCCTGTGCCCCACTGGCCTCTAGGTACTCAACAATTGTTTCCTTCAGAAGTGATTCCATCATTTTCCCTACCACTGAGGTCAAACTGACAGGTCTGTAGTTTCCTGCCTCTGTCTTGCTCCCACTTTGTGAAGGGAATCATATCTGCCCTCCTCCAGTCCTCAGGTACCATCCCATCCTCCCATGATTTATTAAAAAGGGTAGTCAGTGGTGTTACTAGTTCTTCCCTTAGTTCTTTTAAAATTCTGGGGTGAATCCCATCAGGCCCCACTGCTTTATCCACCTTCAGTTTTAAGAGTTCTTTCAGAACCCTTTCTTCTGTGAAAGGACTAATATCAACTCCCCTATCCAGAGTGCTTCTATTGACCGGATTAGGTATTTCCCCCTGCTTTTCCACTGTGAATACTGAGCAGAAGTATTTATTCAGTATCCCTGCTTTTTCACTGTCGCTCTCTTTGTTCAGCTTCAGTATCCCTGCCTTAGTCTTTCTTTGCTCCCTAATGTACCTATAAAAGGTTTTATCCCCCTTCTTAACCAAATTGGCTATCTTTTCCTCAGTTTGGGCCTTTGCTATTCTGACTCCCTTACCCACTTCCTTCTGCTTTAACTGGTACAGTTCTCTGTCCTGCTCCTTCTGTGTTTCCTTATACTTCCTGAATGCTATCTTTTTTTCCCTTACCTTACCTTCCCCACCACTTCTTTTGAGAACCATAGTGGTTTTTTCTTTCTTTTTGGTTTGTTTATTTGCTTCACACAAAGACTTGTTGCCTCTGTGATGGCGGTTTTGATATTTCCCCATTGTTGCTCCACCCCACCTTCTTGCCTGTTTGCTAGTGCTTTTCTGAGGCACTCTCCCATTTTGACAAAATCATCCTTCCTGAAGCCCAGAACCTTCACTTTTGTGTGGCTTGACTCTACAGCTAAGTTTATCGTGAACCACATTGTTTGGTGGTCGCTTGTTCCCAGATGGCTACCCACTTCAAGATCAGAGATCCTCTCTCCATCCCCATTTGAGAGCACCAGGTCCAAGATTGCTCTCTCCTGAGTGGGTTCCAAAACTAGCTGTCTGAGGCATGCCCCCTGTAGGGCATCGAGAATGGCCCTGCTCTTGGATGTGGCTGCAGAAAAGGTGCTCCAGTCAACATCTGGCATATTCAGGTCCCCCATCAGCAATATCTCCCCTTTCTCTGCCATCCCAAGAATGCCTTCTATCATTTCCTTGTCCATTTCCTCCCCCTGAGATGGGGGTCTGTATACAACCCCTGTGCGGACTGTGGAGCCATTTCCAGTCTCCAGGGTGACCCACAGTGCCTCCTCTCCTCCCTGTTTACCCTTTAGTTCTGTTGCTTTTATCCCTTCCCTTACATAGAGAGCTACTCCTCCTCCTCCTCTTCTTCCCTCCTTGTCCCTCCTGTAGATTGTGTACCTTGGTATGCTGACATCCCAGTCATGGTTCTCTGTGTACCATGTTTCTGTGACTGCCACAATATCCAGGCATCCCTCTTCCATCAAGGCCACCATTTCAGGGAGCTTTTTACCTAGACTACGGGCATTGGTACTCATCACCCTCCATTTTTTTATGGCTTTATTTCTTTTTGCCCCATCCCTGTCCCTACTGCCTTTGTCTTTTTCTCCATTTAACCCTGCCATTCTCCCTATCGACTGCTCTATTTTGGTGTTTACCTCACTAATTACCCTATTTTTTTTTTTTTTGGGGGGGGGCTAGGTTTCCCTTCTCCTCTTAGTGCCTCCCCTTGGCTGGTTTAAATGCTTGCCACTGGAAGCATTTAAACCTATCACCCTAGGATCCTGGTTCCCCTCCAGGATAGATGCAGACCATCGGCGCTGTATAGGCCTGCATCCCTCCAGGTGGAGCCCCAGTCCCCAGTGAAGCCAAATTCCTGAGCTCTGCACCAGCTTTTCAACCATTCATTGAATCCCATGGTGCGGAGTGCCCTAGCTTCATCCATGCCATAGACAGGTAGCACTTTCGAGAAAGTTACCGTGTGTGCTACTTGTCTAAGGCCCCTCCCCAACTCCACAAACTCATGTTGCACTGCTCTGATCCCATTATCAGCCAGGTCATTTGTCCCTAGGTGGATAATGACATCCAGCTCCCTTCCCCTTGCTGCTGCTCCCACGATCCTGAGGATTCGTTTCCTGTCCCTTCAAGTCTTGACACCGGGCAGGCACCTTATCTCCCTTTCCCCTCCCTTCCCAAGTTCTACCCCCTAACAATTGAGTCCCCCACCAGGAGTCGTTTCCTTCCCCTGTGGGGTCCTGGGCCACTTTCCTATGGGTCTCCATTGTGGAGGTTCCCAGCAACCTCCTTGGTCTCCACCGCAGGTGCCTCCATAGAGGAACCATGCTTCGCCAGAGTGGCGAATGAATTGTGGAGAGGCACAACTGGAGGGATGCGCCTCTGTTCCACCACCCTCACCCTCTCTGAGCCCACCGTGGTCCAACCACTCCTCCTTCTTGGCAACCTCTGAGGTAGTGGCGGTGGCCTGGGTGGTCCCTGGATGGGGGAGCAGGTTTCCTCAATCCTTGCCAGGTCAGCATGGAGATGAACAACCTCCTCCCTCAGACCAGAGAGGTGCCTGCAAATAGGACAGCAACGCAGTTTCCAGAATGTCTCCTGGAAGACTGCTGCTCCACAGCCAGTGCATTGCACCACTCCCCACATGTCTGTGTCCCTTCCAGTTACAGATGCTTTTTTGGTTTTTGTTCTTGTTTTAGTGTGTGCAAGCTTGTGAGTGTCTCTACCCCTATTCAGTGTGCTGTGCCTTGAAGGATATGAGATAGGTGTATGTTGTTGCAGTTTTGAGAGTGATGTCAGAGCCCTGCTATAAGGAAGTCATGCTCTTGGGAGGGTGGGGTGAGGGAGGAAGGATGGGTGGGAGTAAACCTATGCTGTCCAGAAACAATCACCTACAACTCTTACCCTCCACCCCGGGGAGTGCCTTCCTTCCTTTCAGACACCTATTTCACAAAGGCTAAGTAACAGGTTTAGTCACAACTGACTGCAAATATCTCCCAGCTACAGTTCCTCCGAGGCAAATTAAAGTTAAAACTAAGAAAAGTCCACCCCAAAAACAGAATCAATACTAGTTACTTACACAGGTCCAAAAAGTAATAATTCAGTTCAGTGTAGTCTAGAAAATAACCTCCTTGATACAAGGAAGCTGTGGCTGCTTTCTCACTCTCCCTGTCTTCAATGTGAGGAGACTGCAACACCTCTGAGACAAAAATACCTTTTCAGCAAAAAAGAAATAAATAAAATAGGGGCAAACAGTAATTTTGCTTAGCCTAATGATAAAAAGTCACAAAAATTTAAGCACCACCTGTAATAATTTCACAGAAGATATACCCTGTAAGAAACACTTTGCTACAGAGAAAAATAAAGCAGTAACAGAAGAGATACCTTGCAAAAGACAATTTAAATCAGAAGATTACAGCAGTAATCTGTTAGCACACACATGTAGGCACACCTTGTAATAATGCAGCAGAAGGTATACCCAGCAACAGCAATTTGAATCAGAGAAAAATAAACAGTAACAATCCCTGCCGAGGCCAGTCTGGGACGATGAGAATCATCCTGCCCATGTGCCTATAACTTGTGCTTCACCCTCTGAATTAAGGGAAGAGGAGGAAAACATACAGGGAGCGTCTTGTCTGCTGCAGTAAATACACCCTGACAGGAAACACCAGGGTCTGGATTTCTGAAGCAGCATACAGGCAGTTTTGCGTTGGCAGGGCATGCAAAAAGAAGCACGTCCGAACTGCCCCACTCACCGAAAGCGACTGCACAAAATCTGAACTGACGTATCGTGCTTGAGGTACCACTGTCACAACTTCATGGCCTTCCTGCAGAGAGGGTAGGAAGGCACCCCACCCTGCTTGCTGATGTAATACATCACAGCTCTGTCATCTGTCCGAAGCAGGATCATTTCGTGGCAGAGGGCATCCTTCAGGACTTTGTTTATAAGATAGCTCTCATCTCTAAGAAATTTATGAAAAGATGGGGTTCCTCCTGGCACTACACCCGAGTGTGGAGGTCTTGACAGTGAGCTCCCCACGAGAGATTTTGTCCGAGGCTCCGTCATTTTGAACGGAGGATTGCGGGTGTGTGGTTGGAGACCACTGCTTGCCGTGGGGGACACCCTGAGTTCCAGCATCTGCTTGACTGAAAGGGGCCCGGAAGTGTCGTTTTCCATGATATAATGAGCCATCTGAAGATGTAATTTCTCCCGTTCTCTGGAACGAAAACCGATGCCCTGGAGGTATCCAGGAGGGCTCCTAAGAAGATGAGCTGCTGGGAAGATGAAACTGGCACCTTCCCTGAATCAGAAAATCCCCTGAAGAGAACAACTGAAAAGCTGTGGCAACTGCCTCCTGTTTCTCTTGCCAGGATGGGCTAGCTAGGAGCCAAATGTCCAGGAAGTGAATACTTAAACGCAGAGGTTTTAATGAACTTCTCTCTGAACAGCTACTTGTTTAACCTTCCAAGGTCAACAAATGACGCATGCCGCCTGTTATCTTGGAACCATAAACAATGGAAATAGGCAGCTGCGTTTTGTTCCACTGTGGAACAACTTCTACAACCCAGTTCCCGAAGAGGCCCCATATCTCAGAAGCAAGAAAGTATGACTGAGAGGCAGACAGACTGGACTGCCGTCTGGGTGGAAGGTCTGGGGAAATCTGTGAAACTGGGAGAGTATCCCCCTCTTGGACAATCCTGATGACCCATATGTCTGATGTAATGGACTTCCACTGGTTGTAAAACCAAATTAGATGCCCCTTCTATCGCCGAGAGGTGTCCCCCTCAGACAGTTGAGGTGGGACCTGGGCTGGGTCCACAGAGGTTGGTGCAGGGCGCTTTGGGGCCCTGTGCCCTCTACTGGGTTGGTTCCTGATAAAGGCACCCAGGCCTTTACCTTGAAACGACTGCCTGTATGAGAATGTCAAAGGTCCCGTCCCTCTGACAGGCAGCAGGTGCCACCTATTGTTTAAATGGCGGCCATATTCTTCTGAGTGGCCCCAGAACTCAACCTAATGGCCAAACAGATGAGCACTGTCAAGGAGATGTTAACCACCTGCTGCCAGCAGTAGCTGCCCTAGAGGCAGAGTCATAGTCGTCCATAAAAGCTTTCAGCTGATTATTGGGCTATAAGCCCCTAGCAGTGGAGCGTTAGATTCCGGGATGCTCTCAACCATTGCACTGGCTGTGTTCCACAGGGTGTACTCGTACTGAGGAATGTAGGAACTCAAGACGTAGAAGTCTGCCTTGGTCCACAGAAGAAGACTTAAATGTTATGGTGGACCCCATATCCCTGAGGAAAAATAACTGGAAAGAAGATCTTCCATCACACTGATACAGAAGGCTTGCATTCCAGCCAATAAAATGAGTCATCCGCTGCATCTTCGACAAAGCAGAATAGGGAGAGACTCATCCAGATCCACTTCTACCTCAGAATAACCTCCAAAAGGCAGGTGTAGACCAGGAACATGGGAGACGCCACCACCTGGATCGGCGAAGAGTTCAGCGCCATCCGCAGCACCAGTGCCAGACTCGGTACTCGATCCAGCACCAGACTTGGTGCCAGATCCAGCAACACCCATGGCGCCGGTACTACATGGCACCACACACGGCGCCAGCACAACACCCAGTGCCGGCACCACACCCGGCATCAGAACTGCTGCTAGACCTGAAGAAAAAGGGGGAGAAGGAAAGTGGTACCCGTGCCAGCCCCTGCAGGGAAGAAGGAGAGGGGGCAGGCAAGAGGAGTCGGTGGCGTTGGCACCAGAGGGGGCACCGCGCACATCCTGGCCTGACCGACCTGGCCGCGGCCCAGTGGCTCCAAGGCCTGAAGGCCCTGGAACCAGGTCCACTGGCCAGGACAACTAGGCAGACGTCGTACCCCCTGCTCTAAAAGAATGGCCCAGAGGTGACACTGCTCACCAGAACCCCATCGAGGACAGAGACGGGATCTGGTGTCAAAGATCATGGCCATTAAAAGCAGAGTCACAGAGGAAGCCACCAGGAGTTGGTTCAGGCCTACCGCTCTCCACCACCGACGATCCCTGTGCAGACGTACTAGAGACGACCCTGAGTGGTACTGATTCTTCTTCCTCCTCCAATAGGAGGAAGAAGAGCTTGAGGTCAAGTGGAGCCGAGTTCCGGAAATGCTACTTTTGTGCTTTGGGCAGAGTGTCTCCCCCTCCCCCAAGCACTGGACTGCCCATGGTTGACGGCCCATGGAAAGGGCAGCGGACCGACATAGCCCACTGCCATCACAGCTTTCAAACAAAGTCTCTTTACTGTCACTGCTACTGTCTAAGGTCGACTCTGTTGATGGCAGGCTGAGAATTTCTTCTTCATCATCATCTTTTTCCTTTTTAAATAAGAAAAGAACACTAAAAATTATAAGTTAAATGCATACTGAACGGCTATAGCTGCTGTCGTATAGACGAAGACTTGACTCCCGGCAGGCGAGCAACGTCATTATTGAAGTGCACTTGACAGCGGGAGAAAAGGAACTGAGGCAGTTGGAGGGCCGATGCTGAGATAGCCTATATGGCGTGAGCTAATCTTGCAGTGCCGCGCATGCTCGGTCCTATCCTGGCGCCGGCCCTCCTGAAGATTCTTGGCTCCCACAGAGTCCTAGCGCTCCCAGCATAGTCCCATTGGTCTGAATGAGTGGTAGAGACTTTTAGTCCAGGAAGATCGACTCCGCTGATATCTCAACGGGTATTTTATGGGACACAATTAAGGCCATAGTCAGGTGTAAGTTTACTGAATATTCTGCCAGGCAGAAGAGTCAAAGAGAGGCTCTGAAAACTGAGCTGGAAACCCCGATTAGGGAATTGGAGACACACCAAAAACGTAAATTCATAAAGGGAAGGGCTAAGGAACTCACTAGTTTAAAAATGGAATTACGGTCCCTCCCAGATAATGGAGTAGAGCAACAGCTCCTTTTTGTTCATCAACGATTTTATGAGGGGGGTCCTAGATTTTTGAAATTGCTAGCTGGATGCCTGAAGGCCCAGAGAGCATGTGCACAAATTACTAAAGTAACCCACCAAACCAAAGGCAGAAGTTGGCTGACACCCATGCACTTAAAACTTTCTATTCCGCACTTCACATGGCAGACCCATACGTCACCCTGGGAGAAACAGATGTATTTTTGAGGGCACTGCAGCTCCCACAGATGACTGAGGAGCAGAACTCAGTTTTGACTGCTCCAATCTTGGACAAAGAAATACTCCAAGCTACTACTCGACTGAAAACTGTAACTGCCCAGGCACTGACGGTCTGGGAGGGGAATTCTACAAGCAAGTTAGAGACCCAGTAATACCTCTCTTAAAAAGAGCCCTTTCAGCCGCTTTAGAGGGCATGGGTAGTATGGCCACTTCAAGGTCTCAGGCCATTATCTTACTGGTCCCAATGCTGGCAAGGACCCTACCAACTGTGCCTCCTGCAGGCCTATCTCAATCTTAAATAGAGACTACAAGATGCTGACAGCAATTCCTACCATGCGACTGGAGTCTATGACACCAAAACTAATTAAACTTGACCAAAGAGGATTTGACTCGGGCTGTTAGACACAAGATAACATTTCTAGAACCATCCATATTGTTGACCATCTAAATCATAGCAAACAACCTGCCTTTAGTATTAGTCTAGATGCCGAGAAGGCTTTTAAAAAAGTGTCATGGGAATTCTTGAGGAGGATCTTTGCCAGGTTTGGTTTCTTGGAGACTTTTGTCAGTTATATTGCCACAATTTACAGTGCCCCATCGGTGTATGTCTGAGCAAATGGCCACATCTCATCAAGCTTTTCCTTGGGGAGGGGCACTTGTTAGGAGTGTCCCCTTTTCCCAACTTTATTCACCTTGTATATTGAGCCCTTATCACAGAGTATCAGGCTAAATATAGAAATAGTGGGAATACACCTTGGGAACACAGAGCATAAACTCGTACTTTATGTGGATAATGTTCTGCTGTACTTAGGGAACCCATAATCCCTCTAGCTATAGTCTTGAGTGAAATTTCTAATTTTAATAGGTTATCTGGCTATACCCTCAACACAACTTTTCTCACGCCGGACATCCTCACAGACGAGATGTAGGTACCCAATGAGATGGGACCTCATGAAACTGAAATATGTAGTCATCTAAATAACTCTGAAATCCAGTACCCTCTTTGATGACGACTACATCCCCCTAATCAAGGAGCTCACACTGACTTTGAAAGATGGACTGTTTTTGCCTTCCCCTCTCTTCTAGAGTACAATCTGTTAAGATGAATGTCTTCCCCGGGTACTTATACCACTTTCAATGTGTTTTGTTCATAGTCCCTCTCAAAACTTTCAAGTCCTCGTAGAATCATTTACAACATTTCACTTGGCAAGGTAGTAGATCTTGAGTTAGGCATACGACACTCCACCTTTCCAAAAGAGCAGTGGGTGGGCACTTCCACTTTTATCAACCTACTAGGCAGCTGCATAGAAGACAGTGGCATTATTGTGGGGGAATACACAATATGAATCCCACTGGAAGAATACAGATCTGGCAGAAGACAGGAATATCCCACTACTGGCCAGTCCTTTTCTACAGGATTTGCCTAGAGATAGACCCATAACAGACCTAAGGGGGATAAGTACAATCCTAAAGGGATGGAGAAGAGGGACTCAGGTTGATGCACTGAAAATGGTTTGTGGATATATCGATGGTGGGCTTGGGACCCCTCTTTCCAGCTGTCAAGAATAGACCTGTGGTTCCGTAGGCAGGGTAGGGCTGGGTTTCATGCCCCATGGCAGTTGCTCTGGGATAGGGTGGAACCTCCTCCTGAGGAAAGTGTTGAAAAGTTTGATGGGTCAGGACTGACAGATTTAGATATTTCCAGCTCAGGGATTCTGTGCACGTTGACCCTGGGGGGACACCCGAAGGAAGAACGGACACCCTTGCAGATTCCAGTATTTCATGTGATACGGCAGTCCACCATGGCCAAGGAAGGTATTTCTTTACTGTATGCTCACGTTATACAAGATATAGGTCAAACCATGGATTACATAAGGGTCAATATGGGCAGGACTTGACCATTCACTTCACAGAGAAACAGTGGAGCCAAGTATGGGAAGGTGTATTGCGTACCTGTTTGACTCAGAGATGGAGGGGCACATATCGAAGGTAAGAGGGAGGTTTTTCTTAGTTCCTCAACTTAAATATATGAATAGGATAGAGGAAGTACACTAGTATGTTCGAGGGGTTGTGAGGATAACTGGACCTCCCATGACCATATTTTTTGGCTCTGCCCCAAAGTGAAAGGTCTATTGGGCAGAGGTGGGGGGAGGTCATTTCTTAAATTCTGAACATAGTGAGCTCACTCTAATGAGAACATCATTTGGTGGGAATTAAAGAGCAACTTTCTTGCTCTATTTCAAAATCCCCCCCCCCCCAAGCAAGACAAACCCTCACCTGGCCCAAAGTCAAATGCTTCATAAATTTTCCTTGCCAGTAGCCCCTATTTGGAAAGGAAGGGATCGTCACTTAGCTCTGTGAGGCTAGGCCCTCGGATCCCTTCCACTTCGTGTACACTTCAGTCTGTGGTCTGACTCCTGATCCTCTCTATAAGCACACGCTTTGTTACATCATTGTTTGTAGAGCTGGGGCACGCTCCAATACTTGAATGGGGCCATTTTTTTTAAGTTACATTTTGGTACTTTAGATTGCCATTTGGGAGTAATTGTGGCCACCACTTAACTAACAAGGTCCTGCCTAGGTAAGCGGTGGCCATGATTAGTTCCGAATGGCAATCTAAAATACCATAAAAAAACTGCCCCTTTCAACTACATGGAGTGCGCCCCCATGCTGTACAAGTAGTGACATCACAAAACGTGTTAGCGTTGGGGCAGACTGGGGGTGGACTGCAGACTGAAGTGGTACACGGAAGTGGAAGGGATCAGCACGGCTCGGCTCCACGGAGCCAAATTATGATTCCCTTCCCTTCTGAAACAGGGGCTACTGGCAAGGAAAATTTATGAAGCACTTGACTTTGGGCCAGGTGAGGGTCTGACTTGTTTCTTCAAGCAGGGACCTGGATAGTTGCACTTTAAGCCTGCTCTCTGAGGGGTTCTAAGGGTATTTACCTATGGAAGATTCTTACGGTGGCTGCAGTGAAAGCAATCACCAAAAAATTGTTACAAGTGGAACCCTCTGCTCTTACCAACTGGGTAGCAGTGCTAGCACAAATACAGACAATGGAAAGAGTAACCTTCCTGGTATAACAAAGACTCCCAGTGTACACCAACCACTGGACCCACTGGGAAATGTATAGACTGGAGGCTGAGGATTTAGACCCGCAGTAGGAAGGTAACTGAACCAGTTATACAAATTAAAAACATAAGCCTTGTTCACTTTTTGATTAACAATTTTAGTGCCCCTTGTTTCAAATGACTACCAACAATCCTGTACAGGCCTTTATCACTTTGAACAATTGTAAGATAAAGTTTCAACGGTGAATTGTAATCCTGTTTAACCTGCTCACAAACAAATTGGCTTTCTCTATCCTTAGGACACAGCCTTGGACTTTTATATAAACTGTGACTACATAACTGTTCCATGTTGAGTTCGTTGTAACAGTTAAATGCATTTGTCATGTTTTTTTCTGATATTTCTGATATATAGTATACTGCACATTCGGTTTATACATGGAACTGTGTAACATTTGCATAATTGTACAATTTCATGGCCTTGCAATGCTCGGCTATAATAAAGAAGTATTAGGGAAAAAAAAAAAAGAAGCAGGCAAAGCAGAAGGCCCAATCACCAGTGATGCTGTTTTCATGTTACAGCACAGTCATGATGACAAGGGGACACTAATATACTGTATAACATTTACACTAAACAGCAGATCAAAACATATGGGCCTGATTCTCAGTGGCTAATTGTGGAGTTGCAAAAGTGGTGCAAACAGTCTCCCTACTGTGAATATACACTTAGTTGCTATACTCAGATGTCTGTCTTTGAACTCGGGGAGCATACACAGACACTCAGACACTGATGGTTGGTAAAGGCCTAATGGCCCGGCTGGTCTGCCTAACTACTCTGTCACAGCAGGAGTTTTCCTGCAACTATAACAGAATGCAAATGAGGGTTGACAGATGTTAACAACTGTTTAGCAACATCCATGCTGTACTATATGTGCTTGACATAGCACCAGTCACATGGCATTATTCCAGGCGTATAGCTTCCTGGCACTGGTGCTACCCCCGAAGTGTTCCCCCTACCCAACTCTTCTTTTAGGCTTGCTTCTGGGCAGGCGTGGTCCCACCCTTATCAACTGCCCTTGATAGTCCAGTGGGCCCCCTCACATTCCCTGGTGTCCAGTGAGTTTCCCTGCTCCCACCTTCAAATGACATGGTCTCTAGTTGATCTGCATTCATGCCCGCTCTTTAGGATCTGGTCACACTTTAGCAGCATCCATATGCCTGCCTGTAATGGTTGTACACTCAAACAGGGGGTGTTGCTAAAGTTGCAACTGGAACTTTGTGTGAGTGTGTGTGTTTGTGGATGGGTGGGGTGGATTGCCATGCTTTTTGAATGGCACTAAGTGCCATAGGGATCCCTGGTCCATCCCAGCATGGATCCAGTGGTGTTGATGCTCACCCAGGGAAGGGCTGTGACCCCCTCTGAACATATATTGGGGGGTGGGGTCAGCGCAACAGCTGGGTGCATGTATTTTTGTGCCCTTATTAGTCGAGTGTTGGGTTTCAGGTATTTTAAAAGCCGAGGTACCAAAACTGCAAGTAAAAATAGCCTCAATAGACATGAACAGAGCGTAGATCAGGAAGTGGAAGGAATCGGGTGGCCATCTCTTCGGGCAAATATACAACCCCTTCCCTTCCAAACTGGACACTAACATAAATTAGTAAAACTACTTAAAGAAGTTCATGCAGGGGCCAGGTACTGAACTTTATGTTTAAAATTTGCAAGTGTTATAAATGACAGAATCTTAGTATTTTCTTTTAATTTGTACTAGTTAGTCCATTAGCTTAGATTTGTCTTGCAAGCCTCTTGACGCAACTTCATGCATGACCTCTCTTACCCAATAAAAGACACCATAGAAAATGTATTAACTCCTAGTAAATGTCCAGAGAATGTTCCAATAAACATAATTCCACCAGCTGCCATGGTCACTACGGGGAGCCTCTCAAGGTCTAAAACGGTTTAAGACAATTTGGTTAGCCCATTAACATAGCAATACCATTACCGCTCCCGAGGCCAGTGACAGACTGAGGGAAAGAAGCACGTTATCTTTACTACTTGACTGCCATCTAGTGAGGGCTAGGTGGAGGCACAGCTGGAGCAGCTTCAGTGAGGGAGGACAGGCATATGGCTAGGGCGGTATGACTGGTATATACATGGCTACGTGGTCTGGGCATCATTCATGTCCACGTCCTGGGGGGTAGAAATAATAAAGGGGAAAAAAAATCAGTGCAGGTCTGACAGATGAAGCCCTGCCTATCCCACATGTCCATTTTGTGCTCCCTCTCCTGACCAGTGGGTGTGCTCCCAGGCATCACATTCACCATGGGTGGCTGGATGTATAGGGAGGAATCTGCCAAGGAGTTGAAGGCAGACCCCACCTTGGGAGCAATGCAGTGGTGTGTCGTGGGTGGCCCCTGGATTCACAATGGATCAGAGAAGAGCAGCCTTGAGGGATGGGGAGGTGCTGGCAGCAGGCGGAAGGAGGTCCTAACCAAAGGGCCATGGGGTCATAAAGAGACAACTTAAAAAATAAAACTTTATAACTGCAATGAGACCTTTGCCCTCTGGCCTTTCTTAGAAGATAGTGCCTGTTGGGAGGTTTAAGGTCCTCGGCTTACCTTAACTTTTCCTTTAGGGCATTATCCTCCTAGAAAGGCCCTTAAACACAGGCCTAATTGCTTCAATATATTATTTGCAATTTCAGAGTATTCTAGATCTTTAAAAAAATACTGTGAAAAAGTCTCTTGTGTTTTTAATCAGCATTATTAAGTGAAGCATGGCTGCCCTAGCAGTGCGGCAGTAACACTCTCTGCAGTAACTTTGAGGACCCAAGTTTGTTTGCAGTCTTAGAAACAAGAAAAACTACCGGCAGAAGAAGGCCAGACAGTCTATCCAGTCTGCCCTCTGATGTTGTACTTGCCCTACAGGAGGTCTATGAGCATCCTCCCCAGTTCCCTTAACCAGTCCTTTATTCTTGTCCTACCCTCTCTGAATCCATTCACCATTTCTGCACTGACCAAATCCATGTTCAGTCTGTTCCAACCATCCACCACCCGCTCCGTGAAAAAGTACTTCTTGGTGTCCTATTTAAACTTACCCCTTGCCAGTTTTCTATTATTCCCCTTGGTATTAATGCTGCCACTCTCTGTGAACAGTTAACTATGTCCACTTTATTTATAGCCTGGAAGTACTTAAATGTTTAAATCATGTCCCCCCTTTCTAGTCTCCAATGAGTACACGTTGAGACTCCCCCGTCTCTGCTTGTACGTATTGTACTCCCTTAGGTGAGGGTTCCAAAACTGCACACAGTACTCCAGGTGTGGTTATACCATGATTCAGCAGATGAACCCCCTCTCAATACTCTGTCTGCCTTCCCTATTGCTTTGCTACACTGGGCTGATGATTTGGGCCAGAAATAACGACCTCTAGATCCCTTTCCTCCTCAGTCATAGTAACTGCTGCCTCACCCAACCTGTATTCAACTCCACTGTTTCTGCAGGCTTCGCCATTTATCAAGCCTCTCTGTGTCTTCCTTCAATTCCTGGATACCCTCCACACAGTCGACCCTGCCACAGAACTTGGTGTCATCCGAAAAGAGGCAGCTTTTCCCTTTGATGCCCTCCTCAATGTTGCTCATGAAGCTGTTAAAGAGTACTGGGGTCTTGGTTTCCTACTGAGACTGGCTGCAAACTCAGTGTGTTGCAGATGTGAGGTGCTCAGCTCCTGGGGAAGAAGAGGGGGACCCGAGGAGGGAGGAAGGACATTTGAGGGAAAAGGGTATTTGTACCTCAGACAATATGAACACAAAAAAAGAACTCGGTGGTATTTTTTTTTTTTATTCTACCTTTACCTTTACACTTCCTGACGACCAGGCAGCAGCCATGTGAATGACCTACCCAAGCCCCATCACCCACCACCATCTCCTGGTACTTACGTCAGACAACTTTGTTCCTTCATAGCTCGCCCCCATGGCAGGATCCCAAGGAAGTGCAACTTTGCCAAATGGGTCAGGATCTGGTCTGGGAAGCGGTTGTCATCTGCTGTCTGGTTTGTTCCCATCATTTTTTTTTCTAGTATGTCTTTATGGTGCTTTTTCCCTGTTGTTGCTGTCCTCCCACCCTCGTGTCCTTGGTGCGAACACACGTGTGTGGAGGCATGTGCACGCTGCACACTGTGGGACACCCCACCCTACCGGTCGCCCGACAAGCCTGCACCATCACCGGGCCTCCACCCAGTGACGGCTGGATTATGGAAGGGTGACTCCCCTCTCGGGAGAGGAAAGCCACCACTCGATCCTGCTTCCACCCCCCCCCAGCCCCGATAACCCAAGGTCATTCCCAAATCCGGGTTGCAGGTGTGACGTCCAGCAACTCAACCCTCAGCACCACCGGGCTGGCCCTTCCCACCATTTTCTATCTGGAGCTTGCCGGCATGCAATGACACGACATGTGTGCAGTGGCGCCCAAGCATGTACTGACATCCTGCTGCAGCCCCCTTTGTGTTAGCCTCTACTTCTACTACCACTGAGCTTCCACTGTGTAGTACCCAACAGCAGGGGACGGAGTCCCCCCTTCCTGAAGGACAGCCATCCAGTGAGATAATCATCACTCCTTCCCAGGCCAGCCCTCTGCAACCCAGGTCCATTCCTGAACCTGGGTTACTGGAGTAACGCTGGTAAGTTCAATCACTACATCATCTGGACTGCTGCTGCTATTTTCTTTTAAATAAATGCATAAATATGAAGAATGATAGCAGTTCTTTATTTTTTTAATTGCAACATGGCATGATAACCTATCCCCTTAGCCTTATTGCTTAAATAAATCTAAGTTATTTCAGTTTCTGTCTAAAATCTAACCAAGAATTCAGTGTGCTTATACTTTTCTACCTTTCATGCTAACAAACCGTCAGGGACTGATGTCTCCCTTAAACACCTTGTTTGTGTCAGTTTTATACCATACATATGTTCCATGCAAAGCATCTCTACAAGCCACTCAATTTTAGTGCATTGATCTAATCGACAATATAAGTACACCAGTAAGCATTCTACAATAAACACTAAAATATGGTACTTAACTCTCTTTTTTTTTTGTTTAGATGCAGTTTTTTGTTTAAGGTGCAGGTTCATATGATCTTACATACTAAGTCGCAAGCCTTTTAGCATCACCAACATATATTTTACTACTGTTCACTCTGTCACAAACAAGGATATCAAATGCCTCTTATTGACAATAATTTCTACAGGTTGAGAAAGGACATGGATAACTCAGTCTGGACTAGATTATTTTGAGCCAGCAGTACCGAAGCAATGGACCAATTAATCAATGTTGTTTTACAGCATTGCAAAATGGGTATTTTTATATATTTTTTTAACTGTTGGACCACTGTTTCACTTGATGTTATCTTTTATATCACAAATGAAGGGATCAGATTAAGTGAGAAGCTCAAATAATGAAACTGGACTTATTATACCAAAGAAGACTGAGGACCGAAAGGATACATGTGATGGATTCTCTTGGCTAAGCATTAAAGCAGCAGCACAACAGATCAGTAACTGCTGGTCTATACCAGGCACAAGATATGAACAGCAATTTTACTGGTGATGAAATAATGCTTGGATTTCAGGGAAACAGCACAAGTATTTATAATACTTATAATCTCCTTAATGTGGACATTTTGGCAAGCGGGCAAGTGTTAGAAGCACACAGAAAAGCAGCTGCATTCCCCACTGCCAGGTGAAGCCAATGGTTGAAGCATCAGGTACATTTTGTGAGCAGCACAGTAGCATACCTTTCATTAGTTTCAGCGGGTAGCAGTTTGTGCTAGAACAACTGCCTGGAGTCACAACAGATGGGCAAGGCTTCCGCTCACTTGGGTAAGATAGGGCATAAGCAGCAAGCCATCGGAAAGAGACACCATGGAGGAAGAGGGTAAATTAGTTAGACATGCAAACATACAAATGCTAACACGCAGGACATTCTTGTTATACTGTATGTAGACCTGCCTTCTAGTGACCGATATACAGATATGTAAACCACAAAAACCTTGATTTAATAGTGATATGAAAATATTTTAATTATCTTAAAACACCCTCTTGGGTCCTTTGTTCAATTTATTGCCACTTGTTCCAGCATGTTTTAGCTATTTATTGGTTAATAAAATGATTCATTATTTTTTTATATTGGCAACCGTTTCAAAGATTCACACAATATACTGGTTATAGCAATCAGTTCCAATGTTTTCTGAAAATTCTATGACCTCAGTTCCCACTAATCTACACTGATTAGTGAACTGCTGTATAAGCTACCATTAGATTAACTGTCCCAGAAGAGGGAGAGAGACTCTAATAAAGGTTTTAAACTCAGCTCCTCTCTCTCCATCACTTCATCCTCAGGACCTCCAGGACTTTGAGGCAGGGGCAGCCAAGGTGTCTGAGGCTCCCCCTGGTGCTCCCACTCCATGCTGCTTTAGACTGAGAGGAAGCTAGGAACCTGTGTTAGCTGAGGGTGCCATTTCTGGCCTTCTTTTGTGGTCTGCCCTTTCAAGTGGTCCTCAGGGTGAGGGTTAAAGTAGAACAGTGCTACAGGGCCCCAGTAGGAGGAAGTCATATTTGGGTGTCAGCTTGGAGTTAGCTGTCTGCTGGCTAAGTAATAAAAGTCTAAAAATATATATATATATATTTTTTATCAGACATCTTTTCTCTCACAGAAACATAGACACTTACAGCAGAAACAGGCCTCTTGGCCCGTCCAGTCTGCCCACCCCTGCCTATGCTATGCTATGTGTACACTAGTGGTCACTCTGCCATGCTGTTGCCCTTCCATCAGGCTGAATCATGGCAACCTCAGAGCTTCCACGCACCTGCCAAATGCCTTCACAACTTGTCCAACATGGTAGGTGCTTCACAGAAACTGAATCTGTCTGCAGGAAAGGACCAATTGGTTCACCCAGTCTGCCTACATGATCCCTGCCTAGTCTATCTCTGCAGACCCTAACTGGTCTCTGGTGATCCTCCCTCCTTCCTGCCCATTTACTAATATTCTTGTAGGTCTAGCCAGTGATGAAAGTGAACAGGAATGCACAGGAAGTCAGTTCCTGTACCTTTTTTTGCAGCAGGAACGAGTTCCTGTACTGCTTCCAACTGACACTGGAACAGAAATTTTTAAACCAGCAATATAATGAGTTTCTGGGCCTCTGACTTAAACTCAGGGTTTCCATACCAACATTTGACTTGTACAACAATGCTATTTTGCTAGGAATACTTCAATATCTCTAACTGAATCTACTAGTGTCAAAACAGATAGATGTGTTGTCTTGACACAGTTATCCTTCAGATTGAGGATCTTCATTCTTCATTTCGTATTTGTCAATGCCTGAGTTCCTGTACTTCTTGTCTACCACTTGTACCACTGGGTCTAGCCCATGCATGCTTGAAGCTCCCACTGTTTTCGCAAACACCATTTCTGCTGGCAGTCTGTTCTGTGTATCTAAAGAGAAAATAAACGAACTGCACTCATGTAACAAAGTAAATCAGGAACCATGATCCACTATCAAAATAAAGGAGTTTATTCACTCAGATCAGAGGACCCACTGCCCCAGGCATCTACCACTCTTTCAGTGAAGCAGTACTCCCTTACAGCCCTCTTAAGATCCCCTTCCAGCTTCATCACATGCCCTCTGTTCACCCTTGAGAGGTACTCATAGGTGTCTATTGTGTCCCCTCTCGCTCTCCACTTTTCAAGGGTGTACGTGTTAAGATCCCTCAGTCTCTCCTCATAGGACCTTTGGTGCAACCCCTGCACCATTTTAGCTGCCCTCCTCAGTCCTACCTCCAACCCAGCTCCTCTTTTCTGAGGTGCAGCCTCCAGAACTGGACACAATACTCCAGGTGGGCTCTCACCAGTAAGCAATATAGTGACATCACCTCTTCCTGCTAGAGATACCTTTCCATATGCATCCCAACATCCCACTGGCCCTACCCACCGCTTTGTTACACTGTCCTGCCACTTTGAGGCCATTACATATGATAACCTCAAGGTCCCTTTTCTGCTTAGTGACTGCCAGGTCCTCCCCTCAACCTATATGCAGCTCCTCGGTTCCTATGCCGTAGGTCCATGATTTTGCACTTTTTGACACTGAACCCCAATTGCCATGCTCTTGACAACTTCTCAATCTGATATGGAGTCTTACAGTGTGGGGTTCGAGAGTACCAGTGCTTTCACCAGACAGCTTTATGGATCCCCCCACCCCCGATTAATTTTTATTTGAAGTTTTTCTCCAGGAAGAGGATATTGAGCTAATTTAACATATTTCAAGTTGCTTCCTTTCATCGGTGCCACTGTGGGCTTGTCGGTGTCCGTCTCCCTCTCCCCCCAAACTCCTGCAGGCGCTGCACGTACAACAATTTTACTAAGACCTCGCAAGAATGCAGCACCCCTCAGTGGGGGAGGCAAGTGCCTCTGTTCACCACAGGTGTTGCTACAGCAGTGGGATGTGGCAACAGGCTCCCCTGGGCTGGCTAATGCTGCCTGTGGCAGCACTCCTTAACCTTGTCCACCCAATCAGTGACCTCAAGGGCTTGATGCATAAATGGGGCCACTTGGATGGTACTGCAATGCAACAGTTGGGCCACCAAGCAGCCCTTGAAAAAACTTTTTCAAAGGAAAAGGCAGACAAAGTACTGTACAGTATATCAGAAGACTGAAAAAGACTGCAAGAAAAAAAAAACACAGGAATCATTCGAATGACCAGACATTTAGCCTCAGCTGTCATTCCAAGTGGTTTAAAAACAATAACTGTGAGCAAGTGTCTCTGTGCTCATGACCAACATGTGCTCATAGTCATGGTTATCATTTTTTTTTAAATTGCTGATCATTTAGCTTACTGCAGTGCTTGTTTTAGCTCCAAAAATGCATCTACAGTTTTGTCTACACATCCTCTTTCAATGCAAATATGTCATACTAACATACTATTTGCCAGCAGATTAGGCCTTACGGTCTATCGAGTCTGCTCGAACTTTAGATCCTTAGTTGGGTGCCGAGACCCTTCCATCCCTTGTGCTCCAGAAACCCGTATCATCCATCCCCACCCCCCTGGGACAGGCCATCATCTAATCGTTCACATTCTGTGTCTGTCCATCCTCTCTTGAAGCCCTCCACTGTGGATCTCTGAACTAGCTCACCAGGCAGTGCATTCCAAGGGTCCACCACCCTCTCAGTGAAAAACCTCCTCCTCTTTTCCCCCCTCACCCTTCCACCTTCAAACCATGCCCTCTGGTGATACCTCCCTGCTTTAGTCTAAAGATCCCCTCCATGTTTACCCTATTTATTCCCTTGAGGTAAACAGAGATTATTTGAGCCACATTTGAGCCATGTCATTTCTAATATTTATTTTTGACTGCACTGCTTATACTAGGCTTTTTCTAGGCTGCCTTGCACTCGATCAGCTCATGGAAGAGGCATGCACGCTCAGTCTGGAGTGCCCTCAGCAGTGTCCGCTTGGCTGAGCGCGAGATGTTTAGGTAACAGCAGGCTGTGCAATAAACAGTTTTTGCCTGCTAGACGTAGAAAACAGAATAAACAGTCCACAAATATCATACTACTATAAAATGTTGTCTATATACCGTGGAGAAATCATGTCATATATGCAAGTTTTGCAATAAAACACTGATGGTGTCCAGCTATGCTACACTTCAATCATACATAAGTTGGGCAGGCCTGGGGAGGAATGTATTCATCAACTGAGATGGTCTTTTGTAGAGTACAACCAAAACAGAGACAAAATGGCCTTGTGCTTCAGGGGAAGCGTGGTCTATAAGAGTTTAAAAATATGAATTTAACATGAACTGTATTAAAAGATCATCGACAAATAGGGGCTAGATTGGACGGCAAGGAGTTGATACTTGAAAGCAGCTGCTTCATAGAATCATAGAAATCTGACAGCAGAAAAGGACCCCACTAGCCCATCGAGTCTGCCCTTTCCCCCTTCCCCACTTACTCATCGCCTATACCATGGGCCCTCCCTTTCCCCCCCATTTACAAGCCCCATGCCCACTTAAATCCCTCCACTGCTGCAGCCCCCATCACTTCCTCTGGCAATTTATTTCAGGCCTCCACCACCTACTCTGTGAAGAAACGCCCCTCACATTGCCTCTATATCTTCCTCCTTCTAATCTTAGACAATGCCCTCTAGTTTTAGCCCCCTCCTTCCTTTTAAATAAGCTCCCCTCCTTCACCTTATTCATCCCCTTCACGTATTCTCCCTTCTAGTCTCCAGTGGGTACAGGTTCAATCCCCTCCACCTCTGCTCATATGGCTTCCCCTGCATACCGTGCACCATCTTGGTTGCCCTTCTCTGAACCCTCTCTATCCCATCTATGTCCTTACATAGGTGCGGTCTCCAGAACTGGACCCCGTATTCCAGGTGCGGCCTCAACATGGCTTTATAAAGAGGCATCAGTACCTCCCTCCTTCTGCTAATTATGTCCCTCCTAATGCATGTCAACATTCCATTTGTCTTCCCCACCGCTTTGCTGCACTGGTTATCTACCTTAAGGCTGCTTGATATTATAATCCCCAAAGCCCTATCCTGCTCTATTATTTTGACCCCCAACCCCACCCCCCTAGAGTGTATGTGGCTTGCAGGTTTTTAATGCCCCATGTGCATCACAGCACACTTTTTGGTACTAATTTCGACTGCCAAGTTTCTGACCACCCTTCTAGAATCTTCAGGTCCTGCCTCATGGCCTCCACCCCCCCCCCCAGGGTGCCAACCCTATTGCAGATTTTTGTATAATCTGCAAATAGGCACACCCTCCTCTTCAGTCCATCCGCCATATCATTGATACAGAAATTAAACAGGAGGTGTCCCAGTATGGACTCCTGGGGCACCCCACTCGTCACCCCCATCACCTTGGAGTGTACCCCATTTACTACCACTCTCTGGCTTCTGCCTGTCAACCAGTTTTCCACCCACCCACCTAATTATTTTCCATCCCAACCCTAAGCTTTCCAGCTTATTTACCAGTCTTCTGTGAGGGACGGTGTCGAAGGTCTTACTGAAGTCCAGATAGGCTAGGTCCACCGCCCCTCCCTGGTCAACCACCTGCATCACCCAACTGAAAAACTCTATCAGGTTCATCTGACATGACCTCCAATTCATGAAGCCATACTGCCTATTGTCCTGCAGGCCACTGTCCACCAGGTAGTCTACCACCCTTTCCTTTATTAGTACCTCCATCACCTTACCCACCACCGAGGAGAGGTTGACTGGGCGATAATTCTCCGCCACCTCCTTACTGCCCCGCTTGTGCCTTGGCACCGCATCCGCCCTCCTTCAGTCACTTGGCACCCACCCTGTATCCAAGGACGAGTTAAACAGCCTCATCGGGGGGGCTGGCAGCTCTTCTCTCACTTCCCGGAGTACCCTCGGGTGCAAGTCGTCCAGCCCCATTGCCTTGTCCACCTTTAACCTGCCTAGTTCCTCCCTTACCCTGTCATCGCTGAACAGGCTAGGATTCACCTTTTTGTCATCCCTACCTCTCCCTCTCAGCTCAGGTCCCCCCATCCCGTGAAGACCGAGCAGAAGTAGCTATTTACCACCTCTGCTTTCGCAATGAGTCACACTGACTTTAAAGTGTCTGTTGGAAGCTCAAACTTACTGCAAAGAACAAACTGCAACTCCATTTAGGACCTGGAAACCTGATTAAGGCATAATACTGCAGAGCACTGGGTAAGAAGGGAGATACACTTTCTACAAAAAAGTTTTATTTGTATTTTTCCTTATTGGCATTAAGCAGAGAATTGCAGGATTCCTTTAAAAGGGTAGTAATTTTATAACCAGAGTGAGATAAAACTGAATTTGCTTGAGTGCGGGGGTTGAGACCTAGCATTTTGAAGGATATTTTTGTAACATTTTAAGTGTCCTGCTGGCTGAGGAGTGAGTTAATTTTTATCCTTGGACTCAGTAGAATGGTTTGGTTTGTGTTGGAGCCGTGGTCTAGTAAATTGTGATGTTAGTTGTATTACTATAAAGGACAGTACTCACCAGGGTGGTGGAGCAGTTGTGTATCTGATTGTTTCTAACAGTCACCAGTGGCTGTGCACTACCCACCCACCCTTCCCCCACCCCACCCCCAGGCGTGGCATTTCCTTTATAGCCACAGTTCTGACATCACTTCCTCAATAGGTCTTGGGGCAGAACTGTCATATTCCTAATAACCCTAGCGTGCATAAAGAGTAGTTACACAAAACAAATAATAATAATAATACATATATAATTACATATTGTATAGAATAAGGAGGCGGGACATGTGGGTGGTGCAATGCACTGGCTGTGGGGCAGCAGTTTTCCGGAAACATTCTGGAAACTGCGTTGCTGTCCTATTGTAGGCAACTGTCAGCTCTGGAGAGGAGGTTGCCCACCTCCAGGCTGAACTAGCAAGGACTAGAGGCCTCCCCTCCCAAAGAGCACCACTGCCACAACCACTGAGTCAGAGGTTCTGAGTATGAAGAGCAGTAGGACCACAGTGGGTTCTGGGAGGGTGCAGGTGGTGGACCAGAGGCGAAGCCCCCCAGTTGTACCTCTACACAAATCAGATGCCATTCTGGCAGAGCAAGGTTCCTCTATGATGGCACCCTCAGTGGAAACCCAGAAGAATGCTGAGGACATCCACAAGGGAGACCCACAAAAGTGTGGCAAGGGACACCACAGGGGAAGGAAACAGCTACTGATAGGGGACTCGATTGTTAGGTGGGTAGAACTGGGGAAGGGAGAGAAGGAAGTAAGCTGCCTGCCTGGTGCCATGGCTTGGAGGGACAAGAAGCGAATCTTCACAATTGTAGAAGCAGCATCACAGGAGACAGAACTAGATATCATTGTCCACCTTGGGACAAATGACCTAGCTAAGCATGGGATCAGTGCAGTGCAGAATGAATTTGTGGAGTTGGGAGGGGCCTCAGACGGGTAGCAAGCACAGTAACCTTCTCAGAGGTGCTACCAGTCCATGGCAGGAATGAGGCTGGGGTACTGCACACCATGCAGTTTAATGAATGGTTGCAAAACTGGTGCAGAGCACAAGGCTTTGGCTTCATTGGGACTGGGGGTCCACCTGGAGAGATAAAGGTCTATACTGGTATGATGGTCTGCATTTGTCCACAAAGGGACCAAGCTCCTAGGTGATAGGTTTAAATGCTTCCTTGGCAAGCTTTTAAACTAGATAAGGGGGGAAGTACTGATAAAAGGCAGGAAAAGTCAAGCCACCCCCCACAAAACAGGGCAGGATGGGGGTAAATGGTAAAATAGATAAGAGCAATAAGAGCAGGGATGGGGGAAAAAAGGATCAAGCCAACATTAAATGGAGGGCAATGACTACTAATGCCCGTAGTCTGGGAAACAAGCTCTCTGAGCTAGTAGCTTTGATGGAAGATGAACAACTGGATATTGTGGCAGTCACAGAAACATGGTACACGAGAACCATGAATGGGATGTCAACATACCAGGGTACACAATCTACAGAAGGGACAGGAAGGCAAAAGAGAGTGGAGTAGCTCTATACATAAGGAAGGATCAAAGCTACAGAACTCAAAAGAAAAGGGGAGGACAAGAGGCACTCTGGGTTACCTTGGAGATGGTGAATGGCATCGCAATCCGCACAGGGGTTGTATACAGACCCCCGTCTCAAGGGGAAGAAATGGACAAGAAAATGATAGAGGACATTCTCAAAATGGCTGAAAAAGGGGAGATACTGTTGATGGGGGACCTGAATATGCCAGATGTTAACTGGAGGAGATGTACTGCAGCCACATCCAAGAGCAGGGTCATTCTCGATGCCCTGCAGGGGGCAGACCTTAGACAGCTAGTGCTGGAACCCACTCGGGAGGGAGCAATACTAGACCTGGTACTCTCAAATGGAGAGAGGATCACAAATTTAGAAGTCAGTAGACATCTGGGAAGAAGCTGTGCTTCACAATGAGCACAACCATGAAGATAAGCCATACAAAAACAAGGATACTGGACTTTAGAAGGGCTGACTTTGGCAAAATGGGTGAACACCTGAAGAATGCACTAGCAAATGGCCAAATAGGAGGGGTGGGAGAACAATCAAAACTGCCATCATAGAGGCAACAAGTCTTTGTGTAAAACAAATAAAGAAAACAAAGCGGAGTAAAAAACCACTATGGTTCTCAAAAGAGGTGGCAGGGAAGGTTAAGGAGAAAAAGGCTGCATTCAAAAAGTATAAGGAATCACAGAGGGAGCATGACAGGGAACTGTATCAATTAAAGCAGAAAGAAGTAGGAAAGGCAGTCAGAATGGCAAAGGCACAAACCGAGGAAAAAATAGGCAACTCGGTCAAAAAGGGGGATAAAACCTTTTATAGGTACATTAGGGAGCATAGAAAGGTTAAGGGAGGGATAGTGAAGATTAATAAAGGAGAGGGGAGGTGGGCAGAGGGAGACAGTGAAAAGGCAGAGATACTGAATGAATACTTTTGCTCAGTATTCACAAAAGAAGATGAGGAGCAGTTACCTAAACCAGACAATAGAAGCACTCTGGGTAGGGGATTGATACCAGTCCATTCACAGAAGAAAGAGTCCTGAAAGAACTCCTAAAACTCAAGGTGGACAAAGCAATGGGGCCTGATGGGATTCACCCAGAATCCTAAAAAGAACTAAGGGGGACCTTGGACACCACTGACCACACTTTTAACAAATCATGGCAGGATGGGGTGGTACCTGAGGACTGGAGGGGCAGATGTGATTCCCCTTTACAAAAGTGGGAGCAAGGCAGAAGCAGGAAACTACAGACCTGTAGTTTGACCTCAGTGGTAGGGAAAATGATGGAATCACTTCTGAAAGAAAGAATTGTTGAGCACCTAGAGACCAGCGGGGCACAGGACCCAAAGCAACATGGATTTACAGCAGGAAGGTCATGTCAGACTGATCTAATTGATTTCTTTGACTGGGTGACCAAAGTAATAGACCAGGGAAGGGCTGTGGATATGGTCTACCTAGACTTTAGCAAGGCATTTGACACAGTCCTGAACAAAAGATTAACAATCAAAGTAGCCAGCCTGGGAGTGGGTCCCAGGGTGGTAGCCTGGGTAGCGAACTGGCTGCACAACAGGACACAGAAGGTAATAGTGAATGGAACACATTCCGAAGAAAGGGGGGTTACTAGTGGAGTACCTCAGGGCTCAGTACTGGGTCCAATCCTCTTTAACATCTTTATAAGTGACATTGCAGAGGGTCTGGAGGGAAAGGTATGCCTCTTTGCAGATGACACAAAGATCTGTAACAAGTTGATACACAAGAGGGGTAGAAAAGATGAGAAGGACTTGGCAAGGTTGGAGGAATGGTCAGACATATGGCAACTTAGATTCAATGCAAAGAAGTGCAAAGTAATGCACCTGGGAAACAAAAACCCAGGAGAAGAGTACACAATAGCAGGGGAGGTACTAACAACAACAAAAATGGAAAGGGACCTGGGAGTAGTCATATCAGATGACCTAAAGGTGGGTAAGCAATGTGAGAAGTCAGTAAGGAGAGCCAGAGGGATACTGGGATGCATAGGAAGGGGCATCACAAGTAGAAAAAGGGAAGTGATTATTCCTCTATACAGACAGTTGGTGAGACCCCATCTGGAGTACTGTGTGCAGTTTTGGAGACCTCATCTACACAAGGACATAGACAGGATGGAAGCAGTCCAGAGGAGGGCAACTAAAATGGTGCCAGGTCTACATCAGAAACCATATGTAGAGAGACTGAGAGAGCTTAATAAGTACACCCTTGATGAAAGGAGGGACAGGGGGGACATGATAGAAACGTTCAAGTACCTCAAGGGAATCAACAAAGTCCAGAAGGGTAGCATCTTTCAGAAAAAGAGATGTGTAAGAACAAGGGGGCATAGTTTAAAGATAGAGGGAAGGGCTCAGGGGTAATGTGGAGGAAATTCTTTTCACGGAGAGAGTGGTGGATACATGGAACAGCCTTCCTGAGGAGGTCGTTGGGTCTAAAACAGTGGGGGAATTCAAACATGCTTGGGACAGACACAAAGCAATTATAGTGCGGGGTTGCAGGAAGCAGGCTGTTGGTTAACTAGAATCTGCAGCTTATCCAGTAGGTAGGGAAATGGGCAGACTGGGTGGGCCAAGTGGTCCTTTTCTGCCGTCAAAGTCTATGTTTCTATGTTTCTCAAAGTCCCTCTCCAGCTGTATTCCTCCCTCCCCCCTCAACTGTATGATCCCCTGCCTTGCCTTCCTCCTTTCCTCTACATACCTAAAAAAAGTTTTATCCCCCCCCCTTTTTGGCCTGCCTAGCAATTTTCTCCTTAGTGTCAGCTTTAGCCCTCATTATCTTCTGCCCTGCTACCCTCAGCTTCTCCCTATAAGCCTCCCTGTCCTCCTTCCTTTGTGTCTTCTTTTATTTTCTGAATACCTTCCTCCTTTCCCTGACCACTCCTGCCACCTCTCTTGTAAATTAGAGTGGTCTCCTCCTTTTTTTGTTCTTACTCACCTTCTTAATGCAATTTCAGTGGCTTTCAGTACCCCCTCTTTGATAGTTTCCCATAACTCCTCTACGTCCCCTATATTCCCCTTCCCTGCCATTTTTCCCTAAGCATCCCCCTCCTTCTAGTAAAGTCCATCTTCCTGAAGTCCATAACCCTCATGCTGGTTGGATTTGCCTCCCTCCCCATCTTTACCCTGAACCTCGCAGTCCTGTGATCACTTGTACCTAGTCTATCCCCCACCTCCACCTCTTCCACACTATTCCCATTTGTGAGAACCATGTCCAGTAGGTTATCACCCCCTTGTGGGCTCCTTAACCAGCTGCTGCATGAATACACCTTGTAGCACCTCTAGGATCCCCCTGCTCCTAGCTGACACTGCAGCCGGGATCTCCCAGTCCACACTGGGGAGGCTTAGGCCCCTTAAAGGTACTGAAAAGTTACGATTACCTTTAATTACATAGATGCAGTGTTAAAATTAATAAAACACAATTTTATTCAGCTTGTAGATCATTACATTTTAAATCTGTTCAACTAATAACATCATAAAAACCTTGTTAAAATGTATCTGGGAGGGCATATGTGTAATTAACTGGACAGCTTGAATAAAGTAAATAAATCAAAACAATCAAGGAGCATATAAAGGAAAAATGAACAAGCTGGACATGCCATTTCATTAGTGAACCTAGTCCAAAATATCTGCAATTTAGTTAAAGGAAGGGCCAATGGTTTTGTGCTGCACTGTCATTATTAGAGGGTCTCATCTGTGTAAGGGTTTTACATTTTTTTTTTTATTCCCAATTTATATACTTCCATGATGCATACTATCCTCCTCGAGCCCAACTTGCTCTGCAATCTCCTATCAAGGTTCTGCTCCAACCTGCGACCTACTACACCAGACCTCCGACCGTTGATTATGACCCCAAACAACATGGTGGGGTCCAGGCCATACCAGAGCCATCTGCCCCAGAGAAATATGTCAGTTGTTGCTGGGTCAGGGAGGAGGGACAAGCAGAGATAGGCCTTGCAACAAGGGTGCAGGATGCCCGAATCACTCAGCCAGACAGTAGGGTGGTTTTGTCCCCCATTTGCTCTCGCCTTCTTCCCCTGGCATGATCATGCCTGACCAGCTTGTGGAGGAGTAGTGTGTGACGCTGCATGGTTACTCGCAATGTTGAGGCAGCCCCTCTATCCACAGAGATGCTGCTGGAGAAAGCTGCCACCCTCCCTTTCCATAGCCCGAGAAGCGCTGCTTATGTAGTACTTTCAAGTCTCCACTGGCCCAGGGCAGGTAGACAGCCTGGCCCACATGGGAGTGCGATGTGTTCTGGCAGCACTACTAGACCAGATCAGGGCTCTCAGGCACTTATCTGTGTCCTTTACACAGAGTTCGCAGTCCAGGATGGGCGCGGTGTCCTGGTGTGCACTGAAACATACATCAATAGCATGGACCCTCTCCTTTTCACCTAACTAAATATGGTAACACCTGCCTGCCCCATACACTTCCTACAGCCCTCCCCCTGCAGTCTTTAAACACTCCATTAGCACTTTGAATCATTATAAATATAAATTATTTCACTGTCCAACATAGTATACTGATGCTTTTCTTATCTATCTCATGGCTGGGAGAGAATGCCAGTATCTCACCCCAGCAGTGTTTGGGCTTCAACTATGTAAAGCACTGCTGGGACAAGATACTGGCATTCTAGCCCAGTGGTAAGAGAGCTAAGATGAGGACCAATGCACTGCACTGCATGGTGAAATAATTTATATTTAAAACAATTAACAGTGGTAATGGGGTGTCTAGGGACAAGGGGTGGAGCTCAGATGGGTGGTTTTATCATATACAAGTAGGTGAGTGTAAAACAGAAGTGTTGGGGCGGGGGGTACATCAATTACATTCCAGGATTGAGGGAAAGAGACGGTTGCTTCACCAGGTGTTAACTGGGAACTTCAGTAAATTTGTTGTGGCTCTCAAATTCCTTCCCAGGACCCACATTTATTTATTTATTTTTTTTTTACAAAGTGTTCTGGATCCTCAAAATTAAAAACCTACCCACAGCCCTGTGGGTGTTTTCGTCCATTGTTATATCCACCAACATACAGTAAATTCAGTGCAATCAGACAATGTACAGCTGATAAAGATCCTTTTAAAACATACATAGATACATAGACAGTGTCGGCAGATAAGGACCTATGGCCCACCCAGTCTGCCCATTTGAGCTTGGAAGTTCAGTTTGTTTTCCTAGAAGTCTGTTGCCCCTTACACCTGACCTCCAGAATTCCTTTATGTCTATCCCATGCATTCTTAAATCCAGTGATTGTTTCAGCCCCCGCCACTTCCACTGGCAGGGTGTTCCACTTGTCCACCACCCGTTCTGTGAAGAAATTCTTTCTCATGTTTCCTCTGAATCGTCCTCCTCCAACTTCATCCCATGCCTTCTAGTCCTGGAACATCTTTTTCGCTTAAAAATAGTGTTTTCCTGCACCCTGTTCCTCCCTGTAAGATACTTGTATGTCTCTATCATATCCCCTCTCTCCCTCCTCTCCTCCAGGGAGTACATGTTCAGTTCCTTCAACCTGTCTTCATAGGACTTGTGATGCAATCCATGCACCATCTTTGTTGCCCTCCTCTACCCTGTCTATGTCCTTACGTAGGTATGGTCTCCAGAACTGTACACTGTACTCCAGGTGGGGCCTCACTAGTGTCTTGTACAGCGGAATTATGACCTCCCTTTTCCTGCTGGTGATGCCCCTGCCTATACATCCCAGCATCCTATTTGCTTTACCTGTTGCCTTGTCACACTGTTTCCCTACGTTGAGGTCATCAGAGATGATAACCCCAAGATCCCTTTCCTGCTTGGTGCATGCTATATCCTCACCCCCAACTGATATATTGTGCCAGGGTTTTTGTGCCCCATATGCATTATCTTGCACTTCTTTGCATTGAATTTCAACTGCCAAACCCTGACCATTCTTCAAGTTTCTGCAGGTCGCTTCTCATTCTGTGCTACACTCTCTGGTGTGTCTACTCTGTTACAGAGCTTTGTGTCATCAGTGAAATTCTGCCTTCTAGGTCCTGCGTCAATGTCACTGATGAAGATGCTGAATAGGACCGTCCCAGCACTGATCCTGTGGTACCCCACTGGTCACTCTTCCTCTGTGGGTGACAGCCATTTACCACCACCCTCTGTGTCCTGCCACCCAGCCAGTTACCTACCCACCACACTACTGTCCTGCCCACACCCATATTCCCCAGTTTGTGTAATAGTCTTCTATGTGGCACAGTGTCAAAGGCCTTGCTGAAGTCCAGATAGGCCATGTCCACTGCCCTTCCCTGATCCATCTCCCTAGTCACCCAGTCAAAATATAGTCTAGAAAACAAGGACAAAACATCAAAGAAGCAGGCTACAGTTTCAAAAAATCCTTTCTTCAACATCCTCTGTGGATTATGCAATTAAAAGATTTAGATAGGCTATAGACAGAATCTAGTGTAATCAGTGATTTATGTTGGAAATTTTTATAATTTGCAATAACTGTATCCCCATACTAGTCTGCACTCTCTTGGAGTCCTTCAGAAGTCCTCGTACAAGAAAGGTCTTAACTTTTCTCTGTTCACAATCCTTACACCCTTCTACTGCCACAGTCATCATGGCATTGTCTCAGCTGTCTCCAGTTTTTTTGAAAGCCATGTGTTAATGCAGAAACTGTCAGAAAATTAGACAATATTTTCACTCTGGTAAAATAACACAGGCACAGTACAAAAAATTAAATATTAATTGCCAGGTCTATTATTAGCACGAGAACTGCCCCTCCCCCCCCAACCACCACCACTACTGATTCTTGACTTTCAGCAGCTTTGATGCATCTATTGTTTGTCCGACACAGTAAACGGACTCTACCAATCAAAATTCTGTCTCTTAAAAAACACCAGAAAACATGATGGTGAAAACTGAAAAATCTGATGTCTTCTCCAGCAGACTTTATCAGCAGAAACTTACTGGCATGTTTCAATGTTAAATGCGAAACTGTTCCTCACCTACTGTAAAAATGACTGCAACCTAGAAAGTTTGTCATTAGGAATCTGCTTTTCTTCACAGTTTATCTAATTTAAAAATGGTTTATTTTTTCTAACAGCAAAATTCTCCTTTTGATTTAGATCCTACTACCCTCGACTGGACCACAATATCCAGTAAGTGAAGTGCCCTTGCCATCAGCTCAGGAGACAGAACGTTTGCTTAGGTCCGATTATCTGCAGTAGAGCCTGCCATGACTGGGAACTGGATAACTGTAAACTAAAAAATCGGACTTCCCAGTTCTGTACAGTTTAGCAACTAACTCATCCACAGTTTAGTAATGCAAAATAATCCCTACATATTAAACACATTTTACAAATTACAAGATATGTACAGGTCTTTAGATATTCTCACCATCTATCTGAGCATTGATTATGGTAACAAAAATGCGCATATGTTCAATAATTGTGTATTGATACTGGGTCCCTTGCTAAAGAGACATTGTAATTTACTCATAAAACTAATCTTGCCCTAATGTTCTTTAACTTTCAAACAGACAGTAATCCTACTATTCTCAGCCTAAAGAGCAGACTGCAAAATCAGCACAAACACAACTAATTTCATGTTTCACACAAAAAAAAAACAAAAACATTCTGTTAGTGGAATAAGACACTCAAGGGGATGTTACACCTCTTCAATATCCCCTGAGGTGGGAATTTCCTCCTGCCACAGGTCTGTTATTTCAACCCACCACTTGGGATTAAGGGGGTATAACACATCCTCTCTCATGTCTTAGTCCTTATGGATTTTATATAGCTATATGCAATTACTGCATAAGTGGGATCAAGGTACAGCACTCAAGGAACGAAAGGGACGAGGGGCTTGTGAAAACCTCTTCACAATACACAGTACACAGCATATGGGAAACTGAACAGGATGCTGGGGTGTATCAGAACTGTTTCATGAGTCATGGGGGGGAAATGATACTTCTGTTGTACAGGTCATTGATTCTACTGCGCTACAGCACAGTGTACAATTTTGGAGCCTGCATAAAAAAAGAACAGGAAGAGGTTAGAGGCTATCCAAGGAGGGTGACAAAAATAACCCCAGGTCACCAGGTTAGACCCTAAAAGGTCAGACTGGACATCCTCAATATGTATTCTCTAAAGGAACAGAAAGGAAAGTGGAGCACAACAGAAATACACAAATACATCCGTGGACATAAAAGGGTGGACGTCACAGAGTTGTTCAAGCTTAGAAACAGTAAAACTACTAGGGGGCACAACCTTACGCTGAAAAGGGGAAATTCAAAAAGGATACCTGAAAGATTTTTTTCCCACAGAGCAGTTAGTGGACAGGTAGAACAACCTACCCAGCAATGTGGTCTATGCTAAGACAGGGTTCCCCACTCTCTGAAAATATAGGGCGGTGGCAGTGGTGATCGGGTTAAATGGTGCATTATTTTTCGGGACCTCCTATATGCACTGTACATGTACAGAAGTAGCTTTTAAGTAACATATAGTGTATTAGTATTAAATGAGTAGTACTGCAATAAAGGATGTCAATAAAAGACAATTTTGGAGGATTTTATAAAAAAATGGATAAAAATATAGGGTGGTGGCAAAAAAATATAGGGTGGTGGTGAAAAATATAGAGCGGTGGTAAAAAAATATAGGGTGGTGGCCCACCACCCTAAAACAATAAATGGGGAACACTGTAAGACTATAGCAGGGTTCAAAACACAGTGGAACTTTTTTAAAGGGGTCATTACGAACTGTTTTGTCATCTTTTTTTTTTTTTATGCACCTTGACGTACTGTTTTTGCTGTAAAAGATTATTCCACATCCCTTACCCACAGGATGCATCTGGAAACGAGCTGTTAGCAACTCAGTGTGTCTTTCCTGTTGAAACCTTTGGAATGAACGAATAAATAAATAAATGAAGACCCGTTTCTGAGCTGTACCCTATCTGGCTGATCCTCCCATACCTGCCTGCCTATTTATTGCATTGCTGCTTATTCACCACTAGCTAATTATACTGTGAATAAGCTGCCTCAAAGCTGTACTCTATCTGGGTGATCCCTAAATGGGCACTCTTCCAGCGCAATGCTGCCCACCCAGGGCAGCCCTGCCAATGCTGACCTTACATGCTGCCCAACCTACTGCTTACCCAGCTGTGCAGTCACCCTGCCCGGCCCCTCACAATCAGTGTATAGCAAGTGCTACTCCCCACAGCCTCACCTGGCTGACTTCAATAGCAATACGCAGTCAAACCCACCAAGAATGCCACAGGAGCACTGACACTCATATTAGATACCCTGTCAAATTTCTCAAGCATTTCTTGACTCCGGATAAATATAGCAAAGACAGAGGTAATGCCATGAAATCAGAGCTGCCCAAAAGGCCCCTTTGGTGCCTGAGGGATAACATGGGCCCCCCACAGGCATCACACACCTTGGCATTTGAATCCATCTGGATCCCTCACAGTGGCCCCGGCCAACCTAATAGCCAAACTTAAAGCAGAGACAGACAGATGGAGAGTGCTTAAACTATTCATGGCAGGTAAGGTAGCTGCCATTAAAATTATGTTGGCCCCGAAGTTGTTATACTGCTTATCCCACCTCCCAGTTCTTATCCTGAAATCCTAGTTTGCCAAAATAAACAAACAGTTTGTTTAGTGATATCCCCTGGGAGGGTAAGACCCCAAGAGATATATCAGAACCAAATTATGAACACACTAGAAGGTAGGCAGGTGGTGTCTCCTCAGGACGTTAGGGTACCATCATGCATTCCTAGCTTAAAGAGCAAATGCATAGTAAGAATGTGTAGCTTAAAGAATGGAGTTTGAGGCCTTTAGATGCCTCTGCAATCATTCAGTTTGCTTTTATTTGTTTCTTTACTTGCTCTTTTCATCATTTTATTTGTATTTTAAAAACTACTAGTGAAAAAAGAATCCGGTGGAATCCTCGTATTATGAAGTCAGAAACTCTTTACTGGCAAGGCTGGCAGTGTATTTCAGTGGGAAACTGCAAATCTGCTTTCAGACTTTTGTGGAGAATTATGAAATGGGTCTGAAGAATCTTGGCTCCTTATTGGTGGAGAGCTGCTTTTAGCTGGGCCGTTATTCCAGCACAACGGCCTGGGTGAAAGTAGCTCCTAGCAAAATGGACTATCCACCTAAGAAATACCCCTTCGCTTAACTGCCCACAAAAGCATAGCTTGTTGTCCCACACACAACAGGCACCTGTGACCAGCACCTCTGATCTCCCAGTCCTCCATCACACACATCCTCTGGTCCCGCTCTAAAAATCAGATCCCAGTAAATAGCAGGTTCTTGTCTTCCCGCTTTCACACATTCCACTGTTTTTTTTGTTTTAAATGTCTTGCGCACGCTGCGCCAACAACAGCCACTGTCTGGAGCTGCTGATTACCGGGTTTTGTTCTGCCTTCTCTGCCCCAATCCGATTGTTCAGTTTGACACAGTGAACTGGTGGTGAACACATCGTGCTCTGACTCCACACCAACACTAGGCTAGTAGCCCGATGTGAGGGACAGCACCAGAAAACGCAAGCTCTTCTGCCAGGACACTAAGACTGAAGTAACTGCCAGTCCATCATTTTCCTTAGTATTGCTCAGTGCAGTACTGGTGCCACCTGCTGGCAGTCAGACACAAATGAACAGTTTAGACTATACTATTTTTTGTATCTAAACTTTTATTTTAAATTTTTTTTTAAAAAATTTTCTAGATTCAATAATTCAAAAATAATATTTAAATACTGTCTACAGTTTACTAATAGGGACCAATTTCATAATCATAATAAGGCACTCCAGGGGGAGTGCGTTATGAGTGGGATAACAGCCCTTCTCGGTGGTGGAAGCACTCGGCAGCCTCGTGCTTCAACTAATTGAGGGTCAAGTGCCACCATAACGCTTCTCTCACTCATGCATTATTCAATCAATCAATCTTTATTATTTTACCAGGCAAAACATCATTATTGCTTAAATAATACTTTCTACCACTAAAATATTACTTAATTAATACAAATAAGTGGATCTTGATAACTTGTAATCTTTTGTTATAATTAAGCAGGTGACATTTTCTTTATAACAAGAGTTTACTTGGTAAGAAGAAAAGCCAATTATTCTTTTGAAAAAACTGTAAGATCATATAGAACTCTCTCCTCCCTGAATTTTTTCATCTTAAGACCACTAGTAATTTTAAGCACAAATTATTTTCATTTTTCGTAGCTCTCAGAAATGTAATTAATTGTACTTGCATTTGTTTATTGTTGTATTGTATAAGATGCTTTGTAATTTATTGTCAATGTTATTTATTGTCTTGTGTATGTATTTGTTTTTTTGTAATGCTTGTTGCCTATGAAAATGGGCAGTTTGCTCCTCAGGCTCACAAGCATAAAAAATGAAAATGAAATGAAAGATGGACCACAATAGTGCAAACATTTAAAAGGCAAAGTCTGTTGCTGAAAGAAGTATCTATTTCTTTTGAAAAAAACTGAAAAATATATTTAGTTTCTCACTGAACTACACTGGGCTCCTAAGTAGCTGCCAGTTTCTGACATCACACTACCAGAATTCTACTGAGTTCATTTTTACTAGCAGTGTAAAAAGCAAAGGTAAAAACCCACTTGTTTCATTGCACTAACACATACTGTATTATGAAATTAGAAAATAATTACTGACACATCAAAATACAATAAATAAAACAGCCAGTTGTCTAACAGATGTAAACACCTGCTCCTTAAAGGGACACTGTCAGATTATACAGCCGATTTTACTGCAATGCCACTGCATGTGTCAACAGGAAGCAGTGACATTACAAAAAGCATTCATGCCTACCGATTTTTAAAAAATGGGAAGATATTGCATATTTTTGGCAAAAAGCACATTACTCCCAGTCCGCCTGAAATGCTCACAGTGCGTGTCCACAAGTAGGAATGACACCAGCCGTTGGTAAACTCGTTCATGAACGAGTTGGTGATTTTGAGAACCATAATAGTAAAACGCTTAAGATTCTACCTTGAATATCAGGGATCCCCTCAATGTAACTGCCATAGAAAACCGGCGCTCTACTACATTTTCTTTTCTTTTTAAAACTCAAAGTCGTGCTTCCGGGCAAGTGCATTTTTCTTCACAGAAAGGATGGTGGCTGCATGGAACAGCCTCCCCGCAGAGGTGGTGGAGGCAAATTCAGCAGGGGAATTCAAAAATGCAAGGGATAACCATAGGGGAACCCTAGTGAGAGGGACGAGATCAAAGCCAGAGATCAAGGAGGGTCTATGATTTCTGCTGCGGGTAGAAAAAATGGGAAGACTGGGTGGGCCTAGTGGGCCTTGTCAGCTGTCAGTTTCTATGTTTCTGCGTTGTATTGTTAAAACCTTTATACAGCAAAAATAATTAACTGAATATGCAGCCAACCCACAATGCCCTGCTTAAAGACAAGCCACTGCCTTAAACCCACAGGACATTTTACCCCTATATTGAGAACAGCACCATAACTATCACTCAACAAACTGTCTGTGAAAGGTAATACTTTTCCTGCTCTGTTTGATGAGCCACAAAATGTTTCTAGCATATATTCTCATTTCCCTTGTCCTAAAATGCATAACCTAGAAAATAACAACAGGGTGGAGACACAAGGAAACCTGTTGTGTTTATGAGGCTCAGTCTCACTCTCACAGAGCCCAGTATACAAACACCCAAGGAGGAATGTTTTTTTCCAGCAGGCATCTTTGTTACATGAGACTGCTGAAAAGAACTATCATTTTGAACCTGCACCAAGCAAAGTCAAGAGAAATCAAACCAAGTATGGTACCATATGCAGTTCCCTTGACCATGTATGGGGACATGGTGCTTCATGGAACCTGGGTCCTGGATCAGCAAATCACGGGATCAAAGTAGTTTACGAAAATGCAAGAAGCCTGGTGAGAAAAATGGGCCACTTTAAATTTTGGGCCCAAAACAAAGACTGGGACATAACAGGCTCAATGGAAACATGGCTAACAAAAAATGTCCTGTACAAAGAAATAACCAAATTACATTGGGCAAGCCGGGGATTTCACTTTATATAAAGGAAGATCTTGGCAACTTGGAAACAATCTACCCTGGAGAAGTAACTGAATGCCTCGTCACAGCCATAAGTAACTATGCCACACTTGTGCTGCCAGTGCTTGGAACACTAAGGGTTTTATCATGCAGAAGTGTGTAGGTGGTCTATAGAATTTAATGTTTTGCCCTGTAATGTAAGAATTCTTGTTTTTGTGTATTAAAGTACTTTAAGTCTATTGTGGTTCTTTTAATAATATAAAGTACAGTTACATAAGAACTTACCGTAGCAGTAGATCTTCGAGAGCAGCTCCGGCAGCAGGTAACACAATTAGGACTGATACCAGCAGTCGTCAGAACCCCATGGCAAACTTCTAACCAGCAGTACCAGGCGGGGACTACTCCCGAAGTCCCATACGGTATAAAGGGTGGGTGGTCCCCAGCAGAAAACCTAGGGCAAAACTCAGAAAACAGATGAGAGTAGGGTGATATTATTCGCTCACAGCAAGAACCCTCCAGGGGGAAAGGGAATAAACCTGCTGCAACAGCTGATCTCGAAGATCTACTGTTACGGTAAGCTCTTACGTAACTGTTCCATCTTACTTCGAGAGTCAGCTCTTGCAGCAGGTAACACAATAAGGACTGAGTCCCAAGCAGTATAAACTAAAGACAATGGCTCGTGAGGTAGGTGAACAGGAGAAATGGGTAAAGAAGATCCCTTATGAGAGGAGGCCTTGTAGGACTGTGAGGCTGAAACCTGTTCTGTATCTCGAGGTAATGTCCAGAGTGTAATGTCGAATGAAGGTGTGGACTGTATGCCATATAGCTGCCACACAAATGTCAGATGCAGATACGTGTTTCGACGCGGCAAAAGAAGCCGCCACACCTCTGGTTGAATGACCCCGGACTGATCCCAGTAGTGGTGTGTCATGCTTTTGGTAACAAAAAGAAATACAATGTACCAGTCACTTGGACAATGTCTGTTTGGTCACCGGAGCCCCAAGGATTCTGGGGGCAAAGGAGATGAACAATTGGTCAGAACGCCTGCTGTCCCTGGTTCTAGACCAATAATAATGCAGAGTTTGATGCACGTCTAGCGTGTGGAGAAGAGCCTCTCCCCTATTCTTATACTCAGGAAAATAAACGGGAAGCTGGATGTCCTGATTTAGGGTAATCTCAGATACCACTTTGGGAAAAAACTTATGACTGGTTCTCAAGGCCACCCTGTTTTTGTGAAAAACCAAATAAGGCTCCTTGCACATGAGGGCCTGAAGCTTGGAAATTCTCTGAGCAGAAGTAACAGCAACTAAAAATAATGTTTTCCAGGACAGAAAATGTAGCTTGCAAACCACGTCCGGTTCAAAAGGGGTAAGGTCAACTTCTCCGGAACAAACAGTAAATCCCAAGGGGGAATGGGGTCCCTGATGTGAGGCTTAATATGCAGTATACCCCTAAGGAAGGCACGGGTTACCTCCAACTGAGTCACTGTTCTGCCTTGAACAGGGGTGTGACAGGCAGAAAGGGCAGCCAATTGCACTTTAATGGAGGAGTAACCTAAACCTGAGTCCAAAAGGGATAAAAGGCACTCCAGGATAATATTCACTGGACAGGCCAGAGGATCCAGGTGACAAGCCATGGCCCGCAGACAAAAACGTTTCCACTTCATGGCATATGTCGCTTTAGTGGAAGGTTTTCTGGCCACAACAATAACGTGGAGACCTTGTCAGAGACTCCGAAATGGAGACTAAGTCCTCAGGAACCATGCATGAAGGTGAAGGGACCGCAGGTCTGGGTGGATCAAGGTCCCCTTGTCCTGGGAGAGCAAGTACATGCTCAGAGGTAGGGTGGTGGGAGGTTCCACTGTAAGTTGCTGCAAAAGTGGGAACTAGATCTGTCAAGGCCATAGTGGTGCCACCAGGATCATTGTTGCCCCCTCCGCTTGCACCTTAAGGAGGATCCTCTGAAGGAGTGGAAATGGGAGAAAAACATAGAGGAATCTCTCTTCCAAGAAAGGGACAACTTGTCTTGCCAAAAAACACCAGACATGGGATCTAGCGAGCAAAAACTGAGCAATTTTGCATTGGTAGGGGAGGCGAAAAAAAGTCCGGTTCGAGTGTCCCCCATTTGATGGACAGTTCGTCGACTACAGACTGAAGAAGGGACCATTTGTGTGCTCTTGACCGTGTTCTGCTGAGAGCATCTGCCAAGGTGTTCTGGACCTCGGGAGCATGGACCACCGAGATCATCAGGTGATGAGATGCAGCCCAATCCAACACTCTCATAGCTTCCCTGCAAAGTGGGTAGAAGTGTGTGCCTCCCTGCTTGTTGATATAAAATAGTTTGAGAACTGAGCTCAAGGCCTGCATGGCGTAGAGAACGTCTCTCATATCCAGAACACTGATGTGGAGAGATTCTTCTATCATGGACCAGGAACCCTGTGTCCTGTGAATGCCCAGATGAGCCCCCCATCCTGTGTTTGAGGCGACAGATGTCAGGATCTGGGTCTGGTGCCTCCATTCGGAATGGCATTCCTGCCAGTAGGGAAAGTGATGTCATCCACCATTGGAGCTCCTGTTGTACCGGTCTTGTGACAGAAACTGGAAGGTTCAAGTCGTCCCATCTTTGGTCCCACTGGATGTGAACAGTCCACTGGATCGTCCTCATATTGAGCCTCACAAAGAGGACTGTGATGATGGACACCGCCATGTGGCCTAACAGCCATAGCAGGGTTCTGGCTAGTACCACAGGGGTCAAGGCAATGTGTTGCACTAGGATCTGAAGCCAGGCTGCTCTATCCTGTGGCAGGAAGGCTCTTTCACGAATGGTGTTGAGCTGAGCTCTGATAATGGTTAGATTCTGGGATGGAGTCAGAAATGATTTTGGGATGTTGATGGTTATGCCTAGCTCCTTGAAGAGAGAATAGGTGTCCCGAATCGATCTCTGTAGTTGTTCCTTGGACAGTGCTGTGAGAAGCCAATAGTCCAAATATAGGAACATGTAATGACCCATCCTTCTAAGCGCTAACGCTACCTCAACAAGGTACTTTGTGAAAACCCTTGGCGCTGATGAGAGGCTGAAGGGTAGTGCTCTGAACTGAAAGTGTCTGCCCTGAAAGGTGAACCTAAGGTACCTTCTGTAGGGCTTTGCCATTGGAATGTGACGGTATGTGTCCAGCATGTCCAATGATGCTAGCCAGTCTCCCTGATGGATCATGGGGAGCAGGCTCTGCAGCGCAACCATCCTGAACATTTTGTATTTCACAGAGTGACTGGGCTCGCTGAGGTCTAAAATGGGCCTCAGGTCGCCCATCTTCTTTGTGACCAGGAAGAAGTGAGAATAGAACCTGTTCCTCTTTGGGTCGGGGGAACAGGTTCTATGGGCTTCCTGGAAAGCAGGGCTTGGATCTCTGATTGGATCAGACCTGCATGCTCTGCAGAGTAATGGGGGGCTGTCCGGTGGAATTTGGACAAACTCTACTTAGTGTCCTTTCTCAATAACTTGGTGGACCCATTGTTTGGAAGTCACTTTCCTCCATGCAGTGGCATAAAGTGAAAAGCGGCCTTCGACCGCCTCCCCTGGCAAGGTGCTGGGAAGGGGTGGGTCCAATGGAGAGTTAGGCAGTGGGAGGGGGTGGGAAGGTTGTCTGGCTTGGTTTTGGCTGACAAGAGGAGGGGCCAGCTGATCCTCTGTGGGCTCCTCTCTGGCTATAGCCTCCCCGCTGAGGCTGTTGTTGCTGGAAACAAGGTTGCTGTTGTTGATGACCCCCTCTGCCATGAAAACGAGATCTCCAAAACTGTCTCTGTTTCAGGCGATACATGGACTGGACTGTCCTCACTGCCTTTCCAGAATCCTGGAGTCTATTAATGACCCTTTCGGTGTCCTCTCCAAAGAGGATGGATTCATGAAAGGGTTCATCGAGGAGATTTGACCAAATGTCCTGCACGAACCCTGAGACCTGGAGCCAAGTATGGCGGTGGAGGCATATACCGGTTGCCACTGCCCTTGCCATCGAGTCTGCAGAGCCATACGTGGATCGGAGAACATAGGTGCCAACATCTGATCAGGTCCATAAGAGTTTAGAAAGCTCTGCCTTCTGCGGACAGTCTGGCAGTTCCTGCATGATGTCTAGTCCCTGTTCCCAGACTGCATTCTGAAACTAGACCATATGGGTCAAGAAATTCAGACTCTGAATGCTACAGGTTGTAGAAGCATATACCTTGCGCCCCATGGAGTCCAATTGCTTGGACTCCCTATCTGGTGGTTGGGTGCTAAGTTGCTTTGGTCTCTAGGTGCAGTCGTTGCCTGCTGAAATCACAAATGAATCCGCAGTGGGGTGTTCAGCCAGAAATGGTTGATCCCTGAGTGCCCTATGCAGGCGATCAGCCTTCTTGGGGACAGCTGTAGAGGAGTGAGGACGCTTCCAGGCTGCCTGGGTGACATCTGCAAAGGTGTCAACCAGGGGCAGGATAACGACTGGCTTCAGAGCTTACCATTTGAGGTACTTGGCCAGACGCATTCTCTCTGAGTCGAGGTCCTCAGTGTCCTAACCCATGTTGGTCTGGATGTGCCTCATAACCTCCATGAAAGAGGGATCGTCCGGAGGCAATTTAGGTGTATGTTCTGGGTCCAGAGGAGACAAATCCCCTAATGATGAGTCTGAGAAGAAGAAGTCCGAGGGCTGGTATGAGTCTGAGGAGGAGATGAAGGAAGACCTGTGCCACCTTTTTCTGTGGCCACGTCTGTCAGGAGAGCTGAAAGAGCTCGAGCTCTGCAACCTGGCTTTGTGGCTTCTCTTTCTAGAGGCCTTTCCTTTAGGCTTATGCCGAGGGGTAGGTTCTTTGCCTCGGTCCTCATCTGACAGAGGTTGTGGGGTCTTCTCTTTGTCTGGAACTGGGGGAGGTGGTGCGGGCTCTCCCCCATCCAGATGTGGTACAGCTGGATTCACTGGAGTACCTGGTGTTGCTTTTGGGGGAGAATATCCGGTTAGTGGTGTCCCACTAGTGGCTAAACAAATCTTTGAGCTGCGCTAGGATCAGCCTAGGCTCTGAACCTGGTGTCTGGTCTGGTGTCAGTTCAGTGCCTGTGCCAGCCCCGGTGTCAGTACCGTCGTCGGGTTGGCCCGGCGTCGGATGATCTACTGGGGTGGTGTCAGGATGTTAGCTGTGCCAACGTAGGGTGCAAGCTTATCTTGGGGGACAGATGTCGGTTCCTCTTCTTCCACCTGGATGTCGTCGGTCTGGTCGGAGGAGAAGGAGGCGACGGAGTTCTTGCTGGTGGTGCCTGCATATGAGAAACTTTGGAAGCGTCGTCAGAAGTCTGACGTTGGTGGTGGTCCGATGAGGACTTAGAGGGAGGAAGCTTATCAGACGACCCCTTGTCCAATGGCTGTCTGGCTGATTTTTCAACCAACTTTTTAGACTGTTTGGGTGGAAGAGAGGAAGACCTCCCAGAGGAGCCTGTGGTCTTTTTCCTGTCCTAGAGGTCAACGCTGCATAGAGAGGCCAACTGGGAAGGCTGATGTCCCTTACCTGGGTCCAAGGAATGGCCTGTCGGTGGAGCCTAATCTTGATAGGCTGGAGAGAGGGTGTTGACGACCCCAAACCCTGATCCTTATGCCCCAAGACCAGGGCTGCTGTCAGGGCCTTCACAAAGGTAAGCCTGGAATCATGGCTGACAGAGTCGGAGCTGCCCTTAGAGGTGGAGTATGATCCCGAGGATCTCTCCCGCTCCCTCCGTCTTTCTTTAGATTTTTCAGAAGAATGCTTCCCTGATTTTTTGTAAGAGTGGTGGGAAGAATCCTTCTCTGAGGAGGAGTTTTGCTGCATGGCAGCCAACTTTAGTTGGGTAAGTGGGCCTGCAAGGTTTTCTGGCGTTGGATCCAGGTCCAGCTGTTGAAAGTGCTGACAGTGCTGGCAGGACTCGGTATCGTGGTCTGGGCCCAGGCACACAAAGGCAGGCTGAATGGCCGTCTTTTGCAGGGATTTGCTTCCCAGAGGCACACTTGTTAGTGTGCCACGAAGAAGGAGATGTGGGAGACGACATACAGAAGAAGCAGGTTAGAAACAAGCAAACTATTTTGAGAAAATAACAAATCTGTAACGATAGAGAAAAATGGCATATAGACTGGTGTGAGTCAAACCGTGGAGCCGATACACTCAAGTTGACGACGGGAAAAGAACTGGGGCACACCGGGGACTGCCCACCCTTTATACCATATGGGACGTCGGGGGTGGGCTGACATCATGGGGTGGTCCCTGCCTGGTACTGCTGGTTAGAAGTTTGCTGTGGGATCCTGACGCCTGCCGGCATCAGTTCTAATTGTGTTACCTGCTGCAAGAGCTGACTCTTGAAATAAGATCTTTATTTTAGCCCTTAAAGGTCCTTTCTTTTCTAGCCGCTATTGTGTGTGCTGTTACCACCTGCACATCTCAGCCACTAGTGTTGGAATGCTTCAACCTCCACAGGTTATCTCCTATGCCAATTGCACTTCTTTTTAGGCATCTACACATCCAAGAAACACAGAACCTACTCATATTTGGTATCACTAGAAACAGCAGAGGCTCTGCAATACCTTGCACCATGTTTGATAACTTAAGTGCCAGTGGAAGCACAACTTCAGCCGCACCATTCTTTACAGCCTACTTTCTCCCTGTATATATGCTGAGGTGAGTATCTTAACTGTTTGACAGGAAAGATACAAGTGCCTGTTTGAGTTGTGGCTGTTTATTTGTTAAAAGAACTGTATTAATTTAAGTAATGTTCATGATATTAAACCATGTGCCATGGTTTGATGCAATGCCTGTTTTTAGTGCTGCTGAGTATAAGCGACAGACAGAAGTTTTGAGTAACAAAGACTCTCAGCCACTGTTGACAAGCACTTTTTTCTTACAACCTCGTCTTCAGTTATTTATCACATCTGTTTTGCATTCGTAAAATTTGCTCTTTAGGCTGGCTATTTGAAAGTAGAAGTAATTTTTGTAAATGTGTAACATTACACACAGCATGATTTTATACGTATACCTCATCCTTTTTCTTTCGAAATGAGGGACACAATTAAAATATGGGACACTGGCTCTCCGGTTGGACACACTGTCAAATTTGAATATTATTTCTTTCTGCTTTTATTACTCAGTTTATCTTGTATAGGCAGCACTGAATGTGGGATAGCTTGTCTGGAGGAATGCCTTACTACCTGTGACAATGGAGAGCCATAACAACAGAACTGTATGTTATTATGTCTCCCCACTGTCCCAGGTAAAGGGATGATGATATACAGGACTGTATAGCGAATAGTTGTTTCATTATTCGAAGTGATTTTAAATGAAAACAGGCCTACAAATATATTGTTATCCCTATTCTAATTTTTTAATGATAAACTGCAGTATGCTTCCAGTCCCCCGGTGTTCTGTGATGGAACACTGCGCAAGCATGTGCACCCAGCAGCATGCCTGTCCCCTGTGGTAGCTGACAGCCGGCCTCCATCCTGCCTTAAATGTTGATCCAACTTCAGCTTAGGTTATGTAGGTTAGGTAGAAGAGCCCAGGCCAGCTCTGTTCTGTTGTCCGTCTCTTGTACCCAAACAGTATCTTTCTGTTGCGCAGACATGCCTGCGCTTTTTTATTCTCTTGCTCCCTGCCTACACATGTACAGTGAATAAGACTTGTGGGGTGGTGTTATTTTTGGTTACTTTATTCTCCTCCAACTAGCTGGCTCTCTTCAGACCCACCTTCCCCAGTCCCATCACCCAGGTTCTCTCAGACTTACCTGCCTGAGTTCCCATGGCTTACCTCCCATGGCAGATGCAGTAGAAAGCTTACTCAACCCACTGGAAACAGGTCGAGATGGACAGTGCCTGGATCATCAGTACAGGGCTGGTAAGGGGTCGGCAGTTCATGCTGCTAAGCTTGTTGCTTTTCACCTGTTCTAGTTTTCCCCACCCACCAGATACTAGTGTGCAGGAGCACAAGTGCGAGCATGTATATGCATGGCGTGGCACCCACCAGCATCCATCTCTCCCTCCCGTAGCTTCGACTGCACTGCCACCTGTGGTCAGCCAGGTGTCAGTACTGTAGTGGAGTTGGCATCCCTGCCTCCCTCCCTGGAGGAGAGCATCCTCTGGCATGCTCAATCCTCTTCCCCAACTAGCTTTCAACAGCCTAGGCTCACCCCAAAACCAGCTCACTAGCATCATAACTGCTAGCCTCATTGCTATGCTGTCGGGCTGGCTATGTTGTGGAGTGGTATTAGGCTGCACCAGAGTAAGTATGGTACCACTGGATATCCAGAACTATCTTTGGGGCATGGAAAGGGAGGGTGTATTAATAGATGCCACTGAGATTTTAGGGTCGGGGTAAGGTGGAGTAAACAACTGGTTGCGAAGGAATCTCGGAGCAGGGTGGGTGCCACTTAAGGAGAGATGCTATGTTTCAGGCAGGGTTAGGGAGGGAGTTTCACTGGAATGCTAAGTAATACCTTTGGGGCATGGTGAGATTGGGATGGGGGTACAAGTAAACGCAAGTCACTATTAGTGGAAGGCTGAAGAATGGGTTTAGTCCTGATTGTCATGTCCTATCATTGAGATTAGACTGCTGGCATGAACTTTTGTCAGACATGGTAAAGAAGTTGGGTGCCACTGGGCACTACAAAATATGTATCTGGGGTATTAGAAGGGTGGGGATACCACTGGATGCCAGTGAATTTATTTTAGGTGTGGTGAAGGAGGTTGTACCACTGGATGCAAGTGAATTTATTTTAGGTATGGTGAGGGAGGATGTACCACTGGATTCCAGTGACATTTTTTTTTTATCTTTTTATCCTCCCCATCACTGACCACACCCCCTCCATGCAGTAGTCTCCCCAGACCTGTCACCTGGCTTCTCATGGACTAACCTGTGACCATTCCCACAGGGTCTGCCTCCATGCGGGGGGGGGAGGTGGGGTCCCTATAACCTATCACAGACAGGACCCAGCTGTTCCCAGTCACCAAACATGCCTTTTGTGCTGACCTCCATAGCCATGTCTCCTAGACTTGCCCAGTAACTCAAGTCCCCATGGTTTACTGCTCCCCATGGAAAAGGCAACAGGGCTCTCTGTCTCCCACTCGACAGAATCCAGTTATGAGGTGCCAAGGTTGTTGGCACGGAGCCTGCTGCAGGCTGGAATTAATCCTGCGTCTTCTGTGTTCCTCCTTTTTTGGCCTCGGGTCCTCAGGATGCTGGCTGCAAGGGTGCTCACGCACGGAGGCGTGCACAACACGGCAACAGCTGGCGCACCGTTTCCCCTTAGCTGCTGTCATCTGCAGTGCTATCCTTTGTCACCCAGGTAGTTATAGCAGTGGAGCCAGTTGCCCCCCAAACCTGGAGAAGGAGGAGTGTATCCTCTGCACTGCACGATCCTTCTCACACTGGCAGGTCCCTGAAGACCAATGCTCGATCCCAAATCTGGGTCACCTTCACCACAAGAGGTAGCCCTACCACTGCACCGATGGCAGGTCGAGTCCACTTTTCTGGTTGGGGCTTTTGGGGCATGGTAAGGGAGGTGCCACCAGTGCACGCCAGAGAATTTCTGTGAGGCACAGAGACTGAGGTAGTTACCACTGTGTGCCAGCTAATTTCTTTTGAGGCATGGTGAGAGAAGGGGATGCTACTGGACACCAGGAAATATATCTGGGGCACTGTGAGGGAAGGGGTACCACTGGATGCAAAGTCAAAAATGCATGCTGCGCTCCTGTTTTGAATCTATTGAGTTCTTCAAGTAAAAGTCCATAGACTGGCCCCAAACTAGCGAAGCACAGAGGCATCTGTCTGTAAATGTACAGCAGTCTTCAGTGCTACTTCAATCTGAACTGTTAAACATTAGGCTGCACTGCACATATTGCACTGTTTACTAAATAAATAACCGGCCCTTTTGGAAAACAGCCTGGGGACTTTATCTTGACAAACCAAAAAGTTTCAAAATTGAAGCGCAGCTGAATTTTTGACTCTGTTTGCAGTTTGGGGTTTGGTAACCCACGTAACCACAACTGGTCTCTGAGTGGCACTGGAAAAATAGGTTATTCACCTGTAACAGTAGTTCTAGGAGTGGTATATGTTGTACATCCACACTTATTGGCAGGTACCTTGCCGCTTTAAGATGTGCCAGAAAGTCTTCAAGCTGGCTCCTCCCACCCACCCGGGTGGTATAACCCTCGGCTCCGCCCCATGACACCAGATCTTGGCCCGCTCGAAGCCAGGTGTGTGCGTTGAAGCCAGGGAGGTTGGGTGCGTCAGTGTGGATGAACAACATATACCACTCCAAGAACAACTGTTACAGGTGAGTAAAGTACAGTTATGTAAGAACTTACCGTAACAGCAGATCTTCGAGAACAGCTCTTGCAGCAGGTTACACTGTTAGGACTGAAGTCGGCAGGCGCCAGGACCCCACGGAAATGTTCTAGCTAGCAGTATTCAGCGGGGACCGCCTCCGACGTCGGTCCCGCCCCCAACATCATAGTACATAAGGAGGAGGTCCCCCAGAATCCCCAGTTCTCCCGCCGGAGACTCATGGCTGCTGGATGACATCAGAAGAGTAGACTGAGGATCCGCCATCAAATGGTAATCAGAGATGCTGAGAACACCTGATCCTAGGAGACGGATATTGGAATTAGAATCTACCTCTAGCGAGGATGGTGGGAGGGAACGTACCTGCTACAAGAGCTGTTCTCGAAGATCTACTGTTACAGTAAGTTCTTACGTAACTGTACTATCTTACTTCGAGAAACAGCTCTTGCAGCAGGTTACACCATTAGGACTGATTCCCAAGCAATAATGGAAATCCCACACCACTGGAAGGAGGGAAGGTAGAGATCCTTAACAGAATGTGAACCTAGGACAGAAGTCCTCGAAGGACTGCTAGACCAAAACCTGTTCTTCGCCTCGATGCAATATCCAGGCTATAATGCCTGATGAAAGTGTGCACGGAGCTCCAAGTAGCTGCAGCACAAATGGCTGAGGTGGACACATTCTTTAGGGCCGCAAAGGAGGTAGCCACCCTCCTTGTGGAACGACCTTTAACCGCGCCCGGTAAGGGTTTGTTGCGCTTCTGGTAACAGAACGTGATACACTGAATGAGCCACCTGGACAGCGACAATTTGGAAACAGAAGCTCCCATCATCCTGTGGACAAAGGAGACAAAAAGCTGTTTCGCTTTTCGGTGGTGTTTGGTTCTGGTCAGGTAGTATCAGAGACACCTATGCACATCTAAAGTGTGCAACAGGGCCTCTCCTCGATTAGAGTACTTGGGGAAATACACCAGTAGATCGATGTCCTGATTAAGGGTGAGAGCTGAGACCACCTTAGGCAGAAACTTAGGATTAGTCCGTAGGGATACCCTGTCTTGGTGAAAAACCAAATAAGGTTCTTTGCACATAAGTGCGTGAAGTCCAGAAATTCTTCTGGCTGAGGTGACGGCAACTAAAAACAACGTCTTCCAAGTAAGAAGACGTAGCTTGCAATCTGCGGCTGGTTCAAAGGGTGGCAGCGTAAGCTGCTCCAGGACAAAGGGTAGATCCCATGGCAGAATCGGATCCTTAATCGGAGGCCTAAGGTGCAGAACACCTCTCAGGAAAGCTTGTGCCTTGTCCAACTGAGATATGGTGTGTTGGCTTATAGGAATGTCATAGGTTGAGATGGCACAGAGGTGTACCTTAATTGAGGAGTAGGCCAAGCCTGTCTGAAAGAGGGACAGGAGGTAGTCCAAGAAACCTTTCTGGACAATCCACAGGCGAAAAACCGCGTGCTTGTACCCATATACAAAATCTACGCCACTTCATGGCGTAGTAGCATGGGTAGCCGGTTTCCTAGCAGCAGCAAGAATGTCGGCTACCTCTTGCGAGACCCCGTAACGCATCATGGCTATGTCTCTAGGAGCTAAGCGTGCAGGTTCAGCGAACGAAGGTCCGGATGAACCAAGAACCCACCTCCTGAGACAGCAAGTGGGAGCTGATTGGCAGAGGCACTGTAGGTTCCCGGGACAGCTGATGTAGTAGAGGGAACCAAATCTGCCTGGGCCAAAACAGCGCGATAAGTACCAACGTCGCTTGCTCCTTGCGAAGTTTCAGAAGAACCCTCTGGATCAACGGAAAGGGGGGAAAGGCATAGAGGAATCTGCCCGCCCAGGAGAGGGACAACGCGTCTCGCCAGAAAACACTAGGCCCTGGATCTAGCGAGCAAAAACTGGGCAGTTTTGCATTGTATGGGGACGTGAAAAGGTCTAACTCTGGTGTACCCCATCTGCGAAACAGATCCTCTGCTACCTCCTGAACTAGTTCCTACTCGTTGTCTCTGGCCTGCGATGACGTTGTCCACTCCTGGGACATGAATGGCAGTGAGGTTTGCACCGTGTTGCAAAACCCAATCCCACACCCTCATGGCCTCCCTGCAACACGGGTAGGAATGGGTGCCTCCTTGTTTGTTGAGGTAATACATCACCGTGGAATTGTCTGTTTGTAACAGAAGGGTACCTGGTGGAATCTCCGACTGGAAGGCCTGCAGGGTGTAAAGAACGGCTCTCATTTCCAGGATATTTATGTGGAGATGAGTCTCTTGGGCTGTCCACAGGCCCTGAGACTGGACACCGTCGAGGTGTGCTCCCCATCCGAGCCCTGAGGCGTCCGTGGAGAGCATCGCAACCTGAGACCGTGCAATGAAGTGGACTCCGGACAATAAATTCTTTGGATCTAGCCACCATTGCCAATCCCGGATTACAGCCTTCGTGATCCAGATTGGTAGCTACAAATGGTCTTGCGTTTGATCCCATTGGACCCGTAACATCCACTGGGTCACCCGCATGTGGAGATAGGCTAGGGGGACTGTTGCAATAGCCGCAGTCATGTCTCTGAGCAGGCAAAGGACTAATCTGGCAGGAACGGTCTTCTTCGCCAAAATGTCCCTCATGAGGGATCTGATGTGTTCCACTCTGTCTTGGGGGAGGAAAGCTTTCCCCTGGACGGTGTCCAGAACTGTGCCTATGAACTGCAGAGTCTATGACGGAACTAGGCGTGACTTCTCTTGACTGATAATGATGCCCAATGTCTCGAACAGAGACTGAGTATAATGAATGGAGGACATCAGGGCCTCCCGAGAGGGCGCCATGAGAAGCCAATCGTCCAGGTAGGGGAACACCTAGTGGCCTTGTCTCCTCATAGTCGCCGCTACGACTGCCATGCACTTCGCAAATACCCGGGGTGCCGATGACAATCTGAAGCGGAGGGCTCGGAACTGATAGTGGTGGCCTTGAAACTCGAAGCGCAGAAACTGCCTATGCGCTTGAGCAATGTGTATATGCAGGTAAGCGTCCTGCATGTCCAAGGATGCTAGAAAGGCGTCCTGCTTGAGCATGGGAATCAGACCTGGGAGGGTCACCATGTGGAAGCGTTTGTACAGGACCGACTTGTTGAGATCGCTGAGGTCCAGTATAGGACGGAGATCCCCTGTTTTCTTTGGAACCAGAAAGAAGTGAGAATAATATCCTGCACCCCTCTGGTTCCTTGGAACGTGCTCTATAGCTTCTTTTCCGAGAAGCCTGAGCACCTCCTGCTGTATGACCAGGGCGTGCTGACCCGAGTAACGGGAAAGCAGGGGAGGTCTTGCCAGTGGGTGGTCGAGAAATTCTATGAAATGGCCTTTCTTGACCAGTTGGAGAACCCACCGGTTGGCGGTAATCGACTGCCACCCTGAAAAGTGGCGAGCGATGTGACCCCGACCTTTTGTGTCTGTTGATCCAGAGGAGGGGCCGGGGCCGGAAAGGAGTCATGCTGTGGCAGCACTGGTCCCTGCAGGCTGGGCCAGTTTAGTGTAGCGTTGGCCTCTGCCCAGGGACGACTTAGCCTGGGCTTTGCGCTGAAAGGTGCCCCTTTGTTGCTGGCTGGAACGTGGCTGCTGCCTTTGTTGCCGGCTGCAAAAACGGCTCTGGTTCCTATGAAAGGAACCAGGTTTGGATCTGTACATGGCCTGTACAGACCTGACTGCCTTCCCAGTGTCCTGGAGTTTGGTGATAAGCTTCTCTGAGGGTTCACCAAAGAGTACTTCGCCATTGTAGGGGACGTCAAGAATGTTCTCTGTACGTCTGGGGTGAAGCCAGAGACACGGAGCCAAGAGTCAAATGCCTGAAGCTGTAGCTCTGGCAGATGAGTCCGCAGAATCGTATGCGGCTCTTAGTACTTGGGTACCCACATCAGACCCTGTGTGGAGAAGGTTTAGGAGCTCCGCCTTCTGATTGCCATCCAGAAGTTTATCAACCAGGTCCTGGCCCTGTTCCCACAGGGGGTTCTGAAACTGTACCATGTGGGTTAGGTAGTTCAGGGACCTGATGACGCATGTAGCAGCCGCATATGTGCATCTCCCCAGGGCATTCAATTGTTTGGATTCCTGGTCCAGTGGCTGTGAGCTCATATGTTGCGGTCTTTGGGACCGGTCATGCGAGGCTGTAATGACCAGGGAGTCTGCCAGAGGTTGTTGAGCCAAGTACTGGTCCTCTCTTGGGGCCTTATACAGGTGGTCAATCTTCTTCGACACAGCGGGAGTGAAGTGCGGACGCTTCCATGCAGCCTTGGTGACGTCCGAGAAGGTGTCCACCAAGAGTGGCACTACCACAGGCTTTGGGTGTTTCTGCAGAAGATAAAGGGCAAGGGGCTGTCATTCGGGGTCGAGGTCTTCAGCATCCCACCCCATGTTGTCCTGGATGTGCCTCATGATCTCAGTGAAAGAGGGATCATCCGGAGGAGACCTGGGAAGGTCATGTGGGTCAGGTGAGGGAATGCTGAGTGGAGAAGGAGATCTGGAATAATCCGAGGTATCCTTATCTGGAGTCCTCCCCTGACGGAGTGTACCGACGATGTCTGGGTCACTTGGGGCTGGGGGACCCTGATGGAGATCTTGAGGGAGACCTTCTCCTGTTCTTGGATCTACCCCTAGGAGGTGGAGTTTGCTCCTTAGGGGTTGGTGGTTATCCTGCTGGCCCCTTAGGTGGAGGAGGGGGTGTAGGAGGTGAAGGGGTAGGAGGAGGAGGAGGAGAAGGAGGAGGTTTTATAGGGTGATATCCCACCAGAAAGTAAAGAGATCCTTTACTTCTTGTAGATTCATGCCTGACGATGGGCCTGGCATCAGTGGTCTGTCGCTGGGGTCGGGTGTCAGGTCCACGGGTGTCTCTGGGATGGGCAAAGGTTCCCTCGGGAGCCCGGCATCCTCAGTGTCGCCCGCCTGGTCTTCGGGCAGTGTAATGTCCTCCTCCGTGGAATCCCTGTGACCGGTGTCCACCAGAGACTTGGGGGCGGTCTTCGGCTCCAGTGAATGCGAGGCTGACGGTTGCTTGGCCGACGCCTTCGGGTCCGGCGAACACCCGGCCGGTGTCTGGTGCCCGGCTGGTGTCCTCAGATCCGGCGAATGCCTGGCCGACTTCGTATGCTTGGCCGACGTCCACTTCAGGGATGTTAGGTCTTTGGTCTTCCTTGGTGGTGGATCCGGACCTCTGGGAGGCTGAGAGACCGATCTGGAGTCGGGGTCCTGACGTCGGGTCGATGAGGAAGACTTATGGCGTTCGGAAGACTTAGAAGAGGCTTGAGAGGGATTGGAGAAAGCCGAGGGCCTTGAAGTCTTGATGGGCTGGGGAGTCGAAGAACCACCTGAAGCCCGGACTTTGACCGGAAGGGGCTGACACCGAGCCCTAGAGGGAGAGCGGTCCGATGTAGTGGAGCCCGAGCTAAGGGAGTCTGAGGCCCGGTTCGGGGATCTGAACCTTACTTTCTCCCGGTGTTTATGGGCCTTGGAAGAAGAATCGCTCCTGGAGGAAAGTTCTTGGTCCATCCTTTTCAGTTTTTCTCCCAGCAGATAAGCTTGAAGTGCCTTCTGGCGGCGGATCCTGGAGCAGCTGTTGAACCCTTGGCAAAAGGTGCAGGCCTTGGTATCGTGGTCTGGGCCTAAGCACTGCATGCAGGAGGAATAAGGATCCTTAAAAAGGATCTGTTTTCCGCAGGCACACTTGAAAGGTGTCCTTCAAGTGAAGGAGTTGGAGAGGACATCAGTTTGAAGAAACTCTTGAAGTTCTAAGTCGTCGTGCACTAGGTAGAGACCGAGAGGCCGATACTGGCGAGTCGACGGTGGGAAAAGAACTGGGGATTCTGGAGGACCGCCTCCTTATGTACTATGCCTGATGTCGGGGGGGGCGGGACCGATGTTGGAGGCGGTCCCCGCTGAATACTGCTAGCTAGAAAGTTTCTGTGGGGTCCTGGTGCCTGCCGGCTTCAGTCCTAATGGTGTAACCTGCTGCAAGAGCGGTTTCTTGAAGTAAGATCCTGTTTTTCTAGGATTGTGGATATGTTGTTCTATCCACACTTCTTGGCAGACTCCTAGCAGTTCTCCGAGAGGAGGGAGGCAAGATGCACACCCCCTACTTAGGAAAGAGGGACTGGAGAACTGAGGCTCCAAAACCAGCATCCTAGTGTGACTCATGGTCGATGTGGTAATGGAAATAAAGGTGTGTGCTGACTTCCAGGTAGCAGCCCTGCAGATTTCCTGGATAGGGACGTCCCTTGAAGCAGCCACTGATGCAACAGTATGGTGGGTGGAATAAGCCTTAAGCCCTACGGGAAGCTCCCTACCTGCCAACCTATAGCAGAGGTCAATGCAAGATGTAATCCATCGAGCTACTGTCCGCTTGGCTGCAGGTCTGCCAACTGTGGCTTCAGCATAGGTGACAAACAGCTGGCGAACCTCTCCCCAAACTTCCGCCATTCGTTCTTTGTAGTAGGTGGGTGTTCATCTCAGGTCCAAAATATGGAGCCTGTACTCAGCCTCCCAGGTGTGACTGGGGTAGAACACTGGCAGAGTATTCAACTGGTTAAGGTGAAACTCCAACACCACCGTAGGAAGGAATTTCGGGTGGGGGGCACAGGACAAACTTGTCCCTGTGGAAGACCAGGTAAGGAGACTCGATAGACAGCATCTGTAACCCTCAGTCCTTCTGGCTGATGTGATAGTCACCAAGAACGTGGTCTTCAATGACAGGTGAAGAGATGTCACACCTGTGCATCGGTTCGAATGGCTTGCCCATGAGCTTAGCCAATACCAGCAGTAGATCCCACGGAGGTAGAGGTTCTCGCACCGGAGGGGATATGTGATCAAGACCTTTGAAAAAGCGCCAGACCACCTTCTCTTGCGCCACCGACTGCTTTCCGGTCCGCGCCCGGTAAGCAGAGATGGCTGCCAGATGCACCTTAAGGGTCGTCGACTGAAGCCCTTGCTGAGAAAGGGACCATAGGTAGTCCAGAATGTTGGCCAAGGAGCAGGAGGAAGGGTCCAACCCCTTATCCTGACACCAAATGGAGAATCTCTTCCATTTGAAGGCATAGCATTTTCTGGTCGACTCCTTATGGGATGCCTCAACAATGTTGAGGACCTCGTCGTAAAGACCCAAAGCCTAGAACTCTAGCCGCTCAGGAACCAGGCTGTCAGGTGCAGGGACTGAAGGTCCGGGTGGTGTACCTTCCCCTGGTTGACTGAGATCAGGTCCGGGCGGCTGAAGCCGCCGGAGCCTGGAGCTGAAGCTGAGGAGTTTGGATACCAGAACTGGCGGGCCAGTCTGGGCTACCAGAATCACCTGTGCCTGTCTCCTCGCTTGATGAGCACCTTGTGGAACAAGGGAAATGGGGGAAAGGCGTAGAAGAGGCCCGGGTCCATGGCCTCGAGAAGGCATCCCCCTGCAGCGAGCCCTGCTGAGGGGGACGGGCATGAAACAGCCTCAGCTTCACAGTCTCCCTGGAGGCAAACAGGTCCACATGAGGTGTGCCCCAGTGGGAGAACAGATTGTGTACTACCTCCGGCAGGAGAGACCACTCGTGAGATGCAGCACCTATCCGGCTTAGGGCATCGGCCAGAGTGTTGGAGGCTCCCGCCACATGGATGGCTAGGAGATCCGCCTCCAGTCTGCTCATGAGGGACCAAGTGCGGAGAGCTTCCTTGCATAAGGGCAGGGAGTGCGTCCCGCCCTGGCGGTTTAGGTAGTACATGGTAGTGGTATTGTCTGTCTGGACCTGGACCACTTGACCCCGTACAAATGGAGCGAAGACGGTGAGGGCTAGTTGGACCGCTCGAAGCTCCAGCAGGTTGATGTGGCATCGAGACTCCTGAGGGGACCAGAGGCCATGCGCTCTGTGCTCCCCCAGATGGGCACCCCAACCCAAAAGAGAGGCATCGGTCATTAGAAGGACCGTCGGCTCAGGGCGGACAAACAGGATGCCCTCCTGCAGATGAGCTAGAACGATCCACCACTGGAGACTGTTCTACATCTCCTGGGTCACCGCCACTGGCTGGTCCAGAGGACCAGAGCGCTGAGACCACTGGCAGGCCAGCCCCCACTGAAGAGGATGTATGTGCCAGCGGGCCCAATGGACCACATTGGTACAGGCCGCCATGAGGCCCAGGAGGCGCAGGAAGTCCTGGGCAGGGTGCAATTTCCCAACCAGAAATGATTGGGCAAAGGAGGAAAGAACCTTGGCCCTGTCCGCCGGGAGCCGTGCTCTGGCTCGAAGAGAGTCGAGCTCTGCCCCGATGAATTGAATCACCTGCGTTGGCACGAGTTCCGATTTGGCCTCGTTGATGAGGAGGCCAACCTGAGAGCAGACCTGGAGGGCCAGATCCCTGGACCGCTCCACCTCCAGCCTGGAGGGGGTTGCAATCAGCCAGTCGTCCAGGTAAGGGTACACCCAGACCCTTCGGCACCGCAGGAATGCTGTCACCACTGCCATGCATTTGGTGAAGACCCTGGGAGCTGGAGAGAGGCCAAAGGGCATGGTCCAAAACTCATAAAGGGACCAATCCGCTCTGAAGCGAAGGAATTGCTGGTGGGATGGACGGATTGGGACGTGAAAGAACCCGTCCTGGAGGTCCAGAGAACAGAACCACACGCCTCGTTCCAAGGATGGAATGATCCGTGCCAGAGTGACCATCCTGAAGGTTCGGGACCTTAGGAACTTGTTCAGGTCATGTAGGTCTAGAATGGGGCACCATCCCCCCATCCGTTTCGGGACCAAGAAATACCTGGACACAAACTCTGGGTCTGGTGGAGGATCTGCTACCTCCCTGATCACCTCCTTTTGGCAGAGCAGAGCAATGTCGGCTTGACGAGCCGACAGAGAGGCTGAGGACCCCATAGCCCCCGTGGGGCGACGGCTCGATAGGGTGGGGCCTGTTCGAATTCCAGGGCAACTTTTCCCTACCACTTCCAACACCCAGCAGTCCGTGGTGATAGTGGACCAGGCGGAAAAGAAGTGGCAGAGCCATCCCCCCATGGGGGGAACCCAAGGGGGAGTGACAAGGCTGGGGGCGACACCCCTCAACCCGTCACTAGGCAGACTTGGAGGAAGGACCGGCTGAGGGACCTCCTGGGCCTTTTCCTCCTGGCTTCCTGCTGGAGGAAGCTGTAGGCTTGGCTTTTGGGTGCCAAGTGCGAGCCTGCTGGCCCTGATGCTGGTGTTGCTGGGCCGGACGTGCCGCAGTGGCAGAAGGCCGACAGGGCTTATGCTGCTGCTGGTGGCCTTTGTCCTTCTGGGCAGATGTGACCGAGTCCAAGGTGGCATTGGACTTCTCAATCCTCTGCAAGTGACCCTCCACCCTAGGACCAAACAAGTCGGTACCCAAGAAGAGAACGTCTGCCAGCTTGTGCTGGGTATCCGCCGTGAAGGTGGAGATCCGCAGCCAAGCTCTGTGACGCATGGCCACTGCGGCCGCTACTGACCGGCACAAGAGTCTCCAATGTTCAGAGCAGTTTGGAGCTGTTGCTTTGCCACTGCCCTTTCCTGATCCTGCACCTGCTTGACCGTAGTCTGGAGATCAGCCGGGAGATGAGGAATCACCTCATCCAGGGAGCCCAAAAGGGCGTGGGAAAAGTGTGCCATCAGTACGGCCCAACTGGCCTGACGAAGACCTAAGGACGACGCAGCATAAACTTTACGCCCGGAGTAGTCCAGTTTCTTGGACTCTTTATCGGGTGGCTTGTCCACGTCCCGAGTGTTTCCGGAATGCCGGAAAACACTGTCGGTCACCAACCCCTCCGCAGAGGGGTGCTCCGAGAATCCGGACAGTGAGCTGGTGGGAACGGCATACTTCCTGGCCATCCTGGCCGAGGAAGCTGGACAAGAAGCCGGCCACTGCCATAGCTCCAGGGATGGACCAACAATGGCTTCAGCCACAGGAAAGGCCTCCGTAGGAGACTCCCTCGGTCCAGTATCTCTGTGAGGGGATACTTGGCCCGCTTTGACATGGGTTCGAGCTTCATCCCAGTAGATTCTGAGATGAGCCAAAGCAAACCCATGAACGAGGATGGGCTCTCGTCCACCGACTGTCCCCCAGAGGACTCTAGGTCGAGAGGCCTGGAAAACATGGAAGAGTCATTGTCAGACTCCGAGGAGTCTGCAAACAGCTGCCAAGGGCCTGAGCCACCCTCCACCTGCCGAGGTTGATCGGGAGTGAGGGTGACCGAGAACCGATGGGGCAACCCATGACCCGACCGAGAATCCTTGGTCAGAGCCCCAGTTTTTGGTTGTAGAGGCGGGGGTTCCACCACAATGGGTAGTACAGCTGGTTTTGGCCAAACAACCGGTGCCGGCTTCGGCTCCTCGAAGACCACGAGGGGTTGTTTCGGCCCCTCAGATGACAGCCACTTAATGGCTGGGGAAGGCAACGGAGTCGGCTTGTTCCCGGTCAAAAGGAGCTGCTGCCACATCAGATCCTCGTAGCAAAGAGACCGAAACCGCCGATGTTGGCGGGATCAGCTGGACCGAGAGGAGGTCCAAGACCGAGACCAAAAACCTCAGTGTTTCCGAGGGTGGGTCTGGGAGGGAGCGGGGGAAACCCGTTCCTCCCCGGGCTCAGGAATCTTAACCGAGGACTCCGGCACAGGAGGGACGGGCAAGTCCTCGGTCTCCACTGGGGGAACCGGTGAAGAAGGGTTGTCGACTTCTCCAGTTGACAGCCCATCCGACAGGTCGAGAAAAATCTTGACTGCATCGATGGGTGTTTCGGCCGGCTGACCTGACGGGGACACCGTGAAGCCAGTGGCCACAGCTGCAACCTCGACCGAAGTCGAGTGTCAACTATCCGGGGAAGGGGACCTCTCCCGCTCCCATGAACAAGGGCAAGTCCTAGGTTTCCACCGGGGGAACCGGTGAAGAAGGGTTGTCGGCTTCTCCAGTCGACAGACCGTCTGACGGGTCGAGAAAAATCTCGAGTGAATCAACGGGTGTCTCGGCCGGCTGACCTGACGGGGACACCGTGAAGCCAGCGGCCATAGCTGCAACCTCGGCCGAGAGTCGAGTGTCGACTATCCGGGAAGGGGCCTCTCCCGCCCCACCAACGCTGACACGGTGGACTTATCTTTGAGTCCTTTTCTTGGACCGACAGGAGTGTCGATGGCCCTCTCCTTTAGTAGAGAGGGACTGACAAAGCTCATAAATGAAGCCGAATAGGAGGCCCAAGGGAGAGCGGGATAAATGCGCGATCAAGGAAGAGAAGAAGATGTGGCCTGGGCGCCCTCCTCCTCGAGGCGATCATTTGCCTGGGTTGTTAGCCGAGCCCGCCATGACACTGCCCAACGGGTCTCCTTAGACTTTACTGGAGGAATACGCCTCGGGTGCCCAAGTTGAAGTCTGGCAGCACGTCTTCAAGAACGTTGACTGAGAAGGACTTGCACAATTCACAGGCCTGCGGATCGTGATAGAGCCCAAGGCAGCAAACGCATGTGGAGTGCGGATCGGTCCGAGACATCTTCTGCCCACAAGGGCACTGCCGAAATCCGGGAGTCGATTTGTCCATCGCAGCCGCGAAGGAAGAAAGAGACCAAAGTCTAGAAAATTTAAGTATGAGTTTCGGTTTAACCGATGAGTTAGCATCCAGGCCTAAAACGCAGAGCGCTAAGGAGGGAACCTGAGCTTCCAAGCGGTAAGGAAGATCTGGTATCATGGGGCGGAGCCGAGAGTTTTACCACCCATGTGGGTGGGAGGAGCCAGCTTGAAGACCTTCCGGCAAGATTTAAAGCAGCAAGGAACCTGCCAGTAAGTGTGGATAGAACAACAAATCCATGTCCCTAGAAATAATAGTTACCTGTCATGTACTCTCACTGAAGGGAGGAAGATTCAAAGGGAACATCAAAAAGGACTGGTTTGGTTCCCTTCCCTCTTACCTCTCATCACTCATCTCCCTAGTTACCTCTGCTCCATACTCTCTCCCCTCCAGGGACCATCGAACCTTCTCCACTCCTCATCCCTGTTTCTCTGCAGCCTTCTATCGCTTTCCACCATTCTGAAACTAGCTCCCCTCATCCATCCGGCACTCCACCACCTCTGACTCCTTCAGGCACCTGCTGAAACTCCTCCCACACCCACCCTGCTCCTGCTCCTGCTTCCCTTAAGAGGACTTCCCTGTTTGATACTGGAAGGAGTTTTTTTCCCCCCTAACCAAACCTGTCCCGAGCGCATTGTGTGGCTCACATAGTGAACATATTCTACAGTCACAGTTTTTATCTTATCTTCCACATGAACTTGGCATGACACTTGTCCGTAAACTTGCACTTTAATCTGTTCCAGGATGTACCTGTGAAGTACTGTACACTGTAATTGTGTCTGCACTTTACTTCTGTATCTTGAATTGTACTGTATTTTGTTTTGTTGTTCCTCCCATTTCCCTTTCCCCCTGGGTCACACCTGGAAACGAGCCACAGCTCAATGTGCCTTTTCCAGTCACCAATTTTCAAACAAATAACTAACTAAATTACTTCACAGAATAAGAGGTGAACACTTGGAAGAGACTGCCACAACATGTGGTATCAGCTGATATTTTAATGACCTTCAAAACTCAGACTAAACAAGTACTCTGAAGAAAATGGGAGTGGCTCGTATTTCCACTGAACTGGTAGTAGGGAGAGACTCCACAGGTCTTACTTCTCCATTAAATATGTATGTGTGTGTATGCATGTATGAATGAATGTATGTATGTATGTATGTAGTAAAAGCTCAATATTCTGTAAGTACCTGGAGTACAGCAATTTGTAACATCAATGTCTGGGCACTTTGCACTGGCCCACTGCATAAAAAAAATGCACACTGTAACATTTTTACAATACATATAAATGCCCTGCAAATCGACAAGTAAATCCCAGGAAAGGTTTGTAAAAATCAGGCTCCTAGACTATGGGCTGGATAGTAATGCACTTGTAGATCTGGTTGCTCCTGAAAATGTTGGTTTGGTTTGGTAGACAAATGCATGACTATAACTTGCAGGGATATCCTCAGAATTTACAACACTTAGAACTACTCGTAATGCCCCTGCAAACTCTGGATGACCAGTTTTTTTTTTTTTCAATAAAAAACATTTTAAAGTTTGCTGGAGCCATCAAATTTCAAATGTAAAACATTCTGAATACTTGGCTCCAGGCCTCTAGTGGTCCTTCTCTTTTGTCTGATTGCATTTACAGACAAGTATAAGTCAGAATCTTTTTGCTCACCCCTAACCCGAAGACGTGGCATCAAACCTTTACAACATTTATTACAAAGAACAGAAACCTGACATGTTGGGATCGTGATTGCAGGTCTGCTTTATCTCCCTGCTGTGCTGTTTCTTCTATTTGTTTTGACTTAATCTTGCTTTTTTATTTGGCTTAGAATCCCTGGTTGATGCTGCCTTATCATTCCACATATAATGCTCGTCATTACTGATTCTAGAAACCAGTGACTATCAGCTGAGCAAAAACCCACAGGGAAAGCATCAATCTAGGCTCTGTCCTTTAAAGATCACGTGTGATGGAATTTATAGATCTTAAACTGACAGTATCATTCTTTAAATGTTGTTACAAAAATGGTGTATGCCTGGTGTTTTAATATGAAAGTCTATAATTTCATACCATGTTTAGCCATCTGTTGTATGCTCTATGTCAGCTACACTGCTAGATGCTGAGACCTGCTGTTCCCGGTGGGAATCAACACGTCAGTACCCTGGTGATGCCATTTGGGAAGCTATTCTCTCATCTATGAAGAAGTTGGGGAAATTGTCACATTGCTGAGGTCTGTAAAGATTCAAATTTTCCTTGCCCTGTACCTGTTGCAAGAAACTGAAAGACAATCAACTGTTTGATCGTGGTTTTGTCATGTTCAATCCCAGTAATGTACAAAAATAGTTCAGACTGATCATTTTAGCTCTGTGCCGAAGTCAGGCAGAGTAGAACATTGCTGTGAGGTTTGCAGACTTTATAATTTTCTGTTGTGGTGAAAGGCATAAGCCCTACTGCATGTTAATGACTACTGTGCTTAGTCACACCTGACATTCAACAGAGGTGGAATGGCATTAAAAAGTACAGTTACGTAAGAACCTACCGTAACAGTAGATCTTCGAGAATGGCTTTTGCAGTAGGTATTCACAGTAGGACTAAGCCGCCAAGCATCAGGACCCCATGGAAAAATCTCTAGCTAGCAGTCTGTGGAGGGGACTGCCCCCACGTCAAATGACCAGCATCATCCGACGTCAGTATAAAGGGGCTGGTTCTGACGCCCGCCCTCCAGTTCTTTCCCGCCAAGAGCCAAAGGTCTGACAGGAGAGAAGAGGATATGGGCCCCATATCTGAAAGAAGAAATTGAGGGGTTGGAGGGAGGGAAGGTAATACCTACTGCAAGAGCCTCTCTCGAAGATCTACCATTACGGTAAGTTCTTATGTAACTGTACTATCGTACTTCGAGAGGGCTCTTGCAGTAGGTATTCACAAGTAGGACTGAGTCCCAAGCAGTCTGGAACAAAAAGAAAGCAGGAGGAGAAAACACCATCCACAAATGCTGAGCTTCTAGATAGGGATCATGAGAGGATTCTCTGCAGAACAGCTAGCCCGAAGCCTGCTCTGCGGCTAGAGGCAATGTCCAAACTGTAATGTTTTGTGAAGGTATGGACGGACATCCAAGTTGCGGCTGCACAAATCTCAGCTGCCGACACATTCTTAAAGCAAGCGGCACAGGCTGCGACTGCTCTAGTGCAGTGGCCTTTGACCTGACCTGGAAGAGTCTTGTGATACTTGACGTAACAGAAAGTGATACAATTGGTCAACCATCTAGAAAGGCATTGCTTGGAAACAGGGTTGCCTTCTCTCTTGTGAGTGAAAGACACAAAGAGTTGGTCTGTTTTTCTGAGATCTTTAGTCCTGTGAGTGTAGTATCTCAGAATTATATGTACATCCAGGGTATGGAGGAGGTACTCTCCTTGATTAGAGTGCTCCATGAAGAAGGCTGGAAGCTCGATGGACTGATTCAGAGTAGATTCAGCCACCACTTTCGGAAGAAATTTAGGATTAGTATGCATGGCCACCCTATCCCTGTGGAAAATAAAATAGGGGACTTTACACATCAAGGCTTGCAACTCAGAAATCCTCTGAGCTGAGATAATGGCCACCAGAAATAAAGTCTTCCAAGAAAGAAACTTTAGCTCTGCCTCTGCTGTGCGTTGAAGGAGGCAGAGTAATCTTCTCAGAATGAAATTCAGGTCCGGGGGTAGGGTTGCGATAGGGGGTCTTAGGTGCAAGACCCCACGCAGAAAAAGTCTTGGAGATGTCTAGTTGTGCAAACGTCCTGCTCCCAAAAGGGATGTGGTAGGCCAAAATGGCTGCCATATGTAATTTCACTGACGAATAAGTAAGGCCCAAGTCGTACAGGTGCCTAAGGTAGTCCAGAACCTTACTGGCTGGACAAGAAAAAGGTTCTAGGTTATTAGAACCCACCCAGATGGTGAAGCATTTCCACTTCATGGTATAAGTGGACTTGGTGGAAGGTTTTCTGGCCTCCACCAGGATATCTGCTACCACGGGGGAAACTCCAAAATGCACTTTAGCTATGTCTGATGGAGCCACGTATGAAGGTAAAGAGACTTGAGGCCTGGATGGACCAGGGTCCCCTGCTCCTGGGTCAGCAAGTGTTGCGACAGTGGTAGAGGAAGAGGAGATTCCTCGGAAAACTGTTGCAGAAGAGAGAACCAGGCTTGCCTCGGCAAGAAAGGAGCGATGAGGATCATTCTCGCCCCTTCCGACCTTAGTTTGTTGAGCACTCTTGGGATCAGAGGAACTGGAGGGAAGGCGTAAACTAACTTGTCCTTCCAGCACAGAGAAAGTGTGTCCCGACAAATAACGTCTTGCCCTGGAGCCAGCGAACAGAAGACGGGAAGTTTGGCATTGTCAGGGGAGGCGAAAAGGTCCATTTGAGGGGTCCCCCAATGCTGGAAGACGTTGTTTAGCACAACCTAGTCTAGTTCCCACTCGTGAGACTTGGCTGACGAGCGACAAAGTGTCTACGAGAGTGTTCTCCATCCCTGGCCCATGGACAGCTCTTCAGATGAAGGTTATGCTGGGACGCCCAGTGCCAGATTCTCATGGCTTCCCGGCAGAGGGGATAAGAACGAGTTCCCCCTGTTTGTTGAGGTACCAGACAACACACATGTTGTTTGATCGTACGAGAAGATGACCGGGATGAACAACCGGAAGGAGAGCCTGGAGGGCATAAAGGACTGTCCTCAGCTCAAGGACGTTTATATGGAGTCTCTGTTCGAACCAAGACCAGCTGCCTTGAGTCCAAAGAGACCCGAGATGGGCACCCCAGCCTGCCCCTGATGCATCTGTCATCAGGGTCTGGGTGGGTGGAACGGTACAGAACGGGATCCCCAGACTGAGGTGATCTGCAACTGTCCACCACTGTAAATCCCTGACCATAGGATCTGACATCAGGATCTTGTGATCCAGGTCATCCTGGGACTGATCCCATTGAGTCCGTAGGGTCCACTGAGAGATCCTCATGTGGAGACGAGCTAGAGGATGGTCGGGATGGTGGCCGCCATCAGGCCAAGAAGGTGGAGGACCTTCCTGGCTCTGACCCTTCTGAGACCCGATATGAACCGAGCCTGGATTGACAGTGTCTCGGCTCTGTCTGGGGGCAAAAAGGCCTTGCCCAGGGTCTTGTCCAACACTGCCCCTATGAACTGCAGCCATTGGCAAGGGATCAGATGGGACTTGACAAGGTTGACTGTAATCCCCAGGTCGGAGAAAACTTGAAGGGTGAGGGAAAGAGATCCCAAGAGTTCCTCCCTGGATGGGGCTGCCAGAAGCCAGTCGTCCAAGTAGGGGAAGACATGGACCCCCTTTGTATGCAGGAAGGCTGCCACTACTGCCAGACATTTGGTAAATACTCGAGGGGCCGAGGATAGACCAAATGGGAGGGCCCTGAACTGGTAGTGGGACCCCTGAAAACAAAAACGGAGGTACTTGAGGTGGGAGTGGCAAAATGGGATATGGAGGTAGGCATCCTGCATATCCAGGGTGCATAGCCACAGGCCAGGCCGAAGCATGGGAAGAAGGCTCTGGAGGGAGAGCATTTGGAACCGTTTCTACTCCACAAACTTAACTGAGGCAGCTGAGGTTGAGAATGGGCCTCAGATTTCTGGTTTTCTTTGGCACTAGGAAGAAGTGAGAATAGTAACCTGTCCCCTGAAGATGGAGGGGGACAGATTCTACTGCCTCTTTCAACAGAAAAGAGTGTATCTTTTTCAGTACCAACTGCAGATGAGTAGGGGTAGGGGAGTACGATGAGGGAGGGGGTGGTCTGCAAGGTGGTTTTTGAATGAATTCTATCGAGTGTCCTGCTGCAATCAGCTGAAGCACCCAGGCGTCTGTCGTTATCCTCTCCCAGCCCGGCAGATGGAAGGAAAACCTCCTCCCTACCAGTTTCTCTGAACCGGACAGAGACAGTGGGAGAGGCAGGGAGTCAGGAGGCAGAGGGCAGAGTAGCGGCCAAGGACCCAGGAGCTTTCTTACTGGGGTGGAGGCCTTGGCAGCAGGCGTGGCCTTATGTTTATTGGGACGTCTGGATTGCGTCTGCTTAGCCCTTTGGCGGTTGAGGTGCCGAAAGGACAATTTCTGCCCTTGAGAGGGTTTGTACATTGTCTGAAGAGACTTTAATGCCAAACCCTTCTCCTGTAATTCGGTGATGATGTCCTCGCCATCACCACCAAACAGCACAGACCCTCTGAAGGCAGCATCATGGATAGCCGATTGTACTTCAGGGGCCAGACCTGACACTCGGAGCCAGGCATGACGCCGCAAGGATACGGCGAAGGTCGAGCTCCTGCCTGCTGTGTCCACCGCGACATATGTAGCACGAGGCATGTGTCTATAGGCCGAACGTGCAGAGTGGACAAGATCTTTCAGTTCCCACTTAGTCTGGGAATCTGGAAGGAAGTCCAGTTTTGATTTCATCTGACTAAGGATAGCCTTTTGGTAGTCCTCCATGTGGCCGATGTAGTTGAGGGCCCTCATGCCCAGAGTGGAAGAAGCATGGACCTTCTTCCTGTACTGGTCCAGAAGACGTGATTCCTTGTCAGGAGGGGACGAGCTAAAGTGCTTAGGGTTGGCTGACTGGTCATGTGCGGTGTTAATCACTACTGAATCAGCCTTGGAGTGAAGGCTAAGGAAGTCCTTCCCCTCAGGAGCCTGGTATAACCTGTCTGCCTTCCGAGGAAGGGGGGCTAACGAGGAAGGTTGCTTCCAAATAGTGGAAACAAGATCCGCATGAGGCTCTATCCAGGGTGGAATGAGGGTGAGAGAAGTCTCCGGGAGATCCAGATGGGCTGCAAGCTTCTTACACTGGGGGTCTGGCTCCACTGATTGCCACTCATAGGCAGCCTGAATTTTCTTCAGCAGCTCCAGAAAGGAAGGGTCCTCCGGAGGGGACTTCGGGGAACCTTGAGGCCTGGGACTATCTGGAGTGCGGGGCTCATCCTCTAGGCCAGAGCGTCCAGAGTCCAAATCTGACTGAAGATTCTGATGATGCAGAAGAAGAAAAGTCCTCCCTAGGAGGAGGAGGATCGCTCTCTCTCTGGGGGTTCCCCGGGGGAGCATGTTCTCTCTAGCCCGAGAGCCAAAAGGTTCAGCTCTGGTGTCAGGCAGAGGTAGGGGAGTCTCGTTACGTGTACGTAGGCGGTCCGGCATCGGTATATGTTTTTCAACCTCTTGGGTGATCTGTGTTTTAGCCTCAGCCCACCAGGAAACCAAGACCTCCCTCAGGTCCACCTGAGGCTACGGATAGGTGGAAGGGGGGGAGGAGGAGGCGGAGGGGGGCTCGGATACGGGTAACCTGGAAACCCGTAATAAGGGTACCTATAACCTGATGGCGGGAGGCTCAGCGTCAGGTATTGAGGCACCGGGTACTAAGGAGCTGGATACTGCGGTGACGGGTATGTCGGCCTCGGGTATCCTGGCGCTGGGGGCTCCGATGGGGTCGAAGGTCCCAGCGTCGGCACTGCAGATGGATCAGGCATCAGCCCGGAGGGCATAGGGCCCGAAGGGGAACCCATCAGGGGGTCTGGGAACCCAGAAAGCTCCGACAGTCTCTTGTCAGGAAGCGGTAAGCTGGAGGGTGACGTCGAGTTGTCTGTCATCGGGTCCGGAGTCTGAGGATCCGGTGTCGGGGGGGGGCGCACCCCGACGGCAGCGTTTCAGGCTCCTCAACCCCAGCTGGGAAGGGAGGAGTAAACTCCTTGGGAGGAGCCGGAGGAGACGTGGAGACCTCGGTAGGCAACACGACAGGTGTGCACTGTGGCGTCTCTCTGGTGTCAGGAGAGGCTGACAACAGGTCGCCAGCTGGGCGGACGTCGGGTATACCGACGCCCGGCTTATCGGACGCACTCTGACTGGTAGGCCTGGGTTTAGAGACCATAGTGGGAGTGTGGGCCTCCTTTGCCCCGGAGGCTCCCGTTGTTCCTGAGAGTGAGCCGGATTGGGTGGGGGGGGGTCGACGCCGGCTTCGATACTAAGGCAGCCGTTGAAGGATGATCCCCCAGTGGAGAAGTTACCTGGAAAGCCGCGACTCCAGCCAAAGTCACGGCTGCTGTGGATGGCGAGTCCCGATCCTTGTGATTCTCCTTGTCCTTCCTTTTCTTGTGACGGCCCTCAGGAGAAGTTGACACCTGCCACTGTTTCTTCAGTTCTTTTTCCATGGATGCTATTTTCTTTTTGAGCAAATGGGCTTCCAGGGACTGCTGCCTTCATTTCTGAGTACCAGCGCTAAATTTTCGGCACAGTTCACACTCCTCCACGTGGTGATCTGAGCCCAGACAGAAGAGGCAGAGGGAATGGCCGTCCTTGTAAGGGAGCTGGGATGCACATGAGTCGTACTTGTTTTTATGAGATTCCGATGGCATCGGTGACAACATGCACAGCGAAGTAGTAACACATAATTATCAAAATAAAGATGAAAACTGTCAATAAAGGTTTATACTCATCCAAATGGTGAGATAAGCGAGTGCTGTTCTTTTGCAAGGTACTTTCGCAAGCCGAAGGTGGGAAAGAACTGGAGGGCCGGTATCGGGACTGCCCCTTTATACTGACGTCAGATGACGCTGGTACCCTGACATGGGGGCGGTCTCCGTCAGAGACTGCTAGCTAGAGATTTTTCCGTGGGGTCTCGACACCTGGCAGCTTAGTCCCACTTGAGAATACCTACTGCAAGAGCCCTCTCAAAGTAAGATCAATTATTCCATCACTCTGTAAAGGAGTAATAAATGCTGTTTTGAAACCTTACTAAGAGCTTTTATGCGCTAGCCAGCCCAGTGTTTTCTGCCTGGCAGGTTTTTACTTAACTAAATTCAGGCTCAGCCATTCTTTACTCTACATTAAAATGATCTTTTTACCAGGGCTAACACATCCATCCATTGTAGGAGATAACAGAGATAAGGCCCCTATTAATATTTATTATAAAACAGACACTGATGAACAGCAGTGAAGTTACCAACATTACAATACTAGTGGCACAGTGGAGTAGCAACCCAAATGGCATCAGCAGCCTGGGGGCATGCTGACTCAGCATCTAGCAACCTCGGAGAAATTGACCACACCAAAAAGGTGCTGAAAAAGTACACTTTGTCCATTTTTGTTACAAAACCTGTAACACACATAGTTTTCATAGCAATGTTTGAGTGCTGCCTTCCTGTTTTAGTTTTGAAAACCACTGCACGGGATCTTTAAGCAGTGACTCCAGGCATGCAGAACAAAGTCAATGCAGATGTGCATGCCCGGAGTCACAGTTTTACTTTTCAAAATTTCCACATGAAATGCCACCTGTTTTTGGAAAAAAACCATTTTGCTAAGCTCAGTGGGAAAGGTAGATTTAAATTTTATATGCAAGTCATAAGGCTCGAAAAAAAAAATCATCCCAATTATGCAGGAGTTTACTGGGTCATTGATACCACTGTTACTTGTGGATGCGCAAGAGTAGCAGGCCACGGGAGTAAGGTTCGGATAAATAATAAGCAAAGTTCTTATTAAAAACAGATTTACTATAAACCGTTCTTAAATCATCAGCCAGACATGCCATTGCTGGTGGTACAGATGGCAACAGGTGCCACTTGAAAGGAGGTAAAAAAATGCAATAAAAAGCTGACAATGTCCCCGACACTCAGCCTCAGGTGGCCATTTTGAATAAGGTTAAGCATAGAACATTTCGACTCACATGTGAGTTCTGGGGCTGAGTGGTTTTTAAAAGGATGTCACTGAGTTACAGAACTGATCATTAATTAGAAATGTTAAATCAAGTAGAAAAAAAAGCAGTATCAATATGGAGACCTTGAAAAAGGAAACAAAATGATTTCTAAAGAACCAGGTATAACAGCGTGATTAAAGATACCGCATACAGTACATGCACACCTTTCTAATTACATTAACTAAAGAAAATTGAGCTGCTGTGCTCCCTTTAAGTAAAACAGATAAGAATTCTGATGAACCAAAAATGTCACACTACATGTTTATCATTCCTTTTATATGTTGACTATAGCAAGGGAGCACATGCTCTCTGTGAATTAGACATCACTTGAAACCTTCAAATAATTTAAACAATTTACTTTGATACTGTATGTTAAGGATAATAATTCACAGACAGTTCTGGTGGTCCTTAGAGGTAAAACACTTTCATGGAGTAGTAAGTCTTCCAAATAGAAGCAAAAGACTTCCATTTTTGTCTAATTTATGAGTGCAAGAGCTTTACTTCTCTCATTACTATATTAAGCTGGATATCATCACCTAAACTACAGTAGTAGTCACTAGACATGGTCAGATATTTCCAGATATTTTGCAAAATTTCTAAAGAGTTTCTCTCTGCTGCCCCTACTGTGGAAATGGAAAAAGCAGGAGATTTCTCTAGAAAATCACAGAAATTTCAGGAAATATCTGACCATGTATTTGGCTGTGACTGTACCTATAACAAATCAGTATCCATAGCACAGCAGTCCATCTATTTTTATATGTAGACTGTTTAAATATATCAGAAAGTATAACATGATATGTATTCAGTCCCTGCTATATCTTCAGTACATACAGAACTTATCAAGTATTGAAAGGAAGTGGTTGAAACTGGTTAAAGAGTAGGTCCAGCCATGGCCTGATTCCGTAATTTAGCAGACCGTCATCAGCCCCTTTAGGATGGGGGTGGGAGGAAAAAACAAATTACTCATCTGTAACTATAGTTCTAGGAGTGGTATATGGTTGTACATCCACACTTCTGGAAGAATTCCTTTCCCCTTTAAATCTGGATAGAAGTTCTTCAAGCTGGCTCCTCCCACCCACCTGGGTGGTATCTTCCTCGGCACTGCCCTGTGACATCACATCTGACCAGATGGAATCAAGACCAGTGTGTCACTTACCAGGGGAGATTCGGTGGATTGTGTGGATGTACACCATATACAGTACCACTACTAGAACTACAGTTACAGGTGAGTAACTTGTTTTTCTAAGGGCGTGGATATAATGTACTATCCACACTTCTGGCAGACTCCTAGCAGTTCTCTGGGAGAAGGGGGCAAGGCACACACACACACACCCTATTTGGGGACAAGAGAAGGAGAACCATACCACATAAAACCAGCATCCTGGCGTGACTCAACGTCGATGTGGTAATGGGAAATGAAGGTGCGCTGACTTTCAGGTAGCAGCCCTACAGATCTCCTAGCTAGGAATGTCCCTGGAAGCAGTCACCGAGGTGGCGGTATGACCGGTGGAATGAGCCCTAAGCCCTACAGGAGGCGCTCTACCAGCCAGCCTATAGCAGAGGATGATGCAGGAGACTATCCACCTGTCAATCATCCGCTTTGCTGCTAGTCTGCCAGGTGTGGCTTCAGTGTAGGTGATAAACACCTGGTGAACCTCTCCCTGAACTCCAGCTGTGCGCTCCTTATAGAAGGCAAGCATTCGCCTCAGGTTCAGAGTATGGAGCCTGTGCTTGGCCTTTGAGGTGTGGTTGGTGAAATACACCAGGAGATTGATCACCTGGTTAAGGTGAAACTCAGAGAAAACCTTCAGAAGGAACTTCAGGTTGGGGTGAAGGACAACCTTGTCCCTGTGGAAGACCAGGAAAGGAGACTCCATTGAGAGCACTTCGAGCTCACTGATCCTTCTGGCGGATGTGATGACCATGAAGAAGGCAGTATTCCATGTCAGGTGTGACATCTCACACCTGTGCAATGGTTCGAATAGCTTGCCCTTCAGCATTGCCAACACCAGAAATAAGTCCCAAGGTAGTGATGGTTCACGCACTGGAGGGGAAATGTGGTCAAGTCCCTTAAAAAAGTGCCTGACCACCTTCTCCTGCACCACTTTTGGCATATTAGCCCAAGCCCAGTATGCGGCAACAGCTGCCAGGTGCACCCTGAGGGTCGTCGACCTAAGGCCCAACAGAGAGAGGGACCACAAGTAATTGAGGATGCTAGCCACGTGACAAGACAGGGACAGGGAGTGAAACTCCCTGCCCTGACACCAAATGGAGAATCTTTTCCATTTGAAGGCATAGCATTGATGAGTCAACCCTTCCGAGAGGTCGCAACTACATGGAGGACTTCCTTGGAGAGACACAAAGCCTGGAACTCTAGCCACTCAGGAACCAGGCTGTCAGGTGCAGGGACTGATGGTTCAGGTGGAGGACCTTCCTCCAAGAGCACGGGAGCAGGTCTGGCAAGTGGCAGATGCCACGGAGGTCTGCTGCTGAAGCTAAAGAGATCGGGTACCAGAACTGGTGTGTCCAGTCCGAGCCACCATGGTCATCCATGCCTTGTCCGTCTGTGCTTTGATCAGGACCTTGTGGATCAAAGGAAAGGGATGGAGGGCATAAAGGAGGCCCGGCATCCAGGGCCTCGTGAAGGTGTCCCCCTGCAGTGTTCCCCATTGAGGGGGATGGGCACAAAACAGCCTCAGCTTGGTGTTCTCCTGGAAGGCAAACAGATCCACCTGAGGGGTGTCTCACTGGGAGAACAGATGGTCCACTACCTCCTGATGAAGGGACCATTCATGAGATGCCTCACCCACTTGGCTGAGAGCATCCATCAGCCGACTGGACACTCCAGCCACATGAAGGGCCAGCAGGTTGGCCTTGAGGCTTAGCACAAGGATCCAGTTGTGGAGAGCTTCCCTGCACAGAGGTAGGGAATGTGCCCCGCACTGCTTGTTGAGGTAGTAAATGGTCATCATGTTGTCCGTCTCGACCTGGACGACTCGACTCTGGCGTTATGCAGCGAAGGCTGTCAAGGCCAGGTAAACAGCTCGACACTCCACCAGGTTGATGTGATATAGGGGCTCCTTGGGGGACTACAGGCTGTGAATCCTGTGTTCCCTCAGGTGGGTACACCAGCCCAAAAGGGAGGCGTCGATCATGAGAGTGATCATCGGCTTTGGGCAGACAAACAGGACTCCTTCCCTTAAACGTTCCAGGACCAGAAACCACTGGATGGCGTCCCACATCTGCTTGGTCACTGTGACAGCTTGGTCGAGGTGGTCCTGATGCTGAGACTAGTGATGGACCAGCCCCAACTGCAGGGAGCGCCATTCTTCAGTGGACCCAACAGGCCACCATGTAGCCAGGAGGTGAAGAAAGTCCCTGGCAGGGCACAACTGCCCAATCTGAAATGATCGGGCAAAGGAGGAAAGATCCTCCGCCCTGTCCACTGGGAGCCGGGCTTGGGCACATCAAGAGTTGAGTTCCATCCGATGAAGTGAATCACTTGCAAGGGTACAAATTCTGACTTGGCCTCATTGACCAGGAGGACAAGGTTCAAGCAGGTCTGGAGGGTCAGGTTCCTAGACTGCTCTACCTCCACCATGAAGAGGCCTGCAATCAGTCAATCGTCCAGGTACGGGTAAACCCGGACCGCTCAGTGCCTCAGGAAGGCTACCACCATGGCTATACATTTGGTGAAGACTCTGGGGCTGAGGAGAGGCTGAAGGGCATGGCCTGGAACTTGTAGATGGTCCCCTCCATGCGGAACTGAAGGAATCGCTGGTGAGATGGACCGATGGGGATGTGAAAGAAGGTGTCCCGCAGGTCCAGGGAGCAGAACCATGTGTCCTGCTTCAGGGACGGAATAATCAGGTTCAGAGTGACCATTCTGAAGGTGCATGACCCAGAAACTTGTTCAGGTCACGCAGAACCAAGATGGTGCACCAGTCCCCCATCTGTTTTGGAACCAGAAAATCTCTGGCTACAAATCCTGGATTGGCTGGTGGGTCCGGGACATGAACCACCTCCCCCTTCTGCAGGAGCTGTGTGATGTCCCCTTGAAGGGCACACAACATGTCTGCAGACACCACATCCTCCTGAGGGGCACGGGCTCAGCTGGGTGGGAATGCCTTGAACTCCAGAGGCAAGCCCTGACAGACCACTTCTAGCACCCACCTGTCTGTGGTAACACTGGACCAAGTGGAAAGAAAGTGGCGGAGCCCGGTCCCCCACTGAAGGATCCAGGGGAGACAGGATGGAGCAACCCCTAAACCCGTCACTGGGCAGGTTTCTGGACTCTGGAAGTGACAGCCGGGGTCTAGGGTGGCTTGGCCGCAGAGGCAGGGCGTGTCTGAAAGGACATCTTCTGGGATTCTGAGCCCTTGACGTCCTTTTGGGTCGAAGTGATAGAGTCCAAGGTGGCACTGGACTTCTCAATCCGAGTGAGATGACCATCCACTCCTGGCCCAAACAAGTCAGTGCCCAGAAAGGAGACATCTGCCAACTTGTGCTGGGTCTCTGCTGTGAAGGCCGAGATCCTCAGCCAAGCCCTGCGGTGCTTAGCCACAGTGGCTGCCACTGACCTGGCACCAGGAGTCACCAAGGTCCATGGCCATCTAAAGCTGCTGCTTAGCCACAGCATGGCCTTGGTCCTGGATCTGACTGACAGTCATCTGAAGGTCAACTGGGAGCTGAAGAAGCACCTGGTCAAGGGTGCCCAAAAAGGCATGGGTAAAGTGGCCTATCATTAAGGCCGAACTAGCCTGCCTAAGGCTGAGAGATGAAGTCGCATAAATCTTCTTGGCTGCATGATCCAATTTCTTGGATTCTTTGCTGGGGCGTGTCGACATCACCGCTGTTACCCGATCAGAACACAGAGTCGACGACCAAGCCCTCGGGTGAGGGGTGTTTAATAAACCAGACAGGGAACCAATAGGAACCGCGTACTTGCAGGCCATATGGGCCGATGGCATGGGGCAGGAGACTGGGCGGCGCCAGAGCTCCAATGCTAGCCTATGAATGATTTCAGCCACAGGGATGGTGACCCCAGGGGAGTCATCCCGGTTGAAGATTTCGGTGAGGGGACACCTAGGCTGTTTCTGAACAGGCTCTAACTGGATCCCTGTAGCCTCCGAAACCAGGCGGAGCATGAGCCTGAAGGACGCAGGACCATGGTCCACTGACAAATCCTCCCTGGATTCCAGATCAACCAGGTGGGAATCCACAGAGGAAGCCTTCGATTCTGAGGATTTGTCAAAGACTAGCCAACCCCTGAATCCCCACTAACCCTGCGGGGCTTGTCGGCCTGAATGACCGTAACCAACAGCCGACGACAAAGCCCGGGGGGCGGTACCAGCATCCTTGCAAGGAGGACTGCCCTTCTGCTGAGGCAGCAGGGGTTCCCCCCAAATGGGCAGAGAGGTCTGAAGCAGCCGAGCCAGAACAGATCTGGGCCTTGGTGGTGGAGCCAAGTGAGCACAGGGAAGGGATCTGGCACCAGCTTAGGCCCAGCACCCAAAAGGAGCTGCTGCCACATGAGCTCCTCATAATGCTGGAGAGTGAGACTAGTGACTCCTGTGAGGGCTGCTTGACCCCAAGCTGCGGGACCTCAACCTTGACCGCTGGTGGACTAGATGGCAGGGAGAGGTGGGAACTGGTGAGGGATGTTTAGGGTCCCCCGCAAGCTCAGTGTCCCGAGGGTTAGAGAGCGGCTCAGGAGGCTAATCCAACCCACCCTGAGACTCTACAGAGTCAGGACTGGAATCCTGAAAGGGAAGTATCCCCCTTGTTCTGCGACAATAGGTCGACCGGGTCGAGGAAACTCTTGACGGGCTGGTCAGCCCACATCTCAGTTGACAGACCCAATGGTGGACACCGTGGTGCCAGCGGCCTGGACAGAAGCATTGGCCAAAGCTGACTTATCCATTAAGGTCGACAAAGCAGAAGCGTAGGAATCCAAGGCCCGAGCGTGCTCGCAGTTCCGTGACCTGTGACGGGACTTTTTTAGCTTTCACCTTGGAGTCCTTCTTAGAGGTTTAAGACACAAAGGAAGAGCCCTCCCCCAAGGGTTGGAAGGGACTGGCGAAAGTCTGTGAACGCCCTGGTGAGAGGAGCCAATAGCCAGCGTAACCAGTGCAGACACTAAGGAAGAGCCTATTGTGGCCTGGGCTGCAGCTTCCTTGAAAGTTGCCAACTTTTCAGTAGACCCCGAAGCTGTGAAGACCACCCAAAAGGCAGACTTGAATGAACGGGAGGATCCCGCTCATCTGGATGTCTAAGCAAAAGTGGCGCGTACCGGTCCTCCAAAGTAGAAGGGTGTAAGGTGTGGCATAGGCCTCTAGTCTGGCAGTTGTGTTCCTGGCTCAGGCAGTAAACACATGTGGTGTAAGGTCCATGCACAACATTTTCTGTCTGCACAGATACAAGCTTAAAACCAGGTGCCGACTTAAAAACAGCCAAGTCCATGATGCCAAAACGGAGAAACCGTAGAGTAACTTAAAGACCAACATTTTTTTGTGAAAAGTATAATAGGGCCTACACAGGCACAGAACGCTATGGAGGGAACCTGTCTCTTCCAGCGGAAAGGAAGATCTGATGTCACAGGGTGGTGCCAAGGAGGATACCACCTGGGTGGGTGGGAGGAACCAGCATGAAAACCTTCCAGACAGATTTAAAGGGTAAAGGAATTCTGTCAGAAGTGTGGATAGTACACCATATCCATGCAAGTAGAATGAGAATTTAAACTGTTTAATGTTGCTCCTTAAAGAGGGGCCCTGGTCCACAACCCCAAAAAAAACTATTTTTGGTTGGTATTAGCAGCCCCCAGTTGTCCAACATTCAATAATAAAACTGAATTAGAGCTGGCTGGTTGGTGCAGCACTAGTGCTACTGCTTACGATGCCGACAGATCGAGTTTTGAAACAACTTCAAGTCACTGGTGATCAGAAGAAAGATGCAACATCTGACAGACTGCTCACCTCCTCCAATGGGGAGGCTTGCTAGCTTCACTGTTTTACTGCCACACAGCGAAGGATGGGTGGCAGTGCAGCTGCAGTAGCTACAGCGAGAGATAGCTGAGATGTGACCGGTGCCAGCATAATCCATGTACACGAGGGCATGTGCCCTAGGCATCACTCAATGCTGTGTCCCAGAGGAGGAAAGGAATGGGGAAAAATTCCATGTTGGCCAGGCAGATGAAGCCCTGCCTGCCCCCATGTCCACTAAGGCTTCCTCTCTTGGCTTCTGGAAACACTCCGGGGGCATCACCTCTGCTGTGGGCAGCTGGATATTGGGGGAGGTGAAACTGCCAAGGAGCTGATGGCAGACCTCGCCTTGGTAGCAATACAGTGATGAAACTCAGGTGGTTCCTGTAGTCCCAGGAGTTCAGGCAAATGGGGCCTCGATGAGTGGGAGGAGACGCTGGCAAATGGTGAAAGGCAGTCCTAGCCATAGTGCCACGGGGTATAAACAGAGTTAAAAAAATAAAATTGAATTTCAAACTGTTATTTTCTTTAGCAAGAAGGATAACTGTATGAAAATGTAAGCTTTGTTATTTCCAGTACACGTTTTCCTAATGCTCTTCTGTTTGTGACATCACAATCTGCTGTTATGGAATAGACTGTGATGTCAAAAGCAGAGGATTATGACCTCAGCTCCTGAATAGCTGTAACAACCCCCTCCTTACATTAGGAGGTGGTTTTTCACTAGATGTTAGTCTCAGGGGGAGTGACACCCTGGCATCATCCCAAGGGTGCTGCTGGAGGAAGGAGCTATAGAAGCAGATAAAAGCAAGGTGCCCTCCTGGTGCCTGGCAGTCCTTGTCCTAGTTCCAGTTCTGAGTTCAATATTTTGGGGGGATTTTCGATGCTCTAGGCACCCTTGCATTGCAGAAGCCCCCATGGGTGTGGCGAGGAACTGGCTGGACCACCCCGGGCATGGATGCCAGCTGAGGGAGCAGGGAGCACAGCCAGCAAGGTCACTGGTTGTGCCAGGCTGTCATTTAGCGTGCCTAGAGGATTGGGCACTTGTAGTGCTCACCTGAGTAGCTGGACACGGGACTCGTGCCAGCGGCACAAGCATTCACCCAGAGGGAGGGCTCCCGCCAAGTCCAATGGTATGATCTAGGTGCCAGTTGTTCTTGGGCTCCGAGGGTGGTGGAGATCCTGAACACTTTGCAACTGTGATGGCACCATGTGAAATAGCGAGTGGGACCCTGTTGGCTATCAGACAAGAAGCATGGGCACCGGGTAGAGATACTGAGATGACAGGATTTATGGGGTGTGGGTTGCGGACATTGCTCATTGAGAGGAGTTATAGTGGAACCACTTGGAGGATGCAGGAACCCCAGGGGGTAACCCTTCAAGGGAGACCTCCTGATGGCTTTTGGGCCTGTGGTGGGTTCCCCCAAAGATCACTGTAGGACACCTTGTGGGGGCGACCACAAAAACTGGCCTGTGCGGAGAAATCAAGCATCTGAAGAAACATGTGAGAACTGGTACTGAATTCAACAGTAGGCAGATAAGGTAGGAGACTGTCTTCCAGGCAGAAGGGTTTGAGGGTATCTCTTAGCATGCTGTGCGCATGGCTTGATCCTCAAGAGAAGAGGCCAGGTGGGTAGACTACAGGGGTTTGCAAGGTAACGCACCACGGCTGTGTGAGGGATGGGATTCAGTGGGCATGCGCTGGTACTGGATATACAGGAGGGTCAGAGGGTCCTGGAAAGGGACGTGACACCTCTGGTAGAGTCCTCTGGGAAAGGAGCTCGCACTAAGTGAAGGGATGCCCTGTCCGCATGCAGAAAGGGAAATGTAATAGTAATACTTCTATGGAACAGCACCCTGCTTTGTGTAAAGGGACCAAAGCCAGACAAGTCAAGCATCAGTGTAGAGGGGGATTAGGAATAACTGAGCAGAGATTTGCTGTGAAGAACAGGAAGGACTTCCATAGGTGCTCAGCAGGTTTCAGAAAAAGCATGCAGTTTCAGGATTTCATTACAGCAGAAGACTGAGACCTGACCAGCATGCCGTAATATCCTGAAACTGGCTGGAAGGTTGCCCGAGAAAACCCAAGTACTGTAAACTGATTGTGAATAGATGGGTCCCTGGACCTGAAGTAACTGTGTACCAAATGGACTTTGGCCAACTCTCACAGTAAAAGTCAAGTACTTGGATTCTTGGGAGTCAGTGTGATTTGTTGCCATGCAGCAAAGGCCTAAGGAGCCTAACATCCTTCCAGTTTAGCAAATAGGAAAGGCATTCTGCAGAGACAGAGCACAAGGGGCTCCTGGTGAACAAGACATTCCCCAGACATGGGAGTTTCCTGGGCCATGCCCACCTCCATTCCAGGGTAGTGGTGCAGGCCAGTGTCTGCACCGCCTGAAGGGGGGAGGGAGTTGCATAGCATCACGGCACAAAGAACTTTCAAGGACAAGGACCAGGTTTTGATGCAGGCAACCTTATTCTTTTTTTTTTTTTCGGTTTATGTCCTCCTTCCTGTCACAAGCTCCTCTCTCCCTCAGATGTTCTACTAGCACACCCAATCCCTGCACCTCCCACCTTCATCCACCCACCTATATGTAGCCTTGGATTCCCCCCCAAAATGGTGAAAGGGGGGCTTTACCCCCAAGTTTCAATATGTCATCAAGAGGTGCCATGGAGGGGGTGTGAGGCCCATATATACTGTGGTCTGTTGTCACTGATACTGGGCTCTTTTTTCATGTTTTTCCCTCTCTCCCCAGGAATGTTGTGTGCAATGCCATCAGGGGCACACACATGCAAAGTGTACCTTTGAGCCAATGACCGCAGCATTCCATTCTTCTTCCCACACCTCTCTGACCACACTACCATCTAGGCGGCAGTACTGTGGCAGAGAATGGAACCCTCCCTTCCTGGTAGAGAGGGTCCTCTAAAACACCTGATCCTCCTCCACCTGGCTAACCTCCTATGATCCAGGCTCGTTCCTGAATCTGGGTTACTGGCATCGTGAACGGTAACCCTATCGCTGCGTAAAGCAACTGGCATACATCCTTATCCTCGAAGAGCAGAATGGCTAGAAATGTAATATTTTAGGATTGTTTTGTAACTGTGATCTGTTGATGCAAACTGTGAGATATTTACTGGTAACTGGATCCCCTCTTTAATGTTCAGCAAACTGAATCGTTCGTGAGGTCTTTATGTATGGTACACAAAGCAACTTCCAGTTCAGTACTGAAATTGTACTGCTCCCATTTACTGATGAACTGAAGAACCACTGACAGGCTGGACCGGAACACCACACTGAACTACCATCCTGTTCTGATGGGTCCTGGGCACTAGACAAAAATAGCTAAATCTATATGAGACAGTGGGAAATTGTAGCATAGCAACAGCCCAAGGCAGCAGCAGCCAATCAGAGAGAGGGAGGCCAAGCAGTTCCTCAGCAAGCTCATTACCACTGCAAGAGAGGAATTTGGAAGGCGCAGTATCTCTTTGCAGACGGAATCTCGGGGGGAAAAAAACTGTTTGGAAGAACGGCAAGCAGACAGGCTGCAGTTTCCTTTTTAATACCAATTGAACAACAAACCCACAGAAATTGTATTCCATACAGAATTGGGGTGGTATTTTTATTTCACTTTTGGAGGAGGTACCTGTGATTCAGAGTACACCCAGTACAAAACACAGGCAAGAACAGGATGCTGCGAAGCTTGTCCAAATGCCCTCTTCCAGGCTCTCTGACTGCCAAGTAACTATTGATGAGAACAAAGGATTTGTTTTTCACTGCTTCTAATTATTTGTTTAAACACCACTTAGCGCTGAAATAAAAGATGTAGGCATTTGAATGAACGTAAAATTCTGAACTGAGCAGTGGTTTGTTTGGGTTCATCCATCCTAATGAATAATCCGTAACACCTACTGCTCGGTAAACACATAAAACAGACACTTGGCTGAGACGTGCATCAGCACATCTGAGCACTTTGTGCCGGCATCCTCAGGTGGAAAGGGGGACAAGGGGAAACTAACGGGTAAATTCCTCAATGCTCAAACCCTATGATGGCCCCAATCCAAAAAAGGGGGGACAAGACAGGCCAGTATATCTGCCACCAGTGCAAAAGAATCCCAATATCCTTAAATGCACTTGTTATGCTTACCACTACCATGGTCTCTCACTTAAAGGACACTGACTGGCCTTTTCTTAGGGTTTTGGGCGGTACTCAGAATTGTGCCTTGACTGCCTGCAGAAGTCTGTCGTATGGCATATTTTAGATAGGAGCAATGTAGTCTCCATGAAAGTTATTACCTTTCCGAATTTTACTCTAAAGTGAAACTGAGGTGACCCAAACCTACTGTCCACATGCCAATCATGAAGCGTTGTCACACCTGTAAAAGGCAGCTTGTTCACGGACTATTCTACCTGAGTTCAGCTTTCTACCCAAGTCCCGCTAAGTACACTTTCTAGTAGTAGTAAGAAAGCTACAGACTCTGGAAAATTTTATTTTCTTTTAAATGAGCACTAAAACTTAGGTAAATTATGGTCTGAAAGTCAAGCTTGATACTGCGCATGTGCAGTATGCGCTGCTCAACTCCTTCAGACTGTGATTTAACTATGTTTTCGTGCTTGTTTCAAAGAAATAAACACTTTCCCCAAGTACAGTTTTTTTTTCTACTACTAAAAAATGTACTTAGCTGATTTTGGGTAGAAAGCTGAACTCAGGTAGAACAGTCTGTGAACGAGCTTTCTGATGCTCCAGCGCCATTTACAAATGTGACCGCGCTTTGGGATTGGTACACAGACAGTAGGTTTGGACTTCCTGGGTTATGCTTTTGAGTAAAATTCCAAGAAGTAATCATTTTTATGGAGACTACACTGCTGCTATCTATGCCACACAATGTTTCAGAGTACCACCCAAAACCTAAGTAAAGGGCGCACCCTATCCCTTTAAGCAGTACTATGCATTCGCATGCTGCTTGAGCCTGGTGAGGCAAATTTGTCAGGCTCTGCGACGGGAGATTGAGAAGTGTGACAGAAACCAATGGAAAATGACACTGTGCTTTAGGGGTAGTGCAGTATGGAAAACTGTTTAAGTATCCTGCCTCAACTGGATCTCTGGTGCTACAACAAAGAGTGCTAGATTGGGCAGTGGAAGGGGGTGTGTGTGTCTGGAATATATAACAAGCAGGTACAAGATACGGATTCCCTTTAAACAGGATACTACTGTATGTTCAGTTAGTTGAGTCAAAGCTAAGGACAGTGTGAAAAACAAATAGATGTAGGTACTCAATTTATTAATGTAACCACTACCAGCTAACCCTTTTTGATTTGCTTAAGAAATATGCAGTATTTTTCAGTGCATTCAGTAACTGGGAACCTGAAGCACCCCACAAAACAGAGCTAAGAAACTGAATTTAATAGATTAGTCATGGTGTTGCCACTAACTACCAACACAGCTGTCTGGCTCTTCAGAAAGTAAGAGTAGTGACAGCACTAGGGGGTAGACCCACTGGTGTACAAAATGTGGGTAAAAATGAGAAACAATTGTGTCAAAACCTAATCCAAAGTGCAAATTTCACCATTACAGAGGCCAGAACTTGTCAGAAAAAAAATACTTTCCTACTGTTCAACTTCCCATCGTTCTGCTAATGTTACAGACCAGGTGCACCAGTATGGACCCACTGTCCAGTGGAAAGTGGGTAATTTCTGGGTATGCTGCAACTTTCTCCCTTTCTGCCCTATCAAGCGCTGTCCCTGAGTAAGAGTAAATACTGTGTTAGTGGTAATAAATACAGTCCCCCTAAGTCTTGACACTTACAAAAAAAAGGTTACTGTGTAAAATGTGTTGCTGAGAGAACAGAGGTTTAGACTGACAGATTAATGCACTGTTGTGCCAGCACTTTGAACCACTGAATCCCTTGAGCATTATCCCCTCTGTATCTGCTGGTCATGAGTTCAAATCCCAACTCCACAGATGCCGTGCCGCTGAAATGGGAAAATCAATAAAGCAATGTGACTGGTAGTGAGAAATTCTATTTAGCAGTGAGGTAAGCAATCCCTCCCAAGTCCAAGACTTTGCATCAGCTCATTTGGCTTTCTGCTGCTGACCCAAGAATGGATATAACAAGGAAACTTTCAGGAAAACACACTGCTACGGCACTACAGTCCCAGCTTCACTGATACCACCACTCCACCACAGATACTATGTGCAGGGATACACCAGAATAAAACAACCAAGATGTATATGAAAAAAATACATGTACAAAATTAAACAGACGGTTCACACAGGACCGCTCAATGGCTCAGTGGAATCGCACTGTGCTTCGTGCCAGTGCCCTGACTCTGTAAGCAGCCTCATGGAGTTGGAAATGGAGCGGCCAAGGCTGGGGAGTTGTACTGAGAATGCAGCATATGCCTGCCAGGGGAAGGAGACATCCAGGTTCTAGCATCACAGCCGCCCTTTCCACTGAGCCTGCTCCCCAGCGAGGGGACAGCGTGTGCCCAGAGCACACTGTGAGATCCGAAACCACCAGAGGCAATGCCCAAGGTTGGGGGAAGGGCCTGTGGAGGGGAAGAGAGATAACCAGAGCATAATTGCTCTAAGCCACCTAAATGATGGCCATGAGCACCCTTGAACCCTACTCTGTGTGGTTCCCCACTGGCTTTGGTAATTAAGGAGCAGGTGACAGTGATCGTCAAGAGACCTGATAGGGGCGTAAGTGGCAGCTCGGGAGGTCAAACAGCTATACTGAAAGTAACTGTTCAAATAACTAGTTTTCAATTATCATTGGGAAGACATGGAGATCTGTTTCGGTTAGTTCCTGCTTTTTAAAACAACTTTGGTTTTCTGGTATTCAGAGTTATCTTCGGTCTGATTATTATCTGTTCTTACATTAGTATAGTATGTAAGCTTAAAAATCACAAATACTTGCTAGTTAGCCTTGAAGTATTATTTGCTGCTTATGCAGTAACTGCCATAGTTTTACAATACATTTTTCAGCAAAGTACAGTGAAGAAAGTTTTATATCAAAGGTACATCTAACTAATCAGAAACATTAAATTAGAGCCAAGGTGTTACCGACATGTAAGTCCTCACATGGAGTTTGAAAAACTGGATTGTTCCACTTTTTCACTAGAGAGAATTTTTATTCTTTTTTTTAATTTTGTTGTGTACATTTATTAATATTCATTCATTTAAAAATGTCTCTCCTGGAAGCGTAAGCTGATCTGAGAGAGCTAATTTCCACATGTGCCTTAGGGAAGCGGCTGAGGGAAATTAAGGTACAGTCATATAACAATCATCAATGAACAACATAATCATCCAATAGAATAAGATGCAACATGGGTTTTAAATGGGCTTGCCCGTTGGGGCAGTGGCAGCTCTGCTGCTCGTGTGACGCAAGTGACATGGGTTCAAGAATGAGCTCAGGGCCACTGGAGGGCTGGGTGGGGGGACAATCAAGCATCCCACAGGATGCTTCCCTCCTCCAGGGAGGAAGGGTTGTGCTGGCTGCTCCATTACCACCACCTGGGTGACAGGCAGTGGTACAGTTTCAAATGCTAGCGGCATGCACAAGGAGGCGAGACCACGCACATCGATGCATCAGATGTGCTGGCACCGGAGGTCATGCACTTTCAAGTGGGTGGGACAAAAAGGGAAAATGTAGTACCAGTTTGACAGCAGACGCACCACATGTCCCAATCAGGCTTGCTTCCTCTCCACCCTCTGGAATGACCTTGGGAGGGCCTCCGCTGTGTTGGCTGGATAAAAGGATTTCACTGCCAGGGGGCTGAAGGCAGAACATCATCTCTGGGGTGAGGGAGGACCAAGGGAGCTTGTCACAGTGTGTTGCAGGTGGCCCAGAAATTTAGGACGGTCCCAGCTGCAAGGTTCAGGTAGGCACTAACAGTGGCAGAAGGAAGTTCTGGCTAGTGGCCTTAGTGGATTAAAAAAATCACAATAAAAACAAACAAGGGATTTAATCTAATTGAAGATATATAAAATATTAAGATGGATCCATAAAGAGTGTTCACTGTTGCACGCTTCAAGCACCGGAACTGCTCATCTTCAATTCACAGGTCTTTCGTTCAAGGAACATGCAAAGCTACACTCTCAAAGGGTTTTGACACTCCCTGGCTTAAGTATTTACACATACATATAAAGTGGTGCAGATTGTAAGCGTGCATGGAGTCGTATCAGGATACATGGGAGAGGGACCTAATTTCTCACTATCCTGGCCATAAGGACTGCCCTATTTTTTATTATATAGTGCTTTGTCCTCTGATACCATGTAGGAACATACCTGTTGCATTCTACAAGGTACAGAGAGTTGAAAGTAAATACAGGTTACTCACCTGTAACAGGAGTTCTAGGAATGGTATATGTTGTTCATCCACACTTATTGGCAGGTATCCTTGCCGCTTTAAATCTTGCCGGAAGGTCTTCAAGCTGGCTCCTCCCACCCACCCGGGTGGTATAACTCTCGGCTCCGCCCCATGACGCCAGATCTGGCCCGCTGGAAGCTCAGGTTGTGCGTCGAAGCCGGGGAGGTCGGGTGGGTCGTGTGGATGAACAACATATACCATTCCTAGAACTCCTGTTACAGGTGAGTAACCTGTATTTCAGGGACATGGATATGTTGTTCATCCACACTTATTGGCAGACTCCTCAGCAGTTCTCCGGGAGGAGGAGGCAAGACGCACACCCCAATACTTACTTGGGAAAGAGAGACTGGAGAACCGAGGCCCCAAAACCAGCATCCCGCGTGACTCAAGGTCGATGTGGTAATGGGTAATGAAGGTGTTTGCTGACTTCAGGTAGCAGCCCTGCAGATTTTCTGGATAGGGCGTCCCTGGAAGCAGCCACCGATGCAGCAGTATGGCGGGTAGAATGAGCTCTTATCCTCTGGGAGGCTCCATGCCCGTCAACTTATAGCGAAGATCTATGAGAGGTGACCCACCTGCTTATCAATCCGCTTGGCTGCAGGTCTGCCAGATGCGGCTTCAGCGTAGGTGACAAACAGCTGGCTAACCTCTCCCCGAATTTCAGCCGTGGCGCTCTTTGTAATAGGCGAGCGCCTTCTAGGGTCCAAAGTATGGAGCTATATTCGGCCTCCGAGGTGTGATTGGGGTAGAACACCGGCAGAGTCAACACCTGGTTAAGGTGAAACTCCGACACCACCTTCGGAAGGAATTTCGGTGGGGCGCAGGACAACCTTGTCCCTGTGGAAGACCAGATAAGGAGACTGATGGAAAGCGCCTGGAGCTCTCCCATCCTTCTGGCTGATGTGATAGCCACCAAGAAGGCGGTCTTCCACGACAGGTGAGAGAGAGCACACTGTGCATAGGTTCGAGAATGGCTTGCCCATGAGCTTTGCCAGTACCAGCAGTAGATCCACGGAGGTGGAGGTTCTCGCACGAGGGGAAATGTGATCAAGGCCTTTGAAAGCGCCAGACCACCTTCTCCTGCGCCACCGACTGCTTCCTGGCCCGCCCTGCAAGCAGAGATGGCTGCCAGGTGCACCCTTAGGTCGCCGACCTAAGCCTCTTGATTAGAAAGGACCATAAATAGTCCAAGATGCTTGCCAAGGAACAGGAGGAAGGGTCCAAGCCTTGCTCTGACACCAAATGGAAAACCTTTTCCATTTGAAGGCATAGCATTTTCTGGTCGACTCTCACGGACGCCTCAACTACATTGAGGACCTCGCCGAAAGACTCCAAGGCCTGGAACTCTAGCCGCTCAGGAACCAGGCCGTCAGGGTGCAGGGATTGAAGGTCCGGATGGAACACCTTCCCCGATTGACTGAGAGCAGGTCCGGGCGAGCTGGAAGCTGCCGCGGAGTCCTGGAGCTGAGACTGAGGAGATCTGGGTACCAGAACTGGCGAGGCCAGTCTGGGGCTATCAGAATCACCTGCGCTGCGCCTTGTCCCTCCTCGCCTTGAGAAGCACCTTGTGGATCAAGGGAAATGGGGGAAAGGCGTAGAAGAGGCCCGGGGTCCACTGCCTCGAGAAGGCATCCCCCTGCAGCGAGCCCTGCTGAGGGGGGCGGGCATGGAACAGTCTCAGCTTTCGCTCTGGAGGCAAACAGGTCCACCTGAGGTGTGCCCCAATGGGAGAACAGATGCTGTACTACCTCCGGCAGGAGAGACCACTCGTGGGATGCAGCCCCTATCCGGCTCAGGGCATCGGCCAGGGTGTTGGAGGCTCCTGCCACATGAATGGCTAGGAGATCCGCCTCCAGGCTGCGCACAAGTGACCAAATGGCGAGGCTTCCTTGCATAGAAGCATGGGCTGGCGCTCCCCCTGGCGTGTTTAGATAGTACATGGTCGTCGGTGTTGTCCGCCTGGACTCGACCACTTGACCCCGGAGGAACGGAGCAAAGGCGGTGAGAGCAGGCGGACCGCCGAGCTCCAGCAGGTTGATGTGGCATCGGACTCCGCTGGGGACCAGAGGCCGTGGGCCCGGTGTTCCCCCAGATGGGCACCCCAACCCATCAGAGAGGCATCGGTCGATAGAGAGACCGTCGGCTCGGGGCGGACGAACGGGATGCCCTCCTGCAAATGACCCGGAACGATCCACCACTGGAGAGCGTTTCACATCCCCTGTGTCACCGACGCAAGCTGGTCCAAAGGATCGCAGCGTTCTGACCACTGGCTGGCCAGTCCCCATTGAAGGGGACGCATGTTCCAGCGGGCCCAACGGACCACGCTGGTGCAGGCCGCCATGAGACCCAGGAGGCGCAGGAAGTCCCGGGCAGGGCGCAATTGCCCAACCAGAAATGATTGGGCAAAGGAGGAAAGAACCTCGGCCCTGTCCGCCGAGCCGCGCCTGGCTCAAGAGAGTCGAGCTGTGCCCCGTGAACAGAATCACCTGCTTCGGCTCGAGTTCCGACTTGGCCTCGTTGATAAGGAGGCCTAGTTGAGAGCAGACCTGGAGGGCCAGATCTCTGGACCACTCCACCTCCTGCCTGGAGGGAGCTGCTATCAGCCAGTCATCCAGGTAAGGGTACACCGACCCCTCGGGCGCCAGGAGAATGCTGTCACCACTGCCATGCATTTGGTGAAGACCCTGGAGCTGGAGACAAGCTGAAGGGCATGGCTTGAACTCAAAAGGGATCCTTCCGCTGAAGCGAAGGAATCTCTGGTGAGATGGACGGATAGGGACGTGAAAAATGCGTCCTGCAAATCCAGAGAGCAGAACCACACGCCGCGTTCCAAGGATGGTATTATCTGAGCCAGAGTGACCATCCTGAAGGTTCGAGACCTTAGGAACTTGTTTAGGTCGTGTAGGTCGAGAATGGGGCGCCAGCCCCCCGTCCGTTTCGGAACCAGGAAGTACCTGGACACAAACCCTGGGTCTGAAGGAGGGTCCTCCACCTCTCTTATCACCTCCTTCTGGAGGAGGAGAGCGATGTCGGCTCGACGAGCCGCCAGCGAGGCTGGGGACCCCGAAGCCCCCCGAGGGGCGACGGCTCTGAAGGGCGGTGCCTGCTCGAATTCTAGAGGCAGGCCTCTTCCCATCACCTCCAAAACCCACCTGTCCGTGGTAACAGCGGACCAGGCGGAACGGAAGTGCCGGAGCCGTCCCCCCACGGGGGGACCCAGGGGTAAGGTGACGGGGATGGGGGCGACACCTCTCAGCCCTGGCCACTGGGCAGGCTTGGAGGACGGACCAGCCGAGGGACCTCCTGGGCCTTTTCCTCCTGCCTCCTGTTAGAGGAAGCCAGCGTTTGGTTTGGGATGCCAAGGTCGAGCCTGCTGGCCCTGACGTTGCTGGGCCGGGCGCCAGGGTGTAGAAGGACGAAAGGGCTTAGGCTGTGGTTTGGGCCTTGTCCTTCTGAGCGGAAGAGACAGAGTCCAAGGTAGATTGGACTTCTCGATCCTCTGCAGGTGACCTTCCACCCCAGGGTCGAAGAGGTCAGTCTCAAAGGGAACATCCGCCAACTTGTGCTGGGTATCCGGCAAAGGTGGATATCCTCAGCCAAGCCTGGGCCGATGCATAGCCACTGTGGCCGCCACCGACCTGGCACATGAGTCCCCAATATCCAAAGCAGTCTGAGCTGCTGTTTGGCCACTGCCCTGCTCTGGTCCGCACCTGCTTGACCGTAGTCTGCAGATCCGCGGGGAGATGAGGAATGACCTCATCCAGGGAGCCCAACAGGGCATGAGAAAAATGTGCCATGAGGACGGCCGAACTGGCCTGACGAAGGCCGAGAGAGGACGCAGCATAGACTTTTCGCCCGACATAATCCAATTTCTTGGATTCCTTGTCGGGAGGTTTTCCACATCCCTGGCGCTGCCGGGCGCTACCGAAAACGCTGTCGGTAACCAACCCCAGCAGAGGGTGCTCAAAACCGACAGGGAACCGGTAGGGACCGGATACTTCCTGGCCATCCTGGCCAGGCGCAGGGACAGGAAGCAGGGCGCTGCCAAAGCTCCAGGGCCGGACCCACTATGGCCTCGCTACCGAAAGGCCTCCTGGAGAATCCTCAGTCCAGAATCTCCGTGAGGATACCTGGCCTGCTTGGAACGGGTTCGAGCTTCATCCGGTGGACTCGAGATGAGCCAAGCAGTCCTAGGAAGGATGATGGGCTATCGTCCATTGACTGTCCTCCTGAGGACCCAAGTCCAGTCGCTGGAGAAAAGGAGGAATTATCCTCGGACTCGGACGAGTCCTCGAAGAGCTGCTCTGGCCTGAGCCACCTCTACCTGCCGAGGTCGGTCGGGAGTGAGGGTAACCGACAGCCGGGGTAGACCCTTAGCCGACCGAGAATCCCTGGTCGGAGCCCCAAATAGTGGCTGTGGAGGTAGAGGTTCCACCGGAATCGGTGGAGCAGCTGGTTTTGGCCGAACAACCGGCCTGGGTACAGGCCTCGGTAAGTCGAGGCTGTCGGCCGCCGTGACAGCCACTTAATGGTCAGGAGTACTGCGCCGGCTTATTCCCGGTCAGGAGGAGCTGTTGCCACATGAGGTCCTCGCATCATCGACGTAACTTACGCCGGAGCCTCCTCGCCCGAGGAGAGGACGAGGACGAGCGGCGACGTTGCCATCAAGGGTGTTAAGACCGAGACCGCCACACGGCAGTGGGATCGGCTGGATCAGCGAAGAGGTCCGAGACCGTGATGCCTCGGCTTTTCTCGAGGTCGGGCGGGGAAGTGTCGGCAGGAACCGCACTCCTTCTCGCTCGGAGGGTTCATCTGAGGGCTCCGGAACCGAGGCACAGGCAAGCGCATGGGATCTCAACTCCTGGGGAACCGGGAGAGGAGTCTCGGCTTCTATAGGCGACAACCCATCCAACGGATCGAGAAAAATCTCACTGCCGACGGGAGTCTCGAGTCAACTGACCTGACGGGGGACACCGTGAGACCAGTGGCCGAGCGAGCGGCCCACCGTGAAGTCGACGTGCCCACCACTGGGAGAGGGACCTTCCGCCCCCAAGAGCGCCGACGGAGGGATTACCTTTGTCCCTCTTTTGGACCGAAAAGGTCCAGCAGACGCTGGCCCTTCTCCCTAGTGGAGAGGGACAGACAAAGCTCCTTAAAGGAAGCTGTGTAGGAAGAACCCAGAGAGCGGGATAAATGTCGCTGCCGAGGAAGATACGTGCCTGCGCCGCCTCCTCGAGGGCGATCATCTGCCTCGAGCTGATCCGGCCGGTGCCCGCCGGCCAGGACACCGCCGACCGGCCTCCTAGACTTCAGCCCGGAGGGAAACGCCGGGACGGCCCAGTTGCAATCGGGCAGCACGGTTCGAGGACGAGGTTAAAAGGAAGAGCACAAGTCGCAGTCCCGCGGGTCGTGGCTCAAGGCCTAAACAGTAGACACACGGGAGTGTGGATCCGCCCGAGACATCTTCTGACTCGCAGGGGCATCTCCAAAACCGAGTCGACTGTCCATCGCAGTCGCTGAGGATCAAGACTGAAGTCTTTAGCAAAACTTTCAAATTCAGCAAACGGAAGAAATAGGAACCAGTCTCAAACGCAGAGCGCTAAGGAGGAACCTGAGCTCCAAGCGGTAAGGAAGATCTGGCGTCATGGGGCGGAGCCGGGAGTTATACCACCCGGGTGGGTGGGAGGAGCCAGCTTGAAGACCTTCCGGCAAGATTTAAAGCGGCAAGGATACCTGCCAATAAGTGTGGATGAACAACATATCCATGTCCCTAGAATATTTATTTTCATTTTTTCTTCTGGTAATGTTTTAGAGTTGCTAAGTAGTTGGTAAGTAAACTGCAGTAACTATCTCAACTGCTGTTTCTAATGTGCCGGATTTACTTCAGTGCTCTATATAAATCTTAAAAAAAAAAAACTCTACGAGGTTGGCAGACCACTTCTGATTGTTTTCCTGCCTATAGGCTCCAATCTTGAACTCTGCTGATATTGTACTGCTCTGCAAGGTTACCTTAACTAATCGTTCTGATTTTGCTCTGTTTGCACGGTCACCTTAATTAATTCAATAGTCTCTACTGTTTTTGCTCTGTTTGCACGATTATTTAATTAATTCACCAGTTTCTCTTGTTGTTTTTTGCTCTGCCTTGCACTGTTACCTGACTTGGTTCCTTCAGTGTTGCTCTGAAAGTCTCTTCCTGTGCTCACTCCCTCTCTGACCCTCTCCCTTCATCTGCATACCCTTCCTTGTCTCACTTTACACTGACCTCTCCTCTTTTTCTTCCACAGTGGGCTGTTCCTTCCTCAGACCCCAACAAGTTCAAGGCTTGCGAAGGCCCCATCTGCTGCCCTCCCCACCCAGATACTACAGCATTGGGATATTTGGCGTCTGGCACCATCTTTGAGGTCGGCAGACCTCTTCTGATTGTCTTCTCGCCTGTTGGCTCCGATCTTGAGCTCTGCTAATATTGTACTGCTCTGCATGGTTACCCTAATTTCTGCAGTTTGTTCTGATTTTGCTCTGTTTGCACAGTCACCTTAATTAATTCTACAGTCTCTACTGTTTTTGTTCTGTTTGCACAGTCACCCCTGTCTTTTTTTTGCTCTGCCTTACACTGTTACCTGACTTACCCTCCCCTGTCTCACTTTGCACTGATCTCTTCTCTTTTTCTTCCACAGCAGACCATTACTTCCCCAGACACCTGACTACTGACCACCTCAGTTCCCACTAGTGGGACTTGCCTGAGTGAGGCTGAGAGTGTCCGCCAGGACATTTTGCATTATTTGTTTATCCCTCCTACGTGCCCCAGAGTTGCCTCTCCTTCGGGCTGCCATGGTCACAGATACTCCCCCTACTATCCCCCTTCCGACCACCTACCTCACATCTGCAGCCTTCCATGGGGTAGCCCGGTGCAACTCTTCATTGGATGGGTCCCCACTCCTCCGAGGGGGAAGGCACCGTCGGGAGGAACCAGCACACTATTTCTCTCAGCCTCGGGAACTGCTGAGGTATTCTGTGGCTCTCAGGGAGTCTTCGGAGGCACCTGGGGCTGGCCGCCGTCATCCGGCCAACTTCTGGAGCGGTTTTTCCGTTTTTCTTGTTCTCCTTTGCATCGCTTCATGCAGTGCCTCCAATCTTCATTGGGGGCCGCTACGTGAGTGAAGACAGACCCTAACCCACCCCAGGATAGGAGAGCAGTCCATTGGACGCTCAATTCTATCCTCCCCCTGCCGACCCCCAACGACCTGAGTCCGTTCCCAAACCCGAGTCGTCGGCGTGGGTCGAGGCGAGGCACCAGTGCCTCAACCCTCTCCTCTATGCCACCGGGCCGGCTGGACATTTTGAAGTTCTGGGACATGCACTACCGTGAGCTGTAGGCTGTGCTGTATCGTCCCCAGCTGCCACATGTGCATCGCTTCCCTGCACAAAGGATGCGACCACATGCCTCCCTGTTTGTTCATGATCAGACCACACACATGTTGTCTATTGTACCAGGGAGGCCCAGGAAAGAGTAGAGGCTGAAATGCCTGGAGGGCATATAGTACAGCCCGCATCTCTTGCACACTGATGTGCAGAGATAGCTCCTGCTGAGACCAGGATCCCTGTGGTCACCCAGATGAGCGCCCCAGCACTGACTGGAAGCATCTGTGGTCAGGGTCTGAGCCAGAGGGGTGGCTGAAAAGGAATCCCTCTGGTGAGATTGGACAGATTCTGCCACCAAAGGAGTTCCTGATGCATGGGGCCAGACACCAGGATCCTAGGATCCAGGTTGTCTGATTTCTGGTCTCACTGGACCCATAGGGTTCACTGCGTAATCCGCATGTGGAGCCTGGCCAGGGGGACAGTGGGAATAGCCACTGCCATAAGACCCAGAAGGCATAAGACGGAATGGGCCTTGGTCCATTGGTTGGTTGTCACTTGGATGGCCCGCTGACGCAAGGTTTCCTCCACGTCCAACGGGAGGAAGGCCTGACCCTGAACAGTATCCAGCACCACCCAAATAAACTGGAAGCATTGGGTTGGAACCAGGTGGGGTTTGGGGTAATTCACCGTAATTCCCACGTGCCAGAAAAGGTCCAGGGTAGCAGTCAGAAAGGCCGCCAGGCTGTCCCTTGATGGTGCTGACAGAAGCCAGCCATCAAGGTATGGGAACACCTATATCCCTGATGGAGTAAAACCGCTACCACTACCACTAGGTAAACACTCTGGGTGCTAAGAAAGGCCAAAGGGGAGCACTTTCTTCTGGAGGATCTCTGTGAAAGAGGGGTACTCCAGAGGAGATCTGGGAGAGCCTCTGGGCTTGGGATCCTCCTCCGGATGGGTCTCAAAGCCCGAAGGAGAGAAGGCGGAGGAGTCGGAGTCTGAGTCTGATGATGGGCTTCTGTCCGGGTACATAGCCCATGGGAGTGGGAGCTCCTGCAATGAGGACGCGAGGCCCCTGTCAGTACCAGCTACCGTGGTAGGGTGTGAGGCCTGTCCTGAGGTAGAGTGGCGAGACTCCACTGGTGAAAGGGATCTCAGCGTAGGGTCCGTGCAGTCTGGTGTGGAAGCCACAGCTGACTGGCACCAGTCCAACTCAGGAACCAGTTGTGACTTGGTCTTAGACCACCAAGACTAAAGCAGTGCTCTAAAGTCCACCTGAGGTTGAGGTGGGGGAGGAGGAGGCAGGGGGGGCTGACAGACAGGTGGGTAGGCATGAAAATGATAACCTGGTGTCGTATAGCCCAGAGTCAGGTAATGAAAACCCAGCGTACTATAGTTTGAATAGCCTGGCATCGGATACCCCTGCGTGGGGTATCCTGGTGTCTGATACCCTGGCGGCAGATACCCTAAAGAAGGGTAGTGCAGCACAGGGAAGCCTGGCATCGAGGGGTCCAGAGAAGGCCCCGACGGTGGGTAACCAGGTGAGTACATTGGCCCCAAAGGGGCAGAGGGTCCCACTGGAGCCTGGGGTGAGGGAACTGGCCCAGATGGGGGAGCCAACAGCGCAGGAGATGCCGGCTCCTGAGGGAAGTCCGGCATCAGTGGTTCCGGCAGACACTCCTCCAACTTTGGCTCAGAAAGGACGGGTGAGCCAGGAGTCTCCACCAGGGGAGGTGGGGAAGGAGGATCCCAAGAGGGAGGACCCTCTGGGGATTGCTGTGGCAGGAGCAGCAGTGTGCGCTGATCCGGAGGAACGATGTCAGTCCTATTATCGGGGCCTGATGAAAGCGCAGTGGTGGACGCCAGAGGAACAGATGACTGTGGCCGTGCCACCAAACTTAGGTCCCGGGGTTTTGAGGGGCCTAAGGGTGGCGGTAAGGGTGGCGGAGCACTCCGGAACATCAGAGGGGCCTGCCTGAACTGTAACCAGCTTAGACGGGGAAACCAAGGGCTGCTCCACGGAAGAGGAAGCAGGCTTGGCCAGAGGAGCGGTACTCACGTCAATGGGAGGCTGCTCAATGCCCACGGCTCCTAAAGGAGACAAGACTGTGGTCCTGGTGCTTCTCCTTCTTATGGGAGTCTGAATAACCCCCCCCCCCCCGGAGGATGACCCGTGCAGCTTCTGCAGCTCCTCCTCCATGGAAGCCATCTTCAGTTTTAGAATGTGGGCTTCCAGGGCCTGTTGGCCGTGTTTCCGTGTGGCCTGGTTGAAACACTGGCAGGCCTCACAGTCCTCGGTCTTTTTTTTTTTTTTTAATTTAAGTTTATTGACAACCATCGGGTACAATTAATACAGGTAAGCCAGACAATTTCGATTCTGTTTTACAGAGTTGAAGTATATCAGATCTGGTAGATAAAGTCCCTCTTTTATACATACTTTAAAAAGAAATGGATTAAGAGGAGAAGCATTTCAAAATTAATGACATTGACAAATCCATCATGTTGTACTCTTCCCAGGGCTAAGCGGACCATTCTCCAAGCAGGCAGTCACCGCCCAGCCATATTCAGTATGGCACCCATAACCAAGTTGAAGAGTATTAGGCTAGGAGCGGAACTTCAAGGGGTCTGGATAGGGCACGGGGCAGTAAATGTTTCCCGCCAGATCTCCCATCTAGTTCACCTCCTGACATATATTGTTGTCTTATGATTTATCTTATAAGTTAACTCTTCCATTTCTGCAATTTCCTGGACCAAATGTATCCAAGTACCTATAGTGGGGGAGTCATCTTTCAACCACATTCTGGTAATGGCTTTGTGGGCTGCCACCAGGAGGAGGGTCCAAAGATATAACAAGTCGGCTCCAGTCAGGTTTTGGGGAGGCTCTCCCAATATAAGGCAGGGCCAGTCCAAGGGGGCATCAAAGGCAAACATTTTAGTAAGTGCCTGAGAGATGTCCCTCCAGAAAGGCCCAAGCCGTGGGCACAGCCAAAAGATATGTAAGTAGTCTGCCTTTGTTTCCCCACAAAATCTCCAACAAGAGGAGTCTCTTTTCGGGAATCCTCTTGCTCAAGGAAAGAGGAGAGAGAAAGTAACGTACCTTCACCATCCAACTGTACTCTTGCCAGAGGGGGGACAGGTAGTTCTGGGTGCCAGCTTAAATACTGAATCCCAATTGATCCCTCGGAGGCCAGCTCCCCCTTCCTCTCTCCATCTACATTTAACCTTATCCAAATAATCTTTCTTTAGGTCCATGAGGGCTTTATACAGTGTAGAGATAAGACCTGAAGTTTTCTGTGAGGACAATATTGCGCAGAGACTCTCCACAAAGGGGGCCACCGCATCCAGTTGGGGATCTGTTCTGCGGCAGTGATGGATGTAATCTCTAACCTGCAAATAGCGAAAGTGATCAGCATTACGCAGGCCAAAGTTATTCTTAAGGGTCATGAAGTCCATAGCTTCATCCCCTGACATGGACTGCTTAATATAGGTCAAGCCCATTCTCTCCCAGGCTCTAAAAGTGTGATCTAGTCGGGATGAGACAAAAGCTGTATCCCATGAGAGCCTGAAGAGGGGCCAGAGAGAGGATTTTATTTTATATTTTTGCCAGGCTCTGTGGGTCGCCCTTATATTTTCCCTCACAGTCAGTAAGAGGGAGGCAGCGTAGTCTCTAGCGGCTTTCACATGTATGGAGCGAACACCCAGCAGTGGACCACGCTCCTCTTCATCTACTCTCTCCATTTCCTTCCAGTTAGCAGTATAGGTGGGAATGAACCATTGCAGTGCTCTTTTAATTTGCGTGGCGAGGTAATAGTCCTCGAGATTGGGAAGGGCTCTACCCCCCTTTGCCTTACTCAACTGAAGTATATAGGTGTTTACTCTGGGTCTCCAATTGTTCCAGACAAACTTTGTGATTGCTTTTTGCCAGTCTTGAAACTGTTTTAGGTATGAAGGTTGGTAGACACAGTCCTCGGTCTTGTGCTTGGCTCCCATGCAGAAAAGACAGAGGGATTGGCCATCCTTGTGCAGAAGCTGAGTGCCGCAGTAATCACACTTGTTCATATGCGACTTGGAAGGCATCAGAGAAGACACGCATGAAAAAGATTTACTTTTCTAGAAATACAGAAAATAAAGGAAAAACAGTGAACTACTCATCTGAAAATGGCAGTCGACTGAAGCAGCATTCTCCGCAAGGTCTGACGTTCACAGGTTGACATTGGGAAAGAACAGGAGGACAGACGTGGGGACCGCCCACTATACAGTGTCACGCTGACGTCCGCCACGTGACGTTGGGTGGGCGTCCCCCGCCAGACACTGCTAGCTAAAGTGTTCCATGTGGTCCTAGTGTCTGACGACTCCAGTCCTAATGGTTGTTACCTACTGCAACAGCCCCCCTCGAAGTATGGTCGTACCAAGTGTGGTGGCGGTGTAGCCATCTAGACCCAGCAAAAACTACCCTGTTCCATCACCGCTCGCAAATCAGTGCCTCCGGCCCATGAGCTCCCACTTATTCAACTGACACTCCCTTCCTCCCTTCCTATCTTCATTAATGTGCCCTATACTTCCACCAGAACCTCCCCCTCCTGGGGATATTTACACCACCGCCTCCATCACAGCCCTTACCTCTTCTGGTAAACTTGTATTACTCGGGGATTTCAACTTGAACTGAGCCTCCCCTGCCTCTAAATCCACCACTCAACACATTGAATCTCTAAACCTCCACCAGGCCTAACCCCCTCTTCCCATAATCATATCCTCCTGGACTGGGTCCTAACTACTCACCCTCATCGGATCATCTCGGCTGGCATACTTCCTGACCTTTTCAGCGATATACATGACCTACTGTGTGTGCAAAATGCATCTACCCCACTCCACCCCACCTGCCGCTGAGTTAGATCACTGCACTCCCTAAACACCGACATCTTACTCCATGACCTTGCTTCTGCCGGCTGGTCACTCTTCTATTCAACCACAGACGCTGCCCTTTCCCTTTTCTGCCACTTCTTATATAAAGCTTGGAAATCCTGTGCACCCCCACTCCCAATGGCGCAATGCGATACTTCCACCAACCTTGGATCCCTACCGGCATCATCAGACTCTGCAATTCATGCAACTGTACATGGTTCTGGGAATGCGCACTACCATCACACTACTGCGCATGCCCAGAACCTCGGCTTTATTTTTCAAACACAAAAATACTTTTCTTAGGGTGCTCGCTTTACCATTTTACTTACTTTCTAGCACTCAGGACACTTGCCACATATCAGGAATTACTTTAGCTGATACCTCTTACAAAAATCAAACTTGTACATGCACAAGCTTACAGGCACCTTAGCGCCACGTTAAAGAGTGCACGAGTCGGGGGTTTAATGACTCAGATAAATAAATATAGAATAGTATATGGGGTGGTGTGTGTTACAAGAATTTAAACACACCCAAACTGTTGGATGCTACATAAATTTTATCTAGGCATCCAACACTGAGGGTGTGTGTAAAATTCGAGTTTTCACACCACCCCATGTTTTATTTGCTATAACTGCAGGCGTGAACTTTTTCGCCACAGCGATTATATAAAATAAGTAGAGATCTGTGTTTGGTGGCCGCGGACTGGTCAGGATTCAGCATGGTCTGCCAGCTTCAGATATTCTGTTACTGTGTGCCCCAGAAAAAAGGACGTCATTTGTTTTGTACAAAGAATTCTTTTTTGTTCGTTTTTTTATTTCAAAAGATTTACTAACCGTTGAGTGGTGGTTTCGGCGTCTCTGCAAGCAGCGGTTGTGACGTCCATCCACAGAGGAAGTGCAGAGAGTGGCAGGCACACACATGGAGTTAGGGAAACCCAGCGTGTGTTTGCCGTAATAACCAGCCAGTTATTACGGCAAATAATATCCGGGTTTCCCCAATGGGAAAAAGCGGATGCCAGTAATTATAGAAAAATATCATCAAAACTATATAGGAGGCTGCTATATCAGATGGCTGCAGGTATCGTTTTTATATGGGACATAAAAAAAAAAATCAGCAAGAAGCTGACAGTGTCCCTTTAAACTGTTTTAACTCTGTTAAAAGGCAGTATGGATAGGGCCTAAGGGATGATCCCTTAAAACACTATAAGGACAAGCTGCAACTCCACAGATATACAAATGCTGCAAAGTTGAACATGCTGTGCGGCAACACAAGTCTAACGGTACTGGCAGTAACCTCTGAATTATCTGTTTACACGTTGGAACTTGACTATGTTCGCCCTTGCACGAAGTGAACATGTTGGTACTGTAGTGGATTTTAAGAAGCATGTCACTGTTGGTTCAATGCAAGGTAGTGCGCATGGGGCTCAACAGTGTCAGACCAGTCATCAACCAGGCAGATCATGACACTCTTCTTGTCTTGCTGGGTGGAAACTTTGTGTAATTCAAAGAAAAGAGCCACCTGAATCATAGGGTGGCTCTTTTCTTTGATCTGCATAACGCAGCCTAGCAGGCAGAGCAGATCAGCGTGACGATTTGCCTCTCAATGGTCCCCCAAACATAATGTAAAACAATCCTTCCACCCTCTTCCAAGTATCCTTCCCACCTCCCATTGCTTCCCCTTCAATCTTAATTTGTGACACAGGAATGCCCAATTTCCGTTGCCAGCTAGTAGACCCCCAGCCACCCGTTTGCACTGTATGACACCGGGAGACTATCCCCAGTGCTGTCAAACATAACACTGACACGGGGGCGCCAAATCCCCAGTGTCGGTATCTGAAATAAAGAAAACCATCCCTCATAGTCTTTTAAGTCCTGTAATCCCACCCTCTGCTAAGTATCCCTCCCATCTTGTTATCGCTTTCCGTGCCCCTAGAGGTTAAACCAACACTGGGGTGCCCAATCCCCCAGTATCGGTACCTGAAATACTGAAAACCATCCCTCATAGTCTTTTTTTATTTTTACACACCCTGTAAAAAACAAAACCATCCATAAATGTCTGCTGCCGCTGCCAGCGCACTGCTGCCATTACCCTCTCCCCACCCAACCCTCTCACTCAGCACCCACCAACCCACCCCTTCCACCCTTCATTTACTAACCAGGAGTACAACACCGCAGTCCTCTCTGGACCAGAGATATATCTTCACTCTTTAACGCTGGACCAGGAACTGAGGAAATTGGGTATGTGGTTCAATGAATTTCAGCGTGTTTTGAACTTGTGCTCATAACTTGGCTCTTTGTTTAATATTTTTTTCCACAAATTTTCAGCATGGCCTATTTGAGACCCCACTTCATGAACAAGAGCAGTGAAATTATTCAAATTTGTCCCAAAAGGTGATTCTGCAGTCACTGTGCAAAATCAACTTGCAGCCAGGATTTGAAAATTTTCTCAACCCTTCTTCATGAAGTGAGGTCATAAGAAGGCTATGTTGAAAATAAAATATGAATAAAAAAAAAAGTAATCAGAAAGATGACCCTTTCTCTGTGTGGCATGACACAGATCAGGGAAATAAAATAAGTGGTGTCCCCCTTCTAAAGGTGCTTGCAGAGAAGAGAGATAGAAATTTGAGGAGCTTCCACTTCGTTAGATTACCACTGTGGGATAATTCTAGAACATTTAATTAGCAAGCGTTGTAGGTTCCGTTTCAATGTGGAATAGATAGCGTGAAAGACAAACTGAATGGGATCTTCTCCCTCCCGTTCCTCGGGAACTCCCAATATTCAAAACACTGGTCAGCTGTGCACCATTTTCTAGTTGTTCCATGTGCATTCTCAAAACATTATTCTCCTGTATAATAAGACCCTGTGGCAGCAACCATTTTCCGCAGCCAATTTTGCCTGCTGCACTTCCATCGATACCACTTCCAGCTTCATTTCTACTGTGGCCACTCAAGTGTAAAACTGGTCCATTTTTTTATTGAGTTCATAAACAAACTGTTCTAACTCTTCAACTGCCTTGGGCACCTCTCCGTTCATTGGTTTGAACTCTTCTCCCAACTGTTTCCTTCCCCGTGACTCTGGAGCTTCGAGGTTTTCCCATTGTTATTTTGGCCTAAAAAGACATCACTAAAATCCCCGTAGTTGAGCACCATCTGCTGGATGCAACAAATGGAATGAATCAAAAAACACTTTTTTCCTGCTATAAAATAATACATTTGAGGATGAAGCCACGGAGCTCTCTTTCAGCGTGCACTCTCTCATCAGCAGCTAGCCACACACCCTGGTTTAAGTCCATTTTCGACAATATTCAGTGAAATATCCCAAACACTATCATCTCGCAGTTGCCACACAGTTCCTGCTGAAGAGCACATTCAGAAGCCAAAAAAGGAAAGCAGCGCACAAAATGCACTCTAAAGGTGCTGCCATTAGAAGTTAAATACAAAACTTAGGAGAGAGAAAAAAACACCTTACACAACAGCTGCAAATAATGTTTAAGATTTATGAATGGAAACAAGTGCGCCTTTCCAGGCGTGCAAGGCACACTTGTCTCCTTTAAGGAATCTTAAACCTTATTTGCAGCTCCATTGTATGCGCCAGTTTTTATCTTAAAAGAAGAGAACACGCAGGCCAATTGAATATTTCTTATAAAGCCTGAGAGATCCTCCGCAGTTTGGGACCATCTTATGGATGACCCCACAGATCCACTGAAATCATGTTGCAACAAGCGTGGGAAGAAGATGAGTCTGGGAAGTATACTAGAACTTTAGATACAACTGTTCTGGCCAGTCATTTAAAATATGAGCATGGCATCTTTGTACTAACAACAGTGATTCTCAGCTTAGGTTGGGGACAGTCAAGGATGGGAACTGGTAGTTTATTCAGTGCCAGCTGTGGAACCCAAAAGATGCAGTTACAGCTACTGGCATTACATCAAAAGGAGTCCAACCACCACCAGCCAGGCCCAGGCTCAGAAGTGCTGTTATTTCAAAACAAACTACACTGCCAGAGTCAATTAAGGCCAGGACTAAACTTCTACACTCACCAAAGTCCCCTTAGGAATGACACAACTCATTTCAGAGATGATGCCCTTGATCACCAGCCGCTCGCCACAATGAAAGATACTGACTTTCGAAGACTCTTTAATCAAGCCAAAACTAAAATAAAACATTCTATCAGGATTTATAGTTTCCCTGCCTGTTATCCCCAGTATGCAGGATGCTGTGCCTAACAAGATGGTTACACTTTGGAAGGAGACAGAGAGAGGTCATGTACATTTCACTAATGATATCTGGACCAGTAGTGCAAACCAAGCCTTTCCAAGTCTTACTACTGATTAGATTGTCTTCCGCTCAAGTGCCACCACCATAACCACCATACCAGTCCTGCTACCACCATCATCATAATCTGCAGGAGTTGCATTAAAGGAGTCAACCACACAGAGGGGTAGCAATAAAAGAATTGTCTTTAAAGGTTTGGGGTTCAAGAACCAATTATCCTGCACTCTGTGTGCATCAAAAAAATTGAATCACCAAAACGTTATAAGGCTTACCATGGGTAGGCCCTTTATTTCAGAGATCTATAGCACAGAAATCCAAATATACACAAAATTGTAAACAAGTTACAAGTGTTTCAGTGTGACAGTGCACCCTTCACCTCATCCAGAGAAAGTATGCACATGTGTCTCAAACGCACACAACCAGTTGATGTTTCTGCATGCTAGTACACACCGTCATCAAACCTTTGCCTGCTAATAGCCTTAGACTACACCTAGGGATTGCCTACGCCAGTGAGTTTTGAGCACCCATATCTGTTCTTTTTCTGTAAAGGAATAGCCTTATTTAACGTGGCAGGGCTAGAGGGGGATGGGGGGGCATTCTGGGGTTCATTAGATCACTTCTTGACATCTGGATATATCCTCAATCTGGATGCAGGCATCTTGGTGATAGACAGCAGCACTAACATTTTGAAAGGTGGGTTCTTTCATGCACCTTGTCCGGTGGTGAGACGTGTAATAGACAAACATGCACAGTTAAAAAAATACTCAACAGTGCATGGGACATTGTAAGGTAGTTCCATTTTTTTTTTGGGTGGCAGCTTCCCCACACCCCACCCGCAGGGGGTTCTGGTCCCCCGCTCTTCTCACCTTCCCCCATCCCAGGCTTACCCCAGGCGCCTCCCAGGAAACACAGGTCTCTAGCCCTGGCTTGCCCCCAGGGTGAGGTCGTGAAGTGGGACCCCCCAGCGGACCACTGTCTGAGCGGGAGCAGCGGTCATCTTTAGCAGGTGGCATTTATTTTGCCATTTTCCTGGGGGCAGAGAAATGCAATGACACCAGCATCCGCCCTGCCCCAACATATGGTGATGACTGCTGCGTACCCCCCAGCCTCCGCCAGAGGTCCGCATTGCGCCATACACTCTTCCTCCCCTTCCCCTGGAGAAGGAGAGCAGTCCCTGGGACGCTCAATCCTTCTCCCCCTGGCCAGGCCTCCGACATCCGAGTCCATCCCTGAACCCAGGATACTGACACTGCAGACGGACGCCTTGCTGCTGCGCCGGTGGGCCAGCTTACCTAAGGTAGTTCCATTCTTTCACCAAATGCAAAGAGCTCCTCCTTCATTACTAGCAGAAGCATAATGCCCCTTAACATTGCTTAATTAAAGGTGTTAAAAATCAAAAACATTTCCATATGAGACAGAACAGAAATATGTGGTCAGGGCCATGGAATGTGATCGCATCATTTGTGGTGGATATTGGTCATGGGTGAAGTACACATGAACTTTGAATATGCCAGCATATAAAGACTTTACGGTCTATCTTGCCTGCTCGAATGTGCAGGCCCCCCCCTCCCCCATGTCTACTGAGGGACCTGTATCCTCCCTCCTCAAATTACCCCGACTCTCCTCACTTCTTCTGTCCCACCTCCCCTAACAACGTTCCCCTTCATTCTGTCCCATCCTCTCTTGAAGCTATCCACTGTTTTCAGGGAGTCTACCATCTCTGGCAACTTGTTCCACTTGGCCACCACTTTCTCAGAGAAAAATTACCTCATCTTTCTCTTGAATCCCCCCCACCACCACCAGCTTTAGGCTATGTCCTCTAGTGGACTTGTTCTCACTAAAACTGAAGAGGCCCTCCGTATTCACCCTATTAATACCTTTCAGGTATCAGAAGGTCTTGATCATATTCCCCCCTTTCCTTCTGTCCTCAAGGGAGTACATGTTGAGCCACTTGAGCCTCTCCCATAAGTGTTGACCTGCTGGCCCTGGATTGGTTACCCTTCTCTAGACTATCTCCTGCAAGTTAACATACTTCTTAAGATAAGGTAACCAACTACTGCTCACTGTACTCTAGGTGCAGTCTTACCTTTGACCTGTACAGCAGTAGTATGACTTCCACCTTCTTGCTGGAAATCACCCTGACTATGCAGTCCAGCATCTGATATGCTTTTGTTGTTGCACTCCTGCAGTATGGCAAGTGCTTCAGGTCACTCGTAATGATAATCCCCATGTCCTTTCCTTAGTGACCTGCACACCATTCAGCCAGTGCTTGGTCTCCGGTTTCTTCGCCCTCAAGTGCATTACTTCGCCCATTTTAGCACTGAACCCCAGTTGCCAAATGTCAGACCACTTCTCTAACCTAGCCAGGGCTTCCCTTAGCTTCTGTCTCCCCTCCTCCATGTCCACCCTCCCACAAAGCCTTGCGTTATTAGCGAACAGGGAGATTTCACCTTTGATCCCATTCGCTATGTCACGGATGAAGATGTTAAATAACATCAGACTGAGAACCGAGCCTTGTGGAACGCCACTGGTCACTGGCCTAGCTTTCAAGAATCCCACCCCCCCCAACCACCACCTTTTCGCTTCTGTCCTGCAACCAGTTTCTGACCTACCTAGCAAGCTTGGCCCTCACCCCAAGTCTTCCAGCTTCCTGACCAGTCTCCTATGAGGCACAGAGTCAAAGGCCTTGCAGAAGTTCAGATACAGGACATCAACTGCTTGGCTCGTGTCCACTTCCCTGGTCACCCAACTGAAAAAGTCATTCAGATTAGTCTGGCAGAACCTCCCCAAAATAAACCCAAGCAGCCTCTCATCTTGCAGACTATTTTCCTCAAGAAAGCCCACTAATCTTTCCTTCAGGATAGTCTCCATCAGTTTCCCCACTACTGAAGTCAGACTGACCGGCCTGTAATTCCCTGGTTCATCCCTTGGACTGCTTTCATTAAAAGGCACATGTGCAGTTCTCCAGCCCCGGTGCACACTCCAGACTCCAGAGAGGTGTCTAACAGACCTGCCAGCACTGTCACCAGTTTCCTTAGGACCCTCGGGTGCACTCCGTCTGGCCATGGGGATTTATCCACCTTTAGAGCCTTAAGGCCCTTATGCACCATATCCACCTCTATTATGCCACTGGCAATTCCTCCCTTCCCTGTCCCCATCCCCTGCTCCCTTGTGGCACTGGTCCGTCCCTCTCTCTAGTGAAGATGGATGGAGCAGAAAAACTAAACACATCCACTTTCTCTTCACTTTTCTGCCCAACTCTCCTTTTTTAACTTGACAATCTCTTTTTTAATATCCCTCTTCTCCCGTATATATTTAAATAAGGCCTTCTCACCTGATTTTACTCCCTGTGCCAGCTATACCTCCCCTGCAGTCTTTGCCTCTCTAACTGCTCTGCTCGTCACCCTCGACTTAGCACTACAGACCTCCCTATCCTCCTCATTCTGAGTACATTTGTACTTCCAGAAGGCTGCCTTCTTTTCTCCTATCGAATTTGCCATTTCCTTTCTGAACCAGCTGGACTTTTTGGCCTTAGATTTCTTGCTTTGATTTTGGTACACTCACTAGTGGCCTCCATCAGTCCCTCCTTTATTATGGCCCATTTCTGTTCCACCTCTAGTTCCATTCTGATCCTAGCAAGGTGTCCAACCAAAATTTCTTATATCTTATTAAAGTCAGCCTTCCTGAAATCCAAAACCCTTGTCTTGGTCCTGACCATCCCTCTGCCCATGTCCAGGTGGTACCACACCACGTGGCGGTCGTTCCCTGTAAGTAGCACTTCCACCTTTACATCCTGGACATGACCACAATTGTACAAGACCAAGTCCAGTACAGCCTTCTCCCTAGTGGGCTCCATGACATCATTTCAGGAAACCACTCTGGAATTCATCCAGCAGTACTTGTTCCTTGCTGCTGGAGTTACCAGTAGCTGGGATTTTCCAATCCACCCCAGGCAGACTGAAGTCCCCTATTATTACTACTACGTCCCCCTTGCTTGCCATTCCATGATTTGGGACCCCAGTACCTTGTCTAGCTCCTTATCCTGTGAAGGTGGTTTGTAAAATACCCCCATCCTTAGTCTCCTCCCCTTAGTGGACTGGACCTATAATGCTTCCGTCTTTCCTTCTGCTCCGTCCTCTCTGGTACAGGTTATGCCCTGCTTCACACACAGAGCCACTCCACCCATTTCCGTCTCCCTATCCTTCCTATATATTTTGTACCCAGGGACTGGGAGGTCCTAGTCATGTTTTGGTGTTGCCCATGTCTGTGACAGATGCTATATCCACCTCCCCCTTCAGCCATTAGTGCCTGCAACTCGACCATTTTATCTCCCAGGCTTCTGCCGTTCAGAGACACTTAGCCACCACTGCGACTCAGGCCCCTCTTTACCCCAATCTCACCCCTGCCCCCTAGTTCCTCCTTCTCTCTCTCTCTCCCCTCTCTCCACTAGCTCTTTCCTATTCTGTCCTGATTGGGGAAAGGCCTATTGGCCTCCTCCACCAGGTGACTGAGGGCATTATAACTATGTATACTGTCCAGGTCCATCTTGAAAATGAGCATTGCTCAACGGTGTTCGCCTGGTGGAATAAAGATTTTGATTGATTGATTTTGCACCTGCAGGCACCCCCTTGTCAGTTTAACTTGAGGTTTCCCCCATGAATTCCTCCAGCTTTCTTTTCAGGACCCTTGTGCCCTTTTTTACCTAGATGTAACTTGCCTGGTACATACAGGTCTTTATTCTCTCAGGTCCCTTCCCAGTCACCAACTAGTCCATACTCCATCTCACACCACCCTCTGAGCCACATACTGAATTCCTCAGTTCTAATTTTCCTCGAAGTGCTGGCCCATGGAGCTGGTAGACGGTCCAAGAAGGCTGCCATACTTCCTACCATGACGCAGATTTTACCTACCTCCCTTGACCTCTCTTGTACCACCCCCACTTTGCATCCTGCAAGGTCATTCATAACCATTTATACTATTATGTAAGGTTTCCCACCCCCCTGCCCCATGTGCTTGGCTATCAAGAGATCCCACTCTCCCCACCATCATTCCTGGCATACATTCTACCTTCCTATGGCTTGCTCTTGACCCCTTCCCCTCACTTCAACCTCTTTACTATTGAATCCCCCAAGATCACCTCCATCCATGCCACTGTCCACTCCTTCCTGCCCCCTCCTTCCCCTTCTGCCCATCCTGTACTCTCCTTCGAACCCTCGCACCAACTACCCTGTCCCAGCCCCCTCCACCAGACCCTCTGTTCCCTCTTACACTCCCGCAACCTCTCCCTTCTGCTCACCCTTCCCCTTTGCCCCCTTCCCAACTTCCTCTGCCCACTCCCTCTTGCCTGAAATGTTTTTCCTATCAGCTCTTCTCCTTACCATCTCTCAAGTCCTTCTTCTCACTGCCTCCTTGCCTCCCTGTTTCATTGTGCTTACCCATCCTTCCAAATTCCCCCTCTTCCCCAGTGGAAGGAACCTGTTCCACACTGGCAACTCTGGAAGCACACCCACTGGACACCCTCCCCACTCTGCCTTGCCCGTTCCCCTTACCATTATCCACCCCACCGCCCTAGGTCGTCTTTCTTGCTGGAGGAGATGGACCCTGGGGACCTGCCTATTCCTTTCTTCCTTCCTTTCCCACCTGTGTGGCCCCTCTGCCCCTCCCATCCATACCTCATGAATCTCCATCCCACTAGTGCACCTGTCTCCTATCTCAACTGGCACACCTCCGCCCTCAGCTGTTCATAATTCCTGCAAACCAGGCATCCCACTTCTCCCAGAGAGAGCTCCCAGAAATACTGCTGCCCCACATCCTCTGCACCCTACAACCCTGCTTGCCTCCCCCCACATGCCCCCTCTCCACATTTTACATTCTGGGTACTCCTTAATTATACATTTAGCTATTCCTGTTACCCTTATGAAGCTTTTACTCCGGACCTGGGTAAGGGTGCTTTAAGTGCAACAACCCTTCCCTTCCCCTTTAATCAATTAAGACCTGGATTGGGGGGGCGGCGTTGAAGAGTTGTACCCTGTTCCCTTCCAGCTGACTACTGCATTAACAGCTTTGCTGCCAAGCTGGCCCAAGGCATGCAATGTTAGCCTTCCCACTGAGTTTGCCTGATAACGCCCCTATAGGCTGACCCCAGACAGGGAGTAACTGTGATCCACTACTGATCTAGGTATGAACCTTATGCTTTCCAACTGAAATTCCTACCTGCTGACTCACCTGTAGGTTGACCTCAGACAAGGAGTAACTATGACCCACTACTAGGTAGCTAGGTATGAACTGTATGTTTTCCAACTTGAAATTACTACCTGCTGACATTCCTGTAGGCTGACCCTAGAGAGACAGTAGCTGCGGTCCATTAACAATGGTCTTCAGAAGAACTTCAGTCATGCAGAATCTTGGTGTGATCAGCATAAACTGCTGATGAACTATAAAAAACCAAGGCCATGTTGTTTTATAACTCCCATAGCAAATTTAGAATGTCCAGCCTTACCATCTACAACAAGCAACATCTACCACTCGACCAAGTGCATGAGTTTAAATATCTTGGCATTACCCTTGACTCGACTCTTTCCTACAACTCGTATGTCCATCTCATCTCCAAAGCAACTAATTCAAGGATTGGGGTCCTTTACCGCCACTGCCTGACCAACGAAGCCATGTGCACTGCTTTAACTAGCTCTAGCCTGTCCATTATTGACTACGGGCTAGTCTTTTATGGGGCTGCTTCAGACACCACCTAAAAAGAATCTGGACCTCTCTTATTAAGTGCTGCAGACTTGTCACAGGAACAGTTAAGTGTACACATACCTGTGATCTATACAAACAATCTAACTGGCTCAATCTTCATGGCAGATTAGCCTATCAGACCTGCCTCCTGGCAAAGAAAATCTGCCTTCGCCTCACCCCTCCTGTAACACATGCCTTCAAGCAATCCACCTGTAATGCACGCTTCACACACAGTACACTCAAACCCAAGCATCTTGTTCCATTCTGCAGTACCTCTCAGGCTCAGCATGCCTTCTTTACCACGGCCCCAACACTAATAAATGGTCTCCCTACTGCAACCTCAGATGAGAATAAACTTGGCCCATACAAGCACAAACTACATCAGCACCTTACTAATCTCAACAAGTGGGACTGCACCCCTAGGTCTATGGGTCACCCCCTTCAGCCCCTGCTGCCCATTAGTTCACTCCCCGCCACCTCTCCCCTCCTCCTCTAACCACCTGGTCCTCCACCCTATCCCTCTCCTCTCTCACCCTCCCTACTGCTTACCTCCCTATGTTACCCTTGGCCCAAACACTTTTCATTTCCCCGACTACTCTACTCCATTTGCCACACTCCTCTGCTCCCCCCTCTCCCCCTCGTCTCGCTCCATACCTCCCCCTTCCTACGACAAACCACCCACTTACCCTCAATGCATTACCCTTGGTCCTCTCCCGCACTCCTTCCCCTTTCCCCCTTCTCCCCCTCCTTGCCATGGCACTTCTGTTGCTTAGCACTTCATGACAATGCCACAATCTTGGCAGCATTTCCTCCTCCTTGGTCTCTGTCTACACTGCACACCTTTCATGGTGTTCATCAAACCCCTCAGTGTTCTGCTCCCTTCCTCCCACCTTGTTGTACATCTCCTTGATTATGTTCTCCCTGTAATTTAGGACTATGCTACCTGTACCGAATGACTGTATGTTAGTTGGACCTATTGTACCTACTGTTTTTACATATCATGCCAATTTTCTCGATGTTTTCTGTACCCATTACGTGCAACCTGAACCAACTTTATGTGTAACTGTAGCTGGCAGTGTTTTATGATGATCAGTTAACTGTATGGAGTTCTCATTTATTTGATCCCTATGTTTGGTTATACTTCTCATGTTGACGTGGAACCTTTGTAAATGAACCGATGGCTCAAAGGTATTTGTAATCCTAGTACTAAATAAATACATTTATTTGAAAATTAGTAACAGAGAGGCACACTGAGCCAAGGCTTGTTTCCAGGTGCAACCAGGGGAAGGGAACAGTGAAAGAACAGCAGCACAAATGATTAATGCAAAACAGCAGAACAACTTTTTGATAAGAATTTTGCATAAAATTAGAATAAATACAAAAATTGTACATGCAAAGAATAGTGCGGTACAGCTCAGTAAGAACACCAAATAAGAGCGCATATTCAGAAGTGGAAGCAATACATGGTGGACAAGAACAATACTGTCAATAGACAACTGACTTATAGGGTGAGGTAATGCCTGACCTTGTAATGGAGGAGAAAACTGTAGTTGTGTGGTTATGAATCCTAGACAGGAGCAGGGACCCAGCCGGCTGCTTACCAGGATGGTAAAAGCTTGGTCCGGGAGGTGTCGGTAGGAAGGGTAACAGGAGCAGGTGGGGAGGGGTTGGAGGAACAAGGGGATGCAGAGAATCGGCAGGAGGAGGAGAGTGGGTTCCAGAGTGAGGGAAGTCAATAGGAGAAGGCAGATTACCCAACAGAGGAGTGGGGATGAGGAGTGGCAAAAGTGCGATGGTCCCTGGAACGGAGAGAACAGGAAGCAGGGGGACACTGGGAGAGGACAGAGGAGAAGCAAGAGGAAAATGAACCAAACCAGTATTTGGATATGAAGGAGGTAGTGACCCAAGCGATGTGAGGAAAAAGGGAGGATGGATAAGGATGAATACAGTGAACAATGGTGTGTGTGTGAGTGGGGGAGTTTGTAGCAAAGTGGCAGAAAGAGTTGCAAAGGGTATTCAGACTACATAGAAACATAGAATTTGATGGCAGATAAGGACCGTTTGGCCCACCCAGTCTGCCCATTTCCCTACCTACTGGATAAGCTGCAGATCCTAGTTAACCAGCAGCCTACTTCTTCCTACCCGCCCCCCCTAAAATTGCCTTATGATTGTCCCACACATGCTTGAATTCCACCACTGTTTTTGACTCCACAATCTCCTCCGGAAGGCCGTTCCATGCATCCACAACCCTCTCTGTGAAAAAATACTTCCTTAAATTACCTCTGAGCTGCCCCCCCATTATCTTCAAATTGTGCCCCCTTGTTCTTGCACACCTTTTTTTTTGAAAGATGCTATCCTCTTGGACTTTGTTGATTCCCTTGAGGTACTTGAAAGTTTCTATCATGTCCCCCCTCTCCCTCCTTTCCTCAAAGCTATACATAACGACCTGGCTGACAAGACAGTAGATACAGTCCAGAGGAGGTTTGAGGAACTAGCACAATTATGTGAGGGGGCAGGAAGATCAGTAACTTTTTCAGAGATACTTCCCGTGCCAAAGGCAAGCACAACAAGAAAGCTGAGAATAGAGGAATTTAACGGATGGCTAAGAATCTGGTGTTGTGCTAAAGGGTATGGGCTGTTGGGGGTGGGAGGGACCTGGGAGGACAGTAGTCTCTATGCCAAGGAGAGACTACACTTGAGTGAGGAGGGAAAGAAAGTGTTGAAACAGAGGATGGAGGAGTACATAGAGGAAGTTGGGAATTTAAACTAGGAGTGGGGGGTGGCAGTTGGGGAAGAGATATGCAGAGACCACAGGTTGGGAAACCATATGAGCTTTACCCCCCATAACAATGACAAAGGACAAATGGCAAGTACTGTTGGTGATGCTAGGAAAGGAGGGCAGGATGGGAGGGGAGAAAAGGGTGGAAGGTGGTTACCCTTAATGCTAGGAGCCTTGGGAGGAAAACTGCAGAGTTACAGGTTCTCATGGCAGAGGGAGAGGTGAACATTGCAGTCATCACGGAAACATGGGCCACCCAATACAATGACTGGGACCTGTCTGTACCAGGGTACAGATTATTTCGTAGGGACAGAGTGATTGGGAAAGGGGGGTGGCACTATATGTGAAGGAAGGACTGAAGTGTGTAAGGGAGGAAGGGGAGGAGGGTAGTACGGAGTCACTTTGGATGCAAATCCAGGATTCCAAGAATAGGATTCTTAGAATGGGAGTGGTGTACAGGCCACCATCTCAGACGGAGGAGTTAGACAGGGAACTAGCAGGACAGATCAGGAGGACCTGCGAGAAGGGTAGTGTGGTGATTGTGGGGACTTCAACATGCCAGGAGTGGACTGAAGCACCCCAACAACCAGGAACAGAAGGGAGCAGGTACTGCTGGATGCCTCCAGGACAGCTTCCTGCTGCAAATGGTCAGTGAAACAACCAGGTTAGGAAATACCCTTGACCTTGTGCTGGCAAATGGGGACTTTGTGACAGAACTTACAGTGGAGGAACCGCTGTCAGGGAGTGACCACCACTCAGTATGGCTCACATTGGATATGGGCAAGGAAGGAGTGGAATCTGGCACAATAGTGGACTTCAGGAGGGCCGACTTTGGGAGGATGGGGGAAGTGGTAAAAGGGTACCCGGCCAGAATTCAATCTAGTATGGACACTAAATAGAGGTGGGAGCTCATAAAGCTGGGGATAGTGGAGGAAACCAAAACCTGCTGCAAAGCCCGGAGCAAGAAGGCTAGGGCTAAGAAACTGATCTGGTTGAGCAAGGAGGTCATGGAAAAGGTAAGGAGGAAAAGAGCTGCCTTTAGGAAGTACAAGAAAACAGGGAGGGGGGAGGACAGGGAGGAATACTTGACAGAATCGAAGGAGGTGACAAGGGCAGTAAGGGAAGCCAAAGCATCTACGGAACTCAGGCTGGCACAAGGCATTAAGAAGGGGGAGAAGGACTTCTTTAAGTACATCAGGGAGAAAAGGAGCTGTAAGGATCACATAGTAAGGATTAGGAAGCAGGGGGGTTGGGTGGAAGCAGGGTGCGATAAGGCGGAAGTACTAAATGAGTACTTCTGCTCCAGTATTTACTAAAGAAGAGGGGTGACACCCAAGGTGAGAGAAATGGCAGAAGCAGGAGGGAAGTGGTGACAGATGGGGAAATCATGGAGAGCAGAGTTCGAGAGGGTTTGAAGGCACTGAGGGTGGACAAGGCACCAGGCCCAGATGGCATCCACCCCAGGGTACTGAAGGAGCTGGCAGAGGTCCTTGCAGGACCTTTGGCAGACCTATTTAATGACTCACTACATTCGGGGTGTGTACCTCAGGACTGGAAGTTGGCTCATGTGGTGCCCCTCCACAAAGGCCTTTATCTGCTGGCAAATTTCGTATGTTCGTATATTAAGCTCCTTAAGTCTCTCTTCATATGTCTTCCGGTGCAGACCCTGCACCATTTTAGTTGCCCTCCTCTGGACAGCTTCCATCCTGTCTATATCTTTGCGGAGATTGGGTCTCCAGAACAGCACGCAGTACTCCAGATGGGGTCTCACCAGCTGTCTGTACAGAGGGATAATAACTTCTTGTTTTCTACTGGTGATGCCTCTCCCTATGCATCCCAGTATCCCCCCAGACCTCTCACATTGCTTGCCCACCTTTAGGTCATCCGATATGACTACCCCCAGGTCCCTTTCCATTTTTGTTGTTGTTAGTATCTCACCCCCCATTGTGTACTCTTCCCCTGGGTTTTTGTTTCCCAGGTGCATTACCTTGCACTTCTTAGCACTGAATCTAAGCTGCCATACATTTGACCATTCCTCTAACCTTGCCAAGTCCCTTCTCATCCTTTCCACCCCACCTTGTGCATCAACTCTGTTGCAGATCTTTGTGTCATCTGCAAAGAGACATACTTTTCCTTCCAGTCCCTCTGCAATGTCACTTATAAAGACACTGAAGAGGACTGGTCCTAATACTGAATCCTGCGGTACCCCACTAGTAACCCCCCTTTCTTCAGAGTGGACTCCATTTACTATTACTCTCTGTGTCCTATTCTCCAGCCAATTCTTTACCTAGGCTGTCATCTTGGGACCCACTCCCAGGCTGGCTAACTTGTATATTAATCTTTTGTGTGGGACTGTGTCAAATATCTTGCTAAAGTCTAGGTAGGACATGTCCACAGCTCCTCCCTGATCTACTACTTTGGTCACCCAGTCAAAGAAATCTATCAGATTAGTCTGGCATAACCTTCCGCTGGCGAAACCATGCTGCCTTGGGTCCTGTGCCCCTCTGGCCTCTAGATACTCGACAATTCTTTCCTTTAGAAGTGATTCCATCACTTTCCCTATCACTGAGGTTAAACTAACAGGTCTGTAGTTTCCTGCTTCTACCTTGCTCCCACTTTTGTGAAGGGGAATCACATCTGCCCTCCTCCAGTCCTCGGGTACCACCCCATCCTCCCATGATCTGTTAAAGAGGGTAGTCAGTGGTGTCACTAGTTCTACCCTTAGTTCTTTTAGAATTCTGGGATGAATCCCATCAGGCCCCATTGCTTTGTCCACCTTCAGTTTTAAGAGTTCTTTCATAACCCTTTCTTCTGTAAATGGGCTGGTATCAACTTCTGTATCCAGAGTGTTTCTACTGTTTGTTTTAGGTACCTCCCCCTCTTCATTTGTAAATACTGAGCAAAAATATTTGTTTAGTATCTCTGCCTTTTCACAGTCACCCTCTGCCCACCCTCCCTCCCTTTATTAAGCCTCACTATCCCTCCCTTGGTCTTCCTTCACTCCCTGATGTACCTATAAAAGGTTTTATCCCCCTTCTTAACTGAGTTTGCTATCTTTTCCTCGGTTTGGGCCTTTGCTGTTCTGACTGCCTTCCCAGCTTCCTTTTGCTTTAACTGATACAGTTCTCTGTCCTGCTCCTTCTGTGATTCCTTGTACTTCCTGAATGCTTTCTTTTTCTCTTGAACCTTCACTGCCACTTCCTTTGAGAACCACAGTGGTTTTACATTGTTTTGTTTTGTTTATTTGCTTCACACAAAGGCTTGTTACCTCTGTGATGGCAGTTTTTATTATTCCCCATTGTTCTTCCATCCCTCCTTTCTGCCCATTTGCTAGTGCATTCCTTAGGCACTCACCCATTTTGGCAAAGTCAGCCCTCCTAAAGTCCAGTACTTTTGCCTTTGTATGGCTTGACTCTATTGCTGTGTTTATTGTGAACCATACTGTTCGATGGTCACTAGTTCCCAGATGGCTACCCACTTCTACATCTGTGATCTTCTCTCCATCTTCATTTGAGAGAACCAGGTCTAAGATTACTCCCTCTCGAGTGGGCTCCAACACTAGTTGTCCAAGGCATGCCCCCTGTAGGGCATCTAGAATAACCCCACTCTTCGAAGTGGCTGCTGTAATGGGAAGTGGAAAGGGCGGTGCCATAGACCACATCCACAAAGTCAAGAGACAGGGAGCATCATTTTGATAACAAGATCCCTGCAGACATGCGGAGATAAGCAGTCTTTGTTGCAGTACAGGACACTGAGCTTGGGACAGAAGTTTGCATGAATGGCATCGATGTGTGTAAAGAAGTCAAGCTTACTGCCAAGCCACACTCTAAGCTACCTGAAGGACGAATTGCTTCAAGAGGCATGCCATCCGGTGTGGTGAAAACAGGGGAGGCAATGAGTCTGTTTAGCTTCTGATTGGTACCAAAAGTCATGGACACAGTTTTTTAGTGTTGATTCTGAGCTGGTCGCATTGGAACCAGTGAAGAACGTTGCTGAAGTCCTGCTGCAGCAGGTCTTCCACTGCTGCGGCGGAGGGACCGTAGGTGAAGATGACTATATCACCTGCATACATGAGGACATGCGAGTTGGCACAAGCAGAGGGGACGTTTTTCAGAAAGATGGAGAAAAGGATGGGACTCAGGATGGAACCCTGTGGGACCTCAGTCTGAACAGGAAAAGGAGGTGACAGGGCAGCTACAACCTGTAACGACTGTTGTCGGCCCATTAGATAGGAACAGAACCAAGCAACAGCGGGAGCTGAGAGGTTAGCAAAGCTCAGCTTGTCCAGAAGAAGTGGATGGGACACCGAATCGAAGGCTTTGTCCAGTTTGATGAATACAGCAGCTGTAATGTGTCTCATATCCATCCTGCTGAGGACAGAATCAGTGACATGCAGCAGGAAGGAGCTGGTGGAATGGTGTTTCTGGAATTCAGAATGGAAGGGTGGGAGGAAGCTGGAGGATGAAAGGAAGTCATGCAGTCTAGAATGGGCCAGTTTCTCTTGGAGCCTATTGCTATCTACTCCTAGATGAGGGATGCCTACTGAGGGCCAATGATTTTCCATTTTCAACAGAAAACAGCAGTAAAAAAAAACGGAATTTGTCATTTTTAAACCAGCACTCGAGAGCAGATTTTTCCTAAAAGAAAAAAACATTTTACACCAACTTTTTAGACAAAGCCCTCCATTGTGAACCAAATTTTTGTACAAATTATACTGATTTTTTTCCCTCAATTTGGGGGAAAAAAAAAACACAGAAAAAAAAAGATTTTAAGATTGCCTTTTAATAACTGGTGCAAGGTTTCCAATCGAGACAAAAAACCATAAGATGCATTCGTGTGATCGAGTCTCTAAGCAGCTGCCATAGTGAGTAGCTTTTGCGTCCCATTTTAATTTTTATCAAGAAATATATTTTAGGGTCTTGTTGCTGTGATCAACAGTGAGAATTTCCTAAAGACAGAAATTTAAGTGTGGTAGTATGGCTTTTTTTTGTGGGGACAGACAGTGAAAAAATGGTCTTGAGCCACTGCGCTTTCCCTCTTGCTTCAGTGAAGTGAGAGCGCAAGGAGGAAAGCGCCGTAATAACCCACTATTGAGTTATTAAGAAATTAAGTGGGTTATTATACATGGCAGTATAGCCTAGAGGTTAGAGTACCGAGCTGTGAATGAGCTTGGTATATCCAGCAGACCTGGGTTTGATTCCCACAACCTCCACTTGCATACTGTGTGACTCTGAGTAAGTCACTTAACCACCCCAGTGCTCCCATGTCACCCCTATAACAGGCACTTGTACCTAGTGGGCTTTACCTAGTTAAAGAATAAAATAAATAAAAAATAGTATGGTGTTTTATTAGGAATGCATGTCTGTCATTATTGGGGGTCACCATTTATTATTCTAAAGTATCTCTCACGTGTTCTCAAAGTCTAAGGAGTCTTGTAAATCCCACTTCCCTTGTGGCTGAATCCTGGTAACAAGGGGTGGGATAATATACCTGACTCCCCTCTTCATGGATAAAACCAACTTTAAACCCTAATTCTGCTAGCAAAGCTAAAATCATGTTCTAAGTGAATTAACACACTCTTGTGTTTATGGATTAAGCTAAACCATCCCACTGCAGCTAATTACTTATCCTATATTAAACTGGGGGTGACAGTAAATTTCTGAAACTAAACATGGATGTTCAGGTTGTTGTCATATTTGGAGTAAAAAAAAACAAATCTTCACTACAGTGATGTCACTGATTACTCCAGCAATGTCATTAAGAGACTATCTGGAGATCTCTTCAGCCTTTAACCAATGTCAATGCAGTTCTCACAATGCTAATAACATCACAATGGCCTTCTGCTTCTCTCAGACCAGAAGCTGGACTCAGAAAAAGTTAAAGAGCAGGTACAGTATCCACTTCAAAATGTTATGTAATAAACAGATTGTATTCAACTATTATAATTTACTAGAGAACACCTTTTTAAAGGTCACTTGCCTTTCCAATGTTTACTTTTTTTTTTTTACCAACTTTATCATGAATTCTGCATAAAAAGTTTTAATATTTTTTGATTTCACAGAGCACATGATATGACATCACTGTCCTACCATGGCAACTGGCTGTGATGTCACAAACTGAGCAACTGTAAGGTCAGCTGGGGAATGGCAGTTAAAAAAAAAGACTAATAATAGGTCAAAGTCAAAAATCATGAAAACCTTAGAATGAAATGCAATGGCTACACACACGGTAGTTTTAAACATAGCTATGTAAGTAGATATTTGCTCTTTAAAATTAAATTGATGTGGTTTGAATTGAATACAGAAATGGCTGACTAAAAAAATACCATATATTATACATCGCTCATGAGATGTCAGCTAATCAGCGCACAGAGCCACTGTGACATTTATCCTGCATTCCACTTTGCATCCAGTGGGACGATGACTTCACTTAACGTTTGAAATTAAAAAACAAACAGAAATACTTAAAACATATTATAAACCACTCTAGCCAACTCAAGTGATTTATATTCATTAACAGGCCTTTGCAGGGTGTCTCTTATGGTGTAAGAGACTCCTCTTGTGGGGTTTGGGCAGCCAGACCTCACTCAGCTTCGCTCTGCTGTCCTCCTAACCAGACCTCATGCTTGGGAGTCTCTTATTGTATGAGAGACACCATGCCAAGGCCCTATTAACTTACATCATCACCACTTGCCAGGGGACAGCAGTTCTTGGAAATCAACTGCAATGCTGAGTCAGACCACTGCATATTTATATTTCTGTCCATCTTCGATTATATTCTGAGAGTATGTACATCAGTGAGTATAAATGCAAGTCAACAAATTATGCTAGAGATACTTACTGCAAGGACACCCTATACACCTCAGAGGGACAGTAGCTATTAGCCTAACAGTTTTAATGTCATTTAATGAATGAACAAGATCAGCATTCCCAATGCTGCATGGCACGACAATACCTCCCAGTGACAAACCCACCTTCTTTGCCCAAGCTAAAAAAGAAATGGTTACATTTTCATAAGATCAGCTAGTTAGCTTTTTAAAAAGTTGTATGAATAGAATACTGTAATTGGATGCAGTGAGGTGGCAGACGCATCCCTTTATTTGAGGACACTACACCCTTCATAACACACACCCAATTACACATTGTTTCTATCCGGCGCACATCATACATACGTAGCTGATAGTTATGCACAATATGATCCTACTTTCTATATTTCCTTACAATAAAAGATACTCAGCTTAGTGTGCTTTGGGGCCAACAAAATCTGAAATTAAGGATTTAGCTTACTGGCTTGGCAGACAGCAACCACTACCTAATTTAGTTAAGAGGCTCACCCCTCTAGCCAACTGCAACCAACAGATTCATCTTATACTTTGTTTCTGGATGGACATGCAGATGTTTCTTTGCATTCAGATCAAAGACATTCTGTACTGCATCCATTGCAGATGCAGACATGGTTTGTCATTTAAAGCTTCTGGGTGGGTCAATAGAAATCTGCAGAACATTTAGGAAGACACATAAGAATCTACAGAACATTCAGCAAGATGTGAAAGAATTTGCTGGTCAGGGGTGTGAGTGAGCTTTCGTGATGTCTTTGCAATCCCACTTCCCATCATGTTCTATTCTAGCCAGGATGATTACGAATATAATGTTTAGAAAGAGTTTCTGACAGTTAATGTCTTGCTATTATTATAATTAACCAGAAGGGTTACTAAGACAATGATGATTTCTAGATAAACATAAATGCGTGCAGATTTCAATTGCCCTTGCTTGTGTGTTTAGATATTCAATTTTGCCAGATGATATGCAATGCTGCGAAGCTCATATTTACCCAAATAGCAAAAGATTAGTGTTAACAGTTAAGAAATGTGGGAGGGAAAGAGATGCACAGTGATGATTATAACAAGAACAAAGCTTCCTATTTTAATCTACGAAATGCAACATGTTGAGTACTTAACTACGACAAGGAAGGAAAATGCAGCTGTAACAAAACTAGCAATTCCGTCAGCTTCTATAACTCAGCAAAATAATAAGTTTGAAGTCATTTTAAAATACAAAACAAAAGATATACAAAAAGTAATGCAACACAAGACAAACAACTACACAATCAATTGCAATCAGTGATAGCTCTAAGTAAGTGCATCGTCATAACATGCATTACCTGCATAGCAGGTTCAATAAATTAATTCTGATTGGTTTGCCATTTTTTATGATTATTCACAGAGGCACTCATTTAGAGCTCAGGGGTTTGTGATAGAAAGCTTTAAAAGGAGCAAACCTGATTGGCTGTGGCTGCTGCGGCGAAGGGGACACTTGTGGCAGGAGTTGCTGCTGCAGAGACAGTGGCGGACGTAGCGCTGTGCATCATGGGTACTTTCAGGAAGGGAACCATGGAAGCAATGAACAGGAGGGTGTAGCATTATGGTAACCATGGCAACAGATGAGGTATTTTTGGCATGGTGAATATCACACAGCAGCAAGCCATCATAGGTTAGACCAGCAGATGGCATGCAATCACAATGCAAAGCAAGAAAGCATGGGAGAAAAATAAAAAAAAGGAAAAAAAGCTTATTACAATCACAATTAAAGGAATTCTATAAATATAATCAGCGATTCCCAGAGAAGGCATAAAAACAAGGGAAGAAAAACACTTACATACAATGTGCCAAAATACATCTGTTGTTCTAGACCCCCCCACCCCCATCCCCACATGCAGCACTGTTAGAAGACAGGCGTAAATGCCTTCGTTGCTGATATTAAGCCAGTTCCTGACCCTTATGTTGACCACGGGATGGTGCTGCAGCAGGTAAACTAAGCGTTCCTTTACTGGAGGCTGCCCATACTGTGATACCAACACCTACCCAAGGCCTGACAGCCCAAGTGCATTCCCGATCTCATGACTCAGCTCAAAATGCTGCTGTCACACGACTGAGCCAGCAGAACACTAGCAAGTACTGCATACTTTCCTGTATGTACCTAGAAAGGGAGCAACTTGAGTAACAGGCAGGCCAAAGGACACCCTATCTTAAAGGGTACTCATCTTCCACAATATACTGTGTGTACACCCTTTCTGCCTGCATTTACTACATTTACTAGAGCAACTTAATTTTCAGCGTGTTTGCTCAGTTTTTTTTTTTACAACTTGTTATAAGATTTCCTTTTTGCAGAATATCATAATGTTGCAAAAGAAACTTAACTTCTTGAGCATTAATATCTAAATTAAAATATTATATTTTACTACTTTCCAATTTTATACATGTTCTACAAAACATTTAGGAAAGGTACAACAATATTTTACGCAACTACCCAGAGAGCTATGGGAAGGTAGGAGACCTGTGACTTTTACTGTCATCAAGAAATGGGAAGAAATAAAATCCCAAGAAACATTAAGCTGCAATGTTGCAGCTCTTATAATGAAACTTTAAATATCAGGCAAACGAAATAAGATCCTCTGGGAATCACAGATGACATGCTCTGGCACACAGCACTCTAATTAAAGGCACAACACTACAGAACTGTAAACAACAGAATTAGGCTTTAATTTTCACTTATTTTGCTGTTATGTTCGTAACAAGCATCTGCTACTGAAAAGTGTAATAAAAAAGAGGTTTTGTGCATCTTTCTAGGAGGAACACTGCCCATCCTGTTTGAAACTGATTAGTCTGATGTCTTAGTCCATTTGCACACTTGGCCTGCGTAGAGGTAGTCTCTGTATTATAAACCAGGTTTCTGGCTGACTGGGATGTTTAAAATATGTGTGGCAATTGAGAGTGCCCCTTAAAAGTACAGTAGATCGCAACTGTTGCTTTTTTCTGTTTAAAGACAGTCAGCATAGCAGGCGAGCTTGCACAAGTGTCATTGCAAGCTAGTCTTGCAATTAAAGCAAAACAATAAAGTTAGATCATCTGAATAACAAAAAAGTGTACATGCTAATACTGTTTTTTTTTTTTTTATGATCCATAAATTTTTTTAACATTTTAAGATGCACAAGTACATTACACAAAGCATATTTAAATGGAACACTGGAAAGATCTAACAGAAGCTCTACATGTATGTGATTTAAGAGGAAGGCTGGAACCTACCAATATTGGCAGCGGGGAGTCATGCACAAAACTGACCCTGCGTGACATGCAGTGAGAAGTAGAAAAGGTGAATAAAGGGAAAGAAACATGTTAGTTTTTTAGTGTTAGTACAAGAAACATTACATAAGCGCAGGTTAGAGTGAGCAACAGTTAGTTAACACTTGACTTTCATTCTCTGTAGGGGCAGGGGGTGGTGGTCATTCATAGTTTTATACTTTAGGAGTTCTGATTGCAAGACGGGGCCTATGCCCAGGACTACAACAGAATTATTGTGGTCTCCAGTCTGAGTTGTGCATCTAATAAAGCATTAGATATTCAGCCCCTATATGAAAAAGCGTAGGGTCCCTTTTAATGCCAATTCCGACACCGTATGCAAGTTCAAAAACATATAAAAAACAATTTTTTTTTATAACACAGACTCTGAAAATTGCAGTTGTAAGGGCTTGAGCTAGCAATACTTTACAATCTCATTTCCATAAATTTCTAAATTAAGGAAGTGGGTGTGCAAAGGGCTGCAAAACAGAGACCATTAACATTTGTTCCAAGGAAACATGCAAGACACACACAGACTTTTTAAACATGGAAATAGGTTTTATTTAGCCAAGTTTTTTCAGCAAAATTTAGACATATACATTAATATCAGAAGAAGATGTTTTAGTTAGGGAATTTATTTCATATTATTAAGTATCTTGTTTATTTGCGAATTTACATGGGTGATGGTTCCACTACTGAGTTAAATCTCTGCCAAAAAATGAGCAGGAAAAAACTTCCAAAACTATGAATGACCCTTTAGGTTTTTAGACACTATGAGTGGGCCCCATTCACAAGACTTTTTCAATATTACGCCCAAAGGATCCATGTTTTCCCCAAAATACACACATACTTTTGCTCCCCTTCTCTCAATAAAAGCTCCTTCTTAATACAGAAGTGCAAAGAAACACCCAAGGAAGATATGTGGACTATGTCTCTTCTATAAACATTCTTGCATTAGCATCCTGACAATTTTGGGCTGACTCTAGTGGTGTGAGCCAGCAGCTCAGTTTTTATTTCCATTCTGTAAGGAGAGTCCTCTCCCCCACACCACCACTCTCATCATGACAAAGCCAAAATCTGGAAACTACCCATAGTGGTTTCTCCAAGTAGTAAAGGAAGTGCTAAGATATAAATCCTGATTCACACTATAAAATACTGATCCAACTTGAGTCATAATTCCAAAATATTACTTTTGGGATACAATTTAAAAAAAAAAAACATTCAAAAAGGTTCTATTTGTTAAATTCTTTCATTGTAAGAAGTTATATCAGAATGGAAATAAAAACTGACATTTTCAAGAACTGATGTTTGGAGGATTTAACAGGGAAGTATTACTAGAAAAACAATATTCCATCGTAAACAACACCTTTTCTAACAAACATAAACTCATCCATTGTCCAGTTTTGCATACAAAAAGCAGTACATGTGCTGGAAGGAACTACAGCTCAGTTACAGAATAAGATATTTACCTCCTCCCTACAACAGCCAGTATTCAATGGCCATATACACAGGTAGCCTTACTGTAGATATGGGGGAAGGGGTCCATTAGACTACCAGGGATCATTCATGTTTAACACTAGGGGGTGACCGGGGAAGGGGGGGGTCCACTAGACTGCCAGTGTCTCCTCTGTCTACCGCCCAGCACAGGCGTTAGGGGGTCTGCTGCACTTATGCAAATGAGCCCATAATGGTCATGCAGATGGCTCTTTAGCACCGTGCATGCCTAACAAGCTCGTTTACATGCCTTGACTGAGTATGGACCACAAGAGTCCTGGTGCTTTCCAATCTCTAGGTGCGCTATCTCCTGAAAGCCATATGCAGCCTTGGTCCATGTCCACACAGCGCATATGTACTTAGCACTGCACTGACAGGGCCCGCCAGTTAGGGTGCTCCAACTTGCTCAACATTGCTCAGAGCCAGCTGTGCACTATTTCTGCTTGCAGCCAGGTCCAAATATGGGGTGGGGGGGCACAGTCTCCCGACTTAAGAATCGGATAATTTATCCCACTGAAACTCTCATGAAACTTTTGTTCTTCATATGCATACGCTAAAAGCTCACATCCAATGCTCGATGCCTCTCCTAACATTTTAAAGTAAACCATGCTGTGTTTGTATGTGTATGTCTTTCTCTCTCTTGTTCTCAACACCTACCTTAAAACAACATAAATCATACTCCTGATCCATTTTATTATATATACTAACACATAGAAAACCACATTACACTCTGCCTGTGATTTCATGTTGGGGTTCTAGTGGCTATATGCACCACTAGGCTAATCAAACCACCAGAACCCCTTGATGAAATCATAGCCTTGTTATATGTGGTTTTCTATTCATTATGCTCCTGTCGTTTATTATTGTTTATAGTAAAAAAAAAAAATGATGGTTCATCTATTAACATATTCTGGCTGTTTTGTTATTTAGATCATGAAGTGTTCCAATTCTAATGCTGCCAAGTGTGTCTTAGATTCACATCTTTTATTGAGTTTAACTTTCTGTTCCAGTGTTTCCTGGACATTGTATGCCAGTTCCATTTGTTCCATATGTATTAATTAACATCTTACAACAACAGTGTAAAATCATATCATAGAACGCTCAGAGGATTTAAAACAGAAACACTGGATAGGCAAAACACAGTAATAAAAATAAAAGGTAATATAAAATCCTTTTTGAACAAAAGACACAGTCAAAGCACATCATTGATTACATACATGGGTAAATGACTGAAACAAGTAATCCTTGGAATGTACACACATTTAAATTAGTCTTCTATCACTTTTAAAGTCAGTCAAGACTTGCTTGCACAGTACAGTACACTGAACTGGCAATGATTGTAGGATGGGGATTATGACACAAATTCAAGGGCTACTCTCTCACACTTGTAGTATCCATGTGTGCACGGTGCTAGAAGGCCATTAAAAAATAAATCTGCTATGCCTATCCCCACAGGTGCTCTGTGGGTGACAGTCAGGGGAGCCTTTTCTTGAATTTAAATCCGATTTACTTTATCAGGAGGTCGGCTGATCAAACCAATCCATTTTCTGCCACGACTGAGTGGCTGAAAAATGGTGTCATACAATGCAAATTAAAGAGATGGTGTACAAGACTGGGCTGGGATGGAGCTTGAAACAAATAACTAAACCTTTTTGTTTCATTGAGTTCACCATATTTTGATCTGAGAAAGAACAGTTAATCAAGAACTTACCGTAACAGTAGATCTTTCAGAGGGTCTTAGTCATCAGGTCACACCATAGGAACTTCACCATCGGTGAAGAAGGATCCACACGGAAGATTTTCAGCAGTACAACTGGGACTGCCCACGCCGTCTACATCATCAACCCTATATAGGCATGAGGGGCCCGCTCCCTCTTCAGTTTTTTTCCCCCAGAGACGAAGGGAGCAAAGCTCTAGCCATGGGGCACAGAGAGAGAGAGAGAGAGAGGTGCCCAGGCCTATATATGAAAGGCTGGATACACCAGACAGCCAGTTTCTAGACAGGAGCCCCAAGAAGGGGGAAGGTGGGAGGGAAAGCAGACCTGATGACTGAGATCCCCTCGAACATCTACTGTTATGGTAAGTTCTTACGTAACTGTTCTATCTTCTTCTGTGGTATCTCAGTCATCAGATCTCACCGTAGGAACGAGTCCCAAGCAGTTACAGCTGCAGACATTCTGGGAGGAGGGCTCAGTATAAACTTAAGACAGGAGGCCCTGCAGCACAGCCCTGCCAAAACCTGCACAGGCTATAGAGGCAATGTCCAGACAGTAAAGCTTGGTGAAAGTATGGACAGTACTCCAGGTGGCAGCCACACAGATGTCAGTGGCTGAGACCCCTTGAAAACAAGCCACAGAGGTAGCTATGCTTCTTGTGGAATGAGCTCTGACAGCACTAGTCAGTTCTTTGCTGTACTTATTGTAGCAGAACACAATGCAATTTACCAACCATTTGGATAAACACAGCCTAGAAACTGAGGTGCCCTCTCTACCAGGGGCAAAAGAAACAAACAACTGCTTCGCATTTCTACATTCCTTGGTCCGAAGCAGGTAGTACTTCAAAGTTCTGCGTATATCTAACGTATGGAGCAGTGCTTCCCCTGGATTGGCACGCTCACGAAAATAAACAGGAAGGTGGATAGACTGGTTGAGTGTAAACTCCAAGACCACCTTAGGGAGAAACTTAGGATTTGTGTGCAAATACTCACTGTCTTTGTGAAAAATCAAATAAGGCTCCTCGCACCAGAGGGCCTGAGGCTCTGAAACTCTTTGAGCAGAAGTAATGGCAACTAAAAATAATGCTTTCCAAGAGAGAATGTGCAGGTCACAAGTAGTGATTGGCTCAAAAGGAGACAGGTTAAACTTCTCTAAAGCAAAATTCAAATCCCAAGCTGGGACAGAATGGTTTGGGGGTTTCAGATGCAGGATGACCCTTAGAAAGGTATGGGAGACATCTAGCAGAGCAACTGTGCGGTCACCCATGAGCTCATGAAAATAAGAAACAGCAGATAGGTGCACCTTGAGGGAGGAGTACCGGAGACCTGACATAGAGATCAGTTAGCCAAGGATGTGGTTCACTGGGCAGGTGAAAGGGTTCAAACTATGTTTGGCAGCCAGACAGCAAACCACTTCCACTTCAAGGCATATGTGGCTCGAGTGAAAGGCTTCTGGGTGACCACTAGGACATCAGCCACTCTGACTGAGACCCTGAACCTGGTGATGGCTATGTCCTCAGGAGTCGAGCAATGCAGATGGAGCGACCTGAGGTTGGGATGGACCAAAGCCCTCTGATCCTGGGTCAGCAGGTTCCTGCACAGGGGGAGAGGGACCGGAGGTTCCTCCGCCAGCTGCTGAAGCAGGGGAAACCATATCAGTCCCCTTCATCTGCAGCTTGATTAGCGCCGTCTGAATTAGAGAAAATAGAGAGAAGGCATCAAGGAACCTCCCGTTCCAGGAGAGGGACAATGCAGCTCGCCAGAAAACTCCAGGCCCTGGATCTAGAGAGTAGAAATTGAGCAGTTTTGCAATGAGTGGGGATGCAAAAAGGTCTAACTCTGGACAACACCATCTGTCAAGCAAGTGTTCTGCAACGGATGAGAAGAGCTCCTATTCATGCATGCTGGACTGAGCCCAGCTGAGACTGTCCGCCAGAGTGTTCAACATGCCTGGACCGCTGAGAGTGTCAGACCATGATCCAGTGCCCGATACCACACTCTCATGGCCTCCCTGCATTGGAGGTACAAATCAGTCCCCATCTACTTGATGTAGTATACTACACTGACTGCACCAGTAGCTGACCTGGAGCAAGGTGTTCCTGAAAAGTCTGCATGACGCAGAGCACTGCTCTCCTCTCCAGGACACTGATATGCAGGGAGGTTTCCAACTGGGACCATGAGCCCTGGGTCTGGAAGGGACCCAGGCATGCTCCCAGGCCCAGACCTGAGGTATTCGTGGTTAGGATCTACTGCAGGGAGGAGATCTGGAATGGGATGCCTTGAAGAAGATTCAAGGGGTCCATACACCACTGCAGACTGGGGAAGAGACCAGGACTGGGTGATCTGACTTATCCGTGCGCTGCTCCCATATACCTGGAGGGTCCACTGGAGAATGCACATATGAAGTCTGGCCAGTGGAACAGTGGGTATGGCAGTTGCCATCAGGCCCAGTAATCCCAGGTACACCCTAGCAGGAATATAGCAGCTTTGAGCAACTTCCTGAGCTTGGGCTATAAGGCACCATGCCCTGTTTTGCGGCAGGAAGGCTTTCCCCTGTGCCAAGTCCAGAACCACCCTTATGTACTGCTGCCTTTGGGATGGTACAAGAACCAACCTGGGCAGACTGATGGTGTTGCCCAGGGAATGGAAAAGCTGGAGATTTCACTCCCAAGTCATCAAAAGCTGTTTCCTGGGCAGGGCCTTTAAAGCCAATCATCCAAATAACAGAAAACATACAGTCCCTCCCTTCTGAGAGCTGCTGCTACCGCTGCTAAGCACTTGGTAAAGACTTGGGGCGCAGATGATAAGCCAAAGAGCAGCACCTTGAACTGATGATGCTCACCCTGAAAGGCAAAATGGAGAAACTTCCTGTGAGGAGGAAAGATTGATATGTACAGGTAAGCATCCTGCATGTCCAGTGAGCAGAGCCAATCCCCTTTTTTGAGTAGAGGCATCAGGCCTAGCAAAGTTACCATCCGGAACTTTTTGTACTGGACGTACAGATTGAGGTCTTTTAGGTCTAGAATGGGCCTTAGATCATCGGTCTTTCTGGGGACCAAGAAAAACCTGGAATAAAACCCCTTGTTTCATGGCACCTGGGCTGTACCTCCTTCCAGAGAACAGACAGGTGAGCCAGGGGATAACTGGAGGGCAGGGGAGGGGTTTTTGGAGGCTGCTCGAAGAGCTCCAGGGTGTGTCCTCTTTCTATGATCTGCAGAATCCATGCATCCGAAGTTATGGTACTCCACTGATTCAGATGGAGGGAGAACTGACCTCCGACCAACGCCTCCTGGTCCAGGACCAGAAGAGGGGATCTGGCAAGGAGTCAAGCAGAGGTGAAGCCAGCTGCAGGGGGCTGGTCCCTCACTTATGGGGCGCTTGGCCACCGCTCCAGGGGGCCGGCAAGGCAGCCGGGGCTCTGCACTTCCCTTGGGGCTGGGAGGCTGTACCAGGCCTACTGGTCATTCTGCGAAAGAGAGGGCGCCCTCTACCTCTTGGTTGGGTATGGTAGAGGGAGTGGACAGACTTGATGGCCTTGCCTGAGGCTTGCAGATTGTTAATAATGTCCTGGACATCAGGGCCAAACAGCTTAGTGCCATTAAAAGGGACACTAAGCACCTTCTGCTGAACATCAGCAGTATAGCCTAGAGGTTAGAGTAACGAGCTGTGAACAAGCTTGGTACATCCAGCAGACCAGACCTGGGTTTGATTCTCACAACCTCCACTTGCATACTCCGTGACTCTGAGCAAGTCACTTAACCGCCCAGTGTTCCCAGGTCACCCCCCCTGAAAACAGGCATTTATGCCTAGTGGGCCTTACCCGGTTACCAAAGACCAAAAAAAAACCAAAAACAAAACAACTGGATAGTCAGGAGTGCATATGTAGGCATATGCCCGTGGCAGCAGCCCTGGCAATAGTGTCAGCCATATCACAGAGGGCTCTGAGGAGGTGCTTGCTAACATCCTCAGCCACCTGGTGGCACTGAGCAGTTCCTGCTTTTGTGTGCCATCTGGGAGGGCCTGGGCAGTGATCCTGCCCTTCTTCCAACTGGCATTTTGGTACTTCACCATGTGAGATAGGTAGTTTGCAATCCTCAAACCCAGTGTAGAGAAGGCATACATCCTCTTACCCCAGAGGTCGATTCTGCGAGACTCTTTATCCGGGGTAAGGGAACTAAAGTGCTTAGGCACCTTAAACCTGTCTTGGGCTGCCTTAATGACCACAGAGTCTGTCTTGGGATGGGCAGCATAGCAGGGGAACCCCTGGGGGCCATGATAAGCGCCTATCCACCCTACGAGCTATAGCTGGTACCATATCTGGTCTGTGCCAGGCTACCATGGCTGCAGTTCTCAAGGCAGGTAAGAGTGGAGGCATGATTTTTGGGGGAGAATCTAGGCTCTCCATAAAGTCCACCAGCTCTTTCCTGGTGGCATCCTCTTCCTCAGTGTGGAAGCCCATGGCTGAGTACAGCTGCTTCATCACACTGAAAAATGTGGAGTCCTCAGGAGAAGACCTAGGAGTATGCTTTACTGAATCCTCATTGACAGAGGAGGCAGAAGACCTGTCAGAGACCAGGACTTCTTCCTCCTCCTCCTCCTCATCAGGAAGAATGAGGTCTGGGTGGTGGTATTCCTCAATCTCTTCTACATCTAGGTCCAGTGTCGGTTCTGCTGCCGACAGCCTGCGGGGAGCCTCCCGCAGCTAGCAAGTAGGCATTGACGATGAAGCTGCTGTCGACGGCATCAGCTAAGAGGGCTTAAGAATGCCCAGCTGCTGCACAACACATTAATGAACTTTGTCAGGATTTCATTCAAGTTGATGGTGTTCATCGACAGAGGAGGGATCGATGGCACTGGTGTCTGCAACCCACCTGCTGGACCCTGAGAACCCAAACAGCCTGTAGCCCTGGAGGGAAAAGTGGCAGGCCTCGAAGGGAGAGTTGTCGACGACGAGCCCGTCGTCGATGGAGGAGGGACCGACGACGAATAGGTCGACGGCCAGTCACCCTGAAAATCGGGCGGAGGTGCTATTGGTATGGGTCTGATGGGCATAGAGATCAGGACAGCAGTTTTACGTGTTGGTGCAGCTGCAACCGATGAGAATCCTCCAGAAGAAGGAGACGAGGCTGTCAGGGAAGAAGACTGACGGCGGGGAACAGCGGTCGCAATTTCTGTCTTTTTTATGACTTTCCCCCTGAGGATCTGTCTCAGGCCTGGGAGTTCAACGATCTTGTTGGCGACTGAGAGGCTAGGGACCCCAGAGGACCCCTGCCCGGAACTGGCTACCTGTTGATCCATCAGGAAATGTTTGAGAACCTTTCTGTGTTGCCTGAGGGTTGTTTGATTAAACTTTTGGTAAAGCTCACAGTCAGAAACTTTGTGTTCAGGCCCAAGACAGCAGACATAGAGAGAATGTTCATCATTGGAGGCAATCTTCTTTCTGCAGTGGCAGTGACGGAAAAGAGAAATCGAAGGATTAACTCTCGACATAAACAAGTTGGAGTAATCTCTTTAATAAAAGAGATTCTGCAAAAAGTTTGAAGAAAAATCCGTAGGCAAAAAAGGCACGAATACTGTGTGGGAGCTTTCACGGAGACCCATGCGAGTGAGTCGTCGGCAGGAAAGAACTGGGGAGGGAGCAGGGCTGCTTGCGCCTTTATAGGGTTGGTGACGTCGACGGAAGGAAGCTGTACTGCTGAAAATCTTTTGTGTGGATCCTGCTTCACCGATAGTGAAGTTCCTACAGTGTGACCTGATGACTGAGATACCCCCGAAAAAGATCTGATACTGCAAGAAGCGCTGATCCCTGAACTACTGTTTTTTGCTTTTCTGAAAAAAGTTCCTAAGAATTTTATTGTAGACTTGGATTTCTTAACTTTGTATGCAAGTCTTCAGTCTGAGACCCAAGCAGAATAGTTAATTTAAAGGGGAAATCAGAACACATACACATACATTTTCTCTGAAACATCCTTAGCTATGCAAAAGTCTCAAGCAGAATGAGGAAGCTACCAATTTGGCCACACATTCACTGGCAGTACAGACCACTTGAAGACTGCATTTGAACAGATCCAAACCACAGTGAAGTGCATCAGTAGACTCCTGCTAGCAATCACTACGGTGTTTGTATTGTATAATGATGAATTCTCACAAGGAAAGGACAATAATATAGGTCACTCACTTGTAACCACAGTTCTAGGAGTGGTATTCAGTTCACATTCACATACAGGCAGTCTTCCTGGAGTCACTGGACGTCTACAAGTTTTAAACCTTCCCCATTAGCCTCCACTCGTGATGACTACAAGCTACATACCTCCCACCACCTGAGTGGCCCCTCCCCAACTGTGACATCAGATGTTTTCATGCTGGAAGCAGCGATATGGGTGCCATTTACCAGGAGAGGTCGGGTGTGTGGTATGGATGTTAACTGAATACGACTACTGGAAAGTACAGTTACGTAAGAACTTAACGTAACAGTAGATCTTCACAAGAAGCTCTTGCAGCAGGTTACACATTGAGGACTGGTGCCACCTGGCGGCGGTTCCGGCAACTTTTTCTCTAGTAGTACCAACGTGGGAACGCTTCACCGATGTCGGGCTCCACCCGACGCCGCCTCTATAGAGGGAGGAGTTGCCACGGCTCCAGTTCTTGAACGCCCTCCTGCCAGGCAAGCAAACGACAGGGAAAATAGGAATTGACTGTCAACGGACAACCCGTCAAAGACGTAAAAGGCAGCCTGAAACAAGGCCTGATCCCTGGGGAGGGAAATAAACCTGCTGCAAGAGCTTCTCTTGAAGATCTACTGTTACGGTAAGTTCTTACGTAACTGTACTATCTTACTTCAAGGAGAAGCTCTTGCAGCAGGTTACACACTGAGGACTGAGTCCCAAGCTGTAAAAACTTATAACAACCCCGGGGAGGGGGAAAAAACGTGAAAAGGACAGCAAGAGAAGTGAAGATCCCTCAGGAAACCAAGCCTTGCAGAACCACAAGGCCAAACCCTGCTCTGCATCTGGAAATGATGTCGAGGCTATAGTGCCAGACAAAGGAATGGACAGAACTCCAGGTAGCGGCAGCACAGATATCTGCCATCGTACCCTATTTAACTCTGCAAAGGAAGTAGCGATAGCACTGGTAGAGTAAGCTATAATCGGCCCTGTAGTTGACCTATTATGCTGCTCATAGCAGTAGGAAATGCAGTGAACCAACCAGTGCGAAAACGTCTGTTTGGTGACCGGGCGACCTACGGACTGCTGGGCAAAGGACACAAAAAGCTGAGCAGACTTCCTGTCCACCTTAGTTCTAGCTAGGTAACAACTGAGAGTCCTGTGTATGTCCAAGGAGTGAAGCAGGATCTCACCCCTATTGGAGTGCTCCAGGCAGTAGACCGGGAGCTGAACCGACTAATTCAAAGTAAGCTCCGAAACTACTTTCGGTAGGAACTTCGGATTGGTGCGGAGATCAACCCTGTCCTTGTGGAAAATGAAGCAGGGTTCTTTACACGAGTGCTTGAAGCTCTGAAATGCGCCTCACTGAAGTAATAGCAACCAAAAGTAGTGTTTTCCAGAAAAGGAAATGGAGCTCCGATTTCATAGCCGGCTCGAACGGGGGAAGAGAAAAGCTTCTCCAGGATGAACAGGAGATCCCAAGGAGGAACAGGGTCCCTGATGGGAGGTCTGATGTGGAGGATACTGTGCATAAAGGCTTTGGAAACCTCCATCTGAGCTACCGTCTTACCCGACACAGACAAATGGTAAGTGGAGATGGCGGCCAGGTGTACCTTGATGGAGGAATAGCTGAGGCCTTTCTCACAGAGAGAAAGCAAGTATTCTAGGTCGGTATTAACCAGACAGACCAATGGATCCACTTGCTTGGCTTGGCCCAAATGCAAAAGCGTTTCCACTTCATAGCGTAAGTGGCCCTGGTGGCAAGTTTCCGTGCTTCAACCAACACCTGAGCGACCTGATCATACACTCCGAAACGGACCTTAGCTAAGTCCTGAGGAGCCAAGCATGCAGGTAAAGAGAATGTAAGTTTGGGTGCAGTAGGGACCCCTTGTCCTGCGAGAGCAAGTGCGAGGAGAGGGGAAGAGGCATTGGCGATTCTGCTGCTAGACGCTATAGTAATGGAAACCAGATTTGACGATGCCATAGCCGAGCAATCAGGATAATCGTGGAAGGTCCTGACTGAGCCTTGAGGAGGACCTTCTGAAGGAGGGGAAAGGGAGGGAAGGCAAACAGGAACCTCCCGCTCCAACAGAGGGACAATGCGTCTTGCCAAAAAGCTCCAGGCTCTGGACCTAGCGAGCAAAAATTGGGCAGTTTTGTGTTGGATTGTGATGCGAAAAGGTCCACCTCTGGTGTCCGCTATAGACGAAAGATGCGATCTGCTACCTCTTGAAGCAATTCTCATTCGTGGGCTTGTGATCTTGTCCTGCTGAGCATGTCGGCTAGCATGTTTTGAATGAAAAAAATTACTCATCTTAGTAATGTTGTTTCTTCTAATGGAGTCTTACTATATTATGACTATTGCAGTTTGTCCCAGCCTTAGAACTGCTCCGGAGGTGAAAGAGTTAACTTCCATGCAGAGCATGGAGCTTAGAGCGTGAGCTCGGTTCAGAAGCTCTGTTAGGCTGGTTTCAAACCGAAACCGTCAGATCTTTACGAGCAAAAACTCACTAAGGTTCTGTGTGGAAGTTGTAACCTACACTAGCCAACTGGCCACTAATATATTAACACATTTTCCTGGTCCCAACACAAAGACTCAAGTCAGTGGACCAGAAAAATAAGATAAAATAACTAAATAAACACAACACCCAAACATGAAAGAGGGCATCAATAAATGCCAACAGAGGACTACCCACCCCATACCCAAAGCAGGAGTTCTGAGAGGGGCAGGCTGGGGGGGAGGTCATAATATAGCAAGACTCCATTAGAAGAAACAACATTACTAAGGTGAGTAATTTTTTCTTCAAACAACATGAAGTCTTGCTATATTATGACTATTGCAGACTACACAGCAGTACCTCCATGGAGGAGGGACAGAACCTACTTAGGGAATAGGCTCTGAAGCACGGCTGTGCCAAACCGAGCATCCCTCCTGGCCTGAATATCCAGGGAGTAATGCTTGGTGAAAGTGTGTACTGTCTTCCAAGTAGCTGCCTGACATATCTCCAAGATAGGGATGTCTCTAGCAGCAGCTAGAGATGCAGCTGTACCTCTGGTAGAGTGAGCCCTCCAGGCCTGAGGGGAACCTTACCCAGCTTTTGATAGCAAAATTGGATACAAGAACGCATCCACCTGGCAATGGATCTCTTAGTGGCAGGTCTCCTTTCCCAACCTCACCATAAGTGAGAAACAGTTGGAGGAGTCAAACCTGTGACCCTTGGTACGCTCTATGTAGTAACTTAGGGCCCTCTTAACATCTGCTGTGCAGCCTCCTCTCACCAGAGGAGGAATGGTCAGTGAAGAACACTGGAAGTGAAATAGATTGGTTAAGGTGGAAATCTGAAACCACCTTAGGCAAAACTTCCTGTTAGTCCTGAGGACTACTTTATCCCTGTGAAAGGAAATAAAGTCGGTTTCTACTGATAAAGCCTGTAACTCACTTATACGCCTGGCAGAAGTGATGGCTACCAGAAATACAGTTTTCCAAGTCAAATACTTAAGCTCTGCCGAAGACAGAGGCTCAAAGTGGGGTTGCATTAGCTGAGCAATGCATACATTAAGATCCCAAGCCGGGGCAGGGTCCCTGAATGGAGGATTGGTGTGAAGCAATCCTTTAAAAAACTTGGAAAATACAGGATGAGCAGAAAGAGAAGAGGGCTTCCCTGCTGAAATGAAGGCAGAGACAGCAGCCAAGTGCACTTTCAGGGTGGCTGGTCTCAGTCCCAAAGAATTAAGATGGACCATGTAGTCCAATACAGTGGGTAGATCAGCAGATTCTGGGGAAACATGCTTCCCAGAACACCATATGGAAAACCTTTTCCACTGGAGTTATAGGTAGCCTGGTGGAAGGCTTCCTAGCAGCCTTCAGGATTTCGAGAACACTTTGAGAAAGTTGCAAATCAGCAAACTCTAACTGCTCAAGAGCCAAGCCTTGAGGTTGAGGGATTTGAGATTTGGATACCAAACTCTCCCCTGAGCACAGGTTAACAGATTGTGGTTCCTGGGGAGACACAGGGGAAGATGTACTGCTAAGGACAGAAGGAATGGGAACCAGGGCTGCCTGGCCCAGTCTGGAGCAATCAGGATCATCTTGCAGGGCTGAGACCTGATTTTGACTAGTACTTTGAACAGGAGAGAGAAGAGGGGAAAGGCATAAAGAAACTTCCCTTCCCAATCGAGGAGAAAGGCATCCAGGGGAACTGAGCCCAACACTGGGGGCCTGCAACAAAACAGTGGAAGTTGATGATTGTCTGGGGCTGCGAAAAGATCTATCTGAGGAGTGCCCCATCTGGCAAACACTATCCCCAGTACTAGGGGATCCAGTGACCATTCGTGATGGCCCTGGAAATCCTGCTGAGAGCATCTGCCAGGACATTGTCCTTGCCTGGGAGGTGAACAGCTATGAGGAAGTGTTCAGGGAGTAAGCCAGAGACCACAACTTCATCGCCTTGGTGCACAAGGCCAAGACCAGTGCCCCTTGTTTGTTGATGTACCACATTGTAGTGGTGTTGTCTGTTCTGACCTGTACCACCTTGTTCTGAACAGATGCAGAAAAACCTGAAGTGCTAGAAAAACAGCTCTGAGTTCCAGCAGATTGATGTGGAGCAGAGACTCCTGAGGGACCATAATCCCTGGGTGGAGAGGTCGCCCATGTGAGCTCCCATCCCAAGAGGGATGCATCTGTAGTAAGGGTCAAGGAATGGGACAGAGGGATGAAGGCACCCCTGTTCAGATTGCTCTGATCCTGCCACCACTGAAGGGCCTGGATCAGAGTTCGAGTCACTGGGATTAACTTGGATAGAGGATCTCTTCTTTGAGACCAGAAAGCTCTCAAATGGAACTGGATGTCCCTCATCTGAAATCTTGCTCCTTGCACCACAGCTGTGGAGGCAGCCATGTGCCCTAGGAGCTGCAGGAATGCCTGCTGGTCAAGAGACCTGCAGAGTGAAGGAGGCGGCCAGGGCCACTAAGGTCCTTACCCTTTCCAAGGAAGGAAGGCTCTGGCCTGCTTTGTGTCCAGTTCTGCACCTATAAAGGTGAGTACCTGGACAGGTTCCAAAACTGACTTTGGAAGATTGAGAAGAAATCCCAGAGAGGTAAGCAGCTGCTGGGTAACTAGCAGGTGTGATTTGACCTGGTCTGGAGACTGACCCACAATGAGCCAGTCGTCCAGGTAGGAAAAATGGCAATCTTTTGCCTTCTTAGGTGAGCGACTGCTACTGCCAGACATTTTGTGAACACCCTTGGGGCAGAGGTGAGGCCGAAGGGCATTGCTCTGAACTGATAATGGCCTGAGGGCAGTTCGAATCTGAGGTACTTTCGATGGTAGCTTCTGATAAGAACATGGAAGTAGGCATCTTTGAGGTCCAGGGAGGCTAGCCAGTCCCCTGGCCTTAGGGAGGGTAAAATCATTCCCAGTGTCACCACTTTGAACTTTGGCTTTAAAAGGTGCTTGTTTAGATATCTAAGATCTAGGATAGGCCGCCACTCTCCTGTCTTTTTTGGGGTAAGGAAGTACCTGGAGTACAGAGCCTTGCCCTGGTGAAGGGGAGAAACCTTTTCTACAGCTCTGAGAGCCAAGAGGGTTGAGACTTCTGTTTCCACAGCAAGAGTCTCTAAAGGGTTTGTAGGTGGAAAAGATCTGGCTCTCATCTTTGGAAATTTCTTGAAGCTGAGAACCAGACCCTGGCTCACTACTTCCAGGACCCACCTGTCTGAAGTTAAAGACTGCCAGTCCTGGGCCAAGTGAGCCAACCTGCCCCACAGGTGTGAGAGCCGACCCTGGGCATCCCATCAGGGTGCCTGTTTGGCAGGGGCTTTAGGCTGAGGGGTGGGAGCAGGCCTGCTCGAACCCCGTCTGCCTCTCCCTCTCCCTCTGAAGAACCCCCTCTGTACATAGGCTGAAGAGGCGGAGGCCTGGGTCTGGTAAAAAGGCCTGTGAAAAGGCCTACCCCTACCCCTGGGGGGCTGCCTCTGAGGAGTGGCTTGCCGTTCCTTGGCTTGTGCACTTCTGTAAGTGGTTCTATATTCATCAATTTTCTTCATATAATTCTCTGTCTGCTCCCCAAACAGAGAATTTCCCACCACAGGAAAATCCATAGCCTTAGACTGGATATCCTGTGACAAAGAAGTACACCTGAGCCAGGCCAGTCTCCGAAAAGCCACAGATGTAGCCATGACTCTAGAGGATACATCGTTAGAATCCACTGCAGCATGGAATTGCACCTTAGATGCCTCAATACCATCAAGAGCCACCTGCTCCAGCTCCTTTGTGAGCTGGCCAGGGACCTGTTTGGCTAAGGCCATGACAGTATCCCATCTAGATTTCTGGTATCTTGCAACATAAGCCATATAGTTAGCTTGTCTGAGTCCCAAGGATGCTGCCATGTATTGTTTTTTGGCCATGGCATCAATCTTCCTGGAATCCTTGTCAGGAGGATGTGAAGCCAGTGGAATATTAGCTTTATCACAGGCTGCAGCCTGAACTACCCCAACATGACTGCATTGCTGTGAAAGAAAATCTGTATCAGGACCTGACAAAGTGTACTTCCTGTCCATCTTTTTATCCACAGGAGGCACAGAATTAGGAGCTTTTAAAATTTGTATTGTTTGTTTTCTAAAAGATTTATGTAAAGGGATGGACAACCTCCTGGACTCTGGGATATCCATCATCTCCACACAGTCAGGCTCCTCTTGCTCATCCAAAGCCTCCTCTAAGGGAAGCTGGAGGGTCTCAGCAACTTTTTTATAAAACAAAAAATGAGAAGGGGACTCAGAAAGCCTGGGAGACTCACCTGAAGGTCTGTCTGGGAGATGTCAGTTCAATGGGCACATCCAGACTTTCAAAGTCACATTCACACTGATCATAATCCTCATCCCCCTCCTCTGGTTCATAGAACTCTTCTATATCATAATCCTGAACCACTGGAACCAACCGAACCGACCTTTTGCCAGACAGTGGCGGTTCGGAGGGAACTGGGACAGGGACTGGACAATCTGTATTGCCCTGGCTATCTCTGCAGCAGTTGGAGAAGGAATTTTGACCCAAACCTGCTGATTTTTAAATTTCTTTGCTGGAACTGGCTCCTCAGAGCCAGCTTTTCGTTTGCCAGAGGAAGTCTCACCCTGGTCAGAGGGCACTCCCTCCGGTTCGGTTGGCACCGAACCGGGCTGGCCATCCAAGTCAGCGGACTTTTTGGCCTCTCGTTCCCTGAGCCTGCCCACTCTCTTGTCCAGGGGTGGCTGCAGGGAAATTTTTACAAATCTGGCAGTCTGAATTGAGGTGGTCAAACCCCAGACAATAGACACATGTAGTGTGTGGGTCAGCCTTGGCAAAGGCTTCCCCACGACACTACAGTGTTGAAACCCAGTGGGCCCGGTTTTTCTTTGGGTTTCTCAGACATGATGCCAGCCTAACCAACAAACTTGCCCTTTTAATGGCAGTGCCAGGCAAGACACCCTTATCAGTTCCAAACCGTGTCACGGGTCGTGGAAAAAACCGTAATGAAATCCTGTTTTTTAGAACCGATAAGAACCGGGAACCGCACTCTAAGAAGCCTTAAAAGGCTTTAAACTTATGTTTTAATACAATTCGATTGGTTCAACCGAACCGATAATACTTTACAAGTTCCACACAGAAAAAACCCTATCTATTACTTACGATTACCATAGACAGAGCCTGAACCGATCGGTTTTGCGGTTAAAATAATTAAATCGCGGTTAAATTAAACTGAGAAATAGCGCTTTAAACTGAAGAAATGAACCGAGCAACAGGAGGAATCTCCGGAGCGACTGTTCAGTGAGGCGGAGTAAAGAATCTGACGGTTTCGGTTTGAAACCAGCCTAACAGAGCTTCTGAACCGAGCTCGCGCTCTAAGCTCCATGCTCTGCATGGAAGTTAACTCTTTCACCTCCGGAGCAGTTCTAAGGCTGGGACAAACTGCAATAGTCATAATATAGCAAGACTTCATGTTGTTTGAACCTGGGAACATGAACTTCTGTCAAAAACAGATGATGTTCCATGGCCCAGTCCCAAACATGCATGGCTTCCCTGCAAAGGGGATATGAATGTGTGCCGACTTGTTTGTTGATGTAGAACATCACCGAAGTGTTGTCTGTCTGCACCAAAATATGGCCCGGCGCCAAGACTGAGGCCAAGGCTTGAAGTGCATAAAGCACAGCTCTCATTTCCAGGACACTGATGTGCAGATTTGATTTGAGGGAGACCAGGAACCCTGGGTACAATGGTTCCCCAAGTGTGTGTCCCATCCCTGTGACGAGGCACCCGTGGTCAGAGACTGGAACGGCACCTCGGATTTGAAGGGTATGCCCCCCAGTAGATTTTTGGACGACATCCACCAGCGAAGTTCTCGGCGGACTGGCTCCAATATTCTGATCAAGGCGTCCAGGCTGTCTGAAGTTTGATCCCACTGGCCCCTCAGGGAACACTGAATGGTCCTCATGTGCAGATGCACCAGAGGGACTGAGACAATGGCAGGGGCCATGTGTCCCAACAGCCAAAGGAGGAGGAGCCGAGCTGGCACCTTTGAGGCTGACGAGATCTGGGATGCGATGATCCGAATGCAATCTGCTCTGTCGACGGGAAGAAAAACCTTCCGGAGAGTGGTGTCCAGAAGAGCTCCGATGAACTGGAGAATCTGAGTAGGAGACAGATGGGACTTGTCCCTGTTTATGGTGATTCTGAGATTCTGGAAAAGTGAGATGGAATCCCTGATAGTTTCCGACAGGCGAAACCTGGAGGGGGCCAGGAGGAGCTAGTCGTCCAGGTAAGGAAACACAAAGTGGCCTTGTCTTCAAAGTGCCGCGGCCATGACCGCCAGGCATTTGGTGAAGACCCTGGGGGCCGAGGAAAGACAGAAGGGGAGGACTCGGAACTGATAGTCTTCGTCTTCGAACCAGAACCTTAGGAATCTTTGATGGTTTCTGGTGATGGGAATATGCAAGTAAGCGTCCTGCATGTCCAGAACGCCAGCCAATCTCCTGCTGCTATGACAGGAAGGAGAGTAGGAAGAGAAACCATCCTGAATCTCTTGTATAAGACATACCGATTTAGATCGCTGAGGCCTAGGATGGGCCGGAGATCTCCTGACTTCTTCGGTACTCGGAAGAAGTGGGAAAACAACCCTTTTCCTGACTCTGCTGGTGGAATCAGCTTGATGGCCCTTTTTGTCCAGAAGGGAGGAGATCTCCCGCCGGATCAGAGCTCTGTGCTTCCTTGGGTATCGGGATGGTGGTCTGCCCGGAGGAATGGATTCAAACTCTATGGAGTGCCTGAACTCCACAAGCTCCAGTACCCATTGGTCAGAGGTCACCTGGCCCCACGCGTCTGCGCACAGTGAAAAGCGGCCTCCAACCGGCTCCCCTGGTTGGGGTATCAGAGGAGAAGGGTCGCCTGAATAGTCAGGCGTTGGGTGGGAGAGGGAGGGCAGTTGCAGCTGCTCTGGGTAGTTTAGAGGCGGAGGCTGAATTGCCTCTGGCTCCACCTCTGCGATCAAAGCCCCCTCGCTGCGCCTGTTGTTGAAAGTGAGGTTGCTGCGACTGATGTCCCCCACGGCCACGAAAACGAGGCCGTCGTGCGCAGCCCTGTTTCGGGCGGTACATGGACTGCACGGAATGGCCAGCCTTTCAGTCCTGCAGCCTGGTGATGATGCGCTCCGTGTCCTCACCAAAGAGCATGGAGCCTTTGAAGGGAGCACCCAGAAGGTTGGTTTGGACGTCTGGATCTAACCCGGAGACCCGAAGCCACGCATGGCGTCGGAGGCAAATGCCAGTGGCGGCCACCCTGGAGGAGGTGTCCGCAGAGTCGTAGGCCAAACACAGAACGTGAGTGCCCACGTCTGAGACAGTCTGCAGCAACTTGGCAAGCTCTGTCCACTGGGGACAATGGGGTAGGCCTTCCACAATGTCCAACCCCTGTTCCCAGAGGGCGTTCTGGAATTGGACCATATGCATCAGGAAGTTGAGACTCCTGATGCTGCAGGTGGCAGCAGAGTACACCTTACGGCCCATAGAATCCATCTGCTTCGATTCCCTATCAGGCGGCTGGGTGCTCAGATGTTTGGGCCTCTGTGAATGATTGTGAGCCGCCGAAATCACCACCGAGTCCGCAGCGGATGGTTTGGCTAAAAAGGGGTGGTCCGCAAGCACCCGGTAGAGCCGGTGAGCTTTCTTTGGCACAGTGGAGGAGAAGTGAGGATGCTTCCAGGTCGCAAGGGTGACATCCTGAAAGGTGTCGACCATGGGAGGGATGACCACTGGCTTTGGGTCTTTTTGGCGGAGGTATTTAGCCAGCCGCAGTCGCTCAGAGTCCAGGGCCTCAGTGTCCCAACCCATGTTGGCCTGGATGTGCCTCATCACCTCCATGAAGCTGGGGTCATCTGGAGGGGATTTAAGGAGGCCCTCCGTGTCCCCTAGGTCTGGCTCCGATTAGACAGAGGAGGAAGAGTCCGAGTCCACATAGGAGACCGTACAAGAAGAAGTGACAGGCTACGCCTCTTCCCTTTGTGCCTCTTGTCTGGAGGAGGAGTAGAGGGAGAGCGAGAGGAACTGCTAGCCCTGTCCCTCTTGGACTTTTTCTTGTGCTTCTTTGGAGGAGGCACCTCCCCCCCCATCCGGTTCGACAGGGTCTGGAACCGTCTCCGGAGTGGGTGGAGGCGCACCCGCTGGTAGGTCTTTTTTAACAGTCTCCCATCATTGGGTAAAAAGCTCCTTAACCTGAGAGAGGTGTAGTTTTGGTGAATCAGGTGTAGGCTGAGAAGCGCCTGAGCCTGTACTGGCGCTGGCCCTGCCGTCCAGGAGGGCTAGCGTCGGGTCCGAACCCTTGCCGACTGGCGTCAGCCTAAGGGGAGACGTCGGGGCGGTGACAGCACCACCGTCGTTGGGTTCCGGTGTCAGGCGGACTGGTGACCGTGGAGAAGGGGTGTCCGAACTGACGTCGGGGACAGAACCGGCATTGGGTGGGCTGGCGTCGATTTAACAATGACCGGTGGCGGGATAACCTTCACCGGGACTGGGGCCGAGGGAGTTGCAGGCGGACGAGGGTCTGGCGTCCACTTGTCCTTGGAACCCGATGGACTTGTGGCTCGAGGTTTTCTCGGCCGAAAGCTGGTCAGTAGCCGGAGGCTGGCGTCGGTCCAAGGCCTTGTTTTTAGGCGGCCGAAGACCGAGGCCTTGCTCAACTCCCGGGAGTCGGCTTTTGAGGAGGAAGCCGAGTGGGAGGAGCCCATACCTGAGCCCTTGGATTTCTCAGAGGACTGAAAGACCTTTAAAGGCTGGAAAGAAGTGAGAGTGGAACCCACAGACGAAGGCTTTACGGTCGTGAGGCGGGAATCATGGCCCGAGGACAGGGACTTCGATCCCGAAGACCGATGTTTCGAGTGGGATCTCCCTCTGTCCTGCTCCCGATGCGTGTGGTGCTTGTGGGCGGGTTGAGGGTCGGATTCCCCTGAGGAAGAGGCCCATTCCATGGCTGCGAGTTTTGCTTCTACGAGAAAAGCCGTGAGGGATTTCTGGTGCCGGATTCGTGTCCGCGAATTGAAGGCCTGGCAATGAGGACAGGCGTTGGGGTGATGGTCAGGCTCCAGGCAGTAGAGACACGCATAATGTCCGTCTTTTGCAGGAATCTGTCACCCACAAGCGCATTCATTTAAATGCGAGGACATAGATGTCGAAAATTGAATTTCTGAGGAAAAACTAACACGGTGGAGAAGAGCAATCGGTACTAGACAAAACGCTGAACTAACCTTGACCGTGCGGCGGGAAAGAACTGGAGCACGTGGGGAACTTCTCCCTTATATAGGGCGACGTCGGGGGTGGAGCCAGTGTCAGCGGGGGGCGTTCCCACGTTGGTACTACTAGAGAAAAAATTGCTGGAACCGCTGCCAGGTGGCGCCAGTCCTCAATGTGTAACCTGCTGCAAGAGCTTCTCCTCGAAGTAAAATCTATGGTTGTGAGTAACCTATATTTCTAGAAGTGTGGAGTCAGGTCACTTTACACACATAGGCAGACTCCTAGCAGTCCTCCAGGAGGAGATGGCAAGGTGCGCTCCCCTATTGACGAACAGAGACTGGAAGACCGAGGACACACAAAGCAGCATTCAGATGACTCATTATTCGATGCTGTAATGGGAGATGAAGGTGTGCGCTTTTGCCCAGGTTACAGCACTCCACATTTCCTCAAAGGGAATATTCCTGGAAGCAGCCACCAAGGCAGCAGTATGTCTGGTGGAATGAGCCTTAAGCCCTTTGAATGAATGACTCCCTACCAGCCATCCCTCCCGTAGAGGGTGATGCAGGATATGATCTACCTGTCAATCATCCGATTAGCTGCCAGTCTGTCAGGGGTGGCTTCAGTGTAGGTCACAAACAGCTGTTGAGCCTCTCCATGCAAGTCCAATGTGTGCAGCCCATGATCGACGTCCTAAGTCAGATAGCTGAAATACACTAGAGGGCTTATCACCTGGTTAAGGTGAAACTCTGAAATGACCTTGGGGAGAAATTTAATGTTGGAGCAAATGACCACCTTGTCCTTATAGACGGCCAAATAAAGAGACTCCACTGAGAGTGCTCTGGTCCTTCTGGCTGACAGTATGGCCACCAAGAAGGGAGTCTTCCATGACAAGTGTGAAATCTCACACTTGTGCAGTGGCTTGAATGGCTTGCCCATGTACATTGCCAACACCAACAGCAGGTCCCACTGAGGCACTGGTTTGCAAATCAAAGGTGAACGGCGATCTAAGCCTTTGAACAAGTACCATATCACTTTCTCCTGTGCCACAGTCAGCATGCCGGCCTGCGCCCACTATGCAGAGATGGCTGCCACGTGCACCTTCAAGGTTGTGGCTAGTAGACCTGATTCTTCAGGATCCAGAGATAGTAAAAAACGGTCATGACTGGGAAAGCAAGTGGACCAAGCTCCTTTCCTTGGCACTACAGTGAAAATCTCCTCCACTTAAAAGCAAAGCATCTGCGAGTCAGTGCCTTTCAGGACACCTCCACATATAGAGAAAGTCTTCTGAGAAGACCAAAGCCTGTAACTCTAGCCACTCAGGAACCAGGCTGAGAAGTGCATGGACTGAAGGTCGAAGTGCAGGACCATCCCTTATTGTCTGGTCAGCTGGTCGTGCGGAGAGGCAACCTTCACTGTGGCCTGCGGCTGAGGAGATCCGAATACCAGAACTGCCTGGGCTGGTCTTGTGCCATCTAGAGTCATCCGTGCTTTATTCTTCTGGGCCTTGATCATAACCTTGTGAACCAAGGAGAAGGGAGGTAAGACAAACCTAAGGCATGGGGCCCAGGGCTTGCAGAAGTCTTCCCATTTCAGTGTCCTGGACTGAGGGGACAGGCACAGAACAGTCTCAGTTTTCTGTTCTCCCACTAGGCAAACGTACACAGAGACAATGACCGCAGAAAAAGACTGATGGTCCATCCAGTCTGCCCATATTACCCTATCATACCCCAGGACCTACTGGTTCTTTGGGGTCTTCGCATACATTATTCCTCTTTTTTTGTTCTCCATGTTTCTGCCTTCTTCACGCTGAGTGGCTACTATCCCCTTGACTCTATACCAGTCATGTTTGAAGCTGTTCATGGTTTTGGCACCCACTACCTCTGCCAGAAGAGCATTACATGGCTCAACCACTCTTTCTATAAAATAATGCATAGAAACAGAATCTGACGGCAGATAAGGACCACTTGGCACATCCAGTCTGCCCATTCCTCCCTATCTACACTATTAACGCAGATCGTACCTGATCTACAGCTCTTTCTCCCTCTCCCTTTCCACTATGACTCCCTAGTGCTTATCCTATGAATTCTTGAACCCCACCACTGTTATTGCTTCCACCGACCCCACTAGAAGGCTGTTCCTGGAATCCACCACTCATTCTATGAAAAAAGTACTTCCTCACATCTCTCTCTTAAATCTACCTCCTTAAGCTTCATAGCATGTCCCGTTGTTGCTGAGCACCCTGTCTTCTGAAAAATACTTTCCTCCTGCACTTTATTAACCCCTGTAAGGTTTCTATCATATCCCCCCCTCCTCTTTTCCGGTGCATACATATTGAGGTCCTTCAGTTTCTCCTCGTAGGGCTTTTGAGGCATACCCTGCATCATTTTAGTTACCCTAGTCTGGACCGCTTCCACTCTGTTTATTTCCTTCCAGAGATGTGGTCTCCAAAAGCAGAAACAGTACTCTAGGTGGGTCTTACCAGCGATCTATACAGAGGCAACATCAACTCCCTCTTTCTGCTGGTGATATTCCTCAATATGCACTTCAGCATCCACCTAGCCCTCCCGACTGCCTTGTCACACTGACTGGCCACCTCTAGGTAATTTGATACGACTACCCCCAGGTCTCTTTCCTGCTTGGTGGTCGTCAATACCACTCCACTCATTTTGTACTCTGTCCTTGAGTTTCTGTGTCTTAAGTGCATTATTTTGCAATTTGAAACCCAGCTGCCATACCCTTGACCACTCCATTGGTTTTCTCAGGTCTCTGCTCATCCTTTCCAGCCCCTCCCCTTGGAGTGTCCATCCAATTACAGATTTTGGTGTCATCCGAAAAGAGGCAGACTTTCCCTTCCAGCTCCTCTGCAATGTCACTTATAAAGACATTAAAGAGGACTGGTCCTTGAAACACTCCACTGGTCACCCTCACTTCCTCAGAGTGAACTCCGTTTACCACCACCCTATATCATCTATCCCCTAACCAATTTATTAGCCAGTTTACCACATTTGGACCCACTCCTAAGCTACCCAGCATTCTTAGTAGTCTCCTATGTGGAACGGTGCTGAAAGCCTTATTGACATCTAGGTAGGCCACATCCACCGCTCCAGCATGCTCTAAATCCTTTGTTATCTGGTCAAAGAAATCTATCAGATTTATTTCACATGATCTCCCCTCTGTAAAGCCATGCTACTGGATTCAAGATACTCCACAATCCCTTCCTTCAGCAGTGATTCCATTAACTTTCCCACCACTGATGTCAGGGTGACTGGTCTATAATTGCCAGCCTCCTCCCTGCTAGCACTTCTGTGAAGTGGGACTACATCCACTTTCCTCCAGTCCTCCAGAACCACTCCTGTTTGCAGTGAGCTGTTAAACAGAACTGCCAGAGGTGCAGCCAGTACTTCTCTGAGCTCCCTCAATACCCCTGGATGCACCCCCATCTGGTCTCACTACTTTGTCTACTTTCAGATAGCGAGTCCCTTCAGGACTCTCACCTCCAACAATGACTAGTGCCCACCGCCTTCCAAAGCTTCTGTTAATTTTTTGTGGCCCCTCTCCTCCTTCTTCTGTGAACACTAAACAAAGACATTTGCTCAGGATGCCTGCCTTTTCCTGGTGCCCCATTGCACAGTCCCTCACTTCTCTTTTTAACCTTACAATCACACATCTGGTCTTCCTTGTTTCACTTACATACCTAAAAAAAGTCTTGTCCTCTTTCATTACCACCTGTGCTATTTTCTCTTCAGTATGCACCCTTGCACTTCTTACTGCTTTCCTCTGTTTCCCCTGACACACCTCCCTACCCTCCTCCTCCTTCTGTGTCTCCTTATACCTTCTGAATGCTACCTTTTTATCATTTACCTTTTCAGCATAACTCTTTCGTGAACCCTAGTTTTTTCTCTCCTCTTTCTCTTGCTCACTTGTTTGACTCAGCGGTTTGTAGACTTTACTATGCTCTCTTTTAGCTTCGCCCACTGTTCCTCCACCCCACCCAGGCCATCTCCCCTCCCCCCCACCAGGTCATCCCTGAGGCATTCACCCATCTTTATAAAATCTGCCCTCCTGAAGTCCAGGACCCTTGCTCATGTGTGGTTTGATTCTGCAGCCGTCCTTATACTGAACCACCTTGTACGGTGATCAGTGGTCCCCAGGTGGCCTCCCATCTTGAAGTCTGCAACACTATCCCTGTTAATGAGTACCAGGTCCAGTACTTTCCCATCACGAGTGGGTTCACTGACTAGTTGCCTGAGGAAAGTACAGTTACGTAAGAATTTACCGTAACAGTAGATCTTCGAGAGAGGCTCTTGCAGTAGGTAATTACATATAGGACTGATGCCGGTAGGCGTCAGGACCCCACAGAAAATTTTTCAGCTAGCAATCTCAGGTGGGGGACTGCCCCCACATCAGGTGACCGACGTCATATGGTGTCAGTATAAAGGGGCCGTCCCCCGCACCCGCCTTCCAGTTCTTTCCCGCCAAAGGCCCCAAAGGGCAAAACGAGAGAGAAGTGGATATTTCCCAACCTGGAAAAGGAGCTAAAAAAGCTTAGGGGGATGGAGGGCGGGAAGGTATTACCTACTGCAGGAGCCTCTCTCGAAGCTTTAGTGCTCTTGCAGTAGGTAATTACATATAGGACTGAGTCCCAAGCAGTCTGGAACAAGAAGAAGCAAATGGGAGGAGGAAAGCTACTCAAAGTAGATCCTCTAGCTGTGAAGGCCTTAGGAAAGGAGGCCTTGCAGAACAGCAAGCCCGAAGCCTACTCTACGGCAAGAAGCAATATCCAAACTGTAATGTTTTGTAAAGGTATGGACGGAAGTCCAAGTGGTGGCAGCACAGATGTCCGCCCCCGGCACATTCTTGAAACAAGCTGCTGAGGCAGCGACTCCTCTGGTGGAGTGGCCTCTCCTTGACCCGGAAGGGTCTTGTACTTGTCATAAAAGAAAGAGATGCAATGAGCCAACCATTTGAACAGGCATTGCTTAGAAACAGCATTCCCTTCTCTTTTGTGGAAGAGACAAACAGTTGATCAGTCTTTCTGAGATCTTTTATTCTGTTAGTGTAGCATCTCAGAATTCGGTGAACGTCCAGAGTGTGTAAGAGATACTCCCCTTGACTGGAGTGTTGCGTAAAGAAAGCAGGTAACTCTTTGGATTGGTTCAATGTAGATTCCGCTACCAGCTTGGGGAGAAACTTAGGGTTGGTGCGCAGAGCCACACGTTTCTTGTGAAAAATCAAATACGGGATTTAACACATCAGGGCCTGGAGCTCGGAAATCCTCTGAGCAGAAGTAATGGCCACTAGGAAGAGAGTCTTCCATGAGAGGAACTTCATGCCTGCTGAGGCTGCCGGTTCGAAAGGAGGCAGAGTAAGCTTCTCGAGGATGAAATTAAAATCCCAAGGAGAGGCAGAAACCCAGATAAAGGGTCTCAAGTGGAGAACCCCTCTAAGGAAAGTCTTAGAGACCTCCAGCTGAGCAAACATCCTGTCTGCAAAAGGGACATGGTAGGCCGAAATGGCCGCCATGTGTATCTTCAAGGACGAGTGACTGAGACCCAGATCAAAGAGGTGGCACATGTAATCCAGCAGCCACCCAACAGAGCACGAGAAAGGCTCAAAATCTTTTGAAGTGGCCCAGATTGAGAACCATCTCCATTTCATGGCATAGGTAGACCTAGTGGAGGGTTTTCTAGTCTCCAGCAGAATCTCAGCCACTCGGGGAGAAAACCCAAATCGGGCATGAGCTACGCCTGCAGGAGCCATGCGTGCAGTTGAAGGGACTTGAGACCTGGATGAACCAGGGTCCCCTGATCCAGGGTCAGTAAAAGTCATGACAGAGGAAGAGGAAGTTCCTCTGAGTATTGTTGCAGAAGAGAGAACCAAACTTGCCTGGGCCAGAAAGGAGTGATCAGTATCATTCGAGCTCCTTCTGAACCGAGTTTCTGTAAGACTCTTGGAATCAAAGGGATTGGGGGGAAAGCATAGACAAATCTGTCCTTCCAATCTAGAGACAGAGCGTCTCTCCAAAAATTGCAGCGCTCTGGAGCGAGTGAGCAAGCAGCAGTCGGGAAGCTTTGTGTTTAGAGGTGAGGTGAACAGGTCCACCTGTGGTGTTCCCCAACGTATGAAGATATTGTCTAAGACCCCCTTATCCAGTTCCCACTCATGAGCTTGAGCAGATGAGCAACTGCGTTTGCTGCCAAGGTGTTCTCAACCCCCAGGACGTGAACTGCCGTGAGGTAGAGGTTGTGCTGAACTGCCCAATCCCAAACTTGCATTGCTTCCCTGCAAAGAGGGTAAAAACGAGTCCCTCCCTGTTTGTTGATCTACCATACCACACACATATTGTCCATCTGTACGGCTAAGTGGCCGGGAAGGAGGTGCAGATGCAGAGCTTGAAGAGCATAAAGCACTGCCCAAAGTTCGAGCACACTGATGTGAAGCGTTTTCTCGAGCTTGGACCGGGAGCCCTGGGTCCTGTGAGGTCTGAGATGGGCTCCCCAACCTTCGCCCGAGTCGTCTGTGGTCAGAGTCTGGGAGGGGGGGAGAAAGACAGAAGGGAACTTTGTGACAAAGGTTGTCTTGAACCATCTACCACTGCAAGTCCCGAACCATGGGAGAGGAGACTAGGACAAGCTAGTCCAGGTCGTCCGCCAACTGATCCCACTGAGACCAAAATGTCCATTGAGAGATCCTCATGTGGAGCCGAGCGTGAAGGACTGTTGGTATTGCAGCCACCATAAGCCCGAGGAGGCGAAGGACCGACCTGGCACTGACCCGCCTGCGGCCGGACAACAGGCTGACCTGAGCCTGGAGTGTGGCCGCCCTGTCCGGTGGCAGGAAGGCCCTGCCAGAGGTCGTGTCCTGGAACGCCCCAATAAACTGGAGCCTCTGGGACGGGATCAAGTGGGACTTGGGAGTGGTTGATGGTGATGCCCAGGGAGAAAAACACCCCCGGGTAAGGGAAAGGAAGCACAGGAGATCCTCCTGATGGGGCCGCCAGGAGCCAATTGTCCAGGTACAGGAAAACCTGCACCCCCTTGGTATGCATATAGGCCGCTACCACCGAAAGGCATTTGGTGAACACCTGGGGTGCCGAGGAAAGTCCAAATGGGAGGGCCTTGAACTGGTAGTGGTCCCCCTGGAAAGCAAAACGGAGGTATCTGCGGTGAGAAGGGCGGAGAGGGATGTGCAGGTAAGCATCCTACATATCCAGAGTGCACAGCCACTATCCCGGTCGAAGGAGGGGCAGGAGGCCCTGTAGGGAGAGCATCCTGAACCTCTTGTACTCCATGAACAAGTTCAGGGAACTGAGTTCGAGAATCGGCCTCACATCTCCTGTCATCTTCAGGACCAGGAAGAAGTGGGAATAGTAACCCATTCCCTGAAGAGGAGGGGGGACGGGCTCTATCGCCTCCTTCAGCAAAAGTGCTGAAATCTATTCCTGGAACAGAAGAAGTTGTTCCCGAGAGTACGACGGCCTTGGGGGAGGGTGACGAGGTGGTTTCTGGAGAAGCTCTATTGAGTGTCCTTCTGAGATCAGCTGGAGCACCCAGGAATCTGAAGTTATCCTCTCCCAACCCGGGAGGTGGAGGAAAACCTCTCTCCTATCGGTTCCTCTGGAAGGCCCAGATGCTATGGGAGAGGAAAGGAGTCAGGTGGTGTGGGGCAGCACCGCAGCTGAAGCACCCACTGCTTTTTTGGGTGGAGGGGGCCTGGCAGCCGGAGGGGCCCGGCGTTTAACGGCCCACTTTCCCTGGGGTTTCACCTTTGCTGATTCCGCCTGCGAAAGGAACGGCGCTGCGTTTGATGGGGATGGTACATGGAGTCCACAGACTTCAGTGCAGTCCCCTTCTCGTGCAGATCGGTGATAATGTCCTTGACATCACCACCGACCAGCACCGAACCCCGAAAGGGCGCTTCCTGAACAGTGGACTGCACTTCCGGGACCAACCTTGATACACGGAGCCAGGCATGACGCCGTAAGCCTACGGCGAAAGCGGAGCTCATACCAGCAGTGTCCTCTGCATCGTAAGTAGCATGAAGCATGTGCCGACTGGCTGAACGTGCAGAGCAGACGAGGTCAGCCACTTCTTGTTTGACTTGAGAGTCCGGAAGGGAGTCCAATTTGGATTCCACCTCACAAAGAATTACCTTCTGGTAATCCCCCATGTGACTGACATAATTTAGGGCCCTAATACCCAGAGTGGAAGAGGCATAAATATTCTTCCCGTACTGGTCCAGAAGACGGGATTCTTTGTCAGGTGGAGACGAGTTCAGATGTTTCGGGTTAGCTGTTCAGCCATGAGCAGCGCTAATCATGAATGAATCAGCTCGAGGGTGAGAATCTAAAAAGTCAGCACCCTCGGGAGCCTGATATAGCCTGTTCAACTTCCGAGGAAGTGGAGCTAAAGCCGACGGTTGCTTCCAAATAGTGGAAACAAGATCGGCGTGAGGCTCAATCCAGGGTGGCACCAAGGTGGGAGCTGTCACAGGCAGATCCAGATGCTCAGTGAGCTTCTTACGCTGGGGATCCGGCTCCAAGGAATGCCACTTATGAACATCCTGGATTTTGCGTAGCAACTCTGTAAAAGAAGGATCCTCCGGAGGGGACTTTGGAGGAGTCCTTGGCCTGGGCTTAGACGGAGAGCATGGCTCGTCATCCAACTCGGAACAACCGTCGGAGTCATCCAAGGAGGAAGAAGATGATGAGGAAGACTCCCTCTTCTGGCATGGGGGAGGAACGGACCTCTTGGGAAGCCCTCAGGGAAGCATGTCCTGCCCTGGAACCAGAGGGCTTGGCCCTGGTGTCCGGAGGTGGGAAGGGAGTCTGTCGTCGCGGAAGTACAGGAACTGGAACTGGCACCGTCGTCGGGAGATGACTCTCCACCTCTCTGGTGAGCTGAGCCTTGGCCTCAGCCCACCAGTAGACCAGAGTCTCCTTCAAATCCACCGGCGGCTGAGGGGGCAGTGGAGAAGGAGGGGGATACAGGTATGAATTATACCCGTAAGGCGTGTATCCATAACCCGACGGCGGGAAGCCCGGCATTGGGTACTGAGGCCCTGGGTACTGCGGCGTCGGATAGGCCAGCGTCAGGTACTGGGGCATCGGATACTGCAGAGCTGGGTAAGACGGCATCAGATACGACGGGGTCGGATACCCGGGAACCGAGGGGTCTGCCGGAGCAGATGGACTGGCCGGAGGGCCCACAGGCAGGTCTGTAGTACCCTGGTGGGTGGAGGGCCTGGCGTTGGAGCGGCATCCGGAAGCGGGATGTCGCCTGGGGTCGGCAAGACCGGCGTTGGGGCCGGAGAGCCAGTGTAGGGGAACCGACCTCAGGTCGGTCCGCCCAGCGGGCAGACGGTCTGATGGGGGCGCATCAGGAGCCACGGCATCATCCGGGGATGGAGGGGAAAAATCCCCAGGGTCAGGCTGAGGAGACCCAGGGTCCCCGGGGGGCAGCGAAGGCGGCAGGGGCCAAGAAACGCAGGCGTTGGAAGATCCAGAGTCAGCCTCAGCCGCCTGCGGCGGACGCCGGGCAAGTCGACGCGCTGACTTATCAGCGGGGTCCGGGCAGATGCCGGAGGGGCTGACATCCAACTTAGCGGACCCGTCACCTGAGGCAGGTCCTGAAGGAGAAGCGGCCTGGTTGGGCGGAAGAGGGGCCGTGCGCCGCCACAAGGGGTCGGGCAACTTATCAACCTTTTCCGTGCGGGCATCGGAGGAGCCGATGTCCGGCTTACCGGAGCCGCTCGAACCAATAGGCCGCAAGGTGGTGGCTTTATAAGGAGCAGAGGCCTCCAATAGCCCAGAGGCACCTGAAGGACCTGAGCATGAGCCTGACGGGCGGGCCAACACCATCTTGGAAACCTCCAAGGCAGCCGTTGCGGATCGGTCCCCCGGGGGGGACGTTACCTGGAGCACTGCGACTCCCAAGGAAGACGCGGTGGATGAGGAGCCCTTGTCCCGGTGCTTCTCCTTGTCTTTTTTCTTGTGATGGCCTTTGGGGGAAGTGGACGCCTGCCGAGCTTTTTTATCTCCTTTTCCATAGAGGACATTTTCTTCTTTAAAATATGGGCCTCCAGAGACTGCTACCACCGTCTGCGGGTGGCCGCATTGAATTTAAGGCAGTGCTGGCACTTCTCCATCTGATGATCTGGGCCTAGGCAGAAGAGGCACTGGGAATGGCCGTCCTTGTGTGGGAGTTGGGCGCCGCACGAGTTGCACTTGTTCTTGTACTCGGAGGGTGTAGGGGACGACATACACCGACGAATACCTGACAAAAATTTGAAAAATCGAAAATAACTCGGTAAAAACTACCGACGACTGAGGCTAATGAGCGTTGAACTTTTCCACGAGGCACTGACATGAGCTAATGACGGGAAAGAACAGGAAGGCGGGCGTGGGGGACCGCCCCTTTATACTGACGCTGAATGACGTTGGTCACCTGACATGGGGGCAGTCCCCCGCCAGGGAATGCTAGCTAAAAATGTTCTGGGTCCGACGCCGTCAAGGCCAGTCCTATATATATCACCTCCTGCAAGAGCCTCTCAAGTAAGATCACCTCCTGCAGAGAGAGTCCAGGATATCCCTTTTCTAGCTGAAGCTGCTCCTGGGAGGTTCCAACCTACATCTAGCAGGTTGAAGTCCCCCACCAGCAACACTATTCCCTTTTTTGCCATCTTGCCAGTGGCTTCCACTAGTACCTTATCTATTTTCTCCCCCTTGCTGGAGGCCTGTAGATCACTCCAGTGCGAATGCTGGCTCCATTCCCCATCTCCAAGGTGACCCACAGTACCTCTGCCTCCCTCTATATTCCATGTATCTCCCTGGCTTTTATGCTTTCCCTCACATAAAGCACTATACCGCCTCTACTCCTTCCCACCCGGTCCTTCCTGAACAGGGTATAGCCTGGTATGGATATGTCGCAGTCATGGTTTCCAGTGCACCATGACTCGGTAATGGCCACAATATCCAGGCTGGCCTCTGCCATGATGGCCTCTAGGTCAAGAATCTCATTTCCTAGACTTCTAGCATCTGCACACATGGCCTACCAGATTATGTTTCCACTCTGTTTGTTGTCGCTCCTTTTTGCCCTCCTTCCTTCCCACCCTCTTTTTAACACTCCCGTTCCTTCCCCTTTTATCTCCACTACACAGCTTCCTTTATTAATTTGCACCCTGGGGGATTTCTCTCTCCACGGATTCTCCTTATTCTCTACTTCAGCCTGTGGGGAGGGGGGGGGCAATTTCTGCCTCCCTGATTCCTTCTGCCACCCGCCCCATTGCTAGTTGAAATGTTCAACAAAGTAACATTTAAACCATCTACTAAGGATTGCAGTTCCCGGATGGATGCAGGCCATCACCCCTGTACAGGGCCTTATCTTCCCAGGTGGGTCCCCAATCCCCAATGTAGCCAAACTCTTCCTCTCTGTACCATTCCTTCAGCCATGAGCTGAAGCTCCTGGTGCAGACAGTTCTCTCTCCTTTCCCCCGTCAAAGACAGGAAGCACCTCAGTGAGAGCCACTAAGTGAGCTACCTGTCTAAGACCCCTCCCCAGCTCCCTAAACTCCTCCTGCACTGTCCAAGCCTTGTCCCTAGCCAGGTCACTAGTTCCCAGGTGGACAATGACATTTATTAAGAGTTTTACCAGGAAAACATACTGAGCGGGTTACCGCTTGATTCCAGATGCGTCCTGGGGGGAACATACGAGTGGAACATACAATCAATTAGAACGAAGAAGAGTGTACAAGAATGCATTTACAATTACATACAATTTACAATTACATACAATTGTGGCAGATTTTGTAATGTTACGGATACATTGTAAAGGAAGATGTTAAGAGAATATAATTGGAGGGCAGGAGTATACAATTAATAAAATTGCAGAGGAAAAAATCAACATATATGTTGCTACAGTGTTACAGTAGTAGAAAGGATCATGTAACTATTAACAACAAGCAAAACTATTGACAACAAGCAATAAGTAGCAGAGAGCAAGCAACGAAGAATAATAAAGAGATAAGCACGGTATATCTGAGACCCCTCAGTTTGCTCAGCAAATGTATATGCTTCGTAGGGACGGTGTACAAACAGCTCGACATGGGGGCCTAGAATACGAGTATGGGGCTTGAGGTACAGTCACTTAGGCGGCCCTATGTACAGGCGCATGTTGGGGAGAAGTGAGCCTTGAAGAGGTGATTCAGATGTGCAGTGTTAGCAAAGTCACGAATATCCGCTGGGAGTGCTTTCCAAAGTTTAGGCATGATGTAGTTGAAAGCCAGTTGGCCCCTTGAAGTGGCCATGCGTGGAACAGATAGAAGCCGGGAGTTACCACGCCTGAGGGAGTAGGAGGGCTGTGATGGGACTGAAAGGGCAGATGCAAGGTAGGGGGAAGGGACTGTGTCCAGAATTTCGCTGAGGTCCTGATGCTGTGGATGTGTCTGTCAGCGTGGAGCGATGTTAGACCCACAGCACTGTAAAGATTGCAGTGATGAGTCAAAGTGGGGGAGTCAAGGGCAAAGCGATAGAAGGAGTGGTAAAGAGGGTCAAGGCTGGCTAGGGCAGACTTGGGGGCAGCGCTGTATACTGTATCTCCGTAGACCAGAATCGGGAGGATAATTTTTTGGACAATTGCCTAGCGGGTAGCCAGAGGTAAGTTACCCTTGTTCCGATGTAAGGCTCCTAGTTTTGGGTGCAGCTTTTTATGGAGCGAGTCTATGTGAGTGGAAAAGTCAAGGTGCTGATCAAGCCAGACCCCGAGGCATTTGAAGGAGGTACAGGTCTCAATTGGAGTCCCTTCAGTGGTGAAAAAAGTGGGGGTAGAAAGGAGTCTGGAGAGCTTCTGCCTAGTCCCAAAAGTTAGGGAGACTGTTTTCTTGGGTTAAGAAAAAGTTGGTTTGAGGGAAACCAGTGCTGTACTGCAGTAAAATCTTGTTGTAGAGTAGACGCCACTTCTTCGGAGGAGGGGCCTGTTGTGAACAGTACGGTATCATCAGCGTATAGGTGTATGGAAGTGTGAGTGCAGATTGAGGGAAGATCATTTAGGAAATTGAGAAGAGTAAGGGGCCAAGGACCGAGCCTTGTGGGACTCCAGTAGTAACAGGGAGGGGGGAGGAGGTGACTGATCCAATTCTTACTGATTGGGTTCCTCCTACCAGGTAGGAGAGGAACCAGCTGGTGGCATCAGCATAGAGTCCTGCACTAGAGAGTTTGGATAGCAGTAGGGTGTGTGAGACAGTGTTGCAAGCTTTAGCGAGGTCGACGAATATGGCAGAGGTGGAATGCCCTTTATCCATGTCGGTAAGGATGGTGTCGGTGAGCCTTAGCAGGGAGGTTATGGTGGAGTGCGATTTCCTGAAGCCTGATTGGTAGGGTGTAAAGAAAGAGAAGGAGTCAAGGAAGGAGGAAAGTTGGGCTAGAACAATCCGCTCCTGTAGCTTAGCAAGGATGGGGAGTAGAGAGATTGGGTGGTAGTTCCCCGGAGACAAGGGGTCACCCCCTTTAGGGAGGGGATGACAGTAGCATGCTTCCAGTCGTATGGTACGTCAGCCAGAGAGAAAGAGAGATTGAACAGCACAGCCAGCAGGGAGGCAATGGCAGGGGCAGACAGGTATAACATTCTGGAATCGAGCCCTGCCGGGCACTTGCCTTTTGAGGGGTTGAGAGATCGCAGGGCTTTAGACACAACGAGCAGAGTAACCTGACAAAAAGAGAAGCCCGTAGTTTGGGAGGATGCAGGCATTGGGGTTGGTGCATACTTGGGGAGGGGTGCGCGGAAGAGAGGCTAGAAGAGAGGTTGCACAGCTGGTGAAGAAATTGTTGAAGACAGAGGCCACTTTAGCTGGTTCAGAGACTATTGTGCCTTCTACAGTTAAGGTTGGGGTGGGGAGGTGGGCCGGGGGAGAGAAAAGCGTCTTAACTGTTTTCCAGAAATTAGATGGGTGAGTAAGGTTGGTGTTGAGGGATGTCTTGAAATAGTTGGCTTTGGCCTGTTGGATTTGCCTAGTGCAAAAATTACGAAGTGAGCGGTAAAGTTAGAGTGCCGTCTGGGTGCTTGTTGCCTTGTACTTTTTCCAGGCATGGTCCCTAGCGTGGAATTGGTTAATGAGATCGGCCTTGACCCATGGCAGGTGGGCACCCCTTACCTTCTTTCTCTGTAGGGGCGCATGGGTGTTCCAAACAGCTAGGGAATTTTCCGTGAAGAATTTCAGGGCTGAATCAAGGGAGGAAGCCTGGAAAATGAAAGTCCAGTCGGCTTGTGCCAGGTCCCTCAGAAGCACATCTAGATTAAGAGCTTTGTATAACCTAATTAGTAACGTACTTTGTGGCGGTGCTTTGGGTCTGGATATTTTTCTTACAGCGTAGATTATGTGGTGATCACTTAGGGAGTCGGGGAAGAGTCCGGATTCAATGATCCGATGAGGGTGCGAGGTGAGAACCCAATCTAAGAGGGAATGGTTCTGAAATTTGTGATTTAGCTGAGTGGGTTCAGAAATTTGTTGGGTGAGGTTTAGAGTGATGATTTGGTTACGCAGTTTGGAATTATTGTTAGCGAGCCAGTTGAAGTTGAAATCCCCTAGGATGTGTAACTCGCCCCTGAAGGAGTTAGCCTTTAGGGTACTCAGGTAGTCCATCATGTCTGGATGCGAGGTGTCTGGGGTGCAGTAGGACCCTGCAATGTAGATCGGAGTGGAGTGTGGAAGGGAGAGTTTGATTAGGAGAGAGTTGATGGACTGAGTGGGCATGGAGTGTTGAACCGGGGTAAACTGAAGCATTGAGGAGACGAACATGGCGATGCCTCCTCCTTTTTTCTTGCCCAGGCTGTCTTAGCAAATGAGCGAGTAGCTGGGTATAGATACTTCAGAATCCAAGTTATGGGGTTTTAACCAGGTCTCAGTGAGTATCATTACATCTTGGCGGAGTGACAGTACAATTGGTTGAAGGGCTGTGATTTTATTCAGGACGCTACAAATGTTGAGGTGAATGAGTTTTAGACCTTTTGGTAGTGTGAAGGTCTGGTAGGTGCTGGGGGTATGTGCCGAGTTTAGTTCTATGTCCCAGACAGGAGGAGCAGTAATACTATCAAGTGTTTAAGGGTAGTTCTCCATTTTGTTCCCGGAGGGGTTACCACCTGAAGAGATGTTTGAGGAGGGTATTTAGTAAGGAGGAAATTTGAGCTGTGAGATCTGCGTGCATAGATGGAGGCAGGAAGCTAGCGCCAAGGATCCAGCTATTAAGGAAGTGGTGATGTTGTGTCAGTATTGGGGAGAGAGTTTCATGTTGGAGAGTAGGGACGTGCCCTAAAGAGAAAGGGTTTGGAGGTAGGCGAGGGTGGGAAGCTGGTGGGAGGGAAGTATGGGGAGTGAGCTGGCAGATTGTGGTGAGAAGCAATAGCAAGCAGCATGATACTTGCAGGGTTTGGTTGTGGGATAGGAGAGAGTAGCGGCCACTGGAGGGTGGGGTGGACAGAAGGGTGCCGAGATGGGGGAGGAGGATAGGAAGGCACTCAGCTGGAAGGGGAAAAATGAAGCAGTAGGCTCGAAAACTGGGTAGAGAACAATTGTGATGGGAAGAAGTGAACTGGATGCTGAGACAACCTCTAATGGGGAGAAATGATAGCCTGCTAATGGGGAACTCGGCTGATTGGTTTCAGTCGTCGTGACTGCTCCTATAAAACACTGAGCCAACCAAGGAGGTGGTGGGGAGGGGCGGTAGGGAGCTAGCATAGCGTGTCAGCGAGGCTCTCCTCAGTCGGGGCGGCGTGCTGCTGTTCCTCAGATGGCGACTCTGGAGCTGCTGGAGAGGGCGTCCGACTGACTACCGCGGACCTCAGGGAGACTGCCGGTGACTCAGGAGCTGCACCCAGCGAGGGTGTCCAACCGACTGCCTCACGGACCTCAGGGAGATCCTCTGAGATTCTGTGGAGGTGAGAGAGAGAGACAGAGCAAGTTAAATACTCTGAGACTGTTGGGAGGGGCTGAGTGGAGAAGTGGAGTGCGGTTCAAATTCGGATCAGGGCATGGCTAACACTCTTAAAATAGGCAGAGTAAAACCAGCAGTAGAACACAGGATTAATGCATCTGGAACAAAGTAACACTACTACCAGGCTAATTTGCATAAAGAAAGAGAAAGGAATGCTAACATTTCTTTTAGAAATAAAGCTGCTGAGTTGCAGGGCTAACACTAACATGGGCAGAGTAAAATCCAGCAGGCTAATTAGAACGGAAATGCTAACATTAAAGTTTGTGATAGCAGTACATTTCTTTTAAAATTAAAACTGACAAGTTATCCTGAGAAATCCTAATTAAATCTGCCAAGTTATCCTGAAAAAAACTGTCTCAATTCCTGTGCCGATGTATAATGTACTGCCTTTAAGGGAGTAAGCTTTGGTTAAAAAAAAAAGGCGCCAAGTCCTCAGTCGGGAGCTGAGAAGCGCGGTGCTGTTCCTCAGATAGCATACCTGGGAGCTGCTGTGGGGGAGGGCGTCTGACCGACTACCCTCACGGACCCACAGGGAGATCTTCGGTGATTTGGGAGCTGCACTGGGCGAGGTTGTCTGACGACTGCCCTCATGGACTCTCGGTGAGATCCTCAGAGATTCTGGGAGCTGCTGTGGGGGAGGGCATCCGACCGACTAACCTCACGGACCCTCGGGGAGATCGTCGGTGATTCGGGAGCTGCACTGGGCGAGGGTATCCGACCGACTGTACTCACGGACCCTCGGGGAGATCCTCGGAGATTCTGGGAGCTGCTGTGGGGGAGGGTGCCCGACCGACTATCCTCATGGACCCTCGGGGAGATTGTCGGTGATTCGGGAGCTGCACTGGGTGAAGACGTCCGACCAACTGCCCTCATGGACCCTCAGGGACATCCTTGGAGCTCTCCCTCCTGTCCTGCCACTTTAGCGATCCTCAGAATGCACTTCCCATCTCTCTGGGCCATGGCACCAGGTAGGCACCTAACCTGCCTCTCTCCTCCAATTTCCTATTCCCAAATCTATCCCCCTCACACTCAAGTCCCACACCAGAAGTTGCTTTCTCCTCCTCCTCTGGGGTCCTCTATCACCCTCCTTGGGGCCTCCAGTACAGAGGGCCCTCACATCCTCCCTGGTCACTACTTTAGGTGCCTCCTTCCAGCAGTCCCGTCTTGCTAGAGCTACTTCATCAAATCCTTTTTTAAACCTTCCCCATTAACCTCCACTCGTGACCCCATGACATAGCTTCTCTGTTCCTCGTAATTAGTTCCTCACAATACACCTTGTTGATTCCTTTCAAGAACTTGAAGGTCTCTATCATGTCCCCTCTCTCTTCTTGTTTCGCATGAATACATGTTCAGCACCTTTAGTGGATCCTCATAGGATCCGTCTTCTTGTCCCTTAATCACACTGGTCACCAGGCACTGTACCTTCTTTGGCCTGTCCCTGTCCTTTTTTGGGTGAGGGCTCCAGAACTGGGCATGGTACTCCAGGTGTGGCCTCACTAGTGACCTATACAGTTAGTACATTCTGCTTTGACTGTTGAACCCTCTCCCAATGCACCCTAGCATTCTGTTAGCCTTGCTGAAGGCCTTGTTATATAGGCTGGTTGGTTTAAGGGAGTCACTAATGATGACTCCTAGATCCCTTTCCTCTGATGTTGTGCCCAGCTTAACCCCCCCAATCCCAATACAGTACAACTCAATTATCCAAACCATCAGAATGTGTAGCGTGGCTGTCCGCCATCTTGCGCATGCGCAGTAGCCTCCTGTATCAGGATACAGTTCCAATAGTTGGCGCATGCGCAGTAGGGTCCTGTTCTAGCCCGCTGCATACTAATGTGATTCCTTTGTTTGCCCTCCCTATATAGGCCCTGAAGCAGCCCACTCCATTCAGAACTCAGCCCAGCAGCAGAGACTGAATTCGGGGATTTGCCAGAGCCTGTAAGAGGTAAAGTGTCCTGCACTACAGCCTGACTGTTGTGAAGCACTTCCCACCCCCCCCAACCAGGGTCGGTGCTCCATATATTGCTGCTGGCAGGTCACGTGATGTGACACGTGACCTACCCTCCTTTTTACTAAGTGTCCACTTTCCCGTTTGCAGGTTATAGACACCAACCACTAGGGGTCACTGCACTTTCCATTCTAGCTGCTCTCTCAACTCTATACCCCTCCTAGCTACCATTTCACAGCTGACCCACTAGAGGTCACTGCAGTTCCCTTTGAATCCTTCTACCACCTACTTTCTGCACTCCTCCAGCAGCCTATCTCTAAGCACCTACTAGCATCAAACCTGGTACCCTTCTCTCCAAATTCTACTGACTATCCTCTAAGCCAATGAACCAGGCCAACAACTTCCTCTATTTTCATACTCTTAACCCTCCCTCACTCCCTCCTTTTCTGAATTAAAAATTAAACCTTTCTACACTCTGTCCCTGAGCTGTGTTCAAACCCAGTACCCTTGCAGTCAGAGTCAACTGCTCTACCTCTGCACCACATTGCCTACCTATTTTATTACTACTTCTAAGCCTTTTAATCACTTACCCCCCCCAACCTGCCAAAATATAAGTTTACCTCTTCTCTCTTGCTGCCTTACAGGATTTGAACCCTGAACCTTTATTTCCAAAGTCCACAGTTCCACCACTCAGCTAGAACACCTGCCTATTTTTACTGCAGGATCTCAAAACTATAAAGAACGCACTAACCCTCTGACACAACTAAAGTGTTATCTAAGTGCTTCTGCAAACCTTGAATCCAACTCCCTGCTGCTACAGCCACTAGACAAGCTCTCTCCTGCTACCCTGGTTAAGACTTGAACCTGGTACTGTGTGCACTTCAGGCACATGCACTACCACTACACCATAGCAGCAACTAGGCTCAGAGGTGACCTCTCGCTACTATCTCCCCTCTTTCATCCTAGTACCCCCATTCTTTCCTCACTTCAGCTCCTCCACCCTTCCCAACTATGCACATGCATCCCCTGCTCGCCAGCCTATCTCTTCTCCTCCTCCTTCCTTTGTCTTCCACCAACCCTAGTGTCCCTATTAACCCTCAGCCTCACTACTCCAGTGTTCCTACCTACCCTCCTGTCCTCCCCTCCTCCTTTACCACTGCTCCTCCCCCTCCCTCCTCCTCCACACATCCCATATGCTCCTCTCCACCTCACCCCCCTTCCAGACATTACCTGTCCTCCCCCAGCTCCCTGCACTTCTGATCACTCAGGCCTTCTCTGCCTGTGCTACCCTACCCACCCTTGTGCAACTAAACCCCTTCCTCATTCTATCGCTCCGGCGTAAGACTCTCCATCTGCCTCCCTCTGACTGAGAGCACTTCTCCTCCTTCTGCTCTAACAGGGAACATACATCCCAGCCCAGGCCCTGCCCTCCCACCCACCCACCCAGCCCACTGGTCTTCAAGTAGCCTCCATGAACATATGCAGCCTGCTGAAGAAATCTGACGCCCTACAGTGCTGGGCCTTGGCTCACCAACCAGACATCATAGCCCTGGTTGAAACCTGGTGTCCAAATCAACTCCTGACTCATTTGTCTCCCTCCCAGGCTATACCTTATACCGGGAGGACCCGAGTATTGAGCAAGCGAGGGGAGGCTGTGCAATCTACACCAGGGACACAATACCTGGACATGCACTCCCCACCCCTGCCCCTTATAAATGGGGCCCAGGCCCATTACCCTCAGACTCACCCCAGACCCCTCTAGGGCCCTCTCTATCTCACCACAGCCTCGTTCCCCAAAGAACCAGCACCCAGCCCTGGTATCTTTAACGGACTACCTGGCCACCCTCCACCATAAGGCAGAACAAATCCTAGTGGGGACCTTAATGTAAATTGGCTCAGCACCTCCTCATCCAGACCAGAGACTCATTTGCCGCCCAAGATCTGGCGTAACTCGTCACCCAGCCCACGAGACTTAACCTAAGAGTGGTACCAGCACCCTTCTGGATGTTATTATAACTAACGACCCCATAAAATCCAAAACATCCAGGTCCTCCCAGACTCCATAAGTGACCACTCCCTATCCTCATTTCATTGGGTAGCCCCCAATCCCAAACCCAAAGCCCAGACCACCCTCCGCAGGCGCCTCCGCCCTGGTGGGCTGAAAAAACTTAAAGCACTCCTCACCCAGATAAACTGGTCCCCCATTCAGCATGCAACCAACATTGACACTGCCCTCGCCTTCTTCACTCACACCTTCAACATGGCCTGTGATCTCTTTGCACCCTTAACCAAAATCCGGTCCAAAAAACAGAACGCACCCTGGGTTAGCCCGGCCCTCCTACAACTACTTAGAAACCAGGATAACCTCTGGCACCTTGCCACTGAAACAGGTCGTCTGTCTGATAGGCAGGCCTACAATGTAGCCCGGAATAAGTGCTCATGGGCCATCAGGAAAGCCAAGGCAGACCATTACCAGGCCTCCCTTACCTCCTCCTGGGGCTCAGCCCAGACCTTCTGGGATAATATTAAGCAACTTAATGGTAAAGCCTGCTCCCCTGCCCCATCCCAGCTCACTAGAAATGGCACCACCTCCACCGAGCCTGCCACCATAGCTAACTGGTTCAACAACACTTTCACTGACCTTAGCTCAGTCCTCCCTAGTAATTTCTTTGACCCTCCCCCCAGCCAACCTCCCCCTGTCCTCCAGCACCCCAGCTTCCACCTGCGAAAGATTTCCTCCCGGGAAGCCAGACCCATCCTAATCAAAGCTCTCAATGGCAACAATCCCGGCAGTGAATCACTGGACCCCAGCATCCTCAGGCTGGTGCTAGATGAAGTCCTTGCCCCACTCACCAGCCTAATTAACCAGTCACTCTGCCTGGGACAATTCCCCACAGCTTGGAAAACAGCCATTATCACACATATTCATAAGCAGGCAGGTCATTGGCCAACAACTACCGGCCAATCTCCATCCCTCCCTCCCTCTCTAAAGCCCTAGAGAAGTGGTGGCCATTCAAATCACTGATTATCTGGCTAAGCATAACATTTTATGCCCAGAGCAACATGGCTTCGAATGGTCACAGTACCAGCACTGCCCTTATTGAATTCCTCCAACTTTCTACACTCCTCCTTGGATACCAGCTCCCTAGCTGGTGCAGTGTTCATCGACCTCTCAAAGGCTTTCGACACTGTCTCCCATCCACTTCTGCTGAATACACTCTGCCACACTGGTCTCTCAGCTGGCCCCCTGGCATGGTGCGCTAGCTATCTTGACACTCGATCTCAGTGTGTAAAAATTAATAGCACACTCTCCGATACCCGTCCCATTCTCTCTGGGGTCCCCCAAGGCTCCATCCTGGGCCCCCTTCTCTTCTCGCTCTATCTGAACACCCTGCCCAGTGCATGCCCTGGCAAAATTCTACTGTATGCAGACGACGCTGTCCTTTTTGCCACCCACCGCAATCCCATCTCCCTACAGGACTCCCTACAGCAGTCTTTCAATAGTGCCGAGGCTTGGTTTAAGCAGCGCAGACTCGTCATCAATCTTAATAAAACCAAAGCTATGCTCTTTTCCCACCCCCAAAACAAAGCTAGCAACCACCCACTCTTTATCCTTCCAAGTACCAATCAGCCACTGGAACAAGTCTGCTCTTACAAATACCTTGGGGTTACCTTCGACTCAGCCCTCACATTTCACAACCACATCGACGCCCTAACATCCGCCACTAACACACGGCTTGGCATCCTATTCCGCCATAGAACCTCCCTTCCCCCAAATGCTCTCCGGCTAGCTGTTACATCATCCGTTCTGTCCCTTGTAGACTATGGTCTACCAGTATATGGTGCTGCCGACACCACTGCACTCAACAAAATTCACCTAACCCTGAATAAAGCCTGCAGATTGATTACTGGTGCCCCCAGGCTCACACACACCCCTGTCAGCTGTATGTTGAGGCTAACCTGCTTACCCTGGATGAACGGCTCCGATACCAAACCTGTCTCCTCACAAAAAAAACCCTACTCGGGCTCTCCCCCCCTGGGGTAACGGCTTCCATCCACCAGAGCCCTCCCACTATTGCAACACGGTCTTCCTACAAGACCACTCTAAAGGTCCCCAGATCAAGAACCAGCCGTTGCCAGAGGTCCTTCTGCTATAGAGCCCCAACCTGGTTTAACTCTCTCCCTGCCCCCATCACCAATGCCACCACCATCTCCAAGTTCAAAACCACCCTTCGGAACCACATCTTCAGCACTCGTAACTGCTCCTGTCTCTGAACATAGCCTCCACCTCTGCTTCTCTTGACAATGCCCCCCGGGCAGCTCTCCACCTAACCATCCCCTCCACCACTTCCCTGTACACCTTGCCTATGTTTAACCTGGCCAGTGCCAGCTGTCTCAGTGTTTACCAACCAGATTGCTCACTTGATACCAACTTGTGTAACACCTGTTATCAATTACATGTACCCTGTACCCAATTGTATTTGTCTGACCACAGTGTGACATGGCGCCACTGTTGAACGCCTATTGTTTTGCAAATCTTTGCTATGTAACCAAAAACACAATGTATGTCTTTATGTGACGAAGTACCTTTGGAAACGAGCCTCTGGCTCAAAGGTTGTAAACTGATTCTTAGAAATAAATAAATAAATCAGGGAGACACAGATTTTGTTTGGATAATCGGAAATTCAGTATATCGAGACTGACATCGATATTCACTGTTTGTAGTGTGACTGTACCCCACATTCTGCCCCCAAACAGAGACACCCTTATTTGACTCTTAAATTCTCTCATACCCAGGCATTTCAGTGTGAGCTATCCTTGTTACTGTAAGAATTCACATCCTTTTATATTTTTTAAAGCAAAACTCTGTACTCTGTTCTGGGGTTTTTGTTCCCTAAGTGCATACCTTTGTACTTTTTAGCATTAAATTTTAATTTCTAAACTTTGGACCAATTTTCCAGCCTTTGTAGGTCTCTCTCTCTGCAAACCCTTACGCCCCTCCACATTGTCACCGCTACCACGAAGTTTAGTGTCATCTACGAATATACACAACCTGCCCTGGATTCCCTCTCCAATGTTGCTAATGATCAAATTTGAAGATGGCTAGCCCCAGAACAGACCCCTGTGGTACTCCGCTGGTGACCTCTGTTTCCTCTGATCTAACCCCATTCACGACAACTCTCTGCTGCCACCTTGCTAAAAACCTCCCTACCCTCCTTACCGTTCCCTTAGCTGTTCCTAGATCCATCTTCTTCACCAACCGTCGATGTGGCACTGAGTCAAATCCACTGGGGGTTGCCCCACTGGGAGAAGAGGTGGGTCTACCATGTCCTGTGACGTCTCTATGACTTAGCTGACAGCAACTGCCAATTGGTTGTTCTCCCCCCATGGCATGGATCACCAGAAGATCTGCTTGTAAGCTTTGCACAAGGGTCCAGCTGCAGAGAATCTCCTGACACAAGGTAAAAGTGTGCATCCCGTCCTGTCTGTTCAGGTAGAACATGGTGGTTGTGTTGTCTGTCCGGACCTGAATGACCTGACCCTGAACCAGTGCAGCAAATTCAGTCAGAGCCAGACGCACTGCATGGAGCTCCAGCAGGTTGATCTGCTATCAAGACTCACTGGGTGACCAGAACCTGTGGGCTCCCAGGTGAGTTCCCCACCAGAGATGAATCTGTCATGAGTATGATGGATAGTTCTGGGCAGACTGGATGGCATTCCACATTGACTGGATCACCAAGACCGGCTGGTCCAGGCAAACTAGGTGTTGGAAACCATTGCTGGGCCAACTCTCACTGCAGGGGGCACATCCTAAAGTGGGCCCACCAGACCACACTGGTAGAAGCCGCCATAAGCCACTGCAGCTACAGGAAATCCTGGATGTGGTCCAAGTGCCCAAAAAGGAATAATCAGCAAAAGAGGTAAGAGCCAATGCCTGGTCCATCAGGAGGCAGGCCTACAGAGAGTCAAGTTCTGTCCCAATGAATTTGACTACCTGTGAGAGAACCAGCTTGGACTTGGCCGAGTTGACCAGATGGCCCAAGTTTTGACAGGTCTGGAGGACCAAATTCCTGGACCACTCCACAGCCTCTTTGGACAGCTCAGTAGGCGGCAAGTCTTCCAGGTAGTGATATACCCTGATGCCCTTGCACTACAGAAAGGTTGCCACCATTGCCATGCACTTCGTTAAAACTCTAAAGGTGGATGAGAGGACAAAAGGCTAACCTGGAACTGGTAATGCACTACCTTCACATGGACTGAAGGTTCCAGCAATGGGACAGAGGGACTAGAATGTGGAAGAATGCATCCTGGATGTTGAGGGAGCCAAACCACATCCCTTGCTCCAAGTATGGTATTATCTATTTAACGTAACCATCCAGAACTTGTGCTTCCACATGAACTTGTTCAGATCATGCAAGGCCAGTATGGGTCACCAGCCCCCGTCCGTTTTGGTACCAGCAAGTACCTGGATACATATCCCTGAGTGGCCAGAGTGTCTGGGATGCATGCTACTGCCCCACACTCTAGGAGCTGAGCTACACTGGTCCTAAACCCAGACTCTGTGTCCTCTGGTACCCTGGACTCCCGAGGACCTCTACACGTTGGAATGGCAGGAGAGCCTCAATGTCTACAGGTAACACTTTGCCCACCACTTCCAGAACCCACTCCTTTAAGGTAACAGCGGACCACAGAATCATAGAAACTTGGCGGCAGAAAAGGACCTCACCGGCCAATCTAGTCTGCCCCTTACCACCTATTACTTGTCACTCCTCCAGCAGGACCCCCCACCAACTACTCAGTCCCATATGTCCGTCCCAAGCCCTCTTGAATCCCTCCACCGTTTCAGCTCCCACCACCTCCTTTGGTAGTCTGTTCTAGGCCTCCACCACCTTCTCTGTGAAGAATCATCCACTCACACTGCCTCTGTATCTTCCTCCCTGCAGCCTTAGGCTATGCCCTCTTGTTATAGACCCCTCCTTCCTTTAAAGTAAACACCTTTTACTTTGTTTATCCCCCTTTACATACTTAAAAGTTTCAATCATGTCCCTTCTCTTCCTTCTAGTCTCCAACGTGTACAGATCCAATGCTTTACACCTCTGCTCTTATGTCTTCCCTTACATACCCTGCACCATCCCGGTTGCCCTTCTCTGAGCTCTACCCATCCCGTCTATGTCCTTTTGTAGGTGTGGTCTCCAGAACTGGACTCCATACTCCAGGTGTGGGCTCACTATGGCTTTGTATAGGGGCATCAGTACCTCCCTCTTTCTGTTAGTAATGCCCCTACCAATGCATGCCAACATTCCATTTGCCTTCCCCACCACCCTGCTACAATGGTTTTCCACTTTAAGGTTACACAATACTATAATACCCCGGATCCCTCTCCTGCTCAGTTTCTTTAATGTCCTCCCCTCCTAGGGTGTATCTTGCTCACAGGTTCCTATGCCCCAAGTGCATCACAGCACACTTTTTGGCATTGAATTTCAGTTGCCAAGTCTCTGACCATCACTTGAGAGTCTTCAGGTCCTGCCTCATGTCCTCCACCCACCCCCTGGGGTGTCTACCCTAATGTACATTTTCGTATCATAAGCAAATAGGCTCCCCCTTCCCCTCAGCCCCTCTGCTATATCGCTGATGTAAATATATTAAAAAGGAGGGGTCCCAGTACTTACCCCTGGGGCATCCCACTTGTCAACCCCCCCCATCCTGGAGTATACCCCATTTACCAATACTCTCTGGCTCCTGTCTGCCTGTCAACCAGTTCTCCACCCACCTGGTTATTTTCCCACCCACCCATATACTTTCCAGCTTGCTTACCAACCTTCTGTGAGGGATGGTGTCGAAGGCTTTACTGATGTCCAGATAGCCTATGTACACCGCCCCTCCCTGGTCTATCACCTGCGTCACCCAATCAAAGAACTCAACCAAGTTCATCTGGCATGACTTCCCCTTCGAAAAGCCATGCTGCTTGGCATCCTGCAAGCCACTATCCTCCAGGTAGCCCAAAACTCTCTCCTTTATGAGTGCCTCCATGACCTTCCCCACCACTGAGGTGAGGCTGACCAGGTGATAGTTCTCCGTCACCTCCCTACTACCCCCCTTGTGCAATGGCACCATGTGTGCTCTCTTCTAGTCCTTCAGGACACTCCCCGAATCCAGAGACAAGTTGAACAGCCTCGTCAGTGAGGCAGCCAACTCCTCTTTCAGCTCCCGGATCAATCTCGGGCGCAACTCGTCTGGCCCCATTGTCTTGTCCACCTTCAACCTGCCTAGTTCCTCCCTAACTCTTTCTATGCTGAACAGGCTCGGATCCACCCTTCTGTCTTCCTTCCTCCCTTTCCCTAAGCTCGGTCTCTCTGCCCTATTCCTCCTCTGTAAATACTGAGCAGTACTTACGTAAGTCTGCTTTTCACAGTCCCTCCAGTTGTATTCTCCTCTCCTTCAGCCTTGCAATCCTCTGCCTTGCCTTCCTTCTTTCCCTCACATATCTAAAAAAAAAGTTTTGTCCCCCCTTCTGGCCTGCTTAGCTATTCTCTCCTCCATGTCCACTTTTGCCCTCATCTTCTGCCCTGCTAGTTTCCTCTTGTCCCTAAAAGCCTCCCTGTCTTCCTCCCTTTGTATCCTCTTATATTTTCTGAAAGTCCCCTCCAGTTCCTGACTGCTCCTGCCACCTCCCATGTAAACCAAAGTGGTTTCCTCATCTTTCTGCTCTCCCTTACCTTCTTTATGCACATTTCCCTGTCTTTCAGCACCCCTCCTTTATTAACTCCTCCACTTCCCCTATATTCTCCATTCCCGCCATTTCTTCCCTCACTGTCCTTCTCATCCTGTGGAAGTCCGTGCTCCTCAAGTCCATAACTGTTGTGCTGGTCTGGTTTGACTCCCTCCCTGTCCTTACCCTGAACCTTACAGTGATGTGATCGCTGGTGCCCAGTACATCTCCTACCTCCATCACACTCTCCCTATTTGTCAGGATCATGTCCAGCAGGTTGTTGCCCCTTGTTGGCTCCCTGACCAACTGCAGCAAGAATTCACCCTGCAGCACCTCTAGTATTTCCCTACTCCTAGTAGATACTGCATCCAGGATGCCCTAGTCCACATCTGGGAGCTTTAGGTCCCCCACCAGGAGTAGTTCCCCTTTGAGGGTCATCTGTGTAACCGCCTGCATCAGCTGTCTATCCCCTTCCTCTCCCTGCGTAGGAGGTCTGTACAGCACACCAAGTCGCAAGGATTCACCAGTCCTTTTGTCCAGTGTTACTCACAAGAGCTCTGTCTCTCTGTCTTCCTCCTTCCCCTCGGTAACCCTTATGTTGTCCCTGATGTATAAAGAGACTCCCCCCCCTTCCTACCCACCCTGTTCCTTCTAAACAGTCTGTAGCCCTGGATTGCTGTCTCCCAGGTATGATGCTCTGCCCACCAAGTCTCACTTATCACTACTATATCTAGTCCTTCATCCCCCATGATGGCCTCCAAGTCTACCATTTTTGTTCCCCAAGCTCCTGGCGTTAGCTGCTAATCCCTTCCACCAAATTCCCCCCCTTCCCTTTGATGCTTATGTCTAACATATTATCACTATCCTGGGGGAAGGCTGGTAGCCCCCCATCTCTCCTGTGTTTTGGTGTGGATTTTGTCCTAACACCCTCCCCCACCCCCAATTTAGCTTAAATTACAATATTCGTTTTCTCTATGAACTCTCCTAGTTTACTTTTCAGCCCTGTCACTCCCTCCCTGTTCAGGTGCAGTCTGTCCAGGGCAAACAGGCTCTTGTCCTCCCATGTTGCTCCCCAGTCCCCCACTAACCCATACCCCATCTGCCTGCACCATCCCACTAGCCATCAATTAAACTCCTTAATCCTCTGCCTCCTTGCAGTACTCGCTTTTGGCATGGGCAACTCCTCTAAAAAAGCCATAGATTGGAATCTCAGACTGCTACAAAACCTAGCATTGAGGAAAGAAGTGTTGCAGCAACCATCCTCTGACCAGGAGCTGGGACAGGGACTAGGGTGGGAAGGGGGAACTGCACCCTGCAACTTGTCACTTAGTAACCTTGTGGGGGCTCAGGCAAATGGGACCCCAGAGGCACCTCCACCTCGCCACCCCCCTTCTATTTTGCTCCTGACCACCAAACTTAGGTTTTGGACTCCAGTGCTGATATTGCTGCTGCTGGGGCTGAAAGGGCCAAAACTGGAAGGCTTTTTTTTAGGCTTGAAGGGTTTCAGATCCTTCTGGGACAAAGCCAAAGAATCAAGGGTGGCACTGGACTTCTCTATATGGGTAAGATGTTCTTCCGCTCCAGCACCAAAGAGGTCAGTGCCCAGAAATAGGGCACTGGCCCATTTGTGATGGGTGTCAGTGTGAAAGTAGATAGCTGCAGGCGGGCCCTACAAGGCATCGCGACGATCATAGCCATAGCATGGGCATAGGAATGGCCCATGTCCAAGGCTGTCTGGAGCTTGTGTTTAGCCAGTGTTTCTCCCTAGTCTCTAAACATCTGGGCTTTCTGATGTTTATTAGTGAGAAACAGAGGAAGAAGAAGACCAATGGTCCTAAAAAGGGAAGGGCCAAAGTTAGCCATTATAATCCAGTAGGTGGCCTGAGAGAGACCTAGGGAGGTGACTGCATACACCTTCTTCCAAACTTCTTGGATTCCTTATCGAGCTGTCTGTCTATGTCCCCCTGGTCCTTCAATTTGCAAAAGGCCAAATTTGAGACCAAACCCTCAGTTGAGGGCTGGTCCAAGAAACCCAACTCAAAATGCTGCTCATGTGCACCACCAGGCAGGATGCTGGATGCTGCCAAAGCTCCAGGGCCAGTCCCAAAATGGCTTCAGCCACAGGGAAGACAACCCTTGGGGACTTGTCCCTATCCAGGATATCAGTGAACAGGTATTTAGCCTGTTTCTGCACTGGTTTCAAAGGCACATGCATAGACTCTGCTGTAAGTTGGAGCAATGCTCCAAAGGAGGTCTGCCTTGATGCAGAAGATCGATCATCTGAGAAGTCATGCTCAAACTGCTGAGTCTTGATCGAGGCCATCGATAACTTAGCCTCCGAGTCTGATGAGTATTCGAAGACTGCTCTGGTCCTCTTTTTTGCTGTGGACCATCTGAGCGTCATTCTGGGTGATCTCCACAGACAAACGACCGGGCAAGCTGGGGGCAGAGTGAGATTCCTTGGTCAGTGCTCCAAACTGTGGCAGTAGTGGAGGGGGGCTCCACTCAAAGTGGCAAAGAAGCAGAAGCCTTAGTCTGCTGAGTCTGGTGGCCCAACAGTGGAGTGGTCAGAGTGGGTCAGGGGACCACTGACCTCAGGGGCAGAGCCCTGCCCTCCTGCAATGATCCACTGCTGCCAAAGGAGCTCCTTGTAGCATCGACACATATGCCATTGATGCTTCTCCTCACCCTGGGATGTAGAGGTCTAGAAGTGTCAAAAACAATGCCTCCCAGTCATGTGAGATCAAGAGCATGAACAGTGCCTCAACCTTCGACGAATGACATTGATGTGTGTGTTATGGGGGTTCCGAATAGCCAATGTGCTTGGACAGCATGACCAATAATGGTCTAGGAGCCACAACCACCTGTGAAGGCAACTCCTGAGGTAACTTGGCAGGGGGTACCAACTGGTCCTTGTCCTCCTGAGAGAGGACAGGAAGCCCCTGGGTCTGGGAGATCAATGACTCTTCGATTATCTCTTTTGACAGGTGATAGACCAGTTCAAGAATCATCTTGACCAGTTGGCGACTGAAGTTGAGGTCAAAAGGTCTGGCAGGGTCACCACGGGAACCTCAACTTTGACCGAAGGAAGTTCGACCAAGGTCGAGCAGTCAGGGGAGCTGAAGGAGTGGGAAGAGTAAGATGCTTTGTGTGCTTCTTACTGCAGTGGGAAGGGCCATTCCTGAAGGTCTGGAGGGTCACAGATTCTTGTAATTTCTTCAAGAATGACCCTCCGATGCTGGACCCAGCTGAGAACAGCACCGATGAAGTCCCTGCCGCAGCTGTTGCCACCTTCTGTTCAAAGACTGCTAACTGAGCAGCTGACCTGGCAGCCACCCAGGCTGTTTTGTGATCCCTTGGTCTACCTAAGAGAAGCCTGACCTTCTTTTCCTTGATGGATGGTGGCAGCATGGCACAGCACTGAGGGCAAGTGTCGACTCTGTGCTGTTCACCAATGCAATAGATGCACATGTCATGCTGATCCGTAGCCGAAATCTTCTACCTGCATTCTGTGCAGAATCTGAAATCTGTTTTCTGCTTTTCCATCGTGACTGCTGGTCGATGGAGTGGAACAAAAAGATGCAAGAACAACTACTGAATCATAAGACTAATGTTTTAGTTGTAGTTTGCCAAATAAAAGCACCTGAAAACTCTCAGTTCTACTATGCATGCAGAACTCCAAAGGAGGAGACCCATCTTTTTCCAGTGGAAAGAAAGATCTGGCATCATGGGATGGAGTCGGAGGATATACCACTCAGGTGATGAGAGAATCTTAGCTTGAAGACATGCCAGTGACTCAGCTGTCTCCAGGAAGAGAGTCCATTTGTGGGCAGTGAACTTAATCCTTGTTCCTAGAAAGAACTTTTTCAGCTGGTGATTCAAATATTCATTTGCTTGCCTCACAGCCACTGTAGATCCAGACTGAAGGTGCAACACTAAACTCCTCAGGGGCTGACTCTTCCAGGTCCAAAAGTCCAAAGCTCAACTTGCATTAAGGAGGAGGCACAGATCTAGCAGTTTCGGAAAACCTGATCTGGTATCTGTTGGGTTCAGGAGGGAAAGTCAGTGCTGGAGCTGCAGACAACGGATGAAGAACTGAATCCAGAGATGTAAAACCAGAATATGTACAATGATTGCAGCAGGAAGGGTACCACAGATTGTAGGACGCTGGCTTTCATGGAAGGAAGGAGGGACAAAAGGCCTGAAAAAACCAAAAACCTTAACCACGTGGTACTGGATGACCAGATTCTTTTGGGCAGCACCTAAATGTTACTAAGAGGTGTGGCTTTGATGAGTTACACTATTGTGCAAAATTTAAATTCTGCCTGCAAAATTCCACCAGATTTTTGCATCAATGGATTTCCATGGATTCTGCAGAAGTATTTTCTGTGGAATTCTGATGGAAGTAAAGCTAGGAATTTCATTTAGCAGGCCAGCACTAGCACTTGGGAAGCCAACGACCTGGGTTCGGGAATGAGCACAAGTTGTCAGTAGATCGGCTTGGGGAGGCGAGCAGAGCATCCCACAGGATGCTCTACACCTCAGGGAGGGAGGGAAGATGGACTGCATGGTGTTACTGCCACCTGGATGACCACAGGTGGCAGTGCAAGTGGAACTGCAGAATCGGGTAGGACACTGATGTGCTCTGTTGTGCAATTCACGTCAAGAGCTATTCTTGGCATCCTACAAGGGGCTGGGTCAGAAAAAGGAAAAAGGCCAGATGCTACAGGAAAATGATGCCCCTCACCCCAGGCCCTTCTACTTCCAACTAGGGGTGTAGTCCTGTGGGGTCATAAGGGAGCACTGACCCCTTACTTTATTTTCAGAGTGCGCACCTCTCCCATTCTTATGAAAGTCCTTCTGTTTTTCAAATACACAAATAGCGCCAGGGAAGTGCCACGGAAGTCAGACATGCACAAGGAAAGGCGGGGTGCCATTTGGTCGGAGACAGTGCAGACCCCTTGGTCTTTGTGTATGCTGCTAGCCAGACTGTGAAATACGCACAGAAGCAGTGCCAGCGCTATAGAGGGAAAACAAAGAAAGTCAGACTGGATTTGAAATTGGACACTTACGGTGGATAAACAAAAGAAGAAATCCTGTTCAACCTGTTCTATTTGCCTTAGCTATGTTCCTCCTAAGATGACTGGCTGATTGTTCACATTAGTGCTGTGGGGGCATAATGGCGGGCTCTTCAAAAATCACAGCTTGAGCATGGTAGATTCTTTGACTACGTGGGTGGCATGTATCTTTCACTTCTTGGATGGGCTATTGTTGAAGTGCTATATCTGTGGAGGACCTGTGCTGTGACCAAGTCAGTGAGCTGAATCAGTGACTCTCCCGGTGGCATCATACAGATCCAACAGAAACCAGGACATCAACTGCTGACCAGGGACTAGAGAAGTGGGAGTGGCCTGGCAAATACTTTGTGAGTGTAAGAAAAGCAGCAGCAGTATTGATCCCAAACCAGGAGCAAGATGGTGGGGGAAAAACAGGTTACAGTTAAGAGGGAGAGACTCGATGGCTTAGGCACTGCTGTGCTGTATTGAGAATGTGACTGTGTACTGTTTCTTGTGTTCATTTTTTGCCAAAATGTCTTGATGTGGTGTTAGAAGTTTTGTGACCCCCCCCCATACCGATCCTGACCTCAGACCATCACAGGAGCTGCTGGGGTGGTTGTTGTAGAAATTACAGTACTGTATTTTTGGAACCTTCTGCCGGCATGGAATTTGTTTTATTAGACCAGTCCTGACCTCTGACCAGAGGAGTGGGGAGCTGCGTTTGAGGGTCGTACTGTACTACTGCAAGCCCCCCTGACCAGAGAAGCAGGGAGCTGCGTGTGTAGGTCATACAGTACTACTGCAAGCCCCCCTCACCCCTGCCAGCACATAGTTTATTATTATTTTATTCATTAGTCGGACCAGTCACAGTCTCCACCCCCATTCCCACTGCCAGCATGGGAGTTTATTTGTTACTCAGACCAGACCTGACCTCGGGTTAGTACTGCATTTAGCACCCCCGCCAAAACGGAATTTATTTTTTTCCAACAATTTTACCTCTCCAGGACTGGAGGAGAAGGTAGCTGCTGCCAGTAGCAGGTTCAGGGTTCCTGCCCCCCGAGAGTGGTAGAAGTTTGAATTATACTTTCTTCTGAGGGAGTTCGAAGTAAGGGTTTACAGAGGGGCGAGTGCCCGGAGTCAGGCACAGCTGTATTGTACTGTGCGACATTGCAGGAGGGCTGGAAGGGAAAGTATGCCCATTTGTGGATGACACAAAAATCTGCAAAAGAGTACACACACGGGGGATGAGGGACAATCTGAAAAAGTTGAAAAACTGCTCAAGGGTTTGACGACAGGGCTTCAATGCCAAAAAGTGCAAAATTATGCACATAGAGCACAGAAAACCCACGGCAACATATGGGGAGGTACTGGCAACCACAAAACAGGAAAGGGACGAGGGGATCATCATCTCTGATGACCTGAAGATAGCAAAGCAGTGTGATAAGGCAGTGGAAAAAGCTAGCATAACGAGGGGTATCACCAGCAGAAAGAGGGAGGTAGTGTTATCCCTGTATAGATAGATGGTAAGACCCCATCTCCGGAAAGACACAGATTGGGTGGAAGAGGTACAGAAAAGAGCAACCAAAATAGTGCATGGCTTGCATCAAAAGCCCTACAAGGAAAGAATCAAGGAATTAAATATGTACTGTCTAGACAGGAGGAGGGAAAGTGGGACATGATAGAAACGTTCAGATACCTCAAGGTATTAATACGATACAGGAGGCTAACATTTTACATAGAAAGAGATACTCATGGACAAGGGGTCATGACTTGAAGCTGGGGGGACTCAGAGAGGATATGAGGAAATACTTCTTCATGGAAAGGGTAGTGGATGACTGGAACGACCTCCCAGTGGAGGTGGTGGGTACTAAAATGGTGGCAGGATTCAAGCATTCATTGGATAGACAAAAGGGGACCATAGTAATAGGGCTTGGGGGGGTTAAGGCTGGAGATCGAGTAGGGTCTGCGTTAGCACAGTAGGTAGAGAATTTTAGGGAAGACTAGGTGGGTCACAAGGTCCTTATCTGCTGACAAAATACAGATACGTAAGAACTTATCGTAACAGTAAATCTTCCAGAGGAGCTCTTGCAGCAGGTAACACCTTCAGGACTGAAGCTAGCAGGTGCCAGGACCCCACAGAAACTTTCTAGCTAGCAATACTCATGCTCATTATTTTTAGCCATGTTATCTTTCAGGGTCCATTCATACATGCCCATACTTTTCTGTGGTCTCCCGGTTCTGAGTGTGTGTGTGTGTGTGTTACACAGGTATACAGAAAAGAAGTTGAGGGGACTTCCCCTTTCAGACTCCTGATTCATAACTGAAATTTGCTTAAACAATAAACCATGACAGGGTGTGGGATATGCTGGGATTTACCCATGCCTGGTGTGGTTTGGGTACGAGGCTGAAGGCTGAGTGACAAAATCCACACCAGAAGTGGGTAAATCTCAGCATAACCCACACCCTAGAGTAGTTTACTGTGATTATACAATGTTCCACTTTTTTAGGGGGAGAAAAAAAAAAAAAAATTAGGTGTTTTCATTTCTTTTTATTTTATTGCTCTGCCAGAAAAAAACAGTTCCTTGTTGTTAGGGAGACTCTGCTGCCTGTGTGTGGAATGACCGTTCCTCCCCTCTGTGCCCCAACCATCTGCTGCTTGATTTCTATGGGGCTGCGAATAGAATGACACCCCCTTCCTGTCTGTGCCCCAACCATCTGCTCCACACCACACACACAGGAGGACAACTGCATAGCATGGGGTGTTTGATGTGGCGCAGGAGCTCTAGGAGGCTCATGTATGGCTGCCACCATGACTGTTTCGCTAAAGATGTATTTAAGACTTTCAAGAACGGTGATGTAGGGAAAGTGCTTTTTAATTAAACACAAGGGCTCAAAGTTGTAGAAATTAAAGCCGAAAAGTCAAGCTGTCATACTAGGCATGCATTACTGCATATGCATAAGCCAATGGATATGCATATGCACAGCCACATGCTCAGTATCACAGCTTCAGTTTCGGCTGTAATTTCTCTAAGTTGATCCTTGTTTTTAAGAAACACTTTCTTCACTACTGCATTGGTCTAACTGTTAAAATTTATCTTTACTTCAATGGCCATGGTGCAGGTGTGAATGACCTACTGCGGCGCTTTCGGTCAGAAAAAAAAATACTGTAATAGCCATGATAGATTACATTCAGGGCTCCTGTACTAATGTGACTGTCCTAGGTCACAGAGGAGGTACTGTCCCACAACATTAATTCTTCACTTTTCTTTTTCACTTTTTTGGGGGTGGCCAGTAAGCTTTCCCACTTTGGCCATTCTGGTGCTTAGCAGGGAAAAGAATATGGCTGTGGTTTGTTTACGCTTTTGCCTACATGGATGGATTTCTCTTTGCTTTTCTTGAGAAGGGGCTATTGGATCTTTATCTGTGGGTTATTTTAGGACTTACCCATGGGTAAGGACCCTCAGTAGCCAATCAGATTTGTGGAAAAACGGACCCCATTGTATAATGCTTACTAACACCCCCCCCCCAAGCTGAGGTAAACTCTGGTTCCCAATATATTAAGACTGAAGCATTGACTATAGTAATAACAAACATTTTAAAACACTGATGAATTGCAATAGTATACTGTTCCTTTAAAACTGATGCTTAAAAAGCATTCTCAGTGGTGGGAGGCAGATCTAGCAACCCAGCTGAGGACATGCTTTTTTCTTATTGAGCTCCTTTGTATATGGATTTTTCTGTCTTGGTAAATTTGATGAGGATGATGCAGGGTGGCAGCCGGAATAAGATCTGTCACTTAAAACAAGAAGGCTTCAGAAAGGTTCAATTGCAAAAGCAAATTTAGGAAATTTGGAGTCTGGCAGAAGTGTGATTTTTTGCTTTACATTTGACAATTTCTTTTAAAGAAAATAAAAAAGCTAGTTATTTTGATAGTAATACTGGTTGTAAAAAGTCAAAAGAGTTTTAAATGCAAAGCAAATGAGGTATCAAATGACCCTCAAGTACCAGAATGCATCAAAAATGTCATCACTTATGGGGCCCCAGGCGACCCCCAGACCCCTAACCTGTGGGGGATCGTGGTTTGTGGAGACCCCACACTTCTAAATTTAGTGCTACACCACTGCTGCCAACCGAGGCGCTCTCCTCTGTAGCAATGCACAATGTCTCCATTTGGGGGAAGCCAGGGTGTGAAGGAGGTAAGTCCTGGGAAAGGCAAGCGAGGGGGCTGCATGGGTGGGTAGGAGTGTTGTGGGCCTGCTGGCAAAAGGGGAAAAAGGCATACTAAATAAAAAAAAGCAATCTCATTTAGCAATAATTTAGTCCTTAATGAATTATGTATTTATTCTCTGTACTTGTTTTGTATATTATATTATATTATATTGTATCCCCCCCCCCCAAAAAATGGGCATTTATACTCCCGGGTTCTTACGCCAATAATAAATTTGAAATAAAAATAAAGTCTTCAAGCTGGTCTGCCAATGCAACAGTGGCACTATTGCTTGCGATACCAATGACCTGGGTTTAAGAACGGGCCTAGTTTGTTGGGGAGCCAGCCGGGGAGGAAGGCTGGGTGTTCCATGGGCACTCACCTCCTCAGGGGGTGGAAGGGAGTATGGTCTCCACTGCAATACCGCCATCTGGGTGACTGCAGGTGGTGGTGCAGAAGGAGCCATCACTGGAAGGTGAAAGCAGCAGCATGACACGAGTGCATCAGCAAGGTCTTCCTGGTGTCTAGAGATGAGACCAGAAAATGTGAAAACAAACCAAACAATGTAGGATGCTGTTTACCACCTGTCGCAGACCCTGCACCACTGACTGGAATCCTCTGTCCTCGAAATCGAAACCCAACTCTGTCCAGGAAGAATATGGGCATTCCCCCCAGCAGCCCTTCCCATGGGGGACCAGTGAGGCAGAGGTAAGTCCCAGGGTTGAAGGTAGACAGGGTTGGACAGAGTGGCTGGACTGATGGGAGCAGGTCAGGTATGGGAGAAAAAAGTGCAGTAAATAAAACAATTAAATCCTCAAGGGAGAAGAGCAAGTTTAATACACAGAAAGCCCAGGGATCTGAAGCCCGAAGGAAACAGAGTCTCAGGAGTTCTTTACCTTTAGAGGATTTCTCTTCCTTGTTTTTAGAGGAAGAATAATAACTTAAAACAGTTTCAAGTGTTTGGTTGTTTTGGATCTTGCACCCTTCTGGCCCGATGGTCTGGCTAACTTAGCTGACTTATGTTTGTTCTGAGATGCGATGACTGCAAACCCAATGACTTGGTAACTGAGTTACCCAACATCCACAAATTGGCTGGCTGACGAATTCCTGAGCCCAATGTACTAAAAGGACTCTTGTTTTCCAGGCCCAGTGTCCAAACGTTTTTTTGTTTTGTTTTTTAATTCTATGACCTGAAGAGTCCTGAGAAGAAAGCATAATCAAGCCTGAACTACAAAAAAAAAAACAGGTACACACAAGCTGTTGAAGATGTATTCAACACACTCAACAACAGGTGTGACTGCCTGCCACTTCTGAGTGTGTGTAGTCAAACCTGAGACCACAATTTCTAGTACGGCCTTTGAGAAAGCGGATAGGTGAAATGTCAGGACCATTTTCTACTCCCTGCTATGCTGTGTTAAGTTGTGTTTCTTGTTCTGCACGTCTGTACTAAACAAAATGAGGTAAATTAAAGTTTCCATAGCCTAGACTACCTTATTTAAAGAGACTGAGTGGTGAGTTCCGTGACTTTTGGATAAACAGATATTTCTTGTACGTACTGATGAAACCATTCAATGGGTTGGGGGGGGTGAAGCCAAAAGCGCAGCATGAAGGACGTGTCACTCAGAAACTCCATCTGCTCTGCACTTGATTGAAGTCTAAAACACAATTTTCTGAGACATCAACTTAGAACAATTTAACTTATCCGGCTACCTGGACTGCTGCGTGTGATCTGAAAAACTTTGCTACAAGATGTCCTCGAGGAACCAGGAAACATGACAAAAGGAATGAGAGCCTTCTAAAGTGCCCGCCATGCAGCACACTGGACAGCTTGGTGGAGAACAGCCTGCAACTTTGGAATCTCTGCAGTAGGCAGTGAATCTCCTCACTCAAATGATCCAGCAGCTGAATAAGAAACAGGACCAACAATCAGAGTGCCTGGTTTTGGTGGAACAACAGACAGATGCTAGGGCCAGCTCAATGAAAGAAACAAGCAAGGTGGTGGGAAAAGAGCTGGAAGTAACTGCCAAAACAGCCAGAGATCAAGCGACTGTTTGGACCAGCTTCAGAACTTAGTAAGAGCTGCCAACATCTGCCTCCTTGGAGTCCCTGAAGGTGCTAAGGAAGGACCTTATTAGCTGAGTGATGGCCTTGATTTGCTATAATCAGAACTCTAAAATATAATAAAAGTGGGGGGCGTGGCTAGGGCTCAACTAAGATGGCGACATAATTGTGCAGCTCTCTTCGCACGGAGCCAAGAACCCGTAAATCACCACTTTCGGGGAGGACTTCTTAACAGGAACAGGACGGATAAGTCTGCTGATTTCACGCTTCAGTGACCGGGGGACTTTGGCACCTAGGGACAGCAGCAAACTATACTACAGTGAAGGAATCGTGCTAAATCTGCTCGGCCCATTACGATGGGTGCAGTCTCTGAAGGAGCGAGAGGAGCCTTGACATGAGATGTTTGCATCGATTATGGCCAGCATAGATAACCTCACGTTGGCAGCTAATAATTCAGCGTTTGCAATTCAGCAAATTAATGTGCGAGCTGATGCTGCGGAACAAAAGGCCAATACACAGGAGGATTTACTTCACAGTCATTCAGCCCTTAAGAGAGACCAGGTAGCTCAGATACATCTTTTGCAGGACAAAGTGGACGACTTGGAGAACAGGAGTCGGCGCAATAATTTGCACCTACTGGGCTTTCCGGAGGGTTGTGAGGACAGGAGGGTCTTGCCTTTTTTACAGCATGCATTACCAGAGATCTTGAAACTCCCCCAAGGCACTAAGATTACCATGGAGCGTGCACATCGTACGGCGCAGGCCTGCTCAGGGGGAGTGACCTCGGCCTATCTTAACTCGAATCCTGAACTTTGCTGAAAAAGAAGCGATACAGGCAAGAGCGAGAGAGCTAGGGCAACTACAGTGGCAGGGCCATAAGATCATGATATTTCAAGATTATTCTAAAGAGCTTGCAGCCCAACATAAAGCTTTCACTGAAGTCTGACGAAAGTTACATGCTTTAAAGATCCCTTTTACTTTGAGATACCCGGCTATGCTGCAAATTTCAATAAATGGCACAACTCAGCAATTCTCGTCCCCAGAAGCTGCCCTGGGCTTTATTGCCAGCACCTGCCTGAACGGCTTGAGTCCTCAGTCTTCTAGTCAGTCTGGAAACAACCAGCAACTTCCTATTTCACACGCTGACCCTCCAGATACCCTCCCCCAGTCTGCAGCTCTGGTGGGATTAGAACCTAGAAACTCGAAAGTCCGGAAGAGGCCTCCATCCTCCCCGCATACTAAACGGGGCCACCCACAGGAGAGGAAGAACAGTGTCAACATACCGACCCCTGCCCCTCTCGGCGCAGAGTCTGCAGCACAGATAGAGTATGTTAGCCCCTATTTTGCTCACAACCGATTCTCGATTCTGAGTGATCTTCCTGATGCAGAGGTATGTGAAGCAATGGACAGCGGAGGGGGACACCCGGAATGCAGTCTCCTGGAGGAATCACATAAGGAAAGGCCCCGTTGTGTTGACAGTGTTTCTGCGAGTACCTCGCCGGATATCCAGGCCCCAGGCTCCCCCCAGGCCGAGAACCTGAGGAGGAAAAGCAACTGAACATTTCATGAACACTGGGACTTTTCTTCAGTTCAAACTGTTGACTTGTTAGATAAGTATTTGAACTTGCTGTTAATGTATGGTTGTGATTTTGTGGGTGAGAAATGGTACGGCCTCTTTGGCCCATGTCTGGGTGATGACTTCGGGGACAGTGGTTTCCTTCCAAAGGTTAATGTAGCCGGATTACACAGGTTAATGTGTTTAGTTAGATGGTCTGGCTGCCAAGTTGTTTACTGTGTGGGTAATTGCTATGGCCAAATGGAAAGTGGATACATAGACATGTATCTTAATGGGTATAATTCGGAGGACTGGGAGCAATCAACAATCTTCCTGGGATAGCATAACTGCTCGGGTGTATGCGGCAACCACCTCCGCTCCCCCCTATACCCTCCCAGCCTGCCCTTTGCCCTGTATAATTTGGATTCCACTGTCTCTTTCAGGGTTTGTTTCTCACCCCTTTCATCATCCCGCCCTGCAGACTCAGCAAGAGGCGGTTAAACGCCTTTTCTGGATCCTATATGTGTTACTCGATATCCAAATAATACCAGAGGCAATACATCGGTTCCTTGGTATGTGTAAGCTGAGGCCATACTTGACAGTCCTAGTCGGACTCTGCAGCGCATAGAGCTGTAAATGAGTAGGCCTTGCTGATGTTTCCGGCAACGAGTTTATACGGAATGTTTGCAAATACTTAGGATAAGGATTTTAGTGATCACTGGAAACTCATCTTAGGGGGATGTCCTCCTCCACTAATATCTGAGGATACTAATATGGTACTGAGCCAAGAACTAGGAGCGAGTCTCCTATTTTGCTAGTAGGTCCAGGTTAGTCTGAGTTACATAAGGGGGTTCTGATTTGCCCATCAACAGTAGAGCAGTAGGCTGGTCCAAGAAATCGTTCACAGGACTTTTACCCCCCCATCCCGTTAAGGGGGTGGTAGGCAGATCCGCATAAGGCTCTAGTAAGTGCGGATTTATTGCCCTTTTTGCTCTTGTCCCGTTTTGGATACTCTGGTATATACTTCACAGTAACAGGTGATTTTCTCTCCCTCTCTGAGAAGTACCGGGTTCACCCCCCAGGAGTGACAGGACATACCATTGGCTAGGCTTCTAGCTGGTTTAGTCCTGCCACTCTCCCTTTAATAGTTTGTAGATAAGTTGGTTTGTTATTTAGATATAGTGATAGTATACAGTTGTTGCAGTTCGGATAGTTAATCCTGCCTGGTACTGGGGTTTTTTTTGCTCCAACTGGGACAGTGATTCTTAAATACCAAGCCCATAGAAACAGTTAGTTCATTTTAGGTTCTCTTTCTACGCTTGGTAAACACTCGAGACCTCAACCAAATATCTGACATTGTGATGCATACCTGGAACGTTAGGGGGCTAAACTCCTCGATAAAATGTAAGAAAGTCCTTGCATACCTGAAACGTAAATGTTCTCAAGTGGCCTTTCTTCAGGAGACGAAGTTTTCTGGGGAAGATCACATCCGCATGAGGAAGGACTGGGTTGGTCAGCAGGTGCATTCTAATGCCCTAACCAGGAAACATGGGGTTCTTCTCCTGGTGCATAAGTCTCTTCCCTGGACGTTAATCCAGTCACGTTCAGACTCCGACGGCAGATGGGTTATGGCCACTTATGATACTCCCACTGGCCCACTCACTCTTTGTAATGTATATGCCCCTAATGAGGATGCCCCTCGCTTCTTTCATAATCTGGCAGAGGTAGTACTTGAATTTAACCCCCCCGGATTGCCCGCTACTTATTGGTGGGGATTTCAACCTCACCTTGATGCCTCTTCTAGTTAGGAATGACGGGGGGAAGGAGGCGCATCCTAGAAGCATGATGGCTCTACACCAAATGTTATCTTATCAGGGGCTAGTAGATCTCTGGAGATTGTTCCACCCCAGAACAAGAGATTATACATTTCATTCAGCTCCAAACGATTCATATAGTAGGCTGGATTTTTGGCTTGGCTCAGCTACCCATCTACTAAAACCCTGGATGTCTCAATTCTTCCCTGCTGTATCTCTGAGCATGCTCTAGTCCAGCTCCTTCTACACTGGGACCCAGTGGTTCCCCCGACTAAGCAATGGAGACTGGACCCACTTTTGGTAAAGGACCCCGGGTTCACCCCTTGGCTTATCAAGGAGGCTTCTCTTTTTCTAGCTGAAAACCCTATAAGTGATACCTCTGTGTTGCCCAACCTGGGAGGCTTCAAAGCCACGTATGCGAGGTAACATTATGGGTTTTCAGCTGCTAGACTGCAGACAAAGGGAAGCACAGCTGCTCCAATCTAACGGAGATTGAGTTGAAGCTGAAAGTATTTTAAGACGCTGCCCTCTCCTAACATTCACTCTGCCACTGGCAAATCCATTCTGGCCATTCGGTTTGAAATTAACCAGCTTCTGAATAGGAAAGCTGAAGCAGCTATCCTACGTCTTAAACATACTTTCTGGGAAGGGGGGGACAAAGGGGGTAAAGTACTTGCATACCAACACGTAAAACAACAGGCTAGCAGATATATCCCAGGTTTGAAAAATACTCTGAGGTCATTACGCAATTCTCCAGGGGATATTAATGAGATTATGTCCTCATTTTATAAAAGGCTATATTGTTCCACCCACGCTGGCCATAATAGGGATACTCAGGGTTTCTTGGACACCTTAAGCTTGCCTAAGTTGCAGAGTCATCAAACACAACTGTTAGATCTCCCTATTTCAAAGGAGGAACTGATGGTAGCCATCCAAGACTTGAAAAAGGGGAAATCCCCGGGAAGTGATGGGTACTCATGAGAATTCTATCAGATCCTGGGCCACTATCTCTCCCTTTGATTCAGGTGTTTCAGGAGGTAGAACTTATATGCTTTTCGACCTTCCATCGGAGGCAATTATAGTTGTGATTCCCAAGAAAGGCAAGGACCCCACTAATCCGGGGAACTACCGCCCAATTTCACTTATAAATCTGGACAGTAAACTTTACACCAAAATCTTAGCCCATAGACCCAGCCCGTTGTCTGATCTAATACACCCGTCACAAGTGGGATTTATACCTGGCAGACACAGTTCAGATCACTTAAGAACCCTGACGAATTTGATCCCCCTGGCCAAGTCTCTTCATACCCCCACAGCCCCTATTACGGTGGACTTCGAAAGGCATTCCACTCCGTGGAGTGGGACTATTTGTATATGACTCTCTCTCACTTCGGGATAGGGGACACCTTTCTTGCCAGAATAAAAGCTATATATGAAGCCCCCTCAGCCAGAGTTAACACAAATTCAATGCTTTCTCATCCTTTCCCATTGGGCAGAGGCACGAGGCAAGGGTGCCCGCTATCTCCCCTACTTTTTGTACTGGCGGTGGAACCCATGGCTGCAGCTATCCGTAACCATCCAGAGATTAAAGGGCTAACAGTGGGGAATACATCCTATATAAGTTTTATGTATGCTGATGATCTTCTCCTCCTTCTGGAAGATGCATACACTGCTATCCCCCCGCTTCTTGCTTTGTTAGAAGAATTCTCTAAACACTTGGGTTTATGACTGAACTGGAATAAGACAGAGATACTCTCTCTCAATGAGCACTGCGTTCAGCAGGGGATAGCCGCAGATTATTTAATTTGGGCTCCAGGTGGGTTCACGTATTTGGGTATTTTCTTGACCCCATCTCTAGAAACAATCTGGCAAGCTAATATGCAACCCTTCTTTCCTCCATTAAGACAGACTCGACAGATGGAGCGGTTGCTTAAACTCACTCTTTGGGGAAAAGTGGACGTGTGACCATGATCTCTGCACCCAAGCTATTCTACCTCCTGAGGCATCTACCGTCCCCTCACTGCACAATGGTTCCAGGGTATTGATAAATTAATTGGGGATTTTTTATGGGAGGGATCCAAACCCAGGTTCAGTCGTGCTAAACTAAGGTTACACTGGCAGCAGGGTGGGTGGAACCTCCCATGGCCAGAGGGATACCACTGAGCCTTCCTCTTGGCACAAACGGTTAACTGGGCTCGTCCTCCCTCCCCTCTTTCACCGCAGTGGGTGCAGCTAGAGACAGATATTGTGGGGCTATGTCACCCCTTATCTCTCTTGGTACAGAAGGACAGACCCAGAAAATCTGGGACTAATAAGATAGGGGCAGAACGCATTTCCTCCATAGTGGAGACAGCCAGGAGAAACTGGGTTAGCTTTCACCGCAAACTTAATCTGGCCCCCCTTCCTCCTTCCCACGTGCCTATCTGGCAAAACCCAGACATTACCATAGGCGGAACCGAAATCATATGGAGACAATGGGTGGCACTGGGTATTACTAAGTTGGGTGATTTGTTGACCCCTAACCACAAGACCATCCAGACATTTCAATATTTAAGACAGCAACGGGGTATCCCAGCAGGGGACTTTTGGAGATATCTCCAGATTAGGGATGCCATTCGGCATCTTCTACCTTGTTCCGTGGGCCGCGCCCAAGCTTTGCCATTGGTTAAATGGATACCCTGTACTAAGGGCCTTGCTGGTCAGATATATGCTACCCTTCGAGACACTCTCCCATCTCAATCTGATGCAGCAAGGCAAAGGTGGGAGAAGATGTTGCAGACCCATATATCCTTTGAGGCTTGGGATAAAACCTGGGTAGACGTACACTCCTGGTTCACAGACGCTAAATCCAGACTAATTCAAAATAAAATTGCACACTCTTGGTATAGAATTCCAGTCATTCTTAACAGAGCTAAAGTAATAGACCAGGACAATTGCTGGAGATGCCAACAGCCGGGCGGGGACCTAGCGCATGTGTTGTGGAGCTGCCCCAAGATCCAACCACTGTGGCAAGAGATTCTAGATCTTGCTTCGGTTCTTCAACAGACCATTCCCCTCTGCCCTCTCTTTTGTATCTTGGGGATATGCGTGGATATGCCTAAATTGTCACCGTTAAGATACAGATGGCTGACTTTTTTGGCGCTACAAACTAAAAGAGCCATATTATGCCACTGGAGGACCTCTGTGGTTCCTACTGTAGCAGAAATAATGGGGTTCTGTCTACTCTGGCCAAACTGGATAAGATATCCTACTTACAGAAGTCCAAACTCTCCTTATTTGCAGCCTGTTGGGATCCATATCTTAGATATTTGGGGAAAGTCTTGCCACCATCGGGAATAGGGTGATTACCTTCAGTCTCCTCTGCTGGTTGTAACAGGTAGTCTGACAAGGTGGGGTCTCGAACCAAGGTTCTATTATTGCAACCCTGAAGCCTAGGTTTGTGGTGATAGTACTGGAAATTATAATTGCTTTGATTGAACACTTGTTGACATGTGGAATGCCTATTTTAAGAGTACAGATTTAAGCTTGGGATATTTTTGGTTTCATTACAGGATCAGTCTGATCTGTTGCAGAACATATGTACACTCTTAGTTAAATTTCTCCGGATGCCATGAAAAGGGACACGCCTGGCGGCAATTATAAAATTACTTCTGTAGAGGTGTGTATGTCTGGCATTGAGAATGTTCTGATCCAACCCTAAGGTTTCGGTAAGTACTCTTTACATGATCAGTACTGGGAGCTTATGGGGAAGTTGTGGTTTACCCTGCTTACTTCCATGCTATGTCTCTGCATAAGTAGAGTCCTTAGTCCACTTGAAAGTACAGTAACCTCTATTTTATAAGGTGAAATGTTATGTGTATGTACCCTATTCCTGTGTTATATCCTTCTGCCTTTCCCATGATTACTGTACTGTACACTGCCCCTATATGTGTGGGTAGGGGGGTTACATATATGTATCTTCAAAACCTGGGACTGTATACTGTAGTGTGATTCTATGTCAGTTTTCCTGTGCTTTTTGGAAAATAATAAAAATTATTACAACATAAAATATAATAAAAAGCATTTTTAAAAAGTCCCTATTCTGCTGTATGGAATGTGCCCTGTACTGTCCATTTACTGACATCACAAAACGTGCTAGTGCGGGGGCTCACACTAAGGAAATGGCAGTGTTTTGGCTTTCGGCTCAGCAGAAAAAATACGATTGCTTACCTTTTTTTAACACGGGCAGAAATAAATGAAAATTTGTATTGCAGTCCACTTGGAACCATGTAAGATTTATTACATGTTTTGGGGGTGGCAGCAGTAGTAAAGTAAGAAGCTGCTCTTTAAAGACAAAATGGACAGTTTTACTTACCTTAAAGCCACAGACCTCTTTGCAGCTAAGCTCTTGACCCAGAACATTGAGCTAGTGGGGGATGGCGATCAGTCGGAGAGTGGAGCAGCCTGAAGTAACTGCTAAATACTTTTCTCTTTGTTGCTACAGTTTGGACAATGTTTGTTCCAGCCATTAATAGACTTCAGCAGTTTTAAAATGGCCCATGTCTTATTATGTATGTTCTGGCCTCAGTGCTTGGTTGTAACCTTTACTTTTTAGTAACTCCTTTTGTGGGAAGATGGAAGTACATATAAGATGTGTAATGGTGTGGTTTAAACATTCACTTTTGTTTGAAAGTCCTGAGGGGAGGTTGCACAATCCCCAGTCTTGGCTATGTTACTTTGGCACCACAGTGTTAAGTTAGTGGGATGAAACGCATTGCAATGTTATTTTCAGTGTGCCAACAGTGCCATATGTGCTGGCTAAGATGGTATGGTGCCTTCACTGATGGAGGCTTAGGCGGTCAGGATGCCGAGGTAGTGCCTCTGTCCATAGCAGCAAACATTTTAATCTGGGGATGCTAGATTGCACACGATTTGATGGCACTAACGTGGGTACCTTGTTCAAGGAAAAGCAGAAAATGGTTCTTAAAGTTTTAACATTCTAAAGTTGCAATGATTAGAATTATCTCGATGGCTCTATAGTTGGTTAGCTGTACTGCAGGGAAGATGCTGAACATTTCTGAATGTGCAGTAGAAACATAGAAACACAGACTTTGACGGCAGATGAGGACTGCTTGGCCCACCAAGTCTGCCCATTTTCCTATCTACTGGATAAGCTGCAGATCCTAGTTAACCAACAACCTATTTCTTCCTACCCTTCACAAGAATTATCTTATGTCTGTCCCATGCATTCTTGAATTCTCCCACAGTTTCAGACCTCACAACCTCCTCATGAAGGCAGTTCCATGCGTCCACCACCCTATCTGTGAAAAAAATACTTCCTCACATTGCCCCTAAGCCATCCCCCCTCTATCTTCAAATTGTGTCCCCTTGTTCTTGCACATCTCTTTTTCTGAAAGAAGCTACCCTCTTGGACTTTGTTGAGTCCACTGAGGTACTTAAAAGTTTCTATCATGTCTCCCCTCTACCTCCTTTCCTCAAGGGTATACATATTAAGCTCCTTTAGTCTCTCCTCGTATGGCTTCTCTTGCAGACCCTGCACCAGTAGCTAAAAGATGTGCAAAAAAAAGAAGAGACAACCACACAATAAGTGTTGTTTTCTTACTTTCTGTTGAGAAATAGGAATTAAGCTAAACTGCTATAGACAGCACAACATTTAATAAGTCTGCTCTGTTTTTCGTCCTACATTCTTTTTAGCATGGCTGAAACATGGCTCTATACATGTGTTAGAATTAGGAGACTTTTCCTAATTTGTGTCTCCCCCCATGCGATTACTCTCAGACTACTGGTACTGCACTTCCTATATTAGATTATCGTGTGCATCAACTGTTGCTGTTTGGCATGCATATATTGTAATCTAAAAATGCAATAAACATAAATTTAAAAAATTTTAAAAAATCAGTGGATCGCAGGATAAAGTTTGCACTCCTTCGTGATAAGCTTTGGATCCTACACTTCTGATGCGTTACAGCACTATAGTAAATGGGGTTCAGTGAGGGTTGTTTTTGAAGAACAAACAGAGCAAAGCTTGAAACCTGACTCATCAGTTGCTAGGAAGGCAAAAGCACTAAGCCAAAAAGAGACACGTAACCAGAAAGGAAAACACAAACCTGAAGCGACAGCACACTGGATATCTTTGAATCCATGACTGGGTGTTTCACTTGATGAACCATCACATTTTAATTTTATTGGAAACAACCATACATATCGAGAGAATAACACGGCTGTGATTCCATCAAGGGGTTCTGGTAGCTTGATCAGCCTTGTGGTGCATATTGCCAACAGAACTCAGACATGAAATTACAGGCAGAGTGTAATGTGGATTTCCATGTGTTAATACGTGTGACAAAATGGATCAGAGTATAATTTATGTACAATTCATGTTGTTTTACAGTAGGAGTTTAAAGACAGTGAGAGAAAGAGGTTTAGTTTGTGTATACACATGCCCCATTACTCCCCCCATCTGCTGACACCCTCATTGTCCAAGTCACTGTACTGTACCACCAATATAATGTCAGACAATCACAAACTGAAACTGCAAACTTTAGGCTGTCTCTCCATGCCCACTACTTCTGTGTCCATGCTTCTTCCCTGTCAGCTCTCTGCTCCGTCTCTACAGCAATGCATGTTAAAGCATCGCCAGACACAGAGAAGCACAGTAGCACAGCGCTGACAGAGGAGAGGCAAGGAAGCAGTGAGCAGTAGTAAGAGGCCAGGAGAGATGGGCTGGCAGACTGCAGTTTCACTTTGTGACTGCTTTACTTTATGTTGGTGATGTGCATGTACCAGGGAGGAAGTCAACAAGAAGGGGTACAGGGTTATTTTTCTACCTAACATTGCTGGCACTGATGGTCTTAGTGACAGTGTAGAGCAGTAAGGCCGACTCTTTGTATCGAGATGTTGCTATACTACTAATGTGATGTCACACTGCTGATATAACAGCATGTTGACGCCTCACTGACAGTATTATTAATGTCTGGAGCTCTCTCTTTCCCAATTAGGCAGAGAGACCATCCATATACATGATGTCACTATCAGTGGCTCAGCAGGTTGCACACTCGCCTCTGAGGCCGGAGCATTGGAAGGTTGTGGGTTTTAGCCTCAGACCAGAAACTTGCAGTAGACCCTTACATTGACACTGCAGTGAAGCATGCGGGGTTGCTGCACTCCTGAGGTGCAGTCTTTTGGATAACACTATAAATTGAGGTCCCATGTGCCTGCACTGGTTGTGGTACAGGGGGACATCAAAGATCCCATGGCAAGAGGCTGGCCCAGTGGCATGGAGGTCACTAGCACCTTACCTCCTGCCACACCAGCGACCCGTGTTCGGTGGAGAATGAGGGTTGCTGGGGGTTGGCTGGGGAGGGAGAGGGTTGAATGTCTGGAGGACAGCTCTCCTCTCCAGGGGAGGTTCGATTGAAGTTCCCGTCGAATGACTGCCACCAGGTGGAGGCCTGATGGTAGTGTGGGTCTGGGACAGAGGGTGCTACGGGACTCTGTAGTGTGTGCATGACTCCATGGGCGCATATTGATGTTGGCGCCCCAGCAGTGTGGAAAATGGAAAAATGGTTGGCGCAGGCTACAGTAAGCCCTGCCCACCTACCTTTGTTCCATGCCGTCACCCAGCCTCTGGCCCAATCTGGATATGGTTCTCTTGGTGTGGGGGGGGGGAACTATGGGGGGATTCGGGTCTGAGGTACGGAACAGATGAGACACCGGACAAGAGAAGGTGGGGACAGGGTTGGAGTCCGCCATATGCCAACTGATGAGGTAAAGCTATATGGAAAACAAAATCCATGGCACTTACACAAAGTATAGAAATTTCCCGTGCTCCTAGCCAAAACTTCAGAAGCCTTCACAAAAAATAACACCAACAGCTTAACACTCCCTCTGGGGCTAGGCTGAAAAGAGGCAGAATTGCTTAGCCATCTTCTTTCTGTCAACAAAAACTAAATACATTTAAAAATATATATTAATTTTTGTAATGCAGAGTAACAAAAAATGTGATTCAATGATTTCAGAACAGAAAAAGATCAGAAAGACAAGATCCCACAATTTCAAAAATGCTTCATATGCTGTGGATGAATTCATGTTTCTTAGAATGTAGGTGAAGACAAGTATTCTATTCCTTTTTCTGATTCAAATCAATTTTCAATTAAATAAGGGTAACGGTAATTAGTGTACCCATTATTATCAGCAGATGCACTGAAAAGAATCTGTACTGTATGTGTTCCAAAATGCAAGACTTCTTGAATGTTGCCATAAAATGTGGTATTCAGGAACAAAATCTGAACAAATGCCAAAATCCCCGGAGCAATCTTGATATGAGAGCCTGGGTTCTTACGCAGCATCTTTTTACATGCCATTTATGCAACTGTTTCCCAATACAAAAAAAAATATAAGGCTATGGATGTGTAAATGGTGCATACACTGTTGCTGGGTAGAGCTCCTCCTTTTTCAATTTCTCTAAACGATTTAAAGTCAGTATTGATGTGAAAGTGCTTTAAAGGGACATTGTCAGCTTTTAGCTGATTTTTTAGTCCCCTTTAAAAATGCTACCTGCACATCTCTATTAGTGAACATCATATAAAAGGTATTTGTTTATCAGAAAACGAGCAATTAGAGAGGTTTTTGGCACTTTTGTAATATTTACCATCCCGGCTTTTATCATGAGCAGCAGAAAGTTAATCCGCTGCCAAAATGAGTGGTGTAACATGTTTAATTCTGTAAACAAAAGTTACAGCCAATGCTAATGCAGATGCCTGAAGTCATGACTTTAACTTTCATTTCTAGATTTAAACAAACATGTCAGACCACGCGTTTTGCGGTGGATTAACTTTCTTCTGCTCAGAAGACTGGCTCCTGTTAGCAAATCATCTTAGGTGACTTGTTAGAAAAAAAAAAAAAAAAAAGAACCGCAGCCATGCACAAGTCCATAAGTGCTTTGTGGCCATCTTGCAGTAAATATTACAGAAATGCCAAACACTTCTCTAACTGCTCGTTTTCTGATGAATACATTTTATATGATATACAAAATCACACATGCCTCCACAATGCAAAGCATCATGGGCTGCATATGCAAATCACTACATTTCATATGATGCTCACTAACAGATATGTTCAGGCAGCATTTTTAAAGGGGGCTAAACAAATCAGTGAAAAACTGACAATGTCCCTTTAATATAAGCACTTCTATTGTCAGAACTGGGCGAAACACCACAAACAATTACTCATCTATACTTTATGGCAACCATGACTAACTAATAGTGTAAGAAAAGTTGGTTCTATTTGTTTAAAGATCATATGCAACTTATTTTTAAAATATAGTTTCATGCACTGTACAGTATATATTACATACATACATAAACAGTACACAAGGAGTTAACAAAGAAGTGTGTGAATAGGCATGCTGATTGTTGTATTTTATTTTAAGTTGAAGCAGAAATTTCAGAAACTAAACAAGAAAATAAATCTGCAAGTCTTATATGGCTCACCGTCTGTGTTTTAAAAAAAAAAAAAAAAAGCCCTGGAATTCCTATGATTTTTTTTCTGTTTCTCAGTTTTACTTTACATCTATGGAATTGTATTTTACCTGGTACAGGGAAATAAAAAGAGAAGCCCAAAGAGAGCTGCAAATTCTGTAGCTTTCTGAGTTTTAGCGACAAATCCTCAAGCACAGTATGACAAATGTTTATTGTATTTGCAGTATGTTACAAAGATCTGACTTGCAAAACGCAGCTGTGAATATCTTGCAATATTTCACTGAAAACTGTGGCCAAGTCTGAGAGCCGACTGCTGCACTTCTGAAGACTATCTTGCAAAATGCAGTTTTGTAACATCTGTCCTCTGTCTTCTTGTTTAGTGCTATATTCTCCTTCCAGGGCCAGCAAGAGGCCATCAACCCTCAATATATTTGACTCGCCTCCCACACTTTCCTACCAGCCTCAGCACTCTCACTCCACAATCTCTTCTTCCTTCCTACTTAACTGAGAAATTCCACGACGTCAGCAATGTTCATGAAGTAGCTATGCTATCAGATCCAAAAACAGAAGGAAGCCGCAAATCCCAAAAGTCAATAGTAATTTACGTAAAAGTACCGCTCTGTCTTACAGAGGAGGTACCCCGCATAACTCACTAAACCTGGAAAAAAGGGAAGATCAGCATCTTCAAACTCCACTTTGGAATCAATCGTCGATCTAAACAGATATACTGTATCTTAATGGCCTAAATCATTGCTATTTATTATAATTATTCATATTCTGAACAAATAGGTTCCTTGCTCTTTAGCTGCATGCCATCCCCGCAGTTCATATTTACCTAGAGTACTGCAATGCTTATATAGCATATGTCTCCTTCAGTCTGCCTGCCCTGGTCCCTCAACATAACTGGCTAACAGTCTAGTCTAGAGGTTAGAGTAACAAGCTGTGAATGAGCTTGGTACATCCTGCAGACCTGGAGTTTGATTCCCACAACCTCTATTTGCCTACTGTGTGACTCTGAGCAAGTCACTTGACTTAAACATATTAGTGCTCCAGGGTTGCCCCTGAAAACAGGCACTTGTGCCGAGTGGACCTTACCTGGTCACCAAAGAATAAAATAAGAACAAATAAATAATCGTTCTTTTCTTTTTGTTTTTGCTGTTGCTGTCTCTTCACTGGTTTTGTTTTTTTGCTGCTTATTCACATATTGATATATTTATCTGCTGTTAATACAGTGTATCATTCTGAGCCACTTAAAAGACTATAAAATAAAAATTCAATCCAGCATATATATATTATTTTATTTTTTTTGGTAACCAGGTTACGTCCACTAGACACAAGTACCTGTTCTCTGGGGCAACCTGGGAACACTGGGGACTTGTAACTTGCTTAGAGTCACACAGTATGCAAGTGGAAATTGTGGTAATCAAAGCCAGGTCGGCTGGATGTACCAAGCTCACTCACAGTTCATTATCCTCTAGGCTATACTGCCAGCAAATATTAAATTTGTACAGAAAGACCCACTGTCATAGGGTCATCTCGATAACACAATTCTTGTACTGTATATCTAAGGAGCTAATATTTTCTAAATATTTTTTAGATGTCTGCCTGCCTGTCTGTCTGTCTGCCTCTCCCTCTCTACCTACCTATTGATATACAGTAGCAGTGTTGTAGAAAGCTGTGAAAAGAGGAGGAGGCCCTAGTCAAAAGCATGGAGGACCACTGATTTTCCAATATGAAGTTCTAATCCAGCCTGAATTTAGCATTATGAGGAATGGGATGTATGGTCCCCTTCACTTACATCACTGGGGTCGCTACAGAATGACAGATAAGCTTAAAGTGATTTCCATTTTCTAACAAGTGAATTACAGATGACACCGGCAGAACTCAAATTTCAGGACAATCCCCAAAATACCTAATTTTAGACTATTTCGTTATTTTATACTGAGGGCAGTTGCATGAAAACAGGCTCTTTGACCTAAGCCTCATCTTTTCCTGCTGCTTTTCCTGCACTGAAGCCATAATTCTCTGCTTGTGACATCAGACTACTTCGTGCGGCAACTGGCTGTGATTTCACATGCAGAGGATTATGACTTCAGCGTAGGTACAGACAATGTGAGAAGATGAAGACAAAGGAAAAAATATCCTTTGTCTTCAGTAATGAAAAAAATGGAAGGCCCTGACATTCGATTTTGTGGAGGATTGTTAATAAATGAGCCTCAGCTAATGTCAACTGTGATTTTTTTTTCTTTCTAGAAACTGGAAAAACTCAAACTAGATTTCTCCCTGTGAAGGTCTGATCATAAATGATAGGACAGCTATGATTTCCCAGAAAATCAAGAATGTCAGATGGACTAAGAGCCTTTGGATAAACTGATCTATTGGATGTTTTTCCAAAACAGGATGGCAAATCCATCACACTTTCTGTTCTTCTGTGCTATACTTTATGTCTCATATGCTAAACCTCTCATAAAAACCTAGTATAGTATTCTTAAACGTAAACAGGAATACATATGCACTCCAAATTTTATTTAAAGGCAAATTTGGACACAATCTATTCACAACAAAAACCTCCCCACAAATCTCTGTCACAATTTGGCTCTTAATTTGGAAACCTGAGCCCCCTATGTAATTTGCACCAAATTATTTTCTTTTATACTCCTCTTACATTTCTTTTACATTGCTTCATAGTGGGGTACAATAACAAACCTCTTGCAAAAAAAAAAATCAAACAGCTAGTGTCAACATGTTAAGTGTTATTATTATTAAACAGAAAACTAGATGTCCTGTAGTGTAACTAGAACAGTCTCACCAAGGATACTAGACACCTTATTGTGGCCAGCTCCATTCTGTAATGTCTAGATCACGGCCTTTCTGTCTACACAGCTGCCTGTGGTATGGTGCTAAACAGTATAAAGCTGATCTGTAATGAGGTGTGCCGCTTTGTACTCGGTAGAGATAACAGCAGTCACAGCTGTACCCTTTATGCACTCACTGACTACCTTTGCCCTGCAGAATAAAGCTCGAGACCTGCTTGCTTGCCAAAAAAAAAGGAACGCCTGGGCCTAACACACCCTGCTTTAACTAACTGCTTACACACCATTTCCAACCAATGCAACACCAGGAACATGGCCAGGAATGCCCTTAAGCCTCCTTCCTGGTGTACAGAGCTGGGCAACTGGTCATTTGCTATCAGGCCACTAACTGGTTAAACCAATTGCCTGATACACTGCTGAATGTCCCCAAGATTAATCGGTTTAAGAGATCTTTATGGTCTGCCCTTGCAGTCCAGTGCAACTGTAGTTGTTGAATTATTTCATTCAGTTCCCCACTGTAGATATTCTGTGACTTTTTATACAAACGATCTGCATGGATTTTTTTCAAAACTGTATGAAATTGTTTTGTCTTAAGTGCTTTGAGCCTGCCTCGACTGCATTTCCTCGCTAACTGCTTACTGTACTTGTAATGTTTTTTGTGACTATTAATTTGACACAGAACCTTTGTAAATAAGCAGTTGTGCTCAAAGGTAATCTTTAAAGTTTTCAATAAAATATATTTTTTTATTTTATTCTTTGTTAGCGGGAAAGGCCCACTAGGCACAAGTATCTGTTTTCAGGGGTGACTCGGGAGTACTGGGTAGGTTAAGTGACTTGCTCTGAGTCATACAGAATGCAAGTGGCGGTTGTGGGAATCAAACCCAAGTCTATCTGCTGGATGTACCAAGCTCAGTCACAGCTCGCTACTCTAACCTCTAGGTTATACTGTCAGCCCCCTGGGCTACAAAATATTATATAGTATAATAAAATATGTATTAGGCTGGAAACGTTGCCAAACTGTAACCATTGGCCTAACTTGTGAAAATGGCATTTTTACTGAAAAACTAAACTTGCTTTCAGCTGGAAGCCCCAGTGCAAATTTGCAGGAAACTGCAGGGCATGGAGATCCTAAAATGGCAACAGACACATAACGGTAGCAAGAACCAGACTTTAGTTCTTGTTTCCAGTAGGATAACAAAAGCAACTGAAGAAGCAGCATAAGAAGCGCAGTTTCTTTTTCATATTACTACTGCAATTATACTGAAAACTGACAATAACGTTTGGAAGTTACAGGACCTTATGAAGACAGTTAGGAAAAATCCTGTAATGTAATTGATGGAATCTGGTCACATGTTCATGGTATATCTCATGATATGCCCACAAAGTTTATTTATTTACATAGACTTTGGTAACCAGATGGAGCCCACTGGGACAGAGGTTATTTACTGGGGTGACACGAACAATACAGAGGCAAAAATAGCGATAAGTGAATGAACAGTTACGTTCCAGTTCAGGTAAAACAGTTGCATCTATAAAGGTCAAGAAGGTATTGTTTGTACAATGATTAATGGATCAAAGAGATTTTGCCTCCCTCAGGTAGGCTAGTAAGGAGTTCCAGCGTAGGGGGACGACAAAATCAAAGGAAATCTGATCCACCTTGAATCTGTACTGTGGTAGCGACATTAAATTAGCCAATGCTGATATGAGCGCCTGAGGCCTTTCCGGGAAACAAACCGGTCTGGGTGGAAGTACTTCTTTTTTCCTCAACACAAGTTTATAAGCTTGATAACACACTCACAGGATACATGTACTATTACAGTCTGCTACACAGATTTCTTCACTATTATGGCACTTGGCAATGTTGATGAGCAACCTCTTGAGACTGTGAGAGAAAAAAAGAGAGAGTGTGTGTGTGTGGGTGTGTGTGTGTGTGTGTGTCCGTAGCAGAGTATCTACACTGCTTGTTGTGTGTTATCGTTTACAGTACTCCTACAAGTAGACAGTATGCATATTAGCTTTTTCCAAGGTGCTACTTGTAAAGTGTTGGGGAGAGGCAAGGGTACTGCACTCCAGAACCTTTAACAACTGGCTGAAGGTGTGGTGCATGGAGGTTGGGTTTGGCTACATTGGGGAATGGGGACCAACAGGGGAAGATATGGGCCTCTGTAAAGCAGACAGCCTGCCTTCTTCTAGGAAGGGGCCACAGTGCTTGGTAGGAGGTTTAGATGCTGCTTGGATGAGGATTTAAATTAGCCAGAGAAGTGGAGGCAGAGGCAAAAGATGCCCCCCAATGGTAAAATAACAGAGAAAAAGACAGCACGAAGGGTGAAAACACCCCTAAAGCAGAAGTGCAGGAAAGCAGGGAATGTGACAAGACAAAAGAAAAGGGGGAAATAAACCATGGAGGGGAGGAGGATGATGGATTGAAGAAGACCAGGAAAGGGGAAAACAAAACGGCAGAGTTAAGTTGGAAGAGCCTTCAGGTAATAACACAGGCAAGAAAAGGATGGAGATGCAGGGCATCATCCGGGGAGGAGGGAGAGAAGGTGTGAAGGGCCATGAATGCTGGAGGCCAACATGGCATAGGCTAACCTGAATTAAGTGGTCATAACGGAATAATGGTAACTGAGCAACACATCTGGAACATTGCCATACCAGGCTACTTTCTGCTTAGGAAAGACAGGGTGGGGATGAGAGGCTGCATTATACGTGAAGAATGGAATTAAGGCTACAGAGGTACAAGGACACTGGGTAGAGAGATGGGGCTGAAAGTGCTGTGGGCCATCCTGGGACAGGTTCTTGAACCGTTACCTGTACTGGGGTAGTGTACAGATCTTCAGCACAAACGAGGTGATGGACAGGAAATTAGGGGAAGTCACCATGAGGATGGCAAGTAAGGGGGAGGTGCTGCTAATTGAAGACTTCAATCTTCCAGATGTGGAGTAGAACCTTCCAGCTGTGGCTTCAGCAAGCAGCAGGGCTGTCCTTGACTCCAAACTAGAGGTTTTTCCTCAGGCAGCTGGTCAAAGAACCTACTAGGGATGAAGCAGTGTTTGACTTGGTGCTTAAAAACAGGGACAGCATTGCAGTCGTCACAGTGAGCAGCCCCTAGGGTTTCAATGATCTCTGTACAGTGTGGTTAAACATAAGGACAGGAGCAGAGGTGAGCACACTAGGATGAGGGTCTTGGACTTCAGGAGGGCAGATTTTAAAGAAATGGGAGACTGCCTCAGAAATTACCTGTAAGGGGGGGGGGATGCCATGCTGGAGTACAGCCACAGTGGGGAAGAATAAGAAAGGATATAATTAGGGCAACAAACATCTGTGTGACATAGTTCAGCAAAAGCAGAAGGAAATGTTGACTGTTATGGTTCTCCAAGGAGGTAGCAAAGATGGTGAAAGAATAAAAGGTGGCATACAAGAAGTGCAAAGAAACACAGAGGGAGAGGGACAGGGAGGTGTACCAGACAAGGCAGAAGGAGTCAGGCAAGGCAGTTAGGGGAGTAAAAGCACAGACAGAGGAAAGGACTGCTAGAGGTGTGGCAAAAATGGATAAGAGTTTTTCAGGCAAGTAAGAAAAGAAAAACAAGGGGAGGTATAGTGAGGATCAGATGGGTGGAAAGGTAAGACTGTGTAGAAGAGTACCAAGAAAAATGGACATCTCAAACAGGTACTTCTGCTCAGTTCACACACTGGGGGGGGGGATGGACTACCAAGGAGAAGCAAGAATGGGGGGGTTGGGGAGGAGACGTGTATTTCCTATTTTTTAATTTACTATGTTTTATGCAGTATAGCACAGTGGTTTAAGGCTCTGAGCTGCAAATCTGGAGACCTGGGTTTGAATACCATAGCCCCCACACTTGCATACTGTGTGACCCTGAGCAAGTCACTTAACTTCCTTGTGCTCCCAGGTTGCACCTGTAAACAGGCTTTCAGCTTAGTGTCTCTCTCCTGGTTAAATAAAAAAAAATGCCCCTTTAAAGCCCAACCTGCCCTGTCAGCCTCTGTCCCCTAATCCTGTTACCCGCTGTCTGTGGGAGTTACATTCTGACTCTACAGTGTCCCACAGTTTGCCCTCTGGGGCAGAGCCCCCTCCCCTCCCCCAGGTTTCCCAGGCCCGGGAAGAGTTTAGCTTGAGTGCAGGTAAGGAACCCAGTAAACAGGTGCAGGACCTGCGAGGAAAGGAGGCTTCATTCTGTAGGCTGGGGGATTTTCCTATGTTTCTGTTCCCTTCCCCCGGGCACCACATGGGCTGGGACTGGAGCAGACATCTGCATGCTAGTGTACCAATGTCCCAGTCAATAGGCCCTGCCCACCCATTGTGGCTTCACTTGCATTGCCACCTGTGGTCACCCAGGTGGCAGTACTACAGTGGAGTGGGCCAACCTTCCTTCCTTCCTTCCCAGAGGAGAGGAGTCCTCTGGGACACTCAATCCTCCTACTCCTAACCAGCCCGTGATGACTTGGGCTTGCTTCCAAAATCAGGTCGTCGGCATCGCAAGTGGTAGCGCTGCCACTGTGCCGAAGGGTCGGCTCCAGCACAGGTGCATTTTCAGGGGAAAGGGTACTGACAGGACTTGCAGCTCTGAAGGTGGAGAAGGCTATGGGACCAGATGGGATACACCCCAGTGTACGGAAAGAACTCAGGAAGGTGCTAGCTACCCCACTGACAGCCTTGTTCAACAAATCACTGGAAATAGGCATGGTTCTGGAGGACCAATGAAGGGCTAACACTGCCCACATGTGTAACAGTGGCAGCAAGGAGGAAGTCAGTTAACTATAAGCCGCTCAGTCGAACTTCCGTGGTGGGAAAAATAATGGAAACCCTACAGAAAGAAAGCTAAAGAGACAGACTGTGTGAGAGGGAGGCCCTTTGGCAAATGCATTCCTGCTTAAAGCAGAATTAGCCTACATTTTCATGGTGGTGTGTGTTAGTGTATCCCATGATGCTTTGTTTTATGGGGTACCTTATGTGCGATTTTGTGTTTCTACTGAAAGAAAGACTGGTTGAGCAATTAGAGTTGAATGGGTCATGGACCACAGGCAGCACATATTGCAGGAGGAAGGTCATGCCAAACAAATCTGACAGACTTCTTTGACTGGGTGACCAGGGAGGCTGATCAGGGAGGCAGTGGATGTGGCCTATCTGGACTTCAGCAAGGCCTTCAACACTGTGCTACACAGAAGGCTGATAAAGAAGTGGACCAGCCTAGGAGTGGGTCTAAAGAGGTAGCTTGGGTTAGAAACTGGTTAAGAGGGTAGTGGTTAACGGCTAGCACTCTAAGGAAGCGAGAGTGACCAGTGGGGTACCTCAGGGTTCGGTTCTAGGACCAGTCCTCTTCAATGTCTTCATAAGGGACATTGCATAAGAACTGAGGGAGGGGTGGGATATGCCTTTCTGCAGATGGCACCAAAACCTGTAATAGGGTAGACGCTCAGGAGAGGGTGAAGAAAATGCACAGGGTCTTGCAAAACCTGAGGAGTGGTTCAAGACATGGCAGCTGGGGTTCAATGCCAAACAGAAAAAAAACACCACAGTAATCTTGTTTCTTCCAAGGGAGTCTTACTGTATTCTGACCTCCCACCCTGCCTTCCCTATCAGAACCTGGGGCACTGCACTCCAGCTGTTCTTTTATATTGTTGAGCCACCTGGGTTGATTACTCTTGGGCCGCCTGTGACTTGAGTCTTTTATATGCCTTTCTTAGGGTAGCTAGTCATTTGTGACTTTGTTAGTTTTATATAGTTGTTTAAAATAGCCTAGATGTTATTATTATAGTTGCTCGTAAGAATTTGGCAGTTACATAGAATGTACTGGGGACAGTGGTTTGAAAACTGAGCTCGAGCCTATTGAACATTCCACTATTAGCATATAGGCTTTTAACTCCCTCATCTCTGGGGCAGTTCAACTGGAAGGGCTAACTGCAGAAGTCAGAATACAGTCAGACAGTAAGGTTAAGTAATTTTTTCTTAAAACCCGAGGAAGTCTCACTGTATTCTGACTTATGCAGACTACCAAGCAGTGCCCCTGAGGTGGGCAACATAACTTACTTGGGAACAGCCTGCAATACTGTTGTGCCAACTTACATCACTCCTGGCCTGTGTCCAGTCAGTAGTGCTTAGTGAAAGTATGAACAGTGTTCCAGGTAGCTGCTTTGCAAATTTCAAGCAGAAGGATGTCCCTTGCAGCTGCTATGGAAGCAGCTGTCTCCCTACTGGAGGGCTCTCCAGCCCACTGGTGGCTCCTACCCAGTTTTCCATAGCAAAACTGAATGCAGGCCACAATCCAATCGCAATGGTCCTCTCTGTAGCTGGCTTGCCCTTTCCCACTTCTCCATAGGTGAGGAACAGCTGAGTACACTAATTTCTATGGCCTTTTGTTTGATCCAAATAGTAACCGATAGCCCTTTTGACATCTAGGCTATGCAGCCTGTGTTCTCCTGAACTAGAATGTTCAGTGAAGAAAACAGGCAAGGTAACTGACTGATTCAAATGGAAGTCCGAAACCACCTTAGGGAGAAATTTCCTGTTTGTCCTGAGGTCAACTTTATCCCTGTGGACTGCAATGTAGTTAGGGTCCACAGACAAGGCCTGTAACTCACGTATCCTTCTTGCTGAAGTAACAGCCACCAATGCAAGCCTATGATAGAAACTTTCAAGTACCTCAAGGGAATCAACAAAGTCCAAGAGGGTAGCATCTTTCAAAAAAAGAGGTGTGCAAGAACAAGGGGGCACAATTTGAAGATAGAAGAGGGGCGGCTCAGAGGTAATTTAAGGAAGTATTTTTTCACAGAGAGGGTTGTGGATGCATGGAACAGCCTTCCAGAGGAGGTTGTGGAGTCAAAAACAGTGGTGGAATTCAAGCATGCATGGGACAGTCATAAGGCAATACTAGAGGGTGGAGGTAGGAAGAAGTAGGCTGCTGGTTAACTAGGATCTGCAGCTTATCCATCAGGTAGGGAAATGGGCAGACTGGGTGGGCCAAGCGGTCCTTATCTGCTGTCAAATTCTATGTTTCTATGTTTCAAAAGGACAGTTTTCCATGTCAAATACTTGAGTTCTGCTGAGGACATGGGTTCGGGGGCTGCACCAACTGTGCTATAGCAGATGTTCAGACCCCAAGAAGGGTAGGCTCCCTGTGTGGAGGGTGCAGATGGAGCAACCCCTTAAAAAATGTTTTGAAGATAGCATTAGAAGCTAGGGAAGGGTCCTTCCCTGCTGAAATGTAGGCAGAAACAGCTGCTAAATGCATCTTCAGGATGGAAGGCCAAAGGCCCAGTGAATGAAAGTGTGCCAAATAATCCAACAGGACTGCTAAGCCAGTCTCCTGTGGATCAGTGTCCCTTTGGGAGCACCAAATAAAGAATCTTTTCCACTTGGAAGTGTAAGTCTTCCTAGTTGAAGGTTTCTGGAGACCCTTAAAATGTCCAAAACCCCCTCAGAGAGGTGCAAGCCTGCATACTCTAAGTCTTGAAGAGCTAGGCTTTGGGCCTGAGGGATTTGAGGTTGGGGTATAGGATCCTACCCTGGGAGGAGGTCAGCAAGTTTTGTCTCCTGGGGAGGCAAATTGGGCTGAATGACAGGGCCAGCAGCATTAAGTACCATGGTTGCCTGGCCCAATCTGGGGCTATCAGGATCATCGTCGCTGGCTGGCACCTGAGTTTGATCCGAACTCTGGGTATCAGAGGAAATGGAGGGAATGCATACAGAAATTTGCCTGTCCAGTCCAGTAACAGAGCATCCAGAGGCACTGAGTCCAGTGCTGAGGGTCTGTAACAGAAATGAGGCAACTGATGATTGTCCTGGGCTGCAAAGAGGTCTATCTCTGGAGTGCCTCAATCTCCCAAACCTTGTCTGTAGGACTTGTCTGTTCAGGGACCGTTTGTACTGGCTCTGGTTGATTCTGCTGAGAGCATCCACCAGGGCACTGTCCTTCACTGGCAAGTGTACTGCAGAGAGGGAAACCCTGAGGGAGTAAGCCAGGCTCCAAATCTTCATGGCCTCTGTGCACAGGACAGAGGACCTTGTTCCCCCTTGTTTATGTAATACATGGTAGCAGTGTTATCTGTCCTGACCTTCACAACTTTCCCTTGTACCATTGTAGCAAATGACTGGAGTGCTAGAAGCACTGCTCTGAGCTCCAGCAAGTTTATGTTCTTGAGCCATGTACCATGTGTAGTGTGCTCTCCTAAGTGGGCTACCCTCCTTAGGAGGTAGCTATCAGTGGTCAACACCACAGTCGGAGACTGTTGCAGGAATGGGACACCCACCCTGAGGTTGTCCCTGTACTGCCACCACTGCAGGGCCTGTAGCAGAGTGGCTGTCACTGGTACCATCTTGGAAAGAGAATACCTTCTCTGAGACTAGAAGGACCTGAGGTGGAACTGAATGTCTCTCATTTGAAACCTGGCCCCTGGGACGACTGCTGTTGAAGCAGCCATATGGCTCAGCAACCGATGAAAGTGCCTTACTAGTCAAGGGATGTACAGACGAAAAGAGCCTGCCAACCGGACCAAGCTGTCCACCCTTCCTGGTGGCAGGATGGCCTTTGTTTGAACTGTGTCCAGTTCTGCTCCTGTGAAGTCCAAGAGTTGAACTGGTTTTCTTCATGTATGCCTCTGCCTGTTCCCCAAACAGAGAGTTCTGTACCAGGGGAAAATCCAGGGCTTTTACTTGGGCATCCTGAGAAAGATTTGTGCATCTAAGCCAGGCAAATCTCCTCATGGAAACTGCAGTGGCCATAACTCTTGATGCACTGTCATTTGCATCTACAGCCATATGAAATTGGTATTTGGTCGCTTTTATGCCATTCTTGGCAGCTTCCTCCAAATCTGCTGCCAGTTGAGGAGAAGCAGTCTTAGCCAAGTCCTTTTCGGACTCCCATAAGGATTTCTGGTACCCAGACACATAGGCCATATGGGAGGCCTGCCTGACAGCCAGGGAAGCCCCTAGGTACTCTTTTTTGGCCCTGGAGTCAATCTTCCTCGAATCCTTGACAGGAGGATGAGAGGCCAGAGGAATGCCTGCTTTCTCACAGGCTGCAGCTTGGACCACCCCCTCATGGCTGGAATGGTTAAATAAAAAGTCAGCACCATTCCCAGCCAGCAAATACCTCCTGTCCATCTTTTTATCCACAGGAGGAACAGAAGTAGGGGTTTGCAAAATTTTCATGGTCTGCCTCTTCATATTGTAGATGGGTATCATGAGTCTCTTGGTAGTAGGCACATCCATGATTTCTACATAGTCAAGTTCCTCCTTCTCCTCCTCCTCCTCTTCAGGGGCCTCCTGGGCAGGCAGCACCACAGTTTCTGCCACACTTTTCATAAAGGCATAGTGAGAAGAGGGGTCCCCAGAGGAGCGAGGAGGGGAGTCAAACTCGTGGTGGTCAGGGGAAACTTCTGCATCAATAGGCTCATTGAACTCTTCCTCGTCATCTTCATCATCATCATACTCCTGCTCATAGTAAGCCTCTGGGTCATATGAACCAGAGGGAACCAAGGTACCAGGCATTTGAACCAAGGCATGAGATAGCGGACGCTGAACCAGTTCACCCGAACCAGGTTGCAGCGACTGAATGATGCGAATTGCATTTACTATTTCCACAGTGGTTGGAACTGCAACCGTTTGTTTCTGCGGTTCCGAATTGGCACTCTTTCTCTTTTTCTTTGCAGAAGCCGTTTCAAGAGCTGTCTCTGCACTTCTTTTGGTTGAGGATGTCTTGCCCTGGTCAGAGGGCACCCCCTCCGGTTCCACTGGTTTATCTTTCGGTGTGGAACCGGACCCACCATCTGTGTCAGCAGATTTTTCGGCCATCCTTTCCCTCAGTTTATTTAGATGCCTATACAGCGTAGACTAGGGAAAACTTTTACAGATCTCACAATCTGCTTGAAGGTGGTCAAACCCCAAGCAGAACACACAAACAAGGTGTGGATCAGCCTTGGCAAATGGCTTTCCACACTCAGTACAATGCTGGGAAACCAGTGGGACCGGTTCTTTTCTTGGGTTTCTGTGACATAACCTCACAAAATACAAATAAATACTTATCCACAGATGGTGGTTAAGCATGGATAAGCAAAATCAAAGAGAAAAGTCTCGGTTTACGGTCGGGCTAGCGACCGGAAGAAAAACCAAGTAAAATATTCAGGTTTTTTTAAACTAAAACTAGAACTGGACCCAAATACACAAATTGAAACACTTTAAAATAAAACTTTACCTCAAAAGTAAATAAATGTCTTCGGTTTCTACCCAGTTGCCAGTAACTGTTCAGAAACTGAAAAACTCACCGAAATTAAGTAAACCTAGATGAGTCTAACCTGTAACCGAAGGACAGAGGTTTGAAAATAAAATTAAAATAAATGGTAGTTTACAGTTTAAAGACCGACAAATTTTACTTCAACCGACAGAAGCTGAGGAGAAACCTCCGAGGCGACTTCTTAGGCAGGTAGAGTAAAGAATCTGGCAGTTACATAGAATGTATCAGGGACAGTGGTTTGAAAACCGAGCTTGAGCCCACTGAACATTCCACTATTAGCATATAGGCTTTTAACTCTCTCATCTCTGGGGCAATTCAACTGGAATGGCTAACTGCATAAGCCAGAATACAGTAAGACTTCCTGGGGTTTGAAGTGTAAATCATGCACCTAGGTCATAGGAACCCTGGTGCTGAATATACGATTGGGGGTGGGGGGGTGGTACTGGCAGTCTCTAGTCAGGAAAAGACCCTTGGGGTTATTATATCTGAGGACCTCAAGGCGGCAATACAGTGTGCAAGGCTGTGAGCAGGGCTACAGAGATGCTGGACTGCACAGGGAGCGTATCTCCAGCAGGGGGACAGAGGTGGTGCTGCCATTATATCACTCCCTCGTACGCCCCCACCTGGACTACTGTGTGCAGTTTTGGAGACCGTACCTTAGAAAGGACATAGACAAGGTGGAGGCTGTCCAGAGGAGGGCAGCTAAAAATGGTGCAGGATTTGCAAGGGAAGCCCTATGAGGAAAGACTGAGGGATCTCAATATGTACAACCTGGAAGAGAGGAGAGAGACATGTGACATGATCGAGACCTATAAATACCTCACAGGGGTTAACAGGGTACAAGTGGGGAGTCTCCTTCAAATGAGGACGAGCACTAGGACCAGGGTGGGTGGGGAGATGCAATGAAGCTGAAGTCGGGGGAAGTTCAGGAGAGATGTAGATGAGATGTGAGGAAATATTTCTTCACCAAAACAGTGGTAGATGCCTGTAACAGACCGTCAGCAGAAGTAGTGGTAGCTGAAATGGTGGAGGTCTTCAAGCATGCATGAGATAAACACAGGGGTATATCAGAAAAGAGGCAGGGAGGGTCGCTGGAGATGTATCTGTCCTAGCAACACCCCCTGATAAAGGCTGTTTGCTGAAGCACTGGGGTAACCTGGCTGTTGTTCGAGCTGAACTTGGCACAATAAAACTGGTATTAGCCATATACCTTGGATCCTCCGTTAGTGCGTTTTGCTGTGAGTGCTGGTTTTCCTGGAACTGTTTACAACACTTTTAGGCTGGCCACTCACTACCACCGCCTGCCCTGCACAGTTTGTTCATGGATACACCTTTTGGGAAGGTCGCCGGAGACCAGCTATGGTCTACATAGGTGGAATAGGTAGGGAACACTTGGGCAGACTGGGTGGGCCAAGTGATCCTTTTCTGCTGACAAATTCTATGTTTCTATGTTGACTGCTCCATGAAACAGAGTAGGCATCTTTTTCCACCACAATATAAAGAGGGTGAAGGCATCTCTGCTACAATTTTATGATCTTCATGTCCCATCCACATTTTTAGGCAAAAGAGAGTTTAATTCCGCTTTGTTTTCAGTACAAATGCCCCAGCTGCACAATTTAGATTGATTATTAGTGTTTAATGTAGCTTATATGCTGAATTTTTGCCATGGTTACTCTTGGTCTTAAAATTGTTAAACACAGTGTAAAAGGTGTAACAAATTCAGATAAAAACACATCTTTAACGCAAACATTACTAATCACTATTATATGCAGATTTATTTTCTGTTTATTTAAAAGGGGGGTCAGTGCATATGATCTTTACATTTTGACTGCAGCAATGTTTTATAATTAGACTATCATATGAAATATCTTCTGTGAACTTGCAGAAGTCTGGCAACTGTGGTACAGTTTTAATCCTGAACTTAAAACATGTTAAAAATCAACACATGATGAGATACAAGGACATATGAATTACTGAAAAAGTCGGCAGTGAACATGCAACAAAACCTAGTGTGTAGCCAAAGTGAACCAACTGCAAATCCATTCATTTGTATACACTTATTGGGGCTTTCATTGGCACGTGGGGTAAAGAGCCATGCCTACTGATTTGACACTAAAACTTGTCTAACTGGAACCATGATTCACAGTCTGGAATCAGTTTGGCAGTTTTTTTGTCAACCAGTTTTACATCATCTTGCGCGAGTACAAAAGCCCCCATTATTTACTCATGCAGAATAAACAGCCTATACTAATAAAAGATGCAGTACCTCTCCCTGCTTTCTAGGGGAATATGGATAACAAAGTGGCCCACAACTCTCCAGGTTTCTGACTCCTGCCACATGGGACAGCAATTTGCCCAAGTGGCAGGACTCAAATGGGAACGAACATACTGTATAAACAGAAATAATGACTAGAAAGTTTAACTTGGTGACTAAACAGAAACCTGGACCCACTACTCGTATTTTATGTGGAACAATGGCTTTCTTTTCCTGTGCAGTGCAGATACATAAATTCGCATTAATGCTCTCACAACGGCTACAATTTGGCATTATCAAACAGTACAGCAGGGCATGGTAAACTTTTACTAAATCTCTGCATGTATAACCCTCAAAAAAAAAAAGAGAGACAATGCATCTTTAAACATTTCTAGGAGACTTACAAAACTGACATATTTATGGAAAACCTATTTTCATGTAATGATAATTTCCCTTATGATCTGTGCAGTGTTATGTTTCTTGTTTCATTTTATTTTAGGATTCGTACAACATACCTGCTGGGAAAAATGCAGTGGGCTGTTGCAACTGTGCATTGGCTAGAGCCTGTTGGTAGTGCAAAACACTAGGATTAAAGAGTGTGCTGGCACCATTGCTTTTTTCAAGTGCTGGTCTCTTTGGTAAAGGATGAAGAACACCAGGTGGAAAGGTCTGTAAATGAGGAAGTTTGTAAGACTAGTATTATGAAATAAAACAAAAAAAAGGTACAGTAGAAAAAAGTACAGCGAATGCCTTGCCATGCATTTAAACCAAAAACTGTAGCAATGTAGCATGAATGATGTATACTGGATGCAAAAGCACGTGTTCCTAAAACTAAAATCTGTAGAAGGCTAGCAGAAGCAAAGGTCTTAAAAAGAAATCAAAAGAGAAATGATTTCTGCATTAAGAAGGTTTAAAGCTGATTAAAGGGGGAAAGGAAATACCATAACAATGTATATGTAGAGTACATTACACTGCTGACAATAATAAAATCTAATTTCTCATTTGAGCCATAAAATTAGAGTGTTTAAAAAGATAATGTAATATTACTGTGCATAAGCAACTGAAATTCAAGAGTTTTGAGAAAGTATCAAACTGTGACAGTATAGATACTGCATCTAATATGCTTTATATTACAGTATGTATGAAAAATGAGACGATTAAGTATGATAATGAAAATACTTCATACATAAATCATATATGATTTATTGTTATGTGATGTAGTAAAAAGGATTCATTAATTGCTATTTTGAAAAGCTACATGCAAAGCAAAAGGTGAAAGGTCAAAGTACCAGGTCTACAGTTGCCTCGAGAGGTCGCTTCATTGCTTTGGCAGTCGACTGAGTCTTTAAATAACAGGCAGCGAGCACATGATGGCAGTGGGCCAATGGGATTCAAGCGTATTAACATACAGGTAAACAGCAAGCAGAGGTGCATCATGGGAACAGCATTGCATTGTGGATAGGTGAGAAGGAAAAAACAAAATATTCTGAATGCAATTTACAACATATAAAACACTAGGCATGCACAACAAAAAGTTGTTTTCCAAAGAAATAAATTATACACTTTGGATTAGTACTAAAGCAAAAAAGCATCTACTATACCTTAGTTACAAGCATATAAGAGAGTAAAATACAGATGTTTGTAATTCAGCAAAATTACAAATAGCAGCTTGCAGAGACCATTAAGCATCACATACATTTTTTTAACACAAATAGAATGTATAGACTTTTTTTTTTTTTTACCAGTGTTGTCAAATAGTTTTCACAGATATGATGCAAAAAATACAGTTCAAGTGAATGTCAGTCAATTTAGTGAGCCAATTCTAAACCTTAAACTGGGAAAAATAAATCTATAAAAGAAGTTTAGAATAACATAACTAAACCTCTACCAGAATATGTTCTGTGTGCAGTGAAGCAGTGGAGGAGGCAGGAAGTCAGTTCTGGAAGTGAGACTTGAAGTTTGACACAGTTCCAAGAAAAAAAAAAAAAAAGAAAGAAAACCAGGACCACTGAGGCTTTTGTGCAAAATATAGGCCTGAAAAAAAAAAAAAGGCATGAAGATGTACCACGGTGGATAAAAACGCAATGCTTTTTTGGAAAACATGCCTCATGATCTACCCACTCCTGACTCAGAGAGGTTGTGGGGTCCTCTGATGTGTGATTTGGAGTTCCTCAGTGGTTGTTTCCCATTTTCACCACAGCACCTGTGTGTCAGAAGTGCTGTACTGTGAGAAACTCATATAAGTAGATCTGATCATATTACAATTGATGCTGTTAGTTAAGGTTTAGAATTAGATGTCTCACATGACTGAAATGCACACCTGTGCAGCAAAGTATATTCAAATGACATGGTCCCAACATGGTTGGGTATTACAGCCAGTGAAAAATTAACTTTAAATATCATCAAGCTAGTTTTAATATTATAATCTTAGTAAATGGTGCAGTGTGCTGACTGTAGTTGAAATAACTGTTTATAGTGCAGAATGAATTGTTTCAAGGAATACATTTTTAAGACATTCACACAAAAAAAAAACCCTTGTGAGGAAAAATGGCTGCTGCAGCACTTTCAGCTTGGACATGCATGGCAAAGAAGTCAGCTTTATGTCCATTCTGGGTGGGGGAGGCAGAAGGCAGGACTGAGATACACTTATTCTTAAAAGTCCTAAAGGAGCCTTGGAAAACCTTCTTAGAGGTTTGGAAGTTATGTCATTCATGGACATGAGTGTAATTGTTAACCTTTCCGAAAAATGTAATTTTAACAGCTTCTTATCTAGCATATACTAGGATGCCCAGAAAATAAAAAAAAAACATTTTTTTTTATTTAAAAGCAGAAATACTGGCAAGGGGTGAGAAGACTTGGCCACAATTTAATGGGGCACAATAATTAATTATGGCTTCCGATTCTCACCCTGCTGTCCAGTCTTGCTCAGACCTAAGCATCACCCCTGGTTTCTTATGTGCTGAATGGCCTCGCTGGGAGTCAACGAAGTTTAAAGAATAAGGAGCAACATAAATTTCAGAGTGAATAATTGATTGGGCCTTTGCCATGCTGACATCCCACAAAACAGCCCAACTAAAGAATCACTCATGCCAGTTTTCTGTTTTTCTGCACAGTGTAAAGAAAGCAAAAATGTGTATTCTTCCAATGGTGCAGAAATGCTACTGAAATCATCCACAGGAAGGTTTTCAAGTGTTAAAGGGAATGCATACTATTCCCATATGATGATGATGTTAAAGGTTACTGCAGTCACCCTAAAACTGGGTTGCTATGTTAGATTTAGGAAAGGATTTATTTTTTGATTGTTAACCTGGATGGGTGCACTGGTCCCAGGGACCGTTTTCAAGCATGACCCGGGCCACTAAGATAGCAAAAGTATTCTTAACAAATGGAATTTGGACCTTGACATCCAAATAACTCCAGAGGAATGGTGTAAAAATCCCTTGCCAGCAGTCAAAATGTCCCTCTCTCAAACATGGAGAGAATTTGGATGGAAGTGCTGCAGCAGATACATTTGCTCGCCAACAGTGTTGGTGAGGTACCTCCCAGCAAGCTATGGACATTGCTGGAGGGGCTGTAATTGCTTGATAGCTGATTTGGGTCATATCTTTTGGAGCTGCCTCTATTAACACCACATTGGTGCTGTCTACAGGTTGAGCTTCAGGAATGTTTGGGAGAGGGCATAGAATTAACAGCAGAGATGTTTTTTATGGTCAGTGATGCCGACACAGAGCTCAAGCTGGGGACGTAACCTGCTACCAATACATCTGATAGCAGCTAAAAAAGCAGTTACTAGAAAATGGATGTCTAAAATAATCCCTAATGTGGAGGATTGGAGATCAACAGCAATGAATATCTATCAATTAGAGAAACTGACAGCTGCCTTACATGATAAAACAACCCAGACTGGCCTTAAGTGGCAAAAATGGGTTTGGTATATGGCTCAGACAGACGCAAATTTCGTCCCCTAGGAGTCTCTTGTTGGCGGCGGGGGGGCTGCTCCCATAGTGGGGAGGGAGGTAAGGAACAGGTCTTAAAACAAATCAAAAACAGAGATAATAAAAAGAGAAACATGGTTAAACACGATGTGTAAAATTGTGAGAATGTCTAAATGCTTATGAAAATCTATAAGAAATATATATAGAGATCATATGCACTATAAGGTTTCTCCATTGATATACGTCATCACAATCTGGTGCTACGACACCCAATGAAATGTAAATATATGTGTGGGTCTTGTGTATATAAAACTTAATAACAAAATATATTTAAAAAAATGGCAAAAGTATTGAACAGTACAAGCACAAAATAATGAACAATGAGAGCATATACGTGACAAGAATTATTAGCATGGAATGCTACTGTCTATGAACCCTGACAGGGACTATACTAGTCAACAATCCATAAATTCAGAAATACCAATTTGTGCAAATACCTCACCAGGGTTTCAACAGCAACCTTGGCAATAAATAACAATATACATATTTTACAGGATAAACAATAAGGTGAAACACAGACCGGCAGGACATGTAAATCCAATTATCACACTCACTGATTTCCATACTGAGGAGAAAATTGCATGTGGAGGTAGCTGTGAGGGCAGTTTTAATGTAAGCCCTGCAACTAACTGACTGTTGTATCGGAAGTCTGTGACGTGAGCCTTTCAAAGCTGAAAGGAGATAGGAAATGAATCCTTGCTGTTTTTTACAGTTCAATAAATTATAAATATCAAACCGTGGCCTCCGTATGTTTTTTTTTTTGTATTTCAAAGTTTAGAATGCATATTTCTTGATAGGGCCCCTATGTTGACAGACCATGGACTTCACAGTCTGCATTTCTGTAACGGGAGTCAGCGCGTGACAAGCTTTGAAAAGATCACATCACAGACTCCTGATACAACAGTCAGTTAGTTGTAGGGCTCTGGCTAGAACAGTGAAGTGCTAACACTGTGATGCCATCTGGGGTTGCCATACTGCTGTTTTAAAAAATGAGACCCGACCAACATCACCTGGCGACAGCACAGCCCCCCCTCCCCATCCTTAGCTGGTTGCCATACAAATCATTGAAACGTCTTATTTGTGCAGGTGGGGGAAAAAAAAAGTGTTATTTATTCTTTCCCTCCCTGATGTACTGTGAGTGCCCAGTCTATAGACTGCTTCAGTGTGTAACCACGCCGCCCCCTCTCCTTCCAAGGAAGCTCTTTAACATACCTGTCATGCCCGTGTGGATCTACAGCACCAGCAGCCTCCGAAGCACTGACAGTCACTTGTGTCTTCACTCCCCGGCCCGCTCTCTTGAACTGCATCTGCGTGGGTGCGTGGGGGGTGGAGCACTGTCTTGAAGTATTTTTATTTCCTCTATGGCGGACAATTCGGGTCTTGGACTCCTTTCTATGAGTCCCCCCCTCCAAAAAAAAACAGCAAATTTGGGACAGGAAACATGTTAATGGCCAGAAGGAGCACACAGCACCAACTCTTTGGGTGCAACAGATCTACATGCTGCCCAGATCTTTGTTCCCCCACTCCAGAGACAGCACAGTGGGATGGGAGCACAAAAAAATGCACGGCAAACTTACACCTGGAGCCTACAGATTTCTTCTAAGCTTCCCGTTAAAAAAATAAACAAGCACTACAGAGGCTGCAGATCCACATGGGGCATGACAGGTACGCTAAAGAGCTTCCTTGGAAGGAGAGGGGGCGGCGTGGTGACACACTGAAACAGCTGATAGACTGGGCACTCAAGATACACCATGGAGGGAAAAAATACATAAGAGATTTTTTCCCCACCCGCACAAATCAGACATTGCAATGATTTGTATGGCAACCGGACGAGCATGGGGAGGGGGGCAGTGCCATCAACAGGTGATGTTGGTCGGGTCTATTTTTTCAGACCTGCAGTATGGCAACCCCAGACGGCATCACAGTGTCGGCACTTCACTATTCCAACCAGAGCCCTGCAACTAACTGACTGTTGTATCGGAAGTCTGTGACGTGAGCCTTTCAAAGCTGATTCCCGATACAGAAACACAGACTTTGAAGTCCATGGTCTGTCAACATAGGGGCCCTATGTAGAAATATGCGTTCTAAATACTGAAATACAAAAAAAACACACACACATAGAGGCCACGGTGTGATATTTATAACTTACTGAACAATAAAAAAACAGCAAGAATTAATTTCCTATCTCCTTTACAAAGGGAATGTGAGTCAAGAGAGCGGAGGAAAATAGGCAGGCTGTTCCAGTGGCTAGGGGCAACAGTAGAGAAGGCCCTTTAACCCATGAAGGTGGCAGTTTAGGGAAATTACAGGAAAAGATGTAAGGAGGATCGGAGGCTCCGGGTACCAAGCTTGGGTTTGAGGAGGAGTGATAGTGGTGAGAATTCTTTCTCCTGGAGGGACTAGTCAACCAGGCTGCCTGGTAGGTACTCTTGGTGGGCTTGCTGGGAGAGCCAGCCAAAGGCCTGGTAGAAGAAGCAATGATGAGCTGAATAAGGAGCCAGTAAGGCAAACCTACAGATGCTGATGTAACTTGTGCAGAGCCTGAACAGGTTGGAAGACTAGGTTTGTGCATAAATAGGGGAGCAGTAGTCCAGAAGGGAAGGAGGATTACTGTACCCTGTGTTATGGCCAACCCCACTCCTGGGGTCCTAAGGTCTTTCAGTCGGAAGCGGACACCCAGCTTCTGATTCACTCATCTGACTGAGCTGACAATGGTCTGAAAAGGTCAGGGAGGGTCAAGTGTGATTCCTTGGCATTTAAAGGCTGTTAAATGTTCGGGGGTGGGGGGGTCTCATCTGCAGAGAGTAAGGTTAGGGAGTTAAAAAAAAATGTGGTGCAGAAAACTGGCATGTGCGAAGAATACAGCTTATTGTGGGTTTCCTGTGGGATATTAAAAAAATATCCCATAATGGAGAAGAACACAGAAAGGTCATACCACAAAAACTGTTGCATCTGTGAAGTGAACCAAAACTGCTCCATGGGCTATGAGTTGATGTGTGGCACTGTATTAAATGATCAAATTACCTTTTCAAACTAATGGAAAATCTCTGAATCTGTAAAAATAGAATACCGTAGGCAACATCCTACATATCCCAATGTAACTGTTATAATTAAATATGAGATTTATTAATGCACTTGAAAGTAGCCGAATTAAAAAGAATATAATTCTGTGGTGTATGAACAGCGATATAGAACATGCACAGATGCTTACCATTGCTGAGGCTGCTGCAGCAGCTGCCTGTGCTGCTACTGCAGCCTGGTTGGCCTGATGTTGAGCAGCTTTAATTTTAGCCTGTAAGTGTGCAGGAGGGTGAAAATATTTGCACTTCTCCCTCGAGCATCGACCCTTTATATAATCCATGCAAACGGTTACAGTATTGTCATTTGTGTCGATCATTGTGCTGTCGGCAGGGTGAGCGCAGCGGCAGTCAAATTCACCCCGTGCACAGTTTCCTCGCTGGAACTCTCTGCAAACCTATATGGAAAATACAACAACAATTACCAACCACTGATTTCACACTGCAGTCACACACCGTAACACTCAGGCATTCATTCAGTTTCAGTTTAGGAATACACCTGAGACACAGCTCAGAACTGGAACAGGTTCCCTGTTAACCAAAGGGGTTATACAACTTAAAGCAGCAGTACTAGATAAAAAAAAAAAAAAAAATCAGATCTTTTGCAACAGTTTGCTCCGTGTGCTCTGTTGAGCACTTAGCCAGTAATCTTTCTTGTTTTTGCTGTACTATCACCCTGTGATTTACTCAGTTTTTCTTTGTTTTTATTCACATTTCTCCCACCCACCATGTTGGACTGGAACCCTCTGCTGCCAACTGCGCATGCGCATGACTCGCAATACTACACGGGGCAGTGGGAATGCATAGCACAGGGTCCCATGGAGGTAAACCAAAGACGTGATGCGATGTGGGGACGCGGCAGCAAATTAGGCAGCAGCCATATTTACTGTGGATCCACAACAACGGAAATTAATTTTAAATATCTAAAAAAAACTAAAGAGCACTAGAAAAAATATTTATATATACGGAAACCAGAACTATGGCTGCATGCTTCCAGACAAAAAAGAATTCTGATAATCACTTCCTGATTATCCAGTACTGCTGCTTTAAAGATAATTTGGGGTAAAATAAATGAATCCTTAAATTCATTACTGTGAATACAGAGAATTGAAGCAAACTGTATCCTGTTATTAAACATCTGATGTATGGTTTGACTTTACTGCAACATGAATAATCACGTATCAGACCACCTTTGGGACCAGAACAAATAAACCCCAGTAATTAAGAAAGTAGAGATGCAGAAGAGAACTGTTCATAACACATATTTTCACTGTGACTATGCACAAACCTGTTAAATAACTGGAGTAGTTAAGCAATCTGTCACAGAAAATGTATTAATTTACTATGATGTAGATTAGTCTCTGCTAAACAAAGCCAGTCTACGTGCTTACATTTTCAATGGTGCTATATAATAATACATTAAACCATGTGTGTGCAGACCTATGGTACAGTATATGCATCTACTAAATCTATTTCATTCAGCTATTCTAAATAATAAAACATTACCTTCCCAGTGCTATGTAAATATATTCAACCATAACTGTGTACATATACATGCCTGTTCAAGTGAGTTATGAAGGTTATTTTCCACAAGACACACAAATCCTCTGTGTATCTCAGATGTGCTGTATGACAAGTCTTTTCAGAGAATGCTGAGATTCATGTATAAAGCTACTAAATTGGCATGTCTAACATATACAGTACATCTGTTTTCATAAAATATACCTTTTAAACTATTTTTAATAATAAAAAAAAGCATGCTTAAAGGGGAATACTCCGCTCCCTAGGAAAACTACTGCGGGATCTTGAGATCCCGATTTAGCAATCCGCAATGTTAAAACAATTTTTTAAGGTACTTAGCTGTAGTTTATTTTATCTATCTGGTTGATTCCCATGACGCCTGCCCACCATGGCTCCGTACTATTTACCTTTTAAGTCTTACCGCCATTCTCCAGAGTAACTTTAGGTCACTATGTCATTGAGGCACAAGTCAGGAAGCATAGGAAAACCAGGAGCAGTTTCAAAATTTGCAATGAGTGTTTTATTATTAGTAATAACAGCAAAATAAAAAATAAAAATTTGTTCGCTATAACTGTTTACAAAGGCAGTACAAACAGAGAAAACAAAGTCCTTCTGCTGAGTGTTTCTTCCCAATTCCAAGTTTCAGTCTCCCTCTGTCTCTCTCTTGCACAAGCACTGCTGCTCGTTTTATGTTGGCTCGTGCTTGCACGCCAGCTAACATATTGCAGTAGTAGCAGATTTGGAGGTGTGGTCACTGTGGGCAAATGCAGGGCACACATCAGTAGGTGCGTCCCTCATTTCCCAATAAGGCAGCATGCAAGCGCCACACCAGCAACACGTAAATGTGGCAAGCACATCTAAGAAAAGGTCTGCTGCAATGAGAGCCGAGCTTGTCACATAGAGGCCCCTCCCGACATACCTTTCCTGTTGAATCATTCTAGTAAACATGGCGGCAGTGACTATTGCCACCGCCTGCCACAATGCCGACTTCGGGGGAGCCCAATCCCCTGTCAGCATGCCCTAACTCAGTTCATGTGCCGATGGGGAGCCACTCCCCCATCGGCATAATACCATTTGTTGTGTGCCAAGGGGTGCCCAATCCCCCTCGGCTCTAGCCCCCCTTTGGTAGGTGCCGATGGGGGTGCCCAAATCCCGATGGCTAGACCCCCAACACTCAGGTGGCACGCTGGGGCCCACCCCAAGCGTGCCAAATAACCTCTAAAAAAAAAAAAGAAGTCCCACAATTTTTTTAACCTGTAAAAAGAAAAGCGGTCCCTCACGGTCTGTCCTGCTCCCTCCCCAACCCTGTGCCCACTCTCAGCCCCTGCCTCCCACACCCCTCACCCCATACTTACCACAGGAATCCAGTGCGACGATCTTCAGTGGACCGGGAACATGTCTGCACTCTTCAAAGCCGACCGCGAACTGAAGAAATGCCGGTAAGCTGTATAATGGCATAAATAGGGTTTTTTCAACTTTGGTGCATATCTCAGGCACTTCTTGGAATTTGGGCACAAAATTTTCAACATGGGGTTATTGGGGCCCCTCCTCATGAATTCAGTCACTGTCATGGCATTATTCGGTCCCGAAAGGTGATTCTACGGTCACTGCACGGAATCACCTTTCGGGACCGATTAATGAAATGACAGTGCCACTGTTCATGAGGTGGGCTCTCAAAAAGCCTATGTTGCTAATCTGGCGGAAAAAATCCAAAAAATGACTGTTTTACAAGCGTGAGTTGCAGTTTCCACGCACGCTCGTAACTTCATGAATTTGTAATATTTTCACTCCAGATTTTAAACATTGCCATTTTTCCACACCTCCTTATGAACAGTACAGCTGTCATTTTACATATATAGATACACAGACAGTGTCGGCAGATAAGGGCCTATGGCCCACCCAGTCTGCCCATTTGAGCTTGTAAGTTCAGTTTATGTTTTCCTGGAAGTCTGTTGCCCCTTACCCCTGACCTCCAGAATTCCTTTATGTCTAGCTCATGCATTCTTAAATCCCGTGATTGTTTCAGCCCCCACCACTTCCTCTGGCAGGGTGTTCCACTTGTCCACCACCCGCTCTGTGAAGAAATTCTTCCTCACGTTTCCTCTGAATCGTCCTCCCTCCAACTTCATCCCATGCCCTCTAGTCCTGGAACATCTTTTTCACTTAAAAATAGTGTATTCCTGTACCCTGTTCCTCCCTGTAAGATACTTGTATGACTCTATCATATCTCCTCTCTCCCTCCTCTCCTCCAGGGAGTACATGTTCAGTTCCTTCAACCTGTCTTCATAGGACTTGTGATGCAATCCATGTACCATCTTTGTTGCCCTCCTCTGAACCTTCTCTACCCTGTCTATGTCTTACGTAGGTATGGTCTCCAGAACTGTACACTGTACTCCAGGTGGGGCCTCACTAGTGTCTTGTATAGCGGAATTATGACCTCCCTTTTCCTGCTGGTGATGCCCGTGCCTATGCATCCCAGCATCCTATTTGCTTTACCTGCTACCTTGTCACACTATTTCCCTACCTTGAGGTCATCAGAGATGATAACCCCTAGATCCCTTTCCTGCTTGGTGCATGCTATACCCTCACCCCCCCAACTGATATATTGTGCCAGGGTTTTTGTACCCCATATGCATTATCTTGCACTTCTTTGCATTGAATTTCAACTGCCAAACCCCTGACCATTCTTCAAGTTTCTGCAGGTCCTTCTCATTCTGTCTACACCCTCTGGTGTGTCTACTCTGTTACAGAGCTTTGTGTCATCAGTGAACAGTGAAATTCTGCCTTCTAGGCCCCTGCCATGTCACTGATGAAGATGTTGAATAGGACCGTCCCAGCACTGATCCCTGTGGTACCCACTGGTCACTCTTCCTCTGTGGAGTGACAGCCATTTACTACCACCCTCTGTGTCGTCCACCCAGCCAGTTACCTACCCACCACACTACTGTCCTGCCCACACCCACATTCCCCAGTTTGTGTAACAGTCTTCTATGTGGCACAGTGTCAAAGGCCTTGCTGAAGTCCAGATAGGCCATGTCCACTGCCCGCCCTGATCCACCTCCCTAGTCGCCCAGTCAAAAAATTCAACAAGGCTGGTCTGACATGACCTCCCCCTGGTGAAACCATGCTGCCTTGGGCCCTGTGGTCCATTGACAACCAGATGTTCCACCAGTCTCTCCTTCAGTAGTGCTTCCATGATCTTCCCCAGTACCAAGGTGAGGCTGACTGGTCTGTAGTTTCCCCCTTCCTCTTTGTTCCCACTTTTGTATAAGGGGACTACATCTGCTATCCTCCAGTCTTTGGGTACCTCCCCTGTTTCCAGTGATCGGCTAAACAGGATAGCCAGAGGTTCAGCCACCACCTCTCTTAGTTCTTTAAGGACCCTGGGGTGCGACCCATCTGGCCCCATTGCTTTATCAACTCTCATTACTTCCAGTTCCTTCAGGACCCTTTCGTGTAAGGGACTTGTGTCCATTTCTGCACCACTCTCACCCCTTGTACTCTCTTCAGACCCATTACCCTCCTCTTCCTCAGTAAAGACTGAGCAGAAATACCTGTTCAAAATGTCAGCTTTACTGTTGTCATCCTCCACGCGGCCCCCATCCTCCCCCTTCAGTCTCACTATCCCTCCCTTTACCTTTCTTTTTTCACTTATGTACCTGTAAAAGGTTTTGTCTTCTCTACCCACTGATTTTGCAATGTGTTCTTCTGTCTGAGCTTTGGCTTCCCTTACTGACCTCCCTGCCTCCCTTTGCTTCTTCTGGTACTTCTCCCTATCCCCTTCTGCCTTTGTCTTTTTGTATTGCCTGAATGCAATCTTTTTGGCTTTCACTTTTGCTACCTCTTTGAAAACCATAATGGTCTCCTCTTCCTTTTCCTCCTGTTAACCTGCTTAATGCATAATTCTGTTGCTCTTGTAATCCCCATTTTAAATACTGCCCACTGTTCCTCAACCCCTGATTCCTGCTCCATTCCCCTGAATGCCTCTTTCAAGTATCTCCCCATTTTCCCAAAATCTGCCCACCTAAAATCCAGGATACGTGTTTTTGTGTGGTTTGGTTCTCCTCTTTCTGTGATTTCAAACCACAATGACTGGTGGTCACTGTTCTCAGGTGCTCCCCCACTGTTACCCCCATCACACTGTCCCTGTTTGTGAGCACAAGGTCCAGTATTGCCTTCTGCCGAGTTGGTTCCATGACCAGTTGCTTGAGGAAGGCACCCTGAAGGAGTCCAGGATAAATCTGCTCTCTAGTTGATGCTGCTGCTGGGATGCTCCAGTCCACGTCTGGAATATTGAACTCTCAACCAGTACTACCTCACCCTTGTCTGCCATCCTTTGGATAGCTATCACTCAACTCTATCTGTTTCTTCCTCCTGGGCCGGTGGTTTATAGACCACACCTGTGCGGACGGCTGGCCCCATTTTCCTTTCCAGCTTAACCCACAGTATCTCTCCCCCATTTTGTTCCTCCTGGATCTCTGTGGACCTTATGTTATTTTTCACATACAGCACCACTCCTCCTCCCTTCCTACCTGCCCTGCCTCTTCTGAATATGTTGTAGCCAGGTATGGCCATCTCCCAGTCGTGGTTATCATTACAGCAGGTTTCAGTGATGGCCACAATGTCCAGGTCTGACTGCACCATGACAGCCTCCAGATCTTCCATCTTGTTGCTAAGGCTCCTGGCATTGGCACACATGACTTTCCATGATTTGATCTCCCTAGACTGTTTCGCTGTTTTACTCCAGCCCCTTCCTTGGTTGTCCTTTAACCCTGGTTCTCCTTGCTGTCTGCCCTTCTGCTGAATTTTGCCCCTTTTCTGCCTATCCACCTCTTGGGTGCTAATCTCCATCTTTTGCACACTGCTTTGTAGAGATAGCCACTCCTCCGGTTCACTGGTTCCACTGCTAGCTGTGGGGGGTGAGCAAGTAGGTACCCTCCTTGCTGGCCTGCCACCCCCCTTTGCTAGTTTTAAACTCAAACTTGATGAATGGTTAACTAGATAGATTTCACAGTTAATGATCCACATATGTGGAGGACAATCCTTATGGGCTTTGGCCTTCTTTTGTCCCTCTAACCAAGTAACTAAATGCTTGTCAATGTAGCATTTAAACTTATCACTGAGTGCTTGGATTCCCCTCCAGGATGGATGCAGGCAGTCAGGCTTGAACAAGCCTCCATCCCTCCAGATGAGTCCCCAGTCACCAACGAATCCAAACCCTTCCTCACAGCACCGGTTCTTCAACCATGAGTTAAAGTTCCTGATGCATGCACCCCTATGCTCTCCTTTACCTCTCACAGGTAGTACTTCTGAAAAAGTGACAGAAGTAGCTACTTGCTTGAGACCCCTCCCCAATTTCTTAAACTCTTCCTGAACTTCCTCTGGCTCCCCATTTGCTAGGACATTAGTACCTAGGTGGATAATGACATCCAGCTCACCCTCCCGTCTTGCCTTCCCAGTGATCCCCAGGATCTTCCTTCCATCCCTCCATGCCATGGCACCTGGTAGGCACCTCACCTGCCTGTCCTTCCCCTCCTGTGTTCCTAGCTGGATCCCTCTTATGATGGAGTCCCCCACCAGGATTCACTTCCTCCTCCTCTGGGGTCCACTGCTCTCCCTGCTGAGGTCACCTCCTTGGCTAACCTCCACATCCTTTCCTTCCACTTCTCTGGGTACCTCTATTTGGTTGTCCCCATTTGCCAGTGTGGCATATGAGTTTTTGAGTGGAATAGGATCTGGGATGTGCCTCTGCCTGACCGCTCTAACCCTCCCTGAGTCCACTGTCGCCCAAGTGCTCCTCGTTCTCGGCATCCTTTGAGGCAGTTGCATTGGACTGGGTGGTCTCTGGATAGAGGTGATGGTACTCCTGACCCAGTTTACTTCCGCTCTGAGTCTGGCTACCTCATCCCGCAGTCCAGAGAGATGCATGCAGATAGGGCAGCACCTCAGTGTCCAGAAGGTCTGCCTGAATATGGCTGTCCCACAGCCACTGCACTGCACCACTCCCACATTATACTGCAATTATACTGCTATTCCACTACTTGTCTGTTACTGAAGCTCTCCTAGTTCCCTTTTATTAATTTACTGTCTTAAAAATCCTGCCACTGATCCTCAGATACTTTTTAAAAAAAGAAAATAAACCAATAAATAAATAAATGAGTCAAAACACTTGTGCTGAGGGTGGGCTTCTTCCCCCTTATGCCCCTCCTACTCCACACCTCTTACTATACCCTGTGTTTAGCTCCTGTCAATCAGATTTAACAGGGCATATAATTAAGAGTTGAGGGAGGGGCGAAAATTTGCAGCAATTAAAGACAGCAAAGAAATACACCACCACTATGTTTTAAATTTTCAACAGCCCAAAAACAATTCTAAGTAAAGACAGCAAATAAATTACAGTGTCACTAAAAGCCCACAATCTAAGTTTAAAAGAAAAATTGCAATTACCAGTTACTGTAAAGCACTGAATTGAATATGTTTCCTTCCCCTTCTGGGCCGAAATGTGTTTTCACACTTCCGGCACAGAATAGCACGGTCACTGTGTGAAATCAGTTTTCAGAACAGTTTCAGAAAATGACAGTAACACTGTTCATGAGCAGAGGTCCTAAAATGTGTATGTTGAAAATTTGGTGATGAAAGTCCATAAAATTATTGTGTTACAAGCATGCATTGCACAGTTTCCACGCACCCTTGTAGCTTCGCAAATCTACAATATTTTCATGCCAGATTTTCAACACTGGCATTTTTTCACACCTCCTTATGAACAGTACAGCTGCCATTTTTCACATCCTACCCAAAATGTGTTTTAGCACCTGTGGCGCAGAATGGCATGGTCACTGTGGGAAATCAACTTTTGGGAGATTAACAAAACCACAGTGTCACTGTTCATGAGAGGAGGTCCAAAAATGCCTATGTTGAAAATGTCTCTCTTCAGGGTGGGGGTGAGGTTGGCGTCAGTTCAATACTTCACTGCTATTCCTATTATGCATCTCTAACTCCTGCACTACCAATGCCAATGCCAGCGAGACAACATTCGGCATTGACAAAAGCTTGTTATAAGTGTATGCCTGGAAAACTCGTTAAGAAAACAGCATGCTTCTCACACAATGTTCTTGTAAGTTTCCAATGGTCTTGCAGGTGCAGCTAAAAGAACATAATGACTCAGAACTGACCTCTTGTTCACAGCTCTGCAAAGGGTTTAAAAATCTCAGCATCTCAGGTTAGCCCTTTGAGTTCCAAATAGCTGTTTGCAATAATTTCAACAGTATAACTACATACATTTATAAACAAAGGGATCTCAGTATCAGTGACATTTCCACATAAAGATACACATATATTTTTATACTTGCAGATATGCAAGGGGGAAGAAAAGACAGAACTGGCAAGGGAAGGCAGAGAGATAGCGAGAGGTGGAGAATTGTGAACCATCGGGAGTGATCAGTTCCTAGGTCTCTCAAGAAAATTTGGTTGCACAACCAGACAGACGAGACAGAAAAGGAGACGACAGAACAGATCCTTGCATTTAAACTCTTTCTGCATAACAAACGTGGAAGGGCCTTATTCAACCCTGTCACACACACTAGAGAGCTGGTTTTTCAACAACAAACTGGTCCTCACTTATAAAAAAACAAAGACCATGTTCTTCTCCAGTCTCCTACAAAACAGGAAGGTTTTGAGGGAGTCATGAGGTGCTTTGGAGTTGAATGGTGGTTTTCTCGTCAGCTCCCCAGGGCGTCCATGCTGCCTAACTGCATCGAGCCAACCTTGGCCTTCCTCACAAAGAAAGCAGCCTACAGTGATCCTTACACTTGCAGCTCCAAATTGTGCCTGAAATCACTGGTTAATTGGGTGACAGAAACCCAGAAGCACAACTTGCCTACTACTCCAATCGCAGACAAAGAGACAGGCCAGGCCACCAAACAACACAAAATGTTGGAGTCCCCGGTCGCGCAAAGCAAAGTGCTGGATGCAGACACTGCAGAATGCTTCTCTAAGGATTTTACTACAATTAAAGAAGCCATCCTTACACTTACAGGAGACTTTCAAATTCTTCAGCCAGCATTAACAGAATTGATGTGCTGAGTCTCCAACGCAGAGACCCGTATCAGCTCTCTTAAAGACAGGGCTGTAAGACTGGCGCCTGAGTTGATGAGCCTCAGGAGAAAGCTTCAGCGACTTGAGGATCGTATTGATTAATAGAAGGCCCATAGCTGCTGAAATAATTTTGGTGGTTGTTGGCCTGCCAGAACGTGCCGAAGGCTCTGACCCTATTATATTCGGCCGAAAACTGTGTGAAAAAACTGGCAGGACCATCGCCTAATGGGCAGTCATATATCATTGAAGAAGCACACTGAATGTTACATTCAATGCCAAGTGCAGGTAAGAAACCTAGACCCATTATCTTTTGTCTTAATATTTTAGACAAGACTTGTATTTAGGCTAAATTACGAGAAGTGAAGGAGCTCTGTTGGGAAGGGAGATGACTTTTCATCTTCCTTGATCTCAGACCGCAAACTAAGGCTAAGCAAAATGCATATAGAGAAATAAAATCAAAACTGAATGCTGCTGGCATAAAATTTAATTTGATTTACCCCACCCCTCTAACTGTTTCTACCACAGATGGCCAAAAGCAATAGTATACAGCCACCGAAGCTAAGCATGATTTGCCCAAGCCATTTCCCAATCTGTTTCCCTCCCCTTGCACTCCACCACGCTGAACAGTTCTTACAATGGGGCAACGTACATGTGGACTTGATTGCATTCTCTGGGCTTACTCTTCGCTTACAGTTCTGCTTAGTTTGTCCCGATCATTCGGCTAGAACTGTTGCTCGATACTGCTCTCTATTATGCTTCCTATTACCTAATACAGACTTGCTCTTGGATCTCTAGTCAGCAAATGCTGCCCGAGGCTGAGTCACCGCAGCTGCACATGAGAGCTACACTTGCTACGCCTCTAGCTAGTGTGTAGTTGCATCCTATCTTGAACACTTTGCCTAATAACTTACTTTATTTTTTCTGAACATGGTAACTACTTCTTATGCCCCTGCTCCTAATGTGAAATACATCTCAGCTGGCAAGTTCCCAGGTACGACTATGCAGCAAGTAAGAGCAAGCTCCTTACCTTTCCTTAGATATAGACCTTCCACCTTGGGGGTTCTACCAAGAGTCCCTGCTTTCATTATTTTTACATGCAGGAACTATTAATGACTTTGCACTCTGGACTAGGAACCAATGCCCCTCAGGTTTGTTCTTTTAACTATTTTCTAGCTTAACTCGACCGGTCACAGAAAATAAGGATAACACCAGCTGATGTCCCGCTCTTGTGTCAGCCTACTCTGTAGTATATAAGATTAAGGTGCACCACAATGTTTTTTTCCAAGCACATGCTGCCATGGGCAATGAATATGAACTGTAACCTTTTTTTAAATTGCTCTCTTTGTTTGTAATTTATTTGAAAACGTTTCACCAGGAAAGGCATACTGAGCTACAATAGCTTGTTTCCAGATGCATCCTGGGGGAAAGTGGAGAATGGGATACAATTTGCGTACAAGATCTAATATACAATGAGCTAAAAATAAAACAAAATCGTACAAAATTGAAACATGAAGGGTAAAACAATTCAAAATTCCAAACTAATAACCCCAGATAGCATCACTGTGACACCCTGCATTCCCTCCAATGGTCTAGCTTTAAGACTCTAGGCTACAGTACCTTACACTATGCTTTGTGTTCAAACTAATCTACAGCCCTCCGTGTCTCAGGGGAATCGTGTATCGTAAAGCTTATACTCGCCCTCTTAAGTCTTCTTCTCTCCCATTAATAGCCGTCCAGAAACCGAAGCGTCTTTCCGGCAAACGTTCATTTGCCTTCTCTGCCTGGAACTCCCTTCCTCCTATTTTGCTCTCCTGCTTCACCCTAACTCCTTTTAAAAAAGAGCTTACCTCGTATCTCCTTAAATCTCCCCTCTGCATCTGCTTCAGGTAATCTACCTCCACTACTATCTGCTGTTTGTACGTATTTCTCCTGGTGCTGAAACAGGGCGTATGTGTATTATAAATATGTACATACCAATATATTAAATTGTATTTATACTACTATCATTGACTTTGCTCAATGTAAACCATATGGGTTATCTTTTAACTATCTTGTAGTATCTGTATATCCCTTGTATGCACTGTTGATTCTTTGTACTCTATAATTCACGGCATCTATATTGTTGTACTGCACTGTAATTACCTCCTGGGTTGTCACTGAAAAAGGGACTGTATGGTCTCAGTGAGCCTACCCGGGTACAAAAATTTAAATAAATAAATAATAAACAATTATAAATGACATACAACGGAAACAATAAGGCTATGACAAGCATTTTCACTGTATAATAGAAGAGAGGTGAACTGTAACACTCTGGAGCGAAACCACACAATGGATTGAAACTGCACAATGCTCACCTATCCAGTATCATGGGGAAGTGGCCAGCTTAAGGAGGGGGAGGAGAGGGGAGAGGATGAAAATGATGAAAGGGGACATCAAGGAAGAGTGTAAGGGTAGGGGGGTAGTGACAGTAATGAATAGTAGGGAAGGGCATGAAGGTCAGGGGCAATTGCAGGATGGGGAAATGTAGAGATAGGGCAACAAACTAATGGACAGGGCAGAGCGGATATCTAATGGGAGGGAGTTCGAAATATTTGGGAAATGATAGGAGACAGCAGCTCATCCTGAAGTGGAAGTTCGGGCAGGGAGGGTGAGGGTCCTGCAGGGGGAGTTGCGGAGGGAGCAGGTGGGAGTAGGAGGAGGGCGTCTAGGTAGGGTGGAAAGGAGCCAAGCCAGAACTTCCCAACTAATGAGGCACTATGGGTAAGGCATCTGGCTCAAAGACATGGGAAGGAGAGCGAGGTGTAGAATTCACAGTTATGTGTACATGGCGGACAGTTTACAGCAAGCGACAGGAGTTGAATAGGGAGTCTAGTCTGGTGAGGGTGGACTTAGGGGCAAGACTGTAAACTACATCTCCAAAGTCAAATATTGGGAGGATCATCTTCTGGACTATCTCACAGTGGGCCTGAGGGGGGATGCAGCCACGGTGTTTGTATAGAGCGACAAGTTTGGGATGCAGCTTTTTGTGGATAGCACCCACAGGTCCAGCGAAGTCGAGGTTCCTGTCAAGCCAGAGCCCGAGGTATTTAAAGGAGGAGACATCCTCTAAAAGGGTCCCCTCGAAGGTGTGGAAGGTAGGGGTGGCAGTAAGCCTGGCGAGCTTTTGCCTGGTGCCAGAGGTGATAGAAACCATATTTTTGGGATTGAGGGACTGTTGATTTGTGTGAAACCAGTGTTGGACATTACTGAAAGCCAGCTGGAGGCTAGTCACCACATCAGAGAAAGAGGTACCAGAGGTACACAAAACAGTATCATCCGCGTACATGTGGATATCAGTTGTTGAGCCGGCAGCAGGTAAGTCATTCAGAAATATCGAGAAGAGTATCGGTCTGTGCACCGAACCTTGAGGGACTCTGGTGCTGATGGGGAGAGGGAGTTGCCTATTCTGACTGATTGGGTCCTACCCAAGAGATAGGAATGGAACCAGCTGCTGCACGATTATTGAGGAGAAGGGGGTGGGCAACTGTGTTGAAGGATTTGGCCAAGTCGACAAAGATGGTCGAGGTGATTCGGCCCTGATCCATGCCAGAGAGAATGGAATTAGTGAGTCGGAGAAGGGAGTTCATAGTGGAGTGGGCCTTGCAGAAACCAGACCAGAAGGGGGTGAAGAAGGAGTCAAAGAAAGGAGAAAGCTGAGCCAGTACCAGGTGCTCTTGGAGTTTTGGAAGGATTGGGAGTAGGGATATTGGGCAGAAATTACCTGTATTTGATGAGTTACCCCCCCCCCCCCGGGAAGGGGACAACTGTGGCAAGCTTCCAGGCATCAGGGACAGTGGCCACTGTAAAGGAGAGATTCAGAAGGTAGGTGAGTGGGAAAGCAAAGGCGTGGGTCGAGAAGTGCAGGAGCTTAAGATCAAGCCCATCCAAGCTTTTGCTCTTATATGGGTTAAGGGCCAGAAGAGCTTTTAGGGTGTCAGCAGGGAGATGGGTTAGAAGGAGAAACAGAGGAGAGAGGAAGTTGGTGCGGAAGTAGCTGGTGGAGGACGAGCTGATGGGGGTAGGGATGCAAGAAGGGTGGAAGCACAGGTGGTGAAGAAGATGTTGAATTTGGTAGCTGGGGGGGGGGTCAGAAATAGTGATGTCACCTACCTTTAGGACTGGGGAGGGGGACTGGGCAGGGGGGCAGAATAGGGCATGCACTGTTTTCCAGAATTTGGAGGGGCTATTAAGGTTCTCCTGGAAGGTGGATGAGAAATATTCTTTTTTGGCAAGTTTGATGGCCCTTGTGCATGCATTTCGGAGAATATGATATTTAAACAAGTCACGAAGAATGACCGAGGCCTTGTATGTCTTCCACGCAAGGTCACCAGAACACTGACAGGCAAGTAGTTTGACTGATACCCAGGGGAGGTGAGAGCCTTGGACCCTGGTCTTCCTAATTGGAGCGTGCCGGTCCCAAACATTCAAGAATTGGGTTTTGAAGTAGACCAGAACCGAGTCAACAGAGGAGTCATTTGCAATCGGAGACCAGTCAATTCAAACGAGTTCCTCATGGAGAGAGAACAAGTCTAAGGATCTAAATGAGCGGAGGAGGAGGATGCTTGGCAGGGCTTTGGGGCAGTGGATTTTTCACAAACAGCAGACCATGTGGTGGTCACTGAGTACATCTGTATGTAACTACCCGGTTGGGATGTGATGCTAGAACCCAGTCTAGCAGGGTATGCTTGCCTGACTTGTGGTTTAAATGAACTGGTTCAGAGATCAATTTTGTGAGATTAAGGGAGTGGTTACAGAATTTGGATTGTGTACTGGAAAGCCAATTAATGTTGAAATCCCAGGGTTGAGGAGTTCACAAGTTGTTGAGTGGGTGATGAGAGTAGAGATGAGGTCTGAGATAGAAGATGAAAGGAGGCTAGTGGAATATTGATAAGTCTTAAGTTCTAGCACCTCAAAGTAAGTTTTTTTTTTTCTGTCATGCCAATATGGAGGGATAGTTGGTTGGGGGGGGTGCCGCAACTGCTCAGCCCTATTTTTCACCAAGCTGGGAGGGCTTTGGTTCGATCTGGCTACCGTCACAGTCAGTCTGTTCTGCCCTATTACTTGTAGATTTTAAAAAAATGAAAGAAATTTTCAAAAGGGAAAGAGAATCTAGAGGGAGTTGAGGAATTATGGGGAGCAATAAAGAGGGGAATTCTGCTGATGACAGAACAATGCATCAAGAGAGTAAGCACATGCAAGTGAGGGAGGAAACCAGTTTGGTTTACAGCAAAGGTGAAAAGAGCAGTCAGGGAAAAAAGAATGCATTCAGGACCTACAAAGCTTCACAGGGGATAGATGATAATGAAGTTTACAAGGAGAAGCTAAGGGAAGCAGGTAAAATAGTCAGGAGAGTTAAAAAGGACACAGAAGAGAAAATAGCAAGGGAGGCCAAAAGAGGAGACAAGAAATTTTTCTGGTATGTAAGTGAACGCAGGAAAAGCAAGAAGGAGATTATGAGGTTAAAAGAGGAGGGGGGAGCTCTGGTAGAGGGAGATGAGAACAAAGCAAATCTGCTGAATGAATACTTATCCTCAGTCATCACGACTGAGGAAGAAGGAAAGGGGCCAGTGTTAAGCAACAGGGGAAGGGTAGGCAGGGAGATGGACACAAGCCCATTTTCAGAGGACAGGGTGTTAGAGGAGTTAGGAAAATTGTGGATGACAGCTCTCATCTGGTCAGCCTTACATCGGTGGGGGGTAAGCTGATGGAGGCATTTATAAAGGAAAGGCTGGCACAATATCTGGGGGAGGAGGGGCTCATAGATGAGAATCAGCACTGGTTCACAAAGGGAAGGTCATGTCAGACCAACCTGATTGAATTCTTTGATGAAGTGACAGTGATATGTGATCAGGGAGGGGCGGTGGACATGGCCTACCTGGACTTCAGAAAGGCCTTCGATACCGTCCCTCACAGGAGACTGATAAGCAAGTTGGGTAGCTTAGGGGTAGGAAGCAAAATAACAAACTAGGTGGAGAACTGGTTGAAGGGTAGACCTCAGAGGATGGAAGTAAATGGGGTGCACTCAACAGAGAGATGAGTGACAAGTGGGGTTCCTCAGGGGTCAATGCTGGGTCCCATACTATTCAACATATACATTGGGGACATTTCAGAAGGCCTAAATGGGAAGGTGTCGCTGTTTGCAGATGACATAAAATCTGTAACAGGCTGGACACAATGGAAGGTGTAACAAAAATGAGAGAGGACCTGGCCAGGCTGGAGGAGTGGTCGGGGAAGTGGCAATTACAATTCAATGCAAAAAAATGCAAAATGATGTACATAGGGAACAGAAACCCAAGGGCAAAATACTGCTGGGGCGGGGGGGGAGGAACTTAAGGTAACAGGGCAAAAAAGGGACCTGGGGATCATCATTTCGGATAACCTGAAGGTAGGGAACCAATGCAATAAGGTGATGGGGAAGGCTAACAGAATGTTAGCATGCAAAGGGAGGGACTTTAAAAGCAGGAGGAAAGAGGTGATCATGCCACTATACAAAACTATGGTCAGACCACACCTGGAATACGAGGTCCAGTTCTGGAGGCCACACTTGCAGGGTGACAAAGACAGGTTGGAAATGGTCCAGAGAAGGGCAAGCAAAATGGTTCAGGGGCTGCACAGGTCATACAAGCGGCAGCTAGAGGAACTAAACCTATACTCACTGGAGATGGGGAGGATATGGTTGAAACCTTCACATATCTGAAGGGAATAAAGAGGGTGAGGGAAGGTAGCATATTCAGGATGAGTGACAACAAATCAACTAGGAGACATGCATTCAAGCAGACTTGGAGGAAATGCGAGGGGGGAGGTCTTCACTGAGAGTGGTGGGTCCTTGGAATAGGCTGCCAGAATGGGTGGTGGGGGATGATTCAGTGGACAAATTCAAAAGGGCTTGGGACAACTACATGGGGCTAAATAAAAGTATAATTGGAATGGAAGGGAGGGGGTAAATATAAACCAGACGGGGAGGTGGTGGTATTTGGGCACACTGGATGGGCCAATGGTTCCTTTTCTGCCAGCAAATTTCTGTTTCTATGTTTGTGGTGCTGGGAGGCTGTGGCTCACCCCCTTCCTAATTCTCCACAATTATGGAGACACTAAGTCTAGGATACTAAGATGCTCTATTCAACCTATTTAACTGTAAAAAGGACATCCGGGGGCCGGGCTGGGGGAGGCCCCTCTTGCCAACACCACTGCAGACCACGTTTTCAGGGAGGTCAGTCCTTGGGACCAGGGGACCAAGAGTCTGAAACCCTTGAACACACTGCTTGGTAATCACACTATTAGAGGTAACATTTAATGTTCTTTGTGATGGAATTTTTGTACTGTTCAGTGTTATGCTGTTTCTGTATGTTGGCTGTTGGGGGACAAAAGTAGGATTGTTCAGTTCACTTCAGCTTGTGCTGAGTGTCTAGAGTGCAAGAGTACGAAGCTATGTAGTCTATGATGCATTATTAGAATATTCAAATGAGTAATGGGGTAACATACATTACCTGGAATATTAAAGGGGCATGTAATAATAAAAAAAGATATAAAGTTATTAAGCATCTTACAAGGCAGGCAGGGCAAATTGCCACGTTGCAGGAAACCCTTTTTCTTGAGACACAGGCAGTCCTGTTCTGCAGGGACAAGGTGGGTAAGGCATACGAAGCCAGGAACAACAACACTTACAGGGGAGTAGTAACATTTGCTAGGAGCATTAGATTCTAGCTATCCCACAAATCTCCAGCCTAGAAGGTTGCTATCTGATGCCTGTTGGGGCACTAGATCATACTTAGTTACTAACTGGGAACATTTAATGGACCAAACATGGACAACCCACAATTCTTCATGAACATCCTCAATGTCCTGGCTCCACATGCCCACCTACCACTACTGCTCACAGGTGACAGGAATTTAGTTTACAACAACTGACTTGGATCAATCTAAAGCTAGTAGAAGGGGGCTTACCCCAGCCCAAAGAGCGTTGAGGGATATGGTCGATACCCTCAGCTTATTAGATTCGTAGAGAATGCTGGAGCTGCAGACAAGGGACTATACTTTCATTCACCTCCCCTATAATGCTCAGTCTCAAATTGACTATTACTTAATTAGTCAGTCCTTCCTGTATGGCCTCCATAGAACCCAAATCTTAGCTAAAGAGACTTCAGATCTCTCTTGCTGAGACATGCTTTCTTACAAGGCTCAGACAAGGATGCCAGTTGGAGATTGAACAATCAATTGCTAAAGGATAAGACGATTGTTGATAAAAATCAAACTTGAAATAAATACTTTTATAGAAATTAATACTGGTTCTATAGAGAAAGAGGACACGTTAATGGCACCTAAATGTCACATTAGGAGAGAACTGATATGTTAGCTTCAACTCGCAAAAAGAAAAAATAAATACAAAAAAGTGCAAGAAATGTTGCAGAAGATTAGGCAAATAGAAAAAAAAAAAAAGCACTTTCCACTCCTGTAACTACTTGGTTAACCTTGCACAACCTTCAAACTCAATATGAAGAGCTTCAGAGAGAGCAAGCACAACACACATTATTCCATACACATACCAATTTGATGATCAAGAGGAGAAGGTTGACAAAATGATAGTCCTCTATTTGAAAAAGCTGGGGGAAGCCCGCCTAATTAAAGCCATTAGGCCAGCTCAGGAAGGCACTCTGCACCTCTCCTTGGGCAATAGTGGCGCAATTTCAAGCTTATTATCGCATTCTATATGCAGCAACACTGCCCCCTCATCACCTGAGACTGATACTTATCTGCAGGAAGCCCATCTCCCTACACTTTCTCCTGAGCACCAGGAGTTTTTAACTTCACCCATTATGGAAAGAGAAGTCTTATTAGCCATTAAATCACTCGTATTAGATAACGCCCCAGGGCCAGATGGCTTTTCAGCAAATTTTTATAAGACTTCTGAAGCAGAATTAACACCTATACTGACCAGGACGTTCACTTATTTTTTATTTGTTAATTTCAGATTCAGATTAGTACCTCTGAGCCTAGAGGCTCTTTTACAGAGGTTCCAAGTCGATTATGCATGTAATACAAGACATTTGGTACAAGCATGAATTACAAGACAGAAACTGTGACGTGCATTGGTATACATAAAATAATCAGTTACAGAAGTGCAAAGAGTTTACAGCGGCTGTATAAGTACATAATAATGATTGGGTTGAAAACTATGCTGTCATAATGCCCATAAGACACTTGGGTTACTAAGTGCTAGTCAGTAGGTGGGTAGCAGCCTGAGTAGACTTTGTCAGGATGAAAAGAGAGGGGAGGTAGCAGCCAGAGAGGACTTTGTCAGAATGAAAGAAGTGGGGTAAGGGGATAGGAGGGTGGGGCGGTAGAGGTATTAGGGCAGGGGTGGTATTGGTAGGTAGTGCAAGGGGTAATACACAATTAAGATGGGCAATCACAGTGATTTGATTGGGCTAGGAAGAGGCAGAGGCCTCTTTTAAAGGGGGCTGATCTTTGCACATTCAATGAGGGAGGCAGGGAGACCATTTATCCATTGTGGCTCGTGGTAGGAAAGGGCACGCTAAGCAAATGTGGTACGCTTAAAAGGGACATGGAGAACATCCTTAGATGATCTTTGAGTAGTTTTGGAGGTTTGTGAGCGCTGGAAAAAGTCTGCCATAGAGTCAGGTGTCTGACCAAGTAGGGGCTTTTTTCCTAGCAGGCCGGCCTGGTATCTGACCCTGAGGTGCAGTGGGAGCCACCCTGTCTCTGAATAAAGAGTACAGGTGTGTGTCAAGCGATCTGCGACTAGAACAAGTCTGCAAGCCTTGTTTAGGAGTAGATTAACCCTTTTCAATGCCATGTCCATAGCAGCGTTTTAAATAACAAGTCCATAGTCAATTGTGGACAATATAGAGCTCCTTGTTATGAGGCTCAAGGCCTCAGGGGTCATGGACTTCCTATGGCGGTAGAGGACACCAAGTTTGGTGCCAGCTGTTCTAATAATGCAGTCGATGTGGGAGGTGAAAGACAGGGTGTAGTCAAGATGTATGCCTAGGTATCTGAAGTCGGTAACCTGCTCTAACGTCTCTCCTTTGTGGCTAAGGATAATCAAAGGGCCTTTTTTTTCTTATTGTGAGGCACTGAGAATTGCACAACTTTTTTTTTTTTGATAGTTTAGAAGTCTGTTTTGAGGGAACCAAGTCTCTAGTTTTCTGAAGCTATCCTGAAGAGCCGCTGTTATTTCAGTTATTTGGTAACATGGTGCGGTGATTACAGCATCTGCCTACATCAACATGCTAGCCAGGCATGCAGAGGGTAATGAGTTTATGAATAGACTGAAGAGCAGCGGTCCAAGTATAGACCCTTGGGGGACCCCGAGGGTGACACCCTAGGGTCAGATGCTACTCCATTTATTTTCATGTACTGTGTCCTTTGGGACAAGTAGCTGCTGAACCAGGTTACCGTATCGTGGGACAGGCCAAGGGCCAGGAGGTTGTCAAGTAGGATCTGGTGGTTCACAGTGTCAAATGCTTTTGTGAGGTCTACAAAGATGGACCCCATCAACTTGCCATTGTCAAGGGTGTCATACAGGCGTGTAGTGTAGTCTACGAGTGTTGTTATGGTGCTGTGGTTCTTTCGAAACCCATGTTGTTGCACACATAATAGGTTGTACTTGTTTAGGTACTCTATTATTTGATCGAACACAATCTTTTCGAGGGCTTTAGATAGAGGGAGTAATATTGAAATGGGTCTGTAGTTTCCCAGGCTAGTTCTGTCACCACTTTTGAACAATGGTGTGACATTTGCTATCTTCCACTTGTCTGGGAAAACTCCAGTTCGTATGGATAAATTGAAAATCTTTGTGAGGGGCAGAGCTAGTTCGTCCAGGGTGTCCATGGTTATGCATGCTAATGGGGTAAGTGACCACAGTCTGACGGGTGCCATGATTATCTTGATCTTAAATCTGGGGAAGGACCCTGAACAAATCGCCTGCTACTGCCCAATACCCCTGATTAATAAGGATATGAAAATACTGGTCAAAGTTTTGGCACTTAGTGTGAATAGGTAGTGGAGTTATTTAACTGGCCCTGAGCAGGTGGAATTCATTCCGGGGAGAGTCTCCTCTGACAAGCTACAAAAATTAGAGCAGTCTTCTCCATGTCTGAAGAGCCAGATGTCCCTGCAACTCTGTTCTCTCTCGACGTGGAGAAGACCTCTAAAAGAGTCTCATGGGTCTTCTTACACAGGGCGCTGGGACAGTTTGGTTTTCCAGAGGAGTTCTTAAAGTGGACAGTTGTTCTGTACTCGAATCCCTCTGCTAAGGTTTACTGTAATGATGACTTTTCAAACTCAATACCACTTACAAGAGGAACAAGGCAGGGCTGTCCCCTTGCCCCATCCTTTCTAATTTGTACATTGAGTCCCTAGTGCAAGAGCTTAAAGATAATCAGAGGGAGCAAGGCATTAATAGGTTAAGAGAAATGTAAAATTTCTGTACATGCCAATGACATTCTTCTATATGTGTCCCGCCCCCTAACCTCATTTCCCAAAAAACATCTCCAAAACCTTAGTAATGCCTTTAAATGCAGCAGTTAAGAAGCAGGATATCATGGGGATGGGTCTTGCCTGGTCTCCCACCATCTTAAAGTACCTGGGCACTGAGTTAAGTAGATGCAAGAGAACTACGCGTCAGCATAATCTGGACAACCTTATGGATAAGACAGCACAAGACCTGACTCACTGGACAATCCTTCCTCTAACCTTATGGGGACATATTGATGTTGTGAAAATGAAGGTCTTGCCCAGGGTGCTTTACCCCTTAAGTATGATGAATATCTGTCTCCCCTTGAGTTGGTTTACTTCTCGGGATGCTCAAATCGTTAAATTATTTTGCACAGGCAAAAGCCACCAACGTGCATATGCCAAGCTAGCAAGGCTAAACAACAAGGCGGCTTAAGGCTTCCTCATTTTACCTGTTATTACTACACTGCCTAGGCCAGTAAATACTTCTGACAGATAATGACAGCTTACATTATACCCTTCAATGGCTTACCACAGAGCAAGCTCTCTGCAGGGAAATCAATCTGAACCCTGCAATGCTGCTAGCTCTGTCCTACCAAAACTGCCACACTCTTTACAGAAGACAGTAATAGGATTTAGTATTAAAGTTATCAGCACTTCTCCAGGCTTCTGGTCATATAACCAATGTGCACTTTTGCAACCCTTATTCAATAATCTGAACTTCCAAACTGATAGGGCCCCCTATCAAAAACTCTTTCCAGCCAGAACTAAATATATCCACCATCTCACACCTCACGACTGCATAACAGCCCATCCCATAGACTGCCTTCAGGGCTGTGCAACAGAATGGCCTTTAAATTCTTGCAGATAATGCATGCAGTGGCACAACATATAGGCCCACCTCCTCGGACTGACAAGTTTACAGAAGTAATGGGCACCTTAACAACTGCTTCCTCTCACCTGCACTCAATTTCTACGCTATACCAGACCATTTTTTTCATATGCAATTTCTGGGGGGGGGTTGCAAGGTTTCTCTCGGCCCCTACACCCACGTGTCCCCAACGTAGCACAAATGTGTGGAGGCATGCGTGTGCACACCGTTCGGGACGCCCCTCCCTTCCAGTTGTACCACTGACTGCCTGTTCCGTCACCGAACCTTGGTGACGGCGGGACTACGGTGGGCAACCCCACCCCTTGCCCGGGACAGGAGAGCCAACGCTCGATCCTGCTCCCACCCTCACCCCCATGCCAGCACCCTGGCGACCTGAGGTAGTTCCCGAACCTTGGTCACCGGCATAACGCGAGGTGTGGCGTCCAGCACCTCAACTCTCCACACTACCGGGACGGCTACCAGACCATTTTTGACCATTTGCTCTATAGGTCAGATTGTGTATGCCCATACTAGCAGGCAGAATTCCCTGCCCCGCCGCCCGCCGACTGACTGACTTGAATGGGGCCAAATATGACGTATGTATATCTCTATATAAAAAGTGATAAAAATAGACTCAAGGGGCCAGAAATTCAAAAGGGTTGCGCCATGCGCAATAGGGTTGCGCCTGCGCAAGTCCGAACTTGCTCCATTCCGCGATATTCAGCAGGAGGCAGTTGCGCCACAGAAAACATGCTGAGCAACAGCGCAATGCAAATGAATGCATGCTGAACTGGAGGGGGGAGGAACCATGCATAAACTGCACAGCCCGATATTCAGCCGGGCTGTGCAGAGTTGTGCAGGCGCAACCCCCAACCTGCGCCTGCAGGACTTTGAGCCCCAAAAAGGCTTAAGTCGAGGGCCACCCACAGGTGAGCTGCTGAATTGCAGGGCGCAACACAGCAGCTGCCACCTGTGGCTGGCCCTCAACCCACTCTCTGTGCCCCCCCTCACCAGCCCGATCGCGGGCAGCAATGTGTTCCCCCCAACACATCCCTGGTGGTCCAGTGGACCGATAAGCCCGATCAGGGGCTGACGTAATGAAACACCCCCACCTCCCGAATATATCCCTGGTGGTCCAGTGGACCGATGAGCCCGATCGCGGGCTGGAGTTTTCAACACACACCCCACCACCACCACCTCCGATCATATCCCTGGTGGTCCAGTGGACCGATAAGCCCGATTGCGGGCTGAAGTATTAAACACCCCACCTCCTGATCCTTATCCCTGGTGGTCCAGTGGACGAAAATCCCGATCGCGGGATGTAGTTGTCACCCCTCCGAACACATCCCTGGTGACCTAGTGTCCCTGCACCCACCCACTCCACGGCCTCCCACTGCCCCCGCAGCCGGCAGCATCCCACCGCCTGGCGCCGCCGCCTGACTGCCTGTAGTGCACTATTGGTAGAGAGTTTTGCCGGGCGCAGCCTATACTATACAGACAGTCCAGTTTTGTGAATGAATTTCATTCAAACTGAACTGTCTTGACGGTATAGCTGCACGCCCATTGGTTTTGCTCTGCGCCAATGGGCGGCAGTTCTACCGGCAGTCAGTCGGGCGGAGGCAGGCGGTGGATGCTGCCGCTACCGCCGCGGGTGGTGGAATCGTGGGTGGGTGGGGGACACTAGGTCACCAGGATGTGTTCGGGATGATAACCACATCCCGCGATCGGGATTGTCGGTCCACTGGACCACCAGGATATGATCGGGAGGTGGGGGTGTTGACTATTCAGCCCGCGATCGGGCTTATCGTCCACTGGACCACCAGGGCTGTGTGTGTGTGTGGGGGAGACACATTGCTGCCCGCGATTGGGCTAGGAGGCGGGGGATTTTAGGCCATGCCCGCCGATCGGGCCAGTGGGGGTGGTGGGTTTTATGCTCTTGCCTGCGATTGGCTGCAGGGTATCCTTCCCGACGGCTGCTGCCTGGCAGGATGCCAGGTGCAAAGTCCTCGGGATCGGTGCACTGCATGCTAATGGCATGCAAATGGGGCCATAATCAGATGCAAATGGCCCCCCTGCACCTTGCATGAATTATAGCCCCATTTGCATGTCACCTTTTGAATATCGGGATTTTGCAACGCGCAATGGTACTTGCACCACCGCAAGCTGAATGCTCCACTTTGTCAACTTGCGGTGGCGCAAGTTCCACTGCGCCATGCACAGTGGCTGTGGCTGGGGGGTGATAATCAAAGGAGTTGCTCAATAGCACAACTCCTTTGAATATCGCCCCAGACACACCCCTGCGCAACTATTTTGCGCAGCGCAAGGGCTTGCGTCTATGAATGGCGCAGTTTGAATATCCAGCCCAAACAGTATAACATTTTAAATAATATTTATGATACGCCGATCAAGCTGTGTAAAATGGACAGGCTGCACACTGACACTTGTATAAGGTGTCTGAAAAAGAAAGGTAAGCTGCTCCATATCCTATGGGGCTGTGAACGCCTCCAGCCTCTATGGTAGACAAAGTAAAGGCAGACCCGCTGCTAGGCCTGGAGGATCTCTTCATGCCCAAAGTTTGCATTCTTGGGAATTACCGTGGTGTCCCTGTAAAAGAAAGATTTCATATAGCACTTATAGCAGCCTTTGCCAAACAACTTACAATGAGGCACAGGCTAGATCAGGATGCTATAACATATGCAGAATGGTATCAGGAACTGCTCACCAATTTGAGGGTAGAGTGGATGGTAGCCAGCTTGAATAATGGCACAAAACCTTTAATAAACTACTGTGGAAACTCTTAACGCTGTACTCACTTCCACAGAATGACGGAGGCCAAATGGGATACATCTAATCTACTATACGTTAGTTGTGTGCACCATTATAGGCAACAGGATGAATTAATAGTGAATTTACAATAATCTGAATGTACTGTTTGAATCATACTCCTCGACTAAATGCATTATGTTATTTTCTTCTAAAAGTGAATTCTACTACTATACATAGTTCTCAAGGGTCAACGTTTGTGTGTTTTTTGTGTCGCTGAATCAGTGTATGTATTGTATTGTGCCTTGTTTTGTTGTATGATATTATTACTGAAAACAATAAAGCATATTAAATTTCAAACGAGAAGAGGAAAGGTTCACTCGTGTCATCCGAAATGGCCAGGGACAAAACCTTGAACCAGTGGAGATCTTCAAATACCTTGGAGTCACTCTGGATGACACCTTATCTTTTGCCCCACATGTTGACAACTTGGTAGCCATAGTTAACAGTTGACTGGGTACCCTGTACCGTAACCCGAACAATCTCACTGGGGATGCTAGATGCCTTATTGTGGCCAGCTCCATTCTGTCACTTATAAATTATGGCTTCTCTGTCTACACAGCTGCCTGTGACACGGTGCTAAACAGAGTAAAGCTGATCTGTAATAAGGCGTGCCACTTTGTACTTGGTGCAGATAATCACACTCATAGTTGTACCCTTTATGCGCTCACTAACTGGCTCTCTTTACCTAGTTAGGATAAAGCTCCAGATCTGTCTGCTAGCCAAAAGGTACTCCTGGGCCTAACACCCCCTCCTTAAACAAACTGCTTCTGGACTGTCTCCGACCAGTACAACAGGAACATGGTCAGGAATGCCTTTAAGCCTCCTTTCCGGCGCACTCAGTTGGGCAAGCAGTCAGTTGCTGTCAGAGCCACTAATTGGTTAAATCAACTGCCTGATACACTGCTGAATATCCCGGAGTTTAGTCAGTTTAAGAGATCTTTGCGGTCTGCCCTTGCAGGCCAATGCAGTTGTAACCATTAAACTGTTTTATTTATTTTCTCTCTATATATAACCTATGACTTGTTATACAACGATCTGTATGGATTTTTTTTTCAAAACTGTATGTAATTATTCTGTCTTAAGTGTTTTGGGCCTAACCTGACTGTATTTCCTTCAGAACTACTTAACTGTACTTGCAATGTTTCTTGTAACTATGTATTTGATGTGGAACCTTTGTAAATGAGCACTTGTGCTCAAAGGTAATCTCCCAAATGTTCAATAAATGAAAATAAATAAATTTATCCCTGAATCCCCAACTGCCAGCCCTTTGAAGGCACAACTGATGGACTCTGCCGTGGGGGATGTGTATGTGTGGACAACTTTATCGATCGAATACTAATGTCGGAGAGTGCATGATCATGTTTATTCTACCGGCACCGTGATGGGTACTGGAAGAATAAGTGTGATCATGTGCTCCGTAACAGTATTCAGTGAAGAGAGGTGCTGACACATAACCTTCTCCTGTGGCGTAGTCCGTCAGTCGTGCCATCAGAGGGCTGGCAGCAGGGGACTCTGGGATAAATAGTAGAGTCATGGCGGGGGGGGGAAGGGGTCTCAGGATCAACTAAATAATAAATTAAGCTGCAACTAACATTTTCTTTTTGTAAACTTTTTAAACCTTCAGTTACTGCCTACAGAAACGTTTGAGCTTCCTATATGGAACCACTGTTATATAGAAACATAGATTTTGACGGCAGATAAAGACCGCTTGGCCCACCCAGTCTGCCCATTTCCCTACCTACTGGATAAGCTGCAGATCCTAGTTAACCAGCAGCCTACTTCTTCCTACCCCCACCCCCTAGAATTGCCTTATGACTGTCCCATGCATGCTTGAATTCCACCACTGTTTTTGACTCCACAACCTCCTCTGGAAGGCCATTCCATGCATCCACAACCTCTCTGTGAAAAAATACTTCCTTAAATTACCTCTGAGCCCCCCTTCTATCTTCAAATTGTGCCCCCTTGTTCTTGCACACCTCTTTTTTTGAAAGATGCTACCCTCTTGGACTTTGTTGATTCCCTTGAGATACTTAAAAGTTTCTATCATGTCCCCTCCCTCTCTCTCCTTTCCTCGAGGCTGTACATATTCAGCTCCTTAAGTCTCTCTTCGTATGTCTTCCAGTGCAGACCCTGCACCATTTTAGTTGCCCTCCTCTGGACAGCCTCCATCCTGTCTATGTCCTTGCGGAGACTGGGTCTCCAGAACTGCACGCAGTACTCCAGATGGGGTCTCACCAACTGTCTGTACAGAGGGATAATAACTTCCTGTTTTCTACTGGTGATGCCTCTCCCTATGCATCCCAATATCCCCCCAGCCCTCCTTGCTGACCTCTCACATTGCTTGCCCACCTTTAGGTAATCTGATATGACTACCCCCAGGTCCCTTTCCATTTTTGACATTATTAGTATTTCACCCCCCTTTGTGTACTCTTCCCCTGGGTTTTTGTTTCCCAGGTGCATTACCTTGCACTTCTTAGCGTTGAATCTAAGCTGCCATACATTTGACCATTCCTCTAACCTTGCCAAGTCCCTTCTCATCCTTTCCACCCCACCTTGTGCATCAACTCTGTTGCAGATTTGTGTCATCTGCAAAGAGACATACTTTTTCTTCCAGTCCCTCTACAATGTCGCTTATAAAGACATTGAAGAGGACCGTCCTAATACTGAACCCTGTGGTACCCACTAGTAACCCCTCTTCTTCAGAGTGGACTCGCTTACTATTACTCTCTGTGTCCTATTCTCCAGCCAATTCTTTACCCAGGCTGTCATCTTGGGACCCACTCCAGGCTGGCTGACTTGTATATTAATCTTTGTGTGGGACTGTGTCAAATGCCTTGCTAAAGTCTAGGTAGGCCATGTCCACAGCCCCTCCCTGATCTACTACTTTGGTCACCCAGTCAAAGAAATCTATTAGATTTGTCTGGCATGACCTTCCCGCTGTGAATCCATGCTGCCTTGGGTCCTGAGCCCCACTGGCCTCTAGATACTCAACAATTCTTTCCTTCAGAAGTGATTCCATCATTTTCCCTATCACTGAGGTTAAACTAACAGGTCTGTAGTTTTCTGCTTCTGCCTTGCTCCCACTTTTCCTCAAAGGACTTAAAAATCGTGCCTCTGACGTAAATTATTCAGGCCGAAAGAGTGCATAAATCCCCACTTATTTTCAATGGAAAAGTGCTGTGGATCCTTGGAAGTTCACAGCTGCATTATTTCTCATTCCTCTGTACAGTGAAAGTCGGTTACAGCAAACTGGTTGGTAGTCACACTTTTTTGTCTGCTATAACTAATGTCCGAAATACATACTAACATATATACTAACATACTAAAATGCCAGCAGAATAGGCCTAATGGTCTCTTGAGTCTGCTCGATTTTCAGCACCTGCACTAAGGGTCGATTTTGGTGCCCCCCCCGGACTATACTGTCCCCAGTCCCAGATGTTCCACCTGTATTGGGCCTGGTCAGATTTACCCTCCCCCGTACCTGTCCCATCCCCTCTTAAACCCGTCCACAATCTCCACCTCTACCAGCTCCATGGGCAGAGCATTCCATGACTCTACCACCCTTTCAGTGAAATAACATCTCCTCCTCTCCCCTCTGAGCCTGCCCCCTACCAGCTTACACCCGTGATCTCTCGTTGTCCCATCCTCTTTCCTTTCGAGCACTCTAACTGTGCCTCCCTTACTGATCCCTTTCATGTACTTAAAGACCTCTATCATGTCCCCCGTCCCTCCTCTCCTCCAGGGTGTACATGTCAAGCTCCTTGAGCCTCTCCTCATAGGTCTCTTCTCCCAGGCCCAGATCATTTTAGTTGCCCTCCTTTGGACCCTCTCTAGGAGTGTAATGTCCCTCTTTAAATGTGGTCTCCAAAACTGCACACAATACTCAAGAGATGGCCTAACCAAGCAGTTGTACAGTGGAAGGATCACTTCCACCTTTCTGGAGGTATCCCCCTGGCGATGCATCTCAGCATCCTATTTGCCCTTGTCACTGCCCTCCTACAGGTCTCCGAGTTGTTCATTTTGACATCTACCACTACCCTCAGGTCCCTCTCACCCTCTGTGACTTGAATCAAGTCTCCTCCCAGGGTATACACCTGGCCTGGATTTCTGACTCCCAGTTGCAGAACCTTGCTCTTCCTCACACTGAATTTTAGTTTCCAATTTCCCGACCACCTTTCCAGAACCTCGAGGTCCTCCTGCAAGGCCACCCTCCCCTCCTCCTCATCCACCACTGCACCCAGCTTTGAGTCATCTGCAAAGAGACTCATTTCACTCCTGATCCCCTTCCTGATGTCTGAGCCATAGACGTTGAACAGGAGTGGCCCCAGCACTGACCCCCTGGGAATCCTACTAGTAACCCACCTTGGGGATGAGGCTAACCCTCCAACCACCACTTTCTGAGTAAGCTCAGAGAGCCAATTTCCTATCCATCTTAACAACTGTCTCCCTACCCCCATTTCCTTCAGCTTAGCCAGCAGGCCACTGTGGGGTACAGAATCAAACGCCTTGCTAAAGTCCAGAAAGAGGACGTCCACTGGCCTACCCTGGTTCACGGCCCTCGTAACCCAGTCATAGAACTCAACAAGGTTTGTCTGGCATGATCTTCTGGTGACAAAGTCATGCTGCCTATCGTCTAAGTACCCAGTTTGCTCCAGTAACCCCTCTAACCTTTCCTTGACAATATCCTCCATCACCTTGCCGACCACCGATGTCAGGCTAACGGGCCTGTAATTTCCCGCCTCCTCTCTTGATTCCCCCCTTGTGGATCGGCATGACATGGGCTACCCTCCAGTCTTGGGGCACCCACCCAGTCTTCAGAGAGCTGTTGAAAAGTTCCGCTAAAGGGACTGCCAGGACATCCGCCAGTTCCCTCAGCACCCTGGGATGTATCTCGTCTGGCCCAAGTGCTTTTTCTGTCCGAAGGGACCTGAGGGCTTCCCTTACTCTCGCTACTGGGATTTCAGCCTCCACGTCCTCCCCCCTTTTCACCCTGCACTGCTGGGCCCCACCCGTCTGTGGTGGCTACTCCTTTCCCAGACCCGCCAGGCCCCTGGTCACTACCGGTCCCACCCTTTCTCTGGTTTACCCCTGCCCTTGCAAGAAATAGCCCTCCATCCCCCTGGTAAAAACTGAGAAAAGTACTAATTTAGGACTTTTGCCTGTTCCCCGCCTCCTGTGCTCAACCATCCCTATCCTTATCTTGCTGATCTGCCCCTTTACTTTCCTTTTTCCCCTGTATCTAAAGAACCCCTTGTCCCCCCTCTGGATCCCACTGGCCAATGACTGCTCCTTTTTTGCCTTAGCTGCTCTCACCACCCTGGTAAGTCTCTCGGCTGTCAGCTCATATTCCTCCTGATCCCTTTCACTCCTTGAACACTTGAAGAGCCTATAGGCCGCCGCCTTTTCCCTCACCACCTCCTGTACCTCCCGGGTCCACCAGCAGGGTTTTCTGGCCTTACCAAACTTATGCCTTTTCCTTGTGCAGGATCTGGCAACCTCCTATATTACCCTCCTAATGATCCCCCACCTGCTGTCAGCATCCATATCCGGCCTTATCCTGTCCAGACAATCTTTAAGGATCCTTCCCATCTCCCTAAAGTCTGCACCCCTAAAGTCAGTTACTACCATCCTTTTTCGGCTTTCCTCCCCCCCAGGCCCAGGAAGAACCAGACTGTGGCGTGATCACTCCCTGCCAACAGGTCTCTCACCTCTAGGCCCCTAATCTGATAACTGTCCGCCAGGACCATGTCCAGTGTCAGGGCCTCCCATGTTGGCTCACCCACCTGTTGTGTGAGAAATGCATGCTGGAAGACATCCAGCAGCCTCTGCTCTTTGGCCACTGGTGACATCATAGTTCCCCAGTCTGTTCCTAGCATGCTGAGGTCCCCCATTACCACTACCCTTCCCTTTCCCAATCTACAGTGTCCCTGAGATTTGCCACCAAACTTTCTTCCAGAACCTCCACCAGTGCTGGTGGTCTGTATACCACTCCGACCTTTACTCTCTTACTCCCCTGCATCAGCAAGGTGACACAAATAGCCTCCACGTTCCCCTCTGCCTCCTCTACCCCTCCAATACCAACGCCATTTCTGACTAACAGTGCTACACCACCACCCTTTCCCTCCCCCCTGTCTTTTTTGAACACAGTATAGCCCTCCAGATTTAGATCCCACTCGTGCCCTTGAGTGGCCCAGGTCTCAGTGACTGCTGCCACATCTACCTCCCCCTCAACTAGCATCGCCTGGAGCTCAGGCATTTTATTTCCTAAGCTCCCGGCATTTATCAGGACCATTCTCCACTGCTTTTCCCTCCTCTCCTTTCTCCCCCTTGAGCTCCCATTTCTTAGCTCCTGCACCCTACTTGGTGACCCATTTCCATATCTCCTTAGCTCCTTAGAGTAGTGGAGACCATGCCCCTCATTTATCGTACCTGCTGGCACTGCCTCTTTTTTGCTCCCTGCCCCTTCACAAGTTTAAACCCCACCTTTCGCTGATGAACCAGCTGGTTTGAGCTTAAGGATTTCCTTCCCATCCAAATTAAGGTAGAGCCTGTCCCTAGCGTACAGCCTCTTATCTTCCCAGGTCTCCCTCCAGGTTCAAGTGTGGATTGCAATTACGCTTGTATATTGTACGGAAATCACTGCTGGGGTCTTGTGACAGTACGGTACTGTGTTCATTTGCTGTGTCAGGTGTTATGTGTGGTGGGATATTGATGTAGTACAGGGTTTGTAAAGTATTGGTGATGAACTGTTAAAAAACAGGAAACATTCTTTATTTTCTTTATTTCCTTCTTAAAATCTGAACTGTGTTAGTGATTGGGGTAGTCTTGTGTTAGTGCAACAGTGGGTGCTTCAACTGTGTTGGTCAGTGAAGTCTGTGATATTTTCATGCATAGTTTTCAACCTTGTGTAGGGGAGCCAGTCGTTCTCTGTGTGTGCTAAAACATCCCAGTTTGGCAGGATAACTAGGTACTCTGCAGCTCGTAGTGTGGGAAGTGCCTCTCTAATGTCTCTGCCACTAACAATCCTCTCAGGCTGGACAGGCTGATCTTGTGGGTCCTCTATTTCATCCTCTTCAATGCTGTCCTGGTCTCTCATCGCCTAGATGACTTCTTGAATGTCATCAACCACAGGTTTGGGGTTACTGTCTCCTAGATGACAGAGTTTGTCTAATTTCATCTCAGTTAGACTGACCGAGGCAGGGATGATATCAGTCTCAGCTTCTGTTGGCTCCTTTTTCCTGGGTTCTGCTCTGCTGAATCCAGCCTTCCTGAAGCAGAACACTACTGCTTTTTGTCTTCTGGCCCTGTGACAGTTTGTCCCTGAATGTGAGTGTTACATAACTGACACACCTTAAAAAAAATTCGCCTGTTTTGTTGGCATTAAAACAGTTAGACCGATCTTAGCCTGAGAGACTCTGGGGGAGGGGAGGATGTTCTAATCCAGAAACTGGCCCCAGCAGTGTAGGCATGTAACTTCTCACCATGGCCCTCTTAAAGCAGATGTTATTTCCGCTTTTCCACTGCCGGAGCCAGCCTTCTGTTGGATTAAAATCTGGTTTGCCAAGTCCCTCGGTGAGTTATTCTGCCTTCTGAAGGAGCAGTGGATTACTTATCAAAGCACCCTGCTCTCGCGCAAGGATCTTGAGGGTGCAATTAGTCCACTGAGAAACAGGTATCGCGCCTGTCCATGTCATGTTTGGTGCTAAGGCAGGTCCAACAGGCATTGTGCTGGTCCCTGATAGTGATGCGACACCCCCCCCTTCTGCAGCAGCAACGACGCATAGGGGGGCTGTCTTTGTTCTTCTTCTTACAAGGCTTCTTACTGAGCTCCTTGGACCCAGACATGGTGATGTGCAGAAAAACAGAGGACAGAAAAAGGTTCAGTGCCACACAGAGAGAAAAAAGAAGACAAAAATAATAAAAGCTGCACCGATATGGGCACGCTGCTGAGGTGCGGCTTCGAGCGGGGCAGTGGCAAACTGAGGAAGGAGTGTGACTCCATTAAATGACAACTGGAGTGCTCCCACAGTGTGCTCTCCACAGTGGGAAAAACAGAACTGAGGATGGTAGGGGGCTGGTGTCAGTCACTGGCCAGTCCACGAGCGCCACTTTTTTTTCGTCTGCCTCATGGGTGGCGTTGGCACTGATATCAGCCCCTAGCAGTAGGCTGCAGAAAGACTTTGCTCCTGTGAGGTCCTAGTGCCTCTGGCACAGACCCAATAATGGGAATAAATGGTGGAGACTGATTCTTGGAAGATCAGCAGGTTAATCTGGTAAGAGAGCAGTATCATGAAATTAATAGGAAACAAATGGAACTGGCATTTTTTATAGATAAAGTTAACTACATTTCATAAGGAGAGAAGGCAGGCAAATTACCTGTGCTGCGTCTGAAATGATAAGAAACATGCAGATCCATTAAACATATTGACAAAGATAACACTCCAACCCCTCTTGTCCAACCAAGACAAATAGCTGAGGAGTTTCGGAACATTATAGCAACGTATGTGGGCTGGGTAATGCAGGGGTAGATGAGGACACAGCTGATCAATATTTAGAACAGACAGAACTACCACACTTGTCAGAGTACCAGTACACACTCAAATGCCCCATCACAGCAGGGGAATTGGAAGCAGCTCTGAAAACCATGTCTTTAGACAAGACCTCAATAACTTTTACAAGGCTGTTTAGGGTCGCCTACTTAAACAACTAGCGAACATTACTGAACAGCCTATGATAGGGGCAGTCTAGACCATAATATACAACAAGTCCTAATTTCCGTATTAGCTAAACCCGAGAAAGATGAAAGCAAGGTTACAAACTACAGACCAATCTCATTACTAAGCACTAACTTTAAGCTACTAGCAAAGGTTTTGGCACTATGGCTAAAAAAGGTTTGGTCACCCTTGATAGAAGCTAAGCAGGTAGGTTTTATGGCAGAATGGGTATCTTCGGACCATCTTAGAAAGTTTTTTCACATCATCTCCGCAGCCAGCGAGGCCCGCACCCCGGTGGTGCTGGCCTCCCTGGATGCACAGAAAGTCTTTGATAGGGTCTCATGGACATACCTATTTAGGGTATTGGAGGAATACAGCATTCACAGAAACACAGAATTTGATGGCAAATAGGGACCGCTTGGCCCACCTAGTCTGCTCACCTTCCCTTCCTGTTTCATGTACCACAGATCCTAAATGATCTGCAGCTTACCCTCTCTTTCCTGTCGCTAGAGTTCCTTTATGTCTGTTCAATGTGTTGTTGAATTCCCCTACCACCTCTGCCGGGAGGCTGTTGCATGGATCAACCACCCTTTCTGTGAAAAAATACTTTCTCACGTTACCCTTAAGCCTACCCTCCTCTATTTTCATATCATGGTACCATGTTCCTGAACATCTTTTTTTTGAAAAATACTACCCTCTTGTGCCTTATTTATACCCTTCAAGTATTTGAAAGTCTCTATCATATTCCCACTCTCACTCTCCTTTCCTCCAGGGAATACATATTGAGATCCTGCAGTCTCCTCTTATATGACTTTTGGTGCAGACCCTGCACCATTTTTGTCGCCCTTCTCTGAACCACTTCTACTCTGTCTATGTCCTTCTGGACACAGTACTCTAGATGAGGTCTCACCAATGTTCTATACAGTGACATCTCCATCTCCTTCCTTCTGCTGGAAATACCTCTCCCTATGCACCCCAGTATTCCACTTACTCTCCTCACAGCCTTCTCCAATTGTTTGGTAATCTTTAGATAATCAGATACGATTATCCCCAAGTCTCTTTCATGTTTGGTGGATGTCAGTACCTCCCTGTCCATCATGAACTCCTCCCCCGCATTTATGTGCCCCAAGTACATGATCTTGCCACTACTTTGCACTGAATCTTAGCTGCCACACCCTTAACCACTCCTCAAGCGCTTGCTTAGGTCTCTTCTCATTTTCACTACCCCTCCTGGAGTGTCAGCCCTGTTGCAGATCTTTGTGTTGTCTGCAAAGAGACATACCTTCCCTTCCAGCCCCTCTGCAATGTCGCTTATAAAGACATTAAAGAGGACTGGCCCTGTGGGACCCCGCTGGTCACCACCCCCCCCCCCCCGATTGAACTCCGTTCACCAGTGCCCTCTGTGTCCTATCGCTCCGCCAATGTTTGACCCAGTTTATCACCCTGGGAGCCACTCCCAGGCTGCCCAGCTTATTTACTAGCCTCCTATGCGAGATGGTGTCGAAGGCCTTGCTGAAATCCAGGAAGGCCACATTCGACAAGAATTCATTCAGTGGGTAAGACTGCTTTACTCTGCTCCCATGGCAAGAGTGAAATGCAACAAGGTCCTCTCATCTAGCTTCCCTCTCCAAAGTGGAATAAGAAAAGGGTGTCCCATTCTCTTTTTCTATTCAACTTATATCTAGAACCCTGGCACAATGCATAAAGTGCAACCCAGAAGCACAAGGGGTGGTGTTTGGAGAGAAGCAGTACAAACTATCTCTTTATGCGGATGATATTCTCTTGCATGCACAGAATCCTTCACTCTCCATTCCAGCTGCTTTTCAGGAGATACATGTCTTTGGGGAGATCTTTTTATATGAGCTAAATGTGGGAGAAACAACAGTGTTGCCCTTCAACAACCATGCCAGATGAGAGGGCCATTGTCAGCCTGGAACAGAGCTGGACCAATAAAGATATAACGCACTTAGGTACTTAAGTTTCCCACTCTACATCGCATATGCTACAAAAGAATGTAAAAGACTTGCTAAAGGTTATACACCAAGACCTGGTACATCGGGTAGGGCTCCCCTTATCACTTTGGGGATGCATAAGCACTACAAAGATGTGTATCTTGCCCAGGATTCTATGTCTGCTCAACATGCTATTGCATGTCCATTAACTTGGTTTAAGAAACTACAAACAATGATTTCAACCTTCCTGTGGAGGGGGAATAGGCCTAGGAAGGCTTACCTGAAGCTGGTCTCCACCAACAGCAGGGAGGTTTGAATCTTTCAGATTTATTTTTATATTACTATGAATTGCAAGGTACAAAATACTTTAGGAAGCACACACAACATCAAGCCCAGGAAACACACTATATCCCACAGTGGTTAGAGCTAGAGCGATGGTTATATACCTTGCAGGCTATTGGCTTGCATTCTCTATTCTACACGACGAAGTCCAAACTTCCAAAAGGGTTGCAGAACAGCCCAATAGGAATGTCAGTCATGGTCAATAGACAACTGATCAGATGCCTAAAATTCTCTTCCCAGCAGTATAGCTAGCCATCCCTTATGGCACAATCCTAATTTTAAAATGGGGGAAAGATCTTTTACATCCAGAGGTGGAATGATAAAGGACTTTCACATGTCAGGCACCTGCTTAATGGGGCAGAGTGGGGTAGATGCCAATCTATACAACAAAAATATAACTTCGGTAACAAGGACATTTTCACTTTTTTACAGATACAGCATGTACTGGTCAAAACACTAGGCAGGCCAACTGACACATCAGTTCCACCTCTCATATTACAGGAGCTGGGAGAGTTAGGTAACCACAGGCATTCCATTTCTGGTATATACCAGGCCTTCATGATAGCCATGCCACAAAGATATGGTGCTATGCCCAACTACTGTCAAGAACCCCTGGAATGGGCATCAGACTTTAAGCAGCGGAAGACTGTGTGGACCAATACACGTAAGTATATCAAACTAGATTGCTACCACCTTATGCAGTACAAAATAATACATAATATATACCACATGCTCTCGGGGAATACTGGATTACAATGAATGCTCTGAACATGGTATGGAGGAAGGTACCCTGTTGCAAATACTGTGGGACTGCCCCAAAGCCCAATCTCTCTGGCAGGCTGTGCAATGCATGCTTGAACCCTTGCTGGGTCTGGAGGACAGTTTCACTGGGAACAAATGTCTAGTAGGGCTGGACATCCAAGCCTTAAGGGTAAACAGAAGGCATTACTTTACTTCAATTGCAATGGAGATTAAAAGAATGAATCCTCAGACACTGGCTTGACTAGGATTTGCCTTTGCTACTGGAATGGCACCAGGAAATGCTACAAACTCTAAGACCGAAAAGAATGATGGCCTCTGTGAGGCACAGATATCACACATTTCAAAAGTGGTGGGCCTCTTGGGATGCCTTACTGACTACAGTTTATTTATTTATTTTATTTATTCATTCTCGGATTGCAAATACCTTTGGGCACAGAACAGTTCATTTACAAAGGTTCCACGTCACTTTGGGAAGGAGTAAACAGGACAGACAAGGGGAGACAGAGTTCATTTACAGAGTACAGCAATAAATCATATACATAGTTGTTTACAGACTGTAAGACAGTAATGTTGACAAGTCAGAATGCTATGATGAGAAGACAGGAAAGGTAGGAGAGGAGGATGTCAGGAGAGGGGGAAAGATGCAGCCCGGAGGCATTGTCAAGGTGAGGAGAGAGGAAGGAAGAGAATGTGGGTATATTGGGAGTGCAGGGAAGGGGAGGCGATGGGGGAGACAAGAGGGAGGGAGGTACCAAGGGTGGGAGGAACCAGGGCCAAGGAAGGGAAAGAAAATGACTGGGGTAGTGGTAGTGCGAGGAAAGGGGTAAGCAAGAGGTGGGGGGGGGAGAAGGGGGGGTCAGATAGGGGCCCAGATTTAGCTGCAGGGGTCAACTGTGTTTAAAGATGATCAGAGGATGAGATTATTTGTGGCAGTCACAAGCGCTTTCATTCAAAATGTGCTGCAAAAGAAGATGTTTGAAGTGGGCAAGATGAGGTAAGTTAGTAAGTTCACTGCCCAGGCCATTTATCCAGTCCGGAACTCTGTAGAGGAAAGAACGTTGACACTGTGTGGTCCGGAACCTTGGTACAAGGAAGTGCTCAGTGGCACAGGTCCGAGTATGATGAGACTTGTGGGATCTGGGCAGGAGACAGGTGATGCCAGCTGGCGTGGCTCCAAGTAGCACCTTTTTGGCCATTATGCAAGACTGGTATTTGATCCGGCCTTGTAGATTAAGCCATCCAGTTAGTGCGTACAGATCACATGTGTGGGTGAGGGGATCAGCGTCAGTGATGACTCTACAGGCTTTGTTCAGGGTTGTGTTTAGCCTTTTGAAGGATGTGGCTGAGGCAGCTCCATAAATGACCAAACCGTAATCAACAGTGGATCGTACCGAACTGCAGACAGTGAGTTTAAGTGCTTCAGGGGGTCAGGCTCCTTCTATGTCTAATTAAAAGACCAAGTTTTGCATTTTGGGTCCTGGCAGCAATCGCAATGTGTGGCACATCAGTGAGGTGGCTGTCCAGAATAACATCGAGGTATCTGAATTGTTGAATTTGCTCAAGGGGGGCTCCAAGGTTATTTCTGACTGTAAGGGCACGTGACCTGTACTTGTGGCGAGAGGATGAGAACAGCAGGAGTTTGGTTCTTTTGTAGTTTAGAACAAGTTTTTGGGATTGGAACCATTTTTCGGCTTCAAGGAAACCAAGTTGGAGGCTATCTTCAAGCAGCAGAGTGGCTTGCAAAGATGACAGCATCGTCAGTGTAAAAGAGCGTCCTTAGATGACAGGCATTTGGTAAGTTGTTTAGGAAGATGCTAAACAGGAGAGTACCTAGAATGGACCCTTGTGGTACCCCTAAATGGATGACTTGCAGCTCCAGGATGATGTTTGATATCTTCACCCTTTGTGACCTATCCTCAAGGTAGCTTCCGAACCACTTCAGGGTATTTGGTGAAAGACCAATGGTGTCAAGTTGATCAAGGAGGAGTTTGTGATTAACAGTGTTGAAAACCTTCGTTAGATCAATGAAAGCCGCTCCAACAGATTGTTTTTGTCGAAGGACTGCTGGATGAAGCTGGTAAATTCTAAGAGAGCTGTGGTCGTGCTGTGTTCTTTCCTAAAGCCATGTTGTTGAGGGCATTGTAGGGAGTACTTCTCAAGGCAGTCAACAAGCTGGTTGGTTCCTATGCGTTCAAGTACTTTTGACAGTGGGGGGAGAATCGATATAGGCCTGTAGTTACAATGCAGGGTGTGATCACCAGATTTAAGCACTGGGGTGACCAGGGCAGTTTTCCATACTACTGGGAACTGGGATAGAGTGAGAGATAGATTACGTATCTTGGTAATAGGCAGGAGAACTTCCTCTAGTGTAAGTTCAATAAGTTTAAGGTCAACGGTGTCACCACTATGTCTGGATTTCCCTAGTACTTTAGTTAAAAGCTTTCTGACCTGGGCTAAGGAGACACGTTTGAAATAGAACACTGGGAGCTCAGGATTTTTCATCTCGGAGCATTCAACTGAGTTTGTAGGAGCCTTGTCAAAGAAGTCTTTAGGAAGAACACCAGATAGGTTAGTGAAAGCAGTGTTAAAAGTATTTGCGATTAAGAGTGGGTCAGTGATGGGACTGCTATCAATGTTTAACACTTTCGAAGAGACCTTTTGTTCTTTGCCAGTATTGCCTTTAATGTTAGACCAGAATTTCCTGCTGTCACCCCAGGTGTCTGACAGCAGCTCTCTGTGGTGCTTTCCTTTGGCCTGTCAAATTTCCCTTGTACAGGCATTTCTAGTAGCTTTATATGCCTGAAAATCACATTGTTTCCCGGAGGATTTAGCAAGTTGCCACAGATGGTCACGTTGTTTCATATGGTTTACTAGTTCTGGGGTAATCCAAGAGTTAATTGTTCCATGAACCTTCATTTTTATGGCTGCGTAGGTGGAGCCTGCAGTCGTTTTGCGACAGCTCAGAAAAACGAACTACCGGAACAGGCCTTGGAACGCTTCCAGTGGAGTTTTGGAATGATCTTTCCGAAACTGCACACAGGTCGGTAGCACTCCACCACGACTGCACACGCTGCTGCTCTGTCGGCTGCAAATGGCCGATCTTACAACAGCTTCCATTGGACTTTTGGAAGTAGCATTCCGAAAACCCAACGGAGCTCAAATTCCTCAGCCACCACGATCTGGCTATGGAGTAACAGCCGCACTATTTTGGCTGTTACTTCCACATTCCGATGCACAGTTCTGTGGGTGCCACCATGTTGGGAATGGCACAATGCCATTCTCTGTAGCACAACCCCTGAAAATATTATGTCTCTGAAATGTAGAAAATGGTCCCTTGTTGACCTGTTGGCTGCATCCATCCCCACGCTATGCCCGACATCGGGGTGCCCAATCCCCATGTCGGCATCCTGTCCAACCCCCTTCCCCATTCATGTGGCACACTGGAAGCCCACCCCAGTCTGCTGAAATGTGTTTCCCATTCATGTGGCACACTGGGAGCCCACCTGAGTGTGTGGAAATGTGCTGCTTGTTGTTCTTTTCCTGTAAATTAGAAAACGGTCCCTCGTTGGATTCATGTGATACACTGGGAGCCCACCCCAGTGTGCCGAAATGTGTTTTTTTCCCCTGTAAATTAGAAAACAGTCCCTCATTGCGTTATTTTTATCCCTGTAAAACTGAAAATGGTCCCTCATCATCGCTGCAGTCCCCCTTCCCACCCTCCCACTGAGTATCCACCTCCCACTCCATACTTACCTCCGGAGGTTGGTGCTGTCATCTTCTCAGGACTGGGACACGTCTGCACTCTTCAAAACCCGACCGCGAACTGAAGAATTAAAGGTAAGCATCCTATACAGCCATTCAATGAGATTTTCAACTTATGCTGATATCTCAGCCATTTTTTGGAATTTTTGGCCCACATTTTCAACATGGGGTTCTTGGGACCCCACCTCATGAAAACTGTCACTGTCATTTTGTTACTCGGTCTCAAAAGGTTATTTCTTGGTCACTGGGTGGAATCACCTTTTGGGACTGATTCACGAAATGACAGTGCCACTGTTCATGAGGTGGGGTCCGAAAACGCCCATGTTGCAAATTTGGTGACAAAATTCCAACAAATGACTGTGTTACTAGTGTGCGTTGTGCCGTTTCTACGCACGCTCCTAACGCCACCACTTTCTACTATTTTCACTCCACATCTGTACAACTGCCATGTTTGCACACCTCCTTCAAATCAGTACTGCTGTCATTTTTAACAACCTGCTCGAAACGTGTTTTCGCACTTGTGGCGCACAATAGCGTGTTTGCTCTGCGCAATCACCTTTCAAGACAACTGAACAAAATGACATTGGCACTGTTGATGAGGAGGGCTCCAAAAAAGGTCGTGCTGAAAATTTGGTGACCACACACTGAAAAATTACTGCATTATGAGCAAGCATTGAGCACTTTCTATGCACGCTCCTAACGTCACTAATTTTTAATATTTTCACTTCACATTTTTAACATTGCCATTTTTGTACACCTCCTTCAAAACAGTACAGCTATCATTTTCCACAACCTGCCCGAAACGTGTGGCGCAGAATAGCGTGTTTGCTCTGCACAATCACCTTTCGGGACAACTGAACAAAATGACACTGGCACTGTTCATGAGGAGGGGTCCAAAAAAGGCCATGTTGAAAATTTGGTGCAACACCTCCACCATATGGTCAAGTTACACCTGAGTGATGACTGATTTATACGCACATGTGTAACTTACGTCACTTGGTAGCACTTCACAGCCCTATCGGCTCTGGCCACCATATTGCATGTGGTATTCACACACATTCGGTGTCAGTTGTTCCCCTGCGGCAGCGGCGCTCCTACAAGCTCGCCACAGCCGTATCGGCTCTGGCTAGAACTTGTTTTGAAAGGAGCATGGATATCGCAGGCCAAGTTGAAGACCATGATGAAGTGTTCTAGGGCAAGACTGATATCATCAGCAGTGTCAGGGAAAGACCAGTTCTGTGAGCGTAGTTGATGCTTTAGGAGATCCAGGTGCCCATGCTTTAACATTCGGTTGTAGATGGTTAGCGGTTGGGGGGGGGGTGGAATTTATTTGACCAACAGCAAGGGATAGGGGAGTGGCCACTGATTTAGTCAGGGTGAATTTTTACACTAGAGATGTGAGCCAGGTGATTTGATATAATCCAGTCAATGGTGGTGCTAGTTGGCGAGTTGAGTGAGGTGCAAGGACGATAAGGAGTCCTTTATAGCCCCGACAGTTCCTGACTGCCAATTAATGTTGAAATCATCCATTACAATCATCTCAGAGAGGTGCTTTTTCGCCCGTAGGAAGTCCGGGATGCCTTGAAGGCCAGTGGTTGGGTCCTTGAGTGGTATGTATACAGACAGGATGGTGAGGGATTTGTTGTACGCCTCCAGGAGCACTTGTACAGCTAGAACTAGAGAGTAGACTATACACAAGCATAATCACCAAATTAAGTGTTATTGAAAGCAAGCTATTACTGTGTAAATCACCTGAACTGTCATGTGTGCAGACTCTGAAGGGGGAGGTTGGGTATGCATATGTATATATATATATATATATATATATATATATATATATCTATATATCTATATCTATATATCTATAGATATATATATATGACATGTCTGTATGTACTGTTTTGTTTTGTCTTGTATGCCCAAATCTCAATAAAGTATACTTGCTTAAAAAAAAGACATCGGACAACGTTCACTATGTTCCAATAAAACAGTACTGCAGTCTTTTTGCTGCGGTATTGGTCAGCGGGTTTTGTCCAGTGTAGTCCATCATTTGACACAGCTGTTAAGGCTTAAGTGGCTTCCATTGTCACTGTCTGGATTTTCAACAAACTAGTTATTTAATAATATGCTATGATGTATGCATTTATTTATATATTGTCTGATTTTTGGAGAAGTGTATAATTTTTATGCGACATGTAAATGATATTGTTATGTCTTCTGGAAACTCACATTTTTTTTTTATCTGAGTTGATCTAAATCTGCAGACAGGTTCATACCAGATGGGAACATTCAGAGGTAGTTGGTGGTGGTAGGAAGGGTGCATAGAGGAAGAACATGGTGACATGAAATGGGCATCCACGGGATGTTCCATCTAGTTTGGGCATGCAGCATCTGTCTGGGCACAATGCACTGAGCATAGGTCTTTTTTGTGACTGAAAAGTTCTATTTTTCTATGTACAGAACCCATGGGATGGCACTTTCCATAAGAGCTGGGGATCTTCTCTGGTACCCTGGTCAACATTCCCCTTCCAAATAAAAACTGGTTCAAGCAACTATCCATGTTTGTACATGGGTGTTGCTGAGCAGACTGGCTGCCACTACAAAGTCAGTGTGTACCAACAGTCTCTCATTACTTGTAAAGTGTTTATTACAGCATGTATGAAACTTCTTATACAAATGCAAGTTCTTCTTTGGAAAACAGGAGCAGAGGCATGGGAAGGAGATCCTTTTTAGGTCTGTAGGAAGATATTGCTGACGGGTCACCTTTAGGGAGGCAATGTTCGTCCATGAGGATCCTAAGTACTATGAGTAAGAACAACTGGCAATCAGGCAACAGGCAGAGGATGTGGCATGTTCATTGTACCAAATGGGGAACATTTTTCATCTGATAGCACTGGTCCCCCGGTAGCCTCTTTTTGACAGAGTACCAGGACACTCATAACCTCATCTCAGAGACTCCGACCCTGAAATTCTAGCTTTTTCAGGAACCAAGCCTTAATTTAGGTGCAGTGACTGAATGTCCAGATGAGCTACTGTCTCCTTTGACCTGTTGATAAGGTCCTACCAAAAGGCAAGACAAATAGGGTTGCAGACACACTAGTGAAGGGGGTCTGAGAACTAGACCCCCCGGGTAAAATCCAGAGCATTGAGAATATCCAGGGTTGCACTCAGCGAACCTTGAGGATGACATTCTGTAAAGGGGGAATTGAAGAAAGGTGTACAGAAAAGCACAGTTATGTAAGAACTTACCGTAACAGTAGATCTTCGAGAGAGGCTCTTACAGTAGGTAATTACATATAGGACTAAAGCCGGTAGGCATCAGAATGCCACGGAAAAATTTCTAGCTAGCAGTCTCTGGCAGGGGACCGCCCCACGTCATGACCCGACAGAAGGGCTGCATAAAGTGGCGGTCCACCATGCCTGCCTTCCAGTTCTTTCCCGCCAAGAGCCAAAAAAGGAAAGACGAGAGAGAAGCGGATCTTCCCCCATGGAAAAGGAGCTGAAAAAGCTAAGGGGGATGGAGGGTGGGAAGGCATTACCTACTGCAAGAGCCTCTCTCGAAGATCTACTGTTGCTCTACGGCAAGAGGCAATGCCCAAACTGTAGTGTTTCGTAAATGTATAGATAGAAGTCCAAATAGTGAAAATGTCAGCCGCATACACATTCTTAAAACAAGCCGCAGAGGCAGCGACATCCCTGGTGGAGTGGCCTCTGATTTGACCCAGCAGGGTCTTGTGATACTTGTCATAACAGAAAGTGATACAATGGGCCAACCATTTAGATAGGCATTGCTTGGAAACGGCATTGCCTTCTCTTTTGTGAGCAAAAGAGACACACAGCTGATCAGTCTTTCTGAGATCCTTCGTCCTGGTGGTGTAGTATCTCAGAATTCAGTGAACATACAAAGTATGTAAGAGGTACTCCCCTTGATTGGAGTGTTGCGTAAAGAAAGCAGGAAGCTCAATGGATTGATTCAGCATAGATTCCACTACCACCTCAGGGAGAAACTTAGGATTGGTGTGCAGAGCCACCCGTTCCTTGTGAAAAATCAAGTACAGGATTTTACACAACGAGGCCTGAAGCTCGGAAATCCTTCGAGCTGAAGTAATGACTACTAGGAAAAGAGTCTTCCAGGACAGGAATTTCAGGTCTGCTGAGGCTGCCAGCTTAAAAGGAGGCAGGGTAAGCTTCTCAAGAATTAAATTCAGATCCCAAGGAGGAGCAGGAACGCGAATAGGGGGTCTCAAGTGGAGAACACCTCTAAGAAAAGTCTTAGAGACTTCCAACTGTGCAAAAGTTCTGTCCCCAAAAGGAACATGATAAGCAGAAAAGGCCACCATGTGAACTTTCAGAGAGGAATGGCTGAGACCCAGATCAAAGATGGCACATGTAGTCCAGAATTTTCCTGACAGGGCATGAGAATGGCTCGAAATCCTTGGAAGAGGCCCAAATAGAGAACCTTTTTCATTTCATGGCATAGGTAGATCTAGTGGAAGGCTTTCTGGCGTCCACCAGAATCTCAGCCACAAGCGGGAAAACCCCGACTCGGTCTTGACCTACATCTGCTGGAGGCACTCATGCAACTGAAGGGATTTGAGACCCGGATGAACCAGGGTCCCCTGATCCTGGGTCAGCAAAAGTCGCGACAGAGGAAGAGGAGGTTCCTCGGAATACTGTTGCAGAAGAGAGAACCAAACTTGCCTGGGCCAGAAAGGAGCGATTAGGATCATGCAAGCTCCTTCTGAGCTGAGTTTGTGTAAGACCCTCAGAATTAAGTGGATCGGGGAGGAAGGCATAGATGAATCTGTCCTTCCAATCTAGAGATAGAGCGTCTCTCCAAAAAATGTCTCGCCCTGGAGCGAGCGAGCAGAAGGCAAGAAGTTTTGTGTTGTGAGGAGATGTGAACAGGTCTACCTGAGGTGTCCCCCAGAGCAGAAAGATATAGTCTACCACCCCCTAATCCAGTTCCCACATGTAAGCCTGTGCAGACGACTGACTCAGGTGGTCTTCCAGTGTGTTTTCGACCCCCGGAACATGAACTGCCGGGAGGTGAAGGTTGTGTTGCACTGCCCAATATTCCAAACTCGCGCTGCCTTTCTGCAAAGAGGGTAGGAATGAGTTCCTCCCTGTTTGTTGATGTACCAGACCACGCACATATTGTCCGTCTGGACAGCCAGATGACTGGGAAGCACATACAGATGCAGAGCTTGAAGAGCATACAGCACAGCCCTGAGCTCGAGCACGTTTATGTGAAGAGTCTGTTCAAGCCTGGACCAGGAGCCTTGAGTCCTGCGAGACCCCTGATGGGCTCTCCAACCCTTTCCCGAGGCGTCTGTTGTCAATGATTGGAAGCGAGGTCTGAGGCAGAAGGGAACTCCCTGGCAAAAGTTCTCCTGAACCATCCACCATTGTAAGTCCCGAACCACAGGGTTGGAGACCAAGACCTCTTGGTCAAGGTCATCCACCAACTGATCCCACTGAGACTGAAGTGTCCACTGAGAGATTCTCATGTGGAGCCGAGCGCGAGGGACTGTCGGAATAGCAGCCACCATGAGCCTGAGGAGGCGAAGGACTGACCTGGCACTGACCCGCCTGCAACTGGGCAGCAGGCTTGCGTGAGCTTGGAGGGTGTCCACCTTGTCCAGCGGCAGGAATGCCATGCCAGAGGGTGTGTCCAGGATCGCCCCGATGAACTTGAGCCTCTGGGATGGGATCAAATGGGACTTGGCCTGGTTGATGGTAATACCCAGGCTGGTAAAGACCTACAGGGTAAGGGAAAGGGAGCGCAGGAGCTCCTCCCTGGAGGGGGCCGCCAGGAGCCAGTCGTCCAGGTATGGGAAAACCTGCACTCTCTAGGTACGCAGGTGAGCCGCTACCACGGAAAGGCATTTGGTGAACACTCGGGGCACCGAGGAAAGACCAAATGGGAGGGCCTTGAACTGGTAGTGGTCCCCCTGAAACGAGAACCGGAGGTATTTGTGGTGGGAAGGACGGATAGGGATATGCAGATAGGCATCCTGCATGTCCAGTGCGCACAGCCACTGTCCCTGCCGGAGTAAGGGCAGAAGGGTCTGCAGGGAGAGCATTCTGAACCGTTTGAGCTCCACGAACAAGTTCAGGGAGCTGAGGTCTACGACAGGACTCACGTCTCCTGATTTCTTCGGAACCAGGAAGAAATGGGAATAGTAACCTGTCCCCCGAAGGTGGGTTGGGACAGGCTCTATCGCCGCCTTCAGCAGAAGGGAGGATATTTCTTCCCGAACCAGAAGATGATGTTCCGGGGAGTCAGCCGACCGGAGTGGAGGTTTTCTGGGTAGTTTCCGAAGAAACTCGATTGAGTGTCCAGCTGCTATCAGCTGGAGCACCCAAGCATCTGAAGTGATCCTCTCCCAACCCAGTAGACGGAAGGAGAACCTCCCTCCCACTGGTTCCTCTGGAAGGTCCAGAGGCTGTGGGAGAGGAGAGGAGTCAGGAGGTGTGGGGCAACGCCATGGCTGAAGCTCCCGATGCTTTTTTGGGTTGGGGGGGGCTTGGCAGCCAGAGGGGCCCGACGTTTGTTGGCCCGCTTGCCCTGAGGTTTCGCTTTGGACCGAGAACGTCTGTGAAAAGGGTGACGCTGATCCCGAGGGGGCCTGTACATAGAGTCCACAGACTTTAGTGCAGTGCCCTTCTCTTGCAGATGGGTGATGATGTCCTTGACATCCCCAGCGAACAGCACCGAACTCCTGAAGGGCGCGTCCTGGATAGCAGACTGCACCTCCGGGACCAAACCTGACACCCGGAGCCAGGCATGACACCGCAGACCTACGGCAAAAGCCGAGCTCCGACCAGCAGCATCCACTGCATTGTATGTGGCACGGATCATTTGCCGATTGCCCGAAAGAGCAGAACGGACCACATCTGCCGCTTCCTGCTTAGTCTGAGACTCAGGAAGTGAGTTCAACTTTGCTTCCACCTCACTCAGGATCGCCTTCTGGTAATCCCTCATATGTACAGCATAATTCAGGGCCCTTATTCCCAGAGTGGAAGAAGCGTACACTTTCTTCCCATACTGGTCCAGGAGGCGAGATTCCTTGTCAGGTGGAGACAAGCTGAGACAGCTTAGGATTAGCCATATGGCGGTGAGTGGCGCTAATCATGTCCAAAATGGCTTTGGGGTATGTATTCAGAGAATCCACACCCTCCAGAGCCTGGTATAGCCTATCCGCCTTCCTCGGAAGTGGGGCTAATGTCGACGGTTGCTTCCAAATAGTGAAAACATGGTCCGCATGAGGCTCAATCCAGGGTGGAATCAATGTTGGAGCAGTTTCGGGCAGATCCAAATGAGGTGTGAGTTTCTTCCGCTGTGGATTTGGCTCCAAAGATTGCCACTGGTGAACCACCTGGATCTTTCTCAGCAACTCCAGAAAAGAAGGATCTTCCGGAGGTGATTTCAGAGGAGTCCTAGGCCTGGGACGGTCTGGAGTGCGTGGCTTGTCGTCTGGGTAGGCGCACCAGTCGGAATCGTCTGAGGTCTCCAAAGAGCAGGAAGAAGAAGAAGACTCCTCCTGATGTGGGGAAGGAAAGAACCCCTTGGGCAACCCTCAGGGAAGCTTGTCCTCCCCTGCCCTGGCACCTGAGGGCTCACGTCTAGTGTTGGGAAGGGGAGAGTCTCTCGCCGCCTACGACAGGGGTCCGGAACAGAGTCTGGTGTTGGCAAACAGCTCTCTACCTCCCTGGTCAGCCCACCTGGAAGCCAGAGTCTCCTTCAGGTCCACAGTTGGCTGAGGGGGCAGTGGAGAAGGAGGTGGGGGATACAGATATTAGGGGTATCCGTACAGTGAGTATCCGTAGCCCGACGGCGGGAAGCCCGGTGTCGGGTACTGAGGCACCAGGTACTGCAGCGTTGGATACTGCGGACCCGGGTACGAAAGCGTCGGATAAGACGGGTTGGGTACCCGGGCACCATGGGCTCTGACACAGCAGACAGCCCTGGGAGAGGCCCAGCAGGTGGGTCAGGTACAGGAGGTTCCGTGGGCATTGGGTCTGACATAGGGACGGCGTCCGGCAAGGGAATGTCGCCTGACGTCGGATAAGCCAGCGTCCGAGGGTCTGACTTCAGGTCGTCTGGCCCAGTGGGAGGGAGACCTGACAGGAGCGTGACTCTGCATCCTCGGTGTCACCCGGGAAGGAGGACTAAAATCCCTGGGGTCCAACAGGGAGACGCTGGAGCCTCGTGAGCAATGGTGGAGCGCGGCAAGCCGCAGATGACGGATAGATTGAATGGTCCGGCGCTAGCTCTAACGCCGTACATCCATTGGGGAAGCCAACATCCGCCTCATCGGCGGGGTCTGGGCCGGTGTCAGAGGAGCTGGCGTCCGACTTATCGGAGCCAACTCCTGGTGAAGGCCGCGAGGGAGAAGCAGCCTTGGCGGGCATTTTGGAGGCTGTGCGCTGCCCCGAAGGGTCGGGTGTCTTAGCAGCCTTGTCCGAGCAAGCATCAAGAGCACCGATGTCCAGCTTACCAGAGCCGCTCGACCCAGAAGGCCGCACGGTGGCGGTCTTCCCGGGAGCAGCTGCCTCCTTTGACCCAGAGGCACCCGATGGGCCCGAGCACGAGCCCGATAGGAGGGACACCACCGCCTTAGAAGCCTCCTAGAAAGCCATCAATGAGCGGTCCCCCAGGGAGGACGTTACCTTTAGCACGGTGACTCCAGCCAGAGTTGCGATGACCGTGGAAGAGGAGTCCCGGTGCCTCTCCTTCTTTTTGCGGTGGCCCTCAGGGGAAGTAGAGGCCTGCTGAAGCTTCTTCAGCTCCTTCTCCATGGAGGACATCTTCTTTTTCAAAATGTAGGCCTCCAGGGACTGCTGCCTCTGTTTGCGGGTGGTGGCGTTAAACTGCTAGCAGTGCTGGCACTTCTACATGGGGTGATCGAGGCCTAAACAGAAGAGGCACTGGGAGTGTCTGTCCCTGTGCGGGAGCTGGGCACCGCAGGAATCAGGTATTTTTATTTTCAGATAGAGTAGAGGATGACATACATGGCAGATGCTGAAGAGATTCTGATGAGAAAATCGAAAAAAGAGCGGTAATAATACCGACGATTGACTGACAAAGAAGTGAACTTAACCGCAAGGCACTTTCGCAAGCTGACAATGGGAAAGAACTGGAAGGCAGATGTGGGGGATCGCCCCTTTATACCGACATCTTCTGACGCCGGTCACCTGACATAGGGGCGGTCCCCCACCAGAGACTGCTAGCTAGAAATCTTTCCGTGGGGTCCTGATGCCTGGCAGCTTCAGTCCTATGTGTAATTACCTACTGCAAGAGCCTCCTTGAAGTACAGGGTAGCATCTTTCAAAAAAAGAGGTGTGCAAGAACAAGAGGGCACAATTTGAAGATAATGGGGGGGCGGCTCAGAGGTAATTTAAGGAAGTATTTTTTCACAGAGAGGGTTGTGGATGCATGGAACGGCCTTCCGGAGGAGGTTGTGGAGTCAAAATCAGTGGTGGAATTCAAGCATGCATGGGACAGTCATAAGGCAATTCTGGGGGATGGGGGTAAGAAGAAGTAGGCTGCTGGTTAACTAGGATCTGCAGCTTATCCAGTAGGTAGGGAAATGGGCAGACTGGGTGGGCCAAGCGGTCCTTATCTGCCGACAAATTCTATGTTTCTATGTTTCCCAGTTTGGAGTATGAGCCTCTGCCCATGTTGTTTCTCTGTCTGGCAGCCTTGTGCAGAACAAGGGAAGCTTTCCGTTTTTCTCCCCTTTATGGTGAAAGGTAGAGGATAGCAGTCAAACTTAGTTCTTCTGGATTTCTTGTTGGCGTTTGAAAAGGTGGACCATGAGGCACTATTAGACTGAGACATTATACAGGACTCACAGGTTGGAGTGGTTTGAGTCCCACCTCACTGGCGGGACATAGCAGGTTGCCTAGGATAATTTCACCTTGGAGGCAGCTGTGTGTGCTGTGGAGTGCCATGGGGCTTGATCATTAGCCCATGCTATTCCCTGTGTACATGCTGTCATTGGCCGAGATCGTCAGGCAGTAAGGTTTGGTGTTTCATTGCTATGCTAATGATATCCAGCTGTACCTGTCCTGTGCACTGAACATGATCAAGGAGGCCTCCATGTTGACCAGTTTCAATAACTGGATAGCAGCAAGCTCACTTAGTCTCCACCTGGCAAGATGGAGGTTATGCTGATAGAGCTGGGTCTTCTTTGGTCAGCATTGGCCCATGATGGTGTTATTTTGCGGTCTTTAATGGGCATTAATCTGGGAGCTATAGAGAGGATGAAAAATCTGAGGGTTGTTCTGGACTGCAAACTGACCCTGGCTCACCATGTGTAAATGGTAGTCCACAGTGACTTTTTTTTTCATTTATGGAACATGGCCAGGATTAAGCCACATCTAGTGCAGGTGACCGGACTATGACAGTTTATGCATTTGTTACATCAAGACCAGACTACTGCAATACTCTTTACCTAGGATTATCTGGAGATCTGACATGCTGCCTCCAGCTGGTCCAGAAAGCAGTGGCTAGGTAGACTGTTGAGACCTCACTGTCCGAGCATATCATGCCAGTGCTTGGTGAACTGCACTGGCTCTCTGTTCAGTGGCATGTCGTTTTTTTTCCAAAAGGCTCTCTTAGTCTCATCTGTTTGCAATCCCCGACAATAATTCATCTGGTTGGGCCAGCTGAGCTGCACCCAAGGTTGTTCAGGGAAATAGCAAAAAAACTGCACTACTGATTGCATTCATGTGTAATGCTATCCTTGATGACTGCAAGGATTCTGCTATAGATGCAGGCTTCCATAATAAAAGGGAACACTGCAGACAGGGAAAACTGTAGGTCAGAGAAGAAGACATTGGTAATTTGTAAAATTATAGAAGGGAGGTCTAAGGTAGGAAACAGTAATCGATGCTGGAGAAAGTCAGCATCAATTTAGTGATGGTAGGTCATGCTTGAACCTATGGAGCTTTTTGAAACGAAGTAAGTCAGGAATTGGAAAGGGAATGAGTGGCTGATGTGATTTACAGTACCTTCGCTTCAGCAAAACATTTGTTTTTTCACTCCTACTCCACGGCCCTCTCGATCACGAGGGAGCCCCAGTCCCGTCCCCCGACGTCCACCAGCTGACACCAACCAGCTACCCCCAGGGCTCCTCCCCCCGTGGACCAAAGAACAGATCCAGCAGAAGGGTCAGCACTTGGCTATTCGGGGGTGGTCCCTGCAAACTCTTTCCATCATCCACCGTGAGCTCTTTCCACTAGTTTTTTCTCCCCTCAGGGGTGGAACGTGCACAGACACCAGCAACGGTACCACGCATGCTCCCATGCGCACCTCCAGTCACCTGTCTGCCTCTCCTCTGACCCATTGTCTGCAGCATCGGTGTGCCAGCCCCCAGCCTCTGCTAGGGGCCAGGCATGCAGCAGCAATTGGTCACCCCCCCAGCTGGAGAAGGAGAGCTATCCCTGGGATGTTCGATCCTTCTACTCCCCTGTCAACCCCTGGTGGCCCGCGCTTGCTCCCGAACACGGGTCGCTGTCGTGGCGCAAGGTGTGGCGTCCAGTGCCTCAACCCTCAGCGCCACTGGGCCGATTCAGCAAAACATTTAACATGGTCCCCCATAGAGAAATAACTGAAAAACTTGGAAGACGGTACTGTATTACAATGGATTAAACACTGATTGACAGGAGGAAGACAGAAGGCCAGGGTATATGGGTAGAGTTCAAACTGGGGTAATGTTACAAGTAGGGTGCCACAGGGATCAGTATTAAAACCAACCCTTTTTGTTGTCTTGCGCACACGTAAGCAACATCTTGTGGTAGCAGGATAAATGCAGAGGTGTGTCAGTATTGGTGAATGCAGGGCACACATTAGTAGGTGCGTCCCTCATTCCCCAATTAGCCAGCATGCTGGCACTGACACCAGAATTATGTAAAGTGTCATCAACTTGAAAGAAATGTGGCACTGCAATCGGAGACAAGCTTGTCATGCAGCGGCAGAGATGACATGCCTCCCGTATGTGCCTTTCCTGGTGAAACATTTCAATAAACATGGTAGAAACATGGCAGAGGCAGGATCCCGAAACAAAGCAGACATCGGGGGTGCAGTCCCCGTGTCGGCATGTCCTCCCACCCCCAACATTGTGCGGCACACTGGGAGCCCACCCCAGTGTGCCGCTGCTCACACAAAGCTGACCGTGTTGGCATGTTCCTCCCCCCACGCCCACTGTGTGGCACACTAGGAGCCCACTCAGTGTGGCCACCATCCTCCCCCTGAAAGTCATGGGGCACACTGGGAGCCCACCCCAGTGTCCCCAACATTTGTTTTATTTCACCTGTAAAGAAAGAAAACAGTACTGCAATGTTTGTTTTTTTTCTGTACCTGAAAAAAAGAAAAAAGTCCCTCGACTCTGTCCGTGGCACCCCTCCCTGCAACCTACACCCACCCCTCTGCATTCCACCTTCCCCACACACCTCCACCCCATATTTGCCCTGGAGGTCTGGCATCCATCTTCGTGGAGGGGAACACGCCTGGACCTTTAAAGCTGAACTGCAAATGAAGAAATGCCGTAAGCTGTATAATGGCATCAATGGTGGTGGTGGTGGGGAGGGTTCAACTCAGTGGGATAGCCAGCCATTTTTTTATTTTGGCTCCAAATTTTCAACATGCGGTTCTTGGGACCCTATCTCATGAACACATGCACTGTCATCTCGTTATTCGGTCCCAAAAGGTCATTTCGCGGACACGTGTGGAATCACCTTTCGGGACAGAGTAGCGAAATGACAGTGCCACTGTTCTTGAGATGGGGTCCCAAAAAGCCTATGTTACAAATTTGGTGAAAAAAATTCCAAAAACTGACTGTGTTACGAGTGTGCACTGTGCAGTTTCCACACTAGCTCGTAACTTCGACAATTTTTCATATTTTCACTCCAGATTTTCAACATTGCCATTTTTTCACACCTCCTTATGAACAGTATAGCTGTCATTTTTCACATCCTGCCCGAAATGTGTTTTCACACAATGGCACGCTCACTGTGGGAAATCAACGTTCGCGACAGATTAACAAAATCATAGTGCCACTGTTCATTAGCGGAGGTCCCAAAATGCCTATGTTGAAAATGTGGTTAACAAAATCCCCAAATTTCTACGCATGCTCGTGGCTTCACCAATTTTTCATATTTTCACTGCAGATTTTCAACATTGCCATTTTTTTTATACCTACTCATGAACAGTACAGCTGTCATTTTCACATCCTGCCAGAAATGTGTTTTGCACCTGTGGTGCCAAGTGGCACAGTCGCTGTGCAAAATCACCTTTCCGCTACTGAACTGATCGTACCACTGTTCATGAGGTGGGGTCACAAAAAGCCCATGTTGAATATTTGGAGTGAAAATACCAACAAACGCCCAAGATGTTCGGGTTTCCAACCTTAATGCCACACCCTGTAGAGACTGACTGGCATCAGGGGTGTGACTTGGGATTGTTGGCTGTAATACTCACACCATTCCACCCCCACCCTGTAGCTAGTGACAAGCATCCTCTATACTGCACCTATCTCAGCATATTTCCTTATGGAATGGGGTGCGCATAAGGCCCGAAGACCCCAAGGCACAACCCAACGCCTGTCAGTTTCTGCAGGATGGGGTGGGGTTGGCGTCAGTTCAATACTTCACTGCCATTCCTATTATGCATCTCTCTAACTCCTGCACTACCAATGCCAATGCCAGAAAGACAACATTCGGCATTTACAAATGCCTGTTTGTCTTTGTCAGCAATATGGACAAAGAGTTATAATATGGGATCTGTATTCTTGCAGAAAACACAAAAATAGGACGGGCAGCTGACACTACTGTTGGGTCGAGAAGTTACAGAGGGATTCTGACAGACTAGCAGGATGAGCTGGGAGCTGGAGGATGTAATCTAATATAGATAACTGTGCAGTGATAGACTGTTAGGGGGTGGAGGGGGCAGGAAACATATTATTACCTAAATAGAAGGAAGCTCATGGAGATACAATAGGAAAGAGACTTAAAGATCCAAATAATTAACAAGCTAAAGCCAGGAGCACAATGTGAATTAGAGGCAAAAAAGGAAGCCAGATCCTGCGATGCATTATGAAGAATTCTGTATGCAAGTCAAGGGAGATCATCATGCCACTGTACAGTGTAGGAGGCTGTGGGCGACAGACAGACCTTGATACCAAGTAAGCCACTAACAGTGTGGGTTTATTTTCAGTCTTTACAGAAAACAACAAAAACAACAAAAAATAAACAAATGAAAACAATTAAAGACGTGGAAGCAGCATGTCTTCTTCTTCATCAGGTCAGGTCCACTGAACAGAAAACCAATTTTCTTCAGCTCAGCAGAAAACAATTCAAGACATATAGCAGCATGTCTTGTCTCTCTTCACGTGAACCGTCACGCAGACTCCGTGCGAGTCTTCACACAGACTGACTAATTCAATTCAAGACATCAGAATATAAAGGCAGCCTGGAATCACAATTACTATGACATTACAGATCCACATGACATCACAACCAGCATTGTTACAGATATAGCTTAGAATAAAGCGTCTGATTACGACGTGAAACATTTTGACATTTGGGGGTTGCTACCACTCATTTGTACCTGTTTCACAAAGTAATTGTTGTTACTGCGTTTTTTTTATATTATTAAAAGCAGTTTTAGAGTGTCTTATTGTAAGGACTGTTTTTTCACTGACATCTGTAGAGCCCGTGTTTTTGCCTTTATCGTAACAGATATGGCTTACCCAATCCTTCAGCCCAAGACAGTAGGTGAAATGATGTACATTAGCCTGAGGTGATGTCCAGGTAGGTGGCATCACTAATTGCACATCCCTACGGCCTGTAACCTGACCCTTACCTGTGATAGGTCACCTACTGACCCTATCACATACCCCCCCAACCCCGCTTAAGAGGGAAACCATAAGGGAAGCACTGGTTTTCCTTTCTCTAGCCAACTCCTAGCCTTTAAACTTCTAAACAAACATTTGCACTTACTCAGAGTCTCACCCGCACAATCTATACATATCTGCAACATGTAGTACATTTACCAGGGGTGGCTAATTGCGCTAGCCATCCCCATAAGATATGTTAATACTAAGTACGAGCCCTTTCCTTAGGTTCCACCCACTACTTAAACCCACAATATATTTTACCTCCTGTACAGTTTCAGACACCTAAAGGGTAAACCCCAACCCAGGGTGTGATACCATTCCCACCTACTTTTTCCTATGTAGATTTTTCTTATGAGTACAAACACTTAATGTATTTTACCTTGTACGCTGCCATTTATCATATACCAGTTTCATAAACCACTGCCATTCTGTTTTCATTTGTCTTTCAACCTTAATTAGTTATGAAGTATTTTTAATTTTATACACCACTCAGCCTGGGAGATAGGTTACCCTTCATTTTCCAGGGACCCCATTCCTTTTCCCAGTTGGCTTTATCCCTTCAATATGCCACTTCCACTCTCTTAGTGCATATGCGGGCACCATTTCTACCGTGGGACACTTTCTCCAGGGCCAGCCTGTTAGTCACCAACACAGACTGGCAGACAGAACAGGCCTTGGAGTAGGCTGCAACCTGTCTGTACATCCCCGGCCTGTAAAAGTGGGGCAACAAATTAGTCAGTGTCCCTTGTTTTCCTAAATGCCGTCCACAAGTACTGGAGTGCGCAGCCTCCATCCCCTGCTGCCTGTAGGTCTGTGAAACTACAACCTGGGCATCTACTCTCTGGGTACGGAGATTGGGCTTCAAATGGTAAAGAACAACCCTTTGTACTTCATACCATGATGACTGTCTCACACCCACCCCAACATTAACTTATACACCTTCTTCAACTTTTACATATTGCATTAATTTCCCAGTAGCAGCATCCCCAGCTTGAAGCCTACGCTAGTCAATACTATCTTGCATAATATTACTGTGACTAGATACAGATGACATAAAACAAGCAAAAGTCCTTTCAGCCTTTAAATAGGTCTCCTCTTTCTTGACTGGAATCGTTACCTTCAAGACAGTTTCCCTCATCATAGCCTCATCTGGGGTCTTGCTCACATCTATGCGGGCATCTCCATCCTCCAGCAGATAGCAACCTGGGAACTCGGGCAATACTGAAAGGTCCTGCTCCACCGTGGACTCCTCCTTCAGCTGTGTCTGGGAATTGTCCTCTTCTGACGGTTCCTCCGAGCCTTCTGACTGGGACCTCTCCATCAACTCCTGGTACCAATGTGCTACCTCTCAACAGCGTTGTTCTGCCTCAAACCATCTATCACTCAGCCACTGGACCAGTCTTACAAGGATCTCCACCATCTGGGTGTCATCTTGCACCTCCGGCCTGCCTTGACCACTCTTTAGTTCCTCTGTTGAACTTGTGGATTGCCATGCACTGTCCTGGGTACAGCTCAGCATCTTTGTAAAAAGGTCCTGCACAAATATCTGCATGCTTGTCTCAAAGACAGTGTCCATCTTCATTTTCCTCCAATCACCTGGAACATCTCCTTGAGGTGCTTGGTACATTGGTCTAGCTGGACGTCAGGTCTGACATCCACTGAAAGCATCACTCTTCCCACAGAATCCCGCTTCTAATACCATGTGTAGGAGGTTGTGAGTGACAGACAGAGCTTGATACAAAGTAAGCCACTAACAGTGTGGGTTTATTTTCAGACTTTACAGAAAACAACCCCAAAAAAATTAAAAAATAAACAAATGAAAACAATTCAAGATACATAGCTAGAATATGTAGTAGATGTTCATGCTGATTGGAGTAGTCTGGACAGTAGACTGGAAGCACCAAGGACTGATTTAAAGTATGTTCGGAGACTATATTAGGAAGGAAGGAAGGAAGGGCTGGTACGAAGGACCACCAATCCTTGTGGAAAATCAAATCCGGTTCCCTACACATGAGGGCACACAGCTCGGAAATACGTTGAACGGAAGTGATAGCCACTAGAAATACAGGTTACTCACCTGTAACAGGAGTTCTAGGAATGGTATATGTTGTTCATCCACACTGTCTGGCAGGTTCCTTTCCGCTTTTAATCTTGCTGGAAGGTCTTCAAGCTGGCTCCTCCCACCCACCCGGGTGGTAAAACTCTTGGCTCTGCCCCATGACGTCAGATCTTCCTTACCACTTGGAAGCACAGGTTCCCTCCTTAGCGCTCTGCGTTTAGACTGGATCCAAACTCTTCAGTTAACCCGAAACTAATTTTAAAGTTTACAAGACTTCAGTCTGTTTCTTCCCTCGTGGCTGCAATGGATAAATCGACTCCCGGTTTTCGGCAGTGCCCATGCTGGCAGAAGATGTCTCGGACAGATCCGCACTCCACGTGCGTCTACTGCCTCGGATTTGACCACAATCTGCAGGCCTGCGATTTGTGAAAGTCCTTCTTGGCAAATGTCCTCGAAGACCGTGCTGCCAGGCTCCAACTTGGGCGCCCCGAGAGACGTATACCGCCGGTGAAGTCAAAGGAGACCCTCTGGGCGGTTTCCGCGGCGGCATGCTCAGCTGAGCAACTTGAACAGATGATTGCCCTCGAGGAGGAGGCGGCCCAGGCCGCATCTTCATCTTCCTCGCTCGCAGTATTTATCCTGCTCCCCATATACGGCTTCTTTTAAGGAGCTTCACCAGTCCCTCTCCACGAAAGGTGAGGGTCCATCGGGACACTCCTCTCGGTCCAAAAAGAAGGACTCGAAGGATAAGTCAAAGGAGGCCCGTTGGGCGGTTTCCGCGGCATGTAGGCACCCTTCATATCTAGGGCACAAAGCCAATCTTCCTGTTTCAGTATTGGCATGATGGAAGTCAAGTTATTATGCAAACCCATTTGTACTGGATGGAAACATTCAGGTTTCTGAGGTCCCGTATCGGACCGAGAAACTGCGTGTGTCACCAGTAGAGCCCTCAAATTCTCTTAAAGGATAGGTATATCATCTGGTGGTTATAATGAATATTTTGGGGAGGACGGGGTGGGTGGGTTAGAGATAAATTCTAGAGTACGACTCCTCTGTATAATCTGGAATACCCATTCATCTGGAGTGATCGTGTGCCCGATCTATAAATGCAGGGCAAAAAAACAACTGCCCATGGCCTCCAAGGCTGGGTCGAGGACGGGTGGGAAAATGAAAAACCCTAGAGGGTCACTAGGTGTCGGGCTGCCCAGCCTCCCTCCCAGGAGGGTGGGGGTGGGAGCCACGGGTGGTGGAGGTGTTGACTCATGTGGGTTGAGTACGACCTCTATAGCCACCAGGATTAGTATCTCTGTATTTTCCACCTCTTTCAGAGCAGGAAGAGGATCGAGTATGGTAGGTTGTATGCAGAGTATGGTACATGCCAGGAACTATACGTATAGTTCTGCTTAATGCCTGTAAATCATCCAGTAAAGTTTGAGTACCTGGCCCGAAGAACTTGGGAGCTGTGAAAAAGGGGGCCTTAGCTATTTTATGTTGCACATCAGGCATAAGTCCTGAAAAGCGGAGCCAGGTGTGGCGTCGCAAAGAAATACCAACAGCTGACAGACCGGCCGAGGTACCGACAGCATCATATCCCGACCTGGGTAGGTGACAGGAATTAGCATTACTAGCTGACGTAGTAGCCAATAATCGCTCCTTGATCTGGTGAAGGAGGGAGGTGATTGATGATCTCAATGGCAGATGACCCAAGGGTAAGGTGTTATTTAATCAGATGACCCACATAATTTGGAATTCTGATATTCAGGGTACTGGAGAAAAAGACTAGTTTCTTCAGAAGGTCAAGTCTCTGGGATTCTTTATCAGGTGGTAAGGAGATCATGTGATCATGAGTTGCAGTACAGAGTCCACTTCCAGGAAAGCTTGAAAGGAAGGGAGGAACAAGAGGAGCTGGACAAATATGATCCACCTTATGTGGAACAGCTGAGATAGCTGAAGGCTGATGTGAGAGGCAGCCAGCATGACATTCTGGTAAGTTTGTAATTAGTGGAGAACCCACCCACATAAGCTCCTCTGGCAGATCAAGGTATTCTGCCATATCCTTACTTTATTATGTTTTTGTGGTAGAGAAACCCACAACTTTATATTTGCATCATCTTGTTTTAGAACGAAGGGTCATCAGGAGGGGGTGCTGCGGAGCGTAGGCAGGCCCTCATCCAAAGAAGAGATTTCCGAAAAAGGGAGATTGAGGAAGAAATTTCAGCTCCTGGAAACCGTCTAATTCAAGGTCACCAGTGAAGTTAATTGGGAGCTCTTGTTCATCTGAAAAACAGTTTTCCATATAAGGAGGAAGTGACCAGGGTGGGAATGGATCCTATTCATCATGAAAATTCTTAGGCGGAAGAGGAAGAGATCGTGGAGGGTCATCCTGCCCCCTTGGATTGGAGGGCTTGGAATGCCGTATGGCATGCAAGACGTGCCGTACTGTAGTGGAGACATCCAATTCCTTCTGAGAAGAGGGGTGCTTGAAATGGGGGTGGATGTGTAGCTTCAGCTGGTCTTGCCCCTGGGTGGTGAAATCCAGGATTCCAATCTCTGTCCGCATGACTCCTGTGATTGTCCACCTAAGAGCGTGGAGAGGTAGAAACATGGCATAAGCCATTGTTTTTTTATGAAGCCCCATTTACTAAGAATGAATATGAGGGCATGCTGTTGACGGAAGGAAACCTAGGGCGGTGGCTCACTGTTCCTTCTGGCTGACACAGCCGACGAGGCGTGAAGTACAGAGGTTGAGGAGGATCTCTCCTGCTATTTGACTCCAATGGAACCCAGAAATACAGGTTACTCACCTGTAACAGGAGTTCTAGGAATGGTATATGTTGTTCATCCACACTTATTGGCAGGTTCCTTGCTGCTTTAAATCTTGCCGGAAGGTCTTCAAGCTGGCTCCTCCCACCCACCCGGGTGGTAAGACTCTCGGCTCCGCCCCAAGACGCCAGATCTGGCCCGCTGGAAGCTCAGGTTTGTGCGTTGAAGCCGGGAGGTCGGGTGGGTGGGATGAACAACATACACCATTCCTAGAACTCCCTGTTACAGGTGAGTAACCTGTATTTCTAGGGACATGGATATTGTTCATCCACACTTATTGGCAGACTCCTAGCAGTTCTCCGGAGGAGGGATGCAAGGCACACCCCTACTTAGGAATAAGACTGGAGAACGAGGCCCCAAAACCAGCATCCCGGCGTGACTCAAGGTCGATGTGGTAATGGGTAATAAAGGTGTGCTGATTTCAGGTAGCAGCCCTGCAGATTTCCTGGATAGGGACGCCCTGGAAGCAGCCACCGATGCAGCAGTATGATGGGTAGAATGAGCTCTTATCCTCTGGGAGGCTCCATGCCCGCCAACTTATAGCAGAGATCTATGCAGGAGGTGACCCACCTGCCTATCGTCCGCTTGGCTGCAGGTCTGCCAGGTGCGGCTTCAGCGTGGGTGACAAACAGCTGGCGAACCTCTCCCGAATTTCAGCCGTGCGCTCCTTATAATAAGCGAGCGCCCTTCTAGGATCCAAAGTATCGAGCCTGTATTCGGCCTCCGAGGTGTGATTGGGTAGAACACGGGCAGAGTCAACACCTGGTTAAGGTGAAACTCCGACATCACCTTTGGAAGGAATTTCGGGTGGGGGCGCAGGACAACCTTGTCCCTGTGGAAGACCAGGTAAGGAGACTCAATGCAGAGCGCCTGGAGTTCTCCCATCCTTCTGGCTGACGGATAGCCACCAAGAAGGCGGTCTTCCACGACAGGTGAGAGTTCACACCTGTGCATTGGTTCGAATGGCTTGCCCATGAGCTTTGCCAGTACCAGCAGTAAATCCCACGGAGGTGGAGGTTCTCGCACCAGAGGGGAAATGTGATCAGGGCCTTTGAAAAAGCGCCAGACCATGTTCTCCTGCGCCACCGACTGCTCCCCGGCCCGCGCCCGGTAAGCAGAGATGGCTGCCAGGTGCACCTTTAGGGTCCGACCTAAGCCCTTGACTAGAAAGGGACCATAAATAGTCCAAGATGCTTGCCAAAGAACAGGAGGAAGGGTCCAAGCCCTTGCCCTGACACCAAATGGAAAATCTCTTCCATTTGAAGGCATAGCATTTCCTGGTCGACTCCTTACGGGACGCCTCAACAACACTGAGGACCTCGTCAGAAAAACCCAAGGCCTGGAACTCTAGCCGCTCAGGAACCAGGCTGTCAGGTGCAGGGATTGAAGGTCTGGATGGAACACCTTCCCCTGATTGACTGAGAGCAGGTCCGGGCAAGCTGGAAGCTGCCTTGGGAGCCTGGAGCTGAGGCTGAGGAGATCTGGGTACCAGAACTGGCGGGGCCAGTCTGGGGCTATCAGAATCACCTGCGCCTTGTCCCTCCTTGCCTTGAGAAGCACCTTGTGAATCAAGGGAAATGGGGGAAAGGCGTAAAAGAGGCCGGGGTCCACAGCCTCGAGAAGGCATCCCCTGCAGAGCCCTGCTGAGGGGGCGGGCATGAAACAGCCTCAGCTTTATGCTCTCCCTGAGGCAAACAGGTCCACCTGAGGTGTGCCCCAGTGGGAGAACAGATCTGTACTCCTCCGCAGGAGAGACCACTCGTGAGATGCAGCCCCTATCCGCTCAGGGCATCGGGCCAGGTGTTGGAGGCTCCTGCCACATGAATGGCTAGGAGATCCGCCTCCAGGCTGCGCACGAGTGACCAAATGCGGAGAGCTTCCTTGCATAAAAGCATGGAACATGTCCCGCCCTGGCGGTTTAGGTAGTACATTGTCGTGGTATTGTCCGTCTGGACTCGGACCACTTGACCCCGGAGGAACAGAGCAAAGGCGGTGAGAGCTAGTCGGACCGCTCGGAGCTCCAGCAGGTTGGTGTGGCATCAGGACTCCCGCGGGGACCAGAGGCCATGCGCTCGGTGTTCCCCCAGATGGGCACCCCAACCCATCAGAGAGGCATCGGTCGATAGAGAGAGAGACCGTTGGCTCGGGGCCGACAAACGGGATGCCCTCCTGCAGATGAGATGGAACGGTCCACCACCGGAGAGCGTTCCACATCTCCTGGGTCACCACCACTAGCTGGTTCAATGGATCGCAGCGCTGTGACCACTGGCTGGCCAGTCCCCACTGAAGGGGGTGCATGTGCCAGTGTGCCCAACGGACCACGCTGGTACAGGCCGCCATGAGACCCAGGAGATGCAGGATGTCCCGGGCAGGGCGCGATTGCCCAACCAGAAATGATTGGGCAAAGGAGGTAAGAACCTCGGCCCTGTCCGCCGGGAGCCGTGCTCTGGCTCGAAGAGAGTCGAGCTCTGCCCCGATAAACAGAATCACCTGCTTTGGCTCGAGTTCCGACTTGGCCTCGTTGATGAGAAGGCTGACTTGAGAGCAAACCTGGAGGGCCAGATCTCTGGACCGCTCCACCTCCTGTCTGGAGGGGGCTGCTATCAGCCAATCGTCCAGGTAAGGGTACACCCGACCCTCGGCGCTGCAGGAAGGCTGTCACCACTGCAATGCATTTGGTGAAGACCCTGGGAGCTGGAGACAGGCCGAAGGGCATGGCTCGGAAATCGAAGAGGGATCCCTCCGCTTGAAAGCGAAGGAATCTCCAATGTGACGGACGGATAGGGACGTGAAAGAACGTGTCCTGCAGGTCCAGAGAGCAGAACCACACGCCGTGTTCCAGAGATGGTATTATCTGAGCCAGAGTGACCATCCTGAAGGTTCGAGACCTTAGGAACTTGTTCAGGTTCTGTAGGTCAAGAATGGGGTGCCAGCCCCCCGTCTGTTTCGGAACCAGGAAGTACCTGGACACAAACCCCGGGTCTGAGGGAGGGTCCGCTACCTCCCTGATCACCTCCTTTTGGAAGAGGAGAGCGATGTCGGCCCGACGAACCGACAATGAGGCTGCGGACTCCGAGGCCCCCCAAGGTGCGATGGCTCTGAAGGGCGGGGCCTCCTCGAATTCTAGAGGCAGGCCTTTTCCCACCACCTCCAGTACCCACCTTTCCGTGGTAATAACGGACCAGGCGGAAAGGAAGTGTCGGAGCCGCCTCCACGGGGGGAACCTGGGGTGAGGTGACGGGGTTGGGGGTGACACCCCTCAGCCCGTCACTGGGCAGGCTTGGAGGAGGGACCGGCTGAGGGACCTCCTGGGCCTTTACCTCCCTGCTTCCTGTTGGAGGAAGCCGACGGCTTGGGTTTGGGATGCCAAGCCCGAGCCTGCTGGCCCTGACGTTGCTGGGCCGGGCGCGCCAGGGGCGCAGAAGGACGAAAGGGCTTAGGCTGTGGTTTGCGGCCTTTGTCCTTCTGAGCGGAAGAGACCGAGTCCAAGGTAGCATTGGACTTCTCGATCCTCTGCAGGTGACCTTCCACCCCAGGGCCGAAGAGGTCAGTCCCCAAAAAGGGAACATCCGCCAACTTGTGCTGGGTATCCGGCAAAGGTGGATATCCTCAGCCAAGCCCGACGACGCATGGGCCACTGCGGCCGCCACAGACCTGGCACATGAGCCCCCAATGTCTAAAGCAGTCTGGAGCTGCTGTTTGGCCACTCCCCTGCCCTGGTCCCGCACCTGCCTGACCGCAGTCTGCAGATCCGCGGGAAGATGAGGGACGACCTCATCCAGGGAGCCCAACAGGGCATGAGAAAAATGTGCCATGGGGAAGGCCGAACTGGCCTGACGAAGGCCGAGAGAGGACGCAGCATAGACTTTTCGCCCGGCATAATCCAATTTCTTGACTCTTGTCGGGAGGTTTGTCCACATCCCTGGCGTTCCCGGCGCGCCGGAAAACGCTGTCGGTAACCAACCCCTCAGCAGAGGGGTGTTCCGAAAAACCGGACAGGGAACCGGTAGGGACCGCATACTTCCTGGCCATCCTGGCCAAAGGCGCAGGGCAGGAAGCAGGGCGCTGCCAGAGCTCCAAGGCCGGACCCACTATGGCCTCGGCCACCGGAAAGGCCTCCGTAGGGGAATCCCCTCGGTCCAGAATCTCCGTGAGGGGATACCTGGCCCATTTAGAAATAGGTTCGAGCTTCATCCCGGTGGACTCCAAGATGAGCCGAAGCAATCCTAGGAAGGACGAAGGGCTATCGTCCACCGACTGTCCTCCTGAGGACTCCAAGTCCATTCGCTTGGAGAAAAGGGAGGAATCATCCTCGGACTCGGAAGAGTCCTCAAAGAGCTGCCTCGGGCCTGAGCCACCCTCCACCTGCCGAGGTCGATCGGGAGTGAGGGTGACAGACAGCCTATGGGGCAGTCCCTGAGCTGACCGAGAATTTTTGGTCGGAGCCCCAAATAACGGCTGTGGAGGCGGAGGTTCCACCGGAATCGGTGGGGCAGCTGGAATTGGCCGAACAACCGGCCTGGGAACAGGCTCCTCGGCTAAAACGAGGGGTTGTTTTGGCCGCTCCGGTGACAGCCACTTAATGGCCAGGGAAGACGACGGCGTCGGCTTATTCCCGGTCAGAAGGAGCTGTTGCCACATGAGTTCTCATACTCCGACGCAACTTGCGCTTTAAAGCCTCCCTCATCCGAGGAAGAGGAAAGGATGAGCGGCAGCGCCGCTGCCACGTGCAGACCGAGACCGCCTATGATGGCGGGATCAGCTGGACCGTGAAGATGTCCGAGACCGAGATCGAACCTCGCCAGGGCCGAGGCACGATGCGGGAGGAGTCGCAGGGAATCGGCACTCCCTCGCTCGACTATTCCACCAAAGGCTCCGGAACCGGAGGCACAGACGAACAACGGGATCCTCAACTCCCACCGAGGAACCGGGAGAGGGATTCGCTTCTCCAGCCAACAACCCGTCCAAAGGGTCGAGAAAAATTTCGACCGCGTCGACAGGAGTCTCGGTTAACTGGCCTGACGGGGACACCGTGAAGCCAGTGGCCGAGGCCGAGGGGTCGACCAAAGTTGACTGTTGACAACTAGGAGAGGGGGATCTTTCCCGCTCCCAAGAGCGTCGACGGTGAGACTTACCTTTGTCTCTCTTTTTGGACCGAGAAAAAGGTCCAGAAGAAGTTGGACCCTCACCTATCGTCAAGAGGGTCAGACAAAGCTCCTTAAAAGAAGCCGAATACGAGGCACCGAGAGAAAGCGGGACAAATGCCACAGCCAAGGTAGAAGCGGCCCGCGCCGCCTCCTCTTCGAGGGCGATCATCTGCTCGAGGCTGATCTACGAGCCCGCCACGGACACCGCCGACCGGGCCTCTTTGATTTAACCGAGGAAATCTTTCGGACGCCCAGCTGTAAACGGGCAGCACGATCTTCAAGGACGTAGACCGAAAAAGAAGAGCACAGGTCGCAAGCCTGCGGGTCGTGTTCAAGGCCTAAGCAGTAGACGCGACGTGAGGCGCGGATCCATCCAGACATCTTCTGCCCGCAAGGGCATCTCGAAACCGAGTCGATTTGTCCATCGCAGCGAGGGAGAGAAGACCAGTCGCTTTTAGCAAAAAACTTTTGATTTCAAAATTCGAAGAATTAGGAACCAGTCTTATATGCAGAGCGTTAAGGAGGGAACCTGAGCTTCCAAGCGGTAAGGAAGATCTGGCGTCATGGGGCGGAGCCGAGAGTTTTACCACCCGGGTGGGTGGGAGGAGCCAGCTTGAAGACCTTCCGGCAAGATTTAAAGCGGCAAGAAACCTGCCAATAAGTGTGGATGAACGACATATCCATGTCCCTAGAAAGGGTTATTTATGTATTGCCTTTTTATAATGCTGGCAGCATGGTTGACAAGGGAGTGGGAAAAATGTCCCATCAATGAGTAGGAGGAATAATGATGCACCGTTGATGGGGAACAGCCGTTGACAAGGAATAGGGATGTATTGTTGATAGGGACATCTGTCAATAAGAATATGGCTGCATCATCAACTGGTATGGCCGTCGATGAGAATATAGATGCATCGTTGACGGTGGTGGCCATCAATGATTACAGAGATGCATTGTTGACGTTGATAGCCGTCGATGAGAGCACTGATAGTATGGTCGTCAATAAGAACAAAGTGGCATCTTCGATGGTGGTAGCCAACGATGAGGAAGTTGACGGTTATGGTCCGTCAATGAAAGTATAGATGCATCATTGATGGTGGTAGCCTTCGATGAGAACATTGATGGGCGTCAATAAGAATATAGATGCATTGTCAATGGTGGCAGCCGTCGATGAGGAAGTTGGAGGGTATGAGCCGTCAATGAAAGTATAGTATGAGAACACTGACGGATATGGCTGTCGAGGAGAAGATAGATGCATCATCGACGGTGGTAGCTGTCAAGGATGTTGATAGTTAACGGCCATCAATTAAAGTATAGATGCATCGTCGATAGTATGGTGGCCGTCAATGAGAGTATAAATGCATAGTCGATGGTATGATGGCCGTCTATGAGTAAAGGAGACATAGAGGATGAGGAGGAGTTCTCCTGCTCTATGTCAGTCCAGAAAAGTAGATCAGTAGATGGGGGAGTCTTGCTGGGTGAGCCCCCTTGTTCGTAGATTCTTCGATGTTGTTCTCATCGATGACTGCTGTTTTCAGAAGTTGCTCTAGTTGCTGCATGCAAACTGAAGATGGCAAAAAAAAGGAACTGAGGATACCAGGGACCGCCCACACTTATATGGGAAACAGGGAGCTGATGTTATGTGTGGGTGGTCGCTGGAAAAGATTGCTAGAAGAGCTGCTGTGTGCCACAGCAACCTCTGCTGGATACCCAAAAGTATTACCTACTGCAAGAGACCACTCCGTGGAAGATATACTGTTACAGGTGAGTAACCTGTTTTTCCTAGGGACGTGGAGATGATGTTCTATCCACACTTATAGGCAGACTCCTAGCAGTTCTACAGAAGGAGGGTGGCAAGGTGAACACCTCCTATTTAGGAAACAGAGATTGGAGAACTGAGGCCCCAAGACTAGCATCCTAGCATGACTCGAGGTCAGTATGGTAATGGGGGAAGGAAGGTGTCTGCTGACCTCCAAGTAGCAGCTCTGCAGATTTCCTGGATAGGGACATCCCTGGAAGCAGCCATTGACGCAGCAGTATAGTGGGTGGAATGAGTCCTTAGCTCTCTGGTAGGCTCCCTACCCGCCAGCCTATAGCAGAGATGAATGCAGGATGTGATCCACCTGCCAATCGTCCACTTGGCTGTAGGTCTGCCAGGTGCTGCTTCAGAGTAAGTGGCAAACAGCTGGCGAACCTCTCCCCAGACTCCAGTCATGCTCTCTTCATAATAAGTGAGCGCTCGCCTCAGGTACAGAATATGAAGGTTTTGCTCGTCCTCCGTGGTGTGATTGGTCAAATACACCAGGAGATTAATCACCTGGTTAAGGTGAAACTCTTGACACAACCTTCAGGAGGAACTTCGGGTTGAGATGCAAGACAACCTTGTCTTTGTGGAAGAGCAGGTAAGGAGACTCCACCAAAAGTGCCTGGACCTCACTGTTCCTTCTGGCTGATGTAATACCCACTGAGAAGGTGGTCTTACATGACATATGAGACATATCACACCTGTGCATTGGTTTGAATGACTTGCCCATGAGCTTTGCTAAAACCAGCAGCAAGTCCCACAGTGGTGGTGGTTCACGCACAGGAGGGGAAATGTGGTCAAGGCCCTTGAAGAAGTGCCAGACCACCATCTCCTGTGCAACTGACTGCTGACTGGCCCACGCCCAGTACACAGAGATGACTGCCAGGTGCACCTTAAGGGTCGTCGACCGAAGGCACGACTGAGAGAGGGACCAAAGATAATCAAGAATGTTAGCCACTGGACAGGACAAAGAGTCCAGCCCCTTGTCCTGACACCAAATGGAGAATTTCTTCCATTTGAAAGCATAGCAATTCCTAGTCGACCCCTTCTGAGATGCCTCCACAACCGTGAAGACAGCTTCAGAGAGACCCAAAGCCTAGAACTCTAGCCGCTCAGGAACCAGGCTGTCAGATGCAGGGATCGAAGGTCTGGGTGCAGCACCTTCCCCTGACTGATGGAAAGCAGGTCACGGCATAGGGGAAGACGTCTCAGGAGCCTGCTGCTGAGGCTGAGGAGATCAGGGTACTAGAACTGGCGTGGCCAGTCTGGAACCACCAGAATCACCTGTGCTTTGTCCCTTCTGGCCTTGAGAAGCATCTTGTGGATCAAGGGAAGTGGAGGGAAGGCACAGAAGAGGCCTGGGGTCAAGGACCTTGAGAAGATATCCCCCTGCAGTGTTTCCTGCTGAGGGGGTGGGCACAAAGAAAAAATTACTCACCTTAGTAATGTTGTTTCTTCTAATGGAGTCTTGCTATATTACGACATATGCAGTTTGTCCCAGCCTTAGAACTGCTCCGGAGGTGAAAGAGTTAACTTCCATGCCAGGCATGGAATCTTGAGTGCGAGCTCGGTTGAAAACTCTGTCTCTTGTTCTTCAAACTCAAACTGTCAGATCTTTACGAGCAAAACTCACTAAGATTCTGTGTGGAAGCTGTAAACCTACACTAGCCAACTGGCTACTAAAATATTAACACATTTTTTGGTCCCAAAACAAAGACTCAAGTCAGGGGATCCAAAAGAAAAAATAAAATAAAATACAACACCCAAATACCCCAAAAAGGAGGGGTGAAAAACACAAGGTGGGCATCACTAAATGCCAACACTGCACTGCCCACACACATCCCAAGAGCAGAGGTTCTGAGAGGGGCAGGCAGGGGGGAGGTCATAATATAGCAAAACTCCATTAGAAGAAACAACATTACTAAGGTGAGTAATTTTTTCTTCAGACAACATGAAGTCTTGCTATATTATGACATATGCAGACTACACAGCAGTACCTCCATGGAGGAGGGACAGAACCTACTTAGGAAATAGGCTCTGAAGCACAGCTGTGCCAAACCGAGCATCACTCCTAGCCTGGATGTCCAGGGAGTAATGCTTGGTGAAAGTGTGTACTGTTTTCCAGGTAGCTGCTTGACATATCTCTAAGATAGGGATGTCCCTGGTCGCAGCTAGGGACGCAGCTGTACCTCTGGTAGAGTGAGCCCTCAGGCCTGAAGGGGGAACCTTACCCAGTTTTTGATAACAAAATTGGATACAAGAGACAATCCTCCTGGCAATGGATCTTTTAGTGGCAGGTTTCCCTTTACCAACCTCGCCATTAATGAGGAACAGTTGGAGGGAGTCAAACTTGTGACCCTTGGTACGCTCTATATAGTAACTAAGGACTCTCTTTACATCTAGGTGCAGCCTCCATATAGACTGATTGAGGTGGAAATCTGAAACCACCTTAGGCAAGAACTTTCTGTTAGTCCTGAGGACTACCTTATCTCTGTGAAAGGAGATAAAATCAGGCTCCACTGACAAAGCTTGTAATTCACCTATGCGCCTGGCAGAAGTGATGGCTACTAAAAACACAGTTTTCCAAGTCAAGTACTTAAGCTCTGCCGAAGACAAAGGCTCAAAGGGGGGTTGCATTAGCTGAGCAATGCAAACATTAAGATCCCAGGCAGGAGCAGGGTCCCTGAATCGGGGTTGGTGTGAAGCAATCCCTTGAAAAACTTGGAGAATACAGGGTGAGCAGAAAGAGAAGACGGCTTTCCTGCTGAAATAAAAGCAGAGACAGCTGCCAAATGCACTTTCAGGGTAGCTGGCCTCAGCCCCAAAATATTTAGATGGACCATATAATCCAGGATTGTGGGCAAATCAGCAGATTCTGGGGAAATATGCTTTCCAGAGCACCATATGGAAAACCTTTTCCATTTAGAATTATAAGTAGCCCTGGTGGAAGGCTTCCTAGAAGCTTTCAAGATATCGAGTACACCTTGAGAAAGGTGTAGGTCAGCAAACTCTAACTCTTCAAGAGCCAGGCCTTGAGGTTGAGGGATTTGAGATTCGGTTACCAAACTCTCCCTGGGCACAGGTTAACAGATTGTGATTCCTGGGAAGACACAGGGAAGGTGGACTGCAGGACAGAAGGAGTGGATACCAGAGGCTGTCTGGCCCAATCTGGAGCAATCAGAATCATCTTGCAAGGTTGAGATCTGATTTTGACTAGCACCTTGAACAAGAGAGGGAAGGGGAAAAGCATAGAGGAACTTCCCTTCCCAGTCGAGAAGGGGAAGGCATCCAGAGGGACTGAGCCCAACACTGGGGGCCTGCAACAAAAAAGCGGAAGTTGGTGATTGTCTGGGGCTGCAAAAAGATCTATCTGAGGGGTGCCTTACCTGGCAAATACTAACTCCAGTACTAGGGGATCCAGTGACCATTTGTGATGGCCCTGGGAAATCCTGCTGAGAGCATCTGCCAGGAATTGTCCTTGTCTGGGAGGTGAACTGCCATGAGGGAAGTGTTCAGGGAATAAGCCAGAGACCACAACTTCATTGCCTCGGTGCACAAGGCCGAAGACCGAGTGCCCCCTTGTGATGTACCACATTGTAGTGGTGTTGTCTGTTCTGATCTGTACCACTTTGTTCTGAACAGATGCAGAAAAACCTGAAGTGCTAGAAAAACAGCTCTGAGTTCCAACAGATTGATGTGGAGCAGAGATTCCTGAGGGGACCACAATCCCTGGGTGGTGAGGTCGCCCATGTGAGCTCCCCATCCCAAGAGGGACGCATCTGTAGTAAGGGTCAAGGAGTGAGACTGAGGGATGAAAGGAACCCCCTGTCTCAGATTGCTCTGATCCTGCCACCACTGCAGGGCCTGGATCAGGGTTCGAGTTACTGGGATCAATTTGGTTAGAGGATCTCTCCTTTGAGACCAGAAGGCTCTCAAATGGAACTGAATGTCCCTCATCTGAAATCTTGCTCCTTGCACTACAGCTGTGGAAGCAGCCATGTGCCCTAGGAGCTGTAGAAAGTGCCTTGCTGGTCGAGAGACCTGCAGAGTGAAGGAGGAGGCCAGAGCCACCAGGGTCTTTCTCTTTCTAGAGGAGGAAAGCTCTGGCCTGCTTTGTGTCCAGTTCTGCGCCTATGAAGGTGAGTAACTGAACAGGCTCTAGAACTGACTTTGGAAGACTGAGAAGAAAACCTAGAGATGTAAGCAGCTGCTGGGTAACCTGAAAGTGTAATTTGACTTGGTCTGGAGACTGACCCACTATAAGCCAGTCGTCCAGGTAAGGAAAGATGGCAATCTTTTGCCTTCTTCAGTGAGCAGCTGCTACTGCCAGGCATTTTGTGAATACCGTTGGGGCAGAGGTGAGGCAGAAGGGCATTGCTCTGAACTGGTAATGGCCTGAGGGCAGTTCGAATCTGAGGTACTTTCGGTGGGAGCTTCTGATGAGAACATGGAAGTAGGCATCCTTGAGGTCCAGGGACACTAGCCAGTCCCCTAGCCTTAGGGAGGGTAAAATAATTCCCAGAGTCATCATTTTGAATTTTGCTTTTAAAAGGTGCTTGTTTAGGTATCTGAGATCCAGGATGGGCCGCCATTCTCCTGTCTTTTTTGGGGTAAGGAAGTACCTGGAGTACAGTCCTTTGCCCTGGTGTAGGGGAGAAACCCTTTCCACAGCTCTGAGAGCCAGGAGGGTTGAGACTTCTGTTTCCAAAGCAAAAGCCTCTAAAGGCTGCCTCTGAGGAGTGGCTTGCCTCTCCTTGACCTGTGCACTCCTATAAGTGGTCCTATACTCATCCATTTTCTTCATGTAATTCTCTGTCTGCTTCCCAAACAGAGAATTACCCACAACAGGAAAATCCATGGCCTTAGCCGGGGTATCCTGTGACAGGCTAGTACACCTGAGCCAAGCCATTCTGCGAAAAGCCACAGATGTAGCTATGACTCTTGAAGATACATCGTTAGAGTCCACTGCAACATGGAATTGCACCTTGGATGCCTCAATACCATCAGTAGCCACCTGCTCCAGCTCCTTGGCAAGCTGGCCAGGGACCTGTTTCGCTAAAGCCATAACAGTATCCCATCTGGATTTCTGGTATCTTGCAACACAGGCCATATAATTTGCCTGTCTGAGTCCCAAGGATGCTGCCATGTATTGTTTTTTGCCATGGCATCAATCCTCCTGGAGTCCTTGTCAGGAGGGTGTGAAGCCAAGGGAATATTTGCCTTATCACAGGCTGCAGCCTGCACTACTAACATGGCTGCATTGTTGTGAAAGGAACTCCGTATCAGAGCCTGACAATGTATACCTCTTGTCCATTTATTTTATCCACAGGAGGTATAGTGTTAGGAGCTTTTAACATTTTTATTGTCTGTTTCCTAAAAGATTTATGTAAAGGAATAGACAATCTCCTGGACTCTGGGATATCCATCATTTCCATAGTCAGGCTCCTCCTGTTCATCCACAGCTTCTTCCAAAGGGGCTGGAGGGTTTCAACAACTTTTATAAAACATAAAATGAGAAGGGGACTCAGAAAACCTAGGGGGAGACACTCCTGAAGGTCTGTCTGGGGAGATGTCAGGTTCAATGGGCACATCCAGACTTTCAAAATCACATTCACTCTCTTTATAATCCTCCTCCCCCCCCCCCGGTTCATAAAATTCCTCTATATCATATTCTTGAACCGGTGGAACCGACCGCTTACCTGATGGTGCCGGTTCGGTCGGAAACGGGGAAAGCGACTGGACAATTTGGAACACTTTGACTATCTCTGCAGCGGTTGGAGAAGGAAATTTTGGCTCCACACCTGCTGATTTTCCAGTCCTCTTTGCTGGAACTGGCTCCTCTAAGTCAGCTCTTCGTTTGCCCGAGGAAGTCTCGCCCTGGTCAGAGGGCACTCCCTCCGGTTCGGTTGGCACCGAACCGGGCTGGCTATCCGGGTCAGCAGACTTTTTGGCCTCTCGTTCCCTGAGCCTACCAACTCTCATATCCAGGGTAGCTGCAGGGAAATTCTTGCAAATCTGGCAGTCTGCATTGAGGTGGTCAAACCCCAGACAATAAACACATGTGGTGTGTGGGTCAGCCTTGGCAAAGGCTTCCCCACAGACACCACAGTGCTGAAACCCAGTGGGCCCGGTTTTTCTTTTATGTTTCTCAAACATAATGCCAGCCTAACCAAAAACTTGCCCTTTTACGGCAAATCGCCAAGCAAGACACCCTTATCGGTTCCCAACCGGTCACGGGTCGTGGAAAAAAAATGTAATGAAATCCGTTCTTTTTAGAACCGATAAGAACCGGGAACCGCACTCTAAATGCAATTTAATTAAGTTTGACAACAACCTGATCGGTTCAAACCGAACCGATAATAACGTTTGCAAGTTCCACACAGAGAAAATGTAAAACCTATCTATTACTTACGATACCACAGACAGAGCTTGAACCGACCGACTGCGGTTAAATTAAGACAAATGCGGTTTAAAAAACCGAGAAATTACACTTTTTAACCGACAAAATGAACCGAGCAGAAGGAGAAATCTCCGGAGCGACTGTTCAGTGAGGCGGAGTAAAGAATCTGACAGTTTGAGTTTGAAGAACAACAGACAGAGTTTTCAACCGAGCTCGCGCTCAAGATTCCATGCCTGGCATGGAAGTTAACTCTTTCACCTCCGGAGCAGTTCTAAGGCTGGGACAAACTGCATATCATCATCATCATCATGAAATCTTTATTTATTCAGGCGAACATCATTGAGCAAGGCTCATTTACAAGATGGACCTGATAAGGTCAAGGTTCAATAGTTGATACACAACAGATACATCATACACTTATATAAGACAGTTATACATACAGGGGAAAATAAAGTTTATAAACACAGTGATGTACAGTAAATTCACATAATAAAAAACAGTTACAGGAAAGTTAAGCTAATATTTACAGTATGTACAGTATATACATATCCCAGTGGGGGGGCATGGCAGACACTCAACATAATGTAATACTAGGATGGTGAAGGTATTACTGGGTGCCATAAGATGGGGTGTCTGTCTGGAAGGAATATGCCATATATGGTTTGGAAGGGAGATTTGTGAGATGACAATGCTAGCTCTAGTGGTAGCAATTGCATTTCTCTTTGAAGAAGACTGTACAGTGCTGTTTAAAGGATGCAAATGGAATGATATTGGACAGTGTTAGGGATTTTTGTAGGGTGTTCCATGCTATAGCTAGAGAATACCTGATTGCTGCCCTCCTAGCCTGGTGTTGAATTTGGGCAATTTGAGCAGGATGATGTTGTTGCTTCTTAGGGCATAGGAGCTAGGAGAGGTCTGGGTGAAACAGTCAGGATATATTTTGGAAGTTTTTGACAACGCTCTGTAAATCCATAGTGCTGCATTTCTGTTCCTTCTGAGGTGAAGGAAACACCCAACTGCAGCATAAAAGAGAACAATGATGAGTATTAGATGGCAGATCTGTAATAAACCTTATTGCTCTATGATATAAAGGTATCCAACTTGTGATGGTAGGAGGTGGGGCAGTGACTATAAAGGAAGTCTGCATAGTCAACAACTGATAGAAAAATGGCCTGGACTAACCTCATCTTTGAGTCTCTGTTTAGGAAGGGTTTTAATCTATAGAGAAGACCAAGCCTTTGGCGAAGCTTTTTAACAGTTCTTCTAAATGATGAGTGAAGTCAAGTCTGTTGTCAATCCACACACCTAGGTATTTGAAGTTTTCTACATACTCCAGATTTTCTCCAAGTATAGTGCATAGCTGGGGGAGAATGATTGGAGAGGATGTGCTGGTGGAGCTTTGATTTGTGAACATCATTGCTTTAGTTTTCTTTGCATTTAACAGAAGCTTTTTCTCGAGTAGCTGATATTGTAGCAAGGAGAATCTGTTTGTAGGATTTCAAGAGCATATGTCATAATATAGCAAGACTTCATGTTGTTTGAAGCAGCCACAGCTTTGCATTCTCCCTGGAAGCGAACAGGTCCACCTGAGGGGTGCTCCGCTGGGAGAACAGACTGTGAACTACCTCTGGGTGGAGAGACCACTCGTAAGACGCCTCGCCCACTCAGCTGAGGGTGTCCGCCAGCTGACTGGAAGCTCCTGCCACATGGATAGCTAGGAGATCCACCTCCAGGCTGTGCACAAGGGTCCAGACACAGAGAGCTTCCTTGCACAAAATCAGGGAGTGCATCCGCCCTGTTTGTTGAGGTAGTACATGGTAGTGGTATTATCCATCTGGACTTGGACCACTTGAACCCGAATGTGTTGAATGAATGCAGTCAGCACCAGCTGAATTGCTCAGAGTTCCAGCAGGTTGATCTGGCATCGGGACTCCTCAGGGGTCCAAAGGCTGTGGACTCTGTGTTCCCCCAGGTGGGCACCCCAGCCTGTGAGAGAGGCACCAGTCGTCAAGATGACTGTCGGCTCTGGGCGGACAAATGGGATCCCTTCCCGCAGATGTGCTGGGACCAGCCACCACTGGAAGGCATTCCACATCTGCTGGGTGACCATGACCGGCTGGTCGAACTGCCCCTTGCACTGAGATCACTGACTGGCCAGCTCCCACTGCAGGGAGCGCATTATCCAGAGGGCCCAAAGGACCATTCTGGTACAGGCCGCCATGTAGCCCAGCAGGCACAGGAAGTCCCGGGCAGAGCACAACTGCCCAACCCGAAATGATCGTGCAAAGAAGGAGAGAGCCTCTGCCCTGTCTGCTGGGAACTGGGCTCTGGCTCTACAAGAGTCGAGCTCCACCCCAATATGGCTGATCACCTACAAGGGCGCAAGTTCTGAAGTTCTGATGCCAAGTTTGACGCAGGTCTGGAAGGCCAGGTCCCTGGTCCACTCCACCTCCTGGATAGAGGAACCTTCTATCAGCCAGTCATCCAGGTAGGGATAAACCCGGACCACTCAGCACCTCAGGTAAGCTGCTACCACTGCTATGCACTTGGTGAAGACCCTGGGTGCTGAGGAGAGGCCGAAGGGCATGGCCTAGAACTCGTAGAGCTCAGAAGCAGAGGAACCATCAGTGAGACGGACAGACTGGGATGTGAAAGAATGCATCCTGAAGATCCAGGGAGCAAAACCACATGTTTTGTTCTAGAGATGGTATGATCTGAGACAGAGTTACCATCCTGAAGGTGCACGACCTGAGGACCTTGTTCAGGTCGTGCAGATTTGGAATGAATGTGGTTGGAGACATGCAGGAGGGAGGTGGAGGTGTTAGTGAGGAAGCCAGACTGATATGTGGTCAAGAAATGTGAGTTGGCACAGAAGTTAGACAGCTGCCTGCTCACCAACCTCTCAAAGACCTTGGCTAGCTTGGGTAGGAAGGATATTGGGCTGTAGTTCGAAGAAGCATCCACAGGACCTCCCTTGTGAATAGGGATGACTGTCATATGCTTCCAGTTATTTGGAAAGAAGACGACTACGAGGGGTCATTTGAGAAGTTGGACGATGGGAGCTGCAATGGCATTGTGCACAAATGGCTGAGACCTTGGGAGAGATTCCCTCGTCCCCCCAGCTGAAGGAGGTGTTAAACAGAAAGAGTTCTTTGGCATCTGTTCAACTGAAGTCGCCTGGAGGTGGAAACTACCAGCTGGGTGAGGCTGGTGCTGGGGGGTTGAGTGATTAGAGCCCTTGAGCCACCAGTAAATGATCTGTTTAAGTCTTCAGCTGTCAGTGTGGAGCTAGGAGTAGCCTGGTCCTTAGCTGACGATGAAGGGGTGCTAAGGAGGATGTGGATGGCTATCCAAAATTTAGTTGCGTCTGTGCCTTCACTCATGAGCTTGCTTTGGAAATAGGCAGCTTTGACCTTCTTTGTGAGTTGAGAGGTTGTAAAGGGAAGTGAAGGCAAGTCTGTCAGAGAGGAGACTGAGGTTTTATGTCTGGCTCAGGCTGAATCTCTGCATTGAACATTTTCAATTAAGTCTGGAATGATCCAGGGCAGATGGTGGCCACAGACTCTGGTTCCTTTGACTGGGACATGTTTGTCACATATTTTAGAGAAGGTGTTAGTAAAATGGGTCAAAGCCTCTTCTGGGTCCATGGCTCCCAGGGTACAGGCCCAGCTGGCTGACACTTTAGGAGAGTACACCTGTGCTTTTCTGTTACTCTAACAGCCACCAGCATATAGGCAGCAAAACAAGAACTGTACTGGCCGGACTGGAATATTTCTGGCTAAATTTGAAAAACACCTGTCACATTCATCGGTTGGCTTGAAAAAATGGCTATGTTGAAAATTTGGGGTCAACACATTAAAAATAACTACAGTTAAGTGAACATTAAAAAATCTGAACATACCTTCATAGCGTTGCTATTTTTTTAAGATTCTGGCCCCAAATTTTCAACAAAGTACTTTTATGATCCCACTTCATGAAGCTGATAGGGGAAATTTTTCAAATCCTGCCTGAAAAGTGATTTTTGCAGAGCGAATGTGAAATCACCCTTCAGGCTGGATTTGACAAATGTCACCTACCTTGTTCATGAGTTGGTGCCCAAAATGGCTATGTGGAAAATTTGGTGAAAAATATATATAAAAAAAAATGCAAAAAAAAAAAAAAGTAACAAGTAAAATTTCTAAATGCATTGAAATACATTAACCATACTTACCTTGTTTCCTCAGTTCCCAGCTGGCGCTGAAGATGAAGGATGTGTTTTCTTTGCAGAGTGGATGTTCGGCACTGGACTCTTTTTAGGTGAGTGAAGGGTTTGGGTGTGTGGTGTGGCAGGTGCTGAGAGGGGGTCAGTTGGGGGAATTGGTCGGGTTGGCAGCAAAAGGCATCAATGGATTTTTTTTTAGCTTTTCAGGTGTAAACAAAACAAAATTACGGAATCAAGGATGACACTGGGGATTGGGAACCCCACTATCACAAGGGGAAGCAAATATCTGGATTTTGGAGGAGGGGCTCAGCAGAGCTAGGGGGATTTCTAGGGTTGACCACAAAAAAAGAAAGTGATGGACATTTTTCTGTTTTTCAGGTGTAAACAAAATAAACAAAACAAAAAAAAAATTGGGGGACCAAGGGTGACAGTGGGGATTGGGTACCCTGGTGTCATAATGGGGGGGGGAGGGTGTGTGTGCAAATATGGAGAGGATGGGCTTTCTCTGTTTGTTTGGATTTCTTGCATATTCCAGCTTGGAGGAGGTCTCGGCCCACGACAGGCATTTCTTTGTCTGAATTCTCTGCTCCGAGTGGGGCTGGGCCCAGTGTGGGCATTTCTGTTTATTTGAAGTCCCACAGCATGTGGGACTGAGCAGTGGATGGGCATTTCTTTTCTATAAAAGTACCTGCTGCCTTAAACTTCCCGCTCGCAGCGGGTCGCAGTCCAGGAATTTTCTGTTTTAAAGAAGACCACTTAAAGCAGGTCACAGTGCCTCAGTTTTCCATGAGTTCTGTGATCAGTAACAACTTCTGTGGTCAGCCACAACTCTGGTAGATAAATCAACAGTCCGTCGTAGAACCACAGAAAACTTGGACCTTGCAAATAACTGTTGGTTTGCAGCAGACTAAATAAAAATAATGATGCCACTCAGCTGGTTGCTGTGCAGTGCTATGTAGATGAAAGGATGCAGCTGCTGCCTGACAGGAATGGCTGCAACCTTTCAACTACATGAAGTCTCAGTCCATCGGCCAGCAGAACAGTGTCATGATTAGCCTTGCTGATCATTGGCCAGTAACTGTCAAGCCGGTTGCAGCCTGAACTGCACTGGATGAGACAGTGACATGCCTCTGAAGCCTGCTACTCTACTCCCACATTTGCCTCACATCATGTGTGCGCAAGCTAACATAAAAGCAGCCCCTGTGTTAAAAGTGATTAGAAAGTAGTTATGTCTAAAGATACAGTTCTCTGTCCAACATTCTTGACTACGGCTCTTCTTCATACACAACTACTCAACTCATTTCTAGTTTGAAAGGAGCTCTGATGAGAAAATGTTGCCCAAGGTATGTTGTCCAGATATTGGTCGAGATGAAAAAATACTCACCTTAGTAATTATGTTTCTTTTAATAGAGTTTTGCTGTATTCTGACAATTGCAGTGATTTCCAACCTTTGAACTGCCCCGCAGAACAAAGAGTTATCCTTCTAAGCAGGGCATAGAATGCTGAGCTCGAGCTCGCTTGAAGTCTGTCTGGAGTGATTCAAACCTAAACCATCAGATTCTTATAAGCCCAACTAAACTAAAAATTCTATGTGGAAATTGTAAAAAATCTTACTAGCCAACTGGCTGAAAAAAGTTTTGGATTCCCAAAGAAGACTCAAGTCAGGAAACCCAAAAACCAATCTACTATAAATAACAATAATAAATCAGCACCCAAACAAAAAAGGAGGAGGGTGCAAACAAGAAACACCCCGGGGTGCAACACTGCACCTGCCCACCCACTTCCCAAAAACAGGTTCTGAGAGGGGAGACAGGAAGGGAGGTCAGAATACAGCAAGACTCCATTAGAAGAAACATAATTATTAAGGTGAGTAATTTTTTCTTCAAACAACATGAAGTCTTGCTATATTCTGACAACTGCAGACTAACAAGAAGTACCTCCAAGGAGGAGGGACAGAACCTACTTTGGGAATAGGCTCTGAAGTACTGCTGTGCCAAACCGAGCATTACTCCTAGCCTGGATATCCAGAGAGTAATGCTTTGTAAAGGTATGGACTGTTTTCCAGGTGGCTGCTTGACAAATTTCTGAGAGGGATATCCCTGGCAGCAGCCAGGGAAGCAGCAGTACCTCTTATGGAATGAGTCCTCAGGCCTGAGGGTGGAGTTTTTCCCAGTTTTTCATAGCAGAATTGTATACAAGACACAATCCACCTGGCAACAGATCTTTTGGTGGCAGATTTGCCCCTTCCCACTTCTCCATAAGTAAGGAACTAGAGGGAGTCAAACCTGTGACCCTCGGTACGCTCTATGTAGTAAGTAAGGGTTCTTTTTACATCTAAACTGTGTAGCCTCCTCTCTCCTGAGGAATAATGATCAGTGAAGAAAACAGGGAGAGACACAGACTGGTTTAAATGGAAGTCTGAAACTACTTTGGGCAAGAACCTTCTATTGGTTCTAAGGACCACTTTATCCCTGTGAAATGAGATAAAATCAGGTTCCACTGACAGGGCTTGCAACTCACTGATACGCCTGGCAGAGGTAATGGCTACCAGGAACACAGTTTTCTAAGTCAAGTACTTAAGCTCTGCTGAAGACATAGGCTCAAACGGGGGTTGCATAAGTTGAGCAATGCAAACACTCAAATCCCAGCCAGGAGCAGGGTCTCTAAAAGGAGGACTGGTGTGAAGCAATCCTTTAAAAAATGTACAGAACACAGGATGGGAAGATAGTGAGGATGACTTCCCCACAGACAAAAACACAGAAACAGCTGACCAATGTACTTTGAGAGTAGCTGGTCTGAGGCCTAGGCCATTAAGATGGACCATATAATCCAGAACCATAGGCAATCCAGCAGTGTCTGGAGAAATATGCTTCCTAGAACACCAAATGCTGAATCTTTTCCATTTGGAGTTGTCTTTCTGGTGGAGGGCTTTCGAGAAGCCTTGAGGATATCCAGAACCCCTTGGGAAAGATGCAGATCTGCAAACTCTAACTCTTCAAGAGCCATGCTTTGAGATTGAGAGACTGAAGACTGGGGTACCAAATCCTTCCCTGAGAGGATGTTAACAGGTTGTAATTCCTGGGAAGAAACAGGGGAAGATGGACTGCTAGGGACAGTAACAGGGGGTACCAGGGCTGTCTGTCCCAATCTGGAGCAATCAGAATCACTTTGCAAGGTTGAGACCTTATTTTTACCAAAACTTTGAACAGGAGTGGGAAGGGGGAATGGCATACAGAAACTTCCCTTCCCTTCCCAATTCAGGATCAGGGCGTCCAGAGGGACTGAGCCCAAGACTGAAGGTCTGCAACAAAAGAGAGGGAGTTGGTGATTGTCTGGGGCTGCAAAGAGATCTATCTCTTGAGTGCCCCACCTTGAAAAAAATCACTTTCAACACCTAAGGGTCCAGGGATTATTTGTGATGGCCCTGAGAAATCCTGCTCAGTGCATCTGCTAGCACATTGTCCTTGCCTGGAAGATGAACTGCTACAAGAGAGGTTTGCAGGGAATAAGCCAGGGACCACAAATTCATGGCTTCTGTGCACAAGGCCGTGGACCGAGTGCCTCCCTGCTTGTTGATGTACCACATGGTGGTGGTGTTGTCTGTTCTGACTTGAACCACCTTGTTCTGTACTGACTGTGAGAAACCTTTTAGAGCAAGAAAAACTGTTCTGAGCTCTAGAAGATAGATGTGGAGAAGGGATTCTTGCGGGGACCACAGTCCCTGGGCAGTAAGGGACCCCAGATGGGCTCCCCAGCCCAGGAGAGAAGCATCCGTGGTGAGGACCACTGAACAAGGCTGAGTAACATAAGAAACACCTCATCTTAAATTGTCCTGATCCTGCCACCATTGGAGGGCTTGGATCAAGGTCAGAGTCACTGGAATCAGTTTGGCAAGGGAATCCTTCCTCTGAGACCAGAAAGCTCTCACGTGGAACCGAATATCCCTCATCTGGAATCTTGCCCCTTGGACCACTGCTGTTGAAGCTGCCATGTGGCCCAAGAGCTGGAGGAAATACCTTGCTGGTCGAGATACCCGAAGGCTGAAGGAAGAAGCTAGTTCCATAAGAACCCTTGCCCTTTCTAGAGGAAGAAAGGATCTTGCTCTGAGTGTGTCCAGTTCTGCCCATATAAAGGCAAAAAGCTGGACTGGTTCGAGAACTGACTTGGGAAGGCTGAGAAGAAATTCTAGAGAAGTGAGCACTTGCTGGGTCACTTGCAGGTGAAACTTGACTTGGTCTGGAGACTGACCCACTATTAGCCAATCGTCTAGATATGGAAAAATTGAAATCTTTTGCCTTCTTAGAAAGGCAACTACTACTGCCAAGCACTTTGTGAAAACCCTTGGGGCTGAGGTTAGGCCAAAGGGCATTGCTCTGAACTGATAATGGCCTGAGGGCAACTTGAACCTGAGGTACTTTCTGTAGGAGCACCTGATGGGAATGTGAAAGTAGGCATCTTTGAGGTCCAGGGAGGCTAGCCAGTCCCCTGGCCTTAGAGAGGGAAGGATTATTCCCAGAGTTATCATCTTGAACTTTGGTTTTAAAATATGTTTGTTTAGATATCTTAGGTCTAGGATGGGTCACCACTCCCCTGTCTTTTTGGGGGTCAGGAAGTACCTGGAGTACAGTCATTTGCCCCAGTGTAGGGTAGGTACTCTCTCTATGGCTCTTAAAGCTAGGAGAAAAGAAACCTCTGCCTCTAGAGATGCCGAGAGATTTGCAGATGGAAAAGATCTGGCTCTCATCTTTAGACATTTTTTGAAGCTGAGAACCAGTCCCTGGCTTACTATTTCCAGGACCCACTTGTCTGATGTAACAGACATCCAGTCCTGGACAAAGTAAGCCAGCCTGCCCCCTACTGGAATAGGAGAGTTGACCCGGGCAGGCCCATCAGGGTGTCTGCTTGGCAGGGGCTTTAGGCTGAGGAGTGGATGCAGCCCTGCTCATCCCCCGTCTGCCTCTCCCTCTGAAGAACCCCCTCTGAGAAAAGGAAGAAGAGGCCTGTGCTTGGTAAAAAGGCCTTTGAAAACGCCTGCCCCTGCCCCTAGACTGCTGCCTTTGAGGAGTTACTTGCCTTTCCTTGGCCTGAGCACTCCTGTAAGTGGTCCTGTGCTCATCCATCTTCTTCATGTAATTCTCTGTCTGCTCCCCAAACAGAGAATTACCCACTACAGGTAAATCCATTTATTGTATTGTTTATTGCAAAATCTAGGAATTAATACCTTTGAGCCAAGGCTCTTTTACAAAGGTTCTGCGTCAAAACATTTACATTTACAGAACAGACAAAGGTACAGAGTTGCACAAATAGTTAAAAAAAAATAGATAAAAAATTGATATAGCTGTACAGCAGATAAATAACTTAAGCACTATCATCAGTATAGAGGTCACATGAGCTCAATCCTCCCTCCTGTGGTCGAAGGAAAGATATGAGAGGGTGGTGGCAACATAGGAATTACAAGCGGAGAAAGGAAGAAAGAAAAGAGAGAGAAAGAGAAGGGGTGGAGGGTGAGGAGGACAGGAGCAGACCTTAGTAGGGGATGAGGACCCATGACTAGGCCATTGTCAAGTAGAAGGGCAAGGAGGATGGGAGAGAAAGATTGAGATTATCAGATACAGTCACAGGAGTTTGTGGTGGTTAGGTGAGAGAATAGTCTAGATTTAAAAACTCCTAACGAGCAAGAGGCAGTTATAGAGGTGCTGAGGGTATTTAGCCAGTTGGGGGCACGATAGGCAAAAGATCGTTGACCATGTGTGGTCCGACAGTGGGGAACCTGCAGAAGCTGGGTTTCTGATCTTCTCGTGGATCGTACACTAGGGTTCTGACATAGCAGACCTTGTATGCAGGGAAGGGTGAGGCCCATGATGGATTTCTTGGCCATTAGGCAGGTGAGGAACTTGATCCGGTTTGATAGCTGTAGCTACCCAGTCTCAGCATAGAGTTCATGGCTACATCTATGGCTCTTCGGAGGATGGCTTGGCTCAGATGTACTAGCCATGGCCTTAGCCTGGGTGTCCCTGCGATGGGCTAGTACATCAGACTGACCCGTCCTCGAAAAATAAATAGTACCATGACTCTGATGACACATCATTAGAGTCCACAGCATCATGAAACTGAACCTTAGATGCCTCAATCCCATTTGCAGCCACTGCCTCCAGCTCCTTGGCTAGCTGGGGGGATGGCTCGTTTAGCCAGTGCCAGTACAGTGTCCCACCTGGACTTCTGGTATCTGGCTGTACAGGCCATGTAATTCGCCTGCCTGAGTCCCAAAGAAGATGCCATGTACTGCTTCTTTGCCATGGCATCAATCTTCCTGGAGTCCTTGACAGGGGTGTGTGAAGCCAAGGGAATATTTACCTTGTCACAGGCAGCAGCCTGCACTACCCCAACATGGTTGCATTGCTGATATAAGAACCCCATGTCTGAGCCTGAAAGTGTATACCTCTTGTCCATTCTTCTATCCACAGGAGGTATAGTGTTAGGAGACGTTAAGATTTTTTGTGTCTGTTTCCCAAAAGATTTATGGAGGGGAATAGACAATCTCCTGGACTCCGGCATGTCCATCATCTCTACATAATCAGGCTCCTCTTGATCTTCCACAGCCTCCTCCATAGGAAGCTGGAGGGTTTCAGCCACCTTTCTGTAAAACATAAAGTGAGAAGGGGACTCAGAAAGCCTAGGAGGGGAAACACCTGAAGGTCTGTCTGGGGAGATGTCCGGTTCCACAGGCACATCCAGGCCCTCACTTACATCATCATCCTCAAATTCCCCTTCCTCTTCAAATTCCAGTTCATAAAAATCTTCAAGGGCATAATCTTGAACCAGGGGAACCAACTGAACCGAATCCCTGCCAGAAGGAGCCGGATCGGTCGGAACCGGACGGAGCGATTCCACAATCTGAATCGCTGTGGCTATCTCTTCGGTGGTCAGAACATGAACCTCTGGATCCAAACCAGTCAATTTATCTTTGCGTTTTCTTTTTTTTATTGGAACCGATCCCTCGGAATCGGCTCTCCTTTTGCCCGAAGTACTGCCCTGGTCAGAGGGCACTCCTTCTGGTTCGGTCGAAACCGAACCGGGCTGGCCATCCAGGTCAGCAGACTTCTTGGCCTCCTTTTCCCTCAGTCTACCTAATCTCTTCTCAAGGGTAGATTTGGGAAAGTTTTTACATATTTGGCAGTCTGAATAGAGGTGGTCAAACCCCAGACAATAAACACAGGTGGTGTGGGGATCAACTTTAGCAAAGCCCTTCCCACACTCACTGCAGTGTTGAAACCCAGTGGGCCCAATTTTTTTCTTGGGTTTCTCAGACATGGCCAACCTAACCAAACTTACCCTTTTTTTGGCAACCGCAAGGCAAGACTCCCTTATCGGTTCCTAACTATGTCACGGATATTGGAACAAAATGTTTAAAACACATTTTTTTAGAACCGGTAACCACACACTAAGTAAACACACAAATTTCACTATCAAGTGGCCAGTTCAACCGAACCGAGCCGCACTTTTACAAGTTCCACACAGAAAAACAGAACAATTCCTATCTAGTACTCACAGCACCACAGACAGAGATTGAACCAACTATGCGGAAACTTTTTCGGTTTAAAAACCGACGAAAACTGAAACTTTAGCATGATTTCAACCGAGCTGAAGGAGAAATCTCCGAGCGACTGCTCAGTGAGGCGTAAGTAAAGAATCTGACGGTTTAGGTTTGAATCACTCCAGACAGAGACTTCAACCAAGCTCAAGCTCAGCATTCTATGCCCTGCATAGAAAGTTAACTTTTTTTCTCTGGGGCAGTTCAAAGGTTGGGAATCACTGCAATTGTCAGAATACAGCAAGACTTCATGTTGTTTGAAAGACTTATTTTTCCCTGAGCTATGCTACCAGAACAAGAAGCACTCTGATGAATATTTTTGTGAGCTGAGGGTAACTTGAAGGAAATAGCTGCACACGGACGAGGCTGTTTATTGCAATGTAAAGGTACTTGACATGCATCTGTCTGATCGGAATATGCAAATACGCATCCTTGACTTTAGTAGAGCATAGGTAATTGCCCCAGAACACCTCCGAAGATCGATGCTAGAGACTCCATCTTGAATCTTTTTTCATCACAAAACAGTGCAGGAATTTTTGGACCAGAAGCAGATGGCATCCACTTTACTTCTCAGGGACCTTGAAGTATCCTGAGTATATGCCAGTGATGGAGATAAAAACTGGCACTAGACACCACTACTTTAAGAAAAGCAACATTTATTGCTCACAATAAAACATACAGTAGGCAGCAATACAAAGAGGAAACCAAACTGAAGGGACGCAAGAACTATCAGTGTGAACTTACCTTTGTATCCAGATATCAGGGGAGATATGGAATGGGTAGGAGACGCTGCTGCTGGGGTCACGTCATGGCTGCTTAGCTGAAGGTCGCATCCCCTCCTCGCTCCCCGACAGAATCTGCAATACTGCCTATCGCTAACTCTAGCTTCTAATTTTGAAAGCGTTGCAGAAAAGAAGCTTTCTGAAGGTGATAGGAGGAGGAAACAAATGCATTCAGAAATGCGGAAGGCTCCTCCACGGCACGCATCCCCACCTTCCCCCCCGAGAAGGATAAGGCCGCGAAGATGCCTAAAGCACAGGCGGCTATAGTTACATCTCCCACCACAGCTCCTGCAGCGCTGACTGAGGATAAATTTATGGAGATTATGCCGCCCCTGAAGGAATCCGTAGCGTCCATTTCCAATGATGTGCAGCAAATACAGGTTACTCACCTGTAACAGGAGTTCTAGGAATGGTATATGTTGTTCATCCACACTGTCTGGCAGGTTCCTTGCCGCTTTAAATCTTGCCGGAAGGTCTTCAAGCTGGCTCCTCCCACCCACCCGGGTGGTAAAACTCTCGGCTCCGACCCATGACGCCAGATCTGGCCCGCTGGAAGCTCAGGTTGTGCGTCGAAGCCGGGGAGGTCGGGTGGGTCGTGTGGATGAACAACACATACCATTCCTAGAACTCCTGTTACAGGTGAGTAACCTGTATTTCTAGGGACATGGATATGTTGTTCATCCACACTGTTTGGCAGACTCCTAGCAGTTCTCCGGGAGGAGGGAGGCAAGGCACACCCCTACTTAGGGAATAAAGACTGAGAACCGAGGCCCCAAAACCAGCATCCCGCGTGACTCAAGGTCGATGTGGTAATGGGTAATAAAGGTGTGCTGACTTCCAGGTAGCAGCCCTGCAGATTTCTGGATAGGGACGCCCCTGGAAGCAGCCACCGATGCAGCAGTATGACGGTGAATGAGCTCTATCCCTCTGGGAGGCTCCATGCCCGCCAACTTATAGCAGAGATCTATGCAGGAGGTGACCCACCTGCCTATCGTCCGCTTGGCTGCAGGTCTGCCAGGTGCGCTTCAGCATAGGTGACAAACAGCTGGCGAACCTCCCGAATTTCAACCGTCGCTCCTTATAATAAGCGAGAGCCCTTCCTAGGGTCCAGTGTATGGAGCCTGTATTCGGCCTCCGGTGTGATTGGGGTAGAACACGGCAGAGTCAGCACCTGGTTAAGGTGAAACTCAGACACCACCTTCGGAGGAATGGTGGGGCTAGGACAACCTTGTCCCTGTGGAAGACCAGGTAAGGAGACTCGATGCAGAGCACCTGGAGCTCTCCCATCCTTCTGGCGAGACGTGATAGCCACCAAGAAGGTGGTCTTCCACGACAGGTGAGAGATCACACCTGTGCATTGGTTCGAATGGCTTGCCCATGAGCTTTGCCAGTACCAGCAGTAAATCCCACGGAGGTGGAGGTTCTCGCACCAGAGGAAATGTGATCAAGGCCTTGGAAAAAGCGCCTGACCACCTTCTCCTGTGCCACCGACTGCTCCCCGGCCCGCGCCCCGTAAGCAGAGATGGCTGCCAGGTGCACCTTTAGGGTCGTCGACCTAAGCCCTTGACTAGAAAGGGACCATAAATAGTCCAAGATGCTTGCCACAGAACAAGAGGAAGGGTCCAAGCCCTTGCCCTGACACCAGATGGAGAATCTCTTCCATTTGAGCGTAGCATTTTCCTGGTCGACTCCTTGTGGGGCCTCAACAACATTGAGGACCTCGTCGGAAAAGACCCAAGGCCTGGAACTCTAGCAGCTCAGGAACCAGGCCATCAGGTGCAGGATTGAAGGTCCGGATGGAACACCTTCCCTGACTGACTGAGAGCAGGTCGGGCGGAGCTGGAAGCTGCCTCGGGAGCCTGGAGCTGAGGCTGAGGAGATCTGGGTACCAGAACTGCGCGGGCCAGTCTGGGGCTATCAGAATCACCTGCGCCTTGTCCCTTCTCGCCTTGAGAAGCACCTTGTGAATCAAGGGAAATGGGGGAAAGGCGTAAAAGAGGCCCGGGGTCCACAGCCTCGAGAAGGCATCCCCCTGCAGCAAGCCCTGCTGAGGGGGGCGGGCATGAAACAGCCTCAGCTTCGCGTTCTCCCTGGAGGCAAACAGGTCCACCTGAGGTGAGCCCCAGTGGGAGAACAGATCTTGTACTACCTCCGGCAGGAGAGACCACTCGTGAGATGCAGCCCCTATCTGGCTCAGGGCATCGGCCAAGGTGTTGGAGGCTCCTGCCACATGAATGGCTAGGAGATCCGCCTCCAGGCTGCGCACGAGAGACCAAATGCGAAGACCTTCCTTGAATAGAAGCATGGAGCGCGGGCCCCGCCCTGGCAGTTCAGGGGTAGTACATGGTCGCGGTATTGTACGTCTGGACTCGGACCACTTGACCCCGGAGAAACGGAGCAAAGGCGGTGAGAGCTAGGCGGACCGCTCGAAGCTCCAGCAGGTTGATGTGGCATCGGGACTCCCGCGGGGACCAGAGGCCTTGCACTCGGTGTTCCCCCAGATGGGCACCCCAACCCATCAGAGAGGCATCGGTTGATAGAGAGACCATCGGCTCGGGGCGGACAAACGGGATGCCCTCCTGCAGATGGATGGAACGGTCCACCACTGGAGAGCTGCTCCCATCTCCCCCGGTCACTATCACTAGCTGGTCCAATGGATCGCAGCGCCAGTGACCACTGGCTGGCCAGTTCCCACTGAAGGGGGCGCATGTGCCAGCGTGCCCAACGGACCACGCTGGTACAGGCCGCCATGAGACCCAGGAGGCGCAGGAAGTCCCGGGCAGGGCGCGATTGCCCAACCAGAAATGATTGGGCAAAGGAGGTAAGAACCTCGGCCCTGTCCGCCGGGAGCCGTGCTATGGCTCGAATAGAGTCGAGCTCTGCCCCGATGAACAGGATCACCTGCTTCGGCTCGAGTTCCGACTTGGCCTCGTTGATGAGAAGGCCGACTTGAGAGCAAACCTGGAGGGCCAGATCTCTGGACCGCTCCACCTCCCATCTGGAGGGGGCTGCTATCAGCCAATCGTCCAGGTAAGGGTACACCCGGACCCCTCGGCGCCGCAGGAATACTGTCACCACTGCCATGCATTTGGTGAAGACCCTGGGAGCTGGAGATAAGCCGAAGGGCATGGCTTGTAACTCGAAGAGGGATCCCTCCGCTCGAAAGCGGAGGAATCTCCGATGTGACGGACGGATAGGGACGTGAAAGAACGCGTCCTGTAGGTCCAGAGAGCAGAACCACAAGCCGTGTTCCAGAGATGGTATTATCTGCGCCAGAGTGACCATCCTGAAGGTCCGAGACCTTAGGAACTTGTTCAGGTCGTGTAGGTCGAGAATGGGGCGTCAGCCCCGTCCGTTCCGAACCAGGAAATACCTGGACACGAACCCGGCTCTAAGGGGGTCCTCTACCTCCGTGATCACCTCCTTTTGGAGGAGGAGGCGATGTCGACTCGGCGAGCTGCCAGTGAGGCTGTGGACCCCAGGCCCCAGTGCGACAGCTCTGAAGGCGGGGCCTACCGCAATTCAAGTGAGGCCTTTTCCCACCACCTCCAGTACCCACCGTCCGTGGTAACAGCGGACCAGGCAGAAAGGAAGTGTCTGGGCTGGTCCCCCCGAGGGGAACCAGGGTGAGTGACAGGGATGGGGCGACACCCCTCAGCCCGTCACTGGGCAGGCTTGGAGGAGGGACCGCCGAGTGACCTCCTGGCGCCTTTACCTCCCTGCTTCCTATTGGAGGAAGCCACGGCTTGAGGTTTGGGATGCCAAGCTCGAGCCTGCTGGCCCTGACGTTCTGGGCCGGGCGGGCTGCACGCAGAAGGCGAACAGCGCTTAGCCTGGCTTGCGGCCTTTGTCCTTCTGAGCGGAAGAGACCGAGTCCAAGGTAGCATTGGACTTCTCGATCCTCTGCAGGTGACCTTCCACCCAAGGGCCGAAGAGGTCAGTCCCCAAAAAGGGAACATCCGCCAACTTGTGCTGGGTATCCGAGGTAAAGGTGGATATCCTCAGCCAAGCCCGACGACGCATGGCCACTGCGGCCGCCACAGACCTGGCACATGAGTCCCCGATGTCTAAAGCAGTCTGGAGCTGCTGTTTGGCCACTGCCCTGGTCCCGCACCTGCCTGACCGTAGTCTGCAGATCCGCGGGAAAATGAGGGACAACCTCATCCAGGGAGCCCAACAGGGCGTGAGAAAAATGTGCCATGAGGACGGCCAAACTGGCCTGACGAAGGCCGAGAGAGGACGCAGCATAGACTTTTCGCCCGGCATAATCCAATTTCTTGGATTCCTTGTCGGGAGGTTTGTCCACATCCCTGGCGCTCGGCACGCCGGAAAACACTGTCGGTAACCAACCCCTCGGCCGAGGGGTGTTCCGAAAAACCGGACAGGGAACCGGTAGGGACCGCATACTTCCTGGCCATTCTGGCCAAAGGCGCAGGGCAGGAAGCAGGACGCTGCCAAAGTTCCAAGGCCGGACCCACTATGGCTTCGGCCACCGGAAAGGCCTCCGTAGGAGAATCCCCTCGGTCCAGAATCTCCGTGAGGGGATACCTGGCCCGTTTAGAAACGGATTGAAGCTCCATCCCGTGGACTCCGGTGATGAGCCGGGCAACCCTAGGAAGGACGAGGGCTATCGTCCACTGACTGCCCTCCCGAGGACTCCAAGTCCATGCGCTTGGAGAAGAGGGAGGAACCATCTCGGACTCAGAAGAGTCCTCAAAGAGCTGCCTCGGGCCTGAGCCACCCTCCACCTGCCGGGGTTTATCGGGAGTGAGGGTGACAGACAGCCTATGGGGCAAACCCAAAGCCGACCGAGAATTTTTGGTCGGAGCCCCAACCAACGGGCTGTGGGCGGAGGTTCCACCAGAATCAGTGGGGCAGCTGGAATTGGCCGAACAACACGGCCTGGGAACAGGCTCCTCGGCTACTGGCCGGGGTTGCTCGGCGCTCCAGTGACAGCCACTTGGGGCGGGGAAGACGACTGGGTCGCCTATTCCCGTCAAAAGGAGCTGTTGCCACATGAGTTCCTCGCACCTCCGACGCAACTTGCGCCGAAGCCTCCCCTCGTCCGAGGAAGAGGAAGAGCGGCGGCGCCGCTTGCCGCGGTGCCGAGACCGCCTATGGTGGCGGGGATCGGTTGGACCGTGAGGATGTCCGAGACTGAGACCGAGAGTCTCGACTAGGCCGAGGAAGGCGAGGAGAAGTGTCGGAAATCGGCACTCCCCTCGGCTCGGATGATTCCACCGAAGGCTCCGGAACGGAGGCACAGACGAGCCAACGGATCCTCCAACTCCCACCGGGGCAGGGAGAGAGGTTCTCAGCTTCTCAGCCGACAACCGTCCTAGCAGGTTGAGAAAAATCGACACCGGCCTCGACAGGAGTCTTAGCTCAACTGGCCTGGCGGGACACCGTGAAAGCCAGTGGCGGAGCTGAGGGGTCGCACCAAGTCGACTGTCGACAAGAAGGGAGGGGATCTTCCCGGCCCCAAGAGCGCCGATGGAGGACTTACTTTTGCTCTTTTGGACCTGGAAAAGAGGTCCGAAGAAGTTGGACCCTCACATCTACGTGAAAGGTCAGACAAAGATCATAAAGAAGCAGTCACGAGGCACCGAGGAAGCCCAGGACAAATGCCACAACCAGCCGAGGGTAGAAGCGGCCCTTGTGCCGCCTCCTCTTCGAGGGCAATCATCTGCTCGGAGCTGATCCGCCGAGCCCGCCACCGCTGGACACCGCCAACCGGCCTCTTTAGATTTCACCGGTGGAATTCTTCTCTCGGGGCACCCCAGTTGTAATCGGGCAGCACAGTCTTGAAGGACGTAGGCCGAAAAAGAAGAGCACAAGTCGCAGGCCTGCGGGTCGTGCCCAAGGCCCAAGCAGTAGACTGACGCGGAGTGCGGATCCATCCAGACATCTTCTGCCCGCAAGGGCACCTCCGAAACCGGGAGTCAATTTGTCCATCGCAGCTGCTAGGAGAAGAAGACCAAGTCTTTTAGCAAAACTTTCAATTCGAACCAAGAATTAGGAACCAGTCTTAAACGCACAGCGTTAAGGAGGGAACCTGAGCTTCCAAGCGGTAAGGAAGATCTGGCGTCATGGGGCGGAGCCGAGAGTTTTACCACCCGGGTGGGTGGGAGGTGCCAGCTTGAAGACCTTCCGGCAAGATTTAAAGCGGCAAGGAACCTGCCAGACAGTGTGGATGAACAACATATCCATGTCCCTAGAAATCATGGCTAATCTAAATTCACTTTCCACGCAAGTTGGGGATATAGACGTCCGACTGATATCGGTGGAGAAGTGGAGGGATAAGTCTGAGCTGGACTCCTCCACGTTAAGGCAGAAGATGCGGAAGTTGGAAGATAAGTTAGAAAATCTTGAAGGACACAGTCGGCGCAATAATTTGATTATCTTCGGGCTGCCAGAGAAGCAAGAGGGTACTAATCCTGTCCTGTTTGTGCAAAAATTTTGTGAGAAAATAGCGGGTCCCTCCCCGAATAGCAGTATATCTGATGTTGAAAGAGCACACTGCTCCTGCCCCGCCCCCATTGCCAGGTGCATCACCTAGACCGTTGGTTTTCAAGCTTCTGAATTACATTTTAAATAAAGTTAAGGAGGCGCAAGAGATTCAATGGGAGGGGAGTAAACTAAGAGTGTCCCAGGACCTGCCCCACTCAGTCCGGCTTAAGAGGCAGAGTTTTCACCCACTGGTGTCCCACTTGATTGCCGCCGGAGTGCCCTTCCGGATGAAATACCCTGCAATCCTGCAAGTCAAGTCCAAAGATAAATGGGTGGTTTGTGAGTCGCCTAAGCAAGCTACGGAAGACCTGCACGTGATTTTTCCAGATCTCTTTAAGTGAGCAATTGCTTGAGGGATGGAAGGACTGCTCTGTGTCACTCGGCGCAAAAGGGTTAACGTCAGCTGATTCCTCATGTGACATCCCGCTATTTAGTGACTGTGAAGAGTGAAATCCCATAGTAGCCGATGGACAGTAATTTCTGGAAAGGGAAGGGGTGGAGAGTGAAGCGTTTGTATAGTTATGACTGCTTATGAGGCCAAATCAGATTGGTCGTTAGCGCATTGAAATCGGGAACTTTACTCTTCACAGCTGGAATATGTGCTGTGTTGCTGTTGCCTTTTACTTAAAGTTAAAAGGTTCTTTTGCTTTATTGCCCCTATGCCCAGTGTTTGTTGGAAAAATGGCATGTACTAAACTCCCTGTACAGAGCATGAAGGGCAGAAAGGGAATTCTTTATGTGTGTTGTATTGTAGATCAGGGGAGGGAGGAGGGGAGTTACTTGGGGCTGGGCAGTGAGATTGATAATTGCGTGCCATACTGTATATTGGGAGTTTGGTTTTGCTAGAACTGGGGGTAGTTAATGGGTATGTACAGTGTTGGGGGGTTTGTTTGTTACTCTTTTTCAGGGGAGAGGGCAATCTCTTCATTATTACTGTATTGCAAAAGCGGTAGGGGGATGGGGGAATTAAGGAAACTCTGCACATCAAGTTTGTAGGGGGTATTCTGTATTAAGTTATCTAAATCCTGGATCTTCTCAGTTTCTCTACTGTTTAATCGAAGTTTATGGGGGGGCCATATAAATTAGTGAGCTGGAATATAAAAGGGGCGCAGAGCAAACAGAAGAGAAGTATGATTATCAATCATTTAGCCCATTTAAGAACGGATATTGCCTGTCTTCAGGAGACACACTTGCTCAGAGATAACATTTCTTTTTTTAAGCGAAGGTGGGTGGAGCAAGCGTATGGTTCGGGCAGGTCCACTAAACGGGCAGGCACTATTATCTTGATAGCCAAGCACGTGCCATTTAGTAAAACACAAGAGTGGTTTGATCCACAAGGGCGTTATTGTATTATACAGGGCACGCTGGCCCTAGTCCCAGTCTTAATAGGATCAATTTATGGACCAAACATAGACTCGCCCTCTTTCTTTACCCAGTTGATGACAAGGGTGGTATGCAACCCGCCAATACTAACCTTTCTGAGTGGGGATTGGAATCTAGTCCCGAGAGCGGACATTGACCACTCAGATAGTAGAAAATGTGGGCTTTCGACAGCGTAGCGTGCCTTTAGGGAGCTCCTTATGGGAGCTGGGGTAATAGATGTGTGGCGAACACTGCATCCAAATGAAAAACAATTCACGTATTACTCCCTGCCACATGGTACTTATTCCAGAATAGATTACTGGCTAGTAAGCTCTTCTTTCTGGCCTAGTACTATTGATGCACCCATTTACTCGAGGGTACTTTCTGATCATTCCCCAGTTGGTATATCTTTTATTTTAGGGCCTACGACAAGGAGGTCCTCCTTATGGCATCTCAATAAACAATTGCTTAAGAATCCCAAAATTCTAACAGCTACCCAGGCTTTTATCAAGGGATTCATGGACATGAACTTGGGGACGGTGGCTAGGATTGACACCGTGTGGGCTGCCCTTAAATGTGCCGTCGGGGTAACTTTATAGCATCCACCCGAGCTTGGGAAAATAAATTGAAGCTGGATTCTATACTAGAAGAGATACGACAGTTGGAACTTAATGTTAGTAAGTTATCATCTCCAGAGGATTGGGCCAGGTTACATCGCCTCCAAGCATCCTATTATGGTATGATGGCGTAGAAGGCAGAACTGGCTATTCATAATCCCAAACTGAGATATCTGGAGTCAGGGGAACGGGCAGGGAAGCTCCTGGCAAGTAGGCTAAGGCAAGCTGAAATGGCTAAAGCCATTCTGAGTTTGAGATCTCCACAAGATGGCTGTATTATTACCCATCCCCAAGAGACAGCATCTATCTTTGGGAATTTTTATAAAGATCTCTATTCAGATCATGATCCTCTGCAAGTAACTGATAGTGAAATTGAGGATTATCTCTGTTTAGCTAATCTCCCCCTAATGCCGCCAGCAATGGTAGATCAGCTGGGTGCTTCAATTACATCAGCCGAAGTAGAAACTGCTATTGCTCAACTTCCCTTAGATAAGGCCCCCGGCCCGGACAGCCTGTTCAATAACTTGTATAAGGCCTGTCTTCCACTACTCTCCCCATTGCTGAGGGATGTGTATAACCTGTGGTTCCAAAAAGGAATAAATGATCCTAGTTTTCTAGAGGCAATCATTACAGTTATCCCAAAACCTAATATAGATCCCTTGTGTCCTGGGAGTTACAGGCCGATCTCGTTGCTGAAGTCGGATGTTAAAATACTGGCAAAGATCTTCGCTAATCGACTCACCCCATGTTAAGTAGTATTATTAGTAACGAACAAGTGGGGTTCATGGTGGGGCGAGTAGCCGGAGACCATATGCACAAACTCATGCACCTGATCAGAGGGCCACAGAATCGGGCATCTCATCAGTGCTTGTTTCACTTGATGCTAAAAAAGCGTTCGACAGGGTTTCCTGGCGCTTCCTGTTTGCCACCCTTAAACAGTTTGGTATGCACACCTCTTTCCTCACCTGGGTTAAAATCCTATATACGGCTCCAACAGCGAGGGTATGGTGCAACGGGCACCTGACGCAGGCCTTTCCTTTGGAGAAGGGCACTTGACAGGGTTGCCCTTTATCTCCTCTTTTAATTGTTACCTGGAACCATTAACTCGGATGCTTGTGTCCAACACAGCTTTAAAAGGAATTCAACTATATGAGGAGAGATTTGTTCTATCAGCATACACAGATGATATACTGCTGCACCTGGAGGAACCAGAAATCTCATTACCAGCTCTTTTGGAGGAAATTAGCAGATTTGCTAAAGTTTCAGTTTATAAGCTTAATTTATCTAAGACTAAGGTGTTCCCATTGAACTTCAGAGTTACTAAAACTAGTATTTTAGAATCGGGCCTTTCCTGGGAGTATCGAACCTTCACCTACTTGGGGATAAAAATTTCCCAAGGAATCTCTTCCATGTTCAAGGACAATTTGGCTGCGCTAGTACAGACTGTGCAGGCAGACCTGAATAGGTGGAGTGAGCTTCCTATGACGTTATTGGGACGCAGTAATATACTGAAAATGAATGTTTTACCGAGGCTCCTATATCCGTTAGGAATAATAGGTTTTTTATATTCCCAGGAAATGGTTAACTAACTTGCAGAGAATGTTTAGTAACTTTCTCTGGAAGAATAAACCTCCCAAACGTGCGGTTCATAAACTAACTGCTCCTAAGCTGCAGGGGGATTAGCTCTTCCTTCTTTCTTCACTTATTATGGGGCACAACACCTTAGCAAAATGGCCCTGTGGTGTCGGACGGACTTACTCGATACTGGCAGGTATTTTCCGTTATGGTTAAATATTGAAGGTAAAGCAGCGAGGAGTGTTAACTGCTCCCTGGCCGCTCTTGTATATGTTAAACTCTCCAAGCTTGATAAATCACTCAGGTCTACTCCTATAGAGTGGTTTCTCAAAGCATTGCATCAAATTCTCCCAGTATTACTCCATAAAGTGGCATGGGTCTCCCCACCAACCTTTAGTTTATAATCCACAAGTTTTAGTTGGTGGGCGCCCCATTCCACCTTCTTTTCTTCCACAGCTCAAACACTGCACATTGGCTAACCTGTTATAAAATAATAGGGTAGCTCCCTTCCAAACCCTGCAGATGCGTTTTCACCTAAGTTTTAAAGACTTTTTCAAGTATTTACAAATCAAGAGTGTATTAGTAGAATTTAATAAAAAGGAAGGTTGGTCTGATCACTCGACTGAGGGACTGCAACAAGTTTTACAGAGCACAGAAATGGCCCACGCAGTCTCAAAGATTTACAAGCAGCTTCAAGTGATGGACCATAATCTTCCTATTGGAGTTTGTTATTATTGGGTGCATGAGCTTTCCTTGTCGACTGAAGTGGAATTCTGGAAGAAAATTTGGTGCACGAATTATAAATATATTAAACAAGACAGATTGCGCCTTGTACAATTTAAGATTATGCATGATATATATCTTACACCACTTAAATTGTATAAGGCAGGTCTTGCAGCTTCCCGTTTGTTTCACATGTAAGAGAACACAGGGCTCTCTCCATCATATGCTATGGGAATGCCCCAATACAGAGGTTTTCTGGAGCTCTATCCAGCGAAAGTTGGATCCAATACTACGGTTGGATATTTTATTTACCCCTGAGGCCTGTATGTTAGCGATATTTCCGCCGGGAACCCCAGTGATACAGCAGGCTCACATCACACTAATTGCGGCCATAACTAAACTAGTAATGCTTAGGCATTGGAAGGAGGATACTCTCCCTGCAGTCTTAGAGTGGTATCGGGAAATTCTGCTTGCCATTCAAGTAGAAAAGCATATTGTCACAGTAAGACAGAGAGTACAATATTACCAGACTATCTGGGAGCCCCTAATGACTTTACTTTCCCTATGGAATTTAGGATAGCTTGCTATAATCATTCCATGACACGGCCGCAAAATATGGGAATCAAGTAGTTTTTATCTTTATGGGATGCGGCACCAAATTTTATTCCTGTTTTCTTCCTCCCTACAAACTGGTTTTCTTTATGAAGGTTCACTTCAGTTGTGTAGAGGGAGGTTTTTGTGGGGAGTACAGAAGGGGAGGGTTGTGTTAGAGAGAGGGATGGTTTTAGGTTGCATCATTTAATGAAGGATACTGTTAAACACTGGATAGACTATGTTTGATTATTTTCTACTGTATCCCTGTACTGTGGTTACCATGTTTGTATATGAAGGAAAATAATGAAGTATACTAAATTAAAAAAAAAAAGGAGACGCTGCTGCTGACCATGAATCCTTGTGTTTCCTCTGGTGTTGACGTTTCTCTGAGTCTGCAGAAGGTTTTTTCCTTCAATTTCTCCTTTGCCTTGATGTCCATAGCGGAGATTTCCCTGTTGTCACCAATCACCGAGAGGACTGGCAGTACACTGAAAACGTAGAACAGGTAGAGTGGGCAGGTCAAACCAGTGTTGAAGCCTGTGTCGAACACTGAGCACCCTCCATATTTTTAAGAAAGGCCTCTAAAGCCTTGCAGCAATGTCTCCTTGCAGCCGGCTTAAAGCCCTGGCAAATGGCACAGCTCTTCACATCGTACGAGAAGCTCAGGCAACATACATACACAGTGTATGAGAATCATCCATGCAGATTTTCACTTTGCCACAGCAGAAGACACAGAACAAAGGCTCATTTTCCTTTGATGGGGGCATAAAGTGTATATCCAAGTACGAAAATGAATTATGAAAAACAGCAGCATAGGCAACTACAAGTTTCAGCACTGATTCTCTGCAATTTGACGAGCAGCTGATGGAGGGAGTAAGAACTGAGGAATGACGGGGCCCATGTTGGTAAAAGTCTCTGAGTGGTCCTGATGCCGAGGCCTTACAGATCCATAGGTGTGGCTCAATGAAGGGAGATGTCCTTGAAGAAGATCTAAAGACTAACAGACAGAAAAATATCCTAACCTGTCAATCCTGCCGTGGCATGCTGAGGCAGGACAACAAACTAAGGAGAAGATGGTGACCCAAGAAGGACATAAGTAGAAGTGTATTTCAGCTTTGAAACCTCCTGCCTGTCTCCAGCTGAAGGTGCGGCTACCTACTTATGAGGATTGATTGTTGCACCATCAGCAGTGGAGAAACTAGTCTCCTTTTGAGGCACCACATACTGCTGGTCAACAATTTTATCCACAGCTGGAGCCTGCAAGTGTTCTTTCCAGACTCTGTCAATGTTAGGAAAGTCCCAGTAACTGGCATATGCACTGTCCCAGTGGACACCTTGCCCAGTATATCAAGGAACTGAAATTCACCATCACAATCTGTGATCTGACGTGTGACTTCCAACTTCTTGGACATTCTGCTTGCGAAGATTTGACAGGTGGAGATTTCTGCAGATGGTGCAATGTGGAAAGCACCCACTATATCATCCGCCCCTGAGCCATCAGGGATAGTGCATGAGTACTTTCATTCAAGAGATCTACTTGTTTAGATTCAAAATCATCACAGGGTCACCAGGTGTCCTGGTAGGTGGGTACAGCTGGGGGTGAAGCGAGGTCCTAGCAGGTGAGATATCTAGCAGGGGTAAGGACTCTAGTATTATGCATGCTGGATAATTCCTCAACCCCTAATGAAAGGCCCTGAGACAGCAATTCCACAGTAAATGCAGGGTTATGCTGCTCTTCCATAATCAGCGCGATGAAGGCTAACTTTACCACTGATAGTGGCTGTCGTTCTAATGGAGGAATTGAGGGCCCTGGAATCAGAAACTTGAGTCTGGATCTGTACTGAGATCAGAAGGGCACTGGAACCAAAACCTTTTGAGTGACTCAAGGAAGCTGACAGCAGAATAAAGTGCTGGGTCCTCAGAACTGTGATGGAGGCACGGTGAATTGAGTAACCATCACTGGCACCAGGGACTTGAGTCAGAATTTCACACTGAGGTTAGCAACAGGTGAGAACCAGTATAAGGAACTGTGTCCAGTGCCAGAATCGAAATGGTCCCAGTGACTAGGCCTCTATTCAGTCCCAGAGTTATGGTGCTTTTCACCTCACCCTGAATCCAAAGGAGGAAGTCTTTCAAAGGTGACTGATACTGGTGCTTAACCAGCAGCTCCAGGGAGATGTATTTCTACTCCTTGGTTTTGGAATGGGATTTTTTTTCAACATGCACCTCCAGCAAGGGTAGTCCTTAACCAGTATATGCTCTGGACCTAGGCAGTACAGGTACTTACTATGGCCATCAGCCACATGCATTATACCTTGGACAAGGCTTATGACGACTTGAAGGGCTCAGTTTAGGTGACTACATGGAGATGGAGGAACCTGAGATATTAAACAAAACAATAAAAGCCTCACAATGTTGAAACAAGCATCTGTCAATGCCGAACATGTTTGCTTGCATGCTGTTAGACCCACTGTGACAGATGATATAAAAGTTGTCATGCAGTCTTTCTTAGATAGTAACCCTGAATTTTCAAGTAGTATTTTGATTACCCTCAGCAATAAAAACATGAAAGGTGTTTTTTGTTAAATACCCCCCAAAACGTGATTTCTGCGGAACCACCATGAAAAAACGATTTGGAAGGAGATTGGAAAATTACACCTGACATATTCAAGAGATGGGGTAAAAAATGACTATATTGAAAATATGGCCTCAAAAAGTGAAAAAAAAAAAAAAAGATAGCAATTTTATGAGTAAACATTGAAAAATGTTAATGTTTGTTCATAACTTTGTTATTTTTGGAGATTTTTAACCCCAAATTTTCAACATAGTCTTTTTATGACACCAGCTTACGAACGTGACAGGCGTCATTTATGAAATTCTGACCAAAATGTCCTTTTCTGTACAATAGTAAAAAATATATTTTGGTAGGATTGAAAAACATCTATGATACTCATCAGGTGGTGTAACCAAAACTATATTGAAAATTTGAATTCAAAATAAAATAAAAAGTTGAGAGTAAATGTTGAAAAAGTTCAGTTGTTTCCATACCTTTTTTTTTTAGATTTACCACACATTTTCAGTATGGTCCTATTATAACCCCAACTAATGATCAAGACAGATGACATTTTTTAGAATCCATCCAAAGCACAATTTCACAGACTGTCTGCAAAAACACATTTCAGTGGGGGATTTGAAAGATTTCAACTCCCAGATTCATGAGACAGGGTCAAAAAAAGCCCATGTTTAAAATTTGGGGTAAAAATATTATCAAAATCACAAAATTATGAGTAAAGTTCAAAACACTTTGAAAAGCCATTAACCTGATTTACCTAGTTATAAGTCAGTTAACGGTTGTGCTCCAGAGCAGCAGGATGTTCCAGACAGGCAGCAAAATGACTGGTAAAGGAGGTGTGGGGGGGTTGTAGGTGCTCAGAGGGGGTGGGGTTGGGAGATGGGGACCACAAAAACACATTGATGGATCATTTATTTTACAGGAATTAAAAATAAAGAGACTACAAGGGACTGTTTTCTTTATTTCAGGAGCAGTGTTTTGTGGCACTGGAGGTAGGCAGACAAACTGAGGGTCCCAAGGAAACAAATAATGGCGGCACCAGGGGTAGGCACCCCGATATCGTGATGTGTCATGGTGGAGTGGACGTGCGCCTGTCAGGAGGCAAGTGGGTTGTTCAGCAGCAGCAGGTGGATTTGTGTTTGTGGGCCAGGGGGTGAACTTATGAGGCGTGGGATCTTCGGCGGCAGCATGTGGATTTGTGGGTGCTGGGGAGAGGACTTGGGAGGTAGGCGGGTTGTCTGGCAGCAGTGGCTGGGTTTGTGTGCGTTAGCAGTGGATGAGCACTTGGGAGGAAGGCATGTTGTTCAACTGCTGTAGGTGGGTTTGTGTGTGTTGGTTCCGGAGTTGGGGGGTTATTCAGCAGCAGTGGGTGGGTCTGTGTGTGTTGTCCGGGGAGGGGGAGCACTCGGGACGTGGGCGGATTATTCAGTAGCAGCAGGTGGGTTTGTGTGTTTTGCCAGGTGGTGGCCGATAATGAGGTTTCTGAGCCTGGCTGACACAAAAGGATGCAGCGGCACTGTGATTAGTGTGGCTGCACCCTTTCAAATACAAGAAATTTCCATCCATCAGTCAGGTTCAAAAGCATCAGCAGCAACTTGCTCACCACTGGGCTGTGATTTCCATGCCTCCTGCAGGCTCGGCTACATTGGCTGCTACTGCACCACACCTCCCCTGGCCACTACACTGTGCAAATATCAACATGTTTGCTTTGTGCATGTGAGCAAGCAAACATAAAAACTATAGGGCACAGAACAAGAACCAAAACAATACCAAATGAAGGTGGTAACTTTAGACCAATGGAAAAATAAGAAATGCAGAGTGAACTGTGGAGCAAAACCTATATAATCTTTTTTGCAGAAAAATCTGATGGGTGAAGAGAGCCAGAATGTGGTGGGCTGCACAAGGCATGCCTCAAATATATAAAATGGTTCCGGAGCTGGTTCATCGAGCCAGGATTTTGTGAGTATGTGACTACAGATGAATTCATGTGGCATATAACTTAATTGGTCTCTCAGTTTCAAAAGCCATATAGACATGCCTTCACAGTGGTGCTGAGGGTTGAGGCACTGGATGCCACACCTCACACCATGACGGCGACCCAGGTTCAGGAACGGACTTGGGTTGCTCGGGGGTCAGTGGAGGTGAGGAAGGACTGAACATCCGTAGACAGCTCTCCGTCCTTGGGGAGGGGGAACAGTACGGTGCACTGTTTGCCTGACACCCAGCGGTGGCTGGGTATCAGAAGAGAGGGCCCCACATACAGGGCAAGGCAGAGTCCAGCCATGTCCAGTCATCTCCACCCACTGCACTTACGGGGGACCGGGGAGAAAAGTGGCAGAAAATATCGGGAGCCCACAGGCTCCATGACGGCCCAATGTGCCACCACACCTGCGAGCCCCGATTCTGGATTGTGCTGTGGGGTGGGGAGTAAAGCCAGCACATCTCTGGCCCCATCGTGGGGGTAATCCAAGGGGGAACTCTGGGGCATGGCTGGTGCAAGGTGATCTGGGCCAGAGAACAAGTCCCTCCGAGGGAGTGCCAGAGCCGCCTGCCAAGCTCCGCAGATGCAGAGGAAAAATGTGAATAAAAAAAAGCTGTATAGACCATGTGCATTCTACATTTGTTAAAGGAGCACTGTATAGAAATACTGTAGGCAATGTCTTGGTGGTTCTCCCAAACAACTGATCCTTTTTCAGTACCTTCTCCCAGCACTAGACTATACACCTCAGGGAATACCTGACATTTTACAATTTTATGGCCAGGAAAGACTCTCTTAAGCCAAGGCTTGTTTCCCGGTGCACCTTGGGAGCACAGGGACCTTAAGCGACTTGCCCATGGTCACACACTATGCACGTGGTGGCTATGGGATTCAAACCCAGTTCTCCTGGTTTGCAGCTCAGTGATCTTAACCACTACGCTATACTGCTAGGCATTAGGGATGCTACGTATGAAGTTTTAAAGTGACATGATATTTGTGTACAACAAAAATATCATATGTTGATTATCATGATAATTCATAGCATTTCTTTTTCCATATAGGTGTTTATCCTACTGTAACAAGCTGCAGCCGCTTGTCCGCCAATCCTACCGGACACCAGGGTCATTCTGGATCTTGAACGCGATACATATCCCGGCGGGACTCCCCCCCCCCCAGGCTGGCCTGCAGGCATCATCCTGCTGCAGCCCCGATTTTCCCATTTCTCCTTCCCCAGTTGCAGAAACCCCAGAAAGAGAGGCGCATGTGCATGAGCCGCACATACACCCTCTTGCTCTGGTGACGGCCCCTTCCTCCCAACCCACTGGCCTAGAGCCCTGGCTCGCAGTGCCCTCTGGCCTTCACTGCGAGGCAGTCAAGAGCCGAGGACAGCACAGATCCCTTCCCAGAGAGGAGAGCTGCCCGTCTGTAGCTCAGCCCTGCACTGTTGTACTCAGTGCTGCTCCACGTCCATCTGTCACATAGGGCCAAGGGCTAAGAAAGCAATTGGTAGACACTCATTTGCATATAGGGCTCATCATACCTAAGCAATCAAGTACACCTACAGAAACACTGGGACTTGCTGCCGCAGGGAAGCTTGTACACTCTACCTGCTACGTGGTCTGGAGGTAAAACTCCTTTGCTTCCAAAAATGTACGAGAGTCCCTGCTCCTTTTACACCTTTCTCCAGTGAATACCATGGGAGAGATCCACTACACCGAGATAACAGTCCCCTCTCCCACAAATTCAGAGATGGAGAGTTCTCCCTCCTTACATTTCCAATTGAACAACTCTGTCTAACCGAGAGTATGCAACTACTACAGACCTGTTATTCATCAAGTAAACACAGGTTATTCACCTGTAACAGTAATAGGAGTCATATATGTGTTCCTCCACACTATCTGGCAGTGTTCTTTTCCTTTAAGATGTGGTAGAAAGACTTCAAGCTGGCTCCTCCCACCCAGCCGGGGGTAAATCCCTTGGCTCCACCCCATGACGCCAGATCTTGCCCGCTAGAAGCAGAGGTGAGTAACCTGTGTTTCTAGGGATGTGGATATATTGTTCTATCCACACTATCTGGCAGACTCTCAGCAGTTCTGAAGGAGGAGGGAGGCAAGGCACACACCCCCTACTTAAGGAACAGATTGGAGAACTGAGACACCAAAACCAGCATTCCGGCATGACTCAAGGTCGATGTGGTAATGGGAAATGAAGGTGTGTGCTGACTTCCAGGTAGCTAAGTGAGCGCTCGCCTCAGGTCCAGAGTATGGAGCCTGTGTTGGCCTCCAAGGTGTGATTCGGGAAGAACATCATTAAGAGTCTTTACCTGATTCAGGTGAAACTCTGACACAACCTTCAGGAGGAACTTCGGGTTGGGGCGCAGGACAACCCTGTCTCTGTGGAAGACCAGGTAAGGAGACTCCACCAAGAGCGCCTGGAGCTCACTGATCCTTTCGGCTGACGTGATAACCACCAAGAAGGTGGTCTTCCACGACAGGTGAGACATGTCACACCTGTACATCAGTTTGAATGGCTTGCTCATGAGCTTTGCCAAAACCAGCAAAAAGTCCCACGGTGGTGGTGGTTTATGCACCAGAGGGGAAATGTGATCTAAGCCTTTGAAAAAGCCCCAGACCACCTTCTAGTGCACAACTGACTGTTGACCAGTCCATGCCCAGTAAGCAGAGATGGCTGCCAGGTGTACCTTAAGGGTCATCAACCGAAGCCCCCCTTTGGAGAGGGACCACAGGTAGTCCAAAATGCTGGCCAACTGACAGGACAAAGGGTCCAGCCCCTTGCCCTGACACCAAATGGAGAATCTCTTCCATTTGAAGGCTTAGCATTTTCTGGTCAACTCCTTTTTAGAAGCCTCCACGACAGTGAGGACATCTTTGGAAAGACCCAAAGCCTGGAACTCTAGCCGCTCAGGAACCAGGCTGTCAAGAGCAGGGATTGAAGGTCTGGGTAGAGTACCTTCCCCTGATTGATGGAGAGCAGGTCTGGGCATACTGGAAGAAGCCTCAGGAGCCTGTTGCTGAGGTTGAAGAGACTGGGGTACCAAAACTGGCATGACCAGTCCAGAGCCACCAGAATCACCTGTGCCTTGTCCCTCCTGACCTTCAGCAGCACTTTGTGGATCAAGGGAAGTGGAGGGAGGGCATGGAAGAGGCCTGGGGCCAGGGCCTCAAGAAGCCATCCCCCTGAGCATTCCCTGCTGAGTGGGGCAGGCACAGAACAGCCTCTGCTTTGCGTTCTCCCTGGAGGCGAACAGATCCACCTGAGGGGTGCCCCACTGGGAGAACAGACTGTGAACTACTTCCGGAAAGAGAGACCACTCATGAGATGCCTCGCCTACATGGCTGAGGGCATCCACCAACTGATTGGAGGCTCGTGCCACATGGACGGCTAGGAGATCAGCCTCCAGGCTGCGCACGAGAGTCCAGAGACTGTGGAGAGTTCCTTGCACAGAGGCAAGGAGTGCGGCCCGCCCCGTTTGTTGAGGTAGTACATGGTAGTTGTGTTGTCCGTTTGGACTTGGACCACTTGACCCTGAACAAACAGAGCGAATGCAATCAGTACCAGCTGAACTACTTGTAGCTCCAACAGGTCGATATCTCATCGGGATTTCTCGGGGGTCCAGAGACCGTGGACTCTGTACTGCCCCAGATGGGCACCCCAGCCTGTGAGAGAGGCATCGGTCATCAGGATGACCATCAGCTCGGGGTGGACAGAAACGGGATCCCTTCCTGCAAATGCTCTGGGACTAGCCACCACTAGCGGGTGTCCCACATCTTCTGGGTCACAGTGACCAGCTCATTGAAGTGACCTTTGCGCTGAAACCACTGGCTGGCCAGCTCCCAATTCAAGAAGCGCATACGCCAAAAGGCCCATCGGACCACACTGGTGAAGGCTGCCATGTCACCCAGAAGGTGCAGGAAGTCCTGGGCAGGACACAAGTGCCCAAACAGAAATGATCGGGCAAAGGAGGAGAGAACCTCTGGCCTGTCTGTTGGGAGCCGGGCTCTGGCTTGGCAAGAGTTGAGCTCTGCCCCGATGAAGCTGTTCACCTGTGAGGGCACGAGTTCCAACTAGGCCAAGTTCGATGCAGGGCCCTGGACCGCTCCACCTCCTGCCTGGAGGGACCTGCAATCAGTCAGTTGTCCAGGAAGGGGTACACACAGACCCCTGGGTGCCTCAGGTAAGCTGCCACCACTGCTATGCATTTGGTGAAGACCTGGGGGTGAGGAGAGACCGAATGGCATGGCCTGGAACTCGTAGAAGGTTCTCTTGGCTTGGAAGCAGAAGCACCTTCAGTGGGATGGACGGATCAGGACGTGAAAGAATGCGTCCTGGAGATCCAGAGAGCAAAACCACATGTCTTGCTTGAGTGATGGTATGATCTGGGACAGAGATACCATCCTGAAGGTGCGGGAGCTGAGAAATTTGCTCAGGTTGTGCAGATCTAGAATGGGATGCTAGGCCCACATCCACTTTTGCACCAGGAAGTACCTAGAGACAAATCCTGGGTGTTCTGGAGGATCCGCTACCCTGACCACAGCCTCCTTGTGGAGGAGCTGGGCTATGTCATCTTGAAGAACCAACCGAGTGTCTGCGGATACCAAGTCCTCCCGTGGAGTATGGGCTCAGCATGGGGGGGCTACTGCTTGAATTCCAGAGTCAAATGCTGACCAACCACTTCCAGAGCCCACCTGTCCACGGTGACAGCGGACCAGGCAGAAAGAAAGTGGCTGAGCTGACCCCCCACAGGAGGACCCAGGGGGACGCATGACTATCATGAGGGTGGCACCCCCCAGCCCGTTACTCAGCAGGCTCAGAGGAGGAGGACCTGGCTAAGAAGCCACCGGGTCACTTTCCTTCGGGCTTATGAACCACTGAGGCCACGGACCTGGGCCAAGGTTGTCAGGACTGAGCCTGCTGGCTAGACTGGTGCTGGGCTGGTTTAGCCGCAGGAGTGGAGGACCAAAAGGGCTTTCACTTCTGCTGCCTGGAGCCCTTGGGATCCGTTTGGGCGGATGTAATGGAGCCCAAGGTGGCACTGGACTTCGATACGCTGGAAGTGACCCTCCACACCGGGCCCAAACAGGTCAGTACCTAAGAATGGAACATCCACCAGTTTGTGCCGAGTGTCGGCCGTGCAGGTCGAGATCCGCAGCCAAGCCCTACTGCACATGGCACCTGTGGCCGCCACCAAGTGGGCACAGGAATCCCCAATATCCAGAGCTGTTTGAAGTTGCTGCTTAGCCACAGCCCGATCCTGGTCTCGGACCTGCTTGACCATGGTCTGGAGGTTCGCTGGAAAATGAGAAATCACCTCATCCAAGGAGCCCAAAAGGGCATGAGAGAAGTATGCCATCAATGACGTCCGAGCAAGGAGGCAGCATAAACCTTTCTAGCCACATGGTCAAATTTCTTGAATTCCTTGTCTGGCAGCTTGTTGATGTCCCCGGTATTGCCCAAGTGCCAAAACACTGAGTCAGCCACCAACCCCTCGGCCGAGGGGTGCTCCATGAACCCCGAGGGGGTACCAGTGGGCAGTGCATATTTGCAGGCCATCCGGGCTGAGAGTGCAGGGCAGGATGCAGGGCGCTACCAAAGCTCGAGGGCTGGGCCAACAATGGCCTTGGCCACTGGGAAAGCCTCTGTTGGAGAGTCCCCTTTGTCCAGGATTTCTGTGAGGGGATAGCGAGCCCGCTTCTGGACGGGCTTCAGTTTCATCACTGTGGACATGGAGATGAGGCAGAGGATGCCCATGAAGGAAGTGAGTCCTTCCTCTGTTGAGAGATCCCCCACGGACTCCATGTTGATCGGATGGGAGTGCAGTGAGCAATCCTCAGACTTGGAGGAGTACGCATAAAGCGGCCGATCACCCAAGTCACTATTGACCCACTGGGGGAGGTCCAGTGTGAGAGTGACTGACAGACAATGAGGAAACCCCTTGGCTGTCCGAGACTCCTTGGTCATAGCGCCGGTCGGCGGCTGCTTGGGTGGCAGCTCCACCAGAATCAATGGAGAGGCCAACTTCGGCCAAACCGAAACAGTCGTGGCCAGCCCACTGGGGGAGGAATGGCACTGACTGGGCCCGTCAGATGACAGCCAAGTGATGGCCAGATGTGGGAGCAGGGGTCAGCTTTGGATCGGCCAACACCAACTGTTGCCACATGAGGTATTCATAGCGTCAACACAACTTGCACCGAAGACTCTCCTCACCTGAGGAGGACGAAGACGAATGTCAGTTGCGCCGCTTCCCGTGGTGTCAAGAGCGGGACTGGCAATGACGGCAGGATCTGCTCAACCCACTGGACGAGGAAGACTTCAACTCATGGGGGTACCGACAGGGGGTCTCGGAGGGAGCCGGGGAGTGCTGCGGCCCCTCCTGGTCAGGGTCGGTGACCGGAGAGTCTGGCTCAGTGGACTGAGCCGCTCCTTCAGAGGTCACGGGCAAGACTGGAGCACTGAACAGAAAGTTGTTGGCCTCTTCTGATGACAACCGGTCGACAGGGGGCAAGAAAAATCTCAGCCGCACTGTCAGCTTGCATCTCGACCAACTGGCCTGATGGGGTTTCCATGAAGCCAGTGGCAAAGGCCGTGGTTTTGGCCGAAGTCAAAACCTGAGAGTCCTGAGACCGAGAACGTTTCTGGTCCTAGGAACATTGATGGTGAGTCTTCTCCTTTTTGTGCTTCAACTCCTTCTTGCGAGAGCAGGAGCTGTGTGACTCAGAAGGACCCTGCCCTTTAGTGGAGAGGGGCTGGCACGACTCCTTGAAGGAGCCAGAGTAAGTGGAGCCCAATTTGAGAGGAACAAAGGTAGAAGCTGAGAAGGACTGCGCGGCGACCCCATCCACCTCCTCCTCGAAGGCCTTAAGTTGCTCCAACTGCTTGGCAGACCCTACAGCCACAGAGACCGCCCAATGGGCATCCTTGGATTTGACCGGCGGATGTTGTTTTTCTGGGTGGTCCAACTTCAGGTGGGCAAGATGGTCCTCAAGGACCGTCGTGTGAACCGATTAGCAAATGTTGCAGGCTTGGGTATCGTGATAGTGGCCCAGGCAGTAAACACACGTGGCATGGGGGTTGGTACGCAACATCTTCTGCCCGCATGGGCACCGGTGAAATCCGGGTGAGGACTTTTCATCCACAGCGGTCACGATCAATGATCGAACTGAAGACAAAACTCCAGAGAGTTTAAGTTTTGGAAGTAAACACAACGATTTTAGTGCTAGGGCCAACTCAACGCGAGAGCGGTAAGGAGGGAACCTGTTTCTTCCAGCGGAAAAGTAAGATCTGCAGTCATGGGGAGGAGCTGAGGGATCTACCACTCGGGTAGGTGGGATGAAACAGCTTGAACACTTTTTGGTACATCTTAAAGAGAAAGGACACTGCCAGTTAGTGTGGATAGAACAACATATCCATGCCACTAGAAGCAATATGCCTTATAAGAACAACTGTATCCTCTATGTCTGTCTGTTGTTCCTTGTATAAATGTTACTTGTGTAACTTTATGTGTGTCTCAACCTACGGCTGCTATGGTACTTAAATTAGCTATATCATTTCAAAGTGCTAGCCCAAATTCAAAGAAAGCATTTTTAGGGACAAGCAGATCAAAAAAAAGTAACAAACTTGTTATGTTTGTTTGCACGCATGTGCAAGAAACATAGTGCAATCATTCGAGTTTTCCAGAGGTGTGTCAGCCTCTTCCAATTCAGTCAGTGTATTTGCAGGCGCAGTCGCAGAGCGCCAATCACTGTTCCAGCTGTCTATGACAGCAGGAAAATGCAGTGGCATACAGCTGAAAGGGAGAGCTCCGCTAGAGTGAGCAGAGCGCCCCCCCCACACACACACACGCGCGCACGTACACCGCGAGCTCACTGCCTTCCTCCCTCCCTCCACACTGTGACAGCTGACCGGGTGCCCAATCCCCGCCAGCTCCAAGTGCCCCTCCCAAAGCCCAGGTGCCATGCTGAGGCCCACCCCAGCGTGGCAAAATGATTAATGGCCGGCGGGGTGCCCAATCCCCGTCGGCTCCACTGTATCTCCCCCACACCCCCATGCTGCCGCCCGATGGGGTGCCCAATCCCTCGACTGCTGTCCCCCCTGCCCGGTACAGGGGTGCCACGCTGGGGAGCCCCACCCAAGCGTAGCAACAGATCTCATGGCCAACGGGGTGCCCAATCCCGCCGTTTCATGCCCCCAGCTTATCCTTCTGCCACACTGGGAGCCCACCCCAGCGTGGCAAATATCCCGTGCCTTTTTAAAAAAAAAAAAAAACATGTAAAGAAAAACTGTCCTCGCAGTGTCATGCACCCCCCCACAACAACCCGCACCCACCCACTCGCACCCTGCCTCCCCACACCCCCACCCTACATACCTCTCGACCTTGGCGCTGACGATCTTCGTGGACCGGGAACATCGCCTGCACTCTTTCAAAGCCGACCGCGAACTGAGGAAATGCCAGTAAGCTGTATAATGGGATAGATAGGGTTTTCCAACTTTGTTGCATATCTCAGGCATTTTGGGAATTTTGCACCAAATTTTCAACATGGGGTTTTGGGACCCCTCAGTGAATTCTTGCACTGTCATGGCGCTATCAGTTCAGCGGGTGATTTCATCAGCCACCGAAATCACCTTTTTCGAATGATTAACTAAAACGACACTGCCAGTGTTCATAAGGGGACTCCTCAAAAGCCTATTTTGAAAATTTGGTGGAAAAATTCTAAAATGACTGTTTTATTTAGCGCGCTATGCAGTTCCTACGCACGCCATAAGTTCGTGAATTTTCAATATTTTCACTCCAGATTTTTAACATTCCCATTTTACCACAACTTCTTATGAGCAGTACAGCTGTCATTTTTCATATTTCACTAAAAGTGTTTCCCGGCTTCATGTAGCGCACAATGGCGCAGTCGGTGTCTTGAAATCAATGTAATGGGACACATTAAGAAAATCACAGTGACACTGTTCTGAGCAGAGGTCTTAAAATGGCTATGTTGAAAATTTGGTGAAAAAATTCCTAAAAATGACTGTTTTATGAGTATACGTTGAGCAGTTCCTACGTACGCTCGTAAGTTTGCGAAATTTCAATATTTTCACTCCAGATTTTCAACATTGCCATTTTACCACACCTCCTTATGAGCAGTACAGCTGTCATTTTTCACATCTCATCCAAAACGTGTTTCCACCCATGTAGTACACAATGGTGCAGTCGTAGGGCGAAATCAATGTACGGGACACATTAAGAAAATCACAAGTGATACTGTTCATGAGCAGAGGTCTTAAAATGGCTATGTTGAAAATTTGGTGAAAAAATTCCTAAAAATGACTGTTTTACGAGCATGCGTTGCAGAGTTCCTATGCATGCTCGTAAGTTCACAAATTTTCAATATTTTCACTCCAGATTTTCAACTTTGCCATTTTACCATACCTCCTTATGAGCAGTACAGTTGTCATTTTTCACATCTCGCCCACAACGTGTTTCTGCCCATGTAGTGCACAATGGCGCAGTCAGTGTGCGAAATCAATGTATGGGACACGTTGAGAAAATGACAGTGACACTGGTCATGAGCAGAGGTGTTAAAATGGCTATGTTAAAAATTTGGTGAAAAATTCCCAAAATGACTGTTTTAGGAGGCTGCCGCGTTCGCCATTTCTATGCAAGCTGGCAAGTTTGCAAATTTGTAATATTGCAACCAGATTTTCAACAGTGCCATTTTACCGCACTTCCTTATGAGCAGTGCAGCTACCATTTTTACATCTCGCCCAAAATGTGTTTCCGCATACGTAGCATAATGGTACAGTCGGTTTGGCGAAAACAATGTTTGGGACAGATTAAGAAAATCACAGTGACACTGGTCATGAGCAGAGGTCTTAAAATGGCTATGTTGAAAATTTGACAAACTCCATAAAATGACTGTGTTACGAGTGAGCATTGCGCAATTTCCACGCATCTTCTTAAGTTCATGAATTTGTAATATTTTCAGTCCAGATTTTCACCAGTGGCATTTTCCACACCTCCTTATGAACAGTACAGCTGTCATTTTCCACAACATGGCCAAATGTGTTTTCACACTTTCAGTGCAGAGATGCGTGGTCGCTGTGGGAAATCATTGTTCGGACAGATAAAGAAAATCACACTGACACTGTTCATGATGGAGGCCCAAAATGCCTGTGTTAATCTACTGTAAAAAAAAAACTAGTTACATTACGGGTGGTTGCACAGTTTCACGCACGCCGTGACTTTCACCAGTTTTTTAAGATTATTAGCAGATTTTCAACATTGCCATTTTTACACCTCCCATGAACAGTACCGCTGTCATTTTCACATCCTGTTAGGAATGTGTTTTTGCACGTGGTGCCAAATGCCATAGTCGCTGTGCAAAAGCAGTTTTCGGCTAACAAACTGATATTGCCACTGTTCATGAGGTGGGGGTCACAAAAAAACCATGTTGAAAATCAGGAATGAAAATACCAACGAATGCCTGAGGCATTAGGGTTTCCGACCATAACGCCCCACCCTGTAGAGTATGACAGGCATCAGGGGTGTGACTTGGGATTCTTGCCTGTCATGCTCATACCATTCCACCCCCATCCACACCCTGCAGCCAGTGAGAGGTATCAGGGTGTGCCTCGGACTCTTCAGGCCCAAACTTCACCCCATTCTCCTATACCGCACCCATCTCACCGTATTTCCTGATGGAATGGGGTGCGCATAAGTGCCAAAGACCCCAAGGCACACCGTGACACTTGTCAGTGTCTGCAGGGTAGGGTGTGGTGAAATGGCGTGGTTGTTATGCCTGACAACCCAAAGGTACACCCCAATGCCTGCCACTCTCTGCAGGGTGGTGGTGGGGCTGGCTTCAGTTCAATACTTCGCTGCCATTCCTATTACGCAGCTCTGTAACTTCTACACTACCAAGGTCAATGCCAGCAAGCAAACATTCAGCATTGACAAATGCTTGTTTTTTATGTAGTTTTAGTTCTCTCAGCAGGTCCACATCCTGCCCATTGTATCACATGTGACAAATCCCTACCAAAAAAGATAACTTGAAATTTCCGTACTGTACATGGGGAATATCAAATCAACAACTGACAAGTACCTATCTGAAAAGTTTTCCTTTCAGCTTGAAAATCTGCACAAAGCAAAACTTTGAAACTCATGTATCCTTCTACACTACCAAAAAAAAATCTCTTAATATAAATTAATAAAATAATTACTAAAGAAACCCAAACAATTAGAAGCATAGAAACAAAGAAATTGACGGCAGATAAGGACCTCTAGGCCCATCCAGTCTGCCCATTTTCCCTGCCTCCTGTAAAAACCGCAGACCCTACTTGATCTCTGGCTTTACCTCCTCGTTCCTATTGCTAGAGTTCCCCTATATGTCCCCATGTATGTTTGAATTCTTCCACTGTGTTTTCCCCCACCACCTCCGCTGGGAGTCTATTCCATGCATCCACCACCCTTTCCATGAAGAAATATTTCCACACGCTACCCCTTAGTCTACCCCCTTCCAACCTCATGTCATGCTCCCTCATTCCTGGACATCTCCTTTTCTGAAAGATGCTACCCTCTGGTATGCTATTTATGCCTTTTACATATCTGTAGGTTTCTATCACATCTCCTGTCTCTCCTCTCCTCCAGGGTATTCATATTGAGGTCTCCCAGTCTCTCCTCGTATGACTTTTAGTGCAGGCCCTGCACCACGTTTGTTGCCCTTCTTTGAACTGCCTCCACCCTGTCTATGTCCTTACAGAGATGTAGCCTCCAGAACTGGACACAGTATTCCAAATGAGGCTTCACCAATGATCTGTACAATGGCATCACCACCTTTCTTCTGCTGGTGATATCTCTCCCTATGCACCACAGCATTCCACTGGCTCTCCCCACAGCTCTGTCACATTGTTTAGCCACCTTTCGGTCACCAAATATGATTACCCCCAAATCCCTTTCCTTTTTGGTGACCATCAGTATCTCCCCACCCATCATGTAATCCTCCCCTGGGTTCTTGCACCCCAAATGCATGATTTTGCACTTGTTTGCATTGAACTCACCTGCCACACTCTAGACCATTCCTCCAGTTTACCTAGGTTCCTCCTCAATTTTTCTACCCCTCCCGGCATGTCCGCCCTGTTGCAGATCTTAGTGTCATCAAAGAGGCACATCTTCCCTTCCAGCCCCTCTGCAATGTCACTTATGAAGACATTAAACAGGACTGGCCCCAGGACTGATCCCTGTGGTACCCTGCTGGCCACCGTCCTTTCCTCAGACTGATTTCCATTAACCATTGCCCTTTGTCTTCAATCACTCAACCAGTTCCTAACCCAGTTTACCACCTTGTGACCCACTCCCAGGCTGCCCAACTTGTTCACAAGTCTTTTATGTGGAACGGAATCGAAGGCCTTACTAAAATCTAGGTAGGCCACATTCACTGCTCCCCGCTGAGCCACGATCCTAGTCACCCAGTTAAAGAAATCAATTAGATTTGATTGACATGACCTTTGTGCTGTGAATCCATGCTGTCTCGAATCCTGTGCACACTGCTGGACTCAAGGTGTTCCACAATCCTTTCTTTATGCAGTGATTCCACAGTTTTCCCCACTATTGAGGTGAGGCTAACTGGTCTATAGTTTCCAGCCTCCTCCCTACTCCCACTTTTGTGAAGAGGGACTACATCTGCCTTCCCCTCCAGTCCTCCGGAACCACTCCCATATCGAGTGACTCGTTGAACAGGGCTGCCAGTGGTGCTGCCAGCACCTCCCATAGTTCCCTTAATATTCTAGGATGTATCCCATCCGGTTCCGGTGCCTTGTCCACTTTCAGTTTTGAGTTCTTTTTAGGACTCTCTCTTCCGTAAATGGACTGGTGTCAATCTCCCTCCCATATATGTTTATGTTGCCTAACTATAGACCCTCACCTTCTCCTTCTTCCGAGACTACAGAACAAAAATATTTGTTCAGTACTGATGCTTTTTCCAGGTCCCCTTCCACACACTCCCCTTCTTCCCCTTTTAGCTTTATTATCCCACTCCTATTTTTTCTCCTTTCACTAATGTACCTCTAAAAAGTCTTGACTTTTTTACCTCCTGTGCTGTTCACCAGCCCAGGAGGAAGAAACACCAGCCCAGGAGGAAGAAACAGATAGGGAGCTGATGCTAGCCATCCAAAGGATGGCAGACAAGGGTGAGGTAGTACTGGTTGGAGACTTCAATATTCCAGACGTGGACTGGAGCATCCCAGCAGCAGCATCAACTAGGAGCAGATTTATCCTGGACTCCTTCAGGGTGCCTTCCTCAAGCAACTGGTCATGGAACCAACTCTGGCAGAAGGCAATACTGGACCTTCTGCTCACAAACAGGGACAGTGTGATGGGGGTAACAGTGGGGAGCACCTGGGTAACAGTGACCACCAGTCATTGTGGTTTGAAATCACAGAAGAGCAGAACCAAACCACACAAAAACACGTATCCTGGATTTTAGGGGGCAGACTTTGGGAAAATGGGAAATACTTGAAAGAGGCATTAAGGGAATGGGACAGGAATCAGGGGTTGAGGAACAGTGGGCAGTATTTAAAATGGGGATTATAAGAACAACAGAATTATGCATTAAGCAGGTTAGCAAGAGGAAAGGAGAAGACCATTATGGTTTTCCAAAGAGGTAGCAAAGAAAGTGAAAGCCAAAAGATAGCATTCAGGCAATACAAAAGACACAGGCAGAAGGGGATAGGAGAGTACCAGGAGAAACAAAGGGAGGCAGGAAGTCAGTAAGGGAAGCCAAAGCTCAGACAGAAGAACACATTGCAAAATCAGTGGTTAAAGGGGACAAAACCTTTACAGGTACATAAGTGAAAAAGAAAGACAAAGGGAGGGATAGTGAGACTGAAGGGGAGGATGGGAGTGCGTGGAGGATGACAACAGTAAAGCTGACATATTGAACAGGTATTTCTGCTCAGTCTTTACTGAGGAAGAGAGGTAATGGGTCTGAAGGGGTACAAGGGGTGAGAATGGTGCAGAAATGGACACAAGTCCCTTTACGAGAAAGGGTCCTGAAGGAACTGGAAGTAATAAGAGTTGACAAAGCAATGGGGCCAGATGGGTGCACCAGGGTCCTTAAAGAACTAAGAGAGGTGGTGGCTGAACCTCTGGCTATCCTGTTTAGCCAATCACTGGAAACAGGAGGTACCCAAAGACTGGAGGACAGCAGATGTAGTCCTCTTATACAAAAGCGGAACAAAGAGGAAGCAGGGAACTACAGACCAGTCAGCCTCACCTCGGTGGTGGGAAAGATCATGGAAGCACTTCTGAAGGAGAGATTGGTGGAACATCTGGTTGTCAATGGACTACAGGACCCAAGGCAGCATGGTTTCACCAGGGGGAGGTCATGTCAGACCAATCTCATTGAATTTTTTGACTGGGTGACTAGGGAGGTGGATCAGGGGAGGGCAGTGGACATGGCCTATCTGGACTTCAGCAAGGCCTTTGACACTGTGCCACATAGAAGACTATTACACAAACTGGGGAATATGGGTGTGGGCAGGACAGTAGTGTGGTGGGTAGGTAACTGGCTGGGTGGCAGGACACAGAGGGTGGTGGTAAATGGCTGTCACTCCACAGAGGAAAGAGTGACCAGTGGGGATACCACAGGGATCAGTGCTGGGACCGGTCCTATTCAACATCTTCATCAGTGACATTGCGCAGGATCTAGAAGGCAGAATTTCACTGTTCGCTGATGACACAAAGCTCTGTAACAGAGTAGACACACCAGAGGTGTAGACAGAATGAGAAGGGACCTGCAGAAACTTGAAGAATGGTCAAGGGTTTGGCAGTTGAAATTCAATGCAAAGAAGTGTAAGATAATGCATATGGGGCACAAAACCCTGGCACAATATATCAGTTGGGGGTGAGGATATAGCATGCACCAAGCAGGAAAGGGATCTTGGGGTTGTCATCTCTGATGACCTCAAGGTAGGGAAACAGTATGACAAGGCATCAGGTAAAGCAAATAGGATGCTGGGATGTATAGGCAGCGGCATCACCAGCAGGAAAAGGGAGGTCATAATTCCGCTGATAAGACACTAGTGAGGCCCCACCTGGAGTACAGTGTACAGTTCTGGAGACCATACCTACGTAAGGACATAGACAGGGTAGAGAAGGTTCAGAGGAGGGCAACAAAGATGGTGCATGGATTGCATCACAAGTCCTATGAAGACAGGTTGAAGGAACTGAACATGTACTCCCTGGAGGAGAGGAGGGAGAGAGGGGATATGATAGAGACATACAAGTATCTTACAGGGAGAAACAGAGTGCAGGAAAACACTATTTTTAAGCGAAAAAGATGTTCCAGGACTAGAGGGCATGGGATGAAGTTGGAGGAGGGCGATTCAGAGGAAACATGAGAAGAATTTCTTCACAGAACGGGTGGTGGACAAGTGGAACACCCTGCCAGAGGAAGTGGTGGGGGCTGAAACAATCACGGGATTTAAGAATTCATGGGATAGACATAAAGGAATTCTAGAGGTCATGGGTAAGGGGAAACAGACTTCTAGGAAAACAAACTGAACTTACAAGCTCAAATGGGCAGACTGGGTGGGCCATAGGCCCTTATCTGCCGACACTGTCTATCTATCTATGCTATTTTTTCCTGTTTGTGCTTTTGCTCTCATGACTACTTTCCCTGCCTCCCTCTGTTTATCCAGGTACACTGCCCTGTCCTCCTCCCACTGTGTTTGCTTGCATTTCCTGAAACCATCTTTTTCACCCTTACCATCCCGGCCATTTCCTTTGAGAACCATAGTGACTTTCACTTGCCCTTGTTTACTTGCCTAATGCAAAGGTTTGTCGCCTCCACTATGGCTCCTTTCAGATGGGCCCACTGCTCCTCAACTACTGTACATCCCATTTGTCCCTCCCTACCAAGGCATGCTTGAGACTTACCCCATCTTAGTAAAGTCCGCCCTCCTAAACTCCAGAAACCTCACCTTTGTGTGGCTTGACTCTGCCACTGTACTCATGCTAAACCATGCCGTGTGATGTCTACTGGATCCTAGGAGCCTGCCCACCCTGACTTCCTCAATTCTGTCCCCACTGATGAGTACAAGGTCCAAAATTGCACCCTCCCTGGTGGGCTCTAGCAATAGCTGCCTGAGGCTTGCCCCTTGTACAGAGTACATGATGTCCCTGCTCCTGGCTGAGGCAGCAGCTGGGATGCCCCAATCCACGTCTAGCAGGTTGAAATCACCTATCAGCAGCACCTCCCCTTCAGCTGCCATTGTGTGGATGGATTCCACTAGAACCTTGTCCTCCTCCTCCCTCTGTGCTGGAGGCATGTAAATCACTCCCGTGCAAACAGCAGTGCCATTGCTTGACTCAAGGGTGACCCATGATACCTCTGCCCCGGCCCCAGTCCCTGTATCGCAGTCGTTCTAATACCCTCCTTGACGTAAAGAGCCACCCCTCCTTCCTTTTTACCCTCCCTGTCTCTCCTAAACAGAGTATAACCTGGTATTGCTATATCCCAGTCATGATTTCCAGTATACCACGTCTCGGTAATAGCTACAACGTCCAGGTCAGCCTCTGTCTTCAAGGCCACTAGGTCTGGGATTTTATTCACTAGGCTACAGGTGTCGGTATATGTGGCTTTCCATGTTCTGCCATTTTTCCTTTTATCACCCCCCTCCGCTGTCTTTTTGCCTCCTCTGTTTGTCCTTCCTGTTGTTATCCCCCTTCCTCTTGTCCTCCGCAGTTCCCACCTCTACTTTTTTTTTTAGTTGTTTAACCAGAAGTAGCACACTAAGCTGAAAGCTTTTTTACAGGAGCGACCTGGGAACACAGGGAAGTTAAGTGACTTGCTCAGAGTCACACAGTATGCAAGTGGAAGCTGTGGGATTCAAACCCAGGCCTGGTCTGCTGGATGTCACCAGATTTGCAGCTCAGAGCCTTAAACCACTGCGCTATACTGCCTCTCTATGGGTATTGTTTCCTCAGGCAATATTACAGCTTTATGGTCCTCCATGTTGACTTCACTATCCTGTGAGGTTGGGCAGTTTGGTTCTCCCTGCATCCTTCTGCCAACCCCTGTTAGTTTAAATGCCTGCCAATGAAGCATTTAAATCGCTCACTGAGGACAGCGGTCCCCTCCCCGGAGAGGTGTAGGCTATCCCCATTGTACATGGTCACATTCCTCCAGGTGGGTCCCCAGTTCCCAATGAAGCCGAAACCCTTTTCTCTGCACCAGTTTTCCAGCCAAGCATTGAAGTACCTGGTGCAGAGGTTTCTAGCCTCCCCCTAGCCGCGGACAGGCAGCACCTCCGAGAAGGTCACGGAGCTTGCTACCTGCGCAAGGCACCTCCCCAACTCCCTGAACTCCTCCTGCAACCTTGCTATCCCAGCCTTGTCTCCAGCCAGGTCATTTGTCCCCAGATGGACAATGACATCAAGCTTCCCCAGCCTCACTACTGCCTTAACGATTCTCTGGATCCTCTACCAATCCCTCTGAGCTGTGCTTCCCGGTAGACACTTTACCTCCCTTTCCTCCACTGTACCTGTTTCCAAATCCACTCCCCGAACTATGAAGTCCCCCACTAGGAGAAAGTTCCTCTTCCTCTGGGGTTCTCTTCCACCCACCTGTGGGGTTCTCTTGTAAAGAACCTGCTCATCCACCATGGTTGCAACTTTGGGTGTCCCAGTGGGATCCTTCTGCTCCTTCAAAACTGCACAGGAGTTCTTTAGTTGCACCAAGCGGGGGGTGCTTTTGATCCACCCACCTCACCTTCCCTAAGCCCACTGTGGTCCACACACTACTTTTGCTGGTCCTCTTTTGAGGTAGTGGGTGTAGACTTGGTAGCCCCTGGGTGGGGGAGGAGATCCTCTGCAACCTAGCCAACTTGGCCTGGAGGCTAGTAATCTCTGCCCTCAACCCAGAGAGGTGCCTGCAGATGGGCAGCACCGCAGTTCCCCGAATGTCCTTCTGAAGACTGCTGCTCTACATCCATTGCACTACACCACTCCCAACATGATACCTATCTGCTCTGCTTCTGTCTGCCCAGGTCGCTGTTTGGGAACCTCCCCTCAGTACTGTAACCCTTTTCCTAGGGACTATTTACCAGGACACCTAAAAAATGTGTGTTTTTTTTTTTAACTTTGTACGATAGCAACCTCAAGAAGATATCCTCCCAGATTACGTTGCACTGCCTGGCTGCCTTCTGTGGTTCAACCCAACCTGTTTCATTTCTGAGCAGGAAGCTGTCACACCTTCCTGTTTAAACCTATAAAGCTAATTGGGCTTGGGGTGGGTAGAGTAGGGCTATCCACCTAGTCCTGTGCTCTGAAAACTAATCAGAGCAAACCAGTTAAAACCGCCTCAGGCTGTCTGTCTGAGTCCAATATACAAATCCGCTGAACAGCAGGACTGAAATGAAATAAAAACCTCAGCTACTTGTGAATTCTTTACTGTACCAAAATAGTTTGATGCAAAGTGTCACCAAAATCTAGCAAGCTACAAACAAACAAGCACTCTACAGATACATCAGCAGTATTTCAACTCCCTCTGGATTCAAACTAGTAATCTACAAACAGATACACAGTATTGCTACCCCCTCTGGAGTCACAAAAGCAAAAAATCAGAGTAAAAGTACACTTCCCTCAGAACTCAATCAAAATTGTGAATCCTCCCACAATTGTTTCATAAATAAATATGAAAACTAGTATAGAATTAAATTGTAGGTTGCATTCTAGAATCCCGGTTTACACTGCACATTCTGCAACACCATATAACTCACTTGTGCCTCTAGTGCTTGTGACTTACTGGGATGCTTGACTCATGAAATTTGCACTGGAGTCTACAACATGACAATGCAGTTTTAATGACTTGAAGGACGAGAAACAAGTTATTTCTACTTCAATCTCCAATATTTGATTCAGTGCTATAAATCTATTTTTATCACTTTGTTAAACTAGCTGTCCTTCTTTTAACTTGATAAGAATATAGTATTAATGGCCTAATCAGGATTGGTTCGAAGAAAGAGAGTGATACTGCTTCTAATACATACCGTATAAATTTTAAGATCACATAAACAGTACAAAAAATTAGTAATTGCTTAGGTAATACTGGTACCTCCAATTTGTCAGTCCTTAGAAGTTTCTGAGTGGCAGGTGATCCTGGGACTGTGACAGGTGGGCTTCCAGGGACAAGGACAGGTGCGGCAGGAAGCATTTCAGTGGGGACCAACCCCATTCCATGTGAGACAGGTGTTAGGTAAGGAGAAAAGCCAATAGCAGTATTTGTTCCTAAAGCTGGGGATACAGAAAATGTGGGCTGTGGAAAGAATAAAAAAAAATGCATCAGTATGTTGCTGTAAATAGGAGCAGAGTACTTGTGACGTAAGGTAAAGCACTATCATCTTCCGATGATTTCCCAGATAAAGCATGCAAAAGCACAGATGGATTATACGAACATACGAAGAAGCCAGCAGAAGAAGGCCATTTGGTCTATCTAGTCTGCTCGTATTGCAGGGTCCACAGCTTGAGCTACTATCCTTGCCCTCTTCCCACTCTTCCCATCCTCCCTACCCATGGTATGGGGCGGGTTTAGGAGAAATTGATTTTTTGTGATGTGAATTCGCCACTTTAGCAAAGTGAAAGTCACTGGAAAACTATGCCATTCTTATTTATTTATGTTGAATGCGAAGCACGAATTCAAACATTTTTAAAAATGTATTTAATTAAAATAAGTAATGGAAACAAGAAAAAATTACTCACCATAGTAATGTTGTTTCTTCCTAAGAAGGTCCCTCACTATGCTTAATAGCTGCAATCATTTCCCTGGAATAAGCCGCCCCGAAACTTTCCGGAATGTTATGCTATTTATGGAACCTATATTGAAATTCAAACTCTACTGTGTGGTCATGTTCACACCTGCATTCTAACGTCAGATTTATTTCTACAGCAAATACTAACATTGTTTCAAAAATGTGAAAAATAGTTTAATCATGGCAGAACAATTTTAATTGTTATGAAAAATTAAGTAGCTGAGACCACTGAGCAGCAACTGTAAAGGCGCTGTAACAAGTAATGCTCAAGCAAATATAAAGAACTGATTCTTGCTTGAACCTTTTACCAGGTTCTGCAAAGGGAGGCAAGGATTAGTGACCGTCAAACATGGTGAGGTATCCCTTTGGAAGAACAACATTACTATGGTGTATATTTTTTTCTTCAAATCCCAGGAATCCCTCCCGTATGCTCAATAAAAGCGGACTCCACAGCAGAACCTTGGGAGGCTGGGTACAGAACCTATTTAGGGAAAATATTCTGTAAGACAGCAGTACCTAAGCTGGCATCCTGTCTGGACTGTATGTCTAGACAGTAGTGCTTTGTGAAAGTGTGTACTGTTTTCCAAGCTTTGCAGATTACCTGAAGGGAAATATCCCTTGCTGCTGTCACACAGGCAGAGGCGCCCCTTGTGAAGTGCGCCCTAAGGCTTTCAGATGACAGCTTGCTAGCTTTGTCATAACATAACTGTATGCAGGAAACTAGCCAATGAAAAATTATTCTCTTGGATGCAGATTTCCCATTCCCCACCTCACCACAGATGACAAATAACTGAGTGTTAGTGGAACTGACATCCTTTGTGTGGTCCAAGTAGTGGCTCAGAGCTCTCTTCACATCTAGACTGTGGGGCTTCTGTTCTCGATTGCTAGGTTTTGTTGTAAAGAAAACTGGAAGTGTAACTGACTGATTCACATGAAATTTCAGACACCACTCTGGTCAGGGATTTTCTGTTAGTTCTTAGGGCTACCTTGTCCCTGTGAAAGATGATATAGTTAGGATATGTGCAGAGGGCTTACAACTCACTCATCCTTCTGGCAGATGTCACTACCAACAGGAAACTGCCTTCCAGGTGACATACTTTAATGCAGTAGTTGTCATAAGTTTGAAAGGATCTCCATCAGCTGAGCAATGCACATATTCAAGTCCCATGGAGGGACAGGGTCCCATATTGGTGGGTACTGGTGATTAAGACCTTAAGAAACCTCGTGAAAATGGGTTGTGAGGCCACTGATTTGTTGTCAACTGATGCGTAAGCTGACACTACTGCCAAATAAACCTTCAAGGCTGAGGGCCTGAGGCCAGAGGACTGGAGATGGACTAGGCAGTCCAGGACTGTAGAAAGATTTGCTTGCAATAAATTGAGCTGTCTAAGGGAACACCAAAAGGAAAGTCATTTCCATTCTGAAGCATGTTTTCCTTGTTGCTGGTTTCCTGGAAACCTTAAGCACTTCCATCACATTCTCAGACAGATTTAGTCCACAGAACACTAGCTCTTCCAACAACCATGCTCTGAGATGCAGAGTTCTTGGATCCGGGAACGTGATCCTGCACTGAGACAATGTCAGTAGATTGTGTCTCAGGGGCAGGTTGATAGGATGTCTGCTGGAGAGGGACAGGAGCAGAGAGTACTAGATCTGCCTGGCTCAGTGTGGAGCTATGAGAATCACTGTTGCTGACTCCCTTCTTAGTTTAAGCATTACTCTCACCAAAAGTGGGAAAGGTGGGAAGACATATAGAAACTTCCCTTACCAGTTGAGGACTAGAGAATCCTCTGGGACTGTACCCACTACTGGAAGTCTGCAACAAAACAGTGGGAGCTGACTGTTCTCCCAGGATGTAAACATGCCTATTTCTGGTGCACCCTATCGCCTAAACACTGCTGCCAGCACCTACTGGTTCAGGGTCCAGTCGTGAGTTCCCTGACTGATTCTGCACAGGGAATCTGCCAGCTCACTGCCCTTTCCTGGCAGGTGTATTGCTGACTGCTGAACTTCCAGAGAGTATGCTAGGTTACAGATTTTCACTGCTCTGTGCACAGCTTTGAAGATCTTGTTCCTCCCTGCTTGTTTGTGTAATAAATTGTGGTGGTGTCTGTTCTGACCTGGATAGACTTATCCTGATCTGACAGGAAAAGACCTGAATTGCCAGATACACTGCCCTAAGCTCCAGGAGATTTATGTGTTCCTGAGTCTCCAGTACACTCCAAGTACCACTTACTGTGAGGTTCTCCAGGTGGGCACCCCTGCCTAGGAGGGAGCCATCTGTGATGATTATAGCTGTAGGTTATTGCTGAAGGATGGGCATTCCATCTCTGAGGTTCCATTCTTCCTAACACCATACCAGAGCACTCAGCAAAGACTTGTGACAGGTGCTAATCTGTACAGTGGATCCCACCCTTGGGACCAATGGTCCCCTAGGCAGTATTGAACATTCCTCACCTGGAACCTGGCCCTTGGTATCACAGCAGTGGATAAGGCCCCATGCCCCAGTAAACATAGAAAATGCCCTGCAGGTCTTGGTGACCTGACTTGAAGGATTCTACAGCTACAATCAGAAATGCTACCCTTGCTTTAGGGAGGAATGCCCTTCCCTTGCAGGGTATCCAGCTCTATACCTATAAAGAGCAGAACTTGTAATGGTTCTGTTTGGGGCTTCTGAACATTTATGAGGAAGCCTACGTCCTCCAATGTGCCTTACTTATGTCAGCTGTTGGGAGGCCTTTGCTTCCTGGTGTTTTTTTCCTGGGACTAGCCAGTCATCCAGATAGTTAAAAAACACCGCCCCTTGCCTGCTCAAAGTGCTGCTACAGGAGCTAGGCACTTTGTAAGCACTCTTGGTGCTGAGGTGAGGCCGAAGGGAAGGGCTGTGAACTGGTAGTGGCAGTTCACTATCCTGAACCTGAGGTACCTTCTCTGACTGGGACTGACTGGTACATGAAAGTAGGAGTCCTTCAGATCCAGTGACCTCAGTCCTTCTTACAGAGATGGAATCACTAAACCTAGTGTTACTATTTTTAATTTTTCTTTCTTTATGAGTTTGTTCATATATCTCAGGACTAAAAATGAGTCCCCTCCTCATTCTTCTTGTTGGTCAGGAAATACCTGGACTAAAATCCCTTGCCCCATTGTGAAGGAGGTACATTTTCCACTGCATTTGCTTTCAGCAGTTTGTTCAACTCCATCTTGAAAATGAGTCTTTCCTTTGGGGTGTGAGTGAAAACCCTTGTGGTTCTGCAGCGTTGGGAATTTCCTGAACTGCAGGGACAAACCTTAACCCACTATTTCCAGGACTCGTTTGCCTGTGGTTATTGTTGTCCAATTCCCAAAACAGTGAGTCACCCTTCCTCCCACAGGCAAAGGATGGGCATCCTGTGTAGACTTGTTAGAAGTTTTGTTTAGCTTGGGCTTTGGAAGCTGGTGAGTCAGCTGCATGCCTGGTGCCCCTTCTACCCCACCCTAAAGTAACCTCTCTGTGGAGGGTAGTCATAGGAGACATAAGCAAGGGGAAAGTATCCACTACCCTATCCTTCCCCTTCTGTAATGTCTGTAGGAAGTGGGGGCCCTTTCCTTTTCAGTGTTGCTCCTGTACGTGGTTTGTATTCATCCACCTTCATCACGTAAGCCTCTGTCTTGTCACCAAACAATGCATTTCCCTCACAGGAGAAATCCATCACTTTAGTTTGAGTATCCTAGGAAAGGAACAGCAGCAAGTGAAGAGGTGACTGCTCTCTCAGTGGAAGGGAAGTAAATGCAAATCTAGGAGCTTTCATTATTACTTCTTCGCATTGATATTGCATTGGGGAAAGGAGGAGTAGGAGTTTGAAGAAGGTTGTGCAATGGCTACTTAAAGCCTGTTTTTGAGTGTGGATAGGAATATAAAAAGCAGTTGCTCAATATATCTAAACGTGTGCAACAAAGGAGGTGGGGAAATAATGTTTTGCACTGATAGAGGAGGGAGAGGAGACTTGGGGAGTATTTGTATCCTGCATCTGGAAGGGTGGGGGTCGCTGGTGGGCAGCGACAGCAATGGGTAGGGTGGTAGGGCTGCAACAACTGCGGTACACCAATCTTTCTAAAATTGCCTGGAGTGGGGGGATGTTTAGTGTGCAAACCACATAGAAAAACTTAGAAAGGAGATTGAGGGTCTGCAGGAGGAACTAAGACAGGCAAGGCAGATTGGGGTGGGTTTAGCCCAGTACTGGAGGGAGGAAGAAGGGGAGATGAGGGAGGGCGATTTAAGCCAACAGTGGTGAGGAGAGGGTCAGAAGAAGGGAAGCAGAGACAAAGGGGCCCAGGCCAGGAAGAACAATTGCCGGGGAAACCAGGTCAGGAGACAAAAGACAAATGGAAGGAGGAGATAGGGACTTGTGAGGGGAGGCGAAGAAGTGGCAAAAGTCATGGAGTGGAAAGGAGAGAACAGGTTACTATAAAGAGAGAGGGAGCGGGCATTTGTGAAGGGCCTTCAGAAAATAGTTGTGCACTGCTAGAGAGGAAGAAGGTGGAGGAGGGAAATGATGAAATTAGAGGAGTAATTGATAAATGCCTGGACCAAACTGGAGCGGGGGGAAGTTCTGCTGGGAGAATTGCAACAGGGGTAAAATGGGAAATAATGTGCAGGAGGAAGAAGAGGAGCTGGAAATGAGAGAGGGAGATGAATGGAAGCAAGCAGGGAATAAGAGGGGTGGAATCTTAGTGCTGGGGGACTCAATACTAAGAGGAGTTAGGTGGGGTAGCAAGGGGGAGAGGCACAGTCGCATTTGGGTGGAGGCCATGCCACAAATGACAGCGGAAAGGATGGGACAGTCTGTTCTGAAATATGCTAGTAGGGGTAGAGACAAGCCTCATTTAATTATATATCTTGGGACAAACGACCTGGCTGACAAGACAGTAGATACAGTTCAGAGGAGGTTTGAGGAACTAGCACAATTAGGTGAGGGAGCAGGAAGATCAGTAACTTTTTCAGAGATACTTCCGGTGCCAAAGGCAAGCACAACAAGGAGCTGAGAATAGAGGAATTTAATGGATGGCTAAGAACCTGGTGTTGTGCTAAAGGGTATGGGCTGTTGAGGGGGGTTGGGAGGGACCTGGGAGGACAGTAGTCTCTATGCCAAGGACAGACTACACTTGAGTGAGGAGGGAAAGAAAGTGTTGAAACAGAGGATGGAGGAGTGCATAGAGGAAGTTGGGAATTTAAACTAAGAGTGGGGGCAGTTGGGGAAGAGATATGCAGAGACCACAGGTTGGGAAATCATATGAGCTTACCCCCCATAACAGTGACAAAGGACAAATGACAAGTACTGTTGGTGATGCTAGGAAAGGAGGGCAGGATGGGCGGGGGGGAGAAAGGGTAGAAGGTGGTTACCCTTAATGCTAGGAGCCTTGGGAGGAAAACTGCAGAGTTACAGGTTCTCATGGCAGAGGGAGAGGTGGACATTGCAGCCATCACAGAAACATGGGCCACCCAATACAATGATTGGGGACCTGTCTGTACCAGGGTACAGGTTATTTCAGAGGGACAGGGTGATTGGGAAAGGGGGTGGCACTTATGTGAAGGAAGGACTGAAGTGTGTAAGGGAGGAAGGGAGGAGGGTAGTGCAGGTCACTTTGGATGCAAATCCAGGATTCCAAGAATAGGATTCTTAGAATGGGAGTGGTGTACAGGCCACCATCTCAGACGGAGGAGTTAGACAGGGAACTAGCGGGACAGATCAGGGAGGACCTTAAAAGGGTAGTGTGCTGATTGTGGGGGACTTCAACATGCCAAGAGTGGACTGGAGCACCCCAACAACCAGGAACAGAAGGGAGCAGGTACTGCTGGATGCCTCCCAGGACAGCTTCCGGCTGCAAATGGTCAGTGAACCAACCAGGTTAGGGAATACCCTTGACCTTGTGCTGGCAGATGGGGACTTTGTGAGAGAACTTACAGTGGAGGAACCGCTGTCAGGGAGTGACCACCACTCAGTATGGCTCACATTGGATATGGGCAAGGAAGGAGTGGAATCTGGCACAATAGTGCTGGACTTCAGGAGGGCCGACTTTGGGAGGATGGGAGAAGTGGTAAAAGGGTACCTGACCAGAATTCAATCTAGTATGGACACTAACCAGAGGTGGAGCTCATAAAGCTGGGGATAGTGGAGGCAACCAAAACCTGCTGCAAAGCCCAGAGCAAGAAGGCTAGGGCTAAGAAACCGATCTGGTCGAGCAAGGAGGTCATGAAAAAGGTAAGGAGGAAAAGAGCTGCCTTTAGGAAGTACAAGAAAACAGGGAGGGGGGAGGACAGGGAGGAGTACCTGACAGAACCGAAGGAGGTGACAAGGGCAGTAAGGGGAGCCAAAGCATCTACAGAACTCAGGCTGGCACAAGGCATTAAGAAGGGGGAGAAGGACTTCTTTAAGTACATCAGGGAAAAAAGGAGCTGTGAGGACCACATAGTAAGGATTAGGAAGGAGGGGGGTTTGGTGGAAGCAGGGTGCGATAAGGCGGAAGCACTAAATGAATACTTCTGCTGAGTACTTACTAAAGAAAAGGAGGGGGGTGACACCCAAGGTGGGAGAAATGGCAGAAGCAGGGTGGGAAGTGGTGACAGATGGGGAAATCATGGAGAGCACAGTTCGAGAGGGTTTGAAGGCACTGAGGGTGGACAAGGCGCCAGGCCCAGATGGCATCCACCCAGGGTACTGAAGGAGCTGGCAGAGGTCCTTGCAGGACCTTTGGCAGACCCTATTTAATGCCTTACTACATTCGGGGTGTGTACCTCAGGACTGGAGGATGGCTCATGTGGTGCCCCTCCACAAGAGTGGCTCCAAGGATGAACCGGGAAACTACAGACCAGTGAGCCTCACATCCATCGTGGGTGAGCTAATGGAGACCATCCTGAAGGAGAGGCTGGTGGCCCTCCTAGAAGCCAAAGGACTACAGGACAGCAGACAGGCTTCATACGTGGCAGATACTGCCAAACCAACCTGGTCGATTTCTATGACTGGGTAACTAGGCAACTGGACAGGGGCCATGCAGTGGATGTCCTGTATCTAGACTTCAGTAAGGCATTTGACTCAGTGCCACATGGAAGGCTGGGAAGGAAGTTAGTAGGCACAGGGGCGGGTGCAAAGCTGGTGAGATGGGTAGGAAACTGGCTGCAGGGAAGGCAACAGAGGGTGGTGGTGGGTGGGAGCTCTCACACCCAAGGGCAGTGACAAGTGGTGTTCCACAGGGCTCGGTGTTGGGACCAGTGTTGTTTGGGATATTCATTGAAGACATATCATGGGACATCAAGAGCAAAAGATCAGTCTGTTTGCTGATGATACCAAGGTAGGCAGCGGTGGTGGATGACCTAGGGGGATGGCAGGTTTGCAGGATGATCTGGCAAAGCTTGGAAACCTGGTCAGACACCTGGCAACTGAGCTTTAATGCCAAAAGTGCAAGGTGCTGCATTTTGGGATGCAGAACCCAGGAGGAGTTACCAGCTAGGGGGAGTGCAACTAGCCCAGACAGAGGAGAAGGATCTGGGTGTGCTCATTACAGGGTCAATGAACAACTCGGCACAATGTAGGAAGGCAGCTGCAAGGCCAACAAAATGCTGGGTTGTGTGCAAGGTATATCCTGAGGAGGGAGGAAGTTATTCTGCCACTGTATAGGTCATTAGTTAGACCACACCTGGGTACTGCGTGCAGTACTGAGCGTCCGATCTGAAGAGGGACATTAAATTACTGGAGGGGTGCAGCAGAGCGACAAAGATGATCAAGGGGCTGGGGACTTATCATACGAGAGGAGGTTGAAGGAGTTGAACATGTACTCACTGGAGAGAGGAGAGACGGGTGACATGATTGAAACCTTTAAATACATGAAAGGAATAAACAAGACAAGTACAGAGGGGCTGTTCAAAGTAAGGGAGGGAGGGACACCAGGGGCCATGATATGAGACTGGAGCGAGGAAGGTTCAGGAGGGAGATGAGGCTACACTTTTTTACAGAGAGGGTGGTGGCTGGGTGGAATGCGTTACCTCCTGAAGTGGCATGCAGTAGAACAGTGGACTGCTTCAAAAGAGGATGGGACAGGACAAGGGGGAGGGTTAATGAAGGGGAAGGGTGGAAGGGAGGGGCAGCTGCAGAATAAGGGGTGCTAGCTGCACATTCGAGCAGACTTGATAGACCTCTAGGCCTTTAGTTGCTGGCACATTTCGTATGTTCGTATCCTGGGATAGACTGGTAGTTCTGACCCAGGCAAACTTCTTAAAGACACTGCATGCGCCATGACCCAAGATGCAGTGTTGTGTGTGTCCACTGCCATGGAATTGCTACTTTTTGGTATCTATCCTGCTGTGTCAGCCAAATCCTGTGCCAAATTCCAGTGGCCTTTTTACTCAGTGCCAGTATGGAAATGCACAGGGCTTTCTGGTACTGTGCTGTGCAGGCCAGGTAAGCTGCCTGCCTTAGGAAAAGGGAAGCTGCTGTAGAAACTTTTCTATCCATTCTATCCAGTTTCCTGGAGTCTTTCTCAGGAGGCTGAGAGTTAAGGGGCACTCTGGCCTTGTCACAGGCAGCAGTCCAGACCATGTCCTCATTATCAGGGTGGGAATACAGGTATTCAGATCCCTGTTTGTCCACATGATATTTTTTTCTCAATTCTTTATCTATGCCAGCAGCCGTGGTGGGTGCTGACATGATTTTAAAAGTGGGTTTTTCAAGGGATTTAAGAATGGGCAGCATTAACGTTTTTGTGGGAGCAAAACCCATCATATCCATGAATTCTACCAGCTCATTCTCATTCTCCTCATTTTCCTGTGAGGTGATGTTGTGAGTATTTACCATATGCCTTACAAAGGTATAGTAAGAGGTATCATAATCTGATGGCCTAGGAGGAGAGCCCCATTCTTGTTCAGGTGAACCATCTGGTTCTATGGATTCATCTTCTTCCTCCTCTTCATAGTACTTTTTAACCTCCTCCTCCTCCTCCATAGGCATCAGAAATGGAACTGGAGCCTGGGGCATGCATATTCATGAAATGCTGGAGGAATTGCCATGCCTTTGTCATGTCCTCTATTGAGGGCATTTTATTTGTGTCCTCTGGCAGCTCCATTCCTTCTTCTAAAAGGAGGCAGCGGCATGTTTTTCTTTACATTTTTTCTTGACAGCACTGTCTCCGTGTCTGCTCTAAGGCACTTTGCTGGATTCAGGGTCCCCCCCCTTTGGATACCCTGAGTTCTGAACCATCTCTTGCAGCCTTATCTTTCCTTTCTGTCCCTTTTGACAGGGACAGCTGTGTACTTTTTGGGGTTGGACTCACCTCTGAGCCTTCAGGTGATATGGAGGCAGACTGAGGCCTTCTAACTTTTTAGCCCTCTTCTTTTGCGTTTTAGGGCAAAACTTAATACAGAGCTCATAACTGTCAAAACTGTGGTCTGGACCCAGCCACTTTAAACACCAATCCTGGTTGTCTGGCTTTGCTAGGAGTTGAAAACTAACTAACTTTTCAAGATCTGTTGTTCCTGTCTTCTTTTTTGGTCTGTCAGTCTGGCCAAACACTTATGACCCTGGAAAGTCAACGTTAACAGTTCCCAATAGAAAAATGCTTCAAACTATAAAAAAACCCACAATTATTAAAAAGGGTTTTAAATAGGATAAATGAGGTTTGGTTCCTTAAAAATTCAAGCTGCAAGTAAAAATACACCTCAAACGAGTTTTTTTTTTTTTTTTTTAGTTAAAACCGCCAAATATTATCTCAATGCCCCCACCCCAAAAAATAAGAGGAACAGAGAATAATTTAATTTAATTTAAAGAGAAACCACAAAATGGATGAAGTAAAAATGATTTGTATAAAAACATTTTAACTACAGCGGTTCCCTGAAAGCGAGAACCATGCCAAAAACGGCCTTGTCCGGTTCCTGGGAACTGATGGGGAACTGGAGACAATTTGAATATTATACAAAAACAAATGATGCCCTAACGCAGATTATCGAAAAGTAAACCAAACACAGTGGGCAGGATTTTGAAACAGCTAAGATCTCCGCAAGCCCTGGGTGCACCAATGATACTGCGCATGGGGCTTGCAATGATCTAACAGGATTTTCTATCCTGTGCAGCAATTGCCACAAGTTAGACCAACTTTTTCTGGTCCAACTTGCGGCACTCCTGGGGGTCTCTGTTTATGGTACTGTGCCCGATATTTGGTGCAAGCTGACATAAATTGTTAAAACTGTTGCAACTGCGCCTGAGATTGCAAAATTGGGCGCAGTTGCTGCGATGGGGCTTGGCGCACTGCCAGAACCTCCGTGCTGTGGCACTGGGCTTGGCGCAAGCCCTGCACCATGCTTTGAAAATCTGGCGCCATAAAACACTTATAAATATTAAAACAAATAAACCGCATTCCAGACAAAGGTTAAGAGAAGACTTCAGGGCAACTACACAAAAATGTAGATTTTGCCAGCAGAAAAGGATGTTTAGCCCATGTAGTCTGCCCATTGCCACTGCCTATTCCTTTACCACTGAGCCTAGTTGGTCATAGATGTCACCCCCATTCCTCTACCTAATATGCCCCATGCCAATGCTATGCATGTTTGACGCTCCCCACAGTCTTTGCCCCCCCCAACCTCCTCTGGCAGGCTTTTCCAACCACTCACCACCCTTTCCATGAGGAAGTATTTCCGTACATCTCTCCTAAGCTTTCCACCTCTTAGCTTCATAGCATGCCCCCTTGTTCTAGTGCTTTCCTTTCTCTGAAACAATATGTTGAGTTCCTACAACCTTTCATCATATGGCTTCTGATACAACCCCCTCACCATTTTGATTGCCCTCCACTGTACCGCCTCCACCCTTTCAATGTCCTTGCGGAGGTGCAGCCTCCAGAACTGGACACAGTACTCCAGGTGGTGCTTCACCAGTAAGCGATACAACAGCAGCAACACCTCCCTCCCTCCTCCTGCTAAAACTCCCTCTCCTAATGCACCCCGGAATCCTTTTAGCCTTTCCCACTGCTTTGTCATACTGCCCCAGCTACCTTGAGGTAATCAGATATGAGGACCCCTAGGTCTCTTTCTTGCTTGGTGACTACTAGCTCCACTCCCCCACATCTTGTACACAATCCCTGGGTTCTGCAACCCTAAGTAAAGTGGGGGGATTCAAGAGGGCATGGGGTAGGCACAAGGGAATCATACATATGAGAGAGGCATAGCTGAGGTTGCTGACCTAGTACAGGTAGCGGGAGCAAACTGATAAAATGGGCAGACTGGATGAGCCTTGCGGTCCTTTTCTGCCATCACTGTCTATGTTTCTATATTTAAGTGCATAACCTTGCACTTTTTGGCATCAGTTGCAACCCCCTAGACCATTCTTCTAGTTTTCTCAGATCCCTTTGCATTCTTTCCGTCCCTTACTGAATGTCAACCCTGTTGCAGATTTTTGTATCATCCACAAAGAGACACACCTTACCCTCAAGCACCTCTGCAATGTCACTTCTGAAGACATTGAAGAGGACCAGTGCCAGCACCGAACCTTGTGGCATCCCATTAGTCACTCTCCTATCGCTTGAGAAGCTACCATTTACCACTACCCTTTGCCTTCTATCCCTTAAACAGTCTGATAGCCAGCTTGCCACTTTCTACCCCACCCCCAGGCTGCTTAGTTTTTTAATTAGCCTCCTATGTAGCACAGTGTCGAAAGCCTTACTAAAGTCCAGACAGGACATGTCCACTACTCTCCCTTGAACCACCTGCCTGGTAATACAGTCAAAGAAATCTATGGGATTAGTTTGACATGACCCCCCCCTTTTGAAACCATGCTGCCTGTGGTCCTGTAGCTCTTTTGCCCCCAGGTGCTCCATGAGCCTCTCCTTCAGTATTGTCTCCATTAACTTCCCCACCACTGATGTGAGACTGACTGGCTTGTTGTAGTTGCTAGCATCCTACCTACTGCCGCTTTTGTGCAGAAAGGACCACACTGTCCCTCCTCCAGTCTTCTGGAATGTCCATCTCCTCCACTGAGGTGACAAAAAGCACTGCCAAAGGGGTGACCAGCACCATGCTCAGTTCCTTTAGGACCCTTTGATGAATCCTATCCAGTACCATCGCCTTATTTATCTTTAAGGCTTCCAATCCCTTCTGGACCCTCTCCACCGAGAATGGACTTGTGTCCACTCCCCCCCTCTCCCTGCTGCTTACTGCAACAGGCTGGTCCATCCCACCCACCCTCTACTGTGAAGACCAAGCAGAAGTAATCATTTAGTATTCCCTCTTGACCTTCCTCTGCGCAGCCCCCCACTCTCCTGATTCTCACCATCTTCCTCCCTTCCACCTCGTCTCCCTCCTATCCCCACATACCTGAAGAAGGTCTTGTCCACTTTTTTGACCTCCTTAGCTATCTTCTCCTCTGTTAGTGCTTTAGCTGCCATCACCCTCCTTCCTGCCTCCCTTTGTTTTGCCAGATATACCTCCTTGTCTTCATCCTTCTGGGTCTCCTTGTGCTTTCTAAATGTTTTCTTTTCATTCACTGCCTTTTTCACCTCCTTAGAGAACCACAGCGGCCTCTTCCTCCTCTTTCCCCTGCTCACTTCCTTCAAACAACATGCCATTGACTGGGCTATACCCTCCTTAATTTTTCTCCATTGTGCCTTCAATACCCCAATGCCCCGCCCCCCGAGGCATTCTCTGAGGCAGTTTCCTACTTCTTTAAAATCTGACCTCCTGAAGTCCAGAACCCTCATCTTAGTGTGTCCCCTGCCCCCCCCTTAGCCATATACCAAACCACCCAGTAAGGTGATCAGTTGTACCCAGGGGACTACCCACTGTGATGTCAGCAATGCTGTCTCTGTTTGTACGTAACAAGTCCAGCACTGCTCCAACCCTTGTGGGTTCCAATACCATGCCAGAGAAATGCCCCTTGTATGGAGTCAAGGATGGCTCTGCCTCTTGACGCAGCTGTGGAGAGAATACCCCAATCAACATCCAGCATCTACCGCCAGGGAACTTTTTCTCCCTGGGTTAACCTTCCCTGTTGCACTAGTCTTGTGGGGGGGGGTTGAGGCAGTCTCCCTTGTACAAACCTCCATCCCCCCAGGTGTGACCCCAATCCCAAATGTAGCCAAAGTCCTTCTCTCTGCACCATGCCTTTAACCTCCTGATGCCCTCCGTTTAGCCATCTCTAGCTCCATCCTTTCCCTGGTAGACTATGGCATAGTCATATATGGCGCCACCTCCGACACTGCTCTGACCAGCATTAAGCATACCCTTAACAAAGCTTGCCAACTGGCCATAGGCCACAGTCACCTCACTCATACCTGTGACCTCTACCAACTGTCATCATGGTTAAACATTCAGGGGCGCCTCCTCTATCAGACCTGCTTACTGGCCAAAAAAATTCAACTAGGGCAAGCTCCCCCTGGCTGTCTCGCACTCCTCCAGATGTGCTTGTCATCGAAGGCCACAAGGCACTCTGTCCCCACTGCTTTTCGCATCCCTTTTGCAAGGACCACTGCCAGCCAAAGGTCCTTTTGCTACAGGGCACCACACTGGATGAACTCCCTCCCTAATAGTGCCCTATCTATTCCCAGGCTGAGCCTTTTAAATCTGAACTATATACCCACATTATGTCCAGCTCCAACTGTGATTGCAGATAAACTACTCTAGCAATGGCTAAGTTCCATTGCTCAATTTACTCTGATTCTAATTTATGATTCACAGATACACACCTTGGTGTTTGCTCTGTATATGTATTATCCATTTTGTCTCTGTACTTAGTCACTGTACTTATACTTTGTATTTGTCCACATTCAATGTATGATGTGGTGCCTTTGTAAATGAGTCCCTGACTCAAAGGGTTATAATTCCGAGACTTTAAATAAAAAAAATAAATAAATAAAACCACTCACTGAAGGACCTGGTATGGAGTTCCCTCGCCTTCCCATGATCGTGCATGGGTAGCACCTCTGTGAAGGCCACTGTACGAGCCATCTGCTTCAGGCCCCTCCCTAGCTTCCTAAACCTATCCTACACTTCCCCTACAGCTTTTCTTACCAGATCATTTGTCCCCAGGTGGACAACAACATCCAGCTTTGTCCCTACCTATTCCTCCCTGGCAATCTCCAGGATCCACCCTTCAGTCCTCCCCACCAAAGAACCTGGAATGCATTGTATTAGCATGTCCCTCTGTTCCCCTGCCCCAACTCAATCCCCTTGAGTATGGAGTCTCTCACCAGCAACTGCCTCCTCCTTGGTAGGGACTCTCCCACCCTCCTTAGAAATTTATGGCACATAAGGACCACCAGGCCCATCTAGTCTGCTCTTATACCCTACCTTTAATTAGCTGCCACTGACCCTACTTGGTCACCAGCTGCAGCCTCTCCTTCCCCCCACTAGGGTTCACTTATGCCTATTCCACGCATGTTTAAATCCTCCCATTGTGCTTGCACCCACCACCTCCTGGGGCAGGCCATTCCAAGCATCCACCACCCTTTCCGTGAAAAGTACTTTCCCACATTGCCCCTTTGTTTACCCCCCACCAGTCTCATGTAATACCCTCTTGTTGTTTTAGAGTAGCTTCTCTTCTGACAGATGCTGTCCTTCTGAACCTTACTGAACCCCTTGAAGTACTTGAATGTCTCTATCACGTCTTCTCTCTCCTCCAGTGTATACATATTGAGTTCCTCCAATCTCTCCTCGTATGATGTATAGTGTAGGCCCTGCACCATTTTTGTTGCCCTTCTCTGAATGGCCTCCAGCCAGTTTATGTCCTTACGGAGATTGGGCTTCCAGAACTAGATGCAGTATTCTAAATGAGGTCTCACCAATGACCTGTACAGTGGCATTAAGACCTCTTTTCTTCTGCTGGCAATACCTCTCCCTATGCACCCCAGCATCCCACTGGCTCTCCCCACTGCCTTGGCACATTGTTTGGCCACCTTTAGGTCATCAGATATGATGACCCCCAGATCTCGTTCTTGTTTCGTTGCCGCTAATATCTTCCTCCATATCATGTAATCCTCCCCTGCGTTCCTGCACCTCAAAAGCATGATTTTGCACTTCATTGCACTGAAACCTAGCTGCCATACTCTGGACCATTTTTCCATTTTAGCTAGGTCCCACCTCATTTTCTTCACCCCTCCTGGACTACCTACCCTATTGCAGATCTTGGAGTCATCTGCAAAGAGGCACACCTTCCTGTCCAGCCCCTCTGCAATGTTGCTGATGTAGACATTAAACAGCACTGGCCCAAGAACTGAACCCTGTGGCACCCGATGGTCACCCTTCCTACTTCGGCTTTAACCCCGGTTACCACCACCCTCTGCATTCTATTCTTCAACCAATTTCCAAATCAGTTCACCACCTTGTGTCCTAATCCCAGACTGCCCAGCTTGTTCGCAAGCCTCCTATGTGTAATAGTGCTGAACGCCTTGCTGAAGTCAAGGTAGACCACATCCGCCGCTGCCCCCGATCCACTTCGCTAGTGACCCAGTCAAAGAAATCAATCAGATTAGTTTGACATGACTTTCCTGCCATGAATCCGTGCTGCCTCGGATCTTGTGCTCCACTTGATTCAAGGTGCTCTACTATCCTTTCTTTTAGCAGAGATTCGATCATTTTACCCATCACCGAAGTCAGGTTGATGGCTCTATAGTTTCCATCCTGCTCCCACTTTTGTGGAGAGGGACTACATCCGCATTTCTCCAGTCCTCTGGAACCCTCCCCCGTTTCCAGTGACTTGTTGAATAAGGCTGCAGTACCTACCCCAGTTCCTTTAATATTCTTGGGTGTATCCTGTTTGGTCCCATTGCCTTATCCACTTTTAGTTTTGTAAGTTCTTTTAGGACTCTCTCCTCATTGAATGGACCGCTGTCCACCTCCCTTCCCATCCTGATTCTTAGCTGCGGTCCCTCCCCTTCCTCTGTGAAAACTGAACAGAAATATTTGTTCAGGATTGATTCTATATCCTGGTCTCCTTCAACTCCCACTCCTTCTTCCCTCTTCAGCCCTACAATCCCACCCCCCGGGTCCTTCTCATCTCGCTAATGAATTTACAGAAGGTGTTGACCCCTTTTTTTAACTTCTTTTGCTGTATTTTCCTCTGTCTTTGCCTTCGCACCCCTGGCTGCCTTCCCTGCCTCCTTCTGCTTTTCTAGATACAATGCCCTGTCCTTCTCCTTTTGAGTCTCCTTATATTTCCTGAAAGCTAACTTTTTTGCTCTTACTTTTCCTGCCACCTCCTGTGAGAACCATAATGGTTTTCTTTTCCTTTTGCCTTTGTCTATTTGCCAAATACAAAGGCTTGTTGTCTCCACTATGGCTTCATTTAGATGGGCCATTGTCCCTCGACCCCCCCCCCTTCTCTCCCATCTAGGGCCTCCATGAGACATTCCCCATCTTAATGAAGTCTGCTCTCTTAAAGTCAGAACCCTCACCTTTGTGTGGCATGTCCCTATTGTAGTTCTCACATTAAACCACATTGTGCGATGGTTACTGGACCCCAGGTGTTTACCTACCCTGACATCCATGATTCCTTCCCCATTGGTTTGTACCAGGTGAAAAATCGCTTCCTCCCGGGTTGGCTCCAGCACCAGCTGTTTGAGGCATGCCCCTTGCAAGGAGTCCAGGATCTCTGCCCCTGGCTGTTGCAGCTGCTTGGGTGCTGCAATCAGCTTCTGGCAGGCTGAAGTCACCCATCAGAAACACCTCCCTTTGGCTACCATCACATGGATGGCTTCCAGTAGATCCTGGTCCATTTCCTCCTTTTGTGCTGGGGGTTGTATATTACTCCTGTGCAAATGGCTATGCCATTGCCTGCCTCCAGGGTGACCCACAGGGTCTCTGTCTCCCTCTGCATTCCTTGCACTTCTGTCGTCTTTATACACTCTTTCATGTATAGAGCCACTCCTCCTCCATTCTTATCCTCCGTGTCCCTCCTGAATACAGTACACCACGGTATAGCTATGTCCCAATCATGGTTCCCACTGTACCATGTTTCTGTAACAGCTATTATATCCAGGTCAGCCTCTGATACCATGGCTGTCAGATCAGGGATTTTGTTACCCAGGCTGCGAGCATTTGTGCTTATGGCCATCCATTTACTGCAAACACTCCTCCTGACTGCCCCCCTATTCCTCTTGCTTCTCCTGTCCTCCCTACTTCTGCCGACTTCAGTGTTTACTAGCAATTTGGTGTCTTTTTGTCCTCCATGTTAGCTACTTTATCCTGTGGGGGTGGGTGTTTGGCTTTCCCCTGCTTCCTTCCTCCAGCCCCCTTGGCTAGTTTAAATGCTTGCCAATAAACCTTTTAAACCATTCACTGAGGACATTGGTCCCCCTCCTGGAAGGATGCAGGCCGTCGCCACTGTACAGTTCTGCATTCCCCCAGGTGGGTCCCCAGTGACTAATGAAGCCAAACCCTTGCTCTATGCACCAGCTCTCCAACCAAATGTTGAAGCCCTTGGTGCGGAGATCCCTAGCTTCCCCCTTGCCCTGGACAGGCAGCACCTCCGAGAAGGTCACGGATCTTGCCACCTGCCCCAGGCTCCTCCCCAGTTCCCTGACTCCTCCTGCATTCTTCCTATCTCTGCCTTGTCAGCTAGGTCATTGGTCCCCTTATGGATAATGACATCCAACTCCCCCATCTTGGCTAGTGCCCTAGCGATCCACTGGATTCGCTTTCCATCCTTCTGAGCTGTGCCTCCTGGTAGACACTTCACCTCCCTTCCTCTCTACCTGTTCCCAGCTGCACTCCCCAGATGACTGAGTCCCCCAACAGGAGTAGCTTCCTGTTCCTTTGGGGTGCTCTTCCACCTTCCTTTGTGGCTCCACTGTGGAGGTCCCACTCATCGTCCTGGGGTACAACTTTGGGTGACCCTGAGGGGCCTTCCTGCTCCTCCAATACAGTGTAGGAGTAGCTCAGTTGCACTGGCTTGGGGATGTGCCTCTCATCCACCTCCCTTACCCTGCCCAAGCCCACTGCAGTCCAACCACTCCTGCTGCTGGGCATCCTTTGAAGTAGTGGGTGTGGATACGGTGACCCCTGGGCAGGGGAGAAGGACTCCCCGAATCCTGATCAACTCAGCTCAGAGACTGGCGATCTCATCCCTCAGCCCAGAGAGGTGCCTGCAGATGAGACAGCACCGCAGTGTCCAGAAGGTTTTTCTGAACACTGCTGCCCCATAACTAATGCACTGCACCACTCCCAGCATTGTTCCCTTTATTGTCTGCCTGTCACTACCCTATCTGCTCAAAGGGTGCCTTTTGTAAACTATTGTGCCCAACACCTCTAGTGTCACCTGATGTACTTACTCTAGTCCGTGCTCCTAAACTAAGTCTGTAGACCAACCTTTAACCACACAACATACATTTTATTTTGTTTTATTATTTTTATGTATACACACACGCGCCTTCCTCTTAGGCTTCTCCCACCTTTGAGTGAAAGCTCCCCAAGTTCAGGGACTCAGTTACACAATTATCAGGTTTACTAGCTGTGTTGTTCGGGTGCTCCCACTTTATTCCCATGTGAGAACAGGAAGTAGCAAATTGCTAATCAGGTGTCCTCTCCATAAATGTAGATTAGCACGGGGTGGGTGGAGATGGGGGAGAGAGGGAGGGCGGGTGTTCCCCTGCATCTACTCCTAATGGAAACAATCAAAATCCCTGCTTCCTTAAGGACCCCCATCTCCTATCTTACTCCTGCCTCAGGCACTTCCTCTTGGATTCCCTGCCCTGCCAGAAAGTCGAAGGAATTGTGCAGCAGTAAGGTCTGAGAGGTGCTCTCCCTTCTTCCTTCCCCCACCGTCCTGGAGCCCACCAAGCTCCAGACGCTCTTCCCTCCTTGCTTGCATCCTTTGAGGGAATGACTGCAAACTAGGTGGCCCCTGGGTGAGGCAGTTGGTGCCCTGCACTTGTGCCAGTTTGGCCTAGAGTCCAGCAACCTCTGCTCTCAGCCCAGAGAGGTGCCTGCATATGGGGCAAGACCTCTGTCTCCAAAACATGTCTCCACATTGCGGCCCTGCACCCATTACACCGCACCACTCTCATGACTAATGATTTGTTTATCCTTCTGACTTTTTGCTTTCCTCCCTTTCCCTTGCCTATAGGCTTCCCTTATCACTAACCCCTCTTAGTTTCCCTTTACCTTCCAAGTTTGTGTCGATCCCTTACCTTAGACAGTTTTTTTTCCTTCAATTCTCTTTTTTGACCTGAGAGAATTCCATTAAAAACTGTCTTGCATGTAGCAGGGGCACCTTTTCCTATCTCGCCATAAGTGAAAAACAAATATAGGTTACTCACACGTAAGCAGGGGTTTAAATAGATGGTATTGCATCACATTTTGTGATGCAAACCGGTGGGGCGTACGCCTCAAGACATGGAATAGATCACACTTTTTTCCATGTTTTTTTCAGTGTTTCAAGGTGCCGAGAGGGACGATTTTGACTGCAGTACTAGTAATCAGCTGAAATGGGAGTCATGGCTCCCTTTAGCTCTGCCCACCTCGTACTCAGATTGGCTGCTTGAACCTGCACTCCAGATGAGAGACGGAAGACAGAGACAGCTGAAACATGACTTCTGTGGTGCAGTCAGAGTGGTACCGATCAGCTGAGCTCCGAGAGAGAATCAAAAGAGAACTGCCCAACTAAACAAAAGGTGGGCACTTCTGGCAGAAAACTCATGCAGAGAATGAAAATGGGCAGAATAATTTGGCTGTGTAGGTGGCTTGATGGTGGTTAGGTGCGAAAGAAAGGTGCGAGGAGCAGCTGCTGGGTCAGGGCAGTCAAGCTGAACTGTTCATGTTTGTGGCATGGCGACAGGCAAGGTGGCGAAGGCATCCCCCGGTCTGTTTTTTTTTGAAAGTTTGTATTAAAGTGCTGCAGTGGGGGAGAGATTCCTAAAAGAGACTGTCTTTGTGTCTTTCTTGTGAGTTCTGTTATGTGCAACTGTTCTGTTTCGCTGCAGTGTGAAGTTCAGCATCTACCCCGCCAATGGACTCAAGCAGCTGCTGATGGATCTTTTGGCCCAAATGAGTGCCAGTAATTGAGCTGGTACCCTGAGTCCCCTTGAGCAGCCAACCCTTGTCAGCCCACACAACCCGATCTCAGTCATGCTTCAGCCTCAGACCCCAGTGCTGAAGCCCTGGTGATCCAGTGCAGGCCCTGGTGTAAAGAAGTTCTCCCACCCTCGATTGATCAGGAAACACCCTGTCCTTCCTGCATGCTATGCTCCGACAACTGCGGTGTCTCTAGTCTGTGATTTGGCTGGCAGCCCACTTGTCTCCCACCTCCATTACCTAGTGACTGAGTCACTTATCTTTAGCCGACCCCATTGGCTTCAGGCCTTCATGAAAAGTGCAGCGGCTGCCGACGGCAATGAGGTGGTCCCTCAGGTCAGTATGGTGTTTGTCTGCCCCCCATGGTGGCCTCCGCTGATGAGCAGCTGCAGATGGGATGACAGAACCCTCCCTTAACTATGCAGGCCCTGCAGATCATCCACTGATTACTGCAGCATGAGTTGGGGTGGGGCCGGGGTGCTTCAGCGGGTGGCCAGCAGTGCACAAACTTGATGCCTGGTCAAATTAATGTTGCAGTGCAGACCTGTGCAAGGCTGGGGAGATTCTGTTTAATAAATGGTTCTGCGTGGTTGGGGGGGGGATTCGGTGAGAGGCCTCTGTTCCGAGTTTGGAGTCAAGTAGCTTGGTACAGACCCTCACCTTTGGGTGGGAAGGGGTCATCACACTGAGTGGCTGTGTGTGGGCAACCAAGTACAACTGGCAGGAGAGAGAATCTGGATGTGCAGATGAAGTGACAGACATACTGAGACAGCATGAGCAGTGTGCGCAGGCAGGCAGGCTAGGGCCAGCTTAAATCATTTCATGCCAAGCCACTGCTTCGAATGAGTGCCTCTGTCTCTACTGCAGTGGACACCAGCCTTGAAATCGTTTTAAAATATTGTACAAGTCATGACTCTGTTGTAGTAAGCATAACTTAGTGGGGAAAAATGATCTGAATCCTTGTCAGTGCTAAGTTTTCTGGCCTGCCTGCCTGAGGTGGGGGTTGAGTGTATCTGTGCCCTGGCTGCTAATGTAAAAATCCGCCCAGACATCCCAGCCACCTGGAGTGGGGGCCGGGGCATGACTGTTCTCTGCTTGCTTGCCGGGAGGATGCTGGCCAAGAAACAACATCAGGGCAAACATAACTGTCACCGACTGTTGGCACTGCCCTTAAATGCCCTGTGGGGAGATTTACATTGTTTCAGCATTACTGGGTTGCTGGGGACACTCAAGTGCAAGCCATCAAGTTGTGGGCCACCTTACTCGCCCTCCAATGAGTCTACCAGAGTTGTGACAAAGCCCGCTATGCCTGCTCAGCTGGGATGTTTTCTGTCAGGGCATTTTTTTAACTCATCGAACATCCTTTACTGTGTTGGGCCCAGGCAGTCGTGACTGGAGGGTGCTGGTGGGGGGGGGCCAGGTTGGTGTTGATGGGTCGGTTTGTTTGTTTGGGATGGTGTCTAGCAGAGGTCGACAAATCCCATAGCCCAACGTCCCAGATTATAAGATTTTTTCAGTCAGACTAGCATTAATTAGGTTGCTGGTTGTCCCCGGACAACCAACTCAGAACTTTTTTTTTTTCATTTTATTGACTTACTGTGGTGTTTCCCAGCCGGCCACTAGGTGCCGCCAGTGCCATCCATCAATCTTCATGCCAGCTCAGTCACTGTGTCACATGGTTTGCCGAGGATTTGATCAGGTGGGTGGCCAAGGTGAAACAGAGCTACGGAGCAAGCATGGTAGCGCGCGGATTCTAGGACCCTCCCCAATCCATCTCGACCCATCGCAGCAGCAGAAGAGAAAAAATATCCAGGACTGACAGGTGAGACAACAAATTCAATGTGGGCGAGTACCTGTCAGTGCACTGAAGCGGGAGACTGTCGCCAAAAGCGCCATTTCCAGACAGAAGGTGATTGCAGACTGAGTGATTTTTCTTGCTGTCTGTGATTGCGAGTGTTGTACCGGACAACTCTATTTCCACCATAGGCCAGCTATTACCAGAACTGGAAGAAAGTTAATCATTTAAAAAAAACATGAAATAAAAAAAAAAAAAACTACTGTGGAGGTCAGAGGGAGTCATATTTGTCTATTTGCAGCTTGGGGGAAGGGGTTGCTAACTCGGTCAGCCAGACCGACGGTTGGAGAAGTCGCGAAGTACTGCAGCACCTGCACTGCAGTTCGGGGCAGGCTACACAAACTGTTGTTTACTTACTACTTAACTGTAGTACTGTCACTACTTGTACTTTGATGCTCCAGTACACTGCAGTAGACGAGGAGGTGGGGAGTTGGAAGTTAACCTGGCGCCATTGTGTGTGACTGTACAGTCAGCTGGGGGCTAAAGGCAGCATGGAGTTAGTTAATATCCCTCAAAAAAGCAATGGCCCGTCTGAACAAGCAGGCCAATTTTAAGGACTAGTCTTGTTTAAACTAAAGGCACTGCACTACTGCAGTTAGGTGGGAGTTGCTGGCATGAAGGTCATTATTTTTGTGTGACTGCATTGCAGAGTAAGCCACACATAAAGAAACTGTGTTGGGCACTGACTGCAGCTAAAATAATACATAAGACTCTCTGTCTATACTATAGACTCTCTGTCTATAGTATATCAGCAGAACTACCCTGTCTAACTAAAATGAAAAAGTGTAATTAATTAATTGCTGAAATAAATAAGCCTGTAACAAACAACAACAAACTGAGTGTGTGGCAGAGGTGTTGTGTGGATACTAAGGAGTGAACTAAAGAGGAGTGAACCCCTGCCTCTACTGTCCTGTCCTGGACGGCTGTCTTGGGAAAGACACATAAAAAAAAAAAAAAAAAAGAGAGACAGTTATTAAAAAAAAAAAGATAGTAAGAAAAGGAGGAGGAGGAGCCTAACTATGTGTGGGCTGTGTTGTTGGGGGAGAAGTGTCTGACACTGGTGTGGAAAGGAGTGAAGGGGACAGGTGACCTGCTAGTGTCCTGTGGCCGGCTGGCTTGTGAAAGACAAAAAAAAAAAAAAAGCGCTGAAAGAAAAGAGTGTAAGGCAAAATAAAATAAGAGGAGCATAACTGTCTGTGGGTTGTGAAAGGTATCGTATGGAAAGGAGTGAACTAATGAGGAGTGACCTACCCTAGTGCCTCTAGTCTAGTGTCCTGTGGCCGGCTGGCTTGGGGAAAAACACTACACACATAAAAAAAAAAAGAGAACGTTATTTAAAAATAAAATAAGAGGAGTCTAGCACTGTGTATGGGCTATGTGTTCTGAATGATGGGTTGTGATTCGATTTGCCTGACTGTGTGTGTTGCGCACCCTGGCCTGTACTGCTGATTTCTCTGTCCTCTTGTCTTGATCTAGTCTCTTCTCTCCCGACACTGGTTCTGTCTGCTCTAGTCTAGAACAGAAATTAAACATTTTCAGACTGCCAGTGTTAACATATTAGTATTTAACTCCCTCCCGCCAAAAAATACACATACAAACACTTTGTTCTTTACTTTTATTGATTTTTCTTTAAAATATGCCCCTTTTTAACTGGACTACCAGCTTCAACACAAGGACTACTATTTTTAGACAAGCCACTTGTCCTGGACTACTAGTGAATTTTAAAATTTGTTGATCCCTGGTTTCTAGTAAATATGACAACTTTTTCATTTTGCTAATTAATTTGTTCCCATCGCTACACATTAGCAACATTGATTAGTACTTTTCTGCACAAAAGTGCTACTCAATTGAAAATCCTTACTGCAGTAGACCCTGTGTAACCATCATTCTAGGGGTACTGTACAGTTCATATCCACACTCTGGCAGTTCTACTGGAAGTGCTGATTCACTGGACGTCTTTAGACTAAGTTCCTCCCACAATCTGGGCGGTATATCCTCCAGCTTCATCATGTGAAAGCAGATTTTTGCATGCTGGAAGCACAGATCCAGGTGCCACACTGCTCTGGGAGGCCAGGTGGGTTGTGTGAATGAGAACTCTATATCACCAGTAGAAATATGGTTACAGGTGTGTAAATTATATTTCTAAGGGCGTGGATACAAGTTCACTAACCACACTCTGGTAGACTTCTAGCAGTTCTCTGGGACGGGGAGGCGCACCACTATTTCGAGAACACAGATTGGAGAACTGATGTCCCAAAAGCAGCATCCTGACATGACTCAAGGTTGATGCTGTAGTGGTATATAAAGGTGTGTGCTTTCCTCCAGGTAGCAGCACTAATTCTTGTATTGGGATGTCTCTGAAGGAAGCCACCAAGGCAGCAGTATGTCTGGTGGAATGAGTCCTAAGCCCTTTGGGTGGCTCCCTACCAGCCAACCTACAGCAGAGATCGATGCAGGAGGTTATCCTCCTGTCAATCGTCCAATTTGCTGCTGGTCTGCCAGGTGCGGCTTCAGCGTAAGTAACAAACAGCTGGCGAGTCTCACCCTGAGCTCCAGCCGTATGCTCCTTGTAATAACAGACCACTCTCCACAGGTCCAGGGTATAGAGCCTGTGATCCATCTCCAAGACTGGGTTAGTAAAGTATGCTGGTAAGTTTATCACCTGGTTAAGGTGACTCTCCGATATAACCTCCAGGAGGAACTTTGGATGTAGGCAAAGGACAACCTTGCCCATGTGGAAGACTAGCTAAGGAGGCTCCACCGACAGCCTGGAACTCATTAATCCTTCTTGCTAACATAATGGCCACCAAGAAGGCCGTCTTCCACGACAGGTGTGAAATCTCATACCTGTGCACAGGCTGAAATGGCCTGCTCATTAGCACAGCCAGCAACCACAGTAGGTCCCATGGTGGTGAGGTTTCATGCACTGGAGGGGGACAGGTGGTGAAGGCCTTTAAAAAAATCACCTGACCACCATCTACTGGGCCATTGTAGACATACCTGCTTGAATCTGGTATGCAGAGATGGCTGCCAGATGCATCTTGAGGGTTGTTGCTCGCAGCCCCAACTGAGACAGTGACCACAGGTCCTCTAAGATGCTTGCCGCAGAACAGGCAAGGGGATCGAGCTCTTTTCCCAGACATTAAATGGAAAACCTCTTCCATTTAACGGTGCATCACTGGCAAATCAACTCTTTCCTGGAGGTAGCCACAATGTGGAGCACAGCTTCTGATAGATCCAAGGCCTGGAACTCTAGCCACTCAGGAACTAGGTTGTGAGGTGCAGGGATTGCACGTTGGGGTGCAGGACCTTACCCTGTGTTTTGGTCAGCAAGTTTTGGTGAAGAGGCACCTGCCATAGAGCCTTTCTGCTGAGCCTGAGGAAATCCAGGTACCAGAATTGTCTGGGCCAGTCTGGATTTATTAGGATCATCGATGCCTTGTCCTTCTAGGCCTTGACCATCATCTTGTAGAGCAAGGGGATGGGTGGGAATGCATACACGAGGACTGGGGTCTGGGGTCTCGTGAAGTCATCCTTAGTGTCCTGGACTGTGGGGGGTGGGCACAAAATAGCCTCAGTTTTCTGTTCTCCCAGCAAACAGATCCACCAGAGGGGTGTCCCATAGGGATATCAGGTGGCATACCATCTCATGTGCAGGGACCACTTTTGTGTGACATCCCTCCCACCCAGCTGACAGCACCTGTCAGCTAACTGTTTGGCAACATGGACTGACAGGAAATTTTCACCCAGGCTGAACATGAGGGTCCATGTACAGAGGGCCTCATGACACAGAGGAAGGGAGTGAGTTTCACTCTGCTTGTTCAGGTAAAACATGGTTGTGGTTGTCCATCGGGACTTGCACAACCTGACCAGAGGAGTAAACTCCTTGACAGCAAGTCACACTGCATGGAGCTTCAGCAGGATGATGTGGTGACAGGGCTCCCTTGTGTGATCCCCACCCCAACAGAGACAGGATCATCATGAGTGTGATGATCAGCTCTCGGTGGACAAACAGGATTCCTTCCTTCAGATGGCATGAGACTAGTCACCATCACCACTAGATGGCGTCCCAAATCAGCTAGGTCATTGTGACCGGCTGGCCCAAGTGACTTAGGCGCTGGGACCATAAGCAGCCCAGCTCCCACTGCAGGTGGTGGATGCCATGTACCCCAGTAGCTTGAGGAAAACTTGGACAGGGTGTGAGCACTCAACCTGAAATGATCGGACAAAGGAGGTAAGGTCCTGAGCCCAGTCCATAGGGAGACAGGACTTGGCCCGCAAGGAGACATAAAAATACAGAACCTTTATGACAGATAAGGACCGTTGGGTCCACCAGTCTGCTCATTTTTCCCTATCTACATTACCATTGCAGACCATATCTGATATACAGATCTTTATCCATCCCCCCTTCCTTTCCGCTATGATTCCCGTGTGCCTATCTCATGCATTCTTGAACCCCACCACTGTTTTTACCCTCACCATCTCTGCTGGAAGGCTGTCTAGTTCTGCCCCAATGAACCCGATGACCTGCAAAAAGATCAGTTCCGACTTGTCCAGGTAGACCAAAAGGCCCAATACTGCAGGTCTGAAGGGTCAGATCTCTAGACCACCCTACGGCCTCCTTGGTTTGCATGGCTATCACTCAATCATACAAGCAGGTATACACCCTGAATCCCCTGCACTGCAGGAAGGTTTCCACTACAGTTGGCTTAGTGGCAGTGAGGGTTGAGATGCTGGATGCCACACCTCGTGCTACACCAGCAACCCGGGTTCAGGAATGAGCCCGGGTTGCTGGGGGTTGGCCAGGGAGGGAGATGATTGAGCGTCTACTGACTGATATCCTCTCCTTGGGGAGGGTTCAGGGCTCCCACCGTGCTGCAGCAGCCAACGATGGAGACCGGGAGTTCCACAGCTGTGGTACAACTACAGGGAGGAGTACGTTGGACATCGGCATGCAGTGCCCAGATGTCACTGCATGCCCGTACTCTCAGGGGACAAAAACACAGCGGAAAATAGCAGTCGGTCATGGAGGCTTGATAGCCGTACCTCTGCACACCCTCGGACCCGTATAGAATCGCACCTGGGTATTAGATACGGGCCCGGTGGCCAGGAATTGGGGTCCCCGCTGCAGGCACTGTGTGTGCTAGCCCTGTGCGAGTGAGCCATCGGGGTTTGCATGCGGTGCAGAGGATGGCAGCCGGATGAATGCAGACTGAGCCACAGGGAGCAGAAATAGATTCAATATAAAAAAGGTAAGGCTTCCACCACTGCTGTGCACTTGGTGATGACCCTGGGCCTGGATGAGGGGCTGAAGGGCATGACCTGGAACTGACAGACAATCCCTTTGTGCAGAACTGAAGGTACCACTAGTGGGATGGACAGACTGGAATATGGAAGAATGCATCCTGAAGTTCCAGAGAGCAGAACTGCATGCCATGCTCCAGGGATGGCATGATCTGACTCAGAGTAACCATCCAGAACTTGCGCTTCCACATAAACTGGTTCAGATTGTGCAGATCCAGTAATGGGTGCCAGCCCCCCCATCTGTTTAGGGACCAGGAAGTATCTGGAAATGTACCCTTGATTTGCCAGGGTGTCTGGGACACAGGCTATGGCCCCTTTCGCAAGCAGCTGAGCGATGTCCTCCCTTAGGATGGACGTGTTCTGTGACACTGAGGACACCCAAGGAGTATGACGTCAGTAAGGCAGTAGAGCCCTGAAGTCAAGAGGCAACCCTCTGCCTACCACTTCTAATACCCACTTGTCCAGAGTAATGACAGATCAATGTGACCAGAAGTAGCATAGCCAAACCCCCCACTGAGGTTGGTCAGGGACTGGACAGGTGGGAGGCTGACAACTCTGACCCATCACAGGCAGCTTTAAAGAGGGCACTAGCTGCTCCAGCTGGACGGGCAGTATATCGCCTTCCCTTCCCTTTTTTCTGACCCTGGTCAGTGAAGTTGGCCTTGGAGTGCCAGGTTTGGTACTGCCGCTGCTGGGACTGCTGCTGAAACTGCTACTGTGGCTGAAAAGACCTATACTGGAAAGCTTTTCTTCTTAGGCTTCTATGCCTTAGGGTCCTTTTGGGATGAAACCACAGAATCCACGGTGGAATGGACTTCTCAATCCTAGTGAGATATCCTTCCACCCCAGGGCCAAAGAGGTCAGTGCCCAAGAAGGGGACATTGCCCAACCTGTGCTAGGTGTCTGCCATGGAGGTGGAGAGCTTCAGGTCAGGCCCCGTGATGCTTCGCAACAGCCGATGCCACAGCATGGGTACAGGGGTTGCACATGTCCAAGGCTATCTGGAGCTGGTGTGTGTGGCCAGTACTTGACCTTGGTCTTTGACAAACTTCACCAGTAATTGCTTGTTGGCTGGGAGGTGAAGGAGGATTTCATCCAGCACTCCCAAAAGAAAGCGAGCAAAGCTGGCTATCAGGACAGTATATCAATACTGACACAAAGTCCAGAGAGGAGGTGGTATAGACCTTAGCTGTATGATTAAGCTTTTTTGAGGGGGTTGGGGCTTGCCCACATCCCACTGATCCCCAGACATCCGGAAGGTCGCATCTAAGACCAACCCCTCAGCTGATGGGTGGTCCAAGAACCCTGAAAGGGACACTATAGGGACCGTGAACTTGCACACCATATGAGTGGAAGGTGCAGGGCAAGATGCTGGATGCTGCCAAAGCTCCATGGCCAGTGCGAAGATGGCCTCTGCCATGGGAAAGGCAGCCTCAGGGGAAGTGTCCATAAAGGGATATTCAGCCAGTTTCTGGACTGTCTCCAAGGACACACTCACAGACTCTGACATCAGCAGTATAGCCTAGAGGTTAGAACAAAAAGCTGTGAATGAGCTTGGTACATTCAGCAGACTTAGGTTTGATTCCCACTGCCTCCACTTGCATACTGGGTGACCCTGAGAAAGTCACTTAACCTCTTCAGTGCTCCAGGGTTACTCCTGAAAACAGGTATTGCACCTAGTGTGCCTTAACTGGTTACCAAAGAATAAAAAAGGAAAATCAGTTGGAGGACAGCCCCAAATGACACTGGCCCATGCTCAGTGGACAGTTCCTCGACCCAGCTGGTTGAAGGCGTAGGTCCTCAAGGACAACATGGACAACCCGGTTTGAGGACTCCTCAAAAACAGCTCTCAACCATTTGTTGAGGTGGACTACCCACGAGTTGTCCGACTGGGTGATCTGACAGCCGACCTAGCAAGCCAGATACAGCACATGAGTCCTTAGTGGGGCTCCCACCAAGGGCAGAGGTGGAGGCAGCTCCACCCACAATGGTGGAGAGGCAGACACGAGACAGCTGCTGAGGCTGGACTGGCATGGGCATCACTGGTGACTGTAGGTCAAAGGGACAGAGCCCTGCCATGCCTCACAATGGTCCACTGCTGCCAGAGGAGCTCTCTGTGATGCCTCCATGTTCTGCAGTGGTGCCTCTCCTTGTCCAAGGACAAGGACGTTGAGAAGCGTTGGCAGTGGTGACAACCATTTGAGTAAGATTGAGAGCATGAATGGTGCTTCAACCAGAGGGCCAACATTGAGGAGAAGCCTTCAGAGGGTCAGTATAGATCACGTACCAAGCCATGTTGACAAGCATCAGCTTAGGAGGCACTACCACTAGTTGTGGCTAGTCTTGAGCAGAACCAGTTGGGGACACCAATTAACCCACATTCTCCTGGGTGAAGATAGGGAAAACCATGGTCCGGGAGATTGACTCTTAGTTGATCTTCTCGGACAACTGCTCGACAGGCTGAAGAAAGATCTCAATAGCCTGCTCGACTAGTATTGAGGTCGACAAGCCTGACAGGGCCACCGAGGAGCCATCGACCAATCCCTCGACTGAAGGGAACTTGACCGGAATAGAGTGCTCAATGTGAGTTAAGCGGTCAGGGGAGTTGAGGGAGTGGGAAGACCGCGAACTCTCCCACTCCCAGAACCTGTGCTGGCAGCACATATGCTTTTTCCCCATGGAACACAGCACTCTCTGAAAGCCTTGAGGGCACAGCACATATCCCAGAACCCATCCGAGAGGGACCCTCCAATGCTGGCCCCAGCCAATAGCAGCACCAAGGCCAAAAAAGTATTTACTGCGGCAGCCTCCGCCTCCCCTTCCAAAGTCACCAGTTGAGCTGCAGCTGATACCATCTTGCAACTTTTAGGAAGAAATTTAGGGTCCCTGTGGGCTGGTCGGCCTAAGGGCAGCCTGATCGTGCAATCTTCCAGCGACACTGCCAGACTCACATAACAAAGGCCACAGCCAGCTACATTATGCTGTGATCCAAGGCAGCTGATGCAGGACACAATGGGGTCCAGGTTCAACATTTTTGTCGACATACAACACAGAATTTGAAACCGCGGAAAAGCTTAGCCTCCTCCATGTCCATATTGCATTGACTGAGGCACAGCAAGAGTGAAGGAGCGCAGTTTTGAGTGAGGAATGAATCCTGAAAAAGTTTTCTCTGAAGAAAATCACCAAAGCACAATTGTAGCCTTCAACACTTCAAAGCAGTGCAGGAGAAGACATGTCACTTTCAGCGGAAAGAAAGAGTTGATGTCATGGGGTGGAGTGAGAAGCTTAGCTTAAAGACATCTGACGAATCAGCACTTCCAGTGGAACTCTCAGAGTGTGGATAGCGAACTGTATCCATGCCCTTAGAAATGCCTGTTCTCAGTTCTGGACTTTTTGGTCCTTTGTATGTAGAAACTAAAGTGCTCTACACATCCAAGATGCAAAGTTTCTCCTCTCTTACACTGGAATGAGGCTTTTAAAAAATTAAAGACAATGTTACAGATAGAGTCATATGAAATGAGGAGACCACTTTGGGTAAACATTTTTACATGTGTTCTGAATATCACTTTACCTCTAGAAAAACACCATTAAATTAGGGTCTACACAGAATATGTGCAGCTCACTGATCCTTCCTGCAGAAATATTAGCCACTAAAACAGTTTTCCAAGTTAAATATTTGTGCTATGAAAACATAGACTTGGTAAACTACTAATATTCAGTTTGTACAGTTCTTGCAGTGAAATGGTGACAGTCACACCACACACTGAATCTTTCCCAACGTGAATTACGAGTGTTCCCTGTTGCTGGCTTCCCAGCAGATTTCAAAACTTCTAGAACCTGGTTCGAGAGGTGCAAGTTAAAATGTCCTAAAATCATCAATAACTGTGCTGTGACAATGTAAACACTAAACTGGGAAACGAGAGGTTGAGGAAATGCAGGGAATGCAACAAGAACAGGCTGGGGGGGGGGGTGCCTCCCCAGGTGTTGCTGATTAGAGGGACGGTTGAAAGGCAGAGAGAATCCAGCAAGGAGTCAGCTGGAAGCTGGAAACTGCTGTAGGGAGGAGATACTCCTAGGCAGAGAACATTGCAAGATGGAGGGTGGAATGTATGACGGGAACCAGAGCAGAAAGCCAAGGAGAAGAGTTAACTGCTGGAGAGAGCCTTTGGGGAGAAGTTGAAACCTGCTGCTGAGAAACAGACCATTTCTAGAGCGAAGAATCCTGAGGTAAAGGATCAGCCTGACCAAGTGGGCTAAAAACAGTGAGTGGAATGTACTGCTAATCACAGACTGCCAATAAGGCTAAAAGGGAAAACTGTGTTTTATTTGAGACTGTGCATTCAAAACTGCTGGCCCACAAACCGTTTATGTTTTGTTTGAGACTGTAAATTGAAAAATTGCTGGTCCACATAGGTGGTTAAACGATTCCTTTTGTCAAGTCAGCCTGAAAGAACTGTCTTGTGTTAACCTTTAAGTTACCTGACCAGGCTGGAGAAGTTGAACTGACTGATTGTTGGTGGGTAACCCCCACGGAGATAGTGATGCTGGTGGTCGTGAAGGCTCACGGAGCTGCCCTTCCCCGAGAAATCTTAAAGAAACTGAGCCGAAGCAGCCCCCATGAAGATAGCGATGCTGGTGGTCGTGAGGGCTCACGGAGACCTGGCTCCCCTGAGAAATCTTAGAGAAACCGAGCAGAAGGTATGGATAAACAGCCGAGAGGGCACACGGCTCTGATCTTTACACGGTGCATCAGTTGAGAGTGTCTGTTTGCCTTAAGGATTTTCTAACCCCACACAAATGTAGATAGTTTTTGTACTTAACAATTTCCGAATTTCTGAGGCCTATACAAGTTGCTACTGTGTTACTTTAAGATCTGGTGTGTCTGCATCTGGAAGCAAGCTGGGGACGGAGTATTTTGGCGCCAACTCACTTTTTAAATTTCCCCGAGTCCTGTTAAGCTGCTTCCCCACTGATATTTTGTACTGCCAATTTTTCTACTGCCTTCCTGAATAATGTTATAATTTGCAGCACTGAGTATATTTCTGTTATTTCAGTAGAAATCCCCGAGGCAGACCTTAACTTTCCAAACAAACGTATACAATCTTGTTGCTGAAACACTGTGTTACTCTAAGATCTGGTGTACCAGCATCTGGAATCAAGCTGGGGATGGAGTGCTTTGGCGCCAACTCACTTTTTGAATTTCCAGAGTCCTTTTAAGCTTCTTCCCCGACGATATTTTGTACTGCCAATTTTTCTACTGCCTTCCTGAATAATGTTATAATTTGCAGCGCCGAGTACATTTCTGTTGTTTCGGTAGAAATCCCTGAGGCAGACCTTAGCTTTCCAAACAAACGCTTACAATCCTGTTGCTGAAACGTACTACCTGCTTACTACCCCACCCCCCCCGCAATACATTTTTACTATAAATACCTCTGTTTTTCTCCTTACTCAGCAGCCCCCACGGAGATAGCGACACTGGTGGTCGCGAGGGTCATGGAGCCTCCTCCCGATAAATCTTAAAGAAAGCGAGTCAAGGTATCGATGAACGCACGAGAGGGCACACAGCTCTGATCTTTACACGGTGCATCAGCCTAGTATAAAGAGTCCCTGCTGACGCTCACACAGCTGCCCCACCGCCCCACCACCACCCTTGGTGAGCACTCCACTATATAGTGTGCATCAGGTGACAATGTTAACCAATCACCCTACCTTCCCATCTGCAGCTTATCAGTTCTCACCACTAGTGGCCGCTACAGCAAATTTACTGCATCAAATCCCTCTCTTGAAACGCCATGCTACACATAGCCTATAAATCTATGTTAGGGATTGCACTCCTTGCCACACTAGCATCCCTCCCAACCTCACTCCTCCCTAAACCACAGCCTGGCCCCCCAAAACTCACTTCACAAAACTCCCAACCTAGTCCCAGCTCCACCACCATGACTGGCAAGTACCCTCTTGGGCCTCACTGTTCCTGGATTCCTGGTCTGTCCATCCTCCCCCCATCCTTTCATACCAGGCTGGCAGTACGAAAACTACCCATGTCGTGTTATTTCACACAGCACCCCCCAGACCCTCTCGTCCTACCACAAGCCCATAAAATTCTGGCAAGCTCAAAACTGGTGCTAACCTTAGTACTCCTACTCGCAGGTGATATCAAGCTAAATCCCGGACCAGCCACCTGCACTAGCCAACCCCCCCCCCACTGGCCAACTACCCAGAGGCCTAAAAATAGCCCACCTAAATATACACAACCTCCTACAAAAAATGCCCTTACTACAAACACTAGTACTAACACTATGTCCTGACATCCTGATTATCACCAAGACCTGGCTGAAACCACATAACCTGGATGCTGAAGTAGCTATTCCTGGATACTCTATCACTCATCATGACCGCCCGGGCACAAAGAGAGGTGGTGGCATAGCCATTTACATATCTTCCCTGGTAAAATTCTCACCAGTCTCGCTACCTGCCCTCCTGGAAAACATTGACACCTCACGAATAAAAATCTCCTTACCCCACTCAATCCTCATTTTTATAGCAGGCTCCTATTGTTCCCAGACTCCCAATTAAACATTGTCACAACACACCTGGACACCCTAAAAACCATTACCTCAGGAGGGGAGCTCCACGTCCTTGGTAACTTCAACTTAAACTGGCTCACTAGTACAAGCACCAAGCTCCGAAACCATGTTGTAACATTAAATCTGTTGCAACTCATCACTGAGCCCACGTGTCTGAACCATAAAACTTAGAACCACTCCCTGCTCGATTGGGCCCTCACTTTTCACCCACACAGGATTACAGCCGTAGGCCTCCTACCGGACTCCCTGAGCGATCATCATATGATATATGTAATACATAAAATATTCAAAGCTAAGTCACCCCCTCCAAAAACTCTCCTTATTAGGTCATATAAATCCCTTAACCGTGATGGTCTCCTAAAAGTCTTAGCAAACTTGGATTGGTCCTACATTCCGAGGGCCCCATCCATGGATTCCGCCCTAGACTTTTTTAAGTCAAAATTTCTTGCCATCTGGGACCACTATGCCCCATCCAAAAAGACTCGAGTAAGGGGAGCACATCTGCCATGGATCACTGCTGACCTCATAGATCACCTCCATGCCAGAGATCAGGCGTGGAAAGCCTATAAGTCATTGGGGATGCACGCCGATCACCTACACTATCGAATGCTTAGAAATGCCTGCACCAGGCTTATCCATCAGGCAAAAGCTCACTACTTCACATCATCCCTCCAAAAAAATATAAACCATCCAACCAAGTTCTGGAGGTCAATTAAATCACCTTTCTCCCTCACCAGCCACCTACTCCATCCCTAGATGTAGGCGGCTCCACCACAGCAGAACCGCAAGCAGTTGCCACGGTTTTCAACACAGTGTTCACTAGCAGTGGGTCCCCCCACTACTCTAACCCACCACCTGCTACACACAACCCGACATCCACATCCCCACCCACGCAAACCCCTTACCCGGCTTTCTCTTTCTCCCTGGTTACCCTATCCGATGTACTCAAAGCCCTGCTTGCCCTAAATCCCTCCAAGGGTAAATGCCCCGCAGGTATGGACGCCAAAATGCTCTACCTTTCTGCCCCAGCTATCGCCATGCCTCTAGCGTCCCTCTTCAACCTCTCCTTCACCACAGTCTCTATACCTTCAGAATGGAAGCAAGCCACAGTTATCCCCCTCCAGAAAGGTGGCGACCCATCCTCCCCCAGCAACAACCGCCCAATCTCCCTCCTACCCACTCTAGCCAAAATCCAGGAACACCTTGTCCTCTCGCAACTCACCACCTTCCTTGACTCCTCCTCCTTCTTTACCCCTTACCAGTCGGGCTTTAGAAAATCCCACTCCACTGTCACTTCCCTCCTCATACTCACGGATTCCATCCTTACAGGCATGGACAAAAGTCACATCACATCTGCCATTTTTATTGACCTAGCCAAGGCTTTCGACACAGTCTCGCATACCCTTCTACTGTCAAAACTCTCAAATGCAGGTCTCTCCTGTGCGGCCACAAACTGGTTCAATTCATACCTGGCAGACAGGTCCCAAATCTGTAAAAAATTGGTGCCTCCACTTCTAACCCCCTCCCTGTCACCATTGGTGTCCCCTAAGGCTATGTTCTTGGCTCTATTTTATTCTCCATCTTTCTCAACGACTTGCCATCAACCTGCCTGCATACAGCTATTCACATGTACGCAGGCGATACAGTCCTGTATGCCTCAGGCCACTCCCCACTGGAAGTAGCATCCAAACTCCAGCAAGACTTCATTGAAGTTCAGCTCTGGTTTTGCAAAAATCAACTTATTCTAAAAGCTAAGAAAACGGTCTCCCTGACTTTCGGCATGAGACAGAGACTCTCCCGCCTCCCCCATTTTCAAAACACTTGATGGGACCCCTCTAGCAGTCTGCACCTCCTACAGATACTTAGGGGTCTGGCTGGACCAACACCTCGACTTTTCTACTCACATTGAAGCAACCCACAAAAAACTGCACCCTACACTGGGAGCATTACACCGGAACCGTAGTTGCATTCTTCTGCCACCCACAAAGAGATACTGCAGAAAGTGATCCTCCCTATTTTTAACTACGGGGACGTAGTCTACAGTTCTGCCCCTAAATCCACCCTGGCTAGACTGGATTCTCTTTTTAACTCCTTCTGTCGTTTTGCACTGGACTGCCCACCCTCCACACACCACTGTGACCTCTACAGGTACCTTAACCTACCCTCACTTTTCCATAGGCGCCAGTACCACTGTAACAGACTCAAAGCCAAATTCTGGGCCCAGTTACTGCCCTCCTACCTAGCCTCTACCCTAACTGCTCAAACACCACCTACAGACTCACTCAGAAATTTCGACTCCCGGCTACTACAAATCCCGCACATGGCTACCTCTGCCAGACAGTCGGTTTTTAGAGCCAGACTACCAAAACTATGGAACTCCCTGCCTCCTGACATCCGGCTCTCCCCCTCCTCTCGGCAACAAATCTCCCTACTTAAAAGCAAGTCCCCACAAGCTGCTCATGTCACCTAGATTTCACTGTATGGGCCAACTTGCCAGTTGCACAACTATGTTATTCACCCAAATGCTTAACTGTCCCAATTAGTTGCCAATACCTCTTCTACTAATTAATGCCTGCTGCTTGCTGTGTACATTCTGTTTATATTCCTGTATATACTATTATATTTTAGTACTTTTGTACCTTTTTGTATATAACCTACGTAAATTTCGGTATTCTATAGTTCTGTAATTGTACCTCTGTATTCTTTACTTGTATATATCATCCCGTCCCAAACAACCCCCAGGACGCATCTGGAATCGAGCGGTAGTCTGCTCAGTATGCCTTTCCTGGTAAAACTTTTAAATAAATAAATAAAAATAAATAAATTATGCTTTTCTGGAGCAATAACTTACATTTGGAGTAATAAAAGTACACTTTCTTCTGTGAACTTTAAATCCAGCGTGTTGCCTCTCCATCTGCCATAGGCCAGCTTGTCACACATAGTGTTAACAGTGGGATCTGCCCCCTGCTGGAGTGAGCAGGACTAGTTACGTTCTGGAAAAATGATACAGAGAAATTGCTAAAGTTCCTCGCTGAACAACAACAAGAAGCTTTCAGGCAACTGGCACAGCAGCAGGAGGCGCAGCAGTGGACGCAACAAGCACAACAGGCTCAGCAATGTCAGGTTCTCACCCAGCTGGCTCAGCAGCAGCAGCAGGAGGCGTAACAAGCACAGCAAGCCCAACAGGATGTGCAACAACGGGCACAACAAGCGCAACAGGAAGCACAACATCAGTTTCTTATACAGCTGAGGCAACAACAATAGCAGCTCCTGCAGCCCATGGTACAACAGCCGCAACAAGATTCTACTGATGAGGCTGGTCCAGCTATCGTGGGGCCAGGGGTTCCTAGGATGAATGCCAGGCTGACCAAAATGAAGTCTGAGGATGATCTCGAGGCCTTCCTGGTAACGTTTGAGCGAATGGTGGAAGCTGCTGGATGGCCCAGATACCAGTGGGCTGTCCGCCTTGGCCCCTGCCTGACCAGGGAAGCCCAGGCGGCCTATCGCGCTATAGACAGTACCACAGCCGGGGAGTACACAGAGGTGAAAGCGGCAATCCTGGCCCGTCTAGGCATCAACTCAGAAAGTTACTGACGGAGGTTCCGAAGCTTCAAATTTGCAGCAGGTGCATGACCTAGAGCAGTGGGACAACAATTGCGGGACCTATGCTGGCGTTGGCTAAAACCCGAAGGACTCAGTGGCCCTGAGGTGGCCGAGTTAATTGTCTTGGAACAATTTCTGAACATCCTGCCCCCATGAATTCAGAGCTGGGTCCGCAAACAGAAGATCACCACGCTAGCAGAGGCCATGCAGATCTCAGAACAAGTGTTGGATGCTGAACTCTCCTCCCGGCCCGTGACCCAGCTTACAAGGCCACCTGGGAAGATGGGGAATCATCCTGGGAGCCAGACCAAAGGAATATTGGCTGGAACTGTGAAGGGACCTTGGGCATGTTATGGGCCAAATAAGGGACAGACTCTGGGAAAGACAGCAAACCAGCAGCCCAGGGAGACATTTCCTGCGGGCCCGCTGCCTAAACCCGGAGGCTCACCCCATAGCCAAGACACAGGGGCATGTTTCTCATGTGGACAGAAGGGTCACTTTGAGAAGAACTGACCCCACATGGACTGTACCTTCATAGACCACACATTTACAGATGTGTATTCCCTGTACAGTAGGGGCGGGGGCCTCTGAATCCCGTGGTTTTGTGGTCCCTGTTGAGGTAGAAGGGATAGAGACTGAGGCTCTGAGGGACTCAGGAAGCCGCCAGACCCTAGTCAGGGTGGCCCTTGTGAATCCCGATGCTGGCAGGACCAGAACCCGTCCCTGTACAATGTGTGCATGGGGATGTAAAGGCTTACCCTGGTGCTATGGTTACACTTACTCTGGGGGGCCAAACAAAGACTATAAAGGTAGGGGTTGCCCCGGGGTTACCCTATACAGTGTTACTGGGGAGAGATTGGAAATGGTTTGACGACTTATGGAAAGCAGACTTAACTTTAGTAATTACCCGGTCTCAGGGTCGTGAAGGGAGGGGGGCCAGTCACTTGCAGCTGGGGGAAGTTTTTCCCTTTCCGGACCCTGGGATTTTTAACTCCCAGATGAAAACCCGCAAACTATAAACAAGAATGTCGGGCAGCAAAGAAAGGCAAGGGTCCAGACCCACAGCCTGACGCTAACACTGACCCACCTAACCAAAGGCCCGGAGGGCTGTCCTTACTAGAGTAAGATGTGTTAAAGCACTGCCCAGACATTGCCAAACAACAATGGGCCGATGGTATACTCAGCTGGGTATACACCCAGTTGGCTGTCAGGGAAGGGGAAGTGATAGATTAGAATCGGGAAGCACGCTATTCTCATTTTGCTAGAAGGGGGTATCCTGTATCAGGTTAGTAAGGATGCCCAGGCGGGGGATACCCAGCATCAGTTGCTAATCCCTCAAGTCTTTCAGGGGGAATTACTACACCTCGCCCACTCTACTCCTGTGGCAGGGCACTGTGCGGTAGAGAATACACTAGCCCAACTGTTACACCGATTCTTTTGGCCGGGCATCTATCAACATACTAACATACTAAAATGCCAGCAGAATAGGCCTAACGGTCTTTCGTGTCTGCTCGTTTGGTCAGCCCCCACCCTGGGTGCTGATCTTGCTGTCCCCCTCGCCTTCTCTGGCTTCTCCCTTCCCAGTTCCGGATATTCTTGCTGCATTGGATTTTGCTTCCAGAACCCTTCCCCTGTACCTGTCCCACCCCCTCTTGAACCCCTCCACTGTCTCTGCCTCCACCAGCCCTAGGCAGTGCATTCCATGGCTCCACCACCCTCTCAGTGAAGTAGCACCTCCTCTTTCTCCCTGAATCTTCCCCTCCAGCTTCCACCCATGCCTCTAGTGGCCCCTTCCTCCTTCCTTGAAGCACCCTGACTGTTCCTCCCCTATTTACCCTCTTCATGTACCTGAAGACCTCTATCATGTCCCCAGTCCTTCTCTCTTCCAATGTGTACATATTTAGCTCTTGAGCCTCTCCTCCTAGGTCCTGTCCCCAAGCCCCAAATCATTTTGGTTGCCTCCTCTGGACCCTCTCCAGGGGTTAATGTCCTCTTTAGTGTGGTCTCCAAAACTGTCACGCAGTACTCAAGGTGCTGACCTCACCAAGCAGTTATACAGAGGAGTATCACTTCCTCCTTCTGGAGGTGATCCTCTAGCGATGCATCCCAGCATCCTGTTGGCCTGCTGCTGCCCTCCTACAAGTCTCAGAGTTGTTCATCTTGACATCCACCACCACCCCAGGTCCCTCTCAGCCATCGAGACTTGTAGCATTTCCCCCAGGGTGTCACTTGGCCTGGGTTTCTGCCCCAGGTGGAGTCACCTTGCATTTCCCTGCATTGAACCTCAGCTTCCACTCTAGACCATCTTTCCAGAGCCTCCAGGTCCCCTGTAGGGCCACCCCTCCTCCCCATCCACCACCGCCTCCAGTTTCGAGTCATCTGCAAAGAGACTCATCTCACTCCTGATTCCTGTCCTTTATGTCAGATCGTGAGGCGTTGAACAGAAGGGGCCCAAGGACTGATCCTGTGGGACCCCACTAATGACCCTCCTTGGGGATGAGACTATCCCACCAACCACGACCCTCTGGGTCGGCCCTGGAGCCAATTGCCTATCCATCTGATCATCTGGTTCCCCACCCCATTTCTCCCAGCTTATCCAACAGGCCACGTGAGGAACAGAGGTCAAATGCCTTGCTGAAGTCTAGAAAGAGGACATCCACTGGTCTGACCAGGTCCAAGGCACTTGTCACCCAGTCATAGAACTCCACCAGGTTTGTCTGACACGATTTCCGGGATGAATCCATGCTGTCTATCGTCCAGGCACCTAACTTATCCAGGTCCCCCTAGCTTCTCCTTGACAATGCCCTCCGTCACCTTGCCCACCACCGATGTCAGGCTGACAGGCCTGTAGTTCCCTGCCACCTCCCTTGATCCCCCCTTGTGGATCGGCACTATATGCGCCACCTTCCAGTCTTGGGGCACCCACCCTGTTCTCAGAGAGATGGTGAAAAGCTCTGCCAGGGGTTTCGCCAGGACATCTGCAAGTTCCTTCAGCACTCTGGGATGTAATTTATCCGGCCCGGTGCTTTCTCCGTCTTAAGGGAGCTGAGGGCCTTCACTCTCTCTGCTGTGATTTCACTTCCGTACCTCTTCTCCCTGCTTAGCCCTCCCCACCTGCCAGTGATGCTCCTCCTCTCCCCAGACCTGCCAGCGGTAAGGCGTCCCCTCCTCAGTATCTCTGTCTCCTCCCATGTACAGATGCAGCACTCCATTTTCCTGGTGAAAACTGAGTGAAGTACTCATTTAGTACCTCAGCCTGCTCCCCGGGTCTTGTGCCCATCTCTCCCTGATTTAATCCTGCTAATCTGCCCCTTCACCCTTCGTTTTTCCCAATGTATCTAAAGAACCCTTGTTCCCTCTCCTAATTTCCCTGGCCAGGTTCTGCTCCTTCCTTGCCTTAGCCGCCTCACCACTCTGTTGGCCCTTCTAGCCATCAGCTATATGCCTCGATCCCTTTCACTCCTTGAGCACTTGAATTGCTTATAGGCTGCTTTCTTTCCCATACCACCTCCTGGACCTCCCTGGTCCACCAACAGGGTTTTGGGCCTACCGCATTTCGCTTACTCTTGCACAGGTGCTGGTAGCATCCTGCACCCCTCTCCTGATGATTTCCCACCTACTATCAGCGTCCATGTCTGACCCAATCCCATCCAAATGCTCCTTAAGGATCCTTCCCATTTCCTTAAATCGCCCCTGAAGTCGGTTACTACCGTCTTTGTGCAGCCTTCTACCCTCCTAGGTCCAGGCAGAACCAGACCGTGGCATGGTCACTCCCGCCAATGGGTCCCTACCTCCAGGCCCCCAATCTGTCACTGTCTGCCAGGACCACATCCAGTACCTGGGTTCCTGGTCGGTTCCCTCACCTGCTGAGTTAGAACGCCTTGAAAGACATCCAACAACCTCTGTTCCCTGGTCACAGAGGATGTCATAGTCTCCCAGTCTGTTCCTGGCATGTTTAAGTCCCCAACACCACCACTGCTCCTCTGCCCAGTCTGCAGTGTCTCCAACATCTGCCACCAGACTGTCTTCCAGCTCCTCCGCCAGGGCAGGGGTTCTACACCACTCCTGTTTTTACTCTCTGCCCCTTGTTATCAAGGTGACCCAAATTGCCTCCACGGTTCCCTCCGCCTCCTCTACTCCCCCCATGCCAATGCGGTTTTGACTATCATTGCTACCTCCTCCCTTCCCTCCCCCGTCCTTCCTGAACATAGTGTAACCCTCCAGGTTCAGGTCCCAGTCATGTCCTGCAGTGGCCCAGGTCTCAGTGACCGCAGCCACATCCACTGCTCCTCAGCATCGCCTGGAGCTCAGGCATTTTATTGCCCAAGCTCCTGGCATTTAGAGGACTACCTTCCACCCTTTCCTATAGTTCCATTTCCTGCTCATGTTCCCATGGGGATTCTGTTTTCCTCGTCTGCACTTTGCCAGGCTCATTTTCCTGCAATCCTCCTGGGTCCCCAGGGGGTGGAGAAGTCCCTCCTTTATCGGCACCCTTTGACAGCCTTTTCTCCCATCCCACCCCTTCACAAGTTTAAACCCCATTTTTCACCAATGAACCTCTATTTTCAACTTAAGATTCTCCTCCTCCAAACTGAGATGTAGTCTATCTCTAGTATACAGCTCCTTATCCTCCCAGGTCTCCCCCAATCCCCCATCAACCCATACCTCTGGCCTCATCACACCCTGAGCCACTGGTTTATCTCCCACCTTTCCTTTGTGTTCCCACTCAGCCCTTGGCACTGGCAGGATTTCTGAGAAGGAAACTGTGCATCCTATGTCATGACAGACCCTGGCGAGCTCCCTGAATCTTGCCTGTATCTCTAGCTCGCTATTTCCTCAATGTCATTTGTACCCAGGTGGACCAGTATGTCTGGGAACCCCACAATCCTTGCCAGCTGATATACCTCGTGCTTAGCCCTGTGCACCGTTAGTCAGGGAAGCATCTTGTTCTAACTGGCCAGGCTTCTCCCTCCCTATCCCATTTGATACCCCTGATCATAGAATCCCCAGCAGAGTACTCTGACCACTCCTTTCCTTCATTTCCCTCCTTCCATGTCCTCATCCTTTCTACAGGCCCCTCCACCCAGCTGGCTCCTTGTTCCTCCCTATCTGGGTGCCACATGCCACCCCTCCTTATTTACCATGGCCACCCCTCCTCCAATCCTATGCCTCTCCGCCTCCTGAGTATCCTTCTGTGCTTGCTAATTCCCCCTCACTGCTCGCAACTGGTCCTTCTCCCCATCTGCTAAACTAGCCTGGCTCATCCTCCCTTCCTTCCTGTCCCCATTTAGTTCCTCCTGTTCGTCGTGGCTCCCCTGGCCTAAACCCTCAGCTCCCTTTACTGAATCCTCCTTGTACTTCTGGTCCTTCTCCTTTACCTTTCCTCCCAACTGGTCCTTCTCCTTGCGCTTTCCTCCCTCTTCCCCCTGCCCCTCCTGCTCTGATTCACTGCCCCCCATTCTCCTGCATTCCAGGTCCCCCGCTCTTCCTGCTATCTGGCCCCTGCCTCCTGCCTCCCACTCCCTTTCCGTCTCTAACCACCCCTGTCGTGCTACATCACCCCCTCATCCTTGAGCAGAAGAAGAGAATTGAGCGGTTACTGAGTGTAAGGTCTGATCCACCTCCCCACCTTGCTTCCTTCTGTCCAGCCCTGGCCATCTGCCTACTTCCCTGAGAATGTTGTCCCTCCATCCCCCTTGTGAGGGTCCTCACTTACCATATGTGACCCTGAGTATTCTCCTGCACTCCTTTCTTATGCCCCCACCCCCAGTGCTTGGTGCAACCCTGTGGGAGATTCCCAGCCCTTCCCCAACCATACCACCCCTTCCCCAGCTTTCTCCTAATCCCGCAGCCTCCTCCCTAAGCTGTGCTAGCTAGTAGTACACTGGGCAACCACCGAACTTCCAAGCCCAGTCCAGTATCATGGCTGCTCCACACCCTGTGCACCCCACCACCCTCCCAAAGATGCCGGCCCTAATGATGTGTGGTTCCATCCCCTTCCAAATAGGTTTCCTTGGGTGAGCCACCAGGTTCCCCCCTAGTAAAAGATACCCCTCCTGTTAACATGTTAAAGATTATTGTGCATCTTGTCCCGAGTGTCAGTTAGTAGCTCCAAAGAACAGTCCAAGGGCTCTTTTAGTGCCCTTACCAGTTATGGTGGCACCATTTGACCGGATTGGGATTGATATAGTGGGACCCCTTGAAAAAAGTGCAGGGGGTACCAATACATTCTGGTGGTTGTAGACTATGCTACCCGGTACCCCGAGGCCATCCCATTACGAACCATTTCGGCCAAAATTGTAGCCGGGGAACTATTAAAGTTCTTTAGTCATATGGGAATACCGAAGGAAAGGCTGACTGACCAGGGAACTAACTTCATGTCCCGCCTGACTCAGAAGGTTTGTACTGTATTGGGAATCAGCTCCATAAGGATCTCTATCTACCATCCCCAGACGGATGGCCTCGTGGAGCGATTAAACAAAACCCTTAAAACGATGCTTTGAAAGTTCATAACCACTGGGGTCAGGGACTGGGACAAGTTACTTCCCTTACTGATGTTTGCAATGCGAGAGGTCCCTCAAGCTTCTACAGGGTTCGCTCCTTTTGAACTCCTCTATGGGCGCCGCCCACAAGGTGTCCTTGATGTAGTAAAGGAGATGTGGGAAAAACCCAACCCCAAGACTGAAAATGTGGTGCAATATGTCCTGCAACTGAGGGAAAGATTAGATCGGGTGGGGAAATTTGCCCAAGAGAATCTGATGAAGGCTCAACAAAGACAAGAGTACTACTATAATCAGTGAGCCTGGATGAGGGAATATAAACCAGGGGATCAGGTACGAGTTTTGTTGCCAAGCAACCAGAATAAGCTTCTAGCCAAATGGAAGGTATCTCACGAAGTTACTCGGAGGGTGGGCCTAGTTGACTATGAAGTTTGCCAGCCAGAGAGGCGAAAAAAGACCCAGCTCTACCATGTCAATTTGCTGAAATTCTGGAACCAGAGTGATATCCTATTGATTTTCCCTGAACCAGACATCATGGATCTGGGACCCCAAGTGCTGGACGAGAATCCGGGGATACAAGTCCCAATGGGAGAACAGCTGTCTCACAAACAGAAACAGCAACTAGGAGAGTTGGTAAGCCAGTTTTTGGATGTTTTCTCCTTCCTCCTGGGGACGACCCACATGATAGCTCATCATATAGAAATACAGCCGGGGAGAAGGTGCAACAGCGACCGTATTGCTTGCCAGAAGTAGTAAGAGACACTGTTAAGAAGGAGTTACAGGACATGCTAAAGTTGGGGGTGATTGAGGAATCCAGCAGTGACTGGTGTAGCCACATAGTGTTAGTACCAAAGAAGGTGGGGCTACCAGCTTCTATATTGATTTTCATAGGGTCAATGCCATCTCGAAGTTTGATGCCTACCCCATGTCCCGGGTAGACGAACTATTGGATAGACTAGGGGAAGCCAAGTACATCACGACTTTGGACCTAACGAAAGGGTACTGGCAAATCCTTTTGACCCCGGAGTCTTGGGAAAAGACAGCATTTGCTACCCCCTTTGGGCTATACCAGTTCCATACCATGCCTTTCGGCTTACATGGGGCACCTGCAACCTTTCAAAGGCTCATGAATCACTTGCTGCAACCCCATACCCACTATGCAGTTGCCTACCTAGATGACGTGGTGATCCACAGCACTGATTGGGAGTCCCATGTATCCAAGGTGGCAGCCGTACTACAGTCCTTACGAGAAGCAGGGCTGACGGCCAATACAGCGAAATGTGCTTTGGCCAAAGCTGAAACTAAGTGCTTAGGGTACTGTTTAGGCAATGGACAGGTGAGACCGTTGGTCAGTAAGGTCCAAGCCGTAGCGAAGTGTCCAATACCCACCACAGAAACCCAGGTGAGGGCCTTCTTAGGATTGGCAGGGTAGTACCGCAGGTTCATACCACACTTCTCCACCCTTGCCAGCCCCCTTACAGACTTCACTCTAAAATCTGCCCCCAGTAAGGTCCAATGGTCAGAGGAGTGTGACCAGGCCTTCATACAACTCAAAGCGACACTGTGCAGAAAGCCAGTGTTATGCAGTCCTGATTTCAACAGGACTTTTATCCTGCAGACGGATACCTCTGAAGCCGAGCTAGGAGCCGTGCTTTTCCAGGAGTTTGAGGGGGAGGAACATCCTATCCCCTACCTCAGTTGTAAACTCTTTCCTCGTGAGAAAATCTATGCAGCGAAAGAGAAAGCGTGTCTTGCAGTTAAGTGGGCTGTGGATGCCCTCCGCTACTACCTGCAGGGCCAGCAGTTTATCCTGGTCACAGATCATGCCCCTCTGGGGTGGCTACAGGTGATGAAGGATGACAATCCCCGCATCACCAGGTGGTACTTGGCCCTCCAGCCATTTTCCTTTACAGTGCACCACCAGGCCAGGACCCAGAATGGAAACGCGGACTTCCTCTCCCAGGAGGGGAACAGTCAGGGGCAAACCAACTGTGCCTTCGCACAAAGGGGGGAGGTATGTGACAGTGTAAACATTACACTGGGAAACAAGAGGTTAACACCTTGGCTGAGGATGAGGAAATGCAGGGAATGCAACATGAACAAGCAAGGTGGAGGGGGTGCCTCCCCAGGTGTTGCTGATTAGAGGGACTGTTGAAAGGCAGAGAGAATCCAGCAAAGAGTCAGCTGGAAGCTGCAGGGAGGAGATACTCCTAGGCAGAGAACCCTGTAAGATGGAGGGGGGAATGTATGACAGGAACCAGAGCAGAAAGCCAAGGAGAAGGGTTAATTGCTGGAGACAGCCTTTGGGGAGAAGTTGAAACATGCTGCTGAGAAAGAGACCATTTCTAGAGCAAAGAATCCTGAGGTAAAGAATCAGCCTAGCCAGCTGAGCCAAAAACAGTAAGTGGAATGTACTGCTAATCACAGCCTGCAAATAAGAAAGGAAAAACTGTTTGTGTTTTAGTTGAGACTGTGCATTCAAAACTGCTGGCCCACAAACCGTTTATGTTTTGTTTGAGACTGTATATTGAAAAACTGCTGACCCACATAGGTGGTTCAAAGATTCCTTTTGTCAAGTCAGCCTGAAAGAACTGTTTTGTATTAACCTTTATGTTACCTGACCAGGCTGGAGAAGTTGAACTGATTGATTATGCTTTTCTGGAGCAATAACTCACATTTGGAGCAATAAAAGTGCATTTTCTTCTGTGACCTTTAAACCCAGCGTGTTGCCTCTCCATCTACCACAGGCCAGCTTGTCACATATGCTTTCAAATGAAGGAATTTGAGTTCAGGATGAGTTGCCCTTCCCTTGGACAGAGTTAGCAGGTCCTGTCTCAGTGATAGAGCTATCAATTTGCGTTTAAACCGTATGCCAGGTTCCAGATACTTATCAACTCTGTACAGAGCTCTGATGACTGATGCCTTCCTGTTTGGTTATGTAACAAATATTTTTTTGTTTTATCTGTCTTCATCAACACTGTTTGGCCCTGCAACAGGAAAGAAAAGGATTTCATAGAAAGGAGTCTCCTCTGAGTTCCAGCAGGTGCACGTACTCTTTTCTTTCCTGGGGGGATTTGTTTACATTTATAGTTCTCCCCTCCAGATGTCTGCCCCACTCTAGTAGGGAAGCATGTGTGGTTAGAACCCTTGTAGGCGGATTGAAAGAAGGGAATACCCTCTCTAAGACTGTCTATTTCCTCCCACCTCTCCGGTGACTGTACCAGCTTACTTCATGCTGGTACTTGCTGCTGCAGTGATGCACTTCTTCAAAGAGCAGCTGACATCTTAGGGGCAGCCCATGGCAAGGAGCTGACTGTCCCAGGATCTAAATTATCCCAATATTGAATTTTTTCTGCCAAGGATTATTTTGTTACTTTACTTACTACAACCACAATCTCACTTCTTATTCTGATGCTAGCCGCCGAATGCCCACCGCAGCCCTGCCCACAAAACTGCGTTTTACCGATGCAAAATATGGAAGAGGCTGTAGGGCTATAAATAGCATTATAACGCTATCTGAGGCAGCAGCGGCCTTTAGGGTTACTTGTACTTATTACAGGCACTTGTACATGTTGGGGGGGAGGGGTAGTAAATGCAATACTAACCCCTAAACATCCGCAAGTTTGTGCTACAAGTCCTTGTCATGGCCAATAGTTGTTTGCCTGTTTGAGCAACTTTTGCTCTTGCACTTTATTGCAATTGCTACCTGAGATATCACTGACATTTTGTTCTGTTTGTACTCTCCTTTCCTCTTCCTCGAGTCACACCTGGAAATGAGCCTTGGCTCAGTGTCTCTTTCCCACTTACCAAATTTCAAATAAATAAATAAAAGTGCCTGTAATTAGTATTAGTAGCACTGTTATTAATTAGTGGTATTTTAAAAAGCCTTATGGATGGATATGGACATGCTTTTTGGTGCAGTCCAGACCCAGTGTGCTCATGAATTCTACTCCCTTAATATCCAGTTCTGCCTTGGTGATCAGAAGATTAAACATATCACCCATTTTTCCTCTTTCTCCTCAAGTATTTCTTTTGAGGGCTAGTGAGGGGTGGGGCACTGAAGGCAGACTTTTCAAAGCTCTGCATTACTTGAAAAATTGCCACAGTTGCTTAACATCCTCCAAGGAGGGCATGTTTGCCTCTGGCACTGGTTCCTCCATTTGCTTTTCAGGCAGAGAACTTCAAAGTGCTTTTCCTTTTGCATCTTTTAGCCAGCTGCAGTATTTAACTGGTGTTCAGAAAGCCCTTTGATGACTGCCATCAGAGGCCATAGAGTGTTCCTGGATGGAAACCATGTAGTTGTCACCAGACGATGGGTTAGCAATCTTCTCTGTATGGTTGCTGTTGTCTTCACAGTTGCCAGACATGCATGCTCTCATACAAAGTAACTCTTCAAAGTGTTCTTGTGTGCCAGAGACTGCTGCAAAGAAGAGCCTTCTACAGCCTACTTTTTACCTTTCAGTGGTACTGTCTACATCATTTTATACATTGGCTGCTTCACAACCGTCTTTTTTTTGTTTTGTTTGTTACAGAGGAGTGGTTTGTAGGAGCTTTTTTAAGTCTCTTTGGATACCAGAGACTGCAGCGGAGAAAACAAACCACCTGAAATGTACCCTCTGCTTTCAGTGGTACTCTTCTCCCTATTTTTATACGTATGCTGATTTACAAGACAGCACTCTCATGATGTGGAAGCTAGTGTGATCTGGGCCCAACAATCAAAGCAAAGGTTGTGCTTTTGACAAAGTACAGTTACGTAAGAACTTACCGTAACAGTAGATCTTCGAGAGAGGCTCTTGCAGTAGGTAATTACACATATAGGACTGATGCCGGCAGGCGGCAGGACCCCATGGAAAAATTTCTAGCTAGCAGTCTCTGGCAGGGGACCGCCCCCACATCAGGTGACCGTCATGTGACATCAGTATAAAGGAGTGGTCCCTCATGCCCGCCTTCCAGTTCTTTCCCACCAAAGGCTAAAAGGCAAGACGAGAGAGAGGTGGATGTTTCCCATCTTAGAAAAGGAGCTGAAAAAGTCTAGGGGGATGTAGGGCGGGAAGGTATTACCTACTGCAAGAGCCTCTCTCAAAGATCTACTGTTCCAGTAAGTTCTTATGTAACTGTACTATCTTACTTCGAGAGGGCTCTTGCAACAGGTAATTACACATATAGGACTGAGTCCCAAGCAGTCTGGAACAAGAAGAAGCAAACGGGAGGAGGAAAACTACTCAGAAGTAGACCCTCAGGCTGTTGAGGCCTTAGGAAAGGAGACCTTGCAGAACAGCCAACCCGAAGCCTGCTCTACAGCGAGAGGCAATGTCCAAACTGTAATGTTTCGTAAAGGTATGGACAGGAGTCCAAGTTGCGACTGCACAAATGTCAGCCGCTGACACATTCTTGAAACAAGCCGCACAGGCAGCGACCACTCTGGTGGAGTGGCCTCTGACTTGACCAGGCAGGGTCTTGTTGTACTTGTCATAACAGAAAGTGATACAATGAGCCAACCATTTAGACAGGCATTGCTTGGAAACAGCACAGCCTTCTTTTTTTATGAGCAAAACAGACAAACAGTTGATCAGTCTTTCTGAGCTCTTTCGTCCTATTGGTGTAGTATCTCAGAATTCAGTGAACATCCAGAGTATGCAGGAGGTACTCCCCTCGATTGGAGTGCTGCTTAAAGAAAGCAGGTAACTCTAAGGCTTGATTTAGCATAGATTCTGCTACCACCTTGGGGAGAAACCTAGGGTTGGCGCAGAGCCACACGTTACCTGTGGAAAATCAGGTACAGGATTTTGCACGTGAGGGCCTGGAGCTCGGTAATCCTTCAAGCAGAGTAATGGCCACGAGGAAGAGAGTCTTCCACGAGAAGAACTTCAGGTCTGGGAGGCTGCCGCTCAAAAGAGGCAGAGTAAGCTTCTCAAGAATAAAATTCAGATCCCAAAGTGGGCAGGAGCCCGGATAGGGGTCTCAAGTGGAGGACCCCTGTAAGGAAAGTCTTAGAGACCTCCAGCTGAGCAAACATCCTGTCTGCAAAAGGGACATGGTGGGCCAAAATGGCTGCCATGTGAACCTTCAAGGATGAATGACTGAGACCCAGATCGAAGAGGTGCCACAAGTAATCCAGAAGCCGCCCAACAGAGCACGAGAAAGGCTTGAAATCTTTGGAGGCGGCCCAGATAGTGAACCGTTTCCATTTCATGGCATAAGTAGATCTAGTGGCGGGTTTCCTGGCCTCCACCAGAATCTCAGCTACTCGGTGGGGGGGGGGGACCCCGAATCGGGCTTGAGCTACGTCTGCAGGAGCCACGTGTGCAACTGAAGGGACTTGAGGCCTGGGTCAATAAAAGTTGCGACAGAGAAAGAGGAGGTTCCTCTGAGTATTGTTGCAGAAGAGAGAACCAAACTTGCCTGGGCCAGAAAGGAGCAATCAGACTGATTTGAGCTCTTTCCAAACTGAGTTTCTGTAAGACCCTCAGAATCAAGGGGATCTGGGGGAAAGCATAGACTAATCTGCCCTTCCAGTCTAGAGACAAAGCGTCTCTCCAAAAAATGCTGCGCCCTGGATCGAGCGAGCAGAAGTCAGGAAGTTTTGCATTGTGAGGAGATGCGAACAGGTCTACCTGTGGTGTTCCCCAACATAGAAAGATATCGTCTACTACGCCATGATCCAGTTCCTACTCGTGAGCGAGAGCAGACGACCAATTGAGCCAATCTGCCAACGTGTTCTCAACCCCCCGGGACGTGATTTGCCGTGAGGTGAAGGTTGTGCTGCACTGCCCAATCCCAAACTCACACTGCCTCCCTGCAAAGAGAGTAAGAACGAGTTCCTCCCTGTTTGTTGATGTACCAGACCACACACATGCTGTCCGTCTGGACAGCCAGGTGCCCGGGAAGCAGATGCAGATGCAGAGCCTGAAGAGCGTACAGCACAGCCCGCAGCTTGAGCACATTGATGTGGAGAGATTTCTCGAGCTTAGACCAGCAGTCCTGGGTTCTTTGAGGCCCGCAGTGGGCTCCCCAACCCTCGCCCGAGGCGTCCATAGTCAGCATCTGGGAAGGGGGAGAAAGACAGAAGGGAACTCCCCGGCAAAGGTTCTCTTGAACCATCCACCATTGCAAGTCCCGAGCCATAGGAGTGGAGACTACAACGAGTTGATCTAGGTCGTCCACCAGCTGATCCCACTGAGACCGAAGCATCCACTGAGAGGTTCTCATGTGGAGCCGAGCGCGCGGGACTGACCTTGCGCTGACCCGCCTGCGGCTGGACAACAGGCTGACCTGAGCCTGCAGTGAGGCTGCCCTGTCCAATGGTAGGAAAGCCATGCCGGAGGTCGTATCCAGGATCGCCCCGATAAACTGGAGCCTCTGGGATGGGATCAAGTGGGACTTGGTCTGGTTGACAGTAATACCCAGGCAGGCAAAAACCTGCAGGGTAAGGGAAAGGAAGCGCAGGAGTTCCTCCCTGGATGGGGGCACCAGAAGCCAATCGTCCAGGTACGGGAAAACCTGCACTCCCTGGGTATGCAGGTAGGCCGCTACCACCGAAAGACATTTGATGAACGCTCGGGGCACAGAGAAGAGACCAAATGGGAGGGCGTTGAACTGGTAGTGGTCCCCCTGGAATGCAAAATGTATGTATTTGCAGTGGGAAGGGTAAATAGGGATATGCAGGTAAGCATCCTGTATATCCAGAGCGCACAGCCACTGTCCTGGCCGAAGGAGGGGCAGGAGACCCTGCAGAGACAGCACCCTGAACCTTTTGTACTCTACGAACAAGTTCAGGGAGCTGAGGTCGAGAATCAGCCTCACGTCTCCTGACTTCTTCAGGACAAGGAAGAAATGTGAATAGTACCCCATCCCCTGAAGAGAGAGGGGGATGGGCTCTATCGCCTCCTTCAAGAGAAGAGCGGAAATTTCTTCTGTACCAGAAGATGTTCTTGTGAGTATGATGACCTGGGGGGGTTGTTTTCGAGGAGGTTTCTGAAGAAACTCTACTGAGTGTCCTTCTGCGTTCAGCTGGAGCACCCAAGTGTCTGAAGTGATCCTCTCCCAACCAGGAAGATGAGGGAGAACATCCCTCCCACCGGTTCCTCTGGAAATCCCAGAGGCTGTGGGAGAGGAAAGGAGTCAGGTGATGTGAGGCAGCGTCGCCGCTGAAGGCTTCTGAAGCCCCCACTGCTTTGTTGGGTGGGTGGGAGGGCTTGGCAGGCCAGAGGCCCAACGCTTATTGGCCCACTTTTCCCAGAGGTTTCGGCTTTTGCCAAAGGGACGACGTTGTGTCTGAGGGGGTTTGTACATAGAGTCAACAGACTTCAGTGCAGTCCTCTTCTCCTGCAGATCGGTGATGATGTCTTTGACATCGCCACCGAACAGCACCGAATCCCTGAAGGGCAAGTCCTGGATAGCAGATTGCACCTCCGGGACCAATCCTGACACATAGAGCCAGGCATGACGCCGCAAACCCATGGCGATAGCCGAACTCCTACCAGCAGCGTCCACTGCATCGTACGTGGCACGGAGAATGTACCGACTGGCCGAACGTGCAGAGCGGACTAGACCAGCCACTTCTTGCTTCGTCTGAGAGTCAGGAAGGGAGTCCAACTTAGATTCCACCTCACTAAGAATCGCCTTCTGGTAATCCCCCATATGACCAACATAACTCAGGGCCCTGATACCCAGAGTGGAAGAAGCGTAGACCTTCTTTCCATACTGGTCCAGAAGGCGAGATTCCTTGTCAGGTGGTGACGAGCTCAAGTGCTTTGGGTTAGCCGTCCGACCGTGAGCGGCGCTAATCACGACCAAATCAGCTTGAGGGTCAGAATTAAGGGAATCAAGCCCCTCGGGAGCCTGATAAAGCCTATTCAACTTCCTAGGAAGAGGGGCTATGGCCGACAGTTGCTTCCAAATAGTAGAAACAAGGTCGGCATGAGGCTCAATCCAGGGTGGCACTAAGGTCGGAGCAGTCTCGGGCAGATCCAGGTGTGCACCGAGTTTCTTATGCTGTGGATCCGGCTCCAAGGAATGCTACTGATGAACCTTCTGGATTTTGCACAGCAACTCCGTGAAAAAAGGATCCTCCAGAGGAGACTTCAGAGGAGTCCTCAGCCTGGGCTTATCCAGACAGCGCGGCTTGTCGTCCGGGTCGGAACAACCATCGGAGTCATCCGAGATTTCCGAGGAGGAAGAAGACTCCTTCTTCTCCCAGTGCAGGAGAGGAACGGACCCCTTAGGAAGCTCTCGGGGAAGCGTATCCTGCCCTGCCCTGGAACCAGAGGGCTCACCTCTGGTATCCGGGGGTGGGGAGGGAGTCTCTCGACTCCGACGTACAGGGACCGAAACCGGCACCATCGTCGGAAGACTGCTCTCTACCTCCTCAGTGAGCTGAGCCTTGGCCTCAGTCCACCAGGAAGCCAGAGTCTCCTTCAGATCCACCGGCAGCTGAGGGGGCAGTGGAGGAGGAGAAGGGTATGGATATTGGGCATATCCGTACTGCGCGTATCCATACCCCGACGGTGGGAAACCCGGCGTCGGGTACTGTGGCGCCGGGTACTGTGGACCTGGGTATGATGGCGTCGGAAAAGACAGAGTCGGATACCCAGAGACCGGGGGTCTGCCAGGGCAGGACGGCCTGGGAGGGCGCCCAGCAGGCGGACCTGGTACAGGAGGCCGGCAGGCCCGGTGTTGGGGCGGCATCTGGGAGAGGAAGAGAGATGTCACCCGGCGACTTGAGGATCGCGCTGAGCCAAGGCCTGAGAAACTAACGCAAGTCGTCTGTCCAGCAGGGAGGGAGACCTGACAGGAGTGTGCTAGGATCCCCGGCATCGCCCAGAGAAGGAGGAGAAAAATCTCCGGGGTCAGGCTGAGGAGACGCTAGGACCCTGGAGGGCAGCGAAGGCTGTGGGGAGCCGGGGACAGCGGACAGAGACTTAGGGTCTGGCGTAGGCTCAGACGCTGTGCGAGCATCAGAAGGTCCAACGTTCGACTTAGCGGAACCGTCGCCCGAGGCAAGCCGCGATGGGAGTGCGGTCTGGTCGGACGGAACAGGGGCCTTGCGCTGCCCTGAAGGGTTCAGCGATTTAGCGGCCTTCTCCAGGCGGGCGCCAGAGGAGCTGACATCTGGCTTACCGGAGCCACTCACACCAGTAGGCTGCACAGCAGCGGTCTTACTAGGAATCGAGGCCTCCTTTAGCCCGGAGACACCTGAAGAGCCAGAGCACAAGTCAAATGGGTGAGCCGCCAGAGACTGCTAGCTAGAAATTTTTCCATGGGGTCCTAACAACTGTCAGCATCAGTCCTATACGTGTAATTACCTACTGCAAGAGCCCTCTCGAAGTAAGATCTAATGTTTGCAGGATCTACACTGCTAAAGTCTTTAAGCCCTTTTTAGGCCTCTGGGTCATGCCAATTTGACAGAAAATAACAGAAAAAAAAATGTTTTATGTGTTGTATTTTGAGAAAAAAGTGCAACTTTTTAAAAAATGAAATCCAATTTAAACAAATATATTTTTTTTTTATTTTGGAAGCCGAAACCCAAACCAGTGAAAGCCACCATACTCCCAGTTCCGAGAACCACTACAGAACCAGTAAAACAACCAATTAAATATTTTACAATTAAGATAAACTAGCACAAGAATGAATCCAGAAACTTTACAAAACAATGAAAGGGTAGTCAAAACTAAGCACACGTAGCAACAGAATCTGGGATAAGACTCTGGGGCAACAGAGCTCTTCAGTGGAGAAATTAATCTGCTGTTAGACTGTCGGGGGAGGATGGTCATACTGCAGAGCTCTATCTCCCAGACAGTACCTTAGGGCTCATATTCTATTTGTATGACATCACTAATATAATGACATGGCTAAGGCACCATGATGGCCCACCAGCAGCACATCTCGCTGCCATGCAGGTGAACAGGGCTCAAGAACGGACCAGGGAAGCTGCATTGGAGGTGAGGCCATGGTATTGAGCACCTCAACATGGAAGTGTGCTCTGTCCAGGGAGGGTTGGCAACAGGTTCTGTCACCATGCCAACCCCTGCAGAAGAGCCAGCGAACTTCCACACCCTGTAGTAAGCCATATACGCTCAGTGCCAAAACAGCTTTCACTCATGTCATAGGACAGAGGAAGGGAGGGATCAGAGAGAACACGGGGAAGAAAAATTGTTAGCTGCCATCAAAAAAGCAGCTTTGGACTGAGGGAGGGTATATCACTAGAGATCAGTATGCATCTCTGCAAGATGGTCACAAATGGTTGGGGGAATAAACACCAACAGTATATAAAAAAAGAACGCCAAGACAACACATGATATGGAGTAATATTAGCCACTGCATAGGAAGATGATAGTAGTATTCCATAAAGGAAGACTGTACCTATGTTCTAGTTTGTTTATAAAATGCCCTTCTCAAGAGCCCCACAGTGTTACGTTATGAAGGATAGCAGCTTGCAGATCACTTTGGTGAGTTTCTGCCTAGGATTCCTCTCTCTAAAAGGCCAACAAATGCCTCAACTCTCTCACAGGAATGCAAGGTAATGAGATGCGTTTGCATACGCAAACTGGAAATTGTCACTGCCATGCCGCAAGCCGGGTATGCATGATAATTCCTAAGTCCCTTCTGTTATCACACTATATTATTATGACACAATTCCTACTCCAGCTGGACTTCAAAGATGAAGAGTACTGCTTAGCTCCAAAACCACACTGTACAGGCTGGATGTCCTGTACAATAAGTTCTGTATGTTCACTCTTGAGTGACTCAGGGAGCTATCATTAACTGTTATGTAGCCAACTCAATAGGCTGTGCCCCACAACCCACGTGAACTACCACTGGTGCACACCTGTCTATAGCTTATCCACTTATTAGCCTCCATATACCCCACACATACCTCTTTATTTCAGTGCCTACCTCCTATTCTTTTAAACTATCTGAGGCAGATAGATGGCTAGTGCCCACATTCTGAAAAGCCTTGAGCTAAGGTCCAACAGAATGAAAATGAAGTACTCACTGTAATTCTTGATCTTCTAGGAATATCTTCCCCATTGATTCACAATAGTGTGTGTCAGCCAGAGGCATTAGCGCTAGGACCCTGCAGGAGCCAGAACTTTTCATAAGGGCAGGTGCCAAGGCAAGTTATATACATGTGTGGCACCACAACACTGGCTAGCAGTGCCAGGTTTATCTTGGCACCTGTCCTCAACTGCCTCAGTACCTCTTTCACCAAGGAGGTTCAGCATAACCTAACAACCTATGCACTTAACCTAAGGGCATAACATAACCTGTAGAATGGCAACAAACTGGTAACACACCTGCTGACCCGCAACAGAAGGGTCAACAAACCAGTAACACAGTGTATTCACATTCCAAACCAAGAACAAGGGGCGAAGACCTATAAAACATACTGGACTGAGTCCATAGGATGGTGGGTGGGCGTGTGAATCAATGATGAAGATATTCCTAGAAGAGCAAGAATTATGGTGAGTACGTAATAGTCATATCTTCCAGGAATCACTCTCACCAATGATTCACATTAGTGGTTCAGAGTACCACGCTCAGACAAAATCCCCCAGACTAGGGAGCAGGAGCCAAGGGCTGACGCACAACAAAATTTCATACAGGACTGTCCTGCCAAGGGTGACAAACTGCCTGGCATAGACATCCAGGGCACAGTGTTTAACAAAGATGTGAACTGTGCCTGAAGTTGCATAGAAAGGTGATGGCAGAAGGAGACTGAAGGTCCATCTAGTCTGCCCATTTGTTTGCATTGTCCCATGCTGGGTCATGCCTACTAGCATTAAACTCTTACGCAAAATGAGTCTCCACCCTCGACCCTGTGTTGCATGCATGTCCTATCCCAATCAAGTTTGAAGGAGGTGATTGTTTTGGCCTCCACCACCTCAGCGGGTAAACTATTCCAAAGTGCCACCACTCTCTTGAAGAAAAAGAACTTCCTGACATCACATCTGAACCTCCCCATTTGAGTTTCCAGTTGTGCCCTCTAGTATTAGAGTTGTGGGACCTAGTAAACAGTTCTGAGTATGGCACTTTCGTCTCGATCATGCCCCCCCCCCTCGTTTGGCCTCCAGTAAGAATAACTTCAGTTCTTTCAGGCGTTTCTCGTATGGCAGGTCATGCAGTCCTGTTATCTTTGTTGCCCTTCTCTGGATCATCTCCAGTCTGTTGATGTCCTTCTTTAGGTGTGGGCTCCAAAACTGGATGCAGTACTTCAGCTGATGTCTCATCAGGGTTCTACAGATATCACCAATAGGTACAGAATGAATCTTTGCCAGGGATGTGGCAACTGCTCTAGTGGAGTGGGCATGTACCTGACCTTCCAGCTTGACCTAAGCCATGGCACAGCAGTGGCACAGACAGCTCACAATCCAGGCAGAAGTGCACTTGATTGTAAGAAGCTGTCCCTTTCAATTGGAATTGAAGGAGACAAGAGCTGTTTGGATTGCCTGAAGTCCTTGGTTTCACCTAGGTAAAACACAAGGAGCCTCTTAACACCCAGAAAATGGAGAGTGTGCTCTCCTTTATTCTGGAAGTTGGCAAAGTAGGTAGGCAGCGCTTCAGATGGCACTCTGACAGCACTTTTGGTAGAACATAGGGTGTGTGCAGAGAACCACCTTGTCATTGTGGAAAACAGTATAAGGAGGATCTGTAACCAAGGCATGGATTTAAGTGATGGCAACTAGAAATGTTGTTTTCCAAGTTAGAACTTTGGCTCTCATGTCGCAAGGGGCTCAAAAGGCTTGTAGGTGATCATATCCAGCACAAGGTAGATATCCCATGCAGCCACCGGCTTCCTGATGGGAGGCCTTGAGTGTAATAGGCCCTTAAGAAACCCCTTGAACTGTGGCAGCTGTGCCAGGTAGAGGGTACCAATGGGCTCACTGTATGCAAGAACAGCACACAATTGGCCCTGAACTGTGGAAACAAAGAACTACAGAATTATAAACTGTGGAATACTGTAGGCCAGCATTGGGAAGGTCCAGCCAGTATTCCAGAACCTTGTAAGGTGGGCACCCAAAAGGGTCCATGCAATTTTGAAGTTACCATCGACAAGAGCACCCTCTGGCGGATAATCAAGTGTATGACCTGCTACAAGAGATGCCCTCGAAGAAAATGCAAAGTTTGCTGACTGACAGTTTGTTCAACAGAGGAAAACATATCTATAGAGGCCAACAGGGGGCAACCAGTATCATCTTGCCCCATTGCGCCTCCAGTTTGAGCAAAACTCTCTGCATTAGAAGGACTGGTGGGAATGCATACAGAAATAGATTCTGACACTGCAGTCTAAATGCCGTGTCTTGGATGTCTCCAGCAGAATTGTTTCAGTTTGGCATTGAGTGGGGATGCAAAAAAGGTCCACATCTATGGTGCCCCACTCATCAACAGCCATCTCACAACAACTTGAGCTAGTGACCACTTGTGAGGATTGGCCTGTGTTAGCTGAGCTCATCTTTCAGAGTACTCTGGACTCCTGGCACATGGATGGCTTGGAGTAGGATCCTTTGCTCCAGGTACCACTCCCACAAAACGCCTCACTGCAGAGAGGGTAAAAGAATGCTCCTCCTTGTTTATCGATGTAATGCATCTCAGACTTGTTGTCTGTCTGGAGGAGGACTGTTTTGTGGCTGACCAGATCCAATAGGCTTGCATGTCATATAGAACAGCTCACATCTCCAACACACTAATGTAGAGATGAGTCTCCGACGGGTCCTGAACACCTTGTGTTTGGAGACTCTGACAGTGGGCCCACCATTCTAAACATGGAGGCATCCATGGTGAATGTCACCTGAGGCTCCAGCTGGGAGAAGGGAAAGCCCTGGAAAAGACTGTCCTCCACTGACCACCATGTGAGTGACCACACCAGGCATTTGGTCACCTGAATGGGGTAGCTCTGAGGATGTGATGCTTGTGACCACTGTGCACTGAGTATCCACTGAGTCACTCTCATGTGGTCATGTTGGGGCACTGAAAACACTGAGGAGACTATCAGGCCTAGTACGCATTGCAGGGAGTGGGCTTGTACAGTTTTGTGCTCCACGATGTAGCATGCTATCTGCATTACTGCTTGCATTCTACTCTCTGGTAGAAAGACTCAGGCATTGATTGTATCCAGAAGAGCTCCTAGAAATAGCAACTGCCATGAGGGTTGGAGGTGAGCCTTCTCTAGATTCAGCAGAACCCTCATGGAGGTGAGGAACCGAGTGGCCGTAGCCACTGCTTGTTCCATTTCCTGCCTGGATGGACTGGCTATCGGCCAATCATCAAGGTATGGGTAAACCTGGAATCCTATCCTTCTCAGGTGCGCTGTGAGTACTGCAGAGTGCTTTGCAAAGACTCAAGGAGCTGAGGAGAGCCCAAAGGGCAGGACTCTGAACTGGTAAGTTGCCCCAGCATGAAGAATGAGAGGTATCTGAGGTGGCTACGGTGTACCAGAATGGGCTTGATGCATCCTACATATCCAGGGAGCTAACCAATCATGGAAGAAATAAATGTAAATTTCTCGCTCCAAGAAACTGAAGAGATTTCTGAGGTCTGGGAAGGGGAGTATGCCTCCTTTGACTGGACCAGCAATCCGAGCCAGAAATGCCTTCCGATGCAGATGCCTGCAGCGGCGAAGCTGGAAGCAGAAGTAAAGGCATACAAGCGGCTTAGAGCTAAGGACTGTTGAATTAAATTCTGTATATGGCAGTCAGCAGAATCCTTTGTTTAGTCTGAAAAGGATTTAAGTGCACTTCAAAAGGTATAGTCATAACAGGAAAAATGCCCTTAGTAGCTCACAATCCAGATGCCCAGGGTAGCTGCTGGACAGGCCCATGTTCCCAAAGTGTCAGACTTGCATGACCTTTCGTATGAGGGTGTGAAGTGACCGCTTGAGGGAGAACGGCCTTGTCATTCTCAGGGAGAATAACAATGGGATCAGCTAAGGCTGGGAAACATACCATATTAAGGGCAGTGTATTTTTTTTTGTTAATCTATCTGCTTGCAGACAGATGGTATTGAAGCAGGCCTACTCCAGACCGCATCAGACAGGGTTTGAAATGCAAGTGGAATAAGAGGAACTAAACTGACCAGCATGGTAGAAATGTTTGACCACTGCAGATGGAGATGTTTACCATGATCAATGGCTGTAGGCTAAAATTAAGTGCAGAAGCATGTGTCTGAGCAAAGCCTTAAAAGTTAGATCCTCCTGAGGCACAACAGTAGGGCCTCGGTCTGAAGAGTTCAGGCTAAGAAAGTAAATATCACTGCCCTCAAAGAAGATGAGGTGGCGATCAGACTTGTCCCCCTCTACATCTTTCCCAGAGGGAGGGGCATAGATAGGGGTGTATTGCAGGCCCTCTAATCCAGAAATGAGGCCCTGGCAAAACCGATGACACAGGACCCAAAGATGAGGGGCTGGAGTCTGGGGTGGTGTCACAACTGGAACTGAATCCGGCACCAGGGGAACCCCGGCACTGCGGATTCCTGGCACAGAGGAAGCGCTGGGACCAGACCTGGCAACAGGTCAGGCCTAATGGGCCCAATCCCAGCGCCGGAACCAGACACAGTGCCATTGACCCAGTCGGCAAAAAAAGTGATCAGCAATGGTACCCTGCCAGTCCCACCAAGTAACACAAGGTAGGGTCATGGCCAGTGGGACAGGAGTCAGTTTGATCACTGGCAAGCTTGAGGGCCCCGCTCGTGACTCCAGTTTCACTGACCCCATATCGTCAGGGACCGGCTCTTCTGGCAGAGACAAAGGAGCCTGATGCTGCACCGGTTGCTTCACAGGTCTGCCCAAGGGAGGAACTGCCCACCAGGGACCTCAGTACACAGAGGTGGACTCCAAGCCCGAGACCACAACATCCTAGTACCAGAGACCCCAAGTGACGCTGACAGTGCCGGCAAGGGCCTCCAGCTCCTGGAGGCTGAGGGTCCCATGCAGACCTCCCAGAAGATGACCCTGAATGGTACCATTTCTTCCCCTTCCAAAGGAAAGAGGAAGAACTTGAGGTCAAGCAGCACTGAGAACCTGACTGGAATAGGGAACAGGCCCACTCTTTTCTGCTTTCAGTAGGAGTGTCCTTCCTCCCTTGTATAGGACTGCCCATGATCAGAAGCCTTCCCCAATGGGGAAGTGGACAGGACACAGCCCCGCTGCTGAAGTGGCCTCCCTGAAAAGGCTCCCTACCATCATCCCCCATGGCCGTCAACCATAGACTCGGTAAAGCTGTGAGAAAACTGACAGAAATATTTTTGAAAAATCACTAAACTGACACAAAATAACAAACTGTAGCTTTAAACACTAAAACTAGAAGAACTGAACGCTGGTGTCATAAAGACATGAAGTTCTGACTCTTGGCAGGCGAACAATATCATCATTGATGTACACTCGACCGTGGGGAAACCAAGAACTGAGGTGATTGAGGGTTGGTGCCGAAGCAAGCCTGGCATCATGAGCCAGTCTTGAAGTGCCACGCATGCGTGCAGCTTGCCTCGACCTCAGCCCTCCTGTAAAGTTCTGGCACCTGCAGGGTCCTGGCACTAAAGCCTCTGGGCTAAGACCCACTAGTGCGACTCAGTGGTGAAGAAAGATTCCTGGAAGATCATCCTACTAGATCTCTCACCTTAGACAAACCCATTTTTGGAAAGCTGCTACCATGCAAATAGATGCCACGCTCTCAACCACTTCCCCTCTCTCAGCTTCAGGTGAGCACTTAGTACTCATGGCTCTCAATATAAACTGGCTCTCCACCTTGGCAAAAAAATACCATATACCAAACTGAGTCCCTCTATCTCAAGCAGCTCATTACTGAGTCCACCTGTCTCAACCCCTACTCCTCAAATAACTTCCTTACTGACTGGATACTATCCTCACACCCCCACCACACTATTTCTGCTGGCACCCTACCTGATGCTTTCAGTGACCATCGCACGGCTTAGTGTATCCGTAAGATTCTTCCAATCCCACCTTCTCCCCCTGCATCTCTTTGTTCCTCAGGTCTTTCGTGTACACCACTGAGGCTGGAAGCACAATCACCAGTCTCTCCACTAATCAGAGCTATATGAGGTAAGAAAATACAGTTTATCTATTCCTCCCTTTTATCTATGCCATGGCTAAAAGAGCCTAGATACCTGAATAACAGCAAGCTGTTTAGTGTATTTTACTGGTATTTAGCTTCACTTTTGATACTGAATTAAGACAGACTGTTAAGCTCCCCGCCTCATCATGATTATCTGCATTATTATCACAGCTTCTCACTATACCTAGGAAGAACAATTCTTAGCCTTTGCCAGCTTTAAACCAGAATTCATTCTCTATCAGCCTTGCTTAACACCTTACTCTGTGCATTCCTCCTGTAGCCCCTCATTATCAGCCATAGGTAGGATCTGCTGGAATGTAGGTGGCTCACCTGGTTACCCCACGTGAACTGTTGTTACAGGGTTCAGAACACCTTCGATCATCTCCCTTGTGCCCACCTATACTATGAGCAGAATCAGGGACCAGTGGGACAAACAGGTTACCCCATCTACCATAGGAAAGTTCAAGGTCACCCAGTAGTACCTCATTAGCGATTCTAGGCACAGGTGAAACCCATGTGCATCCCCAGTAGGCCTCAGTCCTTCTCCGATTTCTACAAATGCTGCCACTTTTCAAAGCACAGATCAAATGCTTTCTGAGGACCTCAGCACTGAAACTCTTAAGCTTAAATTCCATGGGTTTGAGGTAGGATGCCTGCACATGCACATCTTGACACAGGTGTGGCTCCTGTGCTGTGCATATGCAACTACATACTCAGCCACGTTCCGTTGCCACTGCACCACTGTATGGGCAACTAGGCAATATTCACTGCAGCAGCCTTTTTAAGCTGGCTTCACCACAACTGCACACCTCACATGTGCACCCTGACAATGGCCATACTGGTTATGTCAACGAGCAGCCACACACATGTGCAAAGAGATGGGCAGCCATGTTTGTAAGGGATTTCCCTACCAACTGGCAAGCATCTGCATGCATGGCAGTGATGGTGGCCATGTTGGTTGGGTCCCACACCATGCAGCCATTCACATGCGCAGAGTGGCAGCCATGTTAATAAAGCATTACCTACTAACTGGTGTGCACGTGCAGCAGATGCAGCAGCTATTTTGTTGCAAGAACTACAGAATTTATAAGAAACCAGGCCAATAGATCATAATGCTGGCCTGGCTACAAAACTGGATGCCTCACTTCTGCACAGTGGGTCCTGATCAGCATACTACCCCCACCATCCCAAGCCTCTTCTGTTTTAGCACGCTAACTCGAACCACACTGCTGCCAGCCCCTTTCCCCTGGTCCTAATCTTACCTCACTTCATCTCACCCCTTCAAGTGCTGAATAATGGTTATTGCAAAGAAGCGCAAGGGATGCAGCAGCCTGCTACTACTGACCCCAACAGGTCCCATGTGTGCCACTGCTATATGCACCACAAACGAGCGGTCATGAGTTTACACTCCTGGAGAATATGAACCACAGCAACCCAAGGAGGGTACCTCACAGGCAACATGGCTAACTGAGACGGTCTCCCTTATGTAGTCACATGCCACACCCCCAAACACCAACTGCTTCCTGACACTGGAGCGCAAGCCCCTTGCTAAGATCCACCAAAAGAAGACAACAACTTGAAAGCAAATATGCACACACAGAGATCAAGTCTGAGGATGGGGCTAAAAGTGAGACAGAAAAGGAGAAGGCTCTGACAGCAAGATCTTGGCTCACAGAGGCCATTACAGAGTTGATACACAAAATCAGGGAAACCATGGGATTCTAAAATACAATAACAAAGCCCCTCATCAGATAGAAACAGAAGTCCCAGACAGTCTTTGCAGTCTGCCGTGCTATCCAAGAAATCATTAACAACGAATGGGAGGCACCCAACATTCATTAAACGTTCATTAAAATCGGAGCCGATGATGGTCTCATGCCAGTTTCTACGTTGGTGGCTCAGCGAGTTTAGTGAGATGGGCGAAAGAGTATTATGGTAATGCTCGTATGAAATATGTGTTTGCATAGGCATTGCTATTGTAATACTCACTGAGCTGCCGACTCCTAAACCAGCATGAGACATCCAAAGGCTCTGATTTTAGTAAACAGAAAAGGGAAGAGGGAGGGTGTTTGGCAGCTAAGTGGTCGGGTAGGGGGAAAAACATATAAAGCACATTTTACTAAACAAATAACTCTTTCTAAATGCCACAGTTAAAGCAAGGTGGCTGCACATCAAGACATTTTTGTATGGTGTAGGAATATGCTTTATGTGATGAAGTTATGATGTAATGCTAGCACTAGTTCTTGCCGTATGGGTGTAGGGAATGGCCTTTTGGTAAAAACTGACTAGGCAAGTGGAAGGGATCACATGGCCAGTTATGACCCCTTCCTTTCCTAAGTAGTAAAAATTTTAACTGAGGCACTGAGGAACTCCTATACAAGTAAGGGAGCTTCCTATTTCTTTGTCTGGTGTACTGAAAAGAGTGAGATAGGTACTCTTTAAAATACATAATCTTTCCCTCTTTGCTTGGTCACCTGCTTGCCCTTTACCTTTCAGCCCCTAGTCAAAATGCTCATTCTATCCCTGCTGTTTTATCACATGCTTGTTTCCCACCTGCCCACATGTGCTTCCTGAACCACACAGTGCACACACGCTTCTTCCCTGTCTCTCGTAGCACCACTTGTTTCCTGCCAACCCATAAACTTGCTCAAAATCACACAAGCTCATTTCTCACCTGCCTACCAGTGTGCATGCTAGTCTGTCGGCTATTTGCACATTCATTCTTTCACTGCTTGTCTGCCCCGTTCACACAAAACTGTGCTGGCACTGACTACCCCATGCATTGTGCCTTGCCAGCACACTGATGTGCACTCTACCTTACTGGTCACCCACACACTTGATCTCTACCAGCCAACCTATTAATATGGCATCTGGCCGCTTGCCCAATGGCTTACAAAGCTAGCTTTCAACTCCATCCAGTTTAATAAAAAACATGATCTGTATCCCAGTGTCTTGTGGACCCCCCAGACATCCACTGCCAGGAACTCCTGCTCCTAACTGTGCTCCTGAAAGGAGGCACACATAACTGAATATTCTACAAAGAAAACATGCTCCTGTGACCACTAACCATGTTCAGAGCACGGAGAACACACACAACGCCAATCCTGGTTTGAGGTCATCCATGCAGCCAGGTGCATCTTTGTCAGGCCACCACCAGGAGCGGTGCATGGCAAACCCACCCCACAAGAAGAGAGTGACGACTCAGACACTTTGTCACTGCTCAGTGCCACAGAGTAAGTCAGCCCCAATTGCTTAATGGGAGTTTTGAGGAAGTCTGAAATTCTTTGTGTGTTTCCATGAATGTCAGTTGACTGTCTAAAGTAACCAGCGATGCAGTGGGTTACTGGAGCAAAACAGATGTGTTGAAGCCAGCGACAGGGTAAAGCAGTAGTAAGGGGCACAGTTGTAGTGGAAGGGCCACTGGGGTTGTGTGATCCTCGAGAGTCTCTCAAGACCTAATGCCTTTCCCACTGCATAGCCTTCCTCTTTAAACTTTGGTTCATCTCTCTTCCCTGTTACCTCTCCTCCCTCCTCTCCCAATCCCTCCTCCTTTTCTTAGTCCCTTTGCTCCTCTGATTACAGTCTACTTTCTTCTCCCACTTGCCTTCCTTTTAAATAACCACTTTTTTTTCCAACTATTTATTCTCCCAGACTATGGATGGGGAATATACACCCTTATCAGCGCCCAGATTGCCCTCCTGGCATCCCCCTTCAGTCCGGCTGGGTGGTCCATAGCTTCCCCCTACGGCGGTGCTCCCCCGGAGGACTGCAGGAGAGATCAAAATGCACCAGAGGCCCCAGCCAAGGCTTATGCATATGACATTATTCGAGAAGTGGTCCGGGGGCTTCACGGAGCTTTGTGACCAGGGTTTTTTCCTTGGTTCCAACCCCAGGAGCATGGATGTGCAATGACATCAGTGTGGGATGGGTGTGCTCCCGCATCCCTCCCATAGATGTCTACTGACAACTCCACTGACCCAGGAGGTCCCAGCTGCTGGACACCCAGCCTCCACTGGGTGTCACTAGTATACCAGGAATCCACAACCCTCCCCCCGGGATGCTCATCCAATCCCCCCCCATCAGACCCTCTGATGTCCCATGCTCGGTTCTGAATATGGGTCATCAGCGCCGCAGGTGGTAGTGCTACCACTGCGCCATCAGGCTGGCTTGAATAACCTCTTGCCTGCTCTCAATTCCTTCTCTTCCTTCAACTGCTTCAAAGCTCTCCCCTCAGTGACCTCCACACACGTGGAGACACACACACACACACACACACACACACATGGTCCTGCAACTAGCCCTATATTTTCCTGCTCCCCATGTTTATAGCCAATATCTCCCTTCCCCCATTGTCCCTTTTGGACTGCTACTATACATTAGTGTTTAGTTTACTTTGTTTCCGTTATCAGCAGGGGTGTAGTCCTACGGGGTCTCGTGGGAGCTCAGACCCCACACTTCATATTGAGAGGGAGCTCAGCTCCCGAAAAGTCTTCAAATATTTTTTTTATAATGCAGTCTTACATCAGCAACTGAACAGTCTTTGTAGCACAGCTGTGAGGGAACTTTGTTTTATAGCTTCTCTGCTGAATTCCTTCACAGACTTTATTGGAGCACAAGGTGATCTGAAATCAGGTTTCAGCTTATGGCTGTAGGGTCACTGGGCTGGGACAGGCACTCAGACATTGTGATGATCCTCCAATTGAGTAAGGCCCTGTCCACACTACACCGCTCCGACCTGGTAAAGGATGCAATCCATTACGTCCGAGGACCAGTGCAGTGCGTCCACGCCGCAGCGGTGTCCATTATGGGACCGGCACCGCCAGTCCACACTTCGGGAGACAGGCGACCGTTAACGCGGTGCCCGATCCTACAATGCAGCTCACGCTGTGCTTCAAGCCCTGCAGGGAACCATTACCGCCCATCCACACTACCGCGGTAACGTTACCAAGGCGGGACCGGTTTCATAACCGTTGTTTTTTTTTTTTTTGAAATTCTCTTTTTATTGATTTCCAACTGTTATTACATCAGTATGACAAATATCATCTGAACATGATACAAAAATTCAGTACAACACGGACATAAACCATCAGGTAAAAACCGGAAGAAGAAAAATAAAATAAAGAACCAAGGAAAACAACAAAACAAGAAAAACAAGAAAACAACCCCCACAATGAAGGTGTCACCACTGAAGAAGAGAAGGAAGGCTAACTCAAGTAATTGAGTTATTATAAATGTGCTTAATCCGGAGTGCAGACCGGATAAATCCGGACTAAGCAATCTAGTGGAGCGAGAGGTTTTGGAATTAGTTTAGAGGAAATAGAAGAGGGTGTCGGGGAGCTCAGAAAAGGAAAGAGTATTCTTTCTCACTCGATTGCTCTAGGAGCCATGGGATATCAGTCAGTGGAGATACAGAGCATATAACTTGCCCATTTTCTCTGGAAGGCCACCGGAGAGGATCTAATATTAGCAATCAATTTCTCAATTTTGAAACATTGAGACATTTCTTCCACCCAGTCTAGGTATGAAATCTCAAGGTTATCTGTCCAGTGTCGGAGCACTAATCTCTTAACCGCCATAGAAATAAGAGCCAGATGGTATTTTCTTTCCCTAACATTGATGCCCGTATAATCCCCCAGAATACAGACCTCTACTGTAAAAAGGTCTTTCAGACCCAGTATAGGGTCCAAGCTGTCCTCAATGGCCTTCCAGAGAGGGGCAATCTTAGAGCAGTACCAGAAAATGTGAGGAAGGTTACCCTGTGCTTTCCCACACCTGAAACAATTTGGGGGGATGGAGCGGTCAAATTTCGATTTCAGCACTGGTGTAATGTACATGTTGTTGACTATAAAGTATTGGATCAGCCTGTTCTTATCTAAGGTACTGTACGTGTACAAATCCTTCCAGATTTGACCCCATACGGGCAAGGAGCCTGAGGGGGGTAAGGACCAGGAATTAGAGCCAGTTAAGGGGGTGGGAAAAGTAAGCTTCAGAAGGTAAATGTACAGCTTAGACACTCCATGGGTCTGACCGCACAACTTTGACCTCCGTTAACAACGGTTTAACAGTTGAGGAGGTATTACTGTCCCAAACTCTTTGTCGACCAGATACTTTAGTTGGTATATCTTTAAAAGGGCGCTGGTGGGGATGTTCAGAACTAACAAAAGGTCAGCTATTGAGCCGTGCCTACCCTGCACATAGAAATCCTCAACTGAAAGCCCTTGTATTTGTGGTAACCACTTAGGAGCTAACGGTTTGGTCCCTATTTTAATATTGGGATTACACGTCAATGGCTGACCAGGATCATTAGTATATCTGATTTTGGCGGTGGAATAGAGTTGATTAAGTACTTTAACAGTGGCGCATACTGGAGAATCCCGAATCTCTCTGGGGAGAGATACAAAGCGACAATAAAAAAGACTAGTGGGGTCTATATTGTGCTGTTTGATAAGGTCGAGGTCAGACTCAACCATAGGGGAGTAAGTATCCTCCATTCCCCTAACCATTTTCCAGCTTTGACTAGGTGACTAGACCAGTAATATAATTCGAAATTAGGCAGTGAAGGCCCCCATATCTTTAGGCAGACATAGTTTATAAAAGCTCTATGAGGTTTATGGTTCCATATAAAATCAATCAGGTCGAATGGACCTTTTTAAAAAGATTTAGGTAGCCAGGTATCCAGAAGATTCAGGGGTAAAAGAGACGGGGTAGGACGTTCATTTTAATGATGCTTATCCGGGCCCCTACTGATAATGGTAGTTTACCCCATCTTTGCAAATCAGAATTAATTCTATCTAATAAATCTTCTAGATTAAGCTTCTTAACTAGAGTAGGGTCACGTGCCAAATAAATACCAAGGTATTTTAAATGAGATGGGGTCCACTTCATACCCAGGTGGGAGACAGAGGCCTGGGTAAGGTGCATATTAAGGGGGAAGATCTCAGTCTTTGCCAGGTTGAGCTTGTAATTGGATATTTCCCCGAATTGTGCTATTATTCCCATTACCACCCGTAGGGAGTCGGCCGGGTTGGCTAGTTGCAAGGATGTCATCCGCATACACACAAAATCTTGGAAATCTGATGGAAAGCGGAGCATCCCTGGATCCCTGGAGCAGTTTAATGCTAAGCAACAGGGTTCCAGGTAAGGTTGAAGAGGAACGGGGATAGGGGGCAACCCTGTCGGGTGCCAGAAAGCAGTTGGATGGAGGACGAAAGAATCCCATTGCAATAAATCTTTGCCATGGGGGACTTATATAATGTTTTCACCCATCGCATGAACCCTTCCGGGAAACCAAACCTGGTCATAGTGCACCATAAAAACTCCCAGTTGACTCGGTCGAACGCTTTCTCCGCATCCAGAGCTACCAGCGCCATAGGGACCTGGGAAGTTTGAGCTGCCCCAAAAACGTGAGAAAGCGATCTGATATGGTCTGCCACAGACCTGCCCTGTACAAATCCCACTTGTTCACTGCTCAAGAGTGGTGTCCATACCTGTTTAATCCGGGAAGCCAAAATCTTGGACAAAATTTTAATATCACAATTGAGCAGTGAAATAGGTCTATAGTTGGTCGGGTTCAGAGATGGCTTTGCTGACTTGGGAATCAGAATAATAATAGCCTCCAGCAAGGATGGGTCCAATGTATCAGCTGATAAAATATAATTATACAATTCCAGAAGTATAGGGCCAAATCTTGGCAAAAGACCTTATAAAAGTTGGTGGAAACCCATGGGTCCGGGAACTTTGTCTAGTGAGAACTATGAATGGCCTGTTCCACCTCCCCTGGGATAAGGGCAAAGAAAGAGAGGCGATTTGATCCTCCGAGGCGAGGGAGTACCAGTGACCGGAAAAATTTTTCTAGATCTGACTGAGAAGAGGGGATGCCTTGGTGCTATATAAATTCTGGTAGAATTCTTTAAAGATTGCCACAATGTCCCTAGGCTCTGTTTAATAGACCGTCCATGATCTTCTAAAGCTGGAATTAATCTAGAGTTCTCTGTTTCTTTAAGCTTCAACGCCAAGAGCCTACTCGGTCTCTCTCCTTGATCTAAATATTTAGCCTTGGTTCTCAGTAGAGCAAACTCCGACTTTTCCCGAATTAGCCCTTCGTACTCGTTTTTAAGTTTGTGCAGTTGTTTTAAATTGGTCAACGAATTAGAAGTGGCCAGAGAATCCTCTGCTGCTTTGATCTGACTTGAAAGGAAAATGAGATTTTGAGACCTGAGTTTCTTCCTTCTGGAGGAGATCTTAATAAGTTCTCCCCTCAGGAAGCACTTTAGCGAGCACCAAAGGATGTCCATCCTGGCCACTGAGCAGTTGATGTCCAAATAGTCTCTGATAAGAGATCTGATCTGGATAAGGGATTGCTCTTCCTTTAGTATCTGGGTATTAAGTTTCCAAATCGACGTTGTATTAGAGACAGGGAGTAAGACTGAACCAGACTAACAGCGTGATCGGAAATTACTATGGGTTCAATACCTGCGAGGAACTTTGGTCATAAAGAGGTAGATATTAAAAATAATCTAACCGCGACCAGGAATTATGAGGCGGGGAAAAAAAGGTGTAACTTTTATTGGAGGGGTGAAGGGTCCTCCAGGGATCTACTAGGCCCAACATACTGCCCATATCTCTCAACGCCAATTGTGGCGGAAGTAGCGGCCTTAATGGTCTGAGGGTTTTATCCAGCTCTTGAGTTGAAGCTATATTCCAATCTCCTCCTAGTATCAAGGGGGATGGCAAAAAGGAACTGAGCTTGTCAATTAACTGCATGACAAAGCTGACATTCCCACCAACTGGACCATACACTGAACCTAGGACTATGGGAGAATTATAAAGAGAACCAAGCACCAATATATATCTACCTTCTGGATCTCGAGTGACCTTAGACGGACTGAGGGGTATGTTTTTCTTTATCATGATAGCAACTCCCCTTGCCTCCGAGGAATCTCCAGCCACAAAAATTTGGGAGAAGCCCCTGACTTTCAGTGTACTACTTTCAGCCACCGTAATGTGGGTTTCTTGTAAACATAGAATGTCAGCTCCCAATACCGAACAATTAAGCAGGACACAGGATCTCTTCTTAACATCTCTAATCCTCTCACATTCCAACTGATCAATTTAATTGTACCACTAGCCATACTCTAAGATCCAAAGTAGATCCAAACAAGTTAACCCTGTGATCCCTTCTCACTCCATACAGTGGTGACACCCCAAACCACCCCCAACATACCTCGAATGTCTTTCCTGCTAAAGAGGAAAGACAGGACTGGTAATACTAAGGGACCATCAAAACTTGATACTAAAGCCGAGTTGCATACAATGAACGAAGTTAGGTGGCGGTTCCCACAAAATACAACTGATACATCTGTGAACAATACCCCCCCAACCCCACTGTAACATTGAGAAATGAACATTTCAAACCAAATTCCAAATATAAGCAACCAGAACCTCCAAAACAGCCTGAACATTCCAATACCCTTCTCTACCCCAGGGTACCCCAGGTCGCCCCTCATCGTACTCCTATCCAACAAAACATCTGGATTAAGGTCCCAAGACCAAACAACCAACCCCCCAACTATGAGGAGAACAGTATCTGTTACCAGAATATTCCTTAGGGGTACCCAAAAACTCCCTACTAGTTCGCAAGGCATGGCACTAGACTTGTCCTGCCTGTGAGCCTTCCGCCCCGAGTAACAAAAGGCACCATCTCAATTTTAAAGGGTACCGAGTCAACTCTCCAGTCCAGAAAAAATAAGGCAGACAACAGTACCTGGGAGTTGATATGTGAGCCTCTGTCCTCTCGATCCAGCTCGATTAGGGTCCGGAAAATTAGGAGGAAATCACATGGGGACCAAAAAAACCCTGAGGACCAAATCGGTCCGACCGTAAATAGGTCCTCTGGGAACTGCGCCCATATTCGACAGTTCCCCCTAGTGGATCGAGAGGCAAGGACGCGTCGGGGCTCAGAAACAGGCAGACTAGGCCTCTCGGCCTCCTACTACTAGGCCTTCCACCACGCGGGTCCCGGGAGGCCCACCCCACGAAAAAACGGAGGCAGGCACCCCCAGGAGCACCGGCCACCCATCGGAACTTCAACAATGATACAGTAAGTGAAAACATCCTCCAGCTAAGATCTAGAGGTTAGGAAACAGGGAAATAAACTACGCAAAACTCTAATTGATGCAGTCGTCTCTCAGTCCACCATTATTTACAATCCAGGCTATCATTTTACAATAATTTCGCAGAGAGTCCCTTAAACAGGTCAGGGAGCAATTTGGATAGTTCAGCCATCGCCTCCTCAGGGGTATCATAGGGGTACCAGACACCATCCACCTGGACCAACAGTTTTGCGGGGTAATTCATCCTGAAGGCTTTCCCAGTCGCGATCACCTTGTTCACAACGGGATGAAATGCAGCACGCTCTTGACGGACCTCTCTAGGTAGATCTTGGGTGATCCTCAATTTAGCCCCGCTCCACAAGACGGATTCCAGTTGTTTAACTTTAGTGAGAACATGTTGCCGGTCCAGGTAGCTCAAGAACTTGATAATTAGGGGTCTGGGGGCATTCGGAGGAGGCCTGGGTCTGAGGGATCTGTGGGCCCTTTCTATATGGTATTGTTGGTGGACAGGCGAGGGACTCACCACCTTATTAAGAAATTGTTGGATGAATTTTATGGTGTCTCCCCCTTCTTCCATCTCTGGAAGCCCCAGGATTAATACATTGTTCCTTCGACTTCGCCCCTCTAGATCTTCAGTTTTCAATTGAAGCTTTTGGATTTGCTGGCGAAGCTTAATAATTTCAGGGTCTACTTTCTGTTGCCATCTCTCCACTGATCCTATTCTGGTTTCTGAATCCCCCACTCTTCTCGAGAGGTCTGCATAATCTTGCCTCATCGATTTAATTTCTTTTGAGATCTCTTGCAGGGTATCTTTAAATGGGGAAAGCTCTTCTAAGAAACGCTCTTCTGTTAAGGTAGTACCCGTTGCAACATTAAGACCTCCACCAGTTGAATGTTTAGTGGTTGAAGAGAGATTGGATCCAGAGTTTTGGCTTTCTTGAGCTTTTTCTGGTGTTGTAGGTGGGGTGTGCCTGACTCCTGAGGCTTCATTTCAGTGTCTGTCATGCATGAACTTTTAGCAGGCAATCTACACCCGATCTAAGCACACAGAGACTCCTGATGTAGTTTAGGTGTTTAGACCTCGTTTAGTGATGAATTAACAGCTTTAGCTCTACGAGAATTAAAGTTTGAGAGGGGGAAAAGCGGGAGCTCCAAAGCAAGCAGCCTCTCAGCACCACTGCATCACGTGACCTGTCATAACCGTTGTTGAAACCACCTCTTATGTGGTTTCAACAACGGTTACGAAAACGACTTCTGTAACGTTACAGGTGTAAACGCAAACCATTGCCGTAACGGTTTGGACACTCTGTAACGTTACAGAGGCGTAGTGTGGACAGGGCCTAAAACAGACAGTCTCATTTTTCAGTAAATCTGTTTGTTTACTAAGTTAAAGTTACTTTCCCTACTAAGGTAAATAATGATCAATGAGAGGCCTGGAAAGAGCATCTTATACAAGAAATTGCACGGTTTAGAGTCCCTACAAAAGACACACTTAGATAAAACAAGAGCCAAGTCACTGTCGGCCCTTAAGAGGGAACTTAGCAACATTTTGGATTACCAGGTAGAGCAGAGGCTCCTTTTTTACTTCAATGGTACAATGAGGAAGGCCCGAGATCTTTATGTTTACTAGCAGGTAGATTAAGAATACAGAAAGCTAGAGCCATCATCATAGCCTTAAAACACCCCCAAACACAGCAGACTTTGCACCTAGCTCCAGAGGTTGCGGAGGCCTTCAGGATATATTACTCAGATCTCTATTCCAAGGGACCCACCCCAGACCCATCCACCCTAACTAGTTATCTGGAGGGGCTCTCCCTTCTCACTCTGGCTCCACAGGTGGGACTTGCTCTTGTTTCACCTATCACCCCTGAAGAGTTTTCTGCAGAGATAACAAATCTCAAATCTGGTAAATGCCTGGGCACTGATGGACTGCCCGGGGAATCTTACAAACATCATAGGGGAATGCTCTCCCCATTATTGCTAAGGGTGTTTCGCAAGGCTATGAGTAAGGCGGGCTCCACTCCAATCTCTTGGTCCCAGGCAGTAATTTCCATGCTACCCAAACCTGGAATGGACCCCTCCATATGTTGTTCTTCCCGGCCTATCTCCATCCTTAATACTGACTATAAATTGTTTATGTCCATAATTACACGCCGGGTACAGCAGGTAATCCCGACCCTTATACATTTAGACCAGACTGGGTTTGTCCCAGGTTGGCAGGCACAAGATAATCTCAAACGCACTGTCCATATCATTGACTCCCTCCACTCCACAAAACAACCCACCCTACTACTTAGTTTAGACACCAAGAAGGCCTTTGACAAGGTTTCGTGGGCCTTCTTGAGGGCAGTCCTTTCTAGGTTTGGGTTCCCGAAAATGTTTATTCGCTTTTTGTTTAAACTATACAGTACCCTAGTATGGTTTGTTAGAGCCAATGGGCACATTTCCTCACTGTTTTGTTTAGGTAGAGGCCTCCATCAGGGATGCCCTTTATTATTTGCTCTTTATACTGAGCCTTTGGCCTGGGAAATTAGGCAAAACCCAGCCATCTGGGGAGTCATTTTTTTGGGGGGGTCCTGTGATAAACTTGCATTATACGCGGACAATATTCTGTTAAATTCGACCACCCCAGAGACTTCTCTTCCAGCAGTAATAGACCACATTGCCCTTTATACCCTGAACACCACCAAAATAGAGTCCTGACTTTTAATTATGTGGCCCTTTCCTAGCTTAAGGAGAACTTTTCCCATGCATTATGATCTCCCTTCACTAAGGTATCTGGGGGTACATTTATCACCCCAAGTGACCTTGCATTATCAATTAAATTATACTCCCTTAATTATGCAATTAAAACGGGACATACAGAGATGGTCCTTTCTGCCCCTCCCACGCCATTCTCGGATTCAGGCCCTCAAGATGAATGCCCTGCCTTGATTTTTATTTGTATTCCATTGCGTTCCATGTATAGTCCCTAAAAGGGAAATGGAATCCTGGCAGTCTAATTTTATGAAATATCTCTGGAATTCTAAAAGACCTTGTATTCGAAAACAGATTATTTTTCTTTCAAAGGAGGCAGGGGGTTAGCTGTTCCCTACATGCAGACTAATGGGTATGGCAATTACAAGTTGCACTAATGCTAGGGCACCCGAGCCATAGATCCCACTGGAAATCCATAGAACTTGCTGAAATGCTCTCCCCTTCCCTAATTACACAATGTTTTTTCACCATACCAACCTGTGGGCTGGTCGAGCTCTCTCTCCTCTGGCACAAAAGCTGTGTTGGAGGGTTGTAGGAGAGGGCTCAAGCGGGATATCACCAATTTCCATCTGTGGAAATATCAGTGGTGGATGGCCGACCCCACATTTTTCCCAGCCAGTACTGATGCTTTGTTCACTTCTCAGGCATCGAGGTATTTTTGTACCTTGGCAAATGCTGTGGGGAGGCTCAGTCATCTCCTTTGAGGCACACGCCTAGTTTGGTTGGCGCCCAAGGGATCGCCTTCGCTACTATCAAATCCGGGATTTTATTAACAAACTTATTAGGACTTTGACTTTGGGAAGAGGGATATCTCTTGCCCCCCCCCAGGCTACTTGGACAACTAGGTTTGGAGGGAGGGCAATCTCTCTCTGCTGTACATTAACTATGTTGCAGACTTCAGGCAGAATACTGATATGATTAAACAAAGGTGGAAGCAAGACTTGGGGATTGGGATTGAGGCAGGACAGAAGACCAGGATATGGAAATATACGTGGCTGACCTCCTTGTCACCTGCATGGAGTTTTTGTGGAAACTCCACATCTGATATTTAGGGTCCCGGCTGTGGTTTCCAAATGGAATCCCCCGGTCCCGCTTAGTTGTTGGAGGAACTGTGGCACTGAGATGGCCAAGCAGGGTCATATCTTCTGGTCCTGTCCTTCGCTGGGGCTGTATTGGGAAGAGGTCCTGACTCATCTAGTAAATATTTTTGGGTTATCCTCCCCTCCAGACCCTGGACAGAGGTGATAGGTAAAGAAGCAAAATACTTGTGGGGTATACTAATAGCTGCAGTTTGTAAAGCAATTACAAGAAAATGGTTGACCTCAGACATCCTGAGTTCAGCAGAATGGAAGGATATAGTTCATTCAGTTTTTACCTTTTGAAAGAATAACATATTCCCTGCAACAAAGAACACCACAACTTCAAAACAGGTGGACTTGGTGGGAACTTTATCAGGGTTGTGACCTGAACTGAACTTGCCCAATTATAGGACCTGTCTCTAATAATTCCCATACTCCCAGCTCCTTCCTCTTTCTTCTTATTCACTCCACCCTTACTTTCTGTTCAACTTTATCATCTGCCCCCCCCACCCCAGAAACTCTGTGCGCTGTTACTTTTGAAGCTATGACTGTATAGTTCTGACCGAATCAATTGTTTGGTGTAACCTGGGAAATTACAGTGTGATATCTCCTACCCCGGACACATTTATATTCCTGATGTAACGCTTTAATTATGGGGAAGCTATTAAGGACCCAAGGGTTCTATTTTTAATGGTTTGTCCTATTTGGACTACAGTTGAGAAATTATCATGGGATTCATGTTTTTAAAACTATATGGAGTGTACACATACTTATTTTGCTCTTTTTTTTTTTTTACTAAGTATGTGAGTTCCCTGTGGTAGTGTTTTTTTAATTTACTTTATTCCTACAAGAACTTTATGTACTGTATTACTTCACTGATAGATTTGAATAAAGACTAGAGTATAAAAAAAAAATAAAGATCATGTAACCCTGTGTCCAGTTTTTGTATTGACATTCCTGCGGAAATATTTGGGTGGTTACACTTTATTTGCATTTGTAAGGAGTGTATTTGGAAATACTGCTTGATTGATAATAAAGTGATAGTTTTATTGGTGTCTGTGTCAAATGGCTATCTTTTCTCTGGAACTTGCAAGGTACTGTAAGCTCCAACGGTGCTGGTGGGTGTTTAGGACTACAATCAAACATGTAAACAGTAAGACAGAGTAACTATGACATTAAACTGGGATTACCCTTAACTGATACCTGCCCTATGGTGGTACCTAATTATGTACATGTGGTAGCACAGACCCTGGAGTTGAATGCACTGCTTTGCTTTGACTTGTCATATTGTCTCCTACACATCTCCTCCTCATCCTCACAAGGCTTTCCAACTTCCTATCCTCATCGAACATGCTATCCCCCTTTCAATCTGGTTTCCATTAAAACACTCCAATGTGGGGGTCACGTGACCGCTTAATTGCGTAGAGATGCGTCTCCTCAGAGCTCCGACCCCAGTCCAACTTTTAAAGTAATTTTTCGGGTAATTCGGCCATTAGAAAGACGCTGTAAGGGTTAGTAAGGAGGTGGAAGCATGGACGAGTATATTTTGACATCCAGTGGCAAATCGCAGAGGACGAGTGCGAAAGGCAATAAGAAGCAGCTGGTAATACCCTCAAGTAGTGCAGTGGGGCCTATCTCGCTTTCGGCCGCCGAGATGTCTGCCACTGGAAGGGAATTGAGAGAGCTGCTGACGGAGGTCCTCACCCCACAGTTAACCAGGGTAGAGGAGAAGACTGATCGTAGGCTGGCTAGTATCGATGCTCAGATCACCCAGCAGCAGGAAAGAATTGAGGAAGCAGAATGCCGTATTTCGGCTGCTGAGAACCTCGTGGCCCCGCTCCCTCGGCGCATTGAGAAGCTGGAAGAGGAGGTAGCGGAGCTGTGGGAGGCCCTCGACTACCAAGAAAACTATCATCGAAGGTCGAATCTTCATTTAAGGAGCCTCCCAGAGGGAAGAGAAGGAGCCAATACATTGGATTTCTGTGCAAGTACTCTGCCTGCCATCATGGGTTTGAAACCCAAAGGGGGAAGGTATAAGCTAGAACGAGCCCACCGAGCAGTGCTGCCGTGCCCACTGCCAGCCCACCCACCATGAGAGATTATTTTCCGATTTCATAATTTTCAGGATCGCCAGGAAGTTTGGAACAAGTTTCGGGCAATGCAGGACTTGCAATATGAAGGCTGTAAGCTACATCTGGCCCAGGATTACTCGCCCAGGACTGGAAGGAAGAGAAGGGCTTTTAATGAAGTGATCACGGAATGCCAGCAACTGAAGTTGGAGTGGTTCATGGTCTTTCCAGCCACGCTGCGGATCAAGCATGAAGGAGCTTCCTACAGTTTCTGGGAGACAGACAAGGCGGCTGGATTTGTGGCTGAGCTCAAAAAGAAGCTGGGTTGAGAAGCAAGAGCTGCCCCAAAATGTGGAAATAGGCAGGGAATACCTAAATGGAACGGTTTCTCTTGGTTGCAGATTTGGGCCAGGGTAACGACCTGCTGGTGACTGATTAGTTTGCATGTGCGGTGGGAACTGTACGAGGCGACCTGATGAGGACTTAGTGTGGAGGCCTGCTGGAGCCTTGGCTTCCCCTTTTCCCCCTCGTCTGCTTCTTTTGGATGCTGGGAGTCCCGCAAGGGTAGACTGAGAACTGAGACTTCTGTACTGAAGCGGGCCCTATAAGAATGATCCGGAGGGAGTAAAGAGTCACAACAGGAATCTCCACAGTGAAAAGGTGCCATGAGTAGTGGCCTACGAGAGGCCCGGGCATTGGATTTGAATCGTGGGGCCTCTCATGGAACTGCAATGACGGGGGAGGGAAGGGGGCCTCATTGGTGTGTCTTATTGTTTAATATTTCCTCACTACGAGCTGGCACTGGCCTAGATCATGCTGAACAAGAGACGGTTGTGAGGGAGGGCTGGGGCAAAAGGTTAAGCGGGCTGAGTAATAACTAGGGTACTGGATGAAGTTATTCCAGGGAAGGGATATCATTGAAGGATCAGACATTGGAGCGCCAAGTTAGGGGTATTGGAGAGTTTGCTTAGGGATCCCTGGTGGTATACTACACCTGCCTAAGAATCCCACAAGATCTGTGCTTAAAAGAAACAATGGCCAGAAGGAAATAAGGTGTTGGACTGGGATGGGGGGGAGAGGAGACTGGATTTAATTCCAAGCTCATAAGTCGAAGTGCTTGTTTAGTTGGGGATAGCACACGAATTCGATTTTAAGAATGTTGTGTGTGATGTGAGAGGACTGGGGAAAACAATTGTAAGTAAGTTATGTAGTTGTTACTGGGTTATTTGTTATAGTTATTATAGTTATAATTGTAATTACCAAGGTCTAAATACATATGATTTGTTGGAGGAGGAGGGACGGAGGACCGGAGAGGACTGGAGAATGGTGGAAGAGGATGGATGGAGGCTGCTAAAGGGGGAAACAGAATGCCAGAATGAGTAGGGAAAAAATACAGGTTACTCACCTGTAACAGGAGTTCTAGGAATGGTATATGTTGTTCATCCACACTTATTGGCAGGGTCCTTGCCGCTTTAAATCTTGCCGGAAGGTCTTCAAGCTGGCTCCTCCCACCCACCCGGGTGGTAAAACTCTCGGCTCCGCCCCATGATGCCAGATCTGGCCCGCTGGAAGCTCAGGTTGTGCGTCGAAGCCAGGGAGGTCGGGTGGGTCGTGTGGATGAACAACATATACCATTCCTAGAACTCCTGTTACAGGTGAGTAACCTGTATTTCTAGGGACATGGATATGTTGTTCATCCACTGCTGGCAGACTCCTAGCAGTTCTCCGGGAGGAGGGAGGCAAGGCGCACACCCCCTACTTAGGGAATAAGACTGGAGAACCGAGGCCCCAAAACCAGCATCCCGGCGTGACTCAAGGTCGATGTGGTAATGGGTAATAAAGGTGTGTGCTGACTTCCAGGTAGCAGCCCTGCAGATTTCCTGGATAGGGACGTCCCTGGAAGCAGCCACCGATGCAGCAGTATGGCGGGTAGAATGAGCTCTTATCCCTCAGGGAGGCTCCATGCCCGCCAACTTATAGCAGAGATCTATGCAGGAGGTGACCCACCTGCTTATCGTCCACTTGGCTGCAGGTCTGCCAGGTGCGGCTTCAGCGTAGGTGACAAACAGCTGGCAAACCTCTCCCCGAATTTCAGCCGTGCGCTCCTTATAATAAGCGAGCGCCCTTCTAGGGTCCAAAGTATGGAGCCTGTATTAGGCCTCCGAGGTGTGATTGGGGTAGAACACCGGCAGAGTCAACACCTGGTTAAGGTGAAACTCCGACACCACCTTGGAAGGAATTTGGGTGGGGCGCAGAGACAACTTCTGTCCCTGTGGAAGACCAGGTAAGGAGACTCAATGCAGAGCGCCTGGAGTTCTCCCATCCTTCTGGCTGACGTGATAGCCACCAGAAGGCGGTCTTCCACGACAGGTGAGAGAGTTCACACCTGTGCACTTTGGTTAAATGACCCCATGAGCTTTGCCAGTACCAGCAGTAAATCCCGGAGGTGGAGGTTCTGCCGGAGAAATGTGATCAGGCCTTTGAAAAAGCGCCAGACCACCTTCTCCTCGCCACTGACTGCTCCCCGGCCCGCGCCTGTAAGCAGAGATGGCTGCCAGGTGCACCTTAGGGTCAGTCGGCCTAAGCCCTTGACTAGAAAGGGACCATAAATAGTCCAAATGCTTCCCAGGAACAGGAGGAAGGTCCAAGCCCTTACCCTGACACCAAATGGAAAACCTCTTTCCATTTGAAGCATAGCATTTCTGAGTGCGACTCATGCAGGACGCCTCAGCAACACTGAGGACCTTGTCGGAAAGACCCAAGGCCTGGAACTCAAGCCGCTCAGGAACCAGGCCGTCAGGTGCAGGGATTGAAGGTCCGGATGGAAAACCTTCCCCTGATTGACTAAGAGCAGGTCCGGGCGGCTGGAAGCTGCCTCGGAAGCCTGTAGCTGCGGTTCAGGAGATCTGGGTACCAGAACTGGCGGGGCCAGTCTGAGGCTATCAGAATCACCTGCGCCTTGTCCCTCCTTGTCTTGAGAAGCACCATGTGAATCAAGGGAAATGGGGAAAGTCGTAAAGAGGCCGAGGTCCACAGCCTCGAGAAGGCATCCCCTGCAGCGAGCCCTGCTGAGGGGGGCGGGCATGAAACAGCCTCAGCCGCATTCTCCCTGGAGGCAAACAGGTCCACCTGAGGTGTGCCCCAGTGGGAGAACAGATCTTGTACTACCTCTGGCAGGAGAGACCACTCGTGAGATGCAGCCCCTATCTGGCTCAGGGCATCGGCCAGAGTGTTGGAGGCTCCTGCCACATGAATGGCTAGGAGAGCTGCCTCCAGGCTGCGCACGAGTGACCAAATGCGGAGAGCTTCCTTGCATAGAAGCATGGAGCACGTCCTGCACTGGCGGTTCAGGTAGTACATGGTCGTGGTATTGTCCGTCTGGACTCGGACCACTTGACCCCGGAGAAACGGAGCAAAGGTGGTGAGAGCTAGGCGGACCGCTCGGAGCTCCAGCAGGTTGATGTGGCATCGGGACTCCCGCGGGGACCAGAGGCCGTGCACTCGGTGTTCCCCCAGATGGGCACCCCAACCCATCAGAGAGGCATCAGTCGATAGAGAGACCGTCGGCTCGGGGTGGACAAGCAGGATGCCCTCCTGCAGATGGGATGGAGCGGTCCACCACTGGAGGCGTTCCACATCTCTGGGTCACTTACTAGCTGGTCCAATGGATGCGCATTGTGACCACCAGCTGGCCAGTCGCCACTGAAGGGGCGCATGTGCGTGCCATCGGACCACGCTGGTACAGGCCGCCATGAGACCCAGGGCGCAGGAAGTCCGGGCGAGGCGCGATTGCCCAACCAGAAATGATTGCGCCAAGGGAGGTAGAACCTTGGCCTGTCCGCCGGGGGCCGTGCTCTGGCTCGAGAGAGTCAGAGCTCTGCCCGATGAACAGGATCACCTGCTTCGACTCGAGAGTTCGACTTGGCCTCGTTGATGAGAAGGCCGACTTGAGCAAACCTGGAGGCAGATCTCTGGACGCTCCACCTCCATCTGGAGGGGCTGCTATCAGCCAATCGTCCAGGTATGGTACACCGGGACCTCGGAAAGCCGCAGGAATGCTGTCACCACTGCCATGCATTTGGTGAAGACCCTGGGAGCTGGAGATAAGCCGAAGGGCATGGCTCGGAACTCGAAGAGGATCCTTCCGCTCGGCGGAGGAATCTCCAATGTGACGGACGGATAGGGACGTGAAAGAACGCGTCCTGCAGGTCCAGAGAGCAGAACCTGCGCCGTGTTCAGAGAAGGTATTATCTACGCCAGAGTGACCATTCTGAGGTCGAGACCTTGGAGCATTCAGTCATGTAGGTAGAATGGGCGCCAGCCCCGTCCGTTGAAGACAGGAAATACCTGGACACGAACCCCGGGTCTAAAGGAAGTCCTCTCCTCCATGATGCCTCCTTTTGGAGGAGGAGGCGATGTCAGCTCGATGAGCCGCCAGTGAGACTGCGGACCCGAGGCCCCCGGTGCGACCCGGCTCTAAAGGGGCGGGCCTGCTCGAATTCTAGAGGTGAGCCTTTCCACCACCTCCAGTACCCACCTGTCGGTAGTAACAGCGGACCCAGGCGGAAAAGGAAGTGTCTGAGCCATCCCCCAGGAGACCAGGGAGTGGTGAGGCAGGGATGAGGCGACACCCTCAGCCCGTCACTGGGCAGGCTTGGAGGAGGGACGGCGAGGGACCTCCTGGGCCTTACCTCCCTGCTTCCTGTTGGAGGAAGCCGGCTGGGTTTGGGATACCAAGCTTGAGCCTGCTGGCCCTGGCGTTGCTGGGCCAGGGCGCGCCAGCGCAGAAGGATGAAAGAGGCTTAGGCTGTGGCTTGCGGCCTTTGTCCTTCTGAGGCGGAAGACCAGTCCAAGTAGCATTGGACTTCGATCCTCTGCGGTGACCTTCCACCCCAGGGCGAAGGGTCAGTCCCAAAGGAACATCCGCCAACTTGTGCTGGGTATCCGAGTAAGGTGGATATCCTCAGCCAAGCCCGGCCGAGCATGAGCCACGGCGCCACAGACCTGCACGAGTCCCCGATGTCTAACGCAGTCTGGAGCTGCTGTTTAGCCACTGCCCTGCCCTGGTCCCGCACCTGCCTGACCGCAGTCTGCAGATCTGCGGGAAGATGAGGGACAACCTCATCCAGGGAGCCCAACAGGGCGTGAGAAAAATGTGCCATGAGGACAGCCGAACTGGCCTGATGAAGGCCGAGAGAGGACGCAGCATAGACTTTTCGCCCGGCATAATCCAATTTCTTGGATTCCTTGTGGGAGGTTTGTCCACATCCCTGGCGTTCCGCACGCGCGGGCGCTGTCGGTAACCAACCCCTTGGCCGGTGTTCGAAAAACCGGACGAAGAACCGGTAGGGACGCGCATACTTCCTGGCCAACCTGGCCGAGCGCAGGGCAGGAAGCAGGCGCTGCCAAAGTTCAAGGCCAGACCCACTATGGCCGGCCACGGAAAGGCCTCTGTGGAGAATCCTCGGTCCAGAATCTCAGTGAGGATATCTGGCCCGTTTAAACAGGTTTGAGCTTCATCCGGTGGACTCCGAGGTGTTCGAAGCAACCCTAAGAGACGAAGGCTATCGTCCATTGACTGCCCTCCGAGGACTCAAGTCCATGCGCTTGGAGAGGAGGAACCATCATCGGACTCAGAAGAGGTCCTCAAAGAGCCTGCCTGGGCATGAGCCACCCTCCACCTGCCGAGGTTTATCGGGAGTGAGGGTGACAGACAGCCTATGGGGCAACCCAAGGCCGCCTACAATTTTTGGTGGGAGCCCCAACTAATGGCTGTGGAGGCGGAGGTTCCACCAGAATCGGTGGGGCAGCTGGAATTGGCCGAACAACCGGCCTGAGAACAGGCTCCTCGACTACAACGAGGGGTTGTTTCGGCTGCTCCGGTGACAGCCATAATGGCGGGGAAGATGACTGGGTCGGCTTATTCCTGGTCAAGGAGCTGTTGCCACATGAGTTCCTCATACTTCTGGCGCTAACTGCGCGAGCCTCCCCTCGTCCGAGGAAGAGGAAGAGCGGCGCCTGCGATTGCCGAGACCGCCTATGGCGGCGGGATCGAGTTGGACAGCGAGATGTCAAGACCCGGACCGAGTCTCGACTGGGCCAGGAAGGTGAGGAGAAGTGTCGAATCGGCACTCTCCTCGGCTGGACAATCCACGAGGCTCCGGAACGGAGGCACAGGCGAGCAGACGGGATCCTCAACTCACCACGGGGGAACCGAGAGAGATTCTCAGCTTCTCCAACCCGACAACCGTCTAGCAGATCGAGAAAAATCTCGACCGCGTCGGCGGAGTCTCGATCAACTGGCCTGGCCGGGACACCGTGGAAGCCAGTGGCCGAGAAGCTGAGGTCGACCGAAATCGACTGTCGACAAGGGAGGATCTTTCCTCGCTCCCAAGGCGTCGACGGAGGACTTACTTTGCTCTTTTGGACCTGGAAAAAGGTCCGAAAAGTTGGACCCTCACCTTTCGTCGAGAGGGTCGAACCAGCTCCGCAAAACTGATGCAGGCACCGAGAGAGAAGGCGGGACAAATGCGCCTAGAGGTAGAAGCAGGCCAGCGCCGCCTCCTCTTGACGATCATCTGCTCGAGCTGATCCGCCGAGCCCGCCCCCCTGATTTCCATGTCAGACCTCTTTAGATTTCTGGTGGAATTCTTTCTCGGGCGCCCCAGTTGTAATCGGGCAGCAAGGTCTTCAGGAGCGCAGGCGAAAAGGAGAGCACAAGTCATGAGCCCCTGCAGGTCGTACTCAAGGCCCAGGCAGTATGAGCGCTGCGTGGTGCGGATCCGTCCTAGACATCTTCTTGCCCTTGCAGAACCCTCCAAAACCGAGAGTCGACTTGTCCATCACAGCCTGAGGAGAAGAAGACGAAAGTCTTTTGTAAAAAAACTTTTGATTTGAACTTTGAAGGGTAGGAACCAGTCTTAAGCATGGCCAGCGTTAAGGAGAGGAACCCAGACTTCCAGCGGTAAGGAAGATCTGGCGTCATGGGGCGGGCCGAGGTTTTACCACCGGGTGGGTAGGAGGAGCCAGCTTGAAGACCTTCCGGCAAGATTTAAAGCGGCAAGGAACCTGCCAATAAGTGTGGATGAACAACATATCCATGTCCCTATAAGTGAATATTATATCTTGGAACATAAGGGGGATCGCCACTCCTGCTAAAAGGACGGCTGTTCTGACTGCGTTATGGAGAGCTGGGGCACAGGTTGCGCTGGTTCAAGAAACACACCTGATGCAGTCGGAGCACCAAAAGCTGGTTCAGGGCTGGGTGGGGACCTGCTACGCTGCCTCCTTTACATCCCATAAAAGAGGGGTCGCTGTCTTGGTGCACAAGGGGCTGCCGTTTAAGGTCAATAGGGTGATCAGGGATGGAAGGGAAGGGAGATATATTTTTGTGGAAAGGACGCTATCTGAGGAACCTATAACATTTGGGAGTGTGTATGCTCCCGCTGTGTTTGATACAGCATTCTAGCAGAAAGTTCTGGACTTATTGATCTGGGAGCAGTTTCAAGGACTAGTGATGGAAGTTTCAATTGTACTCCAGACAGGAACCTTGACCTCTCGGAAGACAAGGGGGGGGGCACTGCATGCGTAAATGGTGTGAAAGATTGAATGAGCTGGATATACTAGATGCATGGAGGGTGGCGAACCCTAGTGAAAAGGAGTTCACCTTTTATCTCCCGGCACAAAACATGGTCCCGGACAGACCATATATACAATACTGGGGAATGGTACTCCAGATTAGCGGTCATTAGGCATGGCCCCATATATGTTTCCGATCACACAATGGTTATCGCCTCCCTGGAGTTAGCTTCGCAGCAGGTGAGAACCAATAAATGGCGTTTCCCATCCTACCTCCTTAGCTCTCAGGACTTTCGGGAATATCTGAAGGCACAATGGAAACTATATACCTCTACCAATTTGGCATCTGCCCCATCCATTCAGGTGTTTTGGGATGCTGGGAAGGCATTTATAAGGGGCTGTTACTGGGTATGTCAACAGGTGTAAAAAGCAAGCTTCAGAAGCAGACAGAGCTGCGAAACGGGTTGGAGGCTGGGCGCCAGATTGTGAGGGGGTTCCCAGCAGTTGGCAGCCAGCAGAGAAGCCCTGAATAAATCATTAATGGATGAAGTATGTATGCAACTGTTTTTATGGAAACATAAATTCTATGAATGGGGCAATAAGCCGGGACCCCTGCTGGTTAACTTGATTAAAGGGAGAGAGGTTGTAAAAAATTAATGAGGTCAAGGATGGGAAAGGGTGCTGCATAAAAGACACCCCAGGTATCCTCGTGGTTTGCCTGCTTTCCAAGAGCTGTATAGGTCAGATGGGGGACGGAAGGGACAAGATGAGGCAGTTTTTAGAAAGAATAGCAATGCCTAAGATCTCGGAAACCTGGAAAGACCAGATGGACAAGGAGATCTCGAAGGAAGAAATTTTTAGGGCCATAGCCTGCCTGAAATCGGGTAAAGCATGTGGGCCGGATGGTCTACCTGCTGAACTTTATAAGACGATGGGGAAGGAGATCGTGGAGCACCTCTGGGTCCTTTTCAAGGAGATCAGGGAGGGGGGACCCCTGCCTTGTTTTATGAGTGAGACGACCATCTGTGTCATCCCAAAGCCGGGTAGAGACCCGAAGGATTGCGCCGCTTACAGACCATATCTCTTCTCAATGGATGTGAAAATTTATGCTAAGATATTGGCCTCCAGATTAGACGAGCTTCTCTCAAATTTAATACATGTAGACCAGACAGGATTTATTTGAGGTAGACACTCGTACCATAATGTGAGAAAGGTTTTGAATGTGATACAGAATGCCTCAAAAACACCAGGGTCCACGGCGATTATTTCTTTAGATGCCGAGAAGGCCTTTGATCGTATCGAGTGGGATTACCTATTTGAGGTGCTGGAGAGAGATGGGTTTGGAGCGGAATTTAGAGGAATGGTGCGGGCCCTGTATGCCTCTCCTCGGGCTTCGATCTTAGTGAATGGGAGTCTGTCGGAATGGGTCTCTGTTCATAGGGGAACGAGGCAGGGGTGCCCGCTGTCACCCCTCCTCTTTGCTTTGGCAATAGAACCCCTTGCTATAGCAATTAGACAGAGTCCTGATACAGCATAAACTGTCTCTGTACGCAGATGATATGATCCTTTACCTGACAGACCCAGGGAATTCTGTGCCGGCCTTATTGAGGACTGTAGCTGACTTCACAGAATTCTCTGGATACAGGATCAATATAGATAAATCAGAACTGTTGTTGGTGGGGAGCTCTGGGACACAGGTGAGAGGGGGAGAGTGGGGCCTGCGAGTGGTGGCTTCCTCTTTTAAATATTTGGGAGTCGTGATAGGGAAGCGACTGGAGGACCTGTATCGTCTGACTTATACCCCTATGATTAAGGGGATGCTGGAGGAGCTGAGAAGGTGACGTGCCTTACCCCTCTCCTGGTTAGGGCGCATAAACTTAATTAAAATAAATATCCTACCCTGAGTTCTGTATCTGTTGCAGATGCTCCCAGTGGGCCTCAACAATAAGGACATGAAGACCCTGGAAAGAGGGTTTGGTGAGTTTCTGCGGAGGGGGAAGCAGGCGAGGATGTCCTTGAGGAGGTTGAAGGCGACCACCGAGGGGGGAGGTTTGAACTTCCCAGACCTAAAGCACTATTTTATGGCGGCGCAGATCAGGATTATTAAGGACTGGCTCAGTGAGGCGGAGACGGCCAGTTGGCTGAAACTAGAAGAGAGAGGGGTGGGAGGTCGGCTAACTGCCTATTTATCAGAGCAAGAGAGGAGATGCTATGCATCCCTGAGACACCTTGGTCCCTTGGTTTTGTCAGTGCTAGATAGTTGGGCCAGAATAAAGACTGTCCTGGGTTGTAAGGAACAGGAGACGCTACTGCTACCTATTGCAAGGAACCCATTTTTTAGACCCAGTATAGAGGATGGGGGCTTCCAGGAGTGGGAAAGAAAAGGGGCACGTTGCCTGGGAGACTTGTGTAAGAAGGGCACCATGCTGTCCTTTCAGGAGCTGCAGGAGAGACTAAGGATACCGGCCACTCATGTCTATAGATTCTTTCAGGTTAGGAATCTAATAAAGGAGATGGAAAAGCAACGAGAAGGTGGCCTGGGGATGGAGCAGATGGAAGGGCTAATAGGAGTGGCAAGGAGGGATCCTTCCGGGGTTCTAAGGCAGGCGGTACGCCTCTTAAGGCAGAGTGTCAAGAATCGATCGGATAAGACAAGACAGCTGTGGAAAAGGACATGGGCTTGGCCATATCCCGGGATAATTGGGGATTAATACTGGGATTGCATGTAGGGCTCCTGGCTTGTAATAAATATAAAGAAAGTGCATACAAATTTGTGCACAGACTCTACTGCCCCCCAGTGGTGAATCATAGGCTGCGCCCAGAAGTATCTGAAATATGTGGAAGGTGCAAGATACACAGGGGTACCTATTTCCACTGTTTCTGGGATTGTCCCTCTCTGAAGGACTACTGGAGGGTGGTGGGGCAGCAGCTGAGTACCATGCAGGGCGGGGAGGTTCCGACTACCCCCCTTAGTCTATTGTTTAGCATAGAGGAGGGAGATGGATAAAACTGGACGCCTTATCAGAGGTGGATCAGAATATTATTGGAGCAAACTAGGCAGGTAATCCTCAACACCTCGGTGACAGGAGATCCCCCTACGGTGGCACAGTGGCGTCTCTTGTCCATCCGGGCGTTGGCACTGGAGCAGAGATCATACCAACTACAGGATAAGATAGATAAATTTATGAATCAATGGATGCACTTCATGGGTACACTCTCGGCGGATGAGCTCATGATCTTGAATGCTGGATAGGATAAGAAGGGGTTGCAGGAGGAACGTTTGGAGGTTTGAATGATAGGTCCCATATATTAATAGTTTTGATTGAAGGGAAGGAATAAATTATGTGGATAGTGTAAAAAGACCTTGGTATATATGTATATAGGTTAACTTATTTGTATAGAATAGAATGTTTCTCTCATCATGTTTTTCCTTTTTTTCCCTTCTTACCTTTCGTACATTGTTTTGATATGTGTTTTTTTTCCTCTTTCATATATGGTTTTCTTTTTAAAATGAGATGGAAGTCTTAGATAGGCCATAGATTTATCTGCATTAATGGACTCTATGGAGCTATGACCTGTGATGCCTGTATTCTGTGACTGTATGCTGTTTTTGTTATTATGCTGGAAAAATTAATAAAAGAGTTAAACAAATAAAAAAAAACACTCCAATGTGACCTCCCTGCTTTGAGTCACCGATGCCTGATGCCATCCTGACTGGCATGGACAAGGGACTCTTCATCTTGGCCATATTCATCGACCTTGCTAAGGCTTTTGACTCTGTCTACCACCCCCTCCTTCTCTTTAAGCTGTGCTCTGTCAGCTACTCCCCTAGCGGTAGACTGGTTCGGGTCCTACCTATCCGGGCGCACTCAAAGCATACTTGCTGGCTCTCCCCCCAGTCCAAGCCGGTGTCCCTCAAGGTTCTATCCTTGGTCCCAGCCTCTTCTCTATCTTTCTTTACAACCTTCCCACGATCTGTGCATCCTCCCAGATTCACCTTTATGCTGATAACACCATCCTCTACACCTCGGGCCCTTCCATCTCTGTGGTAGAGATGCAACTCCAGACTGATTGCACATGGGTCCTACAATGGTTCCAAGCAAACTGACTGAAGGTTAATACCAACAAAACTGTGACTATGACCTTTAGCACCACACACAAACGCTCTAATCTTTCCCCCATCCCTCCTTTTCCACCCTCAATGGCACTCCTTTGGATGCTGTTCCCACCTACAAGTATCTAGGCTTATGGCTTGACAATTGTTGCGACTTCTCAGCACACATAAATTGTATTAATTCCAAATTCCACCTGAAGCTAGGTGCCTTGCATAAAAACAAAGATGCCCTCTCTCCTCCAATCAGATGTGAACTGATTACCAAAGCCATCCTCCCTGTCTTTGATTACATTGACGTAGCCCTCTGGTCCGCTCCTGCCACTTCCCTCTCTAGACTGGACACCCTCTTCAGTGCCTTTTGCCGATCTGTTGAAAATACTCCCACTCACATTCACCACTGTACCCTTTTCTCCCCCTTTTCACTCCCCTCTCTTTCACAATGTCACCAACTCCACTCTATCACCCTCATTTCTAAATTTTGGTTTGGCAACCTCCCCTATTACCTCTCCTCCCTTCTCTCCCCCTCCTCTTACTAACTTCACTCCAGAGACCCTCCAACCTTCTCCATCCCAGCCCTCGTACTAACTCTGGACAGGCTGCTTTCTCTTACTGACTCTCCCGCATCTGGAACTCTCTCCCCAGCTCTCTCTTCATCCTCCCTCAAACTTGCCCTATCCCAAACCCTCCCTTCCTCCTGTTCCTGCTTCCCCTCCTCCTAAACCCTCTACCCCCTCCACATTCCTACCCCTTCCCCCCTCCTACCCCCCACTACCCCTCCACCTAGACCCTTCTCCAACTTCCTTCTCCTGCTGCTATCCCTGACATATTACAGAGGTAACATCTGCACCTTACTTACCCTAGTTTTGGCACTGTTAGTCACTTGCACTTTATCACTGTTGGATCACTTGCTACCCTCGTCATACGACTTTGCTCCTTACTTACTCTAGAAGTGCCCTGCTACCCACTTGCACTTTGTACCATTCTATCCCCACCCCTTCCTTGGGTATGGATCTCTGGTATGGATGGTCTGTGTAAGTGTCTGCTGTGTGATAGACACATGTACGTCCAGGCTGGTGTTTTGTCTGCCCTTCTTGCTGCCTTGTAGGTCTGACTATGTGGTGCACTGTTGTAGGGGCAGAATCGTCTGTTCAGGTTGCAAGGTAACAAGTGTAATGACTGCTGTAGTGATGGCTGACTGTACTCGAGAAGTGGTATATAGTCGGGTGTTTGAAGGGTGGCTGAAGTGGCATTTTTTTGCTTTAGTTCCGACAATTTTATTTTAAGAAAATAAAATAGTTATTTTGATAGTGATACTGGTTATTTTTACAAGTCAAAGAATGCTTTAAAAGCAGCCAAATAGTGTCAATGACCCTCAAAATGCATTTAAAACCTAACAGCTCCTGGGGGCCTAGGTGGCCCCCAGACCCCTGGCCTGTGGGGGGGATTGTGGTCCTTCGAGACTCCACACTTCTAAATTTAGCACTACACCACTGGTTACCATTTGTATTTTCCCAATGTTTATGTTGCTAACTTTTTGAAATTTGCACCTTACCTCTAGTCCTGACAACTTGCGTAGTATTACTGTGCCCTTTTGCACCTTTTCCTTTATTTTGTTCCTCTCCTTTTGTAACGCCCACTCTTCATCCCTGTACTTCACCTGGAAACAAGCTTAGGCTCCGTCTAGCTTTCCCAATTAACAAATTGTAAATAAATAAAATAAATAATTATATAAAATCTCTACGCACGGTAGTTCAGTCAGCTTTCGTAGCATTCACATGAAGCCCTATCACAGTGATCATACAATAAATGACAACTAAATGAGGAAAGCAGGCAGTGCCCGTATTATTAAGCAGATGCCAAGGCGCTGTTAACAAAGGGCAGAGATTTTGATTCATGTATAAAATTACCTGAAAGTTCATAAGTTAATAGTGCTTTGTCCCATTAAAAGTTTTCACACAAACTGGGTCAGCATTTGACTCGAGCCATGAAATGGCACTGGACGTCACACTCAGTAACATCACTTGAGCACTCCCCGTGTAAACTAATTTGCAATGATGCACTGCTTGTCTTACCTGTTATTGTCCCTGTTTGCATACTTCCTCATAATAATCAATACTTATTTTGTACATTAAACCAAAAGTGCTCTCACTCTGATGATGTCCTTCAGTATTCTGTCCAGAGTCATTTTATGCTTCGAGTGTGATGCCAGACTCAAGTGCTGACCTAGTTTTGTTTTTATATTTACAGTATTTATTTGTATAGTCAGAAATGTACCTCTGAGCACAGGTGCTCATTTACAAATGCTCCTTGTCACCAATAGATTACACAGAAACACAGGCTTTGACGGCAAATAAGGACCGCTTAGCCCACCCAGTCTGCCAATTTCCCTACCTACAGGATAAGCTGCAGATCCTAGCTAACGAACAGTCTACTTCCTCCTACCCCCCCACTAGAATTGCTTTATATCTGTAATACACATTGTTGAATTCCCCTACAGTTTTTGACCCCATGACCTCCTCAGGAAGGCCATTCCATGCATCCACCACCTTCTCCGTGAAAAAATACTTCCTCACATTTCCCGAGCCATCCCCCTCTATCTTCAAATTGTGCCCCCTTGTTCTTGTACATATCTTGTTTTGAAAGATGCTTCCCTGTTGGACTTTGTTGATCCCTTGAGGTATGTAAATGTTTCTATCATGTCCCCCCTCTCCCTCCTTTCCTCGAGGGCATACATATTAAGCTCCTTTAGTCTCTCTTCATATGGTTTCTGGTACAGACCCTGCACCATTTTGGCTGCCCTCCTCTGGACTGCCTCCATCCTGTCTATGTCCTTGCAGAGATGGGGTCTCCAAAACTGCACACAGTATTCTAGATGGGATCTCACCAACTATCTGTACAGAGGGATAAGTTCTTGTTTTCTACTGGTGATGCCTCTCCCAATGCATCCCAGTATCCCCCCAAGTACTCCTTACTGCATTCTCACATTACTTTCCTACCTTTAGGACATCTGATATGACTACCCCCAGGTCTCTTTCCATTTCTGTTGTTGTTAGTACCTCCGCCACATTGTGTACTCTTCCCCTGAGTTTTTGTTTTCCGGGTGCATTACTTTGTACTTCTTTGCATTAAATCTAAGCTGCCGTATTTCTGACCATTCCTCCAACCTTGCCAAGTCCTTTTTCATGCTTTCCACACCCGCTTGTGTATCAACTCTGTTGCAGATCTTTGTGCCGTCTGCAAAGAGGCATACTTTTCCTGCCATCACCTCTGCAATATCATCTATAAAGACATTAAAGAGGACCGGTCCTAGTACTGAACCCTGTGGTACCCCGCTAGTAACCCCCCTTTCTTCGGAGTGGACTCCAATGTGTACTATTACGCTCTGCATCCTGTTGTCCAGCCAATGTTTTACCCAGGATACAACCCTGGGACCCACTCCCAGGCTGACTAACTTGTTTATTAATCTTTTGTGTGGGACAGTGTCAAATGCCTTGCTAAAGTCTAGGTAAGCCATGTCTACAGCCTCTCCCTGGTCCACTACTTTGGTCACCCAGTCAAAGAACTCAATTAGATTCATCTGACATGACATTCCCACTGTGAATCCATGCTGCCTTGGGTCCTGTGCCCCACTGGCCTCTAGGTAGTCAACAGTTCTTTCTTTCAGAAGTGATTCCATCATTTTCCCTACCACTGAGGTCAAACTAACAGGCCTGTAGTTTTCTGCCTTTGTCTTGCTCCCACTTTTGTGAAGGGGACTCACATCTGCCCTCCTCCAGTCCTCAGGTACCACACCATCCTCCCACGATTTGTTAAAAAGGGCAGTCAGTGGTGTCACTAGTTCTCCCCATAGTTCTTTTAGAATTCTGGGGTGAATCCCATCATGCCCTATTGCTTTGTCCACCTTCAGTTTTAGGAGTCCTTTCAGGACCCTTTCTTCTGTGAATGGACTGGTATCGACCCCCCACATCCAGAGCGTTTCTACTGTTTGGTATAGGTACCTCCCCCTCCTCTTCCCTTGTGAATACTGAGCAGAAGTATTTGTTCAGTATCTCTGCTTTTTCACTGTCACCCTCTGCCCATCCCACCCCCTCCCTTTATTAAGCCTCGCTGTCCCTCCCTTGGTCTTTTTTTGCTCCCTAATGTACTTATAAAAGGTTTTATCCCCCTTCTTAACTGAGTTGGCTACCTCAGTACTTAGTACAGTACTCTAACAAATAATATAAGAGAATGCATGTTAGTAGAAGCAATGCACAAGCCAGCGCACGTGTACTTGCTGTGTAAAAAAAGTGAAACACATTTTGTAGCACGGCATATACTTACTACTGGTTGAAATGGTGCTCCTGGTAGCATGAACTGCATTTGTTGGGCCAGCATTGCTGCTGCAGTTTTTTGCTGGATGAGGTTGTTTCGACCATTAATTTCTAACTGTGTTTTTAAATGTGTTGGTGGATGAAGGTACTTGCAGTTTTCTCTTGTACAACGGCCCTGCAAAAAAAGAAAAAAAAAAGGATGAGAATTGTCCTTCACACAGGCAGGCCTTTTTCAAGGAAGCAACACTGTGGTGTTGTTATTCAGGTGTCAAAAACTGGCACCAGCCCAGAGGCCAATGCAGTCAGATTTTGTAATGGCTGGATAAAATGTTCCATTAGCAAGCCCTGCTGGGTTGTACTGGAGATGGCAACATTTCAACACGTAAAACAAAAGGGTAATACTAAATGCACGCTAAAAATAGAAAATGGAATCAATGTTTTAACTATACATTTACTTCAGGAATTATCCATTAAAAAAAAAAAAGAAAAATAACCACAGTATTTTTCTTTATAGATAATTCCTGAAGACCTATGGTCGAGACATCAGTTCTAACTCTGCTTTCAGCGTGCATATGCTCTTACCCTCTTGATTTATTGCAGCCTACATGCCAACAAACCACTTTGTTTTTTTTTTCATTACTGCAATATATATACCAGTTGAGTTAGTGGAACATTCTATGGGGCCAGTGGGTTTTCTTTGTCACTAGCCCTCCTTGCTAGTGGCTGCAAAATTTAATTTGACCTTGTTTACTGCATGAATAAGTGGCACTAAAATCTCAGCTAGCAGGTTCTTCTGACTGCAAAAGGATAAGGAATACAATTAGTAAAACAGGCTAAGAAACACACTTCTGTTTGTGAAGGCAAGAACTATAAATTACATTTTTACGCACATTCATTAACACTGGTTAAAGCAAACCCTGGAATCACACACTATTAGTTATATACACTGGATCACATACCAGTAAAAAACCGGGGTAGTACAGCCATGTGGACAGAGCACACGTCTCTGAATCAGTAACAGGGTTTTAAATAACTGATCAGCAGTTTTTTTCTTGGGGCAATGCTAACTGTACTGAAAGTATTTATATAGGTTTTCTAGAAGTGTTATGTTTGTTAAACACAGTGAGGCAAGTGCTATGCGTTTTCGCAATGTTTTAGCACTTATATGAGCAAAACGCTAATCAATTTTTAAAGTTAAATAAAACCCTGAGTAAACCTAGATACCAATTCCTTTGGTTACTCTTTTACCTAGATTTAGTAGTGCAGCTTCCTCCCGTGCTTCTATACAACCAACCGTAAAAGGGACAGAACATAAACTGAAAAATACATGTTACATCTCAGCTGAGCTATCGTGGGAAAATAAATTGTAAAAACAAACAAAAAATAAAGACAGAACAGTGGAACTAATTTACAGCGATTTCTTACCTAATAGATGCTCAGAGAAACCACATCATGTCCACAAACTGGGTTTACAATTCAGGTGCAAAGCCCACCCTTTTCATTAAAGAGATAATTACAGACTTATATCCTATAGCAACATCTATGTCGAGGTCAATGTCAGAAAATTCCATAAGTTAGTTTTCAAAGCTAACAGCACAACTATCCTCAGGAAAAAAAATCAAAATACATTTAGCACAGGGCACCTGCTGGATTGTTAATTGAGAAACCTGATTATTAGATTATGAAATTACTCTTTCTGCAGTCCCAAGTATCTGCCAAGCTGTGCTTACTGCTGGGACATAATAAACAGAAAAAGTATTACAGAGGGTAAATAAGAAAAAACAGGTTACTCACCTGTAACAGTAGTTCTAGGAGAGGTATATGTTGTTCATCCATACTAATTGGCATGTCCTTTCCCTTTAATATCTTGCTGGAAGGTCTTCAAGCTGGCTCCTCCCACCCACCCGGGTAGTATAACCTTTGGCTCTGCCCCATGATACCAGATCTTGCCTGCTGGAAGGTATGTTTGTGTGTCGACGTCGGGGAGGTCAGGTGTGTCCGTGAGGATGAACATCTACCACTCCTAGAACTACTGTTACAGGTGAGTAACCTGTTTTTCTAGGAGCGTAGATATACTGTTCATCCACACTAACTGGCAGACTCCTAGCAGTTCTCTGGGAGGAGGGAGGCAAGGTGCACACCACCAACTTCAGGAATGCAGACTGGAGAACTGAGGCTTCAAAACCAGCATCCCGGCATGACTCAAGGTCGATGTGCTAATGGGTAATGAAGGTGTTTGCTGTCTTCCAGGTAGCAGTCCTGCAGATATCCTGGATAGGGACATCCCTAGAAGCAGCCACCGACGCAGCGGTATGGCAGGTGGAGTGAGCCTTAGCCCTACAGGAGGCTCCTTACCCGCCAACCTATAGCAGAGATCAATGCAAGATGTAATCCATCTGCCAATCGTCTGCTTTGCTGCAGGTCTGCCAGGTGCGACTTCAGCATAGGTGACAAACAGCTGGCAAACCTCTCCAATTTCAGCCGTCCGCTCCTTATAATAAGAGAATATTCATCTCAAATCCAAAGCATGCAGCCTGTACTCGGCCTCCTAGGTGTAGTTCGGGTAGAACACAGGCAGAGTTAACACCTGATTAAGGTGAAACTCCGACACCACCTTCAGAAGGAACTTCAGGTTGGGGCACAGGACAACCTTGTCCCTGTGGAAGACCAGGTAAGGAGACTCCACCGAGAGCGCCTGGAACTCCCCAGTCCTTCTGGCTGACGTGATAGCCACCAGGAAGGCGGTCTTCCATAATAGGTGTGACATCTCACACCTGTGCATCGGTTTGAATGGCTTGCTCATGAGTTTAGCCAATACCAGCAGTAGATCCCATGGAGGTGGAGGTTCACAGACTGGAGGGGATATGTGATTGAGGCCCTTGAAAAAGCGCCAGACCACTGTCTCCCGTGCCACCATCCGCCAACCAGCTCATGCCCGGTAAGCAGAGATGGCTGCCAGGTGCACCTTAAGGGTAGTCGTCCGGAGTCCTCCTTTGGAGAGGGATCAAAGGTAGTCGAGAATACTGGCCACAGGACAGGAACTAGGGTCTAAGCCCTTGTCCCGACACCAAATTGAAAAACTTTTCCATTTGAAGGCATTGTACCGCCTGGTTGACTCCTTCTTAAATGCCTCAACTACGCTAAGGACATTTTTGGAAAGATCCAAAGCCTGGAACTCTAGCCGTTCAGGAACCAGGCTGTCAGGTGCAGGGACTGAAGGTCCGGATGGAATACCTTCCTCTGACTGACTGATATCAAGTCCGGGCGTGCTGGAAGACGCCTTGAGCACCTGTTACTGAGGCTGAGGAGATCTGGATACCAGAACTGGCATGGCCAATCTGGGGCTACCAGGATCATCTTCACCTTGTAAAGCACCTTGTGGATCGAGGGAAATGGAGAGAAGGCGTACAAGAGGCCTGGAGTCCATGGCATCAAGAAGGCATCCCCCTGCAGCGAACACTGCTGAGGGGGACGGGCATGAAACAGCCTCAGCTTTGTGTTCTCTCTGGAGGCAAACAGGTCCCCCTGAGGGGTGCCCCACAGGGAGAGCAAGCTGCGAACTACCTCTGGGTGAAGAGACCACTCGTGGGACGCCTCGCCTACACGGCTGAGGGCATCCGCCAGTTGGTTCGAGGCTCCTGCCACATGGATGGCTAGGAGATCTGCCTCCAGTTGGCTCACGAGGGTCCAGATGCGGAGCACTTCCCTGCACAGAGACCTGGAGTGCATGCCGCCCTGTTTGTTGAGATGGTGCATGGTCGTGGTGTTGTCCGTCTGGACCTGGACCACTTGATCCAGCAGAAACTGAGCTAATGTAGTCGGTGCCAGCTGTACCGCTCGGAGCTCCAGCAGGTTGATGTGACATCGGAACTCCTCGGGGTTCCAGAGCCCAAGGATCCTGTGGTTCTCCATGTGGGCACCCCAGCCTCTGAGAAAGGTATCAGTCGTGAGGACGACTGTTGGCTTGGGGTGGGCAAATGGGATCCCTCCCTGAGATGTTCCAGGACGGTCCACCATTGGAGAGCGTCCCAAAGCCTCTGAGTTACTGTGACTAGTTGGTCGAAATGACCTAGGCACTGGGACCACTGGCTGGCCAAGCCCCACTGAATGGGATGCATTTGCCACCGGGTCCAATGGACCATGGTGGTGCAGGCTACCATGTAACCCAGAAGACGCAGGAATTCCCGGGCAGGGCACAACTGTCCAACCAGAAATGACTGGGCAAAGGAGGAGAGACCCTCCGTCCTGGCCACTGGGAGCTGGGATCTGGCTCAGCAAGAGTCGAGCTCTGCTCCAGTGAAGCAGATCACCGGTGAGGGCGCAAGTTCCGACTTGGCTTTGTTGATCAGGAGGCCAAGTCTGAGACAGGTCTTGAGGGCCAGGTCCCTGGACCTCTCCACCTCCTCTTTGGAAGGACCCACTATGAGCCAATCGTTGAGGTAAGGGTACACCCTGACCCCTCAATGCCAAAGATGGGCTGCCACCACTGCAATGCATTTGGTGAAGACCCGGGGGCAATGACAGGCCAAATGGCGTGGCATAGAACTCGTACAGGGTTCCCTCCGCTCTGAAGTGAGGAACCTTCGATGTGACGGATCGATCGGAACATGGAAGAACGCGTCCTGAAGATCCAAGGAGCAGAACCAGATGGTTTGCTCGAGGGATGGTATGATCTGGGACAGAGTTACCATCCGAAAGGTGCACGACCTAAGATACTGGTTCAGGTCATGCAGATTCAGAATGGGGGATCTGTCACTCGGGCCACTACCTCCTTAACGAGGAGCTGGGCTATGTCTTCTCTCAGAGCCAACCAAGTGTGGACTGATACCCTTTCCTCGCGTGGGTGCGGACTTGGCCTGGCAGGTACTGCTCGAACTCTAGAGGCAGTCCCTGATGACCATTTCCAACACCCGCCTGTCCATGGCAACAGCGGACCAGGCGGAAAGCAAGTGGGGGAGATGGTCCCCCATGGGAGGACCCAGAGTAGTCGTGATGGGTATGGGGCTGGTCACCCCCATCCCGTCACTGAGCAGGCCTGGAAGAGGAGGATCCAGAAGTGGGACCGCCAGGACCCTTCCCTCCCAGTCTGCGTGACTGAGTGCCTGACTTGAGCCGAGGGTGCCAAGACTGGGCCTGCTGCTGCTGACCAGATTAAAACGGAGGCTGCTTGGCTGCAGGGGCAGAAGGATAAAATGGCTTCTTCTGCTTCTTGGAGCCCTGAGATTCCTTTTGGGCAGACATAGCTGAGTCCAACGTGGTATTGGACTTCTCGATACATTCCAGGTGACCGTCCACTCCTGAACTATAAGACGTCGGTACCCAGGAACGAGACGTCTGCCAAATTGTGCTGGGTGTTGGCCGTGAAAGTCCAGACCTGCAACCAAGCCCTGCGGCGCATGGCAACTGCGGCAGCAACAGAACAGGCACAGGAATCCCCGATGTCCAAGGCCATTTGGAGCTGTTGTCTGGCAACAGCCCGGACCTGCTTGACCATGGTCTGAAGGTTCGCAGGAAGGTGAGGAAGCACCTCATCTAAAGAGTCCAATGGGGCATGGGAGAAGTGTGCCAAGATTACAGCCGAGCTCGCCTGACAGAAGCCCAGCAAGGAGGCAGCATAGACCTTTCGGGCGGAGTAATACAGCTTCTTGGATTCTTTGTCCGGTGGTCTATCAGAGTCTCCTGAATTCCCAACCCACCTGAACACAGACTCTGTCACCACTCCCTCAGTCGAGGAATGCTGTGAAAATCCTGAAAGGGAGCCAGTAAGTGCCACATACTTGCGGGCGGTCCTCGCAGATGGTGCGAAACAGGAGGCTGGGTGCTGCCACAGCTTCAAAGCTGGGCCAACAACGGCTTCAGCTACTGGAAAGACTTCGGGCGGGGAATCCCCCTTTATGAGAATATCAGTTGGGGGGGGTATTCTACCCATTTCTCAATGGGCTCCAGCTTCATCCCTGTAGACTCGGAGATGAGGCGGAGAATGCCCATAAAGGAGGTGGGCCCTTCCTCGACAGATACTCTCGTGGCATCATCGTCCTGAGAACGAGATGCCAAATCAGAGTCATCGGACTCCAAAGAGTCCAGGTACAGCGGTCTGCCCCCAGATTCACTGAGAACCCACTGCGGGTGGTCAGGAGTCAGAGTAACGGACAGTCTGTGCAAGAGGCCTAAGGCAGGCCTAGACTCCTTGGGGAGAGACCCCGAGGGAGGCTGTTTTGGTGGTGGCTCCACCGGAATAGGTGGAGAGACCAGCTTCAGCCGAGTTGGGAGTGACGTCGCCGGCTCTGCAAGCGGAGGGGGGCGATGACCGACTCCAGAGTGGTCGACTTAGGCCGGGGGGCAACAGCCAGGTAATGGCTGGGGTGGAAGGGACTGCCTTCAGCCCAGCCAGAACAAGCTGCTGCCACAGCATATCCTCATAGCGCCGACGCAACTTGCGTCAAAGCCTCCCCTCATCAGAGGAGGGCTACGACGAATGGCGGCAGCGCTGCCTCTTAAGAGTGCCGCTAATGCAACTTCCTCAGCCTTTTGGTTGAGGATGTCTCAGACCTGGACGTCGACCGTCGTGGGAACTGACAGGGATGCCCAGGAGAAGGCATGAGGGAACCCCGGTTCCTCTGGGTCAGAGAAGACCACTGCCTGGGGCTTCCCAGCTGGATGGATCGCCTCATCAGTGAGGTCCGAAAGGATCAGAGTCCTAAATAAGGAGTTATTGGCCTCCTCAGTCAACGGCGTTGAGGATTATCTCGACCAGATTGTCGTCCAGCGTTTGGGCCGGCTGACCTGATGGGGGGACCATGAGGTCAGCGGCCGAGGCCACAACTTTGACTGATGTCGAAAGGGGAGACTCCTGGGACCGAGATTGCTCTCTGTCTCAAGAGCGACGTCATCGAGACGTGGTTTCTCTCAGTTCCTTTGATTCCTTCTTATGGCATCTGGAGATGTGCGAGCCAGGACCTTACCCAAGAATGATAAGGGATTGGACCAGCTCCTTGAAGGAACCTGAGAAAGAGGAGCCCAGTTTTAGTGGAACAAAAATCGAGGGCGAAGACGAGCGCTCAGCGGCACGAGCCGCCTCTTCCTCGAAGGCCGTCTGTTCCAGTTGTTCTGTGGACCCCGCAGCCGTGGAGCTAGCACGGCAGGCATCCTTCGATTTGACCAGCGGGTGCCATTTTTCCAGACATCCTCGCTGAAGACGCGTGAGAAGATCATCTAAAACATTTGGATGAAAAGAGCGACACAGGCCTGAGTGTCATGATCGTGACCCAGGCAATACACGCACGTGGCATGCAGGTCAGTTCTAGACATTTTCTGCTCACAGAGACACCGGCGGAACCCGGGTGTGGACTTGTCCTCTATCGCAGTCACTAGAACGAAATAATTCAGACAGATCCTGCGAATCTTGATCGGTAAAACCGAGTTTTGGAGCACTAGGGCCATCTACATGCGTGAGTGAGAAGGAGGGAACCTGTATCTTCCAGCAGAAAGGAAGATTTGGCATTATGAGGTGGAGCCGAGGGTTATACCACCCAGGTGGTGGGAGGAGCCAGCTTGAAGATATTTAAAGGGAAAGGACATGCCAATCAGTGTGGATGAACAACATATCTACGATCCTAGAACCGTTACTTACCTGTTGCGTTTCTTCTAAGAATCTACATTCACAGGCAGACACAATGTATCATTATAGCCTGAGGAGCCAGAACATGAAATTGTCTAATCTGATTCAAACTAATGCAAGGTGACCACTTCCTCCTCTCACATGTTTTTCTCCCAAACAGGCTGACCTTTCCTGCTGCAGGGAGCAGCTCCTCTGAGTAGATAAAAATTTGTATACTAACCAAACCAAATAGTTTAGACAAGGCAGGATGGGTGGCAGTGTGTGACTATGGACGAATATACCTGTAGAAGTAACTTTGTTAAGGAGAGTAACTCTTTCTTCTAACAATGAAGATTCATGCATAGCAACATACTGCATACTGCATCCACTACTAGCACAACCAATGGAAGAAAGTAGTGCTGGAGCTGTCTGGGAGATAGCACAGCAAAACAGAAGTCTGCATCTCTGCTGGGCTGGAGATTCTCACTTTAGTGGGAAGTGAATGTGTGGGTGGATGTCAAGGTAGCAGTTTTGCAGATTTCAGAGAATAGCAGACTTGAAGGCTGACAGAGAGGTGGCTATATCCTGGTAGAGTGGGTGTGCAGTATTTCCAGACGAGGCAGGTTTGTAGAAATGGATAATACAGAGATCATCTTGCAACACAAGATATTTTTAGTTACAGGGAGACCAGGAGAGTCATATCTGTAGGTGAGGTGACAAATAGCTATCCGGCCGAGCCTCTGTGGGGGTTTTGTCCTAGTTTGGTATACACCTAAGTTACATTTAACATTCGGATGGTTAAGTGTTATGTCACCTTTGTTGGCATGAGGTCTAGGAAAGAAAACTGGGAGTGCAAAAGACAATTTAACAAGGAACATGACAACATATGGCAAAAACCATGGGTGCGTTCTAAAGACTACCTTTTCTTTTTGAGAAAAACAAATACACAGAGTCAATCCAAAGAGCCTAAGGTTTATTTACTTTTGTAGGTGAGATTACAGCAACTAGGATGCTGTTGTCCAAGAAAAAAACTTTAAACCGCAGGAGTCCAATGGTTCAAAAGAGGGAGTCAACAATTTGCAAAAAAACGAAGTTAAGGTCCTAAGGAAGGGCTGGGTCTGATGAGTGGGGTTACGGTTTGAATCAACTCCTGGACCCGTATGCTAAACTGGCTGACAGGTGAACCTTCAGAGAAGCTATGTTCAGCCCTTGAGACATAAATGACAGGAGGTAGTCTAGTACCCTGACAACCATGCATGTGCAAGAAAATTACAAGCTTGAACTAAATGAAAAAAACTAACTTTTGAAAGCGCAGTATTTTCTGGCAGCAGGTTTTCTAGAATCAGCCAGGACTTCCTCTGACAGTCCCAAGTTCTGAAATTCTATCCTTTCAGAAGCAAAGCCTTCAGGAGCATATGTCTGAATGGGGTATTCTCCCCCTAAACTGGTTCACTACCCTTACCACTGCTGCAGAGCTAAATTCCTATTTCTCTCCATTGCCCCATATTTCTCTTCTCTCTCAATTGATCCATCCTGACTTTCACCGTTTCCTGCCCGACTTTCTTTATTCCCCATCACAACTCTCTCTCTCTCTCTCACACACTCCACTAACTGTAGCTAGCCTCCATCAAGTTTTCTTCTCTTTTCTTCCTCCGTGATCAAATTTGCCGTCATTAATATCCACCCCTTGCTAGCAAATCTCTTCTTGTCCTTGGCCACACCCATGACCCTACTATTAACATATCCAGACTCACTCAGACCTGACACTCCCCATGTGACTGGTTTTCTCTTACAGAAGCAGTCTCAACAATCTACACTCTTCCTGAATAACCCATGGCTCTGGTGATCTTGCACCAAATTCATGTCGTCTTCCTTCACCTCTCAGACTTTTTCCTTCTTTTAAGTACCTCTCCCATTTTTTTCCTCTCCATCCAACCTCAAGTTCTCAGTTACCTGGCAGCCATGTAAGCCTAATCCAACCATCTTTCTCTACCTCACTGATCTCATCCGTTTTGTTCATTTCTTCTACTCTGAGCTCATCATCATTGATTATCTCAACATTTGCAATGCCATTCCTGGTGATCCTAGCCTTCAGTTTCTTCTCCATCCTCGAGTTTCACTCTCTCATCCAAACTGTGAATCACATTTCCACACCCATGATCTATTCATAGTAATGATTTAAGTTCAGAAAGGACACTAAGTCCATCACGTCTCCCCTCTACGCTTCATATGCAGGTATGGCCAAGTATGCTGTGTAAACATGTATTAACATGAAGGGGTGCCTTACCCACTCTAGTACACAAGGAAGCCAGTGATTCCCTTGATAAGCAGAAATTTTTCTAGATGTACATTGAAGGTTTATACCATCTTCATGTCCTCTCTTCACGGTCAGGCTGTTTTATAGGTTCACCACTTTTTGGGAGAAATGCTTTTTAACATTTTCCTAACTTTACCATCTCTGCGATTCAGAGTGTGTCCCATGTGCTGTTGGAGCCTGGACACCAGATCAAACATCTGTGTTCAATCTTATTGATATTCTTGAGTATGCAGAGAACTGAGATTGTGTCCTCGCTCATCCTCCTTTTCCCCCCAATGCTAACATCTTCTGGGATGCAGTATAGTTGGGAGGCTAGAGCCCTGAGCTGTCAAACTGGAGTCCCAAGCAAACTTGGGCTTAAATCCTTCGACTTCCACTGGCATACTGTGTGACACTGAGCAAGTCACCTGGCATTCTTTGCTCACAGGATGCACCTGGAAATAAGTTTTGTCTCACTGTGCTTTTCCCATCAAAAAGAAAATTCTAAAATGAAATAAACGGCCAATTCCCATTTCCATACTCAGTTCAGTAGCTTCACCCATCTGATACTACATGGTCCTGGTCCACATTGTTTCTTATTGCTCTCCTCTCAAGCTGTTACTTAATCCGGTGTCCATTCAAACAATTTGTCTCTTCCCAGCTCTCCTCTCTGATCCACCCCCAACCACAGATGATTCATTCAATAATAGTCTATGCTCTTTTCCCTGAAGAGCTAGCTCCTCCTAGGACCTACTCTCTTTCTTGCACTTCAGCTTCTCCTGGTACTCTTACCACAACCAGGGGCGCCGACAGCACGGGTGCTCGGGTGCTTGAGCACCCACAAAGTTTATATGAGCACCCCCAAATTCTTGTCCTCCACGGTCCACCTTGCTTTTTCATTTCCCCGCTTCTCTGCCTGTTTGCCTGATTCAGGCAAATTGATACTCCGTGCCGTGACCGTCCGTGACCAACTTTCAAATCGACCCCCCCCCCGTAGCGGCAACCTGGCACTGGCGCAACTTAGACCTCAAGTTCAACATATTATTATTATTTTTTTTTTTGTAGTTAATTTAAATGTAGAAAGTAGAAACGTGTGTGAGTGGTTAGGTTTCTAACTAGGTGGGTCAAAGAAGTAGCCATAGCTACTGATGAAATACTCCAATCACTCCGATGGGGTTAGTGAAACTTCATAGAACAGCACTACTAGGAGGATGTGGGGACAGGTTGTAGCAGCCTAGCAGGCTATAGAACAGGACTGGTCTGCACTGCTGCCACTGTAGCTTCAGCAAGAGCCCAAATATAACAGTAATTTAAATTTGTGGAGATGTGGGAATTCGGACTGGGAGGAAAAATGAGACTAGTAGCTTGTGTGGCCTTAGTCAGACGAGCAGCTCTGTAGCCTCTGAGCATGAGCGGTTGAAATTAAATTGTAGTGCAGCAGCAGGGGGGCTTCTGTTTGTTAATGTCAATCACATACATCGCAGGCAGTGCATTGTGCATTTTAAGTTCTTCAAGTTCCACCTCTCAGTAAAGTGCTCCGACTACTCGAGTCCTTTCCTTATACTGTATCCGACCTGATAGACTGAAAGGACACAGAGCCCCACCAAAGGCAGCCTTTTTCTGGCAAAGTTATAGGCGGAGGGGGACAGGGAGAGGAGAGGAGGGAGAGAGAGACAGAGAGAGAGAGAGAGAGAGAGAGAGAGAGAGAGAGGGGAGAACGAGCGAAGTTGGGAGGATGAAGCCAGGAGAAGCTCCGTGCAATAAGCTCCTAATAAACAGATGATCTTTGAATTAGTGGTACTGGTCTGGTACCATAACTGAAGCGAATACTTTCGAAACACAAATGGTGAGAAAGAAATAATGTGACGTAACATAACAGGTTATTCCCAGTAGCTGCTACATTATTTCTGTCTCATTTGCCACAAATTCAATAAGCAAATTATTAAAACTAAAGCAGTCTATCTCCCTTAGACACACACAACGATGACAAATATGAGCTATAAAAAGTGAAGAACACAGCCTACACAGGCATTTAAGTTGTATTTGCAATTGCTACGTTTCTGTGAGGAAGGGTAAAAATGACCAGGCATTAGGTAATATTTTCGGCAGCCTGGGACTAGAGGTGGAGATGGATTCCCCAGCCCAGCCCCACCTGTTACCCAGAAAAGGCGATTCTGCATCTTTAAGAAAGTGGAACGCGGGGTAAGGGTTATTCAACAGACACACAAGGTGGTCCCTTATATCCTGGCTTAGTGGCTACAACACAAGCATCAACAATTATTTTTTTTAATTTTTTATGTGATAGCGGATAGCGCGGCGAAAATACAGATTAATACTGTAGTCTAGACAGACAGTCAGCAGTCACCACAACTACTCTCGTCTCTCTCGATGATTTCCGACACCCAACCCGAACCTGCCTTGTACTCGCTTGCTGGCTGCAACTGGCTCCCAGAGTCCCTGCTCCTCCAATCGCTGGGACAGACGTAGTTAGACACATGACTCGTCAAGGAGACGGTCATGTGATGCAGGTAGAGAGCAGCTTCAACTGAGAGCTGCCTGAGCCTGCATATCACATGATGTGATGTGAGGAGAGTCAGCAGAGTGAGTTGGTCAACCGCACGGAGGATCCATGATTGCTGTGTGTGTGTGTGAGCTGAGCGAGGAGTTGTTTTTTTCGTGAAATCGTGTTGTGGACTGCACTGGACTGATCGTAGTCGGTCAAGAACTGACTTAGCTAGCTAGCTAGCTAAGGGGAAGGGTCCTGTAACTGTACCCGCCCTGTTGCAGACACGCAGAACCGCGTTATAACTTAAAAAAAATAATTTTAAAATAAGTCTGCAGACTCTGCACTGCTATAGACAGTAGATACTAGACACAGTAGTTCAACAAAACACAAACAACCACAGACTGTGTTGTGTGTCTTGTTACACTGACTGAGTCTCTGGCTGGGTGGGGAGGGATAGAAAAGCAAGATTAAGGACAGAAATAGAACAAAACAAACTGAAAATTAATTTTGGCTGGCAACACTGCAGTGCAGTCACCAGTCAGTCAGAGAGAGAGGAATCAGGACAGACTAGTAAAACCAAACAGCATTGTTTTTACAAAAAAAATTTGCAGTGGCCTGGGTTCGGGCTAGGAGCCAGGGCCAGGCTCAGGCTGTGTGTGTCGGTGGTGTGGGTCGTCTTTCGTCTGCAGCAAAGTTAGCTAGCTGCAGCAGGGCAGAGATTCTCAGTCTGGAGAGGAAGGGAGAGCTGCTACTTCAGTTGGAGTGAACTGAACAGTCAGTTGGTCATTGTTTGCTGACTGTCACACTGTGGGCTGCAGCCTAGTACTTCTGTCTAGTCGTGCCCATACCACCAGTCAGAGTGCTGATTGCACAGAGGTGTCTTCTGTGCCATATCGTGCAAGACTCCAAGTGAATAGGCAGTGCTCTGTCTGTGGGTGCTTGTGAAGTCTGTGTGAGAGGGTGAGCAGCCGAGTCTTATCCTGAGACAGTCACAGTCCTCCTGTCCAGTCCCTACCAGTGTCTGACCGTCCGAAAGAAAAAATACAAGTAAAATATTAAAGTCAGAGTGCTGATTGCACAGAGGTGTCTTCTGTGCCATATCGTGCAAGACTCCAAGTGAATAGGCAGTGCTCTGTCTGTGGGTGCTTGTGAAGTTTGTGTGAGAGGGTGAGCAGCTGAGTCTTATCCTGAGACAGTCACAGTCCTCCTGTCCAGTCCCTACCAGTGTCTGACCGTCCGAAAGAAAAAATACAAGTAAAATATTAAAGTCAGAGTGCTGATTGCACAGAGGTGTCTTCTGTGCCATATCGCAAGACTCAAGTGAATAGGCAGTGCTCTGTCTGTGGGTGCTTGTGAAGTCTGTGAGAGGGTGAGCAGCTGAGTCTTATCCTGAGACAGTCACAGTCCTCCTGTCCAGTCCCTACCAGTGTCTGACCATCCGAAAGAAAAAATACAAGTAAAATATTAAAGTCAGAGTGCTGATTGCACAGAGGTGTCTTCTGTGCCACATCGTGCAAGAATCCAAGTGAATAGGCAGTGCTCTGTCTGTGGGTGCTTGTGAAGTCTGTGTGAGAGGGTGAGCAGCTGAGTCTTATCCTGAGACAGTCACAGTCCTCCTGTCCAGTCCCTACCAGTGTCTGACCGTCCGAAAGAAAAAAATACAAGTAAAATATTAAAGTCAGAGTGCTGATTGCACAGAGGTGTCTTCTGTGCCATATCGTGCAAGACTCCAAGTGAATAGGCAGTGCTCTGTCTGTGGGTGCGTGTGAAGTCTGTGTGAGAGGGTGAGCAGCTGAGTCTTATCCTGAGACAGTCACAGTCCTCCTGTCCAGTCCCTACCAGTGTTTGATCATCCAAAAACCAATAAAAAAAAAACAAAATAAATCAGACTATTAGGATTTAAGAGGGGTCCTTGTGTCAAAAAAAAAAAAAAAGTGCAGTGAACTGATTGTCTAGTGTTTTCTGACCTCCACTGACTTTATTGTTTTAATCATATTCTGTCCAGACCAGCAACTAACAGTGTAACCTATCCTGAATCAACACAAGAGAAACACACACTGTAAGTTAAAATGGACAAGTTTATTAAAAAATGGGCTAAACAGAGTGAGACAAGCAGTACAACAGCAGCAACATCAACAAGTGACGTAGCAAGTTGTGAGACTGAAGCTGAGGAAACAGCAGCTGCTCAAGTTCACATTGCTAGGGATGTGGACGTGGTTGATGTTGAGGAGCCATGTAGCAGCAGCAGCACTCTGTCTGTAAAAGAAAAAACAAGACAGGAATCATTAGTTGTCGCCAAGAAAAAAGGCAGAACCTTTCAAGAAAGGTGGTTTGACGGTTCAAATGGTTACTGTATGATTCCAATCAAAAAAGCCTTCTGTTCAGTGTGTAAAGAGGCAAGAGAGAAAAAACTGCTCACATTTTCCACAAAAGCTGATGAAGCATTCACAGTTACTGGGTATAGTGCATGGCATAAGGCAATAGGAAGATTCGAATCCCATGAAAAAAGTGGCTGCCACAGTGAGGCTGTAATGAAAACACATGTTAAGCAAATGTGTACAGCATTATGTCTGATGCCAGTAGGCAGCGAGCAGTAGATGCAAGGATTGCACTTTTAAAAATGATGAGAACTTTAAGATTACTGGCCCGAAAGGGGCTTGCTATCAGGGGCCATACAGATGAGAGTTCAAATTACATGCAAGTGCTAAAAGTGCGGGCCACTGATTGTCCACAGTTGCAGCAGTGGTTGTTAAGGGATAGCTACAGGTGGTTGTCTCATGACATAATGAATGAAATGCTGGACATTATGGGGCAAGATGTGCAAAACACAATTGTGCCCAAAATCAAAGCAGCTCAGTATTTTGCTGTAATGATGGATGAGACAACGGACATTACTGTTCATGAGCAAGTCTCAATATGGTTTCGATTTGTCACTGAGGATTTTGGAATTGAAGAGGCATTTTTAGGATTTCATGAAACACCAGCTGTAGATGCTGCTACACTATTCAGTATCCTTAAAGATGTTTTGTTACGTTTTGACTTGGATATAAATAAATGCCGGGGTCAGTGTTATGATGGAGCTGCTACTATGGCTGGTATTCACTCTGGAGTGCAGGCTAGGCTAAATGCTGTTGAGCCTAGGGCCCTTTTCAGGACATTGTTTGGCACATTCCTTAAACCTTGTAGTACAGGACTGCATCAGCAAATACAAGAATGTCGAGACATACTAAATCAGTTACGAGAACTCATAACATTCATTAGAGACTCTCCAAAATGACTAACTTTTTTTGAAAACATACAAAGCGGTATGGAAGACACTAGGCCTGGCTCTTTACGACCATTTGCTCCAACAAGGTGGACAGTGAGGGCAAATAGTTTAAATTCGATTCTAGAAAACTATTTAGCATTATTGGAATTTCTGGAGAGTGTGTCCTCAGAGAATACTCGGGAGTGTGGGGCAAAAGCAGGAGGGTTCTTGGCACAGCTACGATCATTTAAAGGATTTTTCTTCTTGAGTCTTCTCTTAAAAATTTTCTCTCACTGTGACAGCATAAACACAGCCCTTCAAGCAACTTCTCTTCAATTTCTAAAAGCTAATTGTATGATTCAAACTCTTCTAAACACTATGCAACAATACAGAGGGCAGTTTGTCGACTTCTGGAGTACAGTGGATGGAAGAGCTGAGGAACTGCAGTTAGATGAACCAGTTCTTCCGCGCAACGCAAAGTTCCTCTCGTCGATAGATGATGGCTCTCAATCAGTTACTGATGCATCCCCAAAAGACCACTTCAGGAGAATATTTTTCCAAGTGATTGATCAGGTTGTTCTTTCACTCAAAGATAGATTTCAGACTCCAGCTCAGAAGCTTATGTTAGATGCAGAACGATTTGCGATAGGACAAGGGCCATTAGATTCCATATCTAATTTTATGGCAATGACTTAGATGCAGGGCATCTGCAACTACACCGTGACATGTTCACTGACATTGCAAAAGCTAGTGGGAAAACTGTTGATTCATTGCAAGATGTGTACTGTGTCATCACAGAAAAACAAGCCATTCGTGATTTACTGCCAGAGTTTGTAAAATTTATTCAGATCTTACTGACAGTACCAGTATCAACTTGTACAGCTCAGCGTTCTTTCTCAGGACTCAGGAGACTGAAAACATATCTTAGATCAACAATGTCACAGAGACGCTTAAATAGTGTTGCTCTGCTTCACATTCATCAGGAACACACTGATGCATTAGACATGGACAAAATAGCTGATGAGTTTATTGGGAGAGCAACAGTTCGTAAGAACGCTTCTATATGGTTAAATAATGTGTAATCATTCATGGCATTTGCAGTTATGTTTACTATTGAAAATCATCAGCAACTGTCTCTAGCAACTTACAATTACTCCTGCTTCTGACCTGGCTAGTCCTAAAAAATTGTAATACCATTACACTGACATATGCTTCCCCCTTCTCCTGGTCGTTTCTGAAATTAGGTACCTTTCCCGGTTATAAACTTTAAAATAAATAAATAACGTGCTAAGTGAATCCTTTGAGTACCTGGTGGCATCAAAGAGCCATTCAGGGCACTCTTCCATGTCTTCTTGCACCACCTGGAGGTATCAGAGACCTCCAATGGAAGAGTGCCATGGAGGGCTCTTTGATACCCCCAGGTGCTCTAAGGTTGCCCTTTGTGATTTAAGATACAGCATCACCACTCCACAGAGTGCAGGAGTGCCCTCTTTGTTTGCTTCCATGTGCTGCAAGAACACATGGAAGTTCCTTGTCTTTCTGCAGCACCTGGTGGAGGTAAACTAAAATCTTAAAGAGCATCCTTTACAACACCTGGATCATGCATCAAAGAGCCTCCAGTGCACTCTTGCACACTGTGGAGTGGTGACATTGTCTGCAACCTAAAATCACAAAGACATCCTTAGAGCACCTGGGGCATGAAATGGCCCTCCAGGGCACTCTTCTATGTCTACTTGCAGCACCTGGATGCATCTAAGAGCCCTCCAGGGCATTCTTATACCCTGTGGAGTGGTGGCGTGGCACTGTACCCTAAAGTCACAAAAGGCATCCTTAGAGCACCTGGGAGCATCAAAGAGCCCTCCATGGCACTCTTCCCTTGGAGGGCTCTTTGATGCCTCCAGGTTCTGCAAGAAGACATTTAAGAGTGCCCAGAAGAGCTCTTTGATGCCTCCAGATGCTGCAAGTAGACATGGAAGGAAGAGTTTCCTGGAGGGCTGTTTGATGCCTCCAGGCTCCAGCTGCTGCAAGAAGACATGGAAGTTCCTTGTCTTTTTTCAGCACAGAATGGAGGCAAACTAAAATCTCAAAGGGCAGTCCTTTTAGCACCTGGAGACATCAAAGAGCCCTCCAAGGCACTCTTACCTGTGGAGTGGTGGCACTGTCTGCAACTGCAATCACAAAGGACATCCTTAGAACACCAGGGGCATGTAGGGCCCTCCAGGCACTCTTCTGTGTCTTCTTGCAGCACATAGAGTTATCAAACAGCCCTCCACCCAGGGAAGAGTGCTGTAGAGGGCTCTGCAATGCCCCCAGGTGCTCTAAGGATGTTCTTTGTGATTTTAGGGCACAGTACCACCACTCCACAGGGTTCAAGAGTGCCCTACTAGAGGGCTTTTTGTTGCCTCCAGGTGCTGAAAGAAGACATAGGAGAATGTCTGACTGGGGCTCTTTTTATGCCTCCAAGTGCTGCAAGAAGACATAGAAGAGTGCCCTGGAGGGTCCTTTTATGCCCCCAGTTGCTCTAAGGGTGTTTATTGTGATTTTAGGTTGCAGACAGTGCCACCACTCCACAGGGTGCAAGAGTGCACTGGAGGGCTCTTTGATGTCTCCAGGTACTCAAAGGATGCCCTTTGAGATTTTAGTTTGCCTCCATTCGATGCTGAAAAAAGACAAGACTCTTCCATGTCTTCTTGCAGCACCTGGAGGTGTCAGTGAGCCCTCCAGGGCACCCTTGCACCCTGTGGAGTGGTGGCACTGTCTGCAACCTAAAATCACAAAGGAGCTCCTTAGAGCACCTGGGAGCATGAAAGGGGCCTCCAGGGCACTTTCCTATGTCTTCTTGCAGCACATGAAGGCATCAAAGAGCCCTCCAAGCCAGGAACAGTGCCATAAAGGGCTCTGTGATGCCCTGGTGCTCTAAGGATGTCCTTTGCAATTATAGGGTACAGCACCACCACTGAACATGGTGCAAGAGTGCCTTAGATAGAGGGCTTTTTGTTGCCTCCAGGTGCTGCACAAAGACACAGAAAAGTGCCATGGAAGGCTCATTCATGCCCTCAGGTGCTCTAAGGATGTCCTTTGTGATTTTAGGTTGCAGACATTGCCACCACCCCACAGGGTGCAAGAGTGCCCGGCTGGAGGGCTGTTTGATGCCTCCAGCTGCTAAAAGGATGCCCTTTGAGATTTTAGTTTGCATCTACCAGGTGCTGAAAAAAGACAAGAAAATTCCATGTCTTCTTGCAGCACCATCCTGGAGGCATCAAAGAGACCTCTGGTACTCTTCCATGTCTTCTTGCAGTTGCAGCACATGGCTAAGCCTGGAGGCATCAAACAGCCCACAAAGTGCACTCTTCCATGTCTTCTTGGAGCACATGGAGGCATCAAAGAGCCCTCCAAGGCACTGTTGCACCCTGTGGAGTGGTGGCACTGTCTGTAACCATCACTAAGGGCATCCTTAAAGCATGTGAGGGGCATCAAAGAGCCCACCACGCTGACCCAGGCACTCTTCCATGGGTCCTTAACTGGAGGCATCTAAGAGCCCTTCAGGATACACTTGCACACTGTTGAGTGGTGGCACTGCGTCTGCAACCTAACATCAGTACTCTGACATGCTTGCAAAACTGAGAGCATGAAAGATCCCTCCAGGCGGGCACTCTCTTATTGATCTTAGCACCTGCTCAGGCATCAGATAGCCCCCAGTGGTACCCTGGCTTCCTCTACATTGGAGTAGTTGTGATGGTAGCATACTCATTCCAAAATGTATCAAAATAACCTCCAAAATGCACCAGAAAGCATGAAAAACCCTATAGCTTCTGGGGGCCTAGGCGGCCCCCAGACCACCAGCCTTTTATTAGGACTCTGAGCACCCACAAACTTTTTAAAAACCTGGCACCCCTGACCACAACCACCACTTTAAGACTGTGTGGCCTCGAGAAAGTCACTTAAACCTCCCTACAGTCAACCTTCTCTCTCTTTCTCTCCCTCTCTCTGCTTAATCTTCCTGAGCTTTCCTTAAAGAGCAACTGACACCTTTGAAAAAACTTTGGAATATGTAATATGTACACAATTAAAGCGATTCACAAAGATTAGCCCCTGCCATAAAGGAAACAGTGACTTGCCTCCACCGGAGTCTGTACATGTAAAGAGAGGGTTCTTTGATTTTTTAGAGTTCAGGTTCAGTTCTGGTTCTACAAGGTCGGGTTCTAGTTCGGTTCAGTTCTAGCCCTTTAGTCCATGTTTCAGTTCTGGTTCAGTTCTTAAACATTTTGGTTCTTAACTTTGTTCAAAAATGATGCATAACATAGGTGCATTTGTAAAAAAATCTTTAATTCAAAAATGTAAAAAATATAACAATACAAAAAAGACAAAACTCTAGAAGAAATCGAAAGGGGGTACACATTATCATTGTCTATCTAATTTGAAATTAAAGCGCGCACATTAAGAATGATGCTAACTGCCACAGTTAACAGCTAAGTAAGCAACTGAATTACAACTGACTGTCTGGGGCAGTAAAGCGGTAACCAATTGACCTTATTTATATGCACTGAGGCGAATGTAATAAATTAAACTAAATTATCCAGCACTACGAGTTGTCTTGCCGATGTAGGCGTTCACAGAAATGAGCAAGAAAAGAGTGAACACTTACTTTTCCTCCCGGTAGTAATTACCTTTTAGATTTCAGTTTTTTCATTGCAAAGCACACTGTTTGACATCTCACCCGAGCAGCCATCTGTTTCCTTGACCCTCTATGCTTGACCGTAAATAACTAATATCTAACATCAGCAAACAGCTAAAAAAAAAAAAAATCTAATCGTCCAGTAGTAACACAGCCGGCTGCCAAGAGAGATCCTGATTTCTGGTTTTAAATAGGGGTAGCTTAATTACTGCCACTAGACCACTATGGAGTATCATTATTTTATTTTATTTTTTTACCAGAGACAGGGGATCGGGGAGGGGAGGTTTACTATACCGGCCAAGAAAGATCCTGATTTCTGTTCTGCCAAGAGAGATCCTAATTTCAGTTCTGTTTCCTCATATTTGGTGGTGGGTGGGGGGTTAACGGTAGTATCCAGCCTCCGCAACTCAAGGCTCCTGCTATTAACAACCCGTGACGGGCCTACCACTAGCCACTGCCCCTAAGTATTCCAGCCACAGGAATCCAACCACCACAACTTAAGGCTCCTGCTGTTAACAGCCCATGATGGGGATACCATAAGCTGCTCCCCCACGCATTCCAGCTGCTGGAATCAAGCTGCCGCAACTTATAGTGCACCTCCCCGCATCTCTGCAATACACTGAATTTTTGAACTCTGCGTCATTTCTTCCGGTCTACGCTGGTATGCCAGAGCTCTCACTCATTTGGGATACTCTGTAAGTATCTCGGCTAGGTTAATTCATTCCTCTGTAGCCAGTACTCTTTTACAATTCCTCTGATTTCTTTTTCTTTTTACCGGAGACAGGGGATCAGGGAGGGGGGTTTACTATAGCCTGTTGGAACAACCATGGCATACAATGGAACATTAGTAGAGGCAAATGATTCACCTACACAGTTCTGTATTTTTTATCATTGGGATTGCATTTGGTTCGGGTTCACCGTATTACTTAATTCCGCGGTTCTAGTTCGGTTTAGTTCTGCTAAAATGCACACAGTTCGGGTTGCGTTCGGTTCGTGGCAGAACCCGGGTTCTATATACATGTAAAGATGCCTCAAAATAATGCAGCCTTTAAAAACTTATGCCCTTCATAAAACTGATTGTAGAACCCAGGTCCGATGGCCTTCCCAGTTCATTGTCTGCCGTCAGCTCTGCCCTTGGGCTCACTGGCATGATGACGAGATGCCAGTGAGAGCGTGCCCATTATATTCAATGGGCGGCATCTTTGAATCGATTTTCATTAGCATGATGGCCACTTGCTAATGAATGTGGGCACCGGCCACCAAGTTAGGTGCTGCACTCCTGAGGTGCCATCTTTTGGATGAGACATTAAACTGAGGTCCCATCTGCCTGTTCTGGTGGTAGTTTAGGTGGATGTTAAAGATCCCATGACACTTCTTGAAAAGAGCAGGGGAATTTTTTATTACAAGCACACTACAAACTTATACATTGAAACACATGCCACATTCTGTACAAAAGCATACTCACACCACATATATATCTATATTATTTACAGTACAATATATCATATTTTTATTTCCTTTTTCCATCCCATTTAATACACAGACTCCGTAATTATTCCTTTTACCTTTTTATAGTCTCCTGAATATTGAATCCTTTATTAGCAAATTCACTGTAACCTCCTAATTGTTTTAAGCATATTTTATAAAAAAGGATAAACTTCTCCACCACAAATGTACTTTACTTCTAGGATGAACTTTGCAATCTTTCGCATATACCTTCCACATAGCAGCCACACCCATTTTTCCTATTCCCTCATAAGAGATTTCCCTCTGTTGTAACAGCAACTGGCAACAACTCTGTCACATGTAGTATTTCAAACTATATGATACTGGTCTAATAAATCCAGTACTATCCCCAAAATCTAATTTCTATATGTAATTGTTTTCAGCCACAGCATCTTCCATTCAGCAGCTAGGAAAGACCACAATCTCACTGAATACACTTAAACAGAAAATGATCTTGCGTTTCTTCTATATCACCACAACCTGGGTATAAACGGCCGGCCCGTCGGCGCAGCGGTGGGATTTCTGTTACACGCCGGGCACCTGGTTGAACGGATCCGCCGCCGGAGGGGTTGCCGGGGAGTAGGATCGAACGTCCGACGGACAGCTCTCCTACTCCGGGAGGCGCGGCAGCACCTTTGTGCGCTAGGTACCCCCGCAGGAGACCGGGAGTTCCACGCAACCGACGCTCGACGTGGGGTGGGGGAGGCTGGGCGGACGCTGGCGTCACTGCACGTCCCCGCCTCCTCTGGGGAGAAAAATCAGGTGGAAAAAGATGGCGGGCAGGACCACCGATCAATGAAGCCCTCTCTGGAGAGCCTCACATTGCCGCCGCCGCTGCGGGACCCCGACCAGTCACAGTTCCGGGGTCACGAAGGTGGCCCACGGCCCCAACCTCCGGGGGGCAAGCCGGGGGTGACCGAGGGTCCTCAGCAGCAATTGACGGCGGTAGAGGTCTCCAGGGGCCGTGACCAGGGCGGATGGCTGCCGGTGGTCCTGCCAGAAAAAGGGCAAAAAAAAACAAACTTGGGTATAAACACCTACGATCCTCCACAGCCTTATGTCTGTGGTTGCCCCTCGCCCCTATTCTACCATGAGCCATCAACCACCGAGTCTCCCACATTTTTTCTGGTATCCTTGGATTGTTCAACACTCTATAAACCCAATTTTCTCCTGGTGTTCCTCCTTTAAATTCTGGTTCCCCGATTCCCGTTTCTTCAACTACTGTGTTCTACATTCCTCTCCTATGATTGCCCCCTATTTGTTGCCCTGTAATTTTCCACTTCCACATTTTTTTTAAAGGATATTTTATAATATTCTGGCATATTTACCTTAAAAAACCTTTACCCCATTCCCCTGACCACTCCGTAGCCCATTCCCCAATATATTTACCCCCCACATGCTTCCTATTTCATTTGAACTAACAAAAATGTTGTGTAAGTTTAAATACCAAAACAATGTGTGAAAAGAAAATAACAGGATTTATCATTCCCAAACCTCCTTGTTTTATATTTTTATATGTTATTTCCCTCTTAATTGGATTCAAGCGGCTGCCCCATATTAGTTGAAAAAAAAAACATAATAACCGAGATTCCAAATCCACTGGTACTGGAAACACCCCCGATATATACAGAAGACATGGTAATAAAAATTGTTTTGCTACGAAACTCTCTTTAGTTTGGGCATCTTCCATGTTTTCCATCAGGCTACTTTCCTTTCTCCAACCTCTAATGCGCCTAACCAATTTTTCTTTGCCATGTCCCCTTTGTCAAAATAGACTCCCAATATTTTCAAATTATTACCTGATATCGTGATACCTCCTTTCACCACTGTATCTATTCCTGTAGTTCCCAACCACATACCTCTACTTTTATGGGCATTTATTACTGCCCTAGATGCTGGAGAGAACTTTTCTAGAGCTCTTATCAGATACTTGACAGCTTCATCGGATTGTATAAATATATGTAAATCATCTGCATACGCAGATACCTTTACCTCATCCCTTTCCTGTTGCCCTTTTACCCCTTGTATTTTTTTATCTTCCATTACTGTCTGTATTAAAGGATCAGTTGCCAATGTGTATAAAATAGGGCTCAGGGGACATCCCTGCCTGACCGCTGCCTGAACTGGAATAAGATTTCCATTTCTTCCCCCATCTCAGTTCTAACTACAGCATCTTTATAAAGTAATTTTATCCATACCTGAAACTCCTCAAGAATACCATATTTATATAATACGTTATATAAAAATTCATCAGCAGGGGAATTTCCCTGGTGTCTTGGCCAAATTTCCCCCATTCACTAAAAATACAACCAACAGCTTAATCTGGTTCAATGTCAGCTGGCATCCATTTGTATCCCCCTTCCCTGGGACGAGGCTGAAAATAGGCAGAATTGTCTAGTCCTCCTTTCCTGGTCAACAGAAACTAAATACAAAAAATAAATAAAACTATGATGTCACAAGCAGAGCATTATGACATCAGGTTGGGATGATGCAAAAGGAGCTGCTGAACCCTCAAGATACAACTCTCCTGTTTTCGTCAATATGACCTCAATAATAAATAATGGGGATAAGAAATACAGAGCTAGTGAGAAATATGAGCTGCTTTGTGTCTAAATATTATATTTTTCAAAGTTCTTCTTGAGGCGTCGGTGGCTCTTTAACCATTCTTAATCTCATTTAACCTCTATGTGTGCAGCTAACGCCTGCTAGTAACTGTTTGTGGATTGGTATGCAATGTATATGAAAGGCACACTATGAAATCTAATTTATTATGAAGTTTCTCTTTCCAAGCCAGCCTTTAATAAAACACAAACATAGATGAAGGCTGTATACTTCTGAATAACAACAACAAAAAAAGTTATGGAAGCAATCCTGAGAGAGAGGCTGGTGGCCTTTTTGGAGGAAAATGGACTCCAGGACAGTTAGCAGCATGGATTTGTCTCTGGAAGATCCTGCCAGACCAACCTAATTGAATACTATGACTGTGTAATGAGCAAACTGGATAAAGGCCTTGCAGTAGATGTGCTGTATTTAGACTTCAGCAAAGTCTTTGATTCAGTGCCTCGTGGGAGGCTGGGGGGTAAGTTGCAATATGTGGGGTCAGGGACAAAGATGGTAAACTGGATTGTGAAATGGCTGAAGGGGAGGCAGCAACAGACAGTGGTGGAGCACTCTCTTCCCCAAGGGTGGTGAGAAGCGGGGTGCCGCAGGGCTCAGTCCTGGGTCCGGTGCTGTTTGGGTTATGCATACCTGATATCTCACATGGCGTTAGGAGCAAGATCAGTCTGTTCGCAGATGATACCAAGATAGGGGCAGTGGTGGATGACATAGATGGGTGGCAGGGGCTACAGGAGGACCTGATCAAACTGGAGGAGTGGTCGGAAAAGTGGCAACTGAGCTTCGATTCAAAGAAGTGCAAGGTTATGCACTTCACAGCAAGGAACCCAGGGAGGAGCTTCCAATTGGGAGGGATTCAGATAGAGGTCACAGAGGAGGAGGAGGAGGAGAAGGAGAAGGACCTGGGGTGATCATAATGGGTAACATAAACAACTCAGCTCAGTGCAGGAAGGTGGCAGCTAAGGCCAACAAGATGCTGGGGTGTATTGCGAGAAGAATCTCATCCGGAAATAGGGATGTGATCCTGCCGCTGTACAGGTCACTAGTCAGGTCATATTTGGAGTACTGTGTGCAGTTCTGGTGTCCCTTTCTGAAGAAGGATATCAGACTGCTGGAGAGGGTGCAGCACAGGGTAACTAAGATGATCCAGGGGCTGGAGGACAAAATCCATGAGGACAGGCTGACTGAGTTGAATATGTACACCCTGGAGGAGAGGAGGGATCAAGGGGATATGATTGAGACATTCAAATATTTGAAGGGAATTAACAAAACAGGCACAGAAGGGATATTTAAGCTGAGGAAAGGAAGGGACACCAGAGAGCATGGTCTCAGGTTGGTGGGTGGAAGATATCGGAGAGAGATGGGGAGGAATTTTTTCACAGAGAGGGTGGTGGAGAAATGGAACACTCTACCCGAGGAGGTGGTATCCTGTAGCACAGTGGACAGTTTTAAAAGGGCATACAACAGGGTGTGTGGGGGGGGTAAAGGTGAGGGGGGAGAGGAAGGTGGGGCAGCTGCAATATAAGGATGCTAGCTGCACATTCGAGCAGACTAACTTGACAGATCGTAAGGCCTGTTTCTGCTGGCAGATTCGTATGTTCATATGCTCGTAAAGTCAAGATAATCATCAGGGAAAACAACTACCACAAACTCCCTACTAATACTCCCTCATCTTGATCCCCCTTTAGCGAACATGCAGTGTTTATATACCTTGACATGTGGAGCAAACTAAAGATAAATATCTCTGAACACAGACAGTAAGGACAGCACTCCAGCAACTTGGAACTATTACACTGTATCTGCAGTAGGTTAAACCTGCACAATAGAAAACTCCTTCTACAGTGGAACAATCATTACCATTTGCACTCGAATACAAAGTGAAGTCTACAGAGTCGCATCCTCCTCGCTGCTTCACAAAAAACAGTGGCATTAATCAACATGTGTAGGTTTGCTCTACGGTGTTACAAGAACACTTACCAATGCCTTTTAATATGACAATCTAGTCTCATTTACTACATAAATGACATGGAATTTTCAAAACAGGATGACACAGATGCACAAGCATATTCCGCCCGCCTTTACCCATTTCCACCAAAACTCCGGAGTCCAATTTTCAAATCCTGAGCTTTTCATCAGTTTCTATAATATGCAGCATCAAATGTCAAAAAAGTCATGGTAAGCTCCATTTTTCTACTGCAGCTGGGTCCGAAGTTTGGATACTTCTAAACTATTTATCAGGTGATTTATCAGGATCCAAACTTCAGATGCAGTTGTGTCAAAAATGAGACACCGAATTGTAAATCCTGCCCTTGCTCTCAAATGGGCCACCTCGGTATACACAAATGCATTCCTGGTACCCTTTAACCCACTATCCAAATAAACAATGCCCTTCCAGCTATGGTCAAAATCCAGAAACCTTCACCAAGCCCTCGGGTCTCTCAAAACCCTTGGAGAAAAATCACTGCTACCCCATTTACCTGGAACATTCTCCCCAACAGTGCCTGGAAAGCCACAAGCATTTGTGCTTTCAAGCGTATCTTGAGCTACCATCTTATACAGCCTGTGCAACTATTAATTATCCTACACCACTGCCATCCCCCAGGGTTCAAAACTGGTGACTGGCCATCCACCAAATGCAGGCAGCTTTCGGGTCAGGTGGGTAAAACTAGTACTGGGCCCGCCGGGATGCCTGTTTGAGGCAGAACTGTTTTCTTTTTTTAGGTAGCTGACTACAGTTTCAGGCACTGCTGTGAGGTGCAGCTGGTGGACACTGCCGAAGGAGCTCTGAATGTGCCCGAAGACCCCAGGACATTCAGGCAGTGGTGATGACAATGGCAAGCTGGATGGTAGTATGCTCACTTAGCACGAAGCGTTGAGTTTGCTTGCCTTCCCAGCTTATTTGTCACGTCATCACAAGGAGGAAACACCTTGATATTAACACCACCATTAACAAGAGTTCCAGTTTGGGGAGTCAAGCTGCACAAAACTGACTGCAGATTTACAAAAAGACATGCAGCCCTGCCTGCCAGTAAGACTGCAGCATGACAGGCTGCAGTCCAAGCTTTGTTTGCTGATAAAAATGTCCAGGAGGCCCGAATGCATACATAACTTGTTTTCCTTAACGGATCTGCTGCAATAAATGCCTGTCCCGTCACAGATATGTCCTGAAATACTAGGGATCATTCTAGGCTACCTGTCAAGGAAATTCATTGTGTGTGTCTGGGCTCTCAGCAGGATTTTTGATTTAAGGGTCCTGGAGTCTGAAACAAAATGGGGATCCCAAATAAAGTTTTAAGAGGCCCCCATAATTTTGTGAGGTTCTTCAAAGAAGTGCGGCCATCATTGTTGTCCTCATCCACCATCTGGCAGTTCTTTTAATATTCGTTAAACCTACCCTTCCCACTTGGTGGTTCAGTAAACAGCCCACAACACCAATCCGAGTCCCATTATCATCACCCTCTCCTTTAAAGAAAAAGAAAAAAAAAACACCCGTGTCCTACCACCCTCCCTGCCCAGCCATTAGTAATTCTAGGGCCCATGACCTTATTTCAATACATATCATAATGTCCCACACCATGCCCCGATCCTCAGCTTTCTTTTCTCATCACCAGGCCTCAATGCCAGTGATCTTGCCCCACTGTGCAAAGCACGATGGGGCAAGATTACCAGCCTTCAGGCCCAGTGGTGAGAAGAGAAAGCCGAGGCAGACCATGGCGTGGGACATTAAGATAGTGGAGAGGGAGTCCCAGCTGATAAAGCCTGCTTTACGGGGATGCACATCGACATACAAACACCCATACTGAACCGCTTCTCGAGCATAAAGGACATGGGTACCCATGTTCCTGTGAGTGTGCGTGTATGTGTGTGTGTGTGTGTGTGTGTGTGTGTGTGTGTTTATGACTGTGGATACTGGTAGCATAACAATCAAAAAAGCAAGCACAGCATAACATTTCTATTAAGGTCTATAACATTTGGTCAATTTTGTGCTGGCCTAGTGAAAAGTCTATTGGACTGGTGGATTTTTCCAGTCACCAGCCCTGCTTGCAAAAGGCGGAAAAAGTTAGTTTCAACGCCTGTCCCTAGCATCCGACACCAGTCTTAAATCCTAATATATTGCCTTTGACCCTTATCCATCTTCCTCTATGTTTACCTACCATCTAACTATTGTAACTGTATTTCAGACACCTTCTGCCTATGGGGATGTAACTGTTGCATTTTTTGGGTGGGCAGTATGTGTTTAGTTGCGTTGAGAAATGTTCTGCTTACTGACTTTTAATTGTGTAATTTACAATTGACTCTGCTTCTGTAACTGATCCCCTGGAACTCTCCTTAAAAGCAGGTGCCCAATGAGTAACATGTAAGCATTAATCACCACTGAAGGTGGCATCTAATGGGGAGTTAATGCATAGTTGGGACCGTTGTGGCACGAGGCCGGAGGCCGAGGGCGTCCAACGGTCCAACCATGCATTAACTCCACATTAGATGCCACCTTCAGCGGTGATTAATGCGCTTGTAACATGGAGATGCTCGTTATTACTGTGGACTATACAGGCTGCTGCTCAAATGACACAAAACACAATGCCAGCTGGATGAAGTACTGTGATTTTTAATCTTACTTTCAGATTTCTGCGCAGTACTCTGTAACATGCAGATGTCGTTCCGCTACTTTTTCAGTACAGGGAACTCAAGTTACTGCATTTGCGATTCTTGCACATGTCCATTATTTCTGAGTGGCCGTTTGAGTGCGAGACTGCCTGGGAGGACTGTGTTTGTCTCGCTTGGAAGCTCTGCACAGACAGCCTCTCTGTGATTTGCATAATGATGTCATCAAGCTCGGGCTCTGTTTCCGGTGCCTGCCCTGCTCCCTCTGCCTTTCCCACTGCAGGTTCTCCTACCTGTCCGCGGTTAGTCAGTCTCTCCGCCGCACTGTCCGTGCCTCCCGCTTGGCCCGTAGTTAAAATTCACGGTGCAGTGGACGGTCACTGTGTACCAGCTGAATGCGGTTCCGGGTGTGCCTCCTTCTATATCTCTCTCCCTATGTCCCTCACCTCTACTTCTTCCCCTGGGTATGTGTACTACTATCTCGCTACTTTCTACATTTGTGGCTCTTTCTTTCATCACTGCCAGCTTCACACCCTGCTACTTCTCTTCTGCTGACTACTTTCGGCACTACAGGAGCAACACAGCATTATCGTCTCATAATGCCGTGTTGGTCCTGTACCACCTGACCGTGTTCCTCCTATCACATTTCTCGGTTATCGTTCCTTTTTTTTTTTGCCATGTTATAATCCTCAATAAATAAGTGATATAATTTTTCTTACTTCCCTATTTTCCATGCCCTAAAGAGGCTTCCCATACCTTTCACTATATAGTTAAAAACTGCCCTTGTCTTGAAAATCCTTCATTGTTTCACTCCTGTTTCTGTTTGACTCCTGCTGCTCTCTTGTTTGCTCCTTTCATACCACCTCTGCATCTGAAACCCTTCACTGCTTTCTCCAGCTGCTGGTGACAGAGCTGTTGTACCTCTGGGATCTTTCCTCTCAGGCTACTGTACAGGCAGAAAGCAGACTTGTGACACAGGAGCACAGGTTCACCCCACTGTGGAATATATCAGTCGGTTCCAAAGCAAAAACTGTGTAATCCCTACCTGGACAATCCACCAAAATCAGATTCTAAAAATAAAAATATCAGAAGTAAACATAGCAAAAACTGAAAGCTCATAAGGTGTGTGTGTGTGGCTGGGGGCCTCCAGCCCTCTAACAAGCAGTCGAAGAAAGAAAATTTACAGGTATTTAAATTTCAATTTCTCTCTCCAATTGCTGGTCGAAGGGCTGTCGTACCACTGGGAAATAAAACAGCAGTGATAATAAAGGTATACCCAAGGGTGGGCTATGTAAGAACGTAGTTGCTCATGTACTAAGTACTGCCTGCAGAACCTTCTGGCCAAAGGACATGGCTGCCAAGGCAGCAGTGTCTAGAGTGTAAAGGCTTAGATTAAGTATGTGGAGTGCACTAAACGGCCTCCATACAAATAACTGTTGGTAATGGTTGCTACTGCACATGGCCACCTTGCAAATCTCTGCTGCAGATGTCAGGGGCTCTAAGTGGTCATCATGCAGACAGCTGCTGGAATCATCCAATATGTCATGTCAAACGGACTTGTACATGTCAGTAACTCCACAACTCGAGTAATGAGTGAACCTATCCTTCCCAGGATAGTGTCTTTCGAGACTCACTTGGCTTGGTTGTGACCCACTATTAATTACTAGCCTTGGTTGTAACCCATTAATAAGACTAGCAGGATGGACACCTACAGAAGTGCCTCCGTTACGGCACATATTGCAGAGCCCTCCTGTGATCAAGGGAGTGTTGCATCTGTCCTTGTCATCTCTTGGATTGGGACATAAGGATGGTAAAATCAGTTCCTGATTACAATGAAAAAAAAAACACAATGCCTCTGGTAGGCACTCTGGATTTGTGTGAAGTGTGAGTAAGTCCTGATATGGAAGTGTGTACAGCTCTTTTGAGGATCAGGGCCACAACCTTGTACACTCTTCTAGATGATGTAAGGCTATTAGGAGTGCTGCATTGATTGAGAGGTGGTAAAAAGAAGTGTAAGGCCCTCAATTCGGGCTTACCTGGTAGGGCTACGTCTCTCCGACTCTCTGCCAGGCATCCTCCGAATGGCTGTGGTGTTAACAGGTTAAATTAAATAATCTAGGGCCCAACTTCAGGGAGCCTGTCAGGAAGACAAAAGGGCTGCTCCCTATAAAACTACAAACTGGTTGCTGCTGGGAAAATACCCAGAGGCAGCCTGGAGATCACCTGGGGAGTTGCAGCCAATAATTGAGAGGCTGCTCAGGGGAAATATAAGGCTAGTTTTTGGTGCCAAAAAGGGTTGGAGGTCAAGAGGGACTGCAGGGTGGATGTGAGAGGAGACTTTTCTCTCATGAATACAGTCTAACTGGCTGTGCAAACCCTGCCTACCTTCATCTGCCAAGCTGAGTGCAGGAGGAAAAGTAGCTGCTTGTGAGACTGAAACAGGGTAGAGAAAAGCAGAGTTCATAGCAGCCCAGCTAGTTTGGACTTCAGTTTAACTGAGAAAATAAGAGATGGGCTGTGGACTTTGAAAATAATCCCTGCTCCTCACAGTGCAGAAATCATTAAGTGAAGTGGACATTTCAGCCACGGGAGAGTCTACAAGTGTTGATCCAAGCTGCTGCAACAGGACCCAACATGCTCTGAAAGTATCCTGAAAGTGAGGGGCTGTAGATTTTGAGACTGTAGAAGCACTACTACCCTGCGCTGGTCCTGAGGGTGGTCCTGCATGCTTTGGAAAGGGTTTGAGGAACATAAGTAAACTTGGTTCCCTGGACTGAAGACACCGACACACCAGGTTGAAGGACGAAACAGGCCTGCCTGTGTAAAGTCTGTATACAAAGGCCCATAGGCGAAGCTGGCAAGGCCAGGCAGGTGAAGCTTATCATCCCTGGAACCATCAAGATTATTTTCCCCACCAGCAGTGCACCATCTATGTCAAAACCTCCACGGTACCGTGCAACGCAACTAGCTGTGAACCCCCAGAGTGGACAGCAAACCGTGAGTACCCCCAGCTGTGGCTCTGGGGAGTCTTTTAGTTAGCTAGTCAGATAGGATTCTGGGGGTAAATCATTCCACCTCTATTAAGCGACACTCAAGTCTGCCAGTATAAGATAATCAATTCAACGTGTGTCATGTTTGACTGGGGCCCAGACGAAAGACCCCAGGCCTGCACCACTACACAGGGACAATCTGGGTGCACCCAGGATGTGGTGAGAACGGCTGATACTGGGGAAGGTATTGTGCCTAGAGTGAATTGTGTTTGATATTCTCCTCCTTGTTCCTCCTCACTAATAAATACGGTTACTGTTTGCATTTCATTCACTGTCCCTGTGTTTTTGAAGAATGCTGCTGGGGGGATGTGGGACAATAGTGTGGAAACTGTAATTTGTGTGGGGAACATATTGTTGGGGCAGGGTACTATTTCCTCGGGGGTGGTAACCTGTTCTTTATCCACCGGATTCCCTTGCCATTACCCCAGGTGAAGGCACCGCACCACACGAGCTGTCACTGCAGAACCCAGGTCGGCCCCCTCAGAGGTGTGTTCGGAACTACCCTGAGGGCCCCGGAGCAGCCAAGGTGAGTCAAAGAGCTGTTACAATTGGAAGGCACTGCTGTGATTTGCTGCCCCCTAGAGGTTATCCCTGAAATTGTAGTTTGAAAATGTTGGTACCCCCACTCCCAAGTTGGGATAAACGAAATGGCATTCCAGGAAGCAGAGGACTGGTGTGCGTTTAAGGGCCTTGATCCCCAGAGGATGCTGCTGTTAAAGAATGTGACTGGGGACGGACAAAAGACTTTATATTGGAAGTATTAGATGGAGCCCTGACAAGAGTGTGAGAGAATGAAAATTCAAAGGGTGACCTAGGGCTTAGGGAGTTAATAATAAAGACAGACAAGGATTTAGGTGCTGTTGACCTACCTCCTTCTGTGACACTGGAAGGGTTTCAGGAGACATGGGTGGTGCTGAAGAGAGGGAGTCAGGCTAGTCCACTTCCTGGTAGTCCACCCCCCAAGAACCCCTCACCCCGTGAGCCAGGGAGCTTTGAAGCAAAACTGGACCTCTGCTCGCTAGTGAAGGGAAGTCCTTGAAAGACCTTTTGGCTATGTTCCCAGGAGGGGAGCCCTCCCCTATAGTGCTGTCCAGTGGAGTGACTCCCTATGTAGTGGCACCGTACAAGCAGTACAAACGACTGCGTACCTTCTCAGGGGCAATCCCCATGCCAGCTGGGGAAGATGACTTTGAGTCCTGGATAAGTCAGGCTGCTCAAATGGTCCAAGTCTGGAGGTGTTCAGATGAGAAAAAATGCAAGAGGGTTGTTGAAAGCTTAAAAGGCATGACTTTGGATGTGATTCGGTCCCTATGGGCCAGCCAGACTAACTGTACCGCAGATGACCATGAGGCCATTTTGAAAAGCACCTTTGGAATTGTCAAGAAGAGAGAGGCCATCCTATTTCAATTGTGGGGCACCATGCAGCAGTATAGCGAAAAGTTGTCGCAGTACATCACCAGGGTGGAGGCCATGGTGTGCAACATTGCAGAGGATGGTGGACAGTCCCCAGAGCAAGCAGCTAAGATGAGACTTGACCAGATCCTTAGGGGGGCTGTGCACTCCCGATTGACTCTAATCTCCCTCCGATTAAGGGACCAGAAACCCCCCCCCCCAATCTTTCAACCAGTTGATGGATGAGGTGAAGGAGGAGGAGGAAGCTCAGGGAGATGTTATCAACTCGCTGCAGACATCCGCAGCTACCAGTGCCGCCCTGCGACCCCAAACCACAAACCCTGCAGACCGGCCTTGCTCCTTGGAGTTGGGGAATGTGCTGAAAGAGTTAAGAGACTGTGTGCAGGACTTCAAGGGAATGAGAGAAACACCTCCCACCCCTACTATGGCAGAGTTCAGAGAAATAAAAGACTGTGTGAAGGCCTTGCAGCTGGCATGGGAGTCCCGGCCCTTGCAAAGTGTTACTGTGTCCAAGCCTAGGCGGCAGTCTGCTCAATATTGTGCCCCCAGGCCTAGACCTCGAATACCCCTCGGGTCTCGAGAGGACTGGTTCTGTTTCAAATGCGGACAAGATGGTCATACTTGACGTGGTTGCCTTGGTGCTGAAAATCCTCAGTTAGTGGCTGAAAAACAATGGCGAATGGACCAGGGAAACGCCACTGGGGACCAGTAATGGAGCTACCTGGGCCCCTGCCATTGCATTGCTCCACCAAGTGGACTGACCCCCAAATTCCCCCCACTAGCTGGGTGCCACCAGGCCTGATTGGCCCCTGGTCTGATGCAGAAATCTTGCTGGAAGGAGTGCCTCATTTTGCTCTACTGGATAGTGGGTCACAGGTCACCATCATTCACCGGACTTTCTATAACAGACATTTGCAGCATTTGCCTCTCCTGCCCCTGTCTGGTTTGTCACTGTGGGGGATAGGTAGTTCAAATTACCCCTATGATGGTTATTGCCTGGTATGAATAGCTTTCATCTCAAAGGGTCCAGAAGAGCACTCCACCATTGAGACTTTGGCTTTGATATGCCCGGAGCCACAAGGGATGACCGACACACCAATATTAATTGGGACAAATGCTGATATGTTCGAGAGGCTGGCGAAGATGTGTACCGAAAGAGGTGGGACCAATGAGCTAGTGAACCCTCTGGTAAAAGCTGTGGTAAAGAAAGTGGGCTTGACTGTGACAAATGCAAAGACAACTGTAGAAGAGAGTGTTGGTGTAGTGTGCCGAGTGGATGGAAAAGAACTGATTCTGCCTCCAAGTTCAGAGTGCCGAGTTGTGGGAATTGCACAGTTTGCTCAGCCACCCCAAGGAGATGCCTTCATCATCGACACTCCGCCGCCTGACAGTTTGCCCAAGGGGCTGCTGGTGCAAAGAGAACTGCTGCCTCCTCCAGATACACCTTGGGCCAGGCGTATTACGGTGAGGGTCTGAAATGAATCAGGGAAATCCAAAGTTGTCTGAAAGGGTCAAGTTGTGGCAAGTATCTACCGGTGTGACAGTGTAATTGCAGTAAACCCGATGGTAGCCACTGAAGAAGAGATAGATCCAAATCTGTTTGAGTTTGGTGATTCCCCTATACCCACTAGTTACCGTCGGAGCCTAAGTCAAAAATTGGCCAAGCGGCGAAAGGTCTTCTCGCTGCAAGAGTGGGACATGGGGTGTGTGGAAGATGAAGAGCATCGGATTCGTCTGAAGGACGAGCGGCCTTTCCAAGAGAGGTCTTAGAGGTTGACCCCGGGCAACATTGAAGATGTATGGCAACACCTACAGGAGTTATTGGATGCCGGCCAAATAACTGAGTCCCAGAGCCCTTATGCCTCCCCCATTGTAGTGGCCCGGAAGAAGAGCAGAGCCATGAGGATGTGCATAGACTATCGCACGCTAAACAAGACCATCCCGGACCAGTACACTGTGCCCTGGGTAGAAGATGCCTTGGCCAGCCTGTCCAGGAGCCAGTAGTTCTCTGTGTTGGATCTCTGGCACGGCTATTATCAAATCCCCATGGCAGAGGAGGACAAAGAAAAAACTGTTTTTATCTGCCATTGGGGTTCTACCAGTTCGAGCGTATGCCACAAGGAATATCCAGAGCACCGGCCACTTTCCAGCACTTGATGGAGAAGGCTGTGGGGAATATGAACTTGCTCAAAGTTATTGTCTACCTAGATGACTTGATCATATTTGGTCGTACCCTGGAAGAACACGAGACCCGGTTAATGAAGGTTCTGGATCGACTGGAAGAGTTTGGCTTGAAGGTATCAACTAACAAGTGCCAGTTCTGCCAGCCAGTGGTCAAGTATGTGGGGCACATCGTCTCAGCAGAAGATGTGCAAACTGATCCAGCTAAAGTGCAGGCCCTCACCACCTTACCTAGGCCCACTAACTTAAGGGCTCTGTAGTCCTTTTTGGGGTTCTGTGGCTACTACTGTCGCTTCGTAATGGACTACTCGATGGTGGTATGCCCACTTAATTATTTGATGCAAGGTTATCCCCCAACTAAACAGAAGAAGAGAGCCCCAGGGTCCAGGACAAGCCTGACAAAGAAGTACTTGTGAGTTGGTGAACCTTTTGGAGAACAATGGACCCCTGAATGTGAAGCTGCTTTCCGGGATATAATTCGGAGATTAAGTGAGGCCCCTGTTTTGGCGTTTGCTGACTCTTAACAAACCTTATATTCTCCACACTGATGCCAGTCTAAATGGCTTGGGAGCTGTGCTGTATCAGGAGTATCCTGAAGGGCATAGGCCAGTGGCATTCGGTAGCCATAGTTTGACACCTTCTGAAAGAAACTACCCAGTGCATAAACTGGACTTCCTGGCAATAAAGTGGGCCATGACCGATAAGTTCCACAAATACATGTATGGGGTTCCTTTTACAGTCAGAACAGACAACAATCCCCTGACCTATGTCACCACACCCACTAAACTGGATGCTGTTGGGCACCGATGTCTCTCTGCTCTCTCCAGCTCTAATTTCAGCCTTGAGGATCGAAGTGGGCGAACTAACATAGACTCTGATGCTTTGTCAAGACGCCCACATGGTGATGCCTCTGACCCCCCCCATTCAAATTGAGTTGCTGTGGTTCAAGTGTTGTGTTCCAAGTTTGTGTTGCCTGCTGATAATCCAGTTGTGAACCCTACCAGATCCATAGATATGCTGGGGCCCTCTCCAGAAGCTATCCCATCGGCATATCTGAATTTTACTGGGTTGGACATGTCTTCACTGCCTCAATCCAGTAAGCCTGAACTACGTCCGGCAGAGAGATGACCCTGCAATCCAAGACCTAATCTGGGCCCTGGAAAAGAGACATTCAGCCGACCAAGTGCGCAGCTGTCACCCTGACACCAAACGCCTGTTGAGAGAATGGGGAAAGCTAGTCCTAATAGACGGACTGTTACTGCGAAAGCTACGTGACAAAGACAACCCTGGATGTTCCAAGTTTCAGCTGGTACTGCCACAGGGGTACTATGATACAGTTCTAAAGTCCCTGCACGATGACATGGGTCACCTGGGTTATCAACGTATTCTAGATCTGTGTAGAGCACAGTTTTACTGGCCCCACATGAAGAATGATGTAGAAAAACACTGCAAAGGCTGCCTGCAGTGCATACAGAGGAAAACCCTGCCAAAGCGAGCTGCTCCTCTAGTCAACATTAGTACCAGCGGGCCCTTTGACCTAGTCTGCATGGATTTTTTGTCCCTCAAGCCTGACAGCAAAAGCCCAGCAAATATTCTAGTTATTACTGATCACTATACCCAGTACACCCAGGCATTTCCCACCAAAGATCAAAAGGCTAGCACTGTGGTCATAGTATTGCAGCAGTTTGTACAGCACTATGGCATCCCAAAGAGAGAGCTCACTCCTTTGAAGGTCAAGATTCTGAAAGTCGACTAGTGAAAGAGTTCTTGGCCACATACGGTATAAAGAAATCTCACACCACACCATATCACCCCCAGGGAGACCCTCAACCTGAGCGCTTCAACCAAACTCTGTTGAACATGTTGGGTACCCTGGACCCAGCCGACAAAGCAAACTGGAGTCAGAAAGTAAGCTATCTGGTGCATGCACACAATTGCACCAAGAATGATGCCATCCAACACTCTCCTTTCTACCTCATGTTTGGTCATGAAGCCCGCTGCCCATTGATCTTTGTTTTGGTGTGTCCGCTGACTGCATGTCCCATTGAACCTACTTGGAGTATACACTTCAGTTAAGAGAGCAACTTAAAAATGCATACCAGCTAGCGTCTGAAGAAGCAGCTCACAGTAGCCAGAGTAACAAGCAGAGGTATGACCACAGACTTCGTAATCAAGAGTTGCAAGTGGGGGATCGTGTTCTGCTTCAAAATTTGGGGTTGCAAGGCAAATACAAGCTTCAAGATCGGTGGGCCCCAGAAAGGTACACTGTGGTTGAGAAGCTGCCAGAATTGCCAGTGTACCAAATTAAACAAGAGTAAGGTCGGGGTCTAGGAAATACTGTCCACTGGAACCACCTGCTCCCCATCAGGGCTCCATTCTGGGCCCCTTACTATTCTCCCTTTACCTTAACACCCTTCCATGCTCTTGCTCGGGGAACATTCTATTGTACGCTGATGATGCAGTCATCTTTGCCTCAAGTCGTAACCCTATTGCCCTCCAGGACTCGCTGCAGAAGTCCTTCACTGAAGCCGAGGGCTGGTTCAAGGAACACAGATTGGTGATAAATCTTAAAAACAAAACCATGTTCTTCACTCATCCCCAAAACAAGTCCTGCAACTTCAAACTCCTCATTCACTCTGGGTCCTCTTTCCCACTCGAACAAGTTTGCTCTATAAATACCTAGGGATCCATTTTGACCCTCCTCTCCTTCCATGGACACATCGCTGCCCTAGCCACTGCCACTAATATCCGATTGGGCATCTTACACCGTATAAACACTGCCTCCCCGGAGGCTCTTCGACTCACAGTCACCTCCTTTATCCTGTCCCTAGTGGACTATGGACTGCCGGTGTATGGTGCTGCTGATCAGACCGCACTCCATAAAATTCGCACTACTCTGAATAAGGCCTGCAGGTTAATTACTGGAGCACCTAGGCTGACACACACCTGTCTACTGTACGCTAAAGCGCTGGTACTTGATCTTGACGAGCGCCTCAAATATCTGACCTGTACCCTTACAAAAAAGACCCTCCTTGGGCTATCCCCACCAGGATTGACCACCACCATACGCCGCTCTGTCCCACTAGTTCATACTCGGACCTCTGGGAAAACCTCTTGTTATCCCTAGAGCTAGGACCTCTCACGGCCAAAGAGCCTTCAGCTTTAGGGCCCCTCCTGGTTCAACACACTGCCCCTCCATCTCCAGGCTCCAACTATATCGGTGCTTCAAAACTTCATTCGTAACCACCTTATTAACACCCGATGCTGTAATTGCACTAGTCAAAGCCGTGACTTAATACTTATGACAAAGCTTATTACTAAGCTGCTAAGGACAACATAACTCTGGTATTGTTTGCATCAATCCTACCTGTACCAGCTTGTTTGTATCTATGTCTTAAGTTACTGTTATACTTATGTGTTGTACTGTTATACTGTATATTTTTGTTTGTCTTACTGTGACAAGGTACCTTTGTAAATGAGCCTATGGCTCAAAGGTTTTCCAAACTGCTGTTTAAATAAAAATAAAAATAAAAAAAAATCAACGAGATTATGCATGACCCTTCCCCTGGTCCTATACTTCCAGCTGCAAGACGGCCCACGACATGTAGTCAAGCTGCTCAGAAAAGACAACAAAGCCCAAGCCCATCCATGCCTCTCGAAAAGAACACATTGAACCTGAATACTGGTCCAACTGCGCTTTCTGAGAGGACTCACAGAGGTGATTCTGCTGTAGATATGTCCCCCGTGAGGACCACATTGAACCTGAACACTGGTCAAACTAAGCCTCCTGATTGGCCTGCCAGCAGTTCCTCTGAAGAAAGTAAGGAGGACGAGTTTGAACTTTGTCCTTGTGAGCTAAGTTCTGACTTACCCCAGTCCTCATGGGAATGATACTGTCAAAACTCACTTCCATCCACCAGCACCGACCCTCCAGGCTCTCAGTTCTCCTTGAATCCAAATGCTGTACCTTTCATTCCTGAGAAGGGGGCCTGTGATCCTTACACAAGAGCCTGATGTGGATATTGAGATGGACAATGACAATGACTGCCCCCCCCCCCGAACCTGTGGTTGATGCACCGGCCACCCCTTGCCCTGCTCTTGTGCCAGCCCCGGAGCAGGATCAAAATAGTGTAGCTGTACCTGACCAGGCCCCGAGGTGGACTGTAGAACCTAGCCAGGTGGGGTTGCCCATTATTTCTGGGGAGATTCTCATACCTGACACAGCTTTGCCTACGAGGATGGCAAGACAACCCAGGCCCATTGTCAAACTTACATATGATACCCTGGGTGTCTCCTCCAACCTTCCCCTCCATGTTATTCACAAGCCTGTGATTCCCGGTTCTTTATCTACCATGGTGATGACCAATGGATGCGGTGGGAATGTGTATGTGCATACCTGTAGTTACTTGTATATAGTTAATCTGTGTTTGTTTGAACAGATATCACTGGTGGGATGCCAAATGTGATTATTGTTGGTGTTAGGAATCAGGTGTCTAATTAGAAAAGTGCATGTTAAAATGTTGATTAATAGAGCGGCTTGCCATGGGGCCAAGCATTCAGCCAGGGGAGTGTGTAAGCCCCCCAATTCGGGCTTACTTGATAGGGCTACAGCCCTCCAACCCTCTGCCAGGCATCCTCCTAACAGCTGTGGTGTTAACGGGTTAAATAAAATAATCTGGGGCTTGACTTCAGGGAACCTGCCAGGAAGACAAAAGGACAGCTCCCTTAAAAACTACAAACTGGTTGCTGCTGGGAAAATACCCATAGACAGCCTGGAGATCACCTGGGGAGTTGCAGCCAATAATAGAGAGGCTGCTCAGGGGAAATACAAGGCTGTTTTTTGGTGCTGAAAAGGGGTTGGAGGTCAAGAGGGACTACAGGGTGGATGTGAGAGGAGAGACTGCTCTCATGAACACAGTCTAACTGGCTGTGCAAATCCTGCCTACCTTCATCTGCCAAGCTGAGTGCTGGAGCAAAAGTAGCTGCTTGTGAGACTGAAACAGGTAGAGAAAAGCAGAGTTTATAGCAGTCCAGCTAGTTTGGATTTCAGTTTAATTGAGAAAATAAGAGATGGGCTGTGGACTTTGAAAATAATCCCTGCTCCCCACAGTGCAGAAATCATTAAGTGAAGTGGACATGTCAGCCATGGGAGAGTCTGCAATTGTTGATCCAAGCTGCTGCAACAGGACCCAACATGCTGTGAACGTATCCTCAAGGTGAGGGGCTGTAGATTTTGAGACTGTGGAAGCACTACTGCCCTGCATTGGCCCTGCATGCTTTGGAAAGGGTTTGAGGAACATAAGCAAACTTGATTCCCTGGACTGAAGACATCGACGCACCACGCTAAAGGACGAAACAGGCCTGCCTGTGTGAAGTCTGTATATAAAGGCCCGTAGGCGAAGCTGGCAAGGCCAGGCAGGTGAAGCTTATCATCCCTGAAACCATCAAGTTTATTTTTCCGACCAGTAGTGCACCACCTACGTCAAAACCTACACGGTATTGTGCAACGCAACTAGCTGAGTACCCCGAGCTGTGGCTCTGGGGAGTCTTTTAGTTAGCTAGTCAGATAGGATTCTGGGGGTAAATCATTCCACCTCTATTAAGAGACACTTAAGTCTGCCAGTATAAGATAATCAATTTAACGTGTGTTGTGTTTAACTGGGCCCCGATGAAAGACCCCAGGCCTGGTGAGAAAGGTTGATACTGGGGAAGGTATTGTGCCTAGAGTGAATTGTGTTTGATATTCTCCTCCTTGTTCCCCTTCCCAATAAATACGGTTACTGTTTGCATTTCATTCACTGTCTCTGTGTTATTGAAGTGTGCTGCAGGGGAGTGTGGGGCCATAGTGTGGAAACTGTAATTTGTGTGGGGAACATATTGTTGGGACAGGGTACTATTTCCTGGGGGTGGTAACCTGTTCTTTATCCACAGGATTCCCTTGCCATTACCCCAGGTGGAAGCACCATGCCACACGAGCTGTCACTGCAGAACCCAGGCTGGCCCCCTCAGAGGTGTGTTCGGAACTACCCTGAGGGCCCCGGAGCAGCCAAGGTGAGTCAAAGGGATGTTACAGAAGTGTCCAGAAAAATGGCCTTTGTGGGAGCTGTGAGCAACAAGTCCGAATCCACCAGAGGAACTATTGGCTTCACTGATGAGGGATGCAGTGACATGACCCCCTAAGAGTCATGAATACGTGGATGACTGGGTGACACGATAATAGGACTCCAGCTATCTCCAGGACAATGACTGCGAAGGCTGTAACGTGTACTGCAAAAGTCAGCTGGGTAGCACTTTGTCAAAACCTTCCACCAGGAATTGTAGTAGCAGCAGTCTTAACCCTGCTGCAGTACACCACTGATGTAGCCTCCACTCCAGAAATATTATTCTCCCCAGAATCTCCAATATACCCTCAGAGATGACCAACACCCTGAAGATACTGGTTTACCAGCATAGCAATACCAAGAACCATACAGTGATCACAAGGTGTACGACCTCCAGTGGACAACCTCTACCTCCCCAGGCCACCTTTCCAATTGTCGTATAGATAGGAACAGACTGTAAAGAATTTAATAAGTGATCAGTCCTAGGAGTAGCATCTTGTGTAGAGGACAGTCGAAGCCATGTGTTATCTTGTGTAGATTTTTCAACTGAACTGGGATTGGAGGTTCAGCGTGCCATGTTCGTAGCTGCTCCCACTGTAGCAAAGTGGCATCCCAGTGTAGCACCCGATGATCTGGTCAGTCAATCTAACTGTAGCATCCCAGCGCTGCTGCTGGGGGTGAAGAGGTCTGTCTGCAGGCAACCCCAGAGAGGACAAAGGATGATGAAAGCATTGGCACTGCACTCCCCTTTCCAGGTACAGCAGCAAGCTGTGCGCTTTAGTCGATCTGCCACTCAGTTGTCAACTGGTAACTGAGGTTCAATGCAAAAAAGTGCAAAGTCATGCACATGGGGAGCAAGAACCCCAGTACCGAATATAAACTAGAGGGGACTGACCGTCACGGTGTCTGAGAAAGAGGGGGTTGCAATCACAAGTAATCTGAACCCTTTATGCAATGCAGCAGGCCAGCAGAAAGAGCAAGGGCAAATAGGATGCTGGGCTACACAAGTAGGGGGTTCACCAGCAGAAGGAAAGAGGTTATACTGCGTATGTACAGATTCATGGTGAGGCAATACTTTGAGTACTGGGGCCCCTACCACAAGAAGGACATCAAACTGCTGGAGGCAGTGCAGAGAAGAGCCATAATAGATGATTCACAGCCAGCAGGAGCTCTCATACAGGTAATGGCTAGAGAACTTTAATATGTACCCACTCGTGGAGAGAACGGAATATGGGGACACAATAGAGACGTTCATGTACCTCAAGGGCATAACCTTTTTAGGATCAGTGAAACAGGAACACAAGGGGGGTACTGCTGCAGACTGGCAGGAAGATGGTTGTGGAAGGAGGCCAGGAGGCACTTCTTTACAAAAAGAGTGTTGGCAGGGTAGAACAGGTTACTAGAGGAGGTAGCGAACCACAAAACAGTTGAGGGATTTTAGAGAGGGATGGGATATAGTTAAGGGGATGTTAAAAGTGTCAAGGGAAGGGGGTGGTGAGCCATGCAACTAAACATGCATAAGCTCCACATAAGACAGACATGACAGACTGTAAGGTCTTCTTCTTCTTCTGGCATATTCGTACATAAGTGCTCATTCTGTGAGTTCCCAATGCCCTTGGACAGGATATGGAATCAAAAGAGACTGATATACATGTATAATAACTGGCCATCAATTTTTTCAATGGGGATGCTAAGTTATTATTTGCCGTAATAACTGTCGTGTTATTACGGCAAACACGCACACATCAGAAGCAGCTGTGCTCGAGACACTCAAGCGCAGCGTTGTAGTGTCCCAGAACTTTTTTTTCTTTCATTCCTGGTTGTTGCTTTCAATAGTATAAAAAACTTTCAGAGTGGTGAGCTACAGTAAATTAAAAAAAAAAAAAAAAGTTACACTACACAGAAAAGTTGACCTTGTTTGTTATTGTAAACTCAGCTGTGTCTGACCCTGGTAGAAAGTGAAAGCAGTAGTGTGAACAACATTTATGAACTGATAAGTCTGGCACTCAGTGACAACCTCTTATGAGCACACATAAAGAGATAAACCACATTTTAGCCTGCTGAAACAAGTAATGGCACTGCAGTTCAGTGGCTCTCGGGGTCTGTTGGCAGCAGTGGTCAAGCTCAGAAGGTGACATTGCAGGTGTGCTTGTAGCATTACCTCCTCCCGACCAACTCCTAATTCTGCGCTCAGCGTTCTTTGGAGCACTAAATAAAAAGAATGTTCTTTTTTTTTTTAAATTTACTTTCCTTCCTGATCTACTAAGCTCCACTCCATGCAAGGAGAAATAGCCATACACCACTACAACCGTGTCCCATCAGCAATGCGGTCTCTCTAACAACAGATGCCATTTTCTCTCCCCCCTCCCCGGAAACCTGGTAGCTCCACCAATCAGCAGAGACGTCGGCATGTTAATGTAATGTCCCAATGCTGGCTCCACAGCAACACACCTAGCAACCTTGAAGGGAAAAACAGCAGCAGTAGATAACATTAGAAAAGAAACCCACATGTGAAGGTAAATTTAAACAAATAAAATAAGATTATTCAGAAACTACCCCCATCACTCAAGCTCCTACCCTACTGCATAAATGGGACATTCAGGGGTAGCTTGTGTGATATCAGATTTATCTGTACTCATGCTGTTTGACCTCGGATGGTGTCAGATGAAGATAGTGCGGATTTAATCATGGGGTACAAAACCACTTGGTGAAAATAGTGGCTGTGAAAACAGCGACTGGGAATGTATACTGTGGACATAACAGCGCTATCTCTGTGGGTATTGCTATCCCTGTGGCTGTTTTCACCTTCCAAATGTCTGCTTGGAAGAGTGCCGTTTCCGTGGCTCTGCAGATACAGCAACAGACTGTGGATGGCAGTGATGCCTACGGCCGTCCCAGGTTTAGGTCTCACTTCAAGAACTTCTTTTGTTTTGTTTTTCTCATTTGCTGTGTGGCCACCCCCTTGCCTTCCCTCCAGCATGTGCTGTACTATATCTTCCCTTCCCCAAGTTGTTCCACTCACCCAACTTACCCCTTGTCCTCTTTCTCCCCCTCTCCCAAGTAGAGTGCACCACGGAGTTCCTCCAGTGACTCTGCCCACCCACCCGGATTACGCTCATTCCCCCATATGTGTCCTCCCTTGGAGGTGATATTATAAGGTGGGGGGGGGTGCGGATTACTTTTTGCAGGAAATGTCAGGGCATGGTTTTGTGCCATGCTATTCCATCCATGCGGTTATCACCTAGAACCACCTTGAACACCTCACTCATGCTGTACACCACCCGTGAGGTATCCGAGGTCAAACAGCACTTGTATACATAAATCTGATATGACACAGTTCCCCCTTGCATACCACTTATACAGTGTGTGTGTGTGTGTGTATATACACACACACACATACAGTATCCATAATCTATAACAAATATATGTATATATAGTCACACTATATATTGGGGGTGTACAGTTGCACCCCTTTCGTTAGGGTTGAGTAGCCTGTTTAATGTTAAACCCGTTTTTGGCACCTTAATAACTTTTGCGTTCTTTGATAAAATATCCCAAAATTTGGCATGCGCAGTCGAGCTCCCAGAATCTCAAGACGTGGAAAGTTGCATGACAGCATCTTGTGCAGTTTTCGAGATATGGATGCCAAAAACAGGGGGGAAAAAACAAACACGTTTGGTTTCCCTACACATAACATTGGGTATTTTTTGCTCTGACCTACAGCCTAGATTGTGTAGAATTTTTTCAGGAAATTTTTAGGGTTAAAGGGGCCCATGCCAATGGTGTGCCTTTGGAAGGTTTGATGAAAAAAATATTGTACCGTTTTAAAGTTAAAAAGGTTTTTGAGTTAACCTTCTGGTGCAACTGGTAAGAAAAAAACTATCGCAAAAGGTTCAAAACCTTTCGCGAAAGATAAAAAAACATATCACACGCTGGCCTGGTGTCGCTGGGGCGGTGGATGCCATACCTCGCGCTACGATGGCGACCCGTGTTTGGATATGAGCTCGGGTCGTCGGGGGTCGGCAGGGGAGGACTGGGACTGAGCATCGGGAGACAGCTCTCCCAGTCCTGGGGTGCGTTGAGGACTCTACACCACGCTGCGGCGACCCCTGGGGACGCCTGGAGGTACCGCAAGCGTTGGTGTAACTGAGGGGGTACTGCGGCGGATGTCTGCACGTATGTGCATGGACGTTATTGCATGTCCGCGATCCCAAATAGGGAAAAAGACGGCAGCACGGGTCCGTGGCAGCTTGATGACCGCAGCTCCGCTGGCCGACGATGCCTGGAGGCATGTGCCGGTACTGGTTTCCTCACCGGGTGCAGGGGCCATGGGGGGCCCCCTTCGCAGGTGTAGCTGCATCTGCCAGCTGGGCATGCGAGCTTCGGGGTCGGAGGTGAAGTGGAGTGGTGGCTGGATGTGGCAGGACTGTGGCTGCAAGGAGGAAAAGTGTTAAATGATAAAAAAAAAATATATATATATCACGATTGGTTATGTGCATGATTTACTTGTTGGGGAAAAAACTATCACGATGGCTGCCATTTTCTTTTTACTGTTTTAAACTTACAAACATTAAAAATACCTACTAATTACTAAAACAAACACCTAATCTTAGCTAAACAGGACCCATTTAGCTAGATTCTGGTGTTTGTTTTTTACTACAGTTGACAAAAATACCTTTTCTGGGCACCCGGAATCTCAGGTGCCCAGATTAGCAAGAGGAGCCATTCTCCTGCATTCTGGGTATGATAACAGCAGGACTTTCTTGACTTCTGCAGCTGCAGCTGGAACTCATGCTGAGGGCTGCAGTAAGAACAATGAGCCACCATTTCCCTGGTGTCTAGTGGCCCCGGGCCCCCACCCGCTCCACTGCCGTCCCTTTATATGTGTGATGTTGTCCTGGGGTCTAGTGGCAACCCCACCCTCCGACTGCTGTCCCCTAATTGATTTCTCTTTCCCTGGTGTCTAGTGGCACCCCCAACCCTCCGATCGCCATTCCTGCCATTGATTTATCTGTCCCTGGTGTCTAGTGGCACCCCCAACTTCCGATCGCCGTCCCTGTTGTTGATTTATCTTTCCCTGGTGTCTAGTGGCACCCCCAACCCTCCGATCGCCATTCCTGCCATTGATTTATCTGTCCCTAGTGTCTAGTGGCACCCCCACCTTCTGATCGCCATCCCTGTTGTTGATTTATCTTTCCCTGGTGTCTAGTAGCATCCCCAACCCTCTGATCACCATCCCTGTCGTTGATTTATCTGTCCCTAGTGTCTAGTGGCACCCCCACCTTCTGATCGCCATCCCTGTTGTTGATTTATCTTTCCCTGGTGTCTAGTAGCATCCCCAACCCTCTGATCACCATCCCTGTCGTTGATTTATCTGTCCCTAGTGTCTAGTGGCACCCCCACCCCCCCACCTTCCAATCGCTGTCCCTGTTGATTTATCTTTCCCTGGTGTCTAGTGGCACCCGCCACCCTGTGATCACCAGCCCTGTAGTTATATGATGTTTCCCTGGTGTCAACGGTAATGCTCACACCTCCCAACAAGCCCCTAGCATCCACTCCAGAGCACAAGGTACAGCTCCAAGCCACTGCCTCCTAATGATACACTCTTCAAAGGTAAAGAAGTATGTCACGCCACAGGTTCCCAACACAGTTTTTTGTACCTTTCAATATACAGGGCCTTGTATGAAAAAAGGAGATCATGTGTGACATTGTTTGCTCATGGAATGGGGTGGGCATTAGGGCTGACAACCCCAAAGGAAGACCCCACCACTGATTCCCCAAGACTCCGGAGACCCAAAGCCCTAATGTTTTTTCCTTTTGCTGCTTGGGTGGTGGGGGTGAATCTTTAAGGCTGGAAACCCTAAGGCCATGTTTCCCTACTTCTGAGGCATCAAGTTACCCTAACTGGTGCATTAATGCAGTTTTTTGCAATGAATATCTTATAGGGAAGCAGTAGCGCCGCTATAGTAAGGGTTGAGTTAACAGTTCAATGTTGAACCCAACTTTTTTGCACCTTAATAACTTTGCCATTGTTTGATGAATTAGTACAAAATTTTGCATGCGCAGTCAGGCTGTCAGAGTCTTAAGATGTGAAAAGTTTTGTGACGGCACCTTGTATGGTTTTCAAGATACAGAGGGTAAAAAAAGTGAAAAAAATCTACTCCCCCCCCATACTTAACATTTGTATATCTGCTCTCACCTACAGCCTAGATAGTATGGAATTTCTTCATGAAATTGTCAGGGATGATGAAGCCTGTGCCAATGGTGTGCCACCTTTGGATGGTCTGGTGAAAAAATATTACAGTTTTTGAATTATAATGATTTTTGGGATAAAGTTCAAGTTCGATCGACAAAACATTTGCACGTGATAACAAGTTATGATTTATTGTTCGTGTGCAGAGAGATACAGACCACGAAAGGTTAAAAAACACATTGCGAGTGGTTATTTGTATGATTTACTTGTCATGGTGGGAAAAAACACTCTAGATGGCTGCCATTTTCTTTCTATTGTTCAAACTTACAAACAGTAATGGTACATTAAAATCATGTATTAAAAAAAAACAAAAAACACCTGAACACAGCTAAACGGGACCGATTTAGCTAAATTCTTGTTTGTCTGTTTTTTTAATATGCGATAAACACCTTTTCTGGGCACCCAAAACCCAGGGTGCCCAGCTTAACAAGAGGAGCCATTCACCAGCGTTCTCTGTATGAGAAGAGCGGGACTTTCTTGACTTCTGAAACTGAAACTGTAGCTGGAACTCGTGCTGCAGGCTGCAGTGAGAGCAGTGAGCCGCCATTTCCCTGGTGTCCAGTGATGCCCCACACCCTCCGATCTCTTTCGCTGTAAACTCTGTGCCTTTCCCTGATGTCTAATGGCACCCCCCACCCTCTGATAGGTGTCCCTGTAAAGTCTGTGCCTTTCTCTGGTATCTAGTGGCACCCCCACCCTCCGATTATAGTTCCCGTAAAGTTTGTGCCTTTCCCTGGTGTCTAGAGACACTTTTCCACCCTCCAATCACCAGTGTCGTAAAGTCTGTGCCTTTCCCTGGTGTCTAGTGGCACAACAACCGACCCTCTGATCGACATCCCTGTAAATGTTGTGCCTTTCACTGGTGTCTAGTGGCAACCCCCACCCACCGATCACTGTCCCCGTATTGTTGGTGCCTTTCCCTAGTGTCTAGTGGCACTCCCCACCCTGCAATCACCGTCCCTGCAGTTTGTGCCTTTCCCTGATATCTAGTGGCATCCACCACTCTCTGATCACCGTCCCCACATCGTCTGTGCCTTTCCCTGCTGTCTAGTGGCAACCCCACCCTCTGATCGCTATCCTCGTAAAGTCTGTGCCTTTCCCTGGTGACTAGTGGCACCCCCCCACCCTCCGATTGCTGTCCCACTCTAAAATAAAGAAAACCTTCCCTCAATGTTTTTTTTTCCCGTTAAACCTGCAAAAAAGGAAACGTTCCCTCACCACTCTGACCCCCCCACCTCCCACACAGCACCCACCACCCAGTACGTCCCCCTCATTCACCTGAACAGGCCATAGGGTGAAGATCCACTCTCTGATTGAAGACACGTCTTGCTGCTGGAGCCGCCGACTGCAATATAATAACCTAAGTGTGGTTCAATGAATTTCAATAGGGTGTTCAACTCTGATGCATAAGTTGTCATTTTTTCATATTCTGACACAACATTTTCAACATGGCCTTTTGGCAATGACACCTCATGAACAATGGTGGTGGAAGTCCACAAATCCGGCCTGAAAGGTGATTTTGCAGTCACTTGGTGAAATCTTCTTTTGAGTGGGATATGAAAAATTTCACCAGCCATGTTCATTAGGAGGGGTCATTAAGAAGCTGATGTTAAAAATTTGGGGTCAAAATATGCAAAAAAGGTAAAGTTATGCACATACATTGAAATTTTATTATACTCACTCATACCTTTGGCAATTTTAAATATTTTCACCCCAAATTTTCAACACAGCCATTTTTTTACATCGCCTCATGGATGTGACAGCTGTCATTTTTCTCAGATCTGGCCACAATGTGTTTTCTCACCTGTGGCGCAGAATGACGTTTTGGCTGGGATTTGAAAATTCTCAGCACGGCGTTCATGAGGTGGGGTAATAACAAGGCTATGCTGCCAATTTGATTGCTGTTTTGGTTGAAATGCAAGTGCAGGGCCCTCCACAGCAAAATACCTGTATGTATCTATGGAGGGATGGGAACGTAGGGCCCTCTGGGCCCTTCGCTCCATAGGGAAATGAGGATACGACTAGAATATCTTAAAAAGTAAGGCAGTTCTTTGCAAAAATATTCTGGTCATCTATGAAAACAGGTCTTTGGCCCATGGATTTTTCCAGATTTTAAATAATCAAAACAAACAAACAAACTGTATTAATGCACTCGTTAGGGTAACTTGACACCACAAAAGTAGGGAAATGTGGCGTTAGGGTTTCCAACACTAATGCCCTTCCCCCAACCCAAGCAGCAAATGGAAAAAAAACAGAGTTTTGGGGTCTCCGGAGTCTTAGCAAATCAGTGCAAACAACATCACACATGAGCTCCTTTCTTCACGCAGGGCCCACAGGGGGTAGGGAGGAGCATTAGGGTTGACAACTCCCAAGGAAGACCTCACTACTGATTCACCAATATTCCAGAGACCCAAAACCTTGTTTTTTAACTTTTGCTGCTTGGGTGATGGTGGTGGGGGGGGGGACCAGTGTTGGAAACCCTAGTGCCACATTTACCTACTTTTGTGGTGTTAAGTTACCCTAACTGGTGCATTAACAAAGTTTTTTACAAAGAATATATATATCTACAGTAGAAGCCGCTTAATCGGGACACTTCAGTGGATGCCTTTTAGTTCTGATTAAGCAGCCGTCCCTATAAAAAGAAATAAATATATTCTATTGGGAAGTCATTGTTTTCAAATGTTTTCCCCAATCCTATCTCACTCCACTGTACTGTACCTCCACCCGTTAGTCGAGTGCAATACAGTACTGTGTTCTATGCTGATTGCCGCAACTGAAGCAAAATAGAGCAGACGAGCTGCTCATATATTACAGTACCGGGACAGTAATCGAAATGACAGGCAAGGTTTCTGAATTCATGAAAAAAAAAGGAACGTTTCTCGTGATTCGTGATACGAAAAATTGAAATTTAAATACCTGTAAATGTTCTTTCTCCAACTGCTGTTCTCCGGGCTCGTAACTAGTGAGAGGTCCTTCCTGCAACCATGTGATAGGCAGGAAACTGATCTCTGCAGAGTCACCAGATCCTCCCCTCTGCATCCTGTAGCTCTCAGTTCGTTCCAAAGCATGTCCCCTGCAGTAAAACATCACCGGGAAACATCAAGAAGAAATGTTAATATGTATTTACGGCCTAGAAGAGCCGACTTAAAACCCTCGGGCCAGGTGACCAACATCCACATTCTGGGAAGGGAGGATCCCAGAGACCAGCAGTTGGAGAAAGAAAATTTACAGGTATTTAAGTTTCAATTTCTCTCTCTCCTAAGCTGGTCTCCGGGCTCATAACTAGTGGGATATACTAAAGCAGTACATCCCTTTGCTTCCCGGGTGGGGAGAATGTATGCAGACCCTTACAGATCCTCCGCTGATGGAGGAACCCGATAACCAAGGGATGCCTTAGCGGAGGCAGACACATCCATTCTGTAGAACTTTGCCAATGGAATGGATGGATGGGTAAGTGATTCTTCTGTTAAAGACTGCTGGAAGGCTTCTCTGGGATTTCACCCAGAAGGTAGCTACTGCTCGAGCTGAATGAGCCCTCCACAGCCAGCCCCAACAATTTGGACGGTGATAGAGAAGCGGACAAATTCATGTGGTCCAAGAGGCTTTAAGGCTTTTCTTCTTTTCCAAATTCGGCCCCGAAGGCGAGGGTGAATAGACTAAAAGAGTCGTATACAGGCTACCGCTCTCTTGATACGGCTCAAGGGCACTCCTGTAGCCCAGGAGAATTTTCCTTTCCTTTTCACTCTTAAGGCTAGGATGTAGGGCTGGGATATTCAATTCCTGGTAGCCTAGGAAGGGAGATCACCCCTTCAGGAGGAAGGATAGATATGTCTGGAGAATCACTGAGTTCTTGGGGGGAACACGGTGTAAGGTTCCATTGACAATAGAGCTCCTATCTGCTTAAACAGCGGGTTGAAGAGAGTGCTGAAAGAAGACAGCCTTCATTGTGTGGAGGATGACGGGCATTTCATTAATGAGCTCCAGTGGGGTCTTGGTGAGGTTTCTGAGGACCCGGCTAAGCTTCCAATGCCAGCGGATGGCTCCACCCAATCCAGGATGCTCTTGAGTAGGAGCCTTGGGATTAGCAGGAATGGAATCTTGAGATTAGCGGAATTGGAGGAAAGTTGTATCTGAAATTGCAGGGTCCCCAGTCTGGGAAGAAGGTATCCTATGCTATAGTCAGCTCTACCCTGAATAGGGAGCAGGACTGGGGGACTTCGTGACTTCACCAGCCAAAGAAGAACTACCTGCAGAAGGCCCCCACCCTGCCACCAGATGGAGGAAGGGGCTGACCTTTTAGAGACTTAGCCAAATCTCCATGCTGCGCATCTGACCTGGTATGTATACGTCCACCGAGCTCACCCGGTGATGCTCTGCTCTTTGCCCAGTGGAAGAGCAATAGGGTTTTCTTGTACTATCCACAGGCTCGTGTACCTCCCTGGGATAGGTGCCGGCCATTGTGGGTCGCTTGACTGAGGATGAGGGCATCCTGGTTGGAAATCTGTGCTTTGAATCTTGGAAATGATAGGCGGTCTCTCCAGTATGTTAATGGAGTAGTGGGTCTGAACCCTGGACTACTTGTCGGCCCTGAAGGCTGGTATCGTTAGTAATTCTCCCGTGGTGAGGATGCCCCTACTTGAGAACCTTCATGAAGTTTGAGCAACAAGTTCCCCAATGCAAGGATGCTTCCTCCTAGCAATAGCCTTGAACCCGTGAGCTCGGACTGACCCTTGGCTGGGCTCTTGACAGATCAGGTTTGACTGGCCAAATGTTTGAATCTGTTGGCCCGGACTGACCTCTGCCTGGAACCCTTAATTAGTAAGTTCGACTACCGGGACAACCAGAACCCATGGCACGGAGACTGTCAGGGAGACCATCATCCCTGTAAGCCGTGTGAGGAAGCAGTCTGAAAGGCATTAGGCCGCTTGGTCTTTGTTGAAGGGAACCCTAAGGCCCCTGAATTTAGCCACTGTAAGGACAGTCTTTAATTTGTGGAGTTCAGAAGATCCCCCATGAATCAGATGCTTATATGGCAGGGGAGAGCTCTTTGGAGATCAGGAATCCTATGGGTGAGAGGCATTGTGTGACCTCAGTCACTACCAGAGTTGTTAGCTCATACTATGGGGCATTGACCAGAGTGACACCTGAATAGGATATGTAAGAATGCCCTGCAACTCTGCTGAGACCAGCTGATCTTCTGATGGAATCCCGCTGAAGATGGATGCAAGGGTACTCATCTGGAGTGTCCCGTGGTGGAGGAATTTCATCAGACATATTAGAACCAATACGGTTCTGAACGCTCCGGATCAATTTGGGGCTAAGATGAATAGACTGTAAATGTACTATGATGAATAGACAGCAATGCCCAAAAACCTTTTTGCGTAGGACACTCACTGCTTGCTGCTGCCTATAAGTGGTCTGTGAGTGTTTGAAGAGCCAACCTATTCTGTGCAGATAAGGGTGAGGGTACCACATGCAGTGGGGGGGGGGGACCCTGCTTAAAACTGTCTGGCACCCCCTTCATCATGGTGATGTAAATCCATTCCTTGAGACAATTGGAAAGCTTGCCCCCTACTTGAGGATGGGACCTGGGCCTTTCTTGTGAGCTTTCTGGCTGCTCGTATGCTGCTTCCTCTGCTGGATGCTAGAGATGACCCAGGATCATCTGCCAAAGGCTGATTTAATGTGTCTCCTGGGGATGTATGGGTTTAAACACTCTGACTGGATCCCTGTGACAAGAGTCTGTACCTGTTCCTGGATTGTGGTACTTAGATTTTTGTCATCTCTCTGAATTCTTTAGAGATGATCTGAACAGGAGATCTCCCTTGCAAGGGGCATTCCCCTAGTGTGTCTTGGCAGCCTGTCCGCCTGCCATGCCTGCAGCCTTAGGTATATCAAGGCGAGGTGGGATAAAGCATGGCCCTTGCTGCGCATCTGGCAACCTCCTTGTAGACTTCAGCATGAATGGAGAGAATAGTCCCGAGCTGTAGTTTCTGAGGGGTGGGCTTGTTTACATCTGGCTCGTCAGCATGCTGGAATGCCAGGTCATTGGCCCATGGTAGTGTGGCTCATGCTGAAACAGGTTGGCTGGGCTTGCTTAAATCTGGCTCATCAGCACGCTGGAATGCCAGGTCGGTGGCCCATGGTGGCGTGGCTCATGCTGAGAACAGGTTGTGTGCAGCTGCCTTAAGGGAGGTTGCAGAGGACTAAAGCGTCCTTTGGAAGGGTGCATCCACCTTCTTATCCCCTGGGTCCCACAGAGAAGCCCCATCCCTGGTGGGATATATATATATATATATATATATATATATATATATATATCTCTATATCTATATTCTCTGTATTGCTCGGTAGCCGATGCAAGTCTGAGCGCTGGATGGCGGTTTTGGAGTTGACGAAACCCCAAGGGAAACTCCTCACTTAGCTGCCTATTGAAGAAATCCAGGTCGTCTAGAACTAAGTTTCTGGATGGAGACTCATCCGGGGTAGAAACGCCATCCAGTAGCCCCCCGACTAACTGACCTTTGGCGGACTTGGGGATCTGTCCCGCTGGATGTTTTCCACAGTGGACATCCTGGACTCTGCGACTAATATGTGACCTCGTCCTCTCCTATGGTGCTGACCTCAGGCGGACTTGGGGATCTGTTCTGCTGGATGTTTTCTACAGTGAACATCCTCGACTCTGCGACTAATATGTGACCTCATCCTCTCCTATGGTGCTGAGAGGGGAGATGTCCCTCCGGTCTGAAGAAGATGCCGAGAAGCGATTAGGAATAGGCATGGGGTGGGCTTCCCCTGGACCCTATGCTCTATGAAGAACAGCGGCAGGATGGGAAGGGCTGATGGGTTTGCGCTGCCCCGGATGGGTTCCTGTGATAGCAGGGTGGATGTCACCAGACGAGCTCTGACCTTGCAGGTGTCTTGCTTAGGCCTAGCAAGCCAGAGAAGGTGACTGGGGGGGGGGGACTACGATTGTGGCCCTTTCCACCCCAAGAGAATTTGTGCTAGTCTCCCAACAGCCCTTGCAGACCTTTTGTGTTGGAGAGTGGCATGGGTCCCTGTTTTGAGTCTTAGTAGCACTGCCACCTGGAGCAAGGGCCTGTCATTCAAATGGGCTCAAAGATGTTGCCAAGACTAGTTAGCACAGGCTCGGCCCCATGTTGTGAGCTGTGCCCTTTCCTTGTTCGGTCACCCTTGGCGGGAAGGGTCGCAGACAACCCCAAGCTGGACTGCAGGGGGGGGACACTGTCAAGCTGGATTGTAAGGGGGGGGATGCTGTCGGTCTGGCCAGTTTCCCCCCGTCATGCATCCAGAGGCCTGATGGTAAGAGACTCTGTAGGAGGACAGCATTGACTGCCACTGCTCTCCTGGCGGTCGATGAGGGGCTGTAGCGCCACTCGGCCTGGGCCAAAATGAAGCCCACTGTTACTGTGGAGTGCTCTGCTGTTGTGAAACGCTACCTCTGCAAAATCATTCTTCCGATCGATGGCGAGGCAGAGTAGCACAGCTCTTCCTGAGCCAAAACGAAGCCCCTACAAGTGTGGAGCACTCCCGCTCCAAGAGTCCGGCGATGAGGAGCTGTAGCATGGCTCTTCCTGAGCCAAAATGGAGCCCTCGTCTATGGGAAAACGCTTCTGCTTGTGCTCGAGGGGGGCGATGAGGAGCTGTATCCCGGCTCTTCCTGAGCCGAAACGGAGCCCCCGTCTACGCAAAAATACTTCTGGTTGTCCACTTCTATTTGTGCTCGAGCGGCTGTGGCGTGGCTCCTCCTGAGCAAAAATGAAGCGCCACCAGTAGCGCGGCTCCTCCTGAGCCGAAATGAAGCGCCACCGCGTCTGTTGGTGTCCTCCAGCTGCTGAAATGAAGCGCCTGACGAGGTCGCTGCAGCGCGGCTCATGCTGAGCCAAAAATTACGCTCCTACTGTCACGTAGCATTCTAGCGGCTTCCCGAGTCAATGAGCCTGCAGATCACGGAGCTCGTTGAGGGAGCGGGGATGCCTAGAAGAAGGAAACAATTGCACTCTGAAACTCCTGCCGCGGGTGTTCTAGCGGCTTCCCCCTGTAAAGCTCCTGCTATGTAAGTCAAAGAGCAAAATGTTCAGCGCGAGAGCCTGCCCAAGAAATGACCATGGGGGGGGGCGGCGGAGAGAATGCATGCCTCCAAGCACGAAAACACAGGAGAGAAGAGGTCCAGTCTGTGCAGCATGCATAGCTGAGACTGGGGTCCCTAGATAATCTGTGAGGCAATGCTGGAGCTCCTGCTCCTATGAAGCTCCCTCCTTGCAAAATCCTCTTCTAATGAGAAAATAACTGCACTTTCAGTTTGATGTCTTCAGCTCTGCCACCACAGTGGCAGAGCCCCTACAGAGAACCTGCCTCATGGCAGGCAGGAAGTAAACTGAGAGCTACAGGATGCAGAGGGGAGGATCTGGTGACTCTGCAGATATCAGTTTCCAGCCTGTCATGTGGTTCCAGGAAGGACCTCCCACTAGTTATGAGCCCGGAGAACAGCTTAGGAGAGAGAAAGGATTATTTTTCGTATCACGCAGTCACAAAAAAAAAAAAATTTCATAATATTAAAAAAAAAAAAAAATTTATGACATGTCTGCAACTGTTTTTTTTTTTTTTTTTACAAATGATATCAAAGTGGGTCTCGATCACCCCAACAGATATATTGGTGTCTCTAAATGATACCACTGTTACAGCTTTTGACATTTTTTTTTTTTAAGGGACACAAGAGGGTGGTAAACAAAAAGGAATTTTCCCATACAAAACAGGATTCTTTTTTGGAGGCAGTATAGCGCAGTGGTTTAAAGCTCTGAGCTGCAAACCAGGAGACCTGGGTTTGAATCGCACAGCCCCCACTGGCATACTGTGTGATCCTGAGCAAGGCACTTAACTTCCTTGTGTTTGAGCCGGCCCGGTGGTGCTGAGGGTTGAGGCACTGGATGCCACACCTCGCGCCATGCTGGCGACCCGGGTTCAGGAACGAGCCGGGGCCGCCTGGGGTCAGCAGCGGAGGGAAGGGATCAAGCGTCCAGAGGACAGCTCTCCCTTCCCTGGAGAGGATTTCAGGGATGCACCGCTCTGTAGCGGCACCTGACGGCTGTTGGGTGTAGCACAGATCTTGCGGCGCTAAGCACATCAGGGGAGGAGCTTGGCGGTCGGTGGCACGTAGTGCCCAGCCGACATTGCACATCCAAGCTCCTTGGGGGGGAACTAAGTACAGAAAAACCCTCCAGATGCCTGGTGAGATAACAGAGACCCCAGAGGCGCGCCCACATCCCAACGCTGGCCCAGCGCACCCAGGACTGCCCACAGCCGACCCGGCGATGAGGTAGGTCCCTCACTCTAATTCCATGAAGTCCCACCAAGGGAGGGCAGCCCTCTCCCAGAGGGTGATCTGGGGCTGGACCTGCTGAGTCACTCGGGGGGGGGGGAGCCTAGGAAGGAAGTGGAGGTTCAGGCAGGGAGTGAGAGACACAGCCGCGAGGGTACTCCCAAAGGATGCCCAGGCTCTGGAGAAAGAAACAGAGTTGGAAAGGAAAAAAAAAAAACAACCTTCCTTGTGCTCCCAGGTCGCACCTGCAAACAAGCTTCAGCTTAGTGTGCCTCTCCTGGTTAAACAAGTCTCCCCCGCCCCTTCGTTTCATACAGCTATCTTTTAGTGCTTAGTGAGCATGCTCAGAAATGTACAGCTACATAAGAACTTACTGTAACAGTAAATCTTAGAGAGGCTTTTGCAGCAGGCAACACCATCAGAACTAGCCACCAGGCGCAAGGACCACACGGAAAACTTAGCTAGCAGTGTGTGGCGGGGGACTGCCCACCTGACATCACGTGACCGATGTCGGCTCAGCGCTATATAGTGGGTGGTTCCCCATGCCCACCTCCAGCTCTCACGCCGGAGACCTGAAAAAGGTGAAACAGGAAGTGAGGGGCTCCTGGAGCACGCTAAAAAGAAGCAGCGGCAGGGGAAGTAAGAGAAAACCTTGCCTACTGCAAGAGCCTCTCTCAAAGATCTACTGTTACGGTAAGTTCTTACATAACTGTAATATTTTGCTTCGAGAGGGCTCTTGCAGTAGGCAGCACCATAAGGACCGTGCCCCAAGTGGCACAAGTCAGGCAAGGACTGACCACGGGAGGCAGGAAAGGTCTGTGAAAGGCAGGGAACTTAGGACAAAAGGCCTTGAAGGACTGCTAGTCCAAAGCCAGCCCTGCACTAAGAGGCAATGTCCAGATTGTAATGCTTATTGAAGGTGTGGACAGAGCTCCAAGTGGCTGCCGCACAAATTTCTGTGGCAGAGACAATCCTGAAACAAGCTGTGGACACTGCCATGTCTCTGGTTGAGTGCCCTTTGACTTCCCCCGGATGTGGTTTGTTATACTTTTGATAACAAAACAGAATGCAGTTTGCTAACCATTTGGATAAACACTGTTTTGAAACTGCAGCACCCTCTCTTTTAGGGGCAAATGAAACAAATAGCTGATTAATCCTTCAGACCGACTTCATCCGATGTGTGTAATAATGCAAAATTCTATGCACATTCAGCATGCGCAGAATGGCCTCCCCTTGATTAGAGTACTCAGGATAATACACTGGCAAGTGGATAGTCTGGTTCAAAGTAAACTCAGAAACTACTTTTGGCAAAAACTTAGGATTTATTTCACAGCTCTATTGGAAAATCAAATAAGGCTCCTTACATATTAGGGCCTGAAGCTCAGAAAACCTTTGAGCAGAAGTAATTGCGACTAAAAACAGTGCCTTCCAAGACAAATAGTGCAGGTTGCAACTTGCAGCCAGTCCAAAGGGAGGCAAAGTGAGTTTCTCAAGGATAAAGTTCAGATCTCACGGTGGAACAGGGTTCCTAACCAGAGCTTTTCAAATGGAGTATTCCCTTCAGAAAAGTATGGGATACCTCCAACTGAGCCAAAGTTTTGCCTTCTACCAAAGTGTGGTAGGTGGCAATGCAGACAGATGGACCTTCAGTGAGGAACAGCTGAGTCCCAGGTTGGATAGGTGCAGTAGGTACTCCAGGGCCTGAGGAACAGGGCACAAAAATGGATCCCATCCCTAAGAGGCCACCCAGAAAGAGAATCTCTTCCATTTCATCACATCAGTGGTTCTCCTAGATGACTTCCTGGCCTCTACAAGGACATCAGCGACTCTGGAGGAGACCCTGAAGTGAGAGATGACTATGACTGAAGGCGCAACGCATGCAGGTGAAGGGATATGAGGTCCAGATGGACCAGCCTGCCCTGATCCTGAGTCAGAAGGTCCTGGCAGAAGGGGAGAGGAACCGGAGTCTCCGCCACTAGCTGCTGGAGCAGAGGGAACCATATCTGGTGAGGCCAAAAAGAAGCGATGAGAATCATCTGAGCTCCCTCCACTTGTAGCTTGGTGAGCACCCTCTGCAAGGGCGGGAAGGGGAGGAAGGCGTACAGGAACCTCCCCATCCAGCAAAGAGAGACCGCGTCTCACCAAAAGATACTAGGCCCGGGAACAAGCGAGCAAAAATTGGGTAGTTTTGAGTTGTATGGATGGGGAGACGAACAGATGAGATCTGGACGACCCCAGAGGTGGAAGATGTCCTCGACCACCAACTGACAGTTTCTACTCATGAAGCCTTGCCTGGGTGTGGCTCAGACTGTCCGTTAGGACGTTCTGGATGCCCGGGACATGCACCGCTGAGAGCTAGAGCTGGTGCTGAACTGCCCAGTACCAAACCAGCATTGCTTCCCTGCACAAGGGATACAATCGAGTGCCTCCCTGTTTGTTTATGTACCAGACCACGCACATGTTGTCCGACTGGATCAAGAGTGGTCCCAAGAGGAGAATGGGCTAGAAGACCTGGAGGGCATATAGCACTGCACGCACCTCGAGCACATTTATGTGCATCGAGAGTTCCTGCTGCGACCAGGATCCCCGGGTCCTACGATCTCCCAAATGCGCTCCCCAGCCCTGACGCATCTGTCGTCAGGGTTTGAACTGGAAGGGGCGGCTGGAAGGGGGACTCCCTGACAGAGGTTGTCCAAATCCTGCCACCATGGGAGGTCCTCTCACATAGGGCTAGACCCCAGAACCCTGTGATCCAGGTCGTCCGACCTCTGGTCCCACTGGACTCAGAGGGTCCACTGCATGATTCGCATGTGGAGCCGTGCTAAGGGTACAGTGGGAATGGCCACCGCCATGATACCTAGGAGGCTGAGGACTGTTCTGCCCATGGTCCAACGGGTAGAGGCCACAATGCAAGCTTGACTTTTCAGCATTTCCGCCCTGTCCAAAAGGAGGAAGGCCTGACCCTGGATAGTATCCAGTACCAGCCTAATAAATTGAAGGCTTTGGGAAGGAGTAAGGTGAGACTTGGGGTAATTCACTGTGATTCCAACCTTGTGTAACAGGTCCAGGATAGCTGCAAGGGAGGCTTCCAGGCATGCCCTCGATGGAGCTGACAGGAGCCAGTCATCTAGGTACGGGAACACATAATGGCCCTGATGCTGCAAGGCCACTGCCACTACTGCTAGGCACTTGGTGAACACCCTGGGTGCTGAAGAAAGGCCAAAGGGGAGGGCTTTGAACTGGAAATGCTCCCCCGGAGAGTAAACCAAAGAAGACAGTGGTGGGCAGGGAAGACAGGGATATGCAGGTAGGCATCCTGCATATCCAGGGCGCAGAGCCAGTGTCCCTGATGGAGCAGTGACAACAGTCCTGGAAGAGTCAACATGCGAAACCTCTTGTACTCTATGTACAGGTTGCGCGAGCTGAGGTTCAGTATTGGCCAAAGGTCTCCAGTCTTTTTTGGGACCAGGAAGAAGCGGGAGTAATACCCCCTTCCTGCTTGCCCATGAGGAACAGGCTCTATGGCGGACTTGCGCAACACAGCCGCGATCTCCTCCCTGATGTGCAGAATGTGACCTTGTGGGTAATGAGAGTGACCTGGAGGATTCTTTGGCGGTCGCTCTATGAACTCTAATGTGTGACCCTGAGCTATTAGCTGCAGGACCAAGTGTCTACCGTAATCACCTTCCACCCGGACAGGTGACTGCTAATCTGCCCCCAAAACTGGTGGGGGGGGCAGGCCGCAAGACAAGAGGCAGAGGGAGGGTTGGGGAATGCCACCCCGGATGCTGTTTGCAACTTGTCGGGGGGGGGGGGGTGAGGCAGATGAGGAAGCCCGATGTTTGCTCTGACGTCTAGCAGGCAGCTGTCTTTTCTGGTGCCTTTCTTGGTGACGAAAAGGCTGCCTAGGCTTGGGGTTGGTATGGTACATGGAGTGCACCAAACTCAGGGCCTTTCCTTGCTCCTGCAGATCATGTCCAGGATAGAAGCTTGTACATCCTGGGCAAACCAGACACCCGCAACCAAGAGTGTCTGCATATAGATATCACTGTCGCAGTGCTTCTGGTGGAAGCATCAACGGCATCGTAAGTCGCTCATAAGGTGTGGCGGCAGGAAACCTCTGCCATCTTGACAGTTTGCTGGATCTTAGCCTTGGCTTCAGAATCTGGCATGGTATGGTATCAAAGTCCACTTTCAACTGGCTCAGAATGGACTTCTGATAGCAGACCATGTGGGCTATGTTTTTCAGGGCCCGCATGGCTAGTGTAAAGGACGAATAGACCTTTCAACCGAACTGGTCGATCTGCCTCGACTCCTTGTCTGGAGGGGGGAGTACTCATATGCTTTGGCTTAGTGGAATGGTCATGGACCACACTGATAACCACCGAATCTGCTTTGGATAGTTAACCCAGCGGTCTTTCCCCTCAGAGGCACAGTATAATCTGTCCCCTTCTTGGAGGTGGCAGCAACATATGACCGTTGTTGCCAAACAGTAGTGACCAGGTCATCGTGAGGCCCTGTCCAGGGGGGAATAAGAAGGGGGTCAATTCTGGGAGGTCCAGGTACTCCGCCAACCTCCGATGTTGGGGGTCCTGCTCAGTCTTCCAGCCACTGGCCTCCTGAATTCTCTGGAGAATGTCCATGAATGAGGGAGTCCTCTGGGGAAGATTTAGGAGTCTCCTTAGGCCTAGGTTCCTCCAGCATTAGGGATTCTGAGCAAGAGGAAGAAGAGACAGAGTCTGATTCGGAGTCCGGAGAAGGGCTCTGGTCTGGAGACATGGGGCCCAATTCTACAATGATGGTGCAAGTTGCTGCCGATTTTGACTGGCCGCCAATTGCGACTTGCACCAAACATGGTTGTGCCAGGGACCTGGCGCCCGATTCTGTATCAGGCAGGATCCCCGCGGCTAAGTCCCGCGACTTGCGACAACGTGCACGGTACACCAAATGAGGCGATCTGAATGGCTGGTAGCAAGTCTGTGGCTTGCTCAAGTGAAGGCGAAGTGCCGCCCACACACACATACTGTACAGCCCAAGGCTAGTGGACCCAACCCCCAACAATGCCCCGATCCCCAAACAAAAACCCTGCAGGGCTAGCACCTCCCCACCATGCCCGATCCCACATGTATTGTAAAGCCCTTTGACAGCTAGCACCCCCGCCATGCCCATTCCCTGCATGAATTGTAACAACTTCAAGAGGGCTAGCACCCTCTCCCCGCCTCCAATCCTCGAATTGCATTAAGCACAAAAACATAGCCCTGATCTCCTGGTAGTCTAGTGGGCCCAACCCCTCCACCAGCAGTGCCAGTCTACCCCACACCCCCAACCCGTATTCAGTCGGCGACTGGCACAGCTCACCTCTTACCACCACAGCCAGTGCCGACTGAGTACAGGTCGGGGGGTGGGGTGGAGCCAGCACTGCTGGGTGTAATTCCATGTGAGGGAAGCGGACATGGCGGTGGGGGCGCTAGCCTGTGGGGCTTTATAACCACATGTGGGGATCAGGTATGGCGGGAATGTAACCCTGTGGGGCTTTCAAACATGCAGGGATTAGGCATGGAGGGATGTGTGCAAGCCCTGTGGGGCATGTAATATGTGTTTGGGTGATGGGACATGGGGTCTGCTTGCCTGCTGGGCATTTATGTCTGTGGGGGTGGGCATGGGGGGTATGAATAGTTCTTCGGGCTTTAATGCTACCAATTTATGGATCAGGCATGGGGAGGCACCACTTGGGAGCTGGCCCGGAGGCAGATATGTACAACTCCCATAGGGTATAAGTACACTTACACAGCTAAAAGCTAGTGTAACTGTACTTTGGCGGATGTCCTCCGGGGGATGTTTGAGAATAGCAAACTTGGGGACTTTGCTGCTGCCCTTCCAGAATCGGGGCAACTGCTGCCGTAAACCCCCCAGCTCCATGTTGCAGGTGTTTTCTGGCATAACTGATGGTGCATGTCCACTCTGGTGCAAGCAGCTTGCTTTGCAGAATACCGAATGTCGCGACTCTTGGCGTAAATTGCTACTTGCACCATTTTTTGGAGCGCAACTCAATTTACGACAGGCGTAACTCTTTGAGAATCAGGCCCATGGACCTTTGATACGTGACCTCTGTTAGAGGTTCAGCCTGCCCACGACCCTGATCTTCTACTGCAGTGGTACCCAGTGTGCACCCGGAAGTAGATGGGTGTGTTTCCACCGGAGACAGGGAACATAGCATGGGGTTGAGTTGGACCGGCGTAGGAGATGCAGCGGGATGGCACCGGTCCAACTCCGAGACAAGCTGGTTAACTCTGTTCCACCAGGAGTCAAAGAGCACCTCATAATCCACCTGCGGCTGGGGAAGGGGCAGTGGAGGAGGCAAGTAAACCGGCGTTGGATATTCCAGTGGTGGATAGCCTGGTGTGAGGTACCCCAGAGCTGCTGGGTACCCTGGCATTGGATATCCTGGAGTGTGATAAGTCAGCGCATGGAAGACCATCGGTGGATATTCTGGCATCGGATACCCTGGCATAGGGTAGCCTGTAGACAGGGGCTTGGAAAAGGACCCAATGGAGGGACTGAAGGGCCTGGTTGGGGGCCCGAAGGAGCAGAAGACCGAGGCAGATCTGGAAACAAGTTTGCTGAGGGATCCTGCACTGGCCCGGATGGAGCGATGGGTCCCTCCGGTATCTGGGCAGGGGGAGGAGGCCCAGACAGAGGGATGATAATCGGACCGGCAGGGTATCCCCCGAGGTGCCTGGCGTGGGCCGCTCAGGCGCTAGCTCAATGACAGGGTCAGCAGGCGGCAGATCCTCCGGCTCTGAGTGGAAAGGTAAGGCAGAACCTACAGTAGGAGGTGAAGGGGTGTCCTGAGAGTAGAATTCCTCTCAGGACAGCTGCGGCTGAGGCGGCAGCGTGGGCTGGTCCAAAGGACCGGTGTCAGACCTCGTATTGGGGTCTGACGTGAGCGCCGGGGCTGTGCAGTTGTTGGCAGAGCCGGTGTCTGATTTACCAGCCGAACCACCCAACTTAGTCCCTGAGTGAGGTTTGAAGGGCCTAAGGATGGAAGTAGCCTCCAAATCCCCGGAGGCCCCCGCTGGAACTGTGATCAGCTTGGGTGGGGGTTGGGGGCCAAAGGCTGCTCAGAGGCAGGAGCAGCAGGTTTGGCTGAAACAGAGACCTCTTTACTGGTAGAGGGCTGCTCGATGGCCGCAGCCTCTGAAGACAACCGCGGTCTAGATGGAGACCGATCCTGGTCCTGAGTCTTCTCCTTGTCCTGCTTGTGCTTCTTCTTGGAGGATCGGGAGCCAAAAGAACCAGCAGGAGATGAAGAAGTGTTCCACACCTGCTGCAGCTCTTTTTCCATGGAAGCTAATTTAAGTTTCAAAAGATGGGCTTCCAGAGATTTCTGATGACATTTCCACGTAGCCTGGTTAAAAGTCTGGCAGGCCTCACAGCCCTCGGTGTCATGGTCAGGCCCCAGGCTGAGGAGAAACGAGGTATGGCCATTTTTCTCCGGTATCTGCTTTCCGCAGGCGCACTTATTCTTGTGAGAATCAAAAGGAGTTGGAGAAGACATGCAATTCAAAGTACAAAAATACTGATTTTGTAGAGAAAATGAAGAAAATTCTAAAGTTATACTTACCAAAAATGGTGGTCGACAGTAGTAGCATTCTGTGAAGTCCGACATGGGCAGGTTGACGGCATTAAGAACTGAAGGCAGGGGTGGGGGACCGCCCACTATGTAGCACTGGACCGACGGTCACATGATGCCAGGTGGGCGGTCCCCCGCCAGACACTGCTAGCTAAGTTTTCTGTGTGGTCCTAGCGCATGGTGGCTCAGTCCTTATGGTGTTGCCTACTGCAAGAGCCCTCTCGAAGTAAGATCGATTTTTTTCAGATTTGAAAAATGCAATAAGTTACAAACGGCTTATTATTTTTTCACCAGACTAGCAAACGGTACATCTGTGGGCCAGTCCCTTTCTGCCATGAAAATTTCAGACCAAGATTCCAAACCCCCTGGGCAGTAGGCAAGTTCAAAGAAAAATCCCAGCAAAGTCAATGAGCGAAACTTTTTTTTTTCACCTCTCCGGAACTCAGAAACAGCACATCTGACTGGAAAGTAACTTGCCACATCCAGAGATCTACCCTGGGTGACAGTGCATGCCAACTTGCATGCAAATCCGTTGAACGGTTATGAAGTTATTAAAATGCAAAATTTTGACTTTAACACTGAAGTGCCTACTCAACTTAATTATAGGGCGCGATTATGCCTCTATTTCATATATATATATATATATATATATATATGTATGTATATGTATCATAGTGTAAACATACATATATACTGTATACATATATGCATGCTTAAGCCCCATCACAAACATCACAGGTAAGACTTCACTCCTATGATAACCATGTTTAAAAACTGAGCAGCACTGGTACTTAGTTCTTTTCAATAACTGGGATGCAAAATGGTTATCTGACTAACTAAACTAAAGTTCTAGCTTTAAGTTTTAACTAAAGAACAAAAAGGACAAAGGTAGAAGTACTGTAGGAAACAATTCTCATTGTCCATAACCCTGACTGACACCAAAAATAGGGTACAAGCATGGCATAAAAATAAATAAAAACAGAACCCCTGGCTAGGAGAAAAACAACTTGTTTACCATAAAAAAGTATAGCGCAACCTGTATGTCAGACAGTAGTAGTAAATTAACAAACGTAGAGAAGTAACCAAGACATTAGATGGTCCATTCAGCACAGATTTGTCTAGTGTGAGCACCACGAATTGTCAAGTCACAGTACTTGACCCGAAAAAGAGGAATATTCTCCCTCAGAATGATAGGTGAGTATAGTGTGGCTCTATGCAGAAGATACACAGAAATATAGAAATTGTAGGCAAATAAGGACTGCAAAGCCCATCCAGTTTGCCCATAAACCCTATACTTGGTAACGGCCTCTGACCCTATCTGTCAGTGGCTTCCTCTCCTTCTGCCCTACCTCCAAGGTTCCCTTATGCCATCCCAGGCATGCTTAAATCCTTCCACAGTGCTCGCACCCACCACATCCTGTGGCAGACTATTCCATGGGTCCACCACCCTCTCCGTGAAGAAACACTTCCTCACATTCCCTCTTAGCCTGCCACCTTCCAATTTCATATCGTGCCCCTCGTTCTTGTACACCTCCTATATGGGAAGATGCCTCCCCCTGTACCTTGTTAATGCCCTTAAGGTACTTGAATGTTTCTATCATGTCCCCCCCTCCCTCCTCTCCTCCAGCGAGTACATACTGAGGCCCTTAATCTCTCCTCATACGTTTTGTAATGTAAGCCCTGTACCATCTTAGTCGCCCTTCTCCGGACCGCCTCTACCCTATCAATGTCCTTCCATAGGTGCAGCCTCCAGAACTGCACACAGTACTCTAGGTGAGGCCTGACTAGTTCTTTATACAAAGGCATCACCACCTCCCGCCTTCTGCTAATGATACCACTGCCTATGCAACCCAGCATGCTGCTGGCCCTCCCTGCAGCCTTGGTACGCTGCTTAGACATCTTCGGGTCATCCCATATAATAACTCCTAGGTCTCTTTCTTCCTTGGTGATTATCAGCAACCCCCCACACACACACACACACACACACACACACACACACATCCTGTAGCTCTCCCCAGGGTTCCTGTGTCCCAGGTGCATAAATTTTGCACTTCTTTGAATTAAACCTCAGTTGCCACATCTCAGACCATTTTTCAAGCTTCCCTATGTCCCTCCTCATTGTCTCCACCCCATCTGGAGTATCCACCCTGTTGCAGATTTTGGTGTCATCTGCAAACAGGCATACCTTTCTCTCCAGACCTTCTCCAATGTCGCTAATGAATACACTGAACGGGACTGGCGCAACAACTGATCTCTGGGGTACCCCACCCATCACCCTCCTCTCCTCAAACTGTATTCCATTAACAACCACCCTCTGCCTCCGTTCTGTTAGCCAGTTCCAAACCCAGTTTACCACCTCGTGCCCCAAGCCTAGACTATCCATCTTGTTTACCAGCCTCTTATGTGGGACGGTGTCGAAGGCCTTGCTGAAATCCAGGTAAAAAACGTCCACTGCCCCTCCTCGATTTACTTCCTTCGTCACCCAGTCAAAGAAATCTATGAGATTCGTCTGTCACGACGTAGCCGCTGTGAACCCATGTTGCCTTGGATCTTGGGCATTGTTGGATTCCAGATGTCCCACTATCCTCTCTTTAAGTAGTGTCTCCATGATCTTCCCCTACACTAAGCCAGGGCTTGTTTCCAGGTGTGTCCTGGGAGCACAGGGAAGTTAAGTGACTTGCTCATGGTCACACAGTATGCATGTGGTGGCTGTGGGATTCAAACCCAGATCTCCAGATTTGCAGCTCAGTGCTCTTAACCACTACTCTATACTGTATTGCTATATGTTATTTCTACTGTATTTCTCCCTCTCCCCCCCACACCCCCAGAGCGCATCTGGAATCGAGCAATACCCTGCTCAGTATGCCTTCCTGGTAAAACTCTTAAATAAATAAATACTGTCTCATGAGTTACAAGTCCTTCAAACAGATGCCATGTTTGAATTTTCTGTCAAGTGGGTGTACAGCAAACTGCATTCAAGTTTGCTTCCAAATTGCCACAGTTACATGCAGTACCAGACCACAGATAATGCAATGAAATGCACAATATAAATGAGCTGTTAGAAAATTCTGCAGACATGAAAACACTAATAAAAGTTTGAGAAAAAAAAATTATTGGCACGTTTGCTAACTGTCTACCTTCTGGATAGAAGCTTATCTTAGAAAAATAGGTAGTGAAGCATCTTACACACCCCCAAACCTCAGCTGGTAGAGTACAGTCTTGAAAGGGACCCAAAATATATCCAGTGAGCAAGTGGGCCTTTAAACAGCATATTTCTCAGTTTTGCAATGTCCAGGACCTGTGCCAGTTTCAAACTGGCCCCTAAATCTTTGAATAGTACAGTAAATCTGCACTAAGGCAGCTGAGCTGCATGTCTGGGGAGCAGATGCAGTGCCACACTACATGAGCAGGATTTTTAAAGCGGCTTTGTCACGGATCGGCCTACCTACACTGTCAGATCAGCCATAAATCTTACACAGTCCAGTCCAAAAAGCACTGCGCCTAGGTAGTAGAGGTGGTGCAAGTAAAACACACAAACCAAAGTTTATTGCACACGGAAACATAGAGCGGCATTAAGTTAGTTGGCAGTTGGTTCTCTGTATATACCTATTGTGAATGTGTCACCAACAAATTGCCGTTGGCTATTAGTAGTGGTCTGTTTGGATCTTTGAAACACAGTGTTGCTCTATGCTCCTGAGTACAGTAAAATCTGGTTTGCGTGTAAGTCTTACACAGGCCGGCACCTACAGCAAAATAATACCTCAAATCACAGCAATTGTTGCAAACCACCTGCTGCATTAGAAGATAACTCCAGTTGCCAGTGGCAGATTTTTCAGATGCAGACACAAGCAGGTCTTGACCCCGCGTCTGAGTCACTGAAAGTCCTGCCTTATGCATCACGCCTTCAGAAAGTCGAGTGCCATTCTTCCATTTTACCTTAAGAAACTAGCAAAAGGGTGTCATTCTCCTTGATGGAATGCCACTAGTATCTTCGGAATACTTTAGGGAGTCATCATTTTCCTAATTTTTTGGCAACAAATCATGAAATCTTAGTGCCAAAGATACAGGATCAACTTTACATGGATCAGTACACTTGTTAGCATACCTTTATGGTTAAATATAAAGACAAATTATTGCATGTATTTAAGTATACTGATGCACGAAAACTGTATCGACAAGGCAAACCTTGGTGATTGACATGACAGCCAAGCTTTTATTTAAAATACTTTTCCCAATCCTGATGTTTCCAAAGTTAGCTTTTTCTTCATTTTGAGTAATTTCCTTATTCTTCTCACTCACCCAGAGCATACCACTCCTTCATACTTTTGATGGGCTGGATCCTGTTACCCTGACCAGGGACTAAAAATTGGCACAGGCCCACTGGTCAAATGGTGGTATATGTTATCAGACTAGCAACATTTTCTTTTTAGTAGTCTGCTGGATTGTACTAGAGAAGGTAACAGTTCAATAATTGCACCAACTGGGCCAGTGGTAATGTTTGTGGGTCCAGTGGATTTTCCTAATCACTAGCCCTATTGGTTACTATATGCAAAGCTTACTTCTGACCCCTCCCCACTGACTCATTGAACACTACTGGACTCTGTTTCCAGACATCCTTGGGTCTTCTACTGCTCCCACATAGTCAGACATCACCCCAATGTGCCGCTTTTCCCAGAGTTTCCCCCAGACCACCACCTGATGGCACGCATGCTGCAATGTCAGGGGAGAGATGGAAGGGTGGATGTCCACCAAAGCAGGGTAATCTGCATTGCCTACAGCACCACAACCAAGCCAATCAGCAAAATTTACAGCATAATAATGCAAAACAGCCCTTATACGGCAGAAGGAGAGCATCAGGGGCCGGCACAGTGGTAAGATTCAACACTGTGACGCAGGCGACCCTGGTTCGGTAATGGACTCAAGGATGCCAGAAGGGCCAGCTGGAGGAGGGGTGAACTAAGCAGCCACCACACGCTCTTCACCTTCAAGGGGGGTTGAGTGTCTCTGGTCTGATGCACCGAAATCGTAGCACCTGTGAGCGTCGCTCCTCAGGGAGTGTCAGTCACATGATGTGGTTGCATTGTGGTGTCCGCTTAAATACGACCACACACCCCCCCCAAAAAAAAGAAGAAAATAGCCTCCAGCGTGTGAACATGAATCCTTCCTCCCATTGCAGATCCAGTGGTCCCCCCTCCCCGTGCATTAGTGACAGAGATCCGTCGGGGCTACAGAGGGGGCTCCGGCAGCTGCGCCCTGGGGGGTAATCCAGGGGACACTATGTTGGGGGGGGATCTCCGTTCTGGTGGTGGTGGCAGGGTGACTGAAAGGAAAAAAGCCACCAGAAGGTAAAAAGCATACTAAGTGAAAAAAAAAGAAAGAGCGCATCAGGAACGCTCTACATCCTCATTTGCCATCCTCTGCTTCTGACGTACACTTTGCCACTTGGGTGACATGGAGTCGGCTAGTTAGCCCTTTGTAAAAAAGTTTCTTTAAAAAGAGTTAACATTGGGTCCATCAGAGCTAGAAATATTCATAACTAAAAAAATTAAACATATCAATAATATAATTATTAAATATCGATAACTGAAGGCTGGACTGCTAACGCAGCAGTAGCCAAATCAGTCACTATACCAGCAACCCAGATTTTGGGAACTGGACTCTGATCAATCGGGGGCTGTCCAGAGGAGGGAGGATCCAGTGCTCAAAGACACTTCTCCTACCTCAAAGACTGTGGACACAAGACCCCGCTCTTAGACTGCACCTGGTAAAGGCCAGGTGGCAGTATTGTTGGCACACACAGAAGAGGGGGTATCAACACATTAATGCACCAGTTAGGGTTCAACTTAACACAACAAAAGTAGGGAAATGTGGCATTAGGGTTTCCAGCCCTAACGGCTTATTCCCACCCCTAAGCAGCAAACTTCCACAAGCTTTGAAATACATCCCAACTGGCACCTCAGTACTCATAAGTAAAGAGCTCCACAGGTTGCTGGGTACAAACCCTCTTCATGACCCGGATCAGCCCCTAACAGGTAACCCCAATTTCAAAATTCAGCAGAAAGTGCTCCCTGCTAATTTCTTGAGTAACTTTACCTTAGGCAATCTACGCATGTTCTTGGATGACAACTCTTTTCTATCTTATAACAAGTTCAAACAAGTGCTGGCACCAACCTACATACCAGCCTTTCCTTTACTGCAACTTTAGTACATGTTGGCTTTGGCCTTAGGCCCCAGACCCTGGGGTACAGGAAACTTCAGTAAATGGGATGAACTAGAGATCTTGGCAAACCAACAGCATGCCACATCCTGGCTGTATAAGAGACTGTTAACACTCACCACCCCTGAAAGCAATACTAGATGTGCATGTTGGCAATCTGAATTCCCTGAACTAGCAACCCCCCCCCCCCAACATACCACCAAACTGTGGAACAATTCCTACAGGTATCTAAAATTTGATGGCCTAAGGTTGATGCAATATAAAATTAACCATAACTTGAACTACACCCCAGTTAAATTGCACAAGATGGGAAAGCTAGATTCTGATATATGCACTAGGTGTAAGATGCATAGCGGCTCACTCAAAGATATTCTTTGGGATTGTATTAAGGCACAACCCCTTTGGGAAAAGATGAAATCAAGAATGGACCCCCTATTAGGACTGGAAAATGCTTTTACAATGCAATTTGCTTACTTGGGTATAACTCCAAGTCCATTTTCGGTCAACAAAAGTATCATATTTCACTCACTGCAGCAACTGCCCAAAAAGGTTATTCTTATACACTGGATTAAAGGCTAATAATACCCTCATATAAGGAATGGCACAATTCAATTTTAGAGGCTTTAAGAATAGAAAAAAATTATCTGTTATATAAGAAACACACCTGCATTCTATCAGAAATCCTGGGGAATGCTTGATGCTTTACTCCTAAATGCTTAAGGTCAACTACATTTGGTGACACCGCCCATGCTTGTTTGACTATAGCTGTATTCATCTCTTATCAGCCTCAGCATAGATTATGTATCAGTATCACGTAACTATCTGTTCCCTGAATGTTGATGGGGCAGGTAGACTATTTTTAGATGTACAGTGGTAATTGTGCAAAAGTTGCACGGAACCGTGTGTCACTGCGCAGTATATGTTATTTAATGGATACCGTGCTTGCACACCGCTCGGTATACCGTGCAACATTTGCACGATTACTACTGTAACAGTATTTTTTTTTGTGTTTTGTTACATGCTTGCTTAAGTTTGGGAATATATATTTATTTTATTTATTTAATTCTCAGAATTACAACATGTTTGAGCCAGACTCATTTACAAAGACTCCATGTCATAAACAAGTAAGACAATCGAAAAAAAAAAGATTTACAGGGTACAGTGGATTGAATTATACACTTGAACATAACACACAATAAGAGTTATAAATAAGTGCCTAGGATGGTTACAGAAGATAACAGGAAAATAATGTTTACATCCGCAGTCAGGGAGATGACTTTGTTCAACAAACATTGTTAGGAGAGCCATAGTTGGAGAATATGGTAGCTGAAGTATTCAGACTGAACGTAGTAGATCAACACAGCATACAGGTAGCCGTAGAGACAGACAAAGTTGGGAAAGCCCTACCATCAAGTGGCATGTGACCACCAAAGAAGGGTAGACTAGAGGTATATTCTAGCTGGTAAGGGGGGAGACAGGAGAGAGTTAATACTCAGGTTAAGTCTGAAAAGGAGTGGAGATTCAGATGTGGAGAAGGGTGGTGAAAAAAAAAAAATCAAATTCAATAAAATTTACTATTTACAAAAAAAAAAAGGGAAAATCAATGGTGGGCTCTTCCTTGAGGTTGTCAGCCCCTCCCCTCAGCAAACAAGGTCAGATATAATCTATTTTTTACGCAGAGCCTGAAGAAAGCTACAACAGATTTTTCTGGCAACACATGGCGAGACATACTACTCTACCTTTCAAGAGTATATCACTATGAAGCACTGGCTTGGAGCTATGTGTACCTTGTGCTTTGGACAGGAGGCTATGGGCTGGAGAGAGAGGGAGGGGCGAGCACTGGGGTTGGCAACCAAAAGGAAGACCCCATCAGTGATTAGTCAAGACTCAGGAGACCCAAAATCCTAATGTTCTTTCCTTTTGCTGCTTGGGGGTTGGGCATTAGTATTGGAAACTTTAATGTCGCATTTCCCTACTTGTACTGCATTAAGTTTAACACTATCTGGTGCATTAATGTAGTTTTGCATTCTCCCCCCAAAGAATACGTGTGTGTATATGTGTATGTGTGTATATATATGTATTATAGCGGTGTGGTAGCGCCACTACAGTTAGGGTTGTGCAGGCAGTTTAATGTTAAACCCCAAATTTTGCACTTTAATAACTTTGCAACCATTCAACGGATTTATACGTAATTTGGCATGCACGGTCCCGAGGGGTAGATCTTTTGACGTGCCAAGTTTTGTTTTTATTTGGATGTATGGATTTTGCGTAGCACATAGTGAAAAAAGTGTAAAAGTTGTTTTTTTTTGTGGATCATTTTTGCTGATTTTTCCTCACTGCACTGTGGCAACACCATTTGGAATTTTGGTCTGAAATTTTCCGGATAAAGGAGCTGGCCCAAAAAGTACAAGCCACCATTGGTTTGGTGAAAAAAATATTAACCCGTTCCAAAGTTATTCAGTTGTGAAATTTCAGATTCTGTGCATGCTCAGTTCAGTCTTTTGGAGAGCTGCACAGCTTCGAACAAGGATTTGGGCTCACGAACAGGGATTTTGACAGCTCACAAACAGGGATTCATTAAATCCCTGTTTGTATGAAAAAGAATCTCTGTTTGCAAGCCGCCATCTTGTTTTAAAATTTTCCAAAAAACAAAACGTTGTGACTTGCCCCACCGAAGTCTTTTGTAGAGAGTGGAGTATGGGTTTTGTTCTGGGTGGCGCCCTCTACAAACCCATGATTTTGGTTCCATGCACTTTAGTCAGAAAACGGCTATTTTTAATTTGAAAATCCTTGTTCATGACTCGCTTCCGATCCTTGTTCGTGAGGTGTCAAAATCCCTCTTCGCGAGCCGATCCTTCTTCCTGAGGTGTCACAATCCCTGTTCGTATGGGGATGACCAGATGGCCCTACCTCATGAACAGGGATTTCTCACGAACAGGGATTTTGACACCTCACAAACAGGGATTCTGACACCCCACGAACAGGGATTCTAAAAAAGAATCCCTGTTCGCGAGGTGTCAAAATCCCTGTTCTTGAGCTGTCACAATCCTTGTTTGTGAGAAATCCTTGTTCATGAGCTGTGAAAATCCATGTTCGTAAAGACGACCAGGTGGCCCTAAAAATCCCTGTTCATGAGCTTTCAAAATCCTTTTCATTGTGAGGTGTCAAAATTCCTGTGTGTGAGCCGATCCCTGTTCGTGAGGGGACGACCAGATGGCCCTACCTCGCGAACAGGGATCAAGTCATGAACAGGGATTCTGACAACTCACGAACAGGGAGTTTTAAAAACCTGCTGTTTCTTTGCCACTTCACTGCAAAGAAATGGTTATGACTTTTGGCTTGAAATTTGCAGGGTAGAAAGGCGGTGTCTCAGAGATGTGACTTATGCTGGTTTGATGTAAAACTCTGCATCGGTTCCATAGTTATGGCATTCCGAAGTTGAGACGTTTCCCATAGGATAACATTGTGGCGAACGCAGTGCCTTTCGGTGCCAATATCTCAAAAACGGTTTGAGGTATGACTTTTTCGATAAACACAGGTTAGCATGCGTGCAGGTTTCCAATCCATGATTACAACTGCAGTGGAATTTTTTCCAAGGTTGCTACGGTTACTGAGATATTGCACCATAAACAGCACTGGGGTTACTTGGAATGTGTCCAGGCCTGCACTGCATCTCTACAATTATAGGTAGGTGGGAGTGCAGGGCCCATATGGATACCATTATGCTGCTGGGCCATCCATTATACAATACCACAGGGAGACGACAGCTCATTGCAATGTCCGTGCACTTAGGGATAGATGGGAGTGCAGGGTCCTAAACTGACAGCATGGGAGCACAGGGCCCTTATAGGTAGATGGGAGGGGCTCTGTGCTCCCTCATATGGATACTATTATGCAGTAATGGTACTGCAGGGCCATTCATTATGCAATACTGGCAGCGTAAGGCCCAAAAAGGCCCTGCGTTCTCACAAAGAGATGACAGTGCACTACAAAAAACTACTGATACCCAGAGGGTCCCGTGTTTCCAAAACCATATAGGGTCAAGATTACACTGTCTCAAAAAGTAAGGAAATTCATTGCAAAAAAACTCTGTTAATGCATCAGTTAGGGTTGAAGTGACAAAAGTAGGGAAATGAGGCATTAGGGTTGAGCCCCTAACACCCCCCATCCTACCACCCCACCCTTCACAAACCAACAGGCGATGGGATGTGTCTTGGGGTCATCAGGCCTAACTCTCACCCCATTCTCCTATACTGTACCATGTCAGCTTTCTTACACGTGGAATGGGGTCAGAGTTAGGCCAGATGACCCCAAGGCACACCCTGCTGCCTGTTGGGCTGTGGAGGGTGAGGGTGGGGTGGTGTTAGGGTTTCAACCCTAACGCCTCATTTCCCTACTCGTGTCGTTTCAACCCTAACTGATGCATTAACAAAGTTTTTTGCAATGAATATATATATATACTATATATAGTTATTGCACTGCTTGTGATGGTAATAGAAAATAAAATAAATGTTTCCAGAAAGGTTCTTAAGGTTATCCACTTTCTGTAGGTACATGTCAGATGTAGTTTCAATTATTCTGAATCTTAAGAGGGATCTGTGGGTAAGAGGAGAGGAGTCAAAAGCAGACTACCAACTGGAAAAGGGGGACCCGATTCTCAGTTACTGTTGCTGATAGTAAAAAACTGGGTTGCAAAGAGGCTCCCCATTCTGCTGCCAACAATGGTTACACAGCATAAAAGTCGGACTTTGGTATGCCAGCCCGCTATTACAGCGGTAGCGTTACTGCTCGCTATGTCAGTGACCGGAGCTCCCGTGGCTAGGTCCCTCCATGGTGGGTAAGCAGTGAGGAACCTGACAGGAAAGTAAGAGACATGGGAGGACAGGGCTGGGCCTGACTTTGGGATCAAGGAACATCAGAGAAGACGAGTAAGATTAAAAAGTAAACTTTCAACAACAACAAAAAAGTCTGACTGTCACCCAGGGAAGGATTCTTCCCTGCCAGTTAGTCAGCTGGCCAGATGTTGGTGCACACAGGGTTTGCATGCATCCACTGATATACTGCCTTGCTATACCCATGTTATTCTTACTACAGCAAAGCACAAGCTGCATAGCATTGCGCCATGATGAGTACTCTGGGGAAACAGTGCTTACATCATAGCCATCACCCACCTGGTGACCCTCACTTTCAGGCCTGCCTCTGGGCTGGAAGTTCACTTATTTTCATTTCCTGTGTCCTTTGATCCCTGGTGGTCTACTGGCCTTCCACCTGTTCCCTAATCTCAACTGTGTCTCTGGCATCCAGTGGAACCCCCCTCCTTGTCTTAGACCCAGCCACAGTCTTTCCTACTGCAGGCCCCACAAGGATCCTGGTCCCTGGCTGGCTCTACTCTAGGCGGTTGCAGCACTGCGATACCCCCTTCCACCTGCCTGTAGTAGTTCTATAGAGAGGGGGTGTCGCAAAATCCTGAGACCATGTTTGAGGGTCATCTTGCATTGTGCACTGCCTTGTGGGTTATTTGCATGCTCACAATATCATTAGTGACCACACAGGAAACAGCTTGCAACCTCTTTGGGCATAGCACAACAGGGCAGCTAGTAAGGAACTGGTGCTAAATGGTCACTGCAACCACTTAAAGACAGTATCTAGAGATTGTGTATGAACCCTGAGCTCTGTGACACTGGCTGTTAGAAATTCTCACATCTACCATCTCACACTCGGCAGAATGAAAAACTGTGGTCAAGAGGGAACTTCTTTGCCTATTACTTGTTCAGGCCACTGTAAAGACTAGCTGGGGAGCAGACAGTGTGCCTTGTAACTGGAAACACAATACACATATTGCATTCTTCAGCATCTGTACAGTAATGCAAATGTTTTTTTGATATCCTTCCTGACCAACAGTCTACAGTACTTGGCAAGAAATGTACAGCTGTTCTTAAGTGGATTGATTGTTGGCCAAAAAAACTAGTGCAGTGGAAAAAAAAAGAGTTAATATGGGATAAGCAGAATGAAAACATTAATAAAAATGCTAATTGATTGGTGGCCAATCAGTTTGACTCTGTCAATCGATGTGTAAGTGTTTTAAATAATTGCATTCGGAGCAAATGTATGTACCTATTTCTACTGCATATTGCGAGGATACATAAATGTTACTGCATTTATATTCTGTAACATCTATCAGCTGTTTCTTGTCAGCTCAGTGTCGCACGTGAAATGGGTCTTTGGCTCAGAGTGTTTTGCCCAGTTAACAAGATAAATAAACAAAAATAAAAAATGTCGTTTTCATTTTTGTGCTTATTATTATAAGGGGTTTTACATGATTAGAAGACGGCTCTATCTGTTTCAAATGAATTCAGTAATGTGATACTTGAAATAAACCTCCCTAGTCCTGGTTCCTACAGAGACGACAAAACTTGCATTGACCACTTGGTTAAACATAATAAACTATGAATTTGGCTGCTGTTATTGTCATGTGGTCATTAATCACACATTTGCTTAGCGAGAGCAAGCCAACTGACCCTGAAATAGCACGTGATAGCTAAATGGAAACACATGAGAATCTATAAACAGGAATCTTATCAATCCACTTTTAGAATAACATTGAACACATCAGCTATCTGCAGCATTCACACAACCACAAAAAGGGGTTCTGAATGCCAAAAGACAGCCATCTTGTTACTTGCATTAAGATGCCAGAAATGTCACATTTCAAAACTAGCACGAAAAGGCAGCCACAATTTGTAATTCAGACTACTGATAATACAGCCAAAAACTGTTGCTACACCTTTCAAGTTGTATTTAGTAGTTGGAAACTGCCCCAATGAAGCTCCTGAAAACTGCAATTGGATCTTTGGAAACCTGTAAATGGGATTTTAAACTCTGCATGAAAACCTGTCCAACAGAAGTTGGGATTTCAGTCGGAACATACTACATCCATGTCAGTGAGTGCAGTAGGCATTCTGCAGCGCATACCTTAGTGTGGCGCATTCGACTTAGTATGTGTGTATTTATTTATTTGGTAACTGAGCAGGTGCACTGGGCAGAGAGAGTTTATTTTCAGGCATGACCCGAGCCGTAAGGCAGGGCACTGTTACAGACAATGTACAGACATGAACTACAAAAGGGTACTCTAGCTACAGTGTACGTATTCAGCTGAGAAAGGTATACAATGCAAGAGCACAAGTGTTGAGGATGGGAACAGCACCCAACGTAAGCAGCATCACCCTACATAAAGGCCTATGCAACATATTATATAAAGGAATCCATAAAGAAATACATAGTTATAAAGTATAGGACGCAGCTGTGTATCCACTGAGCAGCTCCCCTGTTTACTGAGGGTATTTTACAGACATTGTAACTCACTACTTTTGAGGGGTTTCATTTACTAAGAGCTTTCTGGGCTGTTGAATAAAGGAGGATGGCAGTTACACATGTAACCCCCCTACAAATGGGGGTTCCCACAAAAAGTCTTCCTTGAGCTTGCCTAAATGCTCACTGCCAGGCTGGTGTCCTGCATTTTAGCAGTTTAAATGTGATTACCACAGCTTGCATAGCCTCTGTGTACTGTCTCTTTAAGAGCTGCCTAATTGCAGTTTAAGTAATCTGAGAGGGAGCTCTGTTGAAAGATGTAACTATTTACTGAAAATCATTTAGAGTGATAATGATAATGTAGTTTGTCTAACCTGCTTTCTTTGTAGCAAGGACTGTTTTGTTTGTCTCCACTATCTTGGTTCTGGACTGCAAATTGGACCAAACAGTACTGGTGGGACCTAAAATGTAGCCGGACTACAGGAGCTGTCTGAATTCAAAATCTGTAGGAACTTTAGTTTGTAACTTTTTTGCACCTTTTTTGCAACTGAAAGGGGTGCTCTTGCTTTGACTGAAAGCCAAATCAGCTAACCAAATCTTTTGGATCTTGGGGAAGTCCCGGGCTGCTTGCAGTTTTCTGTTAGGACTAAGCTGGAAGCTCAGTAAGAAGGAGCTGAAGTGATTCTGAGAGCAATCCTGAGTGGATTCGCATGGGAGAACTATGAAAAGGCTGAGAGTTTGGCCTCCATGTCTGCCTGCTGTTCCTGAGAGGGAGAGAAGAGGATTATTTTGGACTAAATCCAAGTTTGTGTGACTGAAGTAAGCTACTGAAGTGGGCCAAGCTCAACCTGAAGAAGACCGAATATTTTTGCTGAATGCAATCGGCCTGTCAGGAGTTCCAGCTACCCCTAAGCTCCCGGTGTATGCAGAGACTTTGCGATTGTGCCCGGGGAGCGCTTTGCTTGGTACAGTAGAATTCCCATACATGTAAATGTGCTACGAGCTGCAAGTGGGTTGTGAGTTAGTTCCCCACCGTGTGAACTGTGTTCTGCTTGCTGGAAGCTGTATCCAGCCCAAAACGGACTGCTTCCGAACTTGTCTCCATGCGGTCTGGGCTTTGCCAGACTGGCCCAGCCAGACTATCCACTGCACAGAGAAGCCATCGATGAAAGACCTGCCTGGGGATCAGCCCCTTGCTCCATGCTTGAACAGGAATGACACCTCTGTGACTCGTGTGGGCCCTGCTTCTCCTGGCATTCCAGATCAACCACCTGCAGTCTCGATTTTCGTCCAGCCTGTGTCCAGCCTTTGGTATCATGAATAAATACCAAGGTAGCTCCCTACAACAACAGCTAATCTGAATGTGTCATCTGATTGTCTTGTTGTTTCATTTCCTTTACGAACTGAGCCCTCTGGCTCCGGATTACAAATATTGTGTACTGTGCATGTTGTGTTTGCCATCACAGGGCCCCAACCATCTGCAACCCCGGCCAACTGTCCTGGCTAGCCCATCTCTTCTCTACCTGGGTACCCAGAGGTGGACTGTGTGGGGAGACTCAAAGCGCATGCATAACTGCTTGACTGAGATAGCCTTTAAGCTAATTAACCTGATTTTGCCCCTCCCTTAAGTCCCCTGAATAAATCAGATCTTTTTCTGCATGTAATCTGACTGTGGTTCCAGTTTGTGCTCAAAGTACTGTACTGCTGCTATTTGCTGTGCTTAACCTTGTTTTACAGGGGGTCCCCAGGATCGAGCCAGAGGAACCAGCCCTGGTGGTAAGTGCAAACAGTGTGAGTACTTGTGTGGTGTACCAGGGATATTGTGAAAGGATTACTGTACAGTGTTAAGGCCACTAGAGGGGAAAGAGGGGGGTTACAGTGTCCCAGAGGGCTGTGCCCAGGTTAGCTTGACCACTACCAACCCTGACCTCCGGGTAGAGGCACCCGTTTCAGAACTCAGGCCCCTTAACATGCTACTAGACAAGGAGACAGGGGCAGTAGCCCTTGGAATAGCGCCACCTGGGGTTACACACATCTACACAATAAATCAGAAACTCCTAAATCTCTGAGGTTTACTATTGGCCATATTTAGGCACTGCCAGTACAGCAGATTTAACTAAGGTTTTCAAGTTGCTGTTGTGTTTTTTTTTTTAAATCAATAGTAAAAGCAGCCTAACCCCACTGGTCACCTATGCATTGTCACATGTAGGCCAACACCAGTTCTATGCAAAGCAGCTGCAACCGGAGTTCAGCTGCCACAAATGTTGCCTTGCAACTCAGTGATATGAAGCTGCTACTTCTTTACACGCTGCACAAAGATTCTTACACTAGTTGCCCATGACTAAGGAATGATGCTGCTAAAAACTAACCTTTTTAAACACAATTTAACAGTCAGCATTCAGTTAAAGGGACACTGTCAACCCCATTTGGCCTCAAAGTGTCCCTAGTTTAAACAAGCATTTGTCAATGCCGAATGTTTGCTTGCTAGCATTGGCATTGGTAATGTAGAAGTTACAGAGCTGTATAATAGAAATGGCAGTGAAGTATTGAACTGAAGCCAACCCCACCACCACCCTGCAGAGAGTGACAGGCATTGGGGTGTGCCTTTGGGTCATCAGGCATAACGGCCACACCATTTCACCACACCCTACCCTGCAGACACTGACAAGTGTCACGGTGTGTCTTGGGGTCTTTGGCCCTTATTCACACCCCATTCCATCAGGAAATACGGTGACATGGGTGCGGTATAGGAGAATGGGGTGAACTTTGGGGCTGAAGAGTCCAAGGCATACCTCGATGCCTCTCACTGGCTGCAGGATGTGGAATGGTATGAGCATTACAGGCAAGAATCCCAAGTCACACCCCTGATGCCTGTGTCATTCTTAAGGGTGGGGCGCTATGGTTGGAAACCCTAACACCTCAGGCATTCATTGGTATTTTCACTCCAAATTTTCAACATGGTTTTGTGACCCCACCTCATGAACAGTGGCAATATCAGTTTGTTAGCCAAAGCTGCTTATGCACAGCGTTGACGGCATTTAGCACCACAGGTGCAAAACACATTCGATAGGATGATGACAGCTGTACTGTTCATGGGGAGGTGTAAAAAATGGCAATGTTGCAAATCTGCAGTCAAAATATTAAAAAACTGGTGAAGTCACGAGTGTGCATAGAAACTGTGCAACACACACCCGTAATGTAATTAGGTTGGGGATATTTTTTTACAGCAGATTGTCAACACAGGCATTCTGGGACCTCCGATCATGAACAGTGTCACTGTGATTTTCTTTATCTGTCCCGAACAATGATTTCCCACAGCGACCACGCATCTCTGCGCTGAAAGTGTGAAAACACATTTCGGCCATGTTGTGAAAAATGACAGTCGTACTGTTCATAAGGAAGTGTGGAAAATTGCCACTGGTGAAAATCTGGACTGAAAATATTACAAAGTCATGAACTTTACGAGGGTGTGTGGAAACTGCACAATGCTCACTCGCAACACAGTCATTTTATTGACTTTTGTCACCAAATTTTCAACATAGCCATTTTAAGACCTCTGCTTATGAACAGTGTAATTGTGATTTCCTTAATCTGTCCCAAACATTGCTTTCGCACACCGACTGCACCATTGTGCGCTACATGTGTGGAAACACATTTGAGGCGACATGTAATAGCAGCTGTACTGTTCATAAGAAGGTAATAAAATGGAAATGTGGAAAATCTGGAGTGAAAAATATAGAATATTCAAGAAACCCACGAGCCGCATGAACCGCGAACGCATCGCCTGTAGAAACAGTCATATTTAGGGAACGTTTTCACCAAATTTTCAACATAGCCATTTTAAGACCTCTGCTCATGAGCAGTGTCATTGTGATTTTCTTAATGTGTCCCATACATTGATTTCAGACACCGACCGCGCCATTGTGCACTACATGGGCGAAACACGCTGGGCAAGATGTGAAAATGACAGCTGTACTGCTCATAAGGAGGTGTGGTAAAATGGCAATGTTGAAAATCTGGAGTGAAAATACTGAAAATTGCCAACTTTACGAAAGGCATGAGAACTGCTAACGTCATTGTGAAACAGTTTAGGATTTTTTCATCAAATTTTCAACATAGGCTTTTTGAGAGCCCACCTTATGAACAGTGGCACTGTTGTTTTATTACTCGGTCCTGAAAGGTGATTTTGCGCAGTGACTGCGAAATCACCCTTCGGGCCTGATGAACACCATGACAGTGAGAGCATTCATGAGAAGGGGTCCCAAAAACCCCATGTTGAAAATTTGGTGCAAAAATTCCAAAAAATGGCTGAGATATGCAGCAAAGTTGAAAAAACCCTATTCATTACATTATACAGCTTACCGGCATTTCCTCAGTTCACGGTCGGCTTTGAAGAGTGCAGACGTGTTCCGGTCCACCAAGATCGACGCTACTGGAGTCCGGAGGTAAGTATGTGGGGGGCAGGGTGCACAGTGGGTGGGTGCGGTGGGGGCAGAGACTGCGAGGGACCGCTTTTAAGTTTCAGGTCTTTTTTTTCCTGTACATGACGACGCTGGACGCTTGCCATGCTGGGGTGGGCTCCCAGCATGGCACAAGGACGGGTGGGGCATGGAGCCGACGGGGATTGGGCACCCCGTCGGCAATAACATCTGTTGCCACGCTGGGGTAGGCTCCCAGCGTGGCACCCTGGTGGGGACAGTGGAAGCCAAGCCGAACGGGATTGGGCACCCCGCCGGCGTTAGTCATAAGCGCCACGCTGGGGTGGGCACCCAGCGCTAGCATATGTTACCTGCTTGGGGAGGCACAGCCGACAGGGGATTGAGCACCCCCTGCGGGCTACAGTGTGTGCGTGGGGGCGGCACAGGTAGTGTGTGTGTGTGTGTGTGTGTGTAGGGGAGACTACATGAGCAGGCGATATCTTATCGCTGCTCACTGAAGCGTAGCCCCCTTTCAACTGTACTCCACTGCATTTTGGAGCTGTCATAGACAGCTCCAGCAAGCACTGGAGAACTGCGGCCGCGCCTGCAAACACACTGACTGAATTGGAAGAGGGCTGCCACACCTCCGAAAACTCGGATGATGGCACTATGTTTCTTGCACATGCATGCAAGCAAACATAAAAACACATTTTATGACTGCTCTCATTCTATAGATACTGCTGATGTAGCAGGTTGTTTGACTCAGACTTCCTTGTCGTTTTAAAAAGTAAAAAACTGAGTGTCAACCATACTGGTGTTACCACACCAAAACATGTTTGTTTATATTTCTTGACCAACTACAAATGCATCTTTCCTGGACTCGGGAACACTCCCAACATTATCTAGCTACTCATTATGCAGTGGGAATAGATGAGACTATTGTATCATGAGTGGCTGCACTGTTTGAGGGTGTTTCTAATGTTCAGGAACTATGCAGTAAGCTTAGGTAAACAATTCTGGAGCAAAACAAGACCGTGTATAACTATACATTCCCATGCATTTCAGTTCTAATAAGCACAGAGGCAGATTAAACATCAATGAATTTTAGAGAAGGTAAGCAATCATAAAATGTGGGTTTTACCTAGAAATAATACGATGCAAAAAAGGTTGACAGTGTTCCTTTAGGAAGCAATGTTTCACTACAATTAAATTACATCTTGCATGAACTAAGCTTCTTCAAGCTGGAAGATGACCAGACCAATTGAGCAAGTGTTAATTTACAATGGTGCCACAAATATTCACAGAAAGTACAAAAGAAATTAAATACAGTTACACATCATAATAAACATATAACAGTATAACTGATCAAGAGCATGGGTGGCCAACAGCAAGGTTGAGGGGTTTTGAATAGATAATAATTCAGCTAAACGTGCATGAATATACCTGTAGTTGGGAATCTCTCACATGATGCCAGTAATCCCCTGTACAGCAGGGGTGAGCTACACTGGCCTAGTGTAGAAGCTATCTCAATATACAGTACTGTTAAGTAATGATGCAGTGTCAGTACAATGTTTAAGGCTGGGAGGGAGTGACTTCCAGATTCTGAAGCCAGTACAGGCAAATACTTGCCTAGTCCTATTCAGTATTACTAATTCAATAAGGCCATTTAATCTTATATCAAGTCTTAACAAAAAAACTTGGAACAAGGGGTAGGGACAAGTCTAAAAATTAATACTCCCTACCCTATTCTTCATTATTTCAAATCCTTTCAAAGCAAAATATGAATGCATAAAATTATTCAACCCTAAAACTTTAGGGCTTGTTGATTTAAAAAAAAAAAAAAAAAACCTGACTTGGCAGATGAAACTTCTGACTTACGATAAATGGAATATATATATATATATATACAAGGGAACACTATAGGGAATCAGTCTTTGAGGCTGTCACAGTCAAATATTTGTGGAGAAAGCTGATGGCCCCAGTGCTTGGCATTACATATATTCCTCTGTGAACATGCCATGACTTGCTTTATTTCCCACCACAGAGAATCTTATTTTGCAGTCCGTCAGACCAGAGCAGCCACACAGGCTTAGGCTGGAGTGCTCTGTCTGAACCCCTTTACCTTTCTTTCCGAGAGTTCACATAAGTACTGTAGCTACTAGAGAAACAAGTAGAGAAGTCTGTTTGGAAATATGGGCACAGCAGCTCCTTTCTTTCCTATTATTAATACTGAAGCAGTATTTCTGAACTGACAATGGATCCAGAAACAAATGATTTGATACCTTTTATTGGACCAACATGGATGTTACAGAAAAGAACAAAGTGCTTTAGCTCTTTTCTGTAACATCCATGTTGGTCCAATAAAAGGTATCAAATCATTTGTTTCTGGATCTGTTTTTTTAAAAGGACCAATACGGCACCTACAACATTTTTTTGAATTGACAATGGTGAGGCTTAGAGCAATACCTCTCTCACCACACCAGTAAATCATCATCTCAGATAAGAAAGTAGATGGATGTGGTAGAGGATGAGCCCTGAGGTGGGTGGGTGCGTGCCTGCCAAATAGCTTGCTTATGGAAACATAAATATAGTATGCTTGAGGTAAGATGTGCTCTCCAGTGATTAAAACTGGTATTTATTACAATTATATACTGAGCCCTTTATTTATTTATTTATATTTTACCAGGTAAGCTAATGAGCTCTTATGATGGCACTGAACCAACTGACAGAATACTGAACTAGAACTGACGATTACAAAATGTATATTTTCTGCCTGTCACAGAAATGTTCAAAAAATAATACATGCTGCACTACAAATCAGCTGATAACCTCCCTACATAAAATCGTGTTAGGCCCTGTCATTCAGACATTTACTTTACATTGTAAATACAACTGTTTTCAAGGTTCTCTCAGCATTTCCACATGCAACAGAACTTTCATTGTTCATTTATCAAATAATTGTGTATTCCATTAAAATGTAATTCCTTTTAAAACAGTATTGCATGGGGACCATATATTTCATTATGAAGTTACCAGAGTTTAATATTCATTGTAACCGTGCTGGTTCAGCTGTACCCTGTGACATTTCACATAAGAAAATGTTAACTTGAAGGACACATATGAAACATGGCATTTTTTTATTTTTTTTATTTTTGTCAAGAAAGGATTTAATCCAGCTTCACCACATGAATATTAGTCGATCATTTTGTATCCTGGGAGAGACACATGCACTGAGCAATGTCTAGAAAACAGATACAGATACAGTTTAAGGAATCCAACTGCATAGCTAGTTCCCAGGTGCAAGTCAAATATTGCTGTATATTAGTGAATGTAAATCATTGCACAGTTAATGAGTTTGCAGGCCTAAAACATCTACTCTCAGTCAACCATTGTTAGGAATGGGCTGATGTCCATAGTTACACAAAGAAGCTAAAGTTGCTCATAGTTTAGGAAGTAGTGCGCTGCAGCTGTTGGCAACATAAGTTCTTTGTTTAGCCTGCAGCACAGCTGAATGCACTTCTATTTACTGAATAAATCAGCCGTACTGTCAACCATAGATCTGCAACTGTGTCAGCCATCAAGCCAAACAAACTAGAAGTCGAAGATATTACAAAAAATGTAAAGCTCTCATGCTGAATCATAAATTTACAATGGAAAATCTTTTGTTAGTGAGAAAAATTGGAATTCCAATAACCACAAGTGGAGCTATACATATGAATACTACACACACTGGAAGATCTGTTTCACTCTGTTTGTAAATGGAGTTCAAACACTACTGCTTTTCAGTTCCTAGGCTAATGGCTCTATTCATCACATTTTTACAACATAACATAACGCTTTGCAGCAGGGTGAGGTTCGGGTGTGTAAGAAGCACAAGTAGAGACACAGCTTATATTTACACTCTGACAAAGTATTTTGTTTTACTGTTTAGAGGGAGCTGGATCAAGGGTTCACCAACGGCAGGAAGCAGGCATGAAGGGGATCATTGAGGAAAGGACAACAGAGGAGACCCACAAAGCGAGTGAAGAATCATAGAGGGCCAAATATTTCCAACTGCAAACAGGCCAACATGAGGAACACATTCACCAAAATGGTCAAGCTCGAGGGTCTGATGCACTTTGAATGCCAGGACTATGGGACACTCACAGAGATCTGATGTGAAAGAAAAGGACTGGGACACCACAACATAGGGCTACAGGCTATAGCAAAGGGATAGGCCTCACAAACATAATGGGTGAATGTCTCTCTCCATATGGGAGGATGTCACTATGGAGAACAAGAAGGATGTCAAAGGGAAAGGTTTGTAACCTATCAGTACGAGATCTCCATAGAGCCATGATACACTGGACTCTAGGCAGTCAGTGCCAGGATCTCGCGGGAAGCTTTTGCAAGACAGGGTAATGCACATCAGTGGCATACAGCGCTACCAATATAATATGAGTGGCCCCTAACAACGTCAGTTTCCTGACATTGGTGAACAGAGTTCTAAATATCTACCAACAGCATCAATAAGGTTGCAATCACCAATTATGCACAAGGAGGCAAGATGAGTAAAGTGAACACTGCCTGTCACACTGAAAGCAGCAAGACTTGGAAAGCAAAAGACTCATTACACAATGTCACGCAAAGAGCTGAAAAGGAAGGGGCAACCATACCAGAGAGACAGTGGGCATAAAGGATATGGCTCTATGGAGATCCTCTTGAAGGTCTGCAGTAACAAACCTATCTTCTTTGAGGGTATCTCCATAGAGCCAGAATACAATGAACAATAACTAATCAGTACCAACGTCAACCGGCTGGCTGGTAAAACACTGGATGTTGGACCGCCCCTCAGGAGAGCAGACCTTCTAAGACAACAAGGCCAAAACTCACCCTCCTACGAGAGATCGGATCCCGACTGTAATGCTTAGTAAACCATGGAAAACTAAACAAAAATGATTAACTAGTATCCACAGCTTTGCTTTCTGATTTTTACCATATTTCTGTACTTTATTGGAAAGGAATACAGAATATCTGTCTTGAAGTGATGGAGTCTGTTATTTATTTCAGCATTTGTAAGTACCTATTTGATTAGTTATTAGGGGCACTTAGACTAACTGTAACCCAAAATAAGAAATCATTTGCTCAATGTCACATCCCTGCTTTTGAGGTGGATTCAGTAATCCTCCAGACATTTTTTTTCAGACAGCTTTCTAGCCTGATTAGTGGGTCCCATAAAGGGTTGCCTATGCTTCAGGAACTATAAGAAAGTATTTTGAAATGGTATCATAAATCAAGATGCATGATGCCCTGCTCTCCTTCATTTATCCTTCTTTTCAAGTGCCACAGCAGTTTCCCAGAAAAATGGAAAACTTCAGCAGACAGAAAATTGATGGATAGCCAAAATAAGGATGAGCCCTCTGCAAGACAAAAACTTCCCTACAAAGTGTCTATGAAAGATGTTACAAGTTGTTGGAAACATAAGTAAACAAAGTCTCCACTGTTCTGTATGTCCCCTCTACATGGACAGAGGCAGCTGCACCTACAGCCCTTGCAGGGACCCTGAGTACAAAAGGCAGTAACTCAAACAATTCAGCTACAGAGAAATTCCCTCAGGCAAGGAGTTTAGTGTGTCCTTTATACTTGCTATCCAAAACAGACCACCACTAGATGGCTATATGGTTCTGACTTTTATTCACAGCTTTCACTACCAGAGGGCACTGCTTTGCACATACTGCTTTTTCTGATGAACAGATACTACTTCCCATTGTATAACAGCAAAGCATCCCCATTTCCTCACTGCCACTGTTATGTCTGTCCCCTCTACTTAGGCAGGCACAACTCCAGCCCTTGCTGGAAATAAAACCCAGGATCCGAGTCCTGAAGGCAGCAAGTCTAACCATTCATTTAATGGGAAATTCCCTCTAGCTGGGATGTTAGAGAGCCCCTTTGATTCACTATATAGTTTAACTGCAACTGACTGCTACCCTGTCTCCTTGACCACCACAACAGGTCTCTGTTCGTTGCAATTGCTTAGCGCTGGTTTGACTGTTGCTCACAGCTTTCACCACTAGATGGCACTGCTTTGCACAGACTGCCATTTTCTCCTATACAGTGCTGCTTCCCATTTTATAAGAGAGAAACATTCCATATCCTGTATCTCTTTTCACTATTATTCACAGCTTTTATCAAGGAGGCACTGCTTTGCACAGACTGCCTTTTTCTTATACATAGCATTTACCAGCCAGTGTCTGAGTTCGCTATCTGGTACTGGCACTCCTAATCTGGAAGTGCAGGGCAGATACAACGGATTAAATTGCTTCTAAGGGTCAAGGGATCAGACTTGCTGGTGGTGACGGTGGTTGCAGTCTGTGAGGATGCATGAATAAACAGGTCACCTGGAAATGACTTAACAGCATCTTGTCCTGCAGCACTGCCTCCTGCAAGCTGCAGAATGTAAACACAGTGCCGGAAGTGGCAGACTTGTGCACAAAGAGTTTGGTTCAGGGCTCGAGCTTCCTAAATTCAATAACTGTAAAAGCTCTTCTTGTTAGCAACTGCCCAGTTTGAGTAAAGGTAGCAGAACTGAAAACTGGGTCCTGTACTGAAAACTTCTGTATACCCTTCAAGTACTAACTATCCCGTCCTTGTGAAAAACTGTATACGACTCTTTGCAAGATAGGGCCTTAATTTTGCTATCTCTGTATGCATGCTGATCAGAATGTTACCAGAAAAAAAGACTGTTGGACAGAAACAGTGTGAAATTAAATGCAGCAGCTCAAAAGGTAGAGCCATTATAGCCTTAACACCTTAATTAGTCTCTATGAATTGTCTAACTGTAGATCTCTCTAATGCAATACCTTCAGGGGAAGCCTATGATTAGACTTTCTAATGCTGCCCTAACTGCTCCGGTTGCTGCTATCTGAATCCTTAGGGAGTTGTGACTTAGACTCTTATTTTACTTATTATTTTATTAAACATATTCTGCACAATGCAACACCTCTGGATTGCGCTCTGAAGCAGTTTGGCAAGCCCCTCTGACCCTGCCATGAGCGGCAATCCCTGAGGGAACCTTGGAGGGTAAGCCCTAGAGTGAGGGGACAAGGGGATCAGAGCCTAAGGCTGCAGGCGGCATAAGTAGTATACATAGCTGTATTAATCTCCTCTGTTGCATTTTGTCCAAGATGGCTTTGTTTTTGTCAGCTTCATCAACCAAGTTGAAAGCCATCAATGTTGCCCAGGTAGGAACTACCCTGGGTTCAAAAAATGCATACCGCTGCCCATCCTCAGCGACATCACTGAAGCTTAGAAAGCCTTTCAGACAGAATTGTTCACTTTTCTGTCCACGGCATATTTGACAGTGGCGTCTCAAGCCTAGTACTATGGTTTTCATAATCACAAGAGAAAAAACATCAAGTTGATTGTGGGAAGGTTGAGTCACATACTGTATCTGTCTTAGTTTTGTCTAACCTTACCAGCTTGGTATGATGTCTTGGAACTAGATACTTCCTGTCTGGTAGCTGTCACTCTTAAGGAGTTTTACAGTTGCTGGCTTGATGGAGAATGGAGGCCCCAAAAAAGGAGCTCCAGGCTAGGATAAAATCTTGCCTTTCTTCCCTAGTCTTGTTTTTCCCCAGTCCTAGTTTAAGCTTGTGATGACATAACTGATGCAAAATTCCAGGTTATTAGAGTGAAAGTATCATCCCTTTTCCTGATCCAAGTATTAGGACACTATATCTACAGTATCTTTCTGTCTTCCATAAAGGAGGAGTTGGAGTCTGATGGGGATGGTGACTGATGGTGGAGATAGCTTCTCGTTGGATTGTCCGCAGCATGGCTGGTTGTCCACAAACAATAGTCGTATCACCCTTTTCTTAGTCTGTGTTCATCTGTCATCAGAATTAGGAAGCAACTGAGCAGGTGGTGGGGGTTCTGACTCAAGGAAACTGAAACACCTGCTGTCTAGGGCAAAGGGCCCTATTAAAGGTGACTATAATGCTTGGGATCTGGAAGAGCTCCTTGGTGTTCTGTGGCTGATTGGCTTGACATCCTCTGTCCCCTGAAGATGGGTCACCTCCTGGTGTCTGTATACTGTTTGGGAGGGGGGGTTACACAGCGGACAAAAATGGATGGACAGATGACACTGGGGGATTGGGCGCTCACAGATGGTTTTTCCTGCTGTGTTGGTGCCTTCTAACACTATACTCATAATGACCCTGCCTGCCACTATGGCCAAAAGGGGAACTGTATTTGTTGCATATTCTGCCCCGGATGAGTTCCCTTCCAAAGGCATACAGAAAATGTCCCTTTGAGCAGCTCACATTTTTGTTGGGGGAGGGGCAACCCTCACAAATGGTGCTCAGAAAAGTACAAAAGCCACCTTCAGTACAAACTCTCAGTTCAGCTGCCAACAGGAGTAATACTAAGTCAGGCAGGCTCCACAATGTAAAGGAGGAATATATCTGTACTTTTTGCACCTAAACAGCAAGAACAAAGCCCAGCTCTTGCATTGCATGTTTAGGCTGGAGCAGAAATATCAACAATGCACAAGTCCCAATACCGCTAAGATTCAGAGTGCCAAGCACAAGCAAACATACAGGCAGACTTTACCGCCAAGGTCGCAGGAGGGACATGGATATTCTCACACCCACACCAAGATCAGAAGGCACTGCCTTGTGTGCAAAGCTCTATGTCTCTGAGGTCAGGCATACTTTAAAAATCAGCTGCTTTTCTTGTTGATATCCTAAATGCGTCAACATTAACTAAAAAGTACAGTTACGTAAAAACTTACTGTAACAGTAGATCTTCGAGAGAGGCTCTTTCAGTAGGTAATTACGTATAGGACTGAAGCCGGCAGGTGTCAGGATGCCATGGAAACATTTCTAGCTAGCAGTCTTTGGCGGGGGACCGCCTCCACGTCAGGTGACCGGCATCAGGTGACGTCGATATAAAGGAGCGGTCCCCCACTCCCCCCTTACAGTTCTTTCCTGCCAAAGGCCAAAAAGGCGAGACAAGAAAGAAGCGGATATTTCCCTTCCTGGAAAAGAAGCTGAAAAAGCCTAGGGGGATGGAGGGCAGGAAGGTATTACCTATTGCAAGAGCCTCTCTCGAAGATCTACTATTACAGTAAGTTCTTACGTAACTGTACTATCTAACTTCGAGAGGGCTCTTGCAGTAGGTAATTACATATAGAACTGACTCCCAAGCAGTCTGGAACAAAGAGAAGCACACGAGAGGAAGAAACTACTCATACAGAGATCCTCTGGCTGAAGAGGGCGCAAGAAAGAAGCCCTTGCAGAACAGCCAACCAGAAGCCGGCTCTACGGTGAGAGGCAATGTCTAAACTGTAGTGTTTCGTAAAGGTATGGACAGAAGTCCAAGTTATGGCTGCACAAATGTCAGCCGCTGACACATTCTTGAAACAAGCAGCAGAGGCCGTGACACCCCTGGTGGAGTGACCCCTGACCTGACCTGACCTGGCAAGGTCTTGTGATACTTGTCGTAGCAGAAAGTGATGCAATGAGCCAACCATTTGGACAAACATTGTTTGGAAACAGTGTTGCCCTCTCTTTTGCTGGCAAAAGAAACAAATAGTTGGTCAGTCTTTCTGAGATCCTTCGTCCTGTTGGTGTAGTATCTCAGAATCCGATGAACGTCCAGAGTATGTAAAAGATACTCCCAGTGATTGGAGTGCTGTGTGAAAAACACATTCAGTTCAATGGACTGGTTCAACGTAGATTACACTACCACCTTAGGGAGAAACTTAGGATTGGTGCACAGAGCCACACGTTCCTTACGGAAAATCAAATACGGAATTTTGCACATCAAGGCCTGACGCTCAGAAATTCTTCAAGTGGAAGTAATGGCCCCTAGGAAAAGAGTCTTCCACGAAAGGAACTTAAGGTCTGCTGAGGCTGCTGGCTCAAAGGGAGGCAGCATAAGCTTCTCGAGAATGAAATTCAAATCCCAAAGGGGGCAGGAACCCGAATGGGGGCTCACAGATGGAGAACCCCTCAAAGGAAGGTCTTCGCGACCTCCAGCTGAGCGAAAGTTCTGTCCCCAAAGGGAATATGATAAGCGGCAAGAGCCGCCATGTGAACTTTCAAAGAGGAATGACTGAGACCCAGGTCGAAGAGATAACACTTGTAGTCCAGTAGTCGCCTGACAGGACAGGAGAAAGGCTATAGGTCTTTGGACGAAGCCCAAATAGAGAACAGTTTCCATTTCATGGCATAAGTGGAATGAGTGGACGGCTCCCTGGCTTCCACCAAAATCTCTGCCACTTGTGGGGAAACCCCAAAGCGGGCTTGTGCTACGTCTGTAGGAGCCAAGCATGCAGCTGAAGGGACTTGAGGCCGGGATGGACCAGGGATCCCCGATCCTGGGTCAACAGTAGTCGTGAAAGTGGAAAAGGAATCAGGAGGTTCCTCTGAGTATTATTGCAGAAGAGAGAACCAAACTTGCCTGGGCCGGAAGGGAGCGATGAGAATCATACGGGCCCCCTCTGAGCTGAGCTTGTGCAGGATCCTCAGAATCAACAGAATTGGGGGAAATGCACAGACGAATCTGCCCTTCCAGTCGAGAGACAGAGCATCTCTCCAAAGTCACCCGCATCCTGGAATGAGCGAGCAAAAGGTGGGCAGTTTTGTGTTTAGAGGGGACGCGAACAGGTCGACCTGAAGGGTTCCCCAACGTAGGAAGATGTCGTCTGCTATTTTCTGATCCAATTCCCACTCGTGAGGTTATGCCGAGGATTGGCTCAAGTGATTTGCCAACGAATTCTCTACCCCGGGACGTGGACTGCCATGAGGTGAAGGTTGTGGAGGGTCGCACATTCCCAGACCCGCATCGCTTCCCAACAAAGAGGGTAGGAATGAGTCCCCCCGTTTGTTGAGGTAGCAGACTGCACTCATGCTGTCGGTCTGGACGGCCAGATGACCGGGAAGCAGAAAAGGGTGCAGTGCTTGAAGCGCGAACAACACCGCTCTGAGCTCGAGCACGCTGATGTGAAGCGTCTGCTCGAGATTGAACCAAGAGCCCTGGGGCCGCTGGGATCCCAAATGGGCACCCCAACCTTCGCCCAAGGTGTCCGTTGTCAGCATTTGGGAGGGAGGAGGAGGAAGACAGAAGAGAACTCCCCGATAAAGGTTCTCCTGAACCAACCACCAGTGCAAATCCCGACGCATTGGGGTCGAGACTAGCACCTCTTGGTCCAGGTCATCGACCAATTGATCATACTGAGACAGAAGAGTCCACTGAGAAATTGTCATGTGGAGCCGTCCGCACGGAATTGTCGGAATTGCAGCCGCCAAGAGCCCCAGGAGGTGAAGGACCGACCTGTCGGGAACCCGCCTGTGGGAAGACAAGTTGCTTGCCTGAGCCTGGTGGGTGGCCACCCTGTCTGGGGGCAGAAAGGCCAGACCAGTGGTCGTGTCCAGAATCGCCTCGATAAACTGGACGCATTGCAATGGGATCAAATGGGTTTTGCCTGGTTGATGGTAATACCCAGGCTGGTAAAAACCTGCCTGGTAAGACAAAGGGAACGCAGGAGTTCCTCCCTGGATGGGGCCTCTAGGAGCCAATCGTCCAGGTACGGGAAAACCTGAACTCCCTGAGTATGCAGGTGGGCCGCCACCAGAGACAGGCATTTGGTGAATACTCAGGGGGCCGAGGAAAGACCAAATGGGAGGGCCTTGAACTGGTAGTGGCCCTCCTGGAAAGCAAACTGGAGATATCTGCGATGGGAAGGGCAGATAAGGATATGCAGGTACGCTTCCTGCATGTCCAGAGCACACAGCCACTGTCCTGGCTAAAGGAGGGGCAGGAGACTCTGCAGGGAGAGCAACCTGAACCTTTTGTAGTCCACGAACCGATTTCAGGGAGCTGAGGTCTAGAATGGGCCTCACGTCTCCTGTCTTCTTGGGGACCAGGAAGAAATGGGAGTAGAAACCCGTCCCCCGAAGGGGGGAGGGATGGGTTCTATAGCCTCCTTCACCAGAAGGGAGGAGATTTCTTCCTGAACCCTGAGAAGGTGTTCTGGGGAGTAAGACGACCGGGGGGGGTTCTGGGAGGTTTCCGAAGAAACACGATGGTGTGGCCCTCTCATATGAGCTGGAGGACCCATGAGTCGGAAGTGATCCTCTCCCAACCTGGCAGATGTAGGGAGAATCTTCCACCTGCCGGTTCCTCTGGATCGACCAGAGGCTGTGCAGGGTTTTAAATAATTGATTAGCAGTTTTTTTTCTTGGGACTATACTAACTGTACAGAAAGTATTTATATAGATTTTCTAGAAGTGCTGTGTTTGTTAAGCACAGTGAGGCAAAATGTATGCATTTTCACAAAGATTTAGCACTTTTATGAGCAAAACGCTAATCAATTTTTAGAGTTAAATAAATCCCTGGTGTGAGAGAGCGAGTCAGGAGGTGTGAGGCAGCGCCACGGCTGGTGGTCCCGCAGCTCATTTGGGTGGGCTGTCTCACAGCCGGAGGGGCCTGGCGTTTGTAGGCCCGCTTTCCTTGTGATTTCGACTTAGGCCATGTGCGACGGCGAAAGCAACGGCGCTGTGCTTGAGGTGGTCTGTACATGGAGTCAACCTCCTCGAGAGCAGTGCCCTTCTGTCACAGTCCGGTAACGATGTCCTTGACATCACCACCGAACAACACCGAACTTTGGAAGGGGGTGTCCTGGATGGCAGATTGTACTTCCGAGGCAAAACCTGACACCTGAAGCCAGGCATGTCGTCGTAGGCTTACGGCGAGCGTTGAGCTTCGTCCAGAAGTGTCCACCACATCGTAGGTAGCGCGCAGCATGTGCCTACTGGCCAAACGTGCGGCGCGGACCAGGTCTGCCGCTTGCTGTTTAGTCTGTGACTGAGGAAGGGAGTCCAACTTGGCTTCCACCTCGCTAAGGATAGCCTTCCGGTAATCCCCCATGTGAGCCACATAGTTCAAGGCTCTAATGCCCAGAGTGGAAGAAGAATAGATCTTCTTGCCATACTGGTCCAGAAGGCGGGATTCCTTATCGGGTGGGGACGAGCTCAGGTGTTTCGGGTTAGCCGAACGGCCGTAGGTGGCGCTGATCACGACCGAATCAGCCTTGAGGTGTGACGTGAGAAAGCCAACCCCCTCGGGAGCCTGATACAGCCTATCCGCCTTCCGAGGAAGGAGGGCTAAAGTCGATGGTTGTTTCCAGATAGTGGAAATGAGGTTGGCATGAGGCTCAATCCAGGGTGGAACTAACGTAGGAGCGACCTTGGGCAAATCCAAATGGGCAGCTAGCTTCTGCCTCTGTGGATCCGTCTCCAGAGATTTCCACTGATGAAGAGCCTGGATTTTTCTTAGCAACTCCGTAAATGAGGGATCCTCCGGAGGGGACTTCGGAGAAGTTCTGGGCCTGGGCTTGTCAGGAGTGCGAGGCTCGTCCGGATCGGAGCTGTCATTGGAGTCCTCCGATGAGTCCAAAGAAGAAGGAGACGAAGACCCCTCCCCACTCGGGGGAGGAACATGGCCCCTAGGGGGCAAGGTATCACCCCCAGCCTTAGATCCTGAAGCAGTGTCTCTGGGGTTGGGGGGGGGAGGGGTCTCTCGCCCCGGACAACAGGTATCCGGGACCGGGTCCGTCGTCAGGAGGTGGCTCTCCACCTCCCTGGTGGCTGAGCCTTGGCCTCAGCCCACCAAGAAGCCAGAGTCTCCCTCAGATCAACCAGTGGCTGAGGGGGCCGTGGAGGAGGGGGAGGGGGGAATATGGATACTGGGGGTATCCGTAGGGTGAGTATCTGTAGCCCAACAGCGGGAAGCCCAGCGTCGGGTACCGAGGCACCGGGTACTGCGGCATCGGATACTGCGGAGCCGGATAAGACGGCGTAAGATTCGGCACCAGGGGCTCTACTGGGGCAGAAGGTCCTGGAAGAGGCCCTGCAGGCGGGCCAGGGACAGGTGGCCCAGTGGGCATCGGGTCCGGCATTGGGGTGATGTCCGGTCAGGGGACATCGGCCGGCGATGGGGCCGGTGTCCAAGGGTCCGACATCAGGCCGTCCAGACCTACGGGAGGAAGGCCTGACGGAGGCGCCGAAGAGTCCCCAGCGGCGTCTGGGGGAGGGCCGGAGGGATCCTCCGGGTCCAGCAGGGGAAACACAAGGGCCTTGGACGGCAGCGGCACGGGATAAATCCAAGGGATCTGGCGCAGGCTCCGTCGCCGAGCAACTGCCGGATGGGTGGACGGGCGTCCAACCGGCAGGATCTGGGTGAGCATCAGAGGAGCCAACGTCCGACTGATCGGACCCAGCACCCAAAGGCCGTGCAGGGGAGGCGAACTTGGTGGGCAGCTTGATGGCCGTGCGCTGCCCCGAACGGTTGAGCGGATTAACGTCCGGCTCCGGGCAGAAGTCGGAGGAGCCGACGCCCGACCGGAGAGGCTCGAACCAGAAAGGCTGCGCAGGGGCGGCCTTACTGAGAGCGGATGCCTCCTTTGTCCTGGAGGCTCCAGACTGGCCTGAGCGCGAACCAGCCAGGGGCCCAACACCGTCTCAGACACCACCAAGACGGCCGTCAGGGAACGGTCCTCCAGAGGAGACATTACCTGAAGGGCGGCGACCCCAGCCGAAGTCGCCGCAGCCATGGATGAGGAGTCCCGGTGCTTCTCCTTCTTCTTAAGGCCCTCGGGGAGGTGGAAGCCTGTTGGAGCTTTTTCAGCTCCTTTTCCATGGAGGACATCTTCTTCTTCAGGATGTGGGCCTCCAGGGACTGCTGCCTTCTTCTGCGGGTAGCCGCATTGAACTTTAGGCAGTGCTGATAGGAATCCACAGGGTGGTCGGGGGCCTAGGCAGATAAAACACCGAGAATAGCCATCCTTGTGCCGGAGCTGGGCACCACACGAGTCGCACTTGTTCTTGTGCTCAGACATGGTAGGGGACGACATACAAGGCAGGTAAAAGAATCCTGACAAATAACTTAGAAAAATCGAAAAAAACGACAGTATAACTACCAGCGACGGACTGATGAGCAGTGGAACTTAACCGCGAGGCGCTGTCGAAAGCAAACAGCAGGAAAGAACTGGAAGGCGGATGTGGGGAACTGCTCCTTTATACCGACGTCGCCTGATGCGGTCACCTGACGTGGGGGCAGTCCCCCGCCAGAGACTGCTAGCTAGAATGTTTTCCGTGGGGTCCTGACACCTGCCGGCTTCAGTCCTATGTGTAATTACCTACTGCAAGAGCCCTCTCGAAGTAAGATCACCAGTTCCAATGGTGCCACTCTTTAGCAAGGTCTGTATTGTTTTATACTATGCTTTCCAAATTTGTGCCCCCCCCTCCACCAGGTCACACCTGGGAACGAACCATGGCTTAGTGTGCCATTCATGTTATGAATTTCTAAATAAATCAATAATCCAAGGAAAAGAGTGAATCTAACACCATTTTCTACATCAGGATCACAGTGCAGCCCTGCCCACCAGAGTCAGAAAACTGGCATAGTTTTACTCACTGAATAGAAGACTCAATGCCTAATCCCTATGCAGGTGCCACAGTGTCAGGGCTAAGGGCAGTCTGGCTCCTGTGGACTGACTGGCGCAGTAGCAATGCATCGGGTCTAATGCCACATGCCCCTGCAGTAGAGATAGCCATCACAACTAGTGCAGGGCAGGTCCTGTGATGGATGCTGCTCACAGAGGCCAACAGCAGGCAAAATCCAAGTTTGAACAGATAAATCTGTGCTGTTGTCGGCTAGTGAAAGCTGAGCTCTGTCTTGAGCTGCCCAACTTTGTAGAGGCAGGTAGAAGACCGATATAATCTACTGAGAGGCAAGTCTGTGCTACTGTGTCGAAAGTCTACCTTCTGCCTCTACAGAAGCCTAAGAGGGAAGATCCACTAGTACAAAGCCACTCTGTGACCAACATAAGGAAAGAGAAATGGTCCTCATCTTCAATGCTGTACATTTATAAAACCTTTCCTTCTCACGGTGACCATTTTTCCTAAACAATGTCATTCTCCAGTGCTGTATTCCAGGCTTATACTGGCATCAATAGTTATAAATGCCTAAAGCCTAACAGCGTAAACCGAAGTCATGCGTACTACAGGAAACGGCTATTTCTACAGTATGCATGATCATCATGGCTCACTGCTGCAGACCAGTATAGGTGACCGGGTGTGTTGTGTGTGTGTGTGTGGGGGGGGGGGGGGTGTACAGAGGTGGGCCCTGAGCTACCTGGTGCTGTCCCCGTTTATCTCATGCTAAATTATGCCTGTTGGCATGACCAAATCATCTGTCTCTGGACCATCTTTGGACCAGTATGGACCTACATTTTGCTTAAGCCTGGTCTGTAAGTTTTGGAACTACTGGTATGTAAACAACTGCTGTCTATAGACTGGGTATGCGTTTAGCCATTCTAAAGCTGGCTGTTACAAAGGAAGTATCATACATGTATGTCAGTTGTTTAAACAATATGTCTTGTTCATCAAACAAGAACTCTACTTTAAAAGGCATGAAATTCAGATGGAAAATATGCAGCTCACAACCATACAGATCACAGCTGGCAGTAACACTGGACACCGTAGCTCTTGTAAGACATTTTCTTATGTCATAGAACACATCTCTTATGTCTCTGGCAAGATCTTCTTTACCTCTAATTTCTATCCGAGGCCCTTGCCTGTTCTATCAAAGACATCTCACTATGGCTTTGGAGGGTGTAATACATCTATACCTGAAGTCATCAAGGCTGTGCTACTGTAGTTAGCTTCTTTTTCTGCAGTTTAGTTTACATTTTCTTCTCCTACGAATCTCTGAAAGCAGTTGCACGCTCTACAGAGCTGGCGCTCTTCGAGATAGAGACCAATCTGACTGCCAATTTTCAGAGCTATCACCCATGAAGAACTAACTGGCTAAGCATTCTATCAGATACTCACAAGAAAACAATCTATGACCTGGCACATTCTGATTGAGGAATTTACATTCAGATTTAAAAAATAATGTAAACTGTATCACAGACTGGAAAGGCATTTCTGTATCTCGGGTGTCCAGCAGTAATGAGTAGTCCCTTCACTTCTCTCTTTTGGTTTAACTCTTTATTGTTCAATGTCAAGACATAGTTGGTTAAAGAACATTCCTAATGTGTGGGGCTGCCTCCAATATGCACTTTAAGTGAAAAATAAATACAGGCTACTCACCTGTAACAGGAGTTCTAGGAATGGTATATGTTGTTCATCCACACTTATTGGCAGGTATCCTTGCTGGTTTAAATCTTGCCGGAAGGACTTCAAGCTGGCTCCTCCGACCCACCTGGGTGGTAAAACTCTCAGCTCCGCCCCATGACGCCAGATCTGGCCCGCTGGAAGCTCAGGTAGTGCGTCGAAGCCAGGGAGGTCGGGTTGGTCATGTGGATGAACAACAGATACCATTCCCAGAACTCCTGTTACAGGTGAGTAACCTGTATTTCTAGGACATGGATATGTTGTTCATCCACACTTATTGGCAGACTCCTAGCAGTTCTTCTGGGAGGAGGGGGCAACGCGCACACCCCTACTTAGGGAATAGAGACTGGAGAACCGAGGCCCCAAAACCAGCATCCCGGCGTGACTCAAGGTCGATGTGGTAGTGGGTGATGAAGGTGTGTGCTAACTTCCAGGTAGCAGCCCTGCAGATTTCATGGATAGGGACGTCCCTGGAAGCAGCCACCGATGCAGCAGTGTGGCAGGTAGAATGAGCTCTTATCCCTCTGGGAGGCTCCATGCCCACCAACCTATAGCAGAGATCTATGCAGGAGGTGACCCACCTGCTTATCGTCCGCTTGGCTGCAGGTCTGCCAGGTGCGGCTTCAGCGTAGGTGACAAACAGCTGGCGAACCTCTCCCCGAATTTCAGCCGTACGCTCCTTATAGTAAGCGAGCGCCCTTCTAGGTTCCAGAGTATGGAGCCTATATTCGGCCTCCGAGGTGTGACTGGGGTAGAACACCGGCAGAGTCAACACCTGGTTAAGGTGAAACTCCGACACCACCTTCAGAAGGAATTTCGGGTGGGGGCGCAGGACAACCTTGTCCCTGTGGAAGACCAGGTAAGGAGACTCGATGGAAAGCGCCTGGAGCTCTCCCATCCTTCTGGCTGACGTAATAGCCACCAAGAAGGCGGTCTTCCACAACAGGTGAGAGAGATCACACCTGGCATTGGTTCTGAATGGCTTGCCCATGAGCTTGCCAGTACCAGCAGTAGATCCCATGGAGGTGAAGGTTCTCAAGACCGAGGGGAAGTGATCAAGGCCTTGAAAAAGCGCCAGACCACCTTCTCCCTGCGCTACCAAATGCTTCCCGCCCACGCCCAGTAAGCAAAGATGGCTGCCAGGTGCACCTCTTAGGTCGCCGACCTAAGCCCTTGCTGAGAAAGGGACCATAAATAGTCCAAGATGCTTGCCAAGGAACAGGAGGAAGGGTCCAGGCCCTTGCCCTGACACCAAATGGAAAACCTCTTCCATTTGAAGGCATAGCATTTCCTGGTCGACTCCTTACGGAACGCCTCAACTACATTGAGGACCTCGTCGGAAAGACCCAAGGCCTGGAACTCTAGCCACTCAGGAACCAGGCTGTCAGGTGCAGGGATTGAAGGTCCGGATGGAACACCTTCCCCTGATTGACTGCAAGCAGGTCCGGGCGAGCTGGAAGCTGCCTCGGGAGCCTGGAGCTGAGGCTGGAGATCTGATACCAGCATTACGGGCCAGTCTGGGGCTACTAGAATCACCTGCGCCTTGTCCCTCCTTGCCTTGAGAAGCACCTTGTGGATCAAGGGAAATGGGGGAAAGGCGTAGAAGAGGCCCGGGGTCCACGGCCTCGAGAAGGCATCCCCCTGCAGCGAGCCCTGCTGAGGGGGGCGGGCATGGAACAGCCTCAGCTTCGCGTTCTCCCTGGAGGCAAACAGATCCACCTGAGGTGTGCCCCAATGGGAGAACAGATCTTGTACTACCTTCGGCAGGAGAGACCACTCGTGGGACACAGCCCCTATCCAGCTTAGGGCATCGGCCAGGGTGTTGGAGGCTCCTGCCACATCAATGGCTAGGAGATCCGCCTCCAGGCTGCACACGAGTGACCAAATGCAGAGAGATTCCTTGCACAGAGGCATGGAGCGCGTCCCGCCCTGGCAGTTTAGGTAGTACATGGTTGTGGTATTGTCCGTCTGGACCTGAACCACTTGACCCCGTAGAAACGGAGCGAAGGCGGTGAGAGCTAGGCGGACCACTCGGAGCTCCAGCAGGCTGATATGGCATCGGGACTCCCATGGGGACCAGAGGCCGTGCACTTTGTGCTCCCCCAGATGGGCACCCCAACCCATCAGAGAGGCGTCGGTCGATAGAGAGACCGTCGGCTTGGGGCGGACAAACGGGATGCCCTCCTGCAGATGAGCTGGAACGATCCACCACTGGAGAGCGTTCCACATCCCCTGGGTCACTGTCACTAGCTGGTCCAATGGATCACAGCGTTGAGACTACTGGCTGGCCAACCCCCATTGAAGGGGGCACATGTTCCAGCAGGCCCAACGGACCACGCTGGTGCAGGCCGCCATGAGACCCAGTTGGCCCAGGAAGTCCCGGGCAGGGCGCGATTGCCCAACCAGAAATGATCGGGCAAAGGAGGAAAAACCTCAGCCCTGTCCTCCGGGAGCCGTGCTCTGGCTCGAAGAGAATCACCTGCTTCGGTTCGAGTTCCGACTTGGCCTCGTTGATGAGGAGGCCGACCTGAGAACAAACCTGGAGGGCCAGATCTCTGGACCGCTCCACCTCTTGTCTGGAGGGGGCTGCTATCAGCCAATCGTCCAGGTAAGGGTACACCCGGAACCCTCGGCACCGCAGGAATGCTGTCACCACTGCCATGCATTTGGTGAAGACCCTGGGAGCAAGAGACAGGCCGAAGGGCATGGCTTGGAACTCGAAAAGGGATCCTTCCGCTTGAAAGCGAAGGAATCTCTGGTGAGACAGACGGCTAGAGACATGAAAAAACGCATCCTGCAGGTCCAGAGAGCAGAACCACATGCCGCGTTCCAAGGATGGTATTATCTGAGCCAGAGTGACCATCCTGAAGGTCCGAGACCTTAGGAACTTGTTTAGGCCGTGCAAGTCGGGAATGGGGCGCCAGCCCCCCGTCTGTTTTGGAACCAGGAAGTACCCGGACACAAACCTCGGGTCTGAGGGAGGGTCCACCACCTCTCTGATCACCTCCTTCTCGAGGAGCAGAGCGATGTTGGCTCGGCGAGCTGACAGTGAGGCTGCGGACCCCGAAATCGGGGTGCGATGGCTCTGAAGGGCGGGGCCTGCTCGAACTCCAGAGGCAGGTCTTCCCCACCACTTCCAACACCCACCGTCTGTGGTAACAGCGGACCAGGCGGAAAGAAAGTGGCGGGGTTCGCCTCCACGGGGGAACCTGGGGTGAGGTGATGAGGTTGGGGCGCACCCCTCAACCCGCCACTGAGCAGGCTTGGAGGAGGGACCGCCGAGGGACCACTTGCCTTACCTCCTGCTTCCTGGAGGAGGAAGCCGCTGGCTTGGGTTTGGGATGCCAGCGGAGCCTGCTGGCCCTGATGCTGCTGGGCCGGACGTACCACGGGTGCAGAAAGGACGAAAGGGCTTAGGTTGCGGTCTGCGGCCCTTGTCCCTCTGAGCGGATGAGACCGAGTCCAGAGTGGCATTGGACTTTTCGATCCTCTAGAGGTGACCTTCCATTCCACGGCTGAAGAGGTCGGTCCCCAGGAAGGGGACATCCACCAACTTGTGCTGGGTATCCGCTGAGAAGGAGGATATCTTCAGCCATGCCCGACAGCGCATAGCCACTGCGGCTGCGACTGACCTGGCGCATGAGTCACCAATGTCCAAAGCAGTCTGAAGTTGCTGCTTGGCCACTGCCCTGCCCTGGTTCCGCACCTGATTAACCGTGGTCTGCAGGTCAGCCGGGAGATAAGGGACTACCTCGTCCAGGGAGCCCAACAGAGCGTGAGAGAAATGTGCCATCAGCACGGCCGAGCTGGCCTGACGAAGGCCAAGGGAGGACGCAGCGTAGACTTTTCGCCCGGCGTAGTCCAACTTCTTGGACTCCTTGTCGGGAGGTTTGTCTACGCCCCTGGCGCTCCGCACGCCGAAGACGCTGTCGTAACCAACCCTCGTTGAGGGTGTTCCAAGAAACCGACAGGAACCGAGACCGTGATACTTCTTGCCATCCTGGCAAGGCGCAGGGCAGGAAGCAGGACGCTGCCAGAGCTCCAAGGCTGGGCCTACAATGGCCTCGGCCAACGGAAAAGCCTCCGTAGGAGAATCCCCTCGGTCCAATACCTCCGTGAGAGGATACTTGGCCCACTTGGATACGGGCTCGAGCTGCATCCCGGTGTACTCCGAGATGAGCCTAAGCAAACCCATGAAGGACGAAGGGCTATCGTCCAGTGACTGACCTCCTGAGGACTCCAAGTCGACCCACCTGGAGAACAGGGAGGAATCGTCGCCGGACTCAGAGGAGTCCGCAAAGAGCTGCCTTGGGCCTGGGCCACCCTCCACCTGCTGAGGGCGATCGGGAGTGAGGGTGACAGACAGCCTATGGGGCAGACCCTGGGCCGACCGAGAATTCTTGGTCGGAGCCCCAAACAACGGCCGTGGAGGCGGAGGTTCCACCAGAATCGGTTGGGCAGCCGGTTTTGGCCGAGCCACAGGCCTGAAAGCAGGCGCCTCGGCTAAGGCGAGGGGTTGCTTCGGCCGCTCTGGTGACAGCCACTTGATAGCCGGGGAAGGCGACGATGTCGGCTTGCTCCCGGACAGAAGAAGCTGTTGCCACATGAGGTCCTCGTATCGTCGACGCAACCTGCGTCGAAGCCTCCCCTCGTTCGAGGACGAGCGGCGACACCACTTGCCACGGTGCCGAGACCGAGACCGCCTATGACGGTGGGATTGGCTGAACCAAGAGAAGTCCGAGACCAAGACCACGAACCTCGGCTTTTCCGAGGAGGGTACAGAGGTAGGGCGGGGGAAACCTGCTCTCCCCTCGGCTCGGAGGGCTCAACCGTGGACTCTGGAACCGGAGGCACGGGCAAGTCCATGGACACCTCAACCACCGCCGGGGGAACCGGGGAGTGAGGGTTTTCGGCTTCACCGGTCGACAGCCCCTCCAACGGGTCGAGAAAAATCTCGACTGCATCGATGGGAGTCTCAGTCAACTGACTTGACGGGGACACCGTGAAGCCAGTGGCCGAAGCCGAAGCATCGACCAAAGTCGATGGTCGACTACTCTGTGAGAGGGACCTCTCCCGCTACCAAGAGCGTCGACGGAGGGACTTACCTTTGTGGTCCTTTTTCTTGGACGAGAGGAAGGCCCTGAAGATGTTGGTCCCTCTCCCTTAGTGGAGAGGGACAGACAGAGCTCCTTAAAAGAAGCTGAATAGGAGGATCCCAGGGAGAGCGGGATAAAGGCCGCGGCCAAGGAAGACGAAGATGCGGCCCGCGCCCACCCTCCTTGAAGGCGCATCATCTGCTCAGTTGTTCCGCCGAGCCCGCCGCCATGGAAACCGCCAACCGGCCTCCTTCGACTTTAACGAAGCGATAACGCTTTTCGGCCTGTTGCAGATGGGCTGCACGGCTCTTCCAGGACGAGGGCCAAAAAGAAGAGCACAGGTCGCAGATCGCCGGTCGTGCCCCAAGGCCCAAGCAATAGATGCACGTGGAGTGCGGATCCATCCGAGACATCTTCTGCCCGCATGGGCACCTCCGGAAACCGGGAGTCGATCTGTCCATCGCAGCCGCGAGGGAAATATTTGACCGAAGTCTTGAAAACCTTAAACTTTATTTCGGGTAAACCGAAGAATTAGGAACCAGTCTTATACACAGAGCGTTAAGAAGGGAACCTGAGCTTCCAAGCGGTAAAGAAGATCAGGCGTCATGGGGCGGAACCGAGAGTTTTATCACCCGGGTGGGTGGGAGGAGCCAGCTTGAAGACCTTCCGGCAAGATTTAAAGCGGCAAGGATACCTGCCAATAAGTGTGGATGAACAACATATCCATGTCCCTAGAAAATGTTTTTACTGAGTCAGCCCCTCTATAATTTTGCTTTATTTGGCTGATCCTAAAACTCCCCCATCAAGACATGATGCAAATACCGATGTGCCAGTAGCACATCAAAATCTCTGGTGACTAGCCAGCCCAGTGGCATGGAGGGCTGAAGCACTGCACCTTCTCTCCTGCCACACCGGTGTCCCGGATTTGGTGGTGAACACAAGTTGTTGGGGGTTGGCCAGGGAGGGAGAAGATTGAGCGTCTGGAGGGCAGCTCTCCTCTCCCGGGGAGGGTGGCTTGGCAGTCGCACCGAAGGACTACCCACATGTGGAGGCCTGAGAGTAGTGCAGATGAGGGATGCCAATAATGGGAGGGTGCTGCGAGACTCTGCAGCATGTGCACACCTCCACGTGCACATGCTGATGTGCATGCCCCAGCAATAGGGAGGGATGGGAAGAAAATGGAAAATGTGGAGAACTGACAGGCTGCATGCCGCCAGGACCGCGCTCCTGACCCACGACTCAACCGGGGGGGGGGTCCTCCCCTCCCTGGTCTCGCCATGGGGAGGAATCCATGGGGGATTCACCAGGACCTGGACTGGGGTCGGGAGAGAGCAATGCGGCTTGCAGGGTAGATGTGAGCTCTCTCGAGGACAGAGTCAAAATCTGCCTGGCAGCATCCCTGCGGGGGAGAAAAATATAAGGAAATAAAAAAAAAGAATCCCTGGTGACTGAGGTCTGCTATTGATATAAATTACCGCCATTGACCCCCCACGCAGAACTTTTTTTATAGTTCTGACACTCCAGTCACCTGCCTCACTAAACTTCTAAGGCTATACTTCATCTTGGGAATACAGCAGGAGCTTCAATTGGAATTTCACAACCCTGGAAAGCTCCAAATACACTGAAGGTAACTGAGGCCCCCCAACCCTTGTTGCAGACCTCTGCCCCAGGGGATTCTGGGGTGCAACCAGAGCAGTAATGTTTACATCAAGTCAAGGTGAGGGAATCATAGAATCAATCAGATAAAACAAAACTATAGAGGGAATGAGTGAGTTAAAAACATTTTTATTTTGCACTTAAAGTGCAAATCTGGGGCAAATCCACACATTTAGGTGTGTTGCTGTTGCTAGCCCTGCTTGTAGAGCAGAAAGCAGCTAACTAAAAAAGCTACATTTTCTTATTAATTTAAAACGCGTATCCCAGCAGGAGTCAGTGTCTGTTGAGATTAAGTAGACAGATACTTTATTAGAAGTAGAAGGGGTCTTATTTAGGGTTAAAAAAAGAAAAGAAAGAAAGTCAGTGTGTGTTCTGTGCTGGGAAGGGTATTGTATCAGCTGACTCTGCTAAACCAGTAGGAGGAGAAAGAGCTTAATTGGTGTGGCTTAGACACTATAAAAGCAGGTGACTCAAATTACAACTTCCTGTTGCTAGCCTTTTTTCTTACTAACTGCCCTTCATCCCACCCATCCCAAGCCAATTCTACTTTTATAGCCACTGGCTCTGACTCAACAGGAACTTCCTGTTTGGCAGTAGGAAGGGAAGGATCATAGAGGAACATTGGTTCTGTCAAACCTAAAGGAAAAAAGTAGCTCACTCCCCCCTCCCCCAGCTGCTGGTGGTCTGACATTGAGCAAGGAAGAAGGAGGCTAATAAAGAAGATAGGAAGTTGCTGTCCCAGAACAGGAAGGGTGAGAGTTGTAAGGAGAGGAGAGAGTAAGCATACAGAGAAACAGGAGAGGACACAAAATAAGACATGATAGGAGTGGTGCAGTGCAATGGCTGTGGGGTGGCAGTGTTCCAGGAGACATTCTGGAGGCTACAATGCTGCCCTATTTGCAGGCACCTTTCTGGCCTGAGAGAGGAGGCGGTTGCCTGCCCCAGGCTGAGCTGGCTAGATTCTCAGAAACCTCCTCCCCACCTAAGGACCACAAGGCCAATGCCACTACCTTGGAGGCTGCCAAGAAAGAGGAGAGGCTGGACCAGGGTGGGCCAGGGAGGAGAGGGTGACGGAACAGAGTTGCATCCCTCCAGCTGTACCTCCACAATCCATTTGCTTCTTGGTGGATAGTGGATCCTCTCATGGAGGCACCTGCAGTGGAGACCAAGGAGGATGCTGAAACCTTCACAAAGGAGACCCACAGGAGGGTGGCATGGGACCCCACAGGGGAAGGAAACAACTCCTGGTGAGGGACTCAATCATTGGGGGGGGTAGAAATAGGGGAGGAAGGGGACAGGGAGGTAAGGTGCCTTCCTGGCATCACGGCTTGGAGGGACAGGAAGCGAATCCTCAGGATCATGGGAGGAGCTGCACGAGGGAGGGAGCTGGATGTCATTGTCCACCTAGGGACAAAATGACCTGGCTAGGAATGGGATCAGAGCAGTGCAAGAAGAGTTTGTAGAGTTGGGAGGGCCTAGGACAAGTAGTGCACACGGTAACCTTCTCGGAGGTGCTGCCTGTCTATGCGAGGGTGATGTTAGGCACCTCACCAGGGAATTCAATGAGTGGTTGAAAAACTGGTGTGGAGCTCAGGGTTTTGGCTTCATTGGGGACTGGGGAGCCACCTGGAGGGATGCAGACCTATACTGTCTACATCTGTCCAGGGTGGGAACCAGGATCCTAGGTGAGAGGTTTAAATGCTTCATTGGCAAGGATTTAAACTAGCCAAGGGGGGAGGCACTGAAAAGGAGCAGGGAAATCCCAGCCTCCTCCCACAAAACATGGTAATCAGTGAGGTAAACACCAAGGTAGAGAAATTAGGGAGCAGGACAGAGGTAGATGTGAAAAAAGATAAAGGCAGTCAGGACAGGAATGGGGCTAAAAGGGTAAGGCTATCAAAAAGTGGAGGGTGATGAGTACCAATGCCCATAGTCTGAGTAACAAGCTCCCTGAACTAGTGGCCTTAATGGAAGAGGGTTGCCTGGATATTGCGGCAGTCACAGAAACATGGTAGACAGAGAACCATGACTGGGATGTCAACATACAAGGATACACAATCTACAGGAGGGACAGGGAGGGTAAAAGAGGAGGAGGAGGAGTAGCTCTCTATTTAAAGGAAGGGATCAAAGCAACAGAACTAAAGAGCAAACAGGGAGCAGATTAGGCACTCTGGGTCACCCTGGAGACAGGAAATGGCACCACAATCCGTACGGGGGTTGTATACAGACCCCCATCTCAGGGGGAGGGAATGGACAAGGAAATGATAGAAGACTTCCTTAGAATGGCATAAAAAGGGGAGATATTGTTGACAGAGGACCTGAATATGCCAGATGTTAAATGGAGCACCTTTGCTGCAGCCACATCCAAGAGCAGGCTCATTCTTGATGCCCTACAGGGGGCATGCCTCAGACAGCTAGTATTGGAACCCACTCGGGAGGGAGCAATCTTAGACCTGGTACTCTCAAATGGGGACGGAGAAAGAATCTCAGATTTAGAGGTGGGTAGCCATCTGGGAACAAGCGACCACCAAACAGTGTGGTTCACGATAAACACAGCCTTACAATCAAGCCATACAAAAGCAAGAGTATTGGACTTTAGGAGGACTGACTTTGGGAAAATGAGTGAGTGCCTTAGAAAAGCACTAGCAAACAGGCAAGAAGGAGGGGTGAAGGAACAGTGGGGAGTAATCAAAACAGCCATCACAGAGGCAACAAGCCTTTGTGTAAAGCAAATCAATAAAACACAACGAAGGAAAAAAATGCTATGATTCTCAAAAGAGGTGGCAGGGAAGGTTAAGGAGAAAAGGATAGCATTCAGGAAATATAAGGAAACACAGAAGGAGCAGGACAGAGAACTTTATCAGTTGAAGCAGTTCTGGGAAGGCAGTCAGAATAGCAAAGGCCCAAACCGAGGAAAGGATAGCCAATTCTGTTAAGAAGGGGGATAAGACCTTTTATAGGCACATTAGGGAGCAAAGAAAGACCAAAGGAGGGATACTGAGGCTTAATAAAGGGGAGGGAATGTGGGTAGAGGGGGACAGTGAAAAAGCAGGGATACTGAACGAATATTTCTGCTCAGTATTCACAAAGGAAGGGGAGGGTACCTAAACCAAACAAGAGAAACACTCTGAAGACAGGGGTCAATATCAGTCCATTTACAGAAAAAAGGGTTCTGAAAGAACTAATAAAATTGAAGGTGGACAAAGCAATGGGGCCTGATGGGATTCACCCAAGAATTCTACAAGAACTAAGGGTAGAACTAGTGACACTGCTGACTACTCTCTTTAACAAATCATGGGAGGATGGGGTGGTACCTGAGGACTGGAAGAGGGCAGATGTGATTCCTCTTCACAAAAGTGGGAGCAGGACAGAGGCAGGAAACTACGGACCAGTTAGTTTGACCTCAGTGGTAGAGAAAATGATGGAATCACTTCTGAAGGAAATAATTGTTGAGTACCTAGAGGCCAGTGGGGCACAGAACCCAAGGCAGTATGGATTCACGATGGGAAGGTCATGTCAGACGAATCTAATAGATTTCTTTGACTGGGTGACCAAAGTAGTAGACCAGGGAGGGGCTGTGGACATGGCCTACCTAGACTTTAGCAAGGCATTTGATACAGTCCCACACAAAAGACTAATACACAAGTTAGCCAGCTTTGGGAGGGCCCCAATGTGGTAGCCTGATAAAAAATTGGTTAGACAACAGGACGCAAAGGGTAGTAGTAAATGGAGTACACAGTGAAGAAAGGAGGGTTATTAGCGGGGTACCGCAGGCTTCAGTACTGGGACCAGTCCTTTTTAATGTCTTTATAAGTGACATTGCAGAGGAACTGGAAGGAAAAGTACGTCCCTTTGCAGACGACACAAAGATCTGCAACAGGGTTGATACACAAGATGGAGTGGGAAAGGATGAGAAGGGACTTGGCAAGGTTGGAGGAATGGTCAAATGTATGGCAGCTCAGATTCAATGCAAAGAAGTGCAAGGTAATGCACATGGGAAACAAAAACCCCGGGGAAGAGTACACAATGGGAGGTGAGATACTGACAACAGTAAAAATGGAAAGGGACCTGGGGGTAATTATATCAGATGACCTAAAGATGGGCAAGCAATGTGAGAAGGCAGTAAGGAAGGCTGGGGGGATACTGGGATGCATAGGAAGAGGCATCAATAGTAGAAAACAGGAATAGGAAGAGGCATCAATAGTAGAAAACAGGAAGTTGTTATCCTCTGTACAGACAGTTGGTGAGACCCCATCTGGAGTACTCTGTGCAGTTCTGGAGACCCCATCTCCGCAAAGACATAGACAGAGTGGAGCCTGTCCAGAGGAGGGCAACCAAAATGGTGCAGGGTCTGCACCAGAAGACATATGAAGAAAGACTAAAGGAGCTTAATATGTATACCCTTGAGGAAAGAAGGTAGAGAGGGGACATGATAGAAACTTTCAAGTACCTCAAGAGAATCAACAAAGTTCAAGAGGGTAGCATCTTTCAGAAAAAGAGATGTGCAAGAACAAGGGGGCACAATTTGAAGATAGAGGGGGGACGGCTCAGAGGTAATGTGAGAAGTATTTTTTCACAGAGAGGGTTGTGGATGCATAGAACAGCCTCCCTGAGGAGGTCGTGGAGTCAAGAACAGTGGGGGAATTCAAGAATGCATGGGACAGACATAAGGCAGTCCTAGTGGGGGGGTAGGAGGAAGTAAGTTGTTGGTTAACTAGGATCTGCAGCTTATCTGTTAGGTAGGAAAATGGGCAGACTAGGTGGGCCAAGCGGTCCTTATCTGCCGTCAAATTCTATGTTTCTATGGGGCTACTCAAAGGGGCATTCCCCTTTAAATAGGAAATTGAGATCCTCAGCAATAAATCATTTCAGTGCAGTCTTATGTTCATCAAGCTTAAAATACAACCCTCTTCTGACTCCCCATTCAAAATCTGTCTTCTCTTGTCTCAGAGGACCTAAAGTAGTACTATGCAATTACAGGACTATTCTATCACACTTACTGTAATTTCTTTTTCTGTTAGTTTCAACACTGTCACTTAGCTATTCATAACTACTGGGTAAATCATGTCATCCTAATAGGGACACCCACACACAGAAAGCTGTGACGTCACCTTGCAACCCAGGCTGCCTCAACATTCCATGAGACAGCTAGCAGCTCAGCATAACCACCAGTAGCATTTTTGCCAAAGTAGTTGATGAAATAATCATATACGCTATAAGACACAGCAGGGTGCATTTTTTTTTCTGAAGCACATGACCAAGTAAATTGTGAGACCTAAGAAGATTGTGCCGAGTACCTTCAACCTCCTGCAAGTGTGGGTCAAGAAAAGGAATCCAAACCCTGAAGTGTCTTATTGCACTTATAAAATGAGTTTGCTGTAAGAAATTTAAAAAAAAATGAATACTATTAAAACACAGAAAAAGTAAGGGTTTTAGTTTGTGAAAGATGAAAGTAGTTCCTTGCTTGGAGTATGTGTTATTTTGCTTTTGTGCCACTAGGTGGTGCTGTCTACTATGTAAATTTTCTACTGACAGGTTGTAATCCATTTCTTCGAGAAACTCATCCCCCGCCCCCCAAACATGCTGATAGCTTGGGTTCATGAAAAGGGATGTACTGAGGCTGAAGCAGTAGTCTGGAATTTGGCAATTGAAGTTCAAGGCCAAAAACGTGTAAAATGATGCACACTGGTTAAAAAAAAACAGACTATTGCATCAATGGGATCAAGGTGGAGCACTCAAGGGATGGAAGGAACATATAGGTGATGATTAGCTATAGTTTAAAAACCGCTTCCAAATGCAGTACTGCATATGGGAAGGCAAAAGGATGCTGCTTGTGTGTATCAGGAGGGGGCAGCTGGGTTTCCATGTGAAAAAGTGCAAATTAATGCACGTAGGGTACAAAAATCCAGGGGAGGAATACACAATGAGTGAATTGGTGCTGACAACAACCAAGCAAGAAAGAGATCTGGGGATGATCATATCAGATGACCTAAAGGTGGCCAGGAAATGGGACAAGGCAGCTGGGAGGGCAAGTAGGATGCTGGAGTACACAGGAAGGGGTATCACCAGCAGAAAAAGGGAGGTGGTGTTGCCCTGTATAACAGATTACTGGTAAGACCCGCGGCTTGAGTACTGTGTCCAGTTCTAGAGACTTCATCTACAGAAGGACACAGAGTGGAGGTGATCCAGAGGAGAGCAACCACAAAGAGACACTAAAGAACTTCAATATGTACACCCTGGAAGAGAGGCAGGAGACGGTGGATATGACAGAGATATCTGAATACCTCACAGGTGGTAAATAGCGAAGTATTTTTCAGAAAAAAAAGGAGCTCAAGAACAAGGGGGACATGATTCAGGTGGAGGTGAAAACAGTGGTAGGGTTCAAGAATGCATGCAACAGGCATAAGGGAATCTTGGTGGAAAGGAAGGGGGAAGGGAGAAAGAGCCGGAGATCATTTAGGGTCTGCAGTGATACTGTGGGTAGGGAAAAATGAGCAGTTTGCAGATAAGGGCCACTTGGCCCACCCAATCAAATTCAATGTTTTTATATGGGTTTCACAAATCACAGGAGGAAGGTGGTACTGCCACTGTACAGATCATTCGTTTGGCCACAGCTGGAGTACTGCATACAGTTTTAGAGACCACACCTGAAAAAGAAGGGGGAGAGGTTAGAGAACGTCCAGTGGAGGGCTACAAAAATTATCCAGGGTAGTATGGTAGAGCCACTGAGGAAAGCCTGGACAGCCTCAATTTGTACCCTTTGCTGAACAGGAAGGAAAAGGGGGACATGACAGAAAATACAAATACATAAGGGGATATACGGTAATAGGATGGACTCCACAGGGTTGTTGAAGCTAAGGAACTTTACAGCCATCGGGGGCATAATCTCAAGATGGAAGGAGGAAGGAAATTTACAGAGGACTCCAGAAGGTATTCTTCACAGAGCAGGTGCAGGACTGGTGGAACAGTCTTCTAGCCAGTAATGTGATCAATACTGGGAAACAAGAGAGGGGCAAGGACAAGGAGGACTCAGAAGAGGTAAATCAAGTAGGGCATCAGGGCAGATCTGATGTACTTGTAGTCTTTTTTTGTTTAATTTTTATGAGTTTTTCTACCATAAACCCCCCCATTGCCCACAGCACACGGCCGTACGTGCACATGGAAGCATGCACGCACACCAGAAGCCAGCTCAGCCCCTTCCTCCCACCTGTACTGCCGCCGTGCCCGCCTAATGCTAATCACCAGACATTTACCTGGTGGGGACGGACTACGGAGGGTCAAGCAACCCACCCCCATCTACCCCCAGGAGAGGAGAGCAGCATAACAGCATGCCATGCTAGCACCCCAACGACCCGAGGTCATTTCCGAACCCGGGTCGCCAGCGTAGTGTGAGGTGTGGTGTCCCACGCCTCAACCGTCAGCACCACCGGACCGGCAGACTTATAGTCTTTTTATGTCCTTATTTATCTGTGTATCCCTTACTAGTCTCTGGGTACAACCCTGCAACCCCTGCCCCAGTACTGCACTGGAGTGTCGGCATTTTGGGGTCTGAGTCCAATCCCCAGTATGGGACTTCAACCCACAACCTTCTGGGCCAGGAGCAGATGTGCTATCAACAGTGCTAGACTAACTCCCAGACATGTCTACTATCAGAGGTTAAGGAGCCCAAAACAATAATTCAGTAAATTAAGAGAAGACAAAAGCATAGCACACTCATTTTTTTTATAAAGATTTTTCTGTTGTTCTGCTACACTCCATCTGTCACCATGTTCAGGACTCTCCTTAGTGACCTCTCAACTTGGACAACCTCTCAGCTGGTCTGCCATCGCTCCACAGCACCATCCAGTGCAGACCAGGTAGTAAGGGTGTGAGTTCTGGTGCCCTGTAACAGTACAGCGCTACGCTTGGTCTGCTCCCTGTACCACGGGGTGCCTCACTATGGGCTAACCTTCCTTCCTCTTCCATGATTTGGGAGCACTGATGCAGACACTACCACAACCTCTTGCAAACCAGGAGCAGAGACTCTGGCTCATGATGCATTTTATTTACCCAGGCTAGCCCGGCTGAAATGTAAAATCTTAGGTTTCCATGGGTCCTGCTACAGTTTTATAGCTGAGTGGATTGAAGAACAGAAGTTTAAGTGACTTTCACAAGGTAGCTCAGTAAGTGGCTCTTATGGGATTTGAAACTCAGTCTCCTTGTTGACATAGTTCTGCACTCTAACTGGTTAACTACTTGGCCTCTGCAAGGTTTGGTGTGCTGTGCTTTCTACAGTGCTGCCCCCCCAATGAAATCTACTGAAGGAGAGCAGTAGAGCAGTACCAACTATGGGAGCCTTACAGGGAAAAATCAGCCCCATACAACAATTGATTTTCCATTTTTAAAAACAGGCGGTTCTATTGAACAAAATATTAAACTCCGCGTTCCCCCTAAAACTGAGTGAAAATCAGCATGCCTTGCACTAAACTAGCACAAAATGGGGGGTTTTCAGAAATTAGGTGCCAAGTATGGTTGTATATGTGGTACAAACAGTATCTGAAAATTTGACTCTGTTTTTTTTAAAAGGACAGAATCCATTTTTGATGTCAGTATTTCTGTTTCCTTAGGAAAAAGTTGGCCCTATACCAGCAGCAGAGCTCGGAAAGTCTCTTAAGGTTTTTCTTGGGCGCTTGGGTCACAGGTGCACTCCTTGGGCTTCATTTCAAAAGCCCTGAGAATCCCGCAAGCCCCTAATGTACCAATCATATGGCTCCTAGGGCTTGCAGCATTCTCCCGGCGCTGAGCGGAATTTTCACTCCCGTGCACCAAATGCAGCAAGTTACACTAGCTCCCCCAGTCTAACTTGCTGCATTCCACAGATCATTTTTACAGGGCTTGCGCCGAATATTTGGCGCAAGCTGCCATAAAGTGTGAAAACTGTCGCAACTGCGCCCGATGTACTAAAATCGGCTGCACTTGCATCAAAGGGGCTTGGCGCAGTTGCGCCAAACAACAGAGCTGAAGCAAGGCTTGACACAAGCCACGCGTTCCCATTTGAAAACTAAGCCCCATGTGTCTACCCAGTTTATTAGTGCACTTATTTAATAATATTTTTGGCCTTTACAATGTTATTCCCCTGTGCCTGCCCTTCTCTTGCCCTCTTTTTACCTGCCATACCCCCCCCGGCAGGGGTGTCAGATCCCACAAAGGCCAGTTCTGGCTGCAAATCCCATATTCTGTCAGGTAGAGTGGGCATAGCCTGATCTCATCATCTCCAGGACTTCCCACCAATGAGCTCTGCTCTCTGACATCACTGGAAGATGCAGACAGAACTAAGCAGGTTCCTTGTGAACAGCTTGCTCTCCCCCTGGACCACCAGGGCAACATCCTTTGTGGAGCGCAGAAAAACCTCCCTAGAGAGCAGTGTGTGTGTCCATCAGGCTACCTCTTAAAGCTCCTGCTGCTGTTGGCTGGGATTTTGAACTCCAGATGTGAATCCAGGTCTCTTGATCATAAGGTGAAGACCTCAACCACTAGGACGCAAGAGTAACATAGAAACATAGACATAGACTTTGACGGCAGATAAGGACCACTAGGCCCATCTAGTCTGCCCATTTCCCTACCTACAGGATAGGCCGCAGATCCTAGTTAACCAACAGCCTATATCTTCCTGTCCCCCACAAGAATTGCCTTATGTCTGTCCCATGCATTCTTGAATTCTCCCACAGTTTTAGACCCCACAATTTCTCAGGAAGGCTGTTCCATGCATCCACCACCTCTCTGTGAAATAATACTTCTCACATTGCCCTGAACAGCCCTCCTTCTATCTTTTAAATTGTGTCCCTTGTTCTTGCAAGTCTTTTTCTGAAAGATGCTACCCTCTTGGACTTTGTTGATTCCCTTGAGGTACTTGAGAAAGTTTCTATCATGTCCCCTCTCCTTCTTTCTCAAGGGTATACATATTAAGCTCCTTTAGTCTCTCCTCATACGGCCTCTTTGCAGACCCTGCACCATCTTAGTCACCCTCCTCTGGACTGCCTCTATCCTGTCTATGTCCTTGTGGAGATGGGGTCTCCAGAACTGGACACAGTATTCCAGATGGGGTCTCACCAACTGTCTGTACAGAGGGATAACAACTTCCTGTTTTCTGCTGCTGATGCCTCTCCCTATACATCCCAGTATACCCCGGCCTCCCTACTGCCTTCTCACATTGCTTGCTAACCTTAAGGTCATCTGATATGATTACCCCAGGTCCCTTTCCTGTTTTGTTGTTGTTACTACCTCCCCACCCATTGTGTATTCTTCCCTGGGTTCTTGTTTCCAGGTGCATTATTTTGCACTTTTTTGCATTGAATCCTAGCTGCCATACGTCTGACCATTCCTCCAACCTTGCCAAGTCCCTTTTCATCCTTTCCACGCCTCCTTGTGTATCAACCCTGTTGCAGATCTTTGTGTCATCTGCAAAAAGGCATACTTTTCCTTCAGTCCCTCTGCAATGTCACTGATGAAGACATTAAAAAGGACTGGACCCAATACTGAACCCTGCGGTACCCCACTAGTAACCGCCCATTCTTCAGAGTGGACTCCATTTACAATTACCTTCTGTGTCCTGTTGTCCAGCCAATGTTTTACCCAGGCTACCACCCTGGGACCCACTCCCAGGCTGGTTAATTTGACTAATAATCTTTTGTGTGGGACTGTGTCAAATGCCTTGCTAAAGTCTAGGTAGGCCATGTCCACAGCCCCTCCCTGGTCTACTACTTTGGTCACCCAGTCAAAGAAATCTATTAGATTCGTCTGACATGACCTTCCCACTGTGAACCCATGCTGCCTTGGATCCTGTGCTCTACTGACCTCTAGGTACTCAACTATTCTTTCCTTCAGAAGTGACTCCATCACTTTCCCTACCACAGAGGTCAGACTGACAGGTCTATAGTTTCCTGCCTCTGTCTTGGTCCCACTTTTGTGAAGGGGAATCACATCCGCCTTCCTCCAGTCCTCGGGTACCACACCATCCTCCCATGATTTATTAAAAAGAGTAGCCAGTGGTTTCACTAGTTCCTTCCTTAATTCTTTTAGAATTCTGGGGTGAATTCCATCAGGACCCATTGCTTTGTCCACCTTCAGTTTTAGGAGTTCTTGCAGAACCCTTTCTTCTGTGAAAGGACTGGGATCACTTCTCATCAAGAGTACTTCTGTTAATTGGATTAGGCACTTCTCCTCTTTAGGAATACTGAGCAGAAATATACGTTCAGTATTCCTGCTTTTCACTGTCCCTCTGCCCACCCACCGTTCATTCTATTCAGCCTCACTATCCCTCCTTTGTCTTTCTACGCTGCTGATGTACCTATAAAGGTTTTATCCCCTTCTTAACTGAGTTGGCTATCTTTTCCTCAGTTTGGGCCTTTGCTATTCTGACTTCCCTCCCTGCTTCTTTCTGCCTTAACTGGTACAGCTCTCTGTCCTGCTCCTTCTGTGTTTCCTTATACTTCCGGAATGCTATCTTTTTCTTCCTGACTTTCACAGCCACCTCTCTTGAGAACCATAGTGGCTTTTTCTTTCATTTTGATTTGTTTATTTGCTTCACACAAAGGCTTGTTGCCTCTGTGATGGCAGTTTTGATAATTCCCCATTGTTGCTCCACACCTCCTTCTAGCCTGTTTGCTAGTGCTTTCTGAGGCACTCTCCCATCTTGCCAAAGTCAGCCCTCCTAAAGTCCAGTACCCTCACTTTGTATGGCTTGACTCTGTAGCTGAGTTTAACGTGAACCACACTGTTTGATGATCACTTGTCCCCAGATGGCAACCCACTTCTAGATCTGAGATCCTCTCACTCGCCCCGCTTGAGAGTACGCAGGTCTAAGATTGCTCTCACGAGTGGGTTCCAAACTAGCTGTCTAATGCCTGCCACCTGTAGGCGCCAAGAATGGCCCTGCTCTTGGATGTGGCTGCAGCAAATGTGCTCCAGTTAACATCTGGCATATTCAGGTCTCCCATCAACAGTATCTCCTTTCTCTGCCATTCTAAGAATGCCTTCCATCATATCCTTGTCCATTCCTTCCCCTGACATGGGGTCTGTACACAACCCTGTGCGGATTGTGGTGCCCTTTCCAGTCTCCAAGGTGACCCACAGTGCCTCCTCTCCTCCCTGTTTACTCTTTTGTTCAGTTGCTTTTATCCCTTCCTTTACATAGAGAGCTACTCCTCCCCCTCTTCTCCCCTGCCTGTCTCTCCTGTAGGTTATGTACCCTGGTATGTTAACATCCCAGTCATGGCTCTCTGTGTACCATGTTTCTGTGACTGCTACGATATCCAGGCATCCCTCTTCCATTAAGGCCACCAGCTCAGTAACCCTAGTAGTTCATTTCTACTTCTTCCTTCAGGTACTAATAGGCTTAAAAAGGCCCTAAAGCCCTCATGGCAGGCAACTCATCGCAAAGAGTTGCCTGCCCAGAGACGTCAGTCAGTCATACTATGAATTTCTGGGAAAGTATTTTAGTTACTAAATCTTCTGAGGTACAGTACTTCTGAGATTAAGCCGAGCACTGAGCAGCCACTGAACCCTGCCCACAAAAAAACGTATTCTGACGACACGAAGAAGGGACGGGGCTGCAGTGCATGTAGCCATATAATGTGACTGAAACATAGAAACATAGACTTTGATGGCACTTAAGGACCGCTTGGCCCACTTAGTCTGCCCATTTCCCTACCTACAGGATAAGCTGCAGATCCTAGTTAACCAACAGCCTATTTCTTCCTACCCCCCACAAAAATTGCCTTATGTCTGTCCCATGCATTCTTGAATTCTCCCACAGTTTTAGACCCCACAACCTCCTCAGGAAGGCTGTTCCATGCGTCCATCACCCTCTCTGTTAAAAAATACTTCCTCACATTGCCCCTGAGCCGTCCCCTCTATCTTCAAATTGTGTCCCCTTGTTCTTGCACATCTCTTTTTCTGAAAAATGCTACCCTCTTGGACTTGTTGATTACACTGAGGTACTTATCACGTTTCTATCATGTCCCCTCTACCTCCTTTCCTCAAGGGTATACATATTAAGCTCCTTTAGCCTCTCCTCGTATGGCTTCTCTTGCAGACCCTGCACCATTTTAGTTGCCCTCGTCTGAACTGCCTCCATCCTGTCTATGTCCTTGTGGAGATGGGGTCTCCAGAACTGGACGCAGTACTCCAGATGGGGTCTCACCAACTGTCTGTACAGAGGGATAACAATTTCCTGTTTTCTGCTGGTGATGCCTCTCCCTATACATCCCAGTATCCCCCCAGCCCTCCCTACTGCCTTCTCACATTGCTTGCCAACCTTAAGATCATCTGATATGATTACCCCCAGGTCCCTTTCCATTTTTGTTGTTGTTTCTACTTCTCATCCCATTGTGTAATCTTCCCCTGGGTTTTTGTTTCCCAGGTGCATTACTTTGCACTTCTTTGCATTGAATCCTAGCTGCCATAATTCTGACCATTCCTCCAACCATGCCAAGTCCCTTCTCATCCTTTCCACGCCTCCTTGTGTATCAACCCTGTTGCAGATCTTTCTGTTATCTGCAAAGAGGCATACTTTTCCTTCCAGTCCCTCTGCAACGTCACTTATAAAGACATTAAAAAGGACTGGACCCAGTACTGAACCCTGCGGTACCCCACTAGTAACCCCTCTTTCTTCAGAGTGGACTCAATTTACAGTTACCTTCTGTGTCCTGTTGTTCAGCCAATGTTTTACCCAGGCTACCAACTTGGGACCCACTCCAAGGCTGGTTAAACTGACTACTAATCTTTGTGTGGGACTGTGTCAAATGCCTTGCTGAAGTCTAGGTAGGCCATGTCCACAGCTCCTCCCTGCTCTACTACTTTGGTCACCCAGTCAAAGAAATCAATTAGATTCGTCTGACTTGACTTTCCCGCTGTGAACCCATGCTGCCTTGGGTCCTGTGCCCCACTGGCCTCTAGGTACTCAACAGTTCTTTCCTTCAGAAGTGATTCCATCACTTTCCCTACCACAGAGGTCAAACTGACAGGTCTGTAGTTTCCTGCCTCTGTCTTGCTCCCACTTTTGTGAAGGGGAATCACATCAGCCTTCTTCCTGTCCTCAGGTACCATACCATCCTCCCATGATTTGTTATAAAGGGTAGTCAGTGGTGTCACTAGTTCTCTGCTTAATTCTTTTAGAATTCTGGGGTGAATTCCATCTGGCCCCATTGCTTTGTCCACCTTCAGTTTTAGGAGTTCTTTCAGAACCCTTTCTTCTGTGAAAGGATTGGGATCGACCCCTCTCTCCAGAGCGTTTCTGTTAATTGGATTAGGCACCTCTCCCACTTCCTCTTTTGTGAATACTGAACAGAAGTATTCATTCAGTATCCCTGCTTTTTCACTGTCACTCTCTGTCCACTCACCATCCATTCTATTCAGCCTCACTATAACTCCCTTTGTCTTTCTACGCTCCCTGACATACCTATAAAAGGTTTTATCCCCCTTATTAACCGAGTTGGCTATCTTTTCCTCAGTTTGTGCCTTTGCTGTTCTGACTACCCTCCCTGTTTCCTTCTGCCTTAACTGGCACAGTTCTCTGTCCTGCTCCTCTTTCTGTGTTTCCTTATACTTCCTAAATGCTATCTTTTTCTCCCTAACCTTCATTGCCACTTCTTTTGAGAACCACAGTGGCTTCTTCTTTCATTCTGATTTGTTTATTTGCTTCACACAAAGGCTTGTTGCCTCTGTGATGGCAGTTTTGATATTTCCCCATTGTTGCTCCACCCCTCCTTCTAGCCTGTTTGCTAGTACTTTTCTAAGGCACTCTCCCATCTTGCCAAAGTCAGTCCTCCTGAAGTCCAGAACCCTCACTTTTGTATGGCTTGGCTCTGTAGCTGAGTTTATCGTGAACCACACTGTTTGGTGGTCGCTTGTTCCCAAATGGCTACCCATTTCTAGATCTGAGATCCTCTCACCTCCCCATTTGAGTATGAGGTCTAAGATTGCTCCCTCATGAGTAGGTTCCAAAACTAGCTGTCTGAGGCATGCCACCTGAAGGGCATCAAGAATGGCCCTGCTTTTGGATCTAGCTGCAGCAAAGGTGCTCCAGTTAACATCTGACATATTAAGGTCCCCCATCAACAGTATCTCCCCTTTCTCTACCATCCTAAGTATGCCTTCTATCATATCCTTGTCCATTCCCTCCCCCTGACATGGGGGTCTGTATACAACCCCTGTGCGGATTGTGGTGCCATTTCCAGTCTCTAAGGTGACCAACAGTGCCTCCTTTCCTCCCTGTTTGCTCTTTTGTTCAGTTGCTTTTATCCCTTCCCTTACATAGAGAGCTACTCCTCCCCCTTCTGCCCTCCCGTCTCTCCTATAGGTTGTGTATCCTGGTATGTTAACATCCCAGTCATGGTTCTCTGTGTACCATGTTTCTGTGACTGCTACGATATCCAGGCATCCCTCTTCAATCAAGGCCACTAGTTCAGGGAACTTGTTGCCCAAACTACGCGCGTTGGTACTCATTACCCTCCATTTCTTGATGGCCTTACCCCTTTTTGCCCCATCCCTGTTCTTATTGCGTTTGTCACTTTCTCCATTTACCCCTGCGCTTCTCCCTATTGACATCTCTATGTTGAGGCAGTGTCAGCCTTTACATGCTTTTATTAAGCTTCACCGGCAATGGTACATGTTAAGGAGGGCATATACATGCAGTATTAAACCCCTTAACATGTACAATTACCAGTAAAGTAAAATAAAAGCAGTTTAAGACCGGTGCTACCCCGATTGCATTATTTGGCTATGCATAGCACTGCAGCCCTAGTCTGCAACATCAGAACACTTTTCTTTGGAGCAGACGCTCGGCAGCTCGGCTAATCTTGAAAGTACCTCTGTGGACTTAATAAGCAAAATAAAAGCATGTCATGGCAGGCACTTCCCTCGATCGCATTATATGGCTATGTATAGCACTGCAGCCCTTTCCCTACTTCGTGTCATTAGAATGCGGTTTTTGGAGGCAGGTGTTTGGCGGCATAGCACAACCCGCACAACAGGGTGAGCACTATAACTGTGCACTCCCTTGTCTTGCACTGGGCCCACTCTGTCCCAGTTGTGACTCCTCCTTGCCTACCTGCAAGCCTTACAACTTTGCTGCCTGGAGCGATAAATTCACACTGTACTTCTTCCTACTGCCTGCAATGTAAATACTGTAATGTAAATCCCTGTTGTTACTGATGTTTGCAATGTCCCTGTGTGCTAAGTCACTTTACAGTAATTCTTCACTTGTATTTGCCTGATGGTACTGATGCTTGTAAAGTCCCTGTGTGCTAAATCTATGTAATGTAATCCTTCACTTGTATTGGAGTGATGTTCATGTATTTACCTTGTAATCTCCCGGGTCGCACCTGAAAATAGGCACTTGGCTGTCTAATGTGCTTACCCGGTTAACGAAAGCAAATAAATAAATAAATAAATAAATAAATCTTGGAAGTACCTCCAAGTACTTAGCAAGTAAAATAACTTTCAAACCACATTCCCTCTTGCCATGAGTTTCCTGCCTGTAGGTAATTACAGAGTCATCTTCTCTTTAATACTGCCCAGCTCTTTAGGCTGAAATCTGGTTGCCACGCTAATCGTTCTGCAGCCCCAAAACTGTTATACTGTACTAGCTTGTATGTTTGGTGAGCTGGTTGCAGTACAGCCACAACCTGATTTAGGGCCCATGCACTGCCACAAACCAATGTTTCAACACAGAAACAGAACATGATGGCAGAAAAAGGCCCGACGGCCCATCCAGTCTGCCCAACTACCTAAATACTCTTATGAGGGCCCGAATGACCATTCTCCTGTCCTTGGCCCTCCTCTATACACCTTCTCTGGCCCTTATCAGTCCCCTGTGCCTGACCAACCCCTTCTCACAGACCACCTCCTCTGGCAGTCCGATCCACTCATCACCCACTCCTTCTGCAAACAAGTACTGTGGACATCCCTCCTGAACCTACCCCCAGACAGTGTTAGGGGATCTCCCCCTTGTGTACCGTACGTGTTTGTACTAAGGTGTACAATTCATCGTATTTTTTGTTTCAATCCCCCCCCCAACTCCTGGGTGTAAATGTTAAGACCTCTCAGTCTTTCCTCATATGCTTTCTCCCTCATCCCCTGGATCACCTTGGTCGCCCTCCTCTTTACAGTCTCCACCTTATCACAGTCCTTCATGTATCTGATGCCATTTGGATCTGAAACTCTCAGTCTCCCTAGCAGTCTTTGCAAATACCAATTTATGCTTGTAAGCTATTGCAGTTTTTAGTTACCAGTCTCTTTAAATCAATTACATACTGTACTCTGTTAGCAATTGGGGGGGGGCATCTAAAGATTTGTTAGACAGGAGCTCTGTTTAAAACACTTTCTATTCTGTGACTATGCAGTTTCAGAAAGCCATTAGTACTGGAACGAATTTACTACATTCTCCAAATCTGTAATTTTACTTAATCATTTTATCACCCAGTGCATCCCACTCCTACTCTCCCCCTTTGCTGCCCCAACCACTGTTGCAGAAGGCCCCTGAATGGGGCTGGTAGTATAGTCTAGAGCTTAGAGTAACAAGCTGTGAGTGAGCTTAGTACATCCAGCAGACCTGGGTTTGATTCCCAAAACCACATACCTCCACTTGCACTCCGTGTGACCTTGAGCAAGCTACTGAACCTCCTCAGTGCTCCTGGGTTGCCCCTGAAACCAGGCATTGGGTCTAGTGGACCTTACCCAGTTACCAAAGAATAAAACAAACAAAAAAAAAACAAGCATTTGTCAATGCCAAATGTTCGTGTGCACTGATGTCACGGGGAGGGGAAGGGATGTTTGAAAATTGCTTCAGTGAAACTGTTTGTGAGGTGGAGTCCCAAGAAACGTATGTTGAAAATTTGGGGCAAAAATATTTAAAAATGGCAAAGTTATGCCACTAAGTTGAAAACCCTACTGAAATACATTGACGCCGAAAACCCCACTGAAATATATTGAAGCACTTACCGCAGTTCGTGGTTGGGCTTTGAAGAGTGAAGTCGTGCCTGTAGTCCAAGGTAGATTACAGCAACGGACCTCCGGTGGGTAAGTATGGGGTACAGGGGGTGTGAGGTGGTGGTTCCTGAGTGGGAGAGTAGGGGGTTGGGTAGTGGCAGAATGGACAACTATGGACGGTTTTTCTTTTTACAGGGTGGAAAAAATGACGAAAGACAGTTTTCTTTCTTTTTAGGGAGTTTACTGAACAGATGAGGCCACTGGGAGACTGGGCACCCCACTGTCTGTATACTGTCTTGGGGGGGGGGTTACACAGTGGACAACAATAGACAGACAGATGACACTGGGAGATTGGGCACCCCCAGTGTCTGCATACTGTTTGGGGGGGTTACACAGCGGACAACAATGGACGAACAGATGAGGACACTGGGAGATTGGGCACCCCCAGTGTCTGTATACTGTTTAGGGAAGGGGGGGTTACACAGCAGACAATGATGGAAAGTTTTCTTTCTTTTTAGGATAAAAACAAGCATTTGTCAATGCCGGACGTTTGATGTATTGAAAGATGTCCACCTCTGTACCTTGTTTATGCCCTTGAGGTACGTGAGCGTATCTACTATCATGTTCCCCCACGTCCTCCTTTCCTCCAATAAGTACATACTGAGGTCCTTTTAATCTCTCCTGAAGCCTTCAGCTTCCTCACAATTAACGTTCAAGCAAGTGGAGGACCTCCTCCTTTCTCTGGATACAAAAAAAGAGTGCGGGTGCAGATAATATTGAACCTTACTTCCTAAAACTTGGCCATACCTATCTGACCGCTCCCATTACACACTTATTCAACACCTCTCTGATTCAAGGTGAGCTACCTGTCTTGTGTAAAACTGCCCACATCCTACCATTATTCAAGACTGGGGATCCGAGTGATCTGAACAATTACCGGCCTATTTCTATACTATCCGTCCTCTCTAAATTACTTGAAAAAATTGTCGACATCCAACTTAAAGAACATTTGGATTCACAAAAGTTGCTAAACCCGGCTCAGTCTGGCTTCAGAGCCAAACACAGTACAGTATCGACTCTTGCCAAAGTAACTACAGACTGGCAAATGGCCTTGGACTCTAAGAAGCATATATTTGCCCTCTTCCTTGATCTAAGTAAGGCCTTCGATACTTTGGATCATACCATCATGCTTACTGCACTGAGTAACATCAGACTTGATAGTTCTACCATTAAATGTTTCACCAGCTACCTAACCAATAGGTTACAACAAGTCAAAGCCATAGGAGATCTGTCCCCACAAAAATCCTTGTTACGAGGAGTCCCACAAGGCTCCATCCTGGGCCCTATCCTCTTTGCAATATACATCAATAATCTGGACTCGCAGCTGGGCACAGCAATGTGCACTTATTCACAGATGATACTGTACTCTATACCACAAATTCATCCTTGGATCTGGCCCATGAGTACTTACAGAAAGATCACACCAATACAACCTTCTCACTCATAAGCTTCTCCTCAACGCCAAAAAGACTAAGGCAGTGATTCTCTCACCAAAGTCTACTTACGGATGTCCACATATCACACAGATCCGAACACTCTTAGATGAACCCCTTGAAGTAGTTGATACCTTTAAATACCTAGGGTTCTGGCTGGATAACAAGCTCAACTTTCTGTGCCACTTAAATAAAATCTTGAAGAAACTAAGACAGCGATTAGGTTTATTCTATCACATTAAACACCTGCTCATGTTAGAAGCCAGAATGAGACCAGTACAAACTACATTCCTACCTATACTGGACTACGCTGACTTCCTTTACAGTCATTGCCCATCAACGATGCTAAACAAACTGGACACCCTTTACCACCGGGCTTTGAGATTTATCTTACATCTACCCCGTAGTACACATCACTGTCGTCTATACCAGGTTTTGGGATGGACCTCACTCTCAACTAGAAGAAAAAGGAATGCTCTCCTCTGGTTTTTTAGAGCATTATCTGATAACCTCCCTGCATACATCTCGAACATCTTCAAATGGGCTAAAGGTTCCTATGGCCTGAGATACTTCTCCTTAATCAGCTTCCGGATTCCTAGAGTGAAAACTACCCTTGGCTCAGCAGCAATCAACTTCTCACTTCCATCACTTTGGAACATTATACAAGACTCATTAAAATTATCCTCACTTCCAAGCATTTTCACATTCAAAGCTCTATTAACGGATTATCTGAAGGAATCATGCAACTGTTTCAGATGCCGATGACCCCTAAGCCTCAGGTGCCACTCTCAAATCCTACGCCTAAGTATCTCATCCACCCCACATTCCTAACAACAGAAACCTAGGACCTACAAGCCTAGTTCCCTTAATCCAAGATGACCCTGCCTATTCTCTACCTTTTACCTATTCTGGCCTCCCTTTTGGCTGCCTACTCTTTCACCCCAATTTCTACCCTATTCCTTAATACCTCCTTATTTTTTTATCATTTAGGTATGAGCTCTTACTCAGCGGAGACTATATGGGATTGTTGTCTCTTCTCATTTCAGTAAAGCTTATCATTATGTACCTTTGCATGTTAATTATGTTGACTGGTATGTATAGGCTCATATCGACCAGCACCTTCACAATGTTTTTTTTTTTTTGCACCGTTGTCCACCGTAATTGTAATCTTATGAAGTGTACTGTATTGTATTTATGCCCAGGACCACCTTGAAAATGAGCTTGCTCAATGGTGTTTATGCCTTGTTAAATATAGTGATTGATTAATTGATATGTTCTGTGTTGCAAGCTATGTACCATCTTGGTTGCCTTTCTGTGGACTGCCTCCACCCTGTCAATGTCCTTGAGCATTTGCAGCCTCCAGAATTGCACACAGTACTGTAACGGAGGCCTCACTAGTGCATTATACAATGGCGTCACCACCTTGTGCCTTCTGCTAGTGATACCTCTGCCTATGCACCCCAGCATGCCACTGGCCAGCCTTGCAACACTTGTGCTCTGCTTTGACACCTTTAGGTCATCAGAACTGATAACTCCTAGATCCCTTTCTTCCTTGGTGATCATCAGCATCTCCACCCCATCCTGTAACTCTCCCCAGGTTTCCCTCTTCTCAGGTGCATTATTTGGGCTTCTTTGCATTGAACCTCAGTTGCCACTCCACAGACCATTTTTCAAGCCTCTCCATGCCCCTACTCATTTTCTCCAACCCTTCTGGAGTATTCACTCTGTTAAAGATGCAGGTGTTATCTGCAAAGAGGCAAACAGACTTTTCCGTCTAGCCCTTCCGTAATGTCTGTAATGAAGACACTGAAAAGGACTGTTCCCAGGACTTATCCTTGAGGTACCCCGCTGGTCACCCCCTCTCCCCGAATTTGATCCCATTACCACCATTCTCTGCCTCCTGTCTGTCAGCCAGTTTCTAACCGAGTTTATCAGCTTGCGCCGCGTTGCCAGACTACTCATCTTGTTAATCAGACTGCTATGTTGGACATTGTCAAAGGCTTTGCTGAAATCAAAGTACGTGACTTCAAACATCCCTCCCTGATTTACTTCTTTAATAAGGCATTAGGGTTTACAACCCTAATGCCCCACCCCACCCTGCAGAGACTGGTAGGCACTGGGGGTGTCCCTTTGGGTCATCGTCCGTAATGCTTACGCCATTCCACCCCCACCCTGCAGACACTGACAGGCATCACGGTTTGCCTTGAGGTTTTTGGCCCCAACGCTCACCCCATTCCATAATGAAATAAGCTGAGATGGATGCAGTATAGGAGAATGGGGTGATGTTTGGGCCAAAGACTCCAAGGCACACCCGATGCCCGTCACTGGCTGAAGGGTAGGGTTAGGGATGGAATGGTGTGAGCATTCCAGCCGACGACCCCAAGGCACATGCCCAACGCCTGTCAGTCTCTACATGGTGGGGAGGTGGGGCATTACAGTTGGAAACCCTAATGCCCCAGATGTTTGTAGGTATTTTCGTTTCAAATTTTCAGCATTGGCTTTTTGGGACACCACCTCATGAACAGTGGCACTATCATTTCGTTACTCAATCCCAAAAGGTGATTTCGTGCAGCGACTGCGCCATTCGGCGCCACAGGTGTTAAAACACATTTTGGGCAGGATATGAAAATTACAGTTGTACTGTTCATGAGGAGGTGGAGTAAATGGCAATGTTGAAAATCTGGAGTGAAAATATGAGAAACTGGCAAAGTTACGAACGTGCATAGAAATTGTGCAACACACACCCGTAATGTGGTAATTTTGGGGAATTTTTTCACCATATTTTCAATATGGGCTTTCTGGGACCTCCCTTCATGAACAGTGGCACTGTGATTTTGTTACTCCATCCTGAAAGTTGATTTCGCATGACTGTGCCATTCTGTGTAACTGGTGCGAAAACACATTTCAGGTAGGATGTGAAAAGTGGCAGCTGTACTGTTCATAAGGAGGTATGAAAAAATGGCAATGCTGAAAATCTGGAGTGAAAATATTAAAAACTGGCAAAGTGCAGCGTTTGTAGAAACTGCTGCTTGCTCTGCGTAACTGATCATTTTTGGAATTTCCTTCACCAAATTTGCAACATGGCCTTTTTGGGACCCCACCTCATGAACAGTGGCACTGTTGTTTCATTACTCAGTCCCAAAAGGTGATTCTGCGCAGCGACCGTGAAATCACGTTTTGGAACCGAGGAACGAAATAACAGTAACATGTTCATGTGGTGAGATCCCAAGAGCCCCATGTTGAAAAATTTGAGACCAAAATTCCTAAAAATGTCTGAGGTATCAACCTAAGTTGAAACCCCCACTGACTCCCATTATACTGCTTACCTTTCATTCTTTCAGTTTGCCGGTTGGCTTTGAAGAGTGCAGACATGTCCCGCTCCACAGAAGATCGCGTCCGCGAGACCTCGAAGGATAAGTATGGGGTAAGGAGGAGATGTGGGGAGGTGAGTAGAGGAGGGTCGGATGGGGAGGGGGACGGAGACAACGAGGGACGGTTTTCGTTTTTACAGGTAAAAAAAAAAATAAAAGACTGTGAGGGAAGGTCTTCGTCATTTACAGGTAAAATATATATATATATATATATAAATTTAGGCACACTGGGATGGGCTCCCAGTGTGCCACAATAGTGGTTGGGAGGGGGTTTTGCCGACAGAGGGATTGGGTACCCCGATGTCAGCTAGGGATATAGACAGGTTGGGGGGGCGCATCTGACACTGGGAGTGGGCATCCCAGTGTCAGAAAGGGAAAGTTGAAATTGTTTAACAAGGAAAGACACACTAAGCCGCAGCTGAAGGGTTCGCATTTCAAAGAACAGAGCCGCACACAGCATCCGCTCTGTCCTTTGAAATGTTTACTGAGATGAGCCCCCTCAGCAAACCAGTGTCATCAGGACACTGCCTACTGCCTACTGATTTGCTGGCAACAGACCGGCCCCTGCAGCACTGCCGGCCATTGGGCTAGCACCCCTCACACCTCTCTCTAGCAACTCTCATCTCAACATGTTCGTCTGCGCTTGTGCATATGTCAAACATAAAAATGAAGACCACCTCCTCTTGCCACCTGTAAGCTCTCCAAGGTCTTTTCCTCTTTCTTCTGCAGTACCCCCCCCCCACACCCCATACCTCCTCCTGGCAGAGGCAGACCCAGGGTAGTAAGAAATATCCTGCTGGTAGCTGGGGAGGAGGACCAGCCCCAATTGTCCTGTGCACGATTTTGGTTAAAAGCACAAGACACAGCTTCCCCAACATGCCAATAAACCCAGATTTCCTGCATGGTTAGTGGAAACACTGCTGTACTGGATCCCAAACCCTGATAATGAAGCTTTACTCTCATGGTTAATGGACATCATTAGAAAGCCTAGGTGCCTTGCTATACACATACCCTTTTTATTAAACCTAGGATAGAAAGCCTGGCCTGTGATTGGACAAAATCTGGTCACAAGATGAGAAATAGCAGGCAATGTTTCCTTCTGAACACCCTAATGACAGGAAGCAGTTTTAACAGGCAATAGCCTCAAAAACTATTTCATGCTGAACTCACACATGCATACGATAATTTACTTTTTTTTTTAAAGCATATTTTCTGTCCTCTCACACTGGTCCTGTCTCCCACAGGAGCCCACTGGCACCTCCCTCCAGCCCCCACCTACCTTACCTCCGCCAGCCCTCATGTAGACTCGGTTTATGCATGCACACACACACACACACACACACACACTTCCCAGTCTGCCCATTTTTCCCTCCCCACAGTGTCACTGGATCCTACTTGATCTCCGGCTCTTTCTCCTGCACCCATTCCTTTCAACCAAGACACCCTTAAGCCGATCCCATGCTTTCTTGAACCCCATCACTACTTTCGCTCCCTCTTCCTCGGCTGGTAAGCTGTTTCAGGAAACCACCATTCCTTCTGTGAAGAAGTACTTTCTCACATCTCTCCTGAATTAACCCCCCTCCAACTTCGTAGCATGTTTCCTTGTTCTTGTGCACCTTTTTTCTGAAAAATACCTTCCTCCTGTACCTTATTTATTGAGGTATTTAAAGGTCTCTAACATAACCCCCTCTCCCTCCTCTTTTCAGGGTGTACATACTAAGTTCCTTTAGTCTCTTCTCATAGGGTTTTGGATGCAGACCCTGCACCGTTTCTCTGGACCACCTCCACTCTGTCTGCATCCTTCAGGAGATGTGGCCTCCAGAACTATATAGAGTATTCTAAGTGAGGTCTTAGCAGTGATCTATACAGAGGCAGCACCATCTCCCTTCTTCTGCTGGTGATACATCTCTCTATAAACCCTAGCATCCCACAAGTCTTTCAAACTGCCTTGTCACACTGCCTCGCTGCCTTTAGAGCATCAGATTATTAGCCCCCAGGTCTCTCTCCTGCTTGGTAGTTGTCAATAACACTTCCCTCATTTTGTAGTCTGCCCCTGGGTTTCTAGGCCCCAGCTGAATTATTATTTTGCACTTTTTTGCAATGGCACCCAGCTTCTATACTCCTGACCACTCCCTGAGTTTTCTCAAGTCTCTTCTCATTCTTTCCACCTCCTCGGAGTATCCATCCTATTGCAGATTTTGTTATTATCCGCAAAGAGGCACACCTTCCCTACTTGCTCCTCTGCAATGCCACCTATAAAGACACTTAAGGGGACCAGTCCCAGCACTGATCCCTGAGGCACCTCCCCCGGTCACCCTCCCCTCCTCAAAGTGAACTCCATTTACCACCACCCTCTGTCGCCTATCCCCTATCCAATTTCTTATCCAGTTGACCACCTTCTGACCCACTCCTAAGCTACCCAGCTTGCTTCATAGTCTCCTCTGTGGAACAGTGTTCAAGGCCTTACTGAAATCTAGGTAGACCACATCCATCGTTCCACCGTGATCTAACTCCTTGGTCACCCAATCAAAGAAATCTATCAGGTTTGTTTGACATGACCTCCCAACAGTGAATCCATGCTGTCTTGGGTATTGTAACCCATTGGATTCAAGATATTCCACTATCCTCACCTTCAGCAGTGATTCCATTAACTTTCCCACCACCGATGTCAGGCTGAACAGTCTGAAATCGCCAGCATCCTCCCTGCTACCACTTCTGTGACGTGGAACTACAGCTGCCCTCCTCCAGTCCTCTGGAATCACTCCTGTTTCGATTAAGTTATTAAACAGGACTGTTAGAGGTGTAGCCAGTACCTTCATAAGCTCCCTCAATACCCTACAATGTACCCCATCTGGTCCCATTGCTTTGTCCACTTTCAAATTAGTGAGTCCCTTCAGGACACTCTCCTCTGAAAATGGACTAGTGTCCACCTCTCTTCCTTCAGAGCTCTGGTACTTTTTTGTGGCCCTTCTCCTTCCACCACAAACATTTCCCGGTCCCCCTCTGCACTGTCCCCCATGCCTTTTTAACCTCACAAACCCTCCTCTGCTATACCTCTTTTTTCACTTGCATACCTAAGAAAGTCTTCTTGTACCCCCTCTCCGTCCAGCTTCTGATTGCCACCCTTTTAGCTTTTATCTTTTCAGTCACCTCCTTCCAGAGGCAAAGTAGTCTCTTTTTTTTGCTCTAATTTTTACTCACTTGTTTGATGCAGAGGTTTGTTGCTTTCACTGTATCCCTTTTTAGCTTCGCCCATAGTTACTCCACCCCACCCACGTCATACCCACCCCCACCCCCGGGCCAGGTCATCCCTGAGGCATTCACCCATCTTTATAACATCTGCCCTCCTGAAGTCTAGGAGCCTTGCCCTTACCATCAGTCAATATTTCATCTTTTGGAGCGAACATTTCCCCCCACTATATCCCTCAACTCCAGTCAATAGCTAGACACTGCTGAATTATGCAGAAGACTAGAACGGTTAAAAATAGGAGTTTTTAATATCACGCACTCTTTCGAATTTAACAGGGGATGCTAGAATTGGTTCATTTTTGCTTTGACATGTTCTCTTTCTCAAAGCAGAGAGGCAAAAACAAAAAGCTAAAGTGAAGCAACCGAGTATACATTACCTACAAAATGAAAAACGCATGATACTAATTAAGAAAAGAGTTAATTTTCTACACAGAGCCATGTAAAAACGAAATACTTTAACTGTACAACACAATATCAGTGACCACATCAAAGAAAGCATTAACAGACCAGACTGTCTCCTTCGTTGCCTTGACACAGGCACACAAGGAACATGCCCAATTATTTACTTAACATCATTAGATTCAAGGCACGGCCCCACTTGACTGCCTAATGTTACTGTATTCTGTACAGTATCCAGATCTATTTATCTGATTCCACATGGACACAAAGTAGGTGCTCCAGCAGAAAAATCAATGGAATCTGTTCCTTTCTTTAATCATGACCCTCTCTGTATTTCAAACGATGATGTCAGGCTTGGCCTTTTGAAAAACCATTCACAGGGAAAAAAAGAATGTTTTCCCCCTCAAACGACAGCGACAGAGTAATGATGTTTTAAATCATTCTTTTAAGTTGTACTTTAAAGAAGATTAAATAACCCGATGATACTGAATAAATCAAGCGCACTATAGATGCCCTACCTTTAGGGCTGGTCCTGGTCTCTGAAGTGATATGATTTTAAGCAACAGCTCGTATTAGCTAATAATTCAGTCTAACATGACTTTTGGAGAGCAGTACCCTCCCTTTCCACCGCAGCATTATTTGTAGTGTTCCCCACCAGACAAAAAATTGAAAGGATGGGACCAAGGGTTGAGTGACAGAAATACAAGACGGACAACACTGTTCCCTCTTCTGTTCACAAATTCTTCCCCTTCCTCCTTTCTTTCTTTCTGGTGTTATATTTTCCATTTACTTCCATCTCTCTTTTTTCTCTCTGTGTGCCCCCAGTGCTGTAACTGTGACAGAAATGGGTTTGGGACCAGGACTCTGCTTCTAGTAATGCAATGAAGTGCAAAGTCTTGCATGTGAGGAGGAAGAACCCCGGTGTGGAGTACTAGCTAGGGAGGGGAGACAGTCTTGGTGTCAAAGGAGGAGAAAGGCATGGGGATTGCACTTACTAAAACTCTGAAGCCCTCTATGCAATGCAGCAGCAGTAAGGCAGCGGCGAGGGGTAACAGGATGCCGATGTGCATAAGTAGAGGGCTCAGAAGCATAAGAAAAGAGGTCTAACTACATCTGCACAGATCCATGGTGCGACTACACCTGGAATACTGTGCATACAGATGTGGAACCCCTACCACATAAAGGGCATGCAACAGCTGGAGGCAGTGCAAAGAAAGGCCACAAAGAGGATTCAGGGGCAGCAGGGGTTCTCATACAGAGGCTGGAGAATCAGAATAGCTACTCACCGGGGGACAGAAGGGAAACAAGATACATGAAAGATACCTTTAAAGAGCAGCATGAGACCCAATTTACAAATCAATCCCCAAGCTCCCTACTGTTAGCTCACCTACCAGGGACTTAAAGGGAATGCGTACCATTTCCTATATGATTACTACAGAGAATACTATAAAGATCTGGGTTATTTTTAGCAAATGACTTTATTATATGGACTTGCTGAATGAGTGCTGTGATTGGACCATCAGCATCACCTGACAGTGCGATAATCCACATTATCAGCACTGTCAGGGTGATAAGGTCCACCATGAGCAAGATCAAGGGGCACAATAGTGCTTCTTTCTTATGCCAAGTTCCCAAAAGCAGCACAGCAGCCATTGTTATTCCTCACTAACCCGATGTGGAGGACACCTGTGCTATAGTGCTTTGCTACTGCATCGCGCCGCACACTGTGCACTGTGTCAGGGTTGGCAAGTTGCTGTCTCCCCATTTCTCAATAGTACAGCATTATCCTGGATGCGATCCAACTGTACCGACCAACCCACCTACCCACCCCACGGACCTCGCAGAAACCTGGAGACACGGAATCCCAAGTTGCCACATGTGTCCCCATACTACTGAGCCTCACAGCTACACTTCTTCTGGCGGTGAAGAGTGTGTAACAGAAAATGCGGTGATTATCCTGACAGGAGATGTGTCCTGTTGCTGAGTAGTCCCCCATGGCACCCCCCAACCCCAAGACAATTCAGATCCTGAGACTATAGTGTCATTTCAGCTCTGATTCTTGTCAGACAGCAGACGCATCAGTGACCCCCGGAAGGATGAAAAGAGTGAAGCTGTGGATTTTATGTTTTCTTGTTGTTTTCATTTCTGTTTTTCTGTCATGTAGCATTCCCCGCCCGACTCACTCCGGACTCTCTGGTGCCCATTCTGTGCTCACCAACAGCAGCAGTCATTCCTAGTGAGAGGAGCCCTGATGTGGGTCACTGAACAAAATGGGCACCACAGACTGCGGCAGAAACAGAAGGTGAGGCTGTGCATTGTTTTAATTTTTTTTTGGGGTTCTTGAGTAGCAGCCCCGCCTCCACCTGACTCCCTCCTGAGTCTCCAGTGCTTGTCCTGCACTCACCAACTGCAGCAGTGATTCGTAGTAGGGCAGCCTTGATCTGGGTCACTGAAGAAAGTAGGCACCAGGAATTGCGGCAGAAACAGAAGGTTTCATGGGTGGGGGGGAGAGAGAGAGAGAGAGAGAGAGAGACAGTGGTTAAGTGAAAGTTGCCGCGGTGTCGTCTCTCTCTCTCCCAAACTCCAGTGCTGTCTTGGGGGCTATCGTATTTCTTGTGAGTCAAGTGGAAAACTAACAGTTTTTTTAGCTGTCTGGGAGCCCCCTCCCACCCCCAACCCACACACATACACACACACACACAATACACACTTTCCTGTACGGTGCTGCCGACTCCCAATCACCACAGTTCACTTACTGATGTCCGTGAAAAATCAAGAGAGAAAACTGATAGAACTGGGTTCTTTGTTTAGAACTGTGCTAGTACGGAAAGTATGCTGGGGTTTTGTGTAATACTGGAACATCAGAAAACGTTGCCTCCGTTATAAACGCACAGTCTGGGAATTACAGGTAGAAAAGACTTTTTGCTACAAGTGTAGGAGTACCAAATATAGAGCACTGTTTTGTTCAGAAGTGTGGAAGTAGCCATTCTCAGCGACGATTAACGCATAGTCTGGCAACTGTGCACATAACTGTACTTTGTTTAAAACTGTGGGACTACTTTATGCACTGGCAGAACACTGAGGGAAGTGTAAGGCTTCTACCATGAAACGTGCAAGCACTGATATTTTAATGTGTGAGTATGCAAAACATGTATGACAGATTGTAACAGCTGCACCACCCTATATAATAAGTGCATTAACTCACTCTAGGTTGTGCCGATAATGTGGATTATCGCATGCCCCGGGTGCTGTGAGGGCTCTCGGCCTCACAACACACCTGAAGCATGCATTAATCCACATTATCAGCATACCCTTTCGTGCATTAATGCTTACATAGTAAACAGAAAAAAAACACTTTCAAAATTGTGATGTGGAGGCATCCAGTTTGCAGCTAGGAAGAGTGTTGTGACGATGTCCCTACCTCACCAACTCAAACAGTGTGCAGTGAATCAGCATAAAACAAACTGCTCCTACAGACAGCAGTCCTGTCAAATTGTGAGAAAAAGTCCTGATTTCTCATACTATACTCTGGCAAACATAAAAACTAGTTTTTTCTAATAAATTAATAGTATTGCTGTCAGCACAACCCAATTGCTCTAAACTGCTGTAAACTGCTGCACTGCACATGGTTAAGATCAGAGAGACAGTGACATCATCACAGGATCCTGCCTGTTCACAAAATGGATTTGTGTATATCCCTGTTTAAAAAGTATTTTTTAACGTTTAACTGAAGCCCTTATCTAAATCTAACCTAGCAATCCAACTGCTGAATAACTAAAGTAACTGCTGAAAATATTCATAAATGGACTCGTACATATTCCCTTTAAACAGTCCTGGTTTCAGAATTTTTACTTTTACGGTTTTTGTAGGGAAAGGGATTGTAAATCCCTGTATCCAGCAGCTCTCTTCCCCTCCCTGGTACCCTTCACATAAAGCTTCCCCGTGCCATCCCCATACGTTTTGTGATGTATGAGTTCGTGAAACGCTCTACTGATTTTAATGGGGGCAGATTCTGAATTGCATTTTTATGTATTTTTGAGGTTCACCCAGTTTAAATTAATGTTGCAACTCAATTAACAAGACTCTAGAAACACTGTTAAAACCATCTTAATTTTTATATATCCATTAATGGCAGCTGTAACAGCATCATGTCATATATTGACTTACAAAACAGTACATCAGAACCGTAAACATTGATACTGTATATTTATTTCAAATTTGGTAACTGGGAAAGGCACACTGAGCTAAAGCTTGTTTCCAGGTGCAACCCGGGGACAGGAGGTACATAAGCAACAAATGGTTACAAAGTTTCCAAGTACAGTAATAAACACTTTAGTATATTTGATATGTGTTATCATGTATCAACACATTAAAACTGCATCAATAGGCTTACGTTGACTTGACTCCAAATTTTAACTAAAAAAAAAAAAAAAGGTTCCTCCAGCCCAGTGGCGCTGAGGGTTGAGGCACTGGACGCCACACCTCGCGCCACACCGGCAACCCGGGTTTGGGAACGAGCCCCGGCTGTCGGGGGTCGGCAGGAGGAGAAGTTTCAGCGCCTGAGGACAGCTCTCCCTTCCTAGGGAGGGAGGTGTAGCGCCCCGCCAAATGACTGCCCCCAGGTGGAGGCCTGAGGGAAGTGCGCGCGCCTCCATGTATGCCTGTCTGGCGTGTGCACCCCAGCAATGGGGAACAGGGAGAAAATGGAGGAACAAATCAATTCTCTGGTTGCAAGACGAGGCCCGACTCTCCGCAGGCTCTTCTCCTGGGACGGGCAGGATGAGAGGTCGATCAGTCGGAAGGGGGCATGGGGAAATAGGAGAACAAACAGAATATGGAGAAGTAAAAAAAGTTCCTAGCTCTACTGGTTCCAAAGTTAACCCTTTCTAAACATTGCATGTTTGAAAATGGCTAATTTTGGAACCATTCGAGCTAGGAACCCAATTTATTTCAATGAAAGCTTGGAATCATGTCAATATGGAACTGACCTGTTGATACAGTGGCAGTGCTGTCCAGTGGATAGAGGACTGTTTGGGGAACCAGAAGATTGTAGGTTCAAACCCCTACTAGAGCCACGTACTCACTGTGACCGTGGGCATGGCAGTTAGCCTCCCAATGCTTCAGATCACCCAACTGCGTAAATAGGTAAAAGCAGGACCCCACTGGGAATGAGGCATTGCATCTCAGCAAGTCTGTTTGGGGCAAATTAAATCAAAAATTGAAAACCATGCAGTTTCCATGTATTGCTACATAAATATGCACATCAATATAAATTCAAACCTTTATCCATAATGTAATGCTTATCAAAGTATACCAACAGATGGAAACAGTATTGATAGAGCTTGCACAGCTACATGTACAAAGTATGTTGAACCTGTTGCTTATGTACTTTGTCCATGTGCCAGGTCATGTCTGAAAATACAGTAGGCTATGTCAATCTAGTGCACATGCTTGGACCAAAAAAAAAAAAAATGTTCATGTTACTCTGACTTCAAGATTTAGTTAAAAAGAAAATAAGTTTGACTGACAACAGGAACTTCCTGTTTGGGAGCAGAAAGTGTGTGATCACAGAGCCACCAAAGATGCACCATCCTAGAAGGGCAAGAGTAGCTCTCAGGTCCCCTCTAGCTGCTGGAGGTCTGCCTCTAAGCAAGTAAAGGGTCTACTGAGAAATATAAGATCTTCTTGTCTCAGAACAGGACAATCAGGAGCTTAAAGGGCACAGAGGCAGTAAGTAAGTAGAGAGAGAAGGGGAAAAAAAACAGAGGAAAGAGTAAGGATTCCAAACAATAGTGAAGGGGCCAGAAATAAGACATGATGGGAGTGGTGCAGTCGGCTGTGGAGCGCAGATCTCCAGGAGACGCTCTGGAGGATGTGGTGTTGTCCCATCTGCAGGCACCTCTATGGGCTGAGGGGGAGGTTGCTCATCTCCAGGCTGAGATGGCCAGGATTTGTGGGACCTCCTCTTCCATCCAGGGACCACCAGGGCCACTGCCGCTGCCTCAGAAGTTGCCAAGAAAGAGGAGCGGTTGGACCACAGTGGGCTCAGGGAGGGTGAGAGTGGTGGAACAGAGACGCATCCCTCCAGTTGTACCTCTCCACAATTCCTATGCCATTCTGACAAAGTGTGGTTCTTTTTTGGAGGCACCCACAGTGGAGACCAAGGAGGATGCTGGGAACCTCCACAAAGGAGACCCACAGAAGGGTGGCATGGGACCTCATAGGGGAAGGAAACAACTCCTGGTGGGGGACTCCATTGTTAGGAAGGTAGAACAGGGGGAGGAAGGGGAGAGGGAGGTAAGGTGCCTGCCTGGCGCCACGGCTTGGAAGGACAGGGAGCGAATCCTCAGGCTTGCCAGAGCAGCTGCACAGGGGAGAAAGCTGGATGTCATTATCCACCTAGGGACAAATGACCTGGCTAAGAAAGGGATCAGAGCAGTGCAGGAAGAGTTTATAGAATTGGGGAGGGGCCTCAGACAAGTAGCACGCACGGTACCTTCTCGGAGGTGCTGCCGGTCTATGGCGTACGAGAGGCTAGGGTGTTCCACACCATGGGATTCAATCAGTGGTTGAAAAACTGGGGCAGAGCTCAGGGATTTAGCTTCATTGGGGGACTCGGGGTCCACCTGGAGTGATGCAAGCCTTTACTGGCATGATGGGCTGCATCTGTCCAGGAGGGGAACCAGGATCCTAGGTGATAGGTTTAAATGCTTCATTGGCAAGTATTTAAACTAGCCAAGGGGGGAGAGGCACTGGAAAGGAGCACGGAAATCCCAGCCCCCCAAAAAAAGTCACGGTAGTAAGTGCAGTAAACACCAATACAAGATGTTGATAGGGAGAAGGGCAGGGGTAAATGGAGAAAGTGACAAAGGCAAGAAGGACATGGATGGCGCAAAAAGGAGTAAGGCCATCAGGAAATGGAGGATAATGAGTACCATTGCCTGTAGCCTGGGCAACAAGCTCCCTAAACTGGTGGCCTTGATGGAAGAGGGATGCCTGGATATCGTAGCAGTCACAGAAACATGGTACACAGAGAACCATGACTGGGATGTTAACATACTAGGGTACACAACCTACAGGAGAGACAGGGAAGAAAGAAGAGGGGAAGGAGTAGCTCTTTATGTAAAGGAAGGGATAAAAGCAACTGAACAAGAGAGTAAACAGGGAGGAGAGGAGGCACTGTGGGTCACCTTGGAGACTGGAAGTGGCACCATAATCCGCACAGGGGTTGTATACAGACTCCCAGGTCAGGGTGAGGGAATGGACAAGGATATGATAGAAGGCATTCTTAGGATGGCAGAGAAAGGGGAGATACTGTTGATGGGAGACCTGAATATGCCAGATGTTAACTGAAGCACACTTGCTGCAGCCACACCCAAGAGCAGGGCCATTCTCGATGCCCTACAGATGGCATGCCTCAAACAGCTAGTTTCAGAACCCACTCGTGAGGGAGCAATCTTAAACCTCGTACTCTCAAATGGAGACAGTGAGAGATCTCAGATCCAGAAGTGGGTTGACATCTGGGAACAAGTACCATCAAACAGTGTGGTTCACGTTAAACTCAGCCACAGAGTCAAGTCATACAAAAGTGAGAATACTTGACTTCAGGAGGGCTGACTTTGGCAAGATGGGAAAGTGCCTCAGAAAAGCACTAGCAAACAGGCTAGAAGGAGGGGTGGAGCAACAATGGGGAATCATCCAAACTGCCATCACAGAGGCAACAAGCCTTTGTATGAAGCAAATAAATACATCAAAATGAAAGAAAAAGCCACTGTGGTTCTCAAAAGAGGTGGCGGAGAAGGTCAGGGAGAAAATGATAGCATTCAGGAAGTATAAGAAAACACAGAAGGAGCAGGACAGAGAGCTGTACCACTTAAGGCAGAAGGAAGCAGGGAGGGAAGTCAGACTAGCAAAGGCCCAAACTGAGGAAAGGATAGCCAACTTCGGTTAAGAAGGGGATAAAACCCTTATAGGTACATCAGGGGCGTGAAAGACAAAGGGAGGGATAGTGAGGCTGAATAGAATGAACGGTGGGTGGGCAGAGGGGGCTAGTGAAAGAGCAGGGATACTGAACGAATATTTCTGCTCAGTATTCACAAAAGAGGAGGGGGAGGTGCCTAATTCAATTAACAGAAGCACTCTGGATAGGGGGATCAGATCGACTGGGATCCAGTCCTTTCACAGGAGAAAGGGTTCTGAAAGAACTCCTAAAACTGAAGGTGGACAAAGCAATGGGGCCTGATGGAATTCACCCTCAGAATTCTAAAAGAATTAAAGGGAGAACTAGTGAAACCACTGACTACCCTTTTTAACAAATCATGGGAGGATGGTGTGGTACCTGAGGACTGGAGGAAGGCGGATGTGATTCCCCTTCACAAAAGTGGGACCAAGACAGAGGCAGGAAACTACAGACCTGTCAGTTTGACCTCTGTGGTAGGGAAAGTGATGGAATCACTTCTGAAGGAAAGAACTGTTGAGTACAGGAAAGAACTGTTGAGTACCTAGAGGCCAGTGGGGCACAGGACCCAAGGCAGCATGGGTTCACATCGGGAAAGTCAAGTCAGACGAATCTAATTGATTTCTTTGACTGGGTGACCAAAGTAGTAGAGCAGGGAGGAGCTGTGGACATGGCCTACCTAGACTTTAGCAAGGCATTTGACACAGTCCCACACAAAAGATTAATAGTCAAATTAACCAGCCTGGGAGTGGGTCCCAGGGTAAAACATTGGCTGGACAACAGGACACAGAAGGTAACTGTAAATGGAGTCCACTCTGAAGAAAGAGGGGCTACTAGTGGGGTACCGCAGGGTTCAGTACTGGGTCCAGTCCTTTTAATGTCTTTATAAGTGACATTGCAGAGGGACTGCAAGGAAAAGTATGCCTCTTTGCAGATGACGCAAAGATCTGCAACAGGCTTGATACACAAGGAGGTGTGGAAAGGATAAGAAGGGACTTGGCAAGGTTGGAGGAATGGTCGAAGTATGGCAGTTAGATTCAATGCAAGGAAGTGCAAATAATGCACCTGGGAAACAAAACCCAGGGAAGATTACACAATGGGGGTAGTAACAAAAACCAAAACGGAAAGGGACCTGGGGGGTAATCATATCAGATGACCTTAAATGTTAGCAAGCAATGTGAGAAGACAGCAGAAAGAGCTGGGGGTATACTGGGATGCATAGGGAGAGGCATTACCAACAGAAAACAGGAAGTTGTTATCCCTCTGTACAGATAGTTGGTGAGACCCAATCTGGAGTACTGTGTCCAGTTCTGGAGACCCCATCTCCGCAAGGAATTAGACAGGATAGAGGCAGTCCAGGGGAGGGCAACTAGAATGGTGCAGGGTCTGCAAGACAAGCCATGCGAGGAGAGACTAAAAGAGCTTAATATGTATACCCTTGTGGAAAGGGGGGGGGGGGACATGATAGAAACATTTAAGTACCTTAGTGGAATCAACAAAATCCAAGAGGGTAGCATCTTTCAGAAAGAGAGGCATGCAAGAACAAGGGGACACAATTTAAAGATAGAGAGGGGGCGGTTCAGGGGCAATGTGAGGAAGTATTTTTTCAAAGAGAGGGTAGTGCATGCATGGAACAGCCTTCCTGAGGAGGTTGTGGGGTCTAAAACTGTGGGAGAATTCAAGAATACATGGAACAGACATAAGGCAATTCTTGTGGGGGGTAGGAAGAAATAGGCTGTTGGTTAACTAGGATCTGCGGCTTATCCTGCAGGGAAATGGGCAGACTAGGTGGGCCAAGTGGTCCTAATCTGCTGTCAAAGTCTATGTTTCTATGTTTCTAGCTTTATGAGTTCCAAAGCTGACCATTCCTAAACATAATTTCTTTGAAATGACTCATTGTGAAACTGTTAGGGCTAACAGCCTAATAACCCCTGTGCAGCACTTTTTTGATGACCCCTAACTACAGACAAGAACTGATGGTAAGGGAGTTGGACAGCTGGGATAGGCACGCAAAACGTTAGGCAACCTGATTCAGTGAGGGACGGCTACATCAGGAGGACAGGCATGGGTGAACAGGGTTAGGATGGGGGGTACCACTAGAATACCATGGATTTACTCAGTTTCGGCAACAGAATCTGGGCCCTCCGGCTACCAGGCAGACAAGTAAGGGAAATGATTGAGACAATCAAGTGACCAGAAGAAAAAATTACTCACCTTAGTAATGTTGTTTCTTCTAATGGAGTCTTGCTATATTATGACAATTGCAGTATGTCCCAGCCTTAGAACTGCTCCAGAGGTGAAAGAGTTAACTTCCATGCCAGGCATGGAATCCTGAGCGCGAGCTCGGTTGTAAAAGCTCTGTCTGGAGATATTCAAACCGAAACTGTCAGATCTTTACGAGCAAAAACTCACTAAGGTTCTGTGTGGAAGCTGTAAACCTACACTAGCCAACTGGCTACTAAAATAATAACACATTTTTTCTGGTCCCAAAACCAAGACTCAAGCCAGGGGACCCAGAAAATAAAATGAAATACAACACCCAAACACCCCAAAAGGAGGGTGAAAACACAAGGTGGGCATCATTAGGTGCCAACACTGCACTGCCCACCCACATCCCAAGAGCAGAGGTTCTGAGAGGGGCAGGCGGGGGGGAAGTCATAATATAGCAAGACTCCATTAGAAGAAACAACATTACTAAGGCGAGTACTTTTTTTCTTCAAACAACATGAAGTCTTGCTATATTATGACAATTGCAGACTACACAGCAGTACCTCCATGGAGGAGGGACAGAACCTACTTAGGAAATAGGCTCTGAAGCACAGCTGTGCCAAACCGAGCATCCCTCCTAGCCTGGATGTCCAGGGAGTAATGCTTGGTGAAAGTGTGTACTGTTTTCCAGGTAGCTGCTTGACATATCTCTAAGATAGGGATGTCCCTAGCTGCAGCTAGGGACGCAGCCGTACCTCTAGTAGAGTGCGCCCTCAGGCCTGACGGGAGAACCTTACCCAGTTTTTGATAGCAAAATTGGATACAAGAGACAATCCACCTGGCAATGGATCTTTTAGTGGCAGGTTTCCCTTTCCCAACCTCACCATAAGTGAGGAACAGTTGGAAGGAGTCAAACCTGTGACCCTTGGTACGCTCTATGTAGTAACTAAGGGCTCTCTTTACATCTAAACTGTGCAACCTCCTCTCGCCAGAGGAGGAATGGTCAGTGAAGTACACTGGAAGAGATTTAGGTTGATTAAGGTGGAAATCTGAAACCACCTTTGGCAAGAACTTCCTGTTAGTCCTGAGGACTACTTTATCTCTGTGAAAGGAGATAATATCAGGCTCCACCGACAAAGCTTGTAATTCACTTATGTGCCTGGCAGAAGTGATGGCTACTAGAAACACAGTTTTCCAAGTCAAGTACTTAAGCTCTGCTGAAGACAAAGGTTCAAAGGGGGGTTGCATCAGCTGAGCAATGCAAACATTAAGATCCCAGGCAGAAGCAGGGACCCTGAATGGAGGGTTGGTGTGAAGCAATCCCTTGAAAAACTTGGAGAATACAGGGTGAGCAGAAAGAGAAGAGGTCTTTCCTGCTGAAATAAAAGCAGAGACAGCTGCCAAATGTACTTTCAAGGTAGCTGGCCTCAGCCCCACAGTATTTAGATGGACCATATAGTCCAAGACTGTGGGCAAATCAGCAGATTCTGGGGAAATATGCTTCCCAGAGCACCATATGGAAAACCTTTTCCATTTAGAATTATAAGTAGCCCTGGTGGAAGACTTCCTAGAAGCTTTCAAGATTTTAGTACACCTTGAGAAAGGTGTAGGTCAGCAACTATAACTCCTCAAGAGCCAGGCCTTGAGGTTGAGGGATTTGAGATTCTGATACCAAACTCTCCCTGGGCACAGTTTAACAGATTGTGATTCCTGGGGAGACACAGGGAAGATGGACTGCTAAGGACAGAAGGAGAGGATACCAGGGCTGTCTGGCCCAATCTGGATAATCAGAATCATCTTGCAAGGTTGAGATCTGATTTTGACTAGCACCTTGAACAAGAGAGGAAGGGGAAAGGCATAGAGGAACTTCCTTCCCAATCGAGAAGGAAGGCATCCAGAGGACTGAGCCCAACACTGGGGCCTGCAACAAAAAGCGGAAGTTGGTGGTTGTCTGGGGCTGCAAAAAGATCTATCTGAGGGGTGCCCCACCTGGTAAATACTAACCCTAGTACTAGGGGATCCAGTGACCATTTGTGATGGCCCTGGGAAATCCTGCTGAGAGCATCTGCCAGGACATTGTCCTTGCCTGGGAGGTGAACTGCTATGAGGGAGGTGTTCAGGGAATAAGCCAGAGACCACAACTTCATTGCCTCGGTGCACAAGGCCGAGGACCGAGTGCCCCCTTGCTTGTTGATGTACCACATTGTAGTGGTGTTGTCTGTTCTGACCTGTACCACTTTGTTCTGAACAGATGCAGAAAAACCTGAAGTGCTAGAAAACAGCTCTGAGTTCCAACAGATTGATGTGGAGCAGAGATTCCTGAGGGACCACAATCCTGGGTGGTGAGGTCGCCCATGTGAGCTCCCCATCGCAAGAGGGACGCATCTGTAGTAAGGGTCAAGGAGTGAGATTGAGGGATGAAAGGAACCCCCTGTCTCAGATTGCTCTGATCCTGCCACCACTGCAGGGCCTGGACCAGGGCTCGAGTTACTGGGATCAATTTGGTTAGGGGATCTCTCCTTTGAGACCAAAAGGCTCTCAAATGGAACTGAATGTCCCTCATCTGAAATCTGGCTCCCTGCACTACAGCTGTGGAAGCAGCCATGTACCCTAGGAGCTGTAGAAAGTGCCTTGCTGGCCGAGAGACCTGCAGAGTGAAGGAGGAGGCCAGAGCCACCAGGGTCTTTACCCTTTCTAGAGGAAGGAAAGCTCTGGCCTGCTTTGTGTCCAGTTCTGTGCCAATGAAGGTGAGTAGCTGAACAGGCTCTAGAACTGACTTTGGAGACTGAGAAGAAAACCTAGAGATGTAAGCAGCTGCTGGCAACCTGAAGGTGTGATTTGACTTGGTCTGGGGACTGACCCACTATGAGCCAGTCGTCCAGGTAAGGAAAGATGGCAATCTTTTGCCTTCTTAAGTGAGTAACTGCTACTGCCAGGCATTTTGTGAATACCCTTGGGGCAGAGGTAAGGCCGATGGGCATTGCTCTGAACTGGTAATGGCCTGAGGGCAGTTCGAATCTGAGGTACTTTGTGGGAGCTTCGATGAGAACATGGAAGTAGGCATCCTTGAGGTCCAGGGACGCCAGCCAGTCCCCTGGCCTTAGGGAGGGTAAAATAATTCCCAGAGTCACCATTTTGAATTTTGGTTTTAAAAGGTGCTTGTTTAGGTATCTTAGATCCAGGATGGGCCACCATTCTCCTGTCTTTTGGCGAAGGAAGTACCTGGAGTACAGTCCTTACCCTGGTGTAGGGAGGAACCTTTCCACAGCTCTGAGAGCCAGGAGGGTTGAGACTTCTGTTTCCAAAGCAAGAGCCTCTAATGGATTTGCAGGTGGAAAAGATCTGGTTCTCATCTTTGGAAATTTTTTGAAGCCGAGAACCAGTCCCTGGCTTACTACTTCCAGGACCCACTTGTCTGATGTTAGAGACTCCCAGTCCTGGACGAAGTAAACCAGCCTGTCCCCTACAGGTAATGGAGAATCGGCCCTGGGCATCCCATCAGGGTGCCTGTTTGGCAGGGGCTTTAGGGTGAGGGGTGGGAGCAGGCCTGCTCGTACCCCGTCTGCCTCTCCCTCTGAAGAACCCCCTCTGGGTATAAGATGAAGAGGAGGCCTCGGCTTGGTAAAAAGGCCTGTGAAAAGGCCTGCCCCTGCCCCTGGAAGGCTGCCTCTGAGGAGTGGCTTGCCTCTCCTTGGCCTGTGCACTCCTATAAGTGGTCCTACACTCATCCATTTTTCATGTAATTCTCGTCTGCTCCCAAACAGAGAATTACCCACAACAGGAAAATCCATGGCCTTAGCCTGGTATCCTGTGACAGGCTAGTACACCTGAGCCAAGCCATTCTACGAAAAGCCACAGATGTAGCCATGACTCTTGAAGATACATCATTAGAGTCCACTGCAGCATGGAATTGCACCTTGATGCCTCAATACCATCAGCAGCCACCTGTTCCAGCTCCTTGCAGCTGGCCAGGGACCTGTTTCGCTAAAGCAATAACAGTATCCCATCTGGATTTCTGGTATCTTGCAACATAGGCCATATAATTTGCCTGTCTGAGTCCCAAGGATGCTGCCATGTATTGTTTCTTTGCCATGGCATCAATCCTCCTGGAGTCCTTATCGGAGGGGGGGGGGTGTGAAGCCAAGGGAATATTTGCCTTATCACAGGCTGCAGCCTGCACTACCCCAACATGGCTGCACTGTTGTGAAAGGAACTCCGTATCAGGGCCTGACAATGTGTACCTCCTGTCCATCTTTTTATCCACAGGAGGTAAAGAATTAGGAGCTTTTAAAATTTTTATTGTCTGTTTCCTGAAGGATTTATGTAAAGGAATAGATAATCTCCTGGACTCTGGGATATCCATCATTTCCACATAGTCAGGCTCCTCCTGTTCATCCACAGCTTCTTCCAAAGGGAGCTCGAGGGTTTCAGCAACTTTTTTATAAAACAGAAAATGAGAAGGGGACTCACAAAGCCTAGGGGGAGACACTCCTGAAGGTCTGTCTGGGGAGATGTCCGGTTCAATGGGCACATCCAGACTTTCAAAATCACATTCATACTCTTCATAATCCTCCTCCCCCTCCTCCGGTTCATAAAATTCCTCTATATCATATTTTTGAACCGTGGAACCGACCGAACCGACCGCTTACCTGATAGTGGCGGTTCGGACGGAACCGGGAAAGTGACTGGACAATTTGGATCGCTTTTAGCTATCTCTGCAGCGGTTGGAGAAGGAAATTTTGGCCCACACCTGCTGATTTTCTAGTCCTCTTTGTTGGAACTGGCTCATCCAGTCAGCTCTTCGCTTGCCGGAGGAAGTCTCGCCCTGGTCAGAGGGACTCCTCGGTTCGGTTGGCACCGAACCGGGCTGGCCATCCGGTCAGCAGACTTTTGGCCTCTGCTCCTGAGCCTACCAACTCTCTTATCCAAGGTAGCTGCAGGAAATTCTTGCAAATCTGGCAGTCTGCATTGAGGTGGTCAAACCCCAGACAATAAACACATGTGGTGTGTGGGTCAGCCTTAGCAAAGGCTTCCCACAGACACTACAGTGCTGAAACCCAGTGGGCCCGGTTTTTCTTTTGGGTTTCTCAGACATAATGCCAGCCTAACCAAAAACTTGCCCCTTTCCGGCAAATCGCCAAGAAGACCCTTTATCAGTTCCCAACCGTGAACATCGGAGTCGGAAACTGTAATGAACCGGGTTTTAGAACCGATAAGAACCGGGAACCGTGACTCTAAATGCAATTTACAAGTTTTAACAACAACCTGATCGGTTCAAACCGAACCGATAATGTTTTCAAGTTCCACACAGAGAAAGAAACCTATCTATTACTTACGATACCACAGACAGAGCTTGAACCGACCGTTTATGTTAAAATAATATAATTGCGGTTTAAAATAAACCGAGAATAACACTTTTTAACCGAGAAATGAACCGAGCAGAAGGATGAATCTCGGAGCGACTGTTCAGTGAGGCTAAGTAAAGAATCTGACAGTTTCGCTTGAATATCTCCAGACAGAGTTACACCGAGTCAAGGCCAGGATTCCATGCCTGGCATGGAAGTTAACTCTTTCACCTCCGGAGCAGTTCTAAGGCTGGGACAAACTGCAATTGTCATAATATAGCAAGACTTCATGTTGTTTGAAGAAAAAATTACTCACCGTAGTAATCTTGTTTCTTCCAAGTGATACTTGGGTATTCAGAACTCCTGCAGTGTCCCTTTAGGACAGAACTGCCTGGAGAGATGGAACATGCAAATGATGGAATCTTTTGCCTGAGCCACTTTTTCAAATGCTGCCTTCTACTAACTGCCTTAGTTCTAAACCCTTCAGATTTCCTGGAAGCCTGGAAACACGGGCCCACGAGGACTACATGTAATAATAATAACAATATTAATCATACTAATAATAACAATAATTATTGTAGGAACTCCCTTAACACCCAAAAAGGCCTCCAACTGGAGGGCATAACATATGAAAGAATACCCCTGAATGTCAGAATCATCTGAAAAGGGGGAACAACAATAGTTAACACAATCACAACATATGTGCCAGAGTGTGGCACAGATACCCCTGAGAACACAGTGTTTTTAAGAGAGCAGAGGCTACTGGTTCTAGAAGAGGAGGCAGGGTGAGGAGTTCTGAATACCTAAGTATCACTTGGAAGAAACAAAATTACTACAGTGAGTAATTTTTCCTTCTAACCAGTAATAACCCAGTAATGTTCAGATATTCATAACTCTTGCAGACTAAAAAGCAGTACCTTTGGAGGTGGGCACACAACCTGCTTTGGAAACAGACTCTGCAGGACTGCTATGCCAAACCTGGCATCACCCCTGGACTGAATGTCCGGGTTGTAATGCTTTGTAAAGATGTGTACCGTTTTCCAGGTAGATGCTTTACAGATGTTCACCAAGGGAACATCCCTGGCAGCTGCTAAGGTGGCAGCTATGCCCTTGTGGAATGGGCCCTCAATCCTGTTGGGGGCCCCTTTTCAGCCTAGAGTAACCAAACTGGATATGCTGTACTATCCAGCAAGAGCTGGACCTTTTTGATACTGGGTTACCCCTTTCCCACATTATCATAGGTCAGGAACAGTTGTTTTCTGTCCTATGGACTTTAGTGGCTGTCACGTAGTAGCTAAGAACTATTTTGACATCCAAACTATGAAGACTCCTTTCACCAGAACTAGAGTGTTCAGTGAAAAAGACAGGTAAGGTAAAGGTTTGGTTCAAATGGAAATCAGAAACAATTTTAGGAAGAAACTTCGTATTTGTTCTCAGCACCACTTTGTCTCTGTGGAATGAAATGTAGTCCTGTTCAATGTAGAGAGACTGGAGCTCACGGATTCTTCTGGCAGGAGTCATTACCACAAGGAAAATGTTTTTCATGTGCCATATTTCAAATAAGCTGCAGACATAGGCTCAAAAAGGGGAACCCTGAGCCTAACTAAACACACATTTAGGTCCCATGCTGGCACTGGTTCCCTGTGAGGGGGGTGCAAGTGGACCAGGCCTTTAAAGAACCTTTTGAAGATGGGGTCTGAGGCCAGAGAAACATTCTGTCCAACTGAAATGTAAGCAGATGCTGCAGCCAGGTGGACCTTTAAGGTACTGAGCTGCAAGCCCAGTGAATACAGGGGCTGGGGTACAGGCTGGGTCAGACCCAGGAGTAGTAGGAAGGCTGCATGAGGGAGTGGATTGGGAGGGTGAAATCACAGTGGATAGGGTGAGGGATGCCCTTCGGAAGCTAAAAACTGATAAGGCACCAGGGCCGGACGGACTATATCCGAGGGTTATTAAGGAATTGGCGGGAGATCTGGCAGCTCCACTGGCTGCACTCTTTAACACCTCTCTGCAGATGGGATGGGTGCCACAGGACTGGAGGATGGCTTATGTAATGCCGATATATAAAGGGGGGTCTAGGGGGGAGATGGGAAATTATAGGCATGTCAGTCCGACGTCTGTGGTGGGCAAAGTAATGGAGGGCTTTATCAAGGAGAGGCTTGGGAGGCAGTTGGAAAGGTTAGGACACCAGGATGATGAACAGTATGGATTCATCCCAGGGAGATCGTGTCAGTCCAACTTTGTTGAGTTTTATGACTGGGTGACGGGAGCCTTGGATAGACATAGGCCAGTGGATGTCCTATACCTAGATTTCAGCAAGGCGTTTGATTCAGTGCCCCATAATGAACTGATAGTAAAAATGGGGGAGAAGGGGATGGGAGGACAGGAGCTCAATTAGGTAGAAAATTGGCTTTCGGGGCGTTTACTGAGGTGGTGGGTGGGATACTCTCCTCCCCAGGAAGGTAATCAGTGGGGTCCCTCAAGGTTCGGTATTGGGACCCCTCTTGTTCAATACCTACGTCTCGGATATAGGGAGGGGGGTTGGAAATAGGTTGAGTCTCTTTGCGGATGATTCAAAACTGGGAGCACTGGTGGATTGTGAAGAAGCGCGGGAGACAGTCCAGGGGGATTTGGATACCCTGCAGGGGTGGTCAAAGAGGTGGGGACTGAAATTTAATGCTGGGAAATGTAAGGTACTTCATTTGGGGGTAAAAACCCAGGCCATGTATACACTCGGGGGTCACTACCAGCCACATTGGGAGAAAGGGATTTAGGGGTGGTGGTAGATGTCAAAATGAATAACTCTGAAAACTGTAGAAGAACTGCAGCCAAAGCAAACAGGATACTAGGCTGCATAGCCAGGGGAATTACGTCCAGAAGGAGGGAGGTGATCCTCCCTCTGTATAATGCCTTGATCAGGTCGCAGCTCGTGTACTGTGTACAGTTCTCGATACCTCATTTGAAGAAGGACACAGCGCTGTTGTAGAGAGTCCAGAGGAGAGTGACCAGGATGATTCAGAGCATGGAGGGGAAGCCTTATGAAGAGAGACTGGATGAGCTTGGGCTTTACACACTGGAGGAGAGGGGGGACAGGGGAGACATGATTGAGGTTTTCAAGCATGTACTGTAAAAGGAATAATCAGGAGTGGAATCATGGAGCTGTTCAGACTTAAGAAGGGTGGAACAACCAGGGGACATGAGTGGAAGCAAGAGGGGGGAACGTAGAAAGCATTTTTTCACAGAGAGAGTGGTGGAGCCTTGGAACGCACTGCCCGGGGGACTGGTGGAGGAAGGCACAGTGGAGGACTTCAAGAAGGGATGGGACAGGTACAAGGGGAAACTGAAACCAAAGAAGATCCTCTCAGGGGCTGGGGGGGGTGGTAAGGCAAGCAGCCACTAGGTTGCTGACTTTCGAGCACACAAGACAAACCATTTGGCCTATTCTGCTGGCTCTTAGTATCTTAGTATCTTAGTAAATAGGTAAGATAGTCCAGCACAGCAGGGACACCAGCCTGTGCTGATATCATTCTTCTGGTTGAATACCAATTATAAAATCTTTCCCATTTTGCAGAATCAGTTTTCTTAGTGGAGAGCGTCCTGTAACCCCTTAAAATGTCCAAGGCACTTTCAGAAAGATGCAAGCTTGCATATTCTAGGTTCTCAAGAGCTATGCTTTGAGCCTGAGTGAGTTGAGGTTCGGGTACAGGAGCCTCCCCTGGTTGGAGGTTAGTAGACTGTGCCTCAGAGGAAGGTGTATTGGTTCAGCCACAGACGTGGAGAATAGAAGAGAGTACCATAGCTGCCTGGCCCTGTCTGGTCCTGTCAAGATCACTGATGATGACTGGGACCTGAGCTTGAGCAATGCTCTGTACACCAGAGGGAAGGAAGGAAAAGCATACAGGTGCTTCTCTGACCAATTCAGAGCCACAGCATCCAGAGGGATTGTGCCCCAATCTGGTGATCTGCAATAATACTGGGGCAGGTGGTGGTTCTGGTGGGACATGGACAAGTCTACCTTTGGGGTGCCCCACCTCCTGGAGATCACCTGAACCACTGGACTGTTCAAGGCCCATTCGTGATGGGCCTGGTTGATTTGACTCAGGGTATCTGCCAAGGTATTGTCCTTGCCTGGCAGATGAATAGCCTGCAAGGAAACCCCCATGGAGTGAGCTAGACTCCATATTTTCATGACTTCTGTGCAGGGAGGGCTTGACCTTGTCCCTCCCTGCTTGTTTATGTAGTACAGTGGGGTGGTATTGTCTGTTCTAACTTGTACCACCTTTCCCTGTACTAGTTGTGTGAAAACCTTTAGCCAGTAACACTGCTCTTAGCACCAGCAGGTTTATGTGCAGGAGGGACTCTGCACTTAACCATGTTCCTTGGGTGGTGTGAACCCCCAAATGGGCACCCCACCCTAGCAGAGATGCATCTGCTGTCAGAACTGATGGGGACTCTTGTTGAAAAGAAACCTCCTTCCTTAGGATGATTTCCTCTTTCCACCATTGGAGGGCCTGTAACAATGTTTTTTGTTACTGGAATTAGTTTTGAGTGACAGGATTCTTTCTCTGACACCAGTGTGTCCTGAGGTGAAACTGAATGACCCTCATCTGGAATCCAGATTCCAGGACTCTGCCAGCAGCAGCTGCCAGGTGGCCCAGTAACTGAAGAAACGGTCTTGCAGTTTTTGTGTTTTTTCAGGCTGAATGAGCCCACTATCAGTGGAATACTTCTTGCCCTGCCCAGAGGCAGGTAGGCCCTTCCTAGCATGGTACTGAGATCTGCTCCTATGAACTGCAGTGACTGAGAAGGCTGAAGGACAGACTTTTTTTTTTGATTTTTCAGAAACCCTAGAGAATCCAGGAGCCCCTGGGTGAGTTTCAGATGCTCCCTCACTTGCTGGGGTAATTTTCCAACCGCCAGCCAGTCGTCTAGGTATAGGAAAACTGTGACACCTTGTCTTCGAAGGTGTGCCATAACTTCTGCCAAGCACTTTGTGAACACTCTTAGAGCTGAAGTGAGATCAAAAGGCAGGGTTAAAACTGGTAGTACAAAAGTCAAAATTCTTTCTCACTCAACCCAAACAGAGAACAAACCATCTAGTTCACCTTATCAGTAAGTATTGCTTTATTTTCATATTTCAGTAGTTCCACTGTTGCTCCTTGAATTCTTTATTTGCAATGTTTCAGAACCAGAAATTGTTCTTTCATCAGACTAAGAGCATACTTAATATTCCAAAAGCAACTTCATTCTACAATTGGAAAAAAAAGATATGGAAATATAGCTCATAAATTTAAGTCCCAAATACAATAAAATCAAAACAACTTAATGATTATAATTCTTAAGGTGGAACGATATTTCAACACTCTTATTTAAATACCACATGGCTCTTGAGTGAAGTTATGCCCAGCATGTCCTAAAGCAACTCTACAAAACAAAGGAATTGAGGAATTGCTTAATAAGTAAAAGTTGGTTCCATTTAAAAAAAATATATAAAGAACCATTTTACAGGCCTCAAAAAATGTTTGACTTACAAAGTTATCTTAAGGAGACCAATAGATATACATCTTTATCTCGAAATCTTCAAAAGTGAAATTTTTTCTTTTTTACTTTTATTTCTTATTTAAGTCTTCAAGTGAACCTGCAGCAAACCATAACTTGCAGTTAATATCCAAGTTCACCGACCTGAAGTAACACTCAATGAGAAGACACCTTATTTCATTCAATTCAAAGGATAATAATTATTTCCTTTGGTTTTACCTTGTTTAGAGACTAATATTCATAAGAAGGTATCACAATTATGTTTCACTTCAAAATAAACCGCCGGTAAGCCCATTTCGGCAGAACACCTTCTGCATCTCACATAACCATCGCCATTACACAAAACGCCACTTTGACCCGTACCAGGTGTCTCTACAGGTAAAGAAGGGGCTGGGCCACAGGTGAATGCACAAGTTTACACAAAAAACTGGTAGTAACCTGATGGGAGTCTGAACTGGACCTTATGGGGATGTGGAAGTAGGTGTCTTTTAAGACCAGTGATGCCAACCAGTCCCCTTTTTGGAACGTTGGCAGAATCAATGCCAGTCATCACTTTGAACTTTAGCTTTGTCAGATGCCTGTGTAGCACCCTGAAGTCTAAGATAGGCTACCACTCCCCATTTTATTAGGGGTACCCTTTGCTGTACCAAGACAGGCTCCACTACCTCTGACAGTAACATGTTTTGAACCTCTTTTTCCAGGAGTTATCTCTCTACTTTTGTAGATGGTTTTAAAACTTTTGTTTTTAATGCTGGAAGGAATTTGAAACTTAAGAGACAAACCCTGACTCACTACATCCAGGTACTGCTGATACTGAGGCGCAGCCATGGCCTGATAAAAAAAAGCTTGCTATGAAATTATCTGCCTCCCCTAGGTTTTAGTAGACGGGGAAGCCCTTTCTTTTGCAGAATTGCTTCTGTAGGTGGTTTTTTATTTATCCACCTCTTTCATGTACGCTTCTACCTTTTTTCCAAAGAAGGAATTACCCCCCACTGGGAAATCCATAGCCTTGGTTTGGGTATCCTGAGTGAGGTTTGTTGCTCACAGCCAGGCAAACCTCCTCTGTACCACTGTATCTGCCATCCAACTGGCAGCAGTGTCATTAAGAGTCAGCAGCCATTTGAAACTGGTATTTGACTGCTTCCAAACCAAATGTAGCTGTTTCAGCTAGCTCACCTGACATGGTAGTCTGGGCCTTGACTGCCATAGCAAGGACAGTCTGCTATTGTGACTTTTTGTTACTGAGCAGCACAGGCTTGAAAGTTTGTTTTGGCCATGCTGTCAATTTTCCTGGAATCCTTGTCGGGAGGATGGGATGCCAGGGGTACCTTTGCCTTGTCACAGGCTGCCACTTGTACCACTCCCTGGTGGGCAGGGTGGGAGAACAAAATCTCAGCTCCCTACCTGTCCGGCTGATATTTCTTATCCAGCCTCTTATCAAGAGGGGGGAACAGAGCTTGGAGTCTGTAAAATCTTTAAAGTATCTCCTTGAAGAATTCACCTACAGGAAGGAGAATTTGTTTTTTTTTTTAAGTGGGTGTCAGCCCCATCATTTCCAGGTATTCAGCTTCCTCCTCCTCCTCATCTTCAATCACTTCACTGGTAGTGATGTTCTCAGAAATGTGAAGTGTGAGGAATAAACCTCAGATCATCTGTGCGGAGAGAAACTCCTGTTCAGGGGAAACCTCAGGTTCAATAGGGTCCCCCTCCTCCATTTCATCATAACCACCATATTCTTCCTCTGAAATAATAGGAAGATTCAGCAGAGGAGACAAACTGATTTGCAGGGGACTGCTGCTGAAAGGCAGACAGCCCTTGCAAGCCTAAATGACTTTAAAGGCCTGTGCAATTTCTTCAGGAGTTGGCAGGCTTTATAGCAGGCACAGAAGTCCCCAAATGCCGTACAGCAGGGGGTCCTGTGTGCTTAATTTTGTTTGATTTCTTTGAGGGAACTGGGGAGTCAGCCAGTTCAGCAAGCCTCTCAGGAACTGCTTGTATACCCATCTCAGGGGTAGCAGTTATAGTAGTTGTTGTGGTTTCACCCACAGTAATTTAGGATGTCTGGTGGTCAGAGCTCGAGGGACCTTTAGGTGGTGATAGTTTTCTCTTTAGCCTTATTCAGGCATTTTTCAATAGTTTTCTCAGGACATGTATGCAGATTTCACTCTGCTTTTAAGGTTCATGTCTTAGTAAAATTTCACCACACTCAATACATGGTATGAAACCGGGCTCACTAGTTTTCATCTCAGTTTTTCTAACATTCTCAGTGTAAAACCAATTAAAGTTGCAACAGCTAAAAAATGTTTTAAATTTAAAGTTTATTTAGTGGTTGCGGTCAGTTCCAGAACCAATTGGAAACCGGGAACCAAGAAAAAATGAACCGAGGCTATCGGTTCACGAACTGGTATTAGCAGTTCATCAAACAAGCTAATTTAATAAAATTAAACATAACCGAGTCTTTAGTCGTAAAACTCCAATAAATATAAAATAAACCTCGGTTTACCCCCCGGTTATACCAAACCGGGAGAAACCAAGAAAACTTACAATTTAAACACTAAAACTACGGTTTAATTTAAAATTACAAAAAGTAAAAGGCAGCAAATGAAATGTAAAGAATAATTAAATATATTTTATACGTTTTCTCACGCCAGAACAAGATGATGAGGAGAGGATCTCTGAGCGTCTAGTCTTGACAGGAGGAGAGAGAATCTTAAGTGTTTAGAACTAAGGCAGTTAGTAGAAGGCAGCATTTGAAAAAGGGTCCCATGCAAAAGAGTCCATAATTTGCATATGTTCCATCTCTCCAGGCAGTTCTGTCTTAAAGAGACACTGCAAGAGTTATGAATACCCAAGTATTACTGGGGTTAGAAGCAGCCCAAAAGTATTGTGGGGAAGGGAGGAGTCGCCTGTTGTTATTGTACCACACACACGTATATGTATGCCATGAGCACTCATCTGTGGTGGTAATCAGTGCTATTATTGTGCACAAATCATGTTTAAATTGTGCACAGTAAAATCTGGATGACAACTTAAATATTTATCTGCTCCAGAATATCTTCACCCCCAAAGCAAATCCCTGGCTTAAAATAAAGCAATTTTTGAGTTTGTCGTGGCACACAGGTGCAAACGAACTCATTGCTATAAGGTGCTTTACAGGGGTGTGCCCAATGGAGAGCTCAGTTTCTAGGGGCAGGTCAGTGGCAGGCAAATCAGTCGGCAGGCTGGCGATGACTCACATTCGGCTGTTCGGGTTGAGCACGACAACTTTTCAAAGGACTGGAGCTGCACCAATAGTACAGCGGCTCGGTCCTTTGAGTTGCATTACTGTAGCATTCACACTGCTGCCATAGCAGGGAACGTTGCTGAGCCCAGGCCTTCCCGCAATTAAAACTGGACAGGGGTGCCCAATCCCCATCGGCATGCCACCTTCCAGTTCATTTTACTGACGAGGGAGCCCAATCCCCGTCGGCATAATGTCTCCCCTCCTAAATCTGTTGTGTGCCGAGGGGTGCCCAATCCCTCTCGGCTCTTGCCCCTCCCCACTTATATGTGCCGACAGGGGTGCCCAATCCCCTTGTCAGAATGCCCCCTTCCAGTTCATTTTGCTGACAGGGGAGCCCACTCCCCAGTTTCTTGTGTGCCAAGGGTGGTGCCCAATCCCCCTTGGCTCCTGCCCCCCCCAGCACTCTGTATGTGCCGATGGGGGTGCCCAATCCACCGTCGGCTACAGCCCCACCCCCCAAACACTCAGGTGGCATGCTGGGAGCCCACCCCACCGTGCTAAATGTCCCTGTAAAAAAGGAAACATTCCCGTGAGTTTTTTTTTTTTCTTTTTAAATGAATCCTGTAAACTAGAAAACGGTCCCTCGTTGATTCCAGTGATCCCTCCCCAACCCGCGCCCACCCTCAGTGCACCCTCCTCCCCAAATACCCACACCCCATACTTACCTCCAGAGCACGACATAATGATCTTCGGTGGACCAGGAACAAGTCTGCACTCTTCGAAGCAGACAGCGAACTGAAGAAATGCCAGTAAGCTGTATAATGTCATAAATAGGGGGTTTTCAACTTTGGCGCATATCTCGGCCATTTTGGGGAATTTGGGCACCAAATTTTCAATATGGTGTTCTTGGGACCCCATAACATGAATTCAGTCACTGCCACCTGGTTAACTGGTCCCGAAACGTGATTTTGCAGTCACTGTGCAGAATCACCTTTCGGGACCGAGTAACGAAACGACAGTGTCACTGTTCATGAGGTGGGCTCCCAAAAACCTACAGTATGTTGAAAATTTGGTGACAAAATTCCCCAAAATGACTTTTATGAGCGTGCGTTGCAAAGTTTCCATGCACGCTCGTAACTTCACGAGTGTGTAATATTTTTACTGCAGATTTTCAACATTGGTATCTTTTTTACACCTCCTCATGAACAGTACAGCTGTCATTTTCAACACCCTGGTCGAAATGCATTTTCGTACTTCCAGCGCAGAATAGTGCGGTCACTGTGGGAAATCAGTGTTCGGGACAGATTACAAAAATCACAGTGACACTGTCCATGAGCGAAGGTCTCAAAATACCTATGTTGAGAATTTGGTGACAAAAGTCCATATAATGACTGTGTTACAAGCGTACGTTGCGCAGTTTCCACGCACACACGTAACTTCTTGAATTTGTAATATTTCACACCGGATTTTCAACATTAGCATTTTTTTTACACCTCCTTATGAACAGTGCAGCTGTCAATTTTCACATCCTGGACGAAATGTGTTTTTGCACTTCCGGCACAGAATAGCGCGGTCACTGTGGGAAATCAGTGTTCGGGACAGATTAAGAAAATCACAGTGATACTGTTCATGAGCGGAGGTCCCAAAATGCCTATGTTGAATATTTGGTAACAAAAGTCCACAAAATGACTATTTTTTGGGCGTGCACTGTGCAGTTTCCATCGAGGATCTGTAATATTTTCACTCGAGAGTTTCAACATTGTCAGTTTTGCACACCTCCTTATGAACAGTACAGTTGTCAATGTTCTCATCCTGTCTGAAATGTGTTTTCACACAATGGCGCGGTCGCTGTGGGAAATCAACATTCAGGACAGAGTAAGACAATCATAGTGACAGTGTTCTAGAGGTCACAAAATGCCTATGTTGAAATTTTGGTGAAATTATTCCATTAAATGACTGCTACGAGCGTGCGTTGTGCAGTTTCCACATACGCTCGTACGTTCGAGCATTTTTTATATTTTCACTCCAGATGTTCAACACTACCTTCTCTTCACACCTCCCTATGAATGGTACAGCTGTAATTTTCACATCCTGCCCAAACTGTGTTTTCGCACATCTGGTGCAGAATGGCGCGGTTGCTGTGAGAAATCAACGTTTGGGACAGATTAACAAAACCGCAGTTCCACTATTCATGAGCAGAGGTCCCAAATGCTTTCATGAGGTGGGGGTCACAAAAGACCATGCTGAAAATGTGTAGTGCAAATACCAACAAACACCCAGGCATTAGGGTTTCTAACCATAACGTCCCCCCCCAACCCAACCCATGGTGGGGCTCCAGTGCCCTCATCTTCTCTGAACCCCAGGCACATCTTCACTCTTCAAAGCCAGATCAGGAATTGAGGAAACAGGTATGCACTTCACTGTATTGCAACGGGAATGTGAACTTGGTGGCATAACTTTCTTTCTGCTGGGAACTGTAGTCCTACCAATCTGTGCGTATCAACATCAATTCCAAATGACAAACTTTGGCATTGACAAATGCTTGTCTGAGTTGGTGAAACGTGACATTCTTCTTACTCTATTTTCTGTCATAAACAATTGTGACTGAAAACTGGACCCTTGGCAGTGTTTCACCACAAAAATGTTATTTGTGAATCAAATGCAGAACTGATTATCATCAGTTTCTACTAAATTGATTTGCCACACTTAAGATTTGTGGTTGAACGATACCAGTGGTTGTTACATTACAGAGATACTGACATCTTATGGCAAGGAGTTCCCTACCCAAGGACCTAAATTGCGTGTATTTGGAATTTTTTCATTCAGGCATTACGTAGATATTTAAACTATACTACCCGTGATCTTGCCTCCGCATCTGTTCACCACAGTCCGCCCCTAAAAATAAGGTTTTGATGATACTAAGCAGAGAAGGGGCTGCAGAGCTAATAATGGTTATAGACAGTTATCAGCAGTGCTCCAGATAACTTTTTAGGCCAGGAAGTAAAAACTTCTTAGTTTTCCAAGCTGGTAGTATTTCGGTATGCCAGGTAGTATTTTGCGACGCGGTCACACTGCTCTGGTGAACTGAAGTGTGAATGCGCGAAGTCCGTAGAAACACCTGGTATTGATACTACCCATGACTCTATACAGGGTGTAAAAAGGGCAAAACTGGGTGTAAAATACGCCGATACACCCTTAACTGGACCACTGGTTATCAGGAGCAGTGTGGCCTTCTAAATCCATATAGTTTATTGTGTAGGCACTTACAAATGTTAAGGGAGTATATAAATGTAATAGTACCCCTTAACATGAGTAAGTGCCTACATAATAAACTATGTGCATTTAGAAGGCGGCGTTGCTCCCTGTAACTATCTATAGCCATTAGTAGCCCTGCAGCCTCTTCCCAACTTAGCACCAAGCTTTAAAGAGCAGCTGACACATTCAGAACTTTAACAAAACATAGAGGATAGTAGCTGGGCAACCATGCACAATCAGCCTGTTGTGCCACAGAGGGGTTCTGATAACATCAGACCTCGACAGCAAAGCTTGAGAGGTCTGATGTCATCAGAACCCTTCTGCGGCACAACAGGCTGGTTGGGAATGAGGTTGCCCATCCACTGTTTTTTATAGTGTATAGTGCCCATAAAAATAATTAAAAATCTTTTTTTTTTTTTTTTTTGGCAGAAAACGTAATTGTTACTGCTGTGTTTTAGTCCAGGATTAAAGGCTGGTTGCTAGGGTTCCTGGTGTGGTTGTCAGGGAGCAGATGTCTGTTCGTCTAAAGTGCGGGCTTCTATTGGTTGTTAGTTGTGTTTGGGAGGGCTTTAAAAAAACAAACGAAAAAAACCATGGCAGATGTATTTCTCACTAAGCGACAGGAGTGTTACTGAGAGGAATCCTGTTTGATTTTGTGAGTAATTTTACATATATGGCTGATCCTGCATTGTATTTTTGTCTAAATGTAATATCGGTTTGATCCTCTTTTTTCCCATATCTGGTTTATCCTGCATCTGCCAAGTGATGGGTCGCGTGATCATGCTGCCACCGCTGCCAACATTACTGTCTATTCACTTGATCCTGCAGTTTCTGTGTCTGAAGTCAGTGTGGCTCATGCAGCCTCTAGAAGTTTTCAAAATGTTATACCACAGTGTGGTACAATCACGTTCCATGACCTCTGAACTGTGGTACAACAACATTTTGAAGGGGATGGATTTCCATCCACAACAACGCTCCACTATACTCTGTGTAATATTCAGACGAAGGTCAACTTGTATTTCACATTAGCCATGTATTCCCCCATTATGTATTACTGGGGGTTTTCCATAGAAACATAATCTTTGCCCCTGAAGAGTTCATCTATTTCTGTTGCGGGAGCTCAGGGAGGTACTGGCTGCACCTCTGAGAGTCCTGTTCAACCACTCACTGGAGACAGGAGTGGTTCCAGAGGACTGAAGGGGGGCTGATGAAGTCCCACTTCACAACAGTGGTAGCAGGGAGGAGGCTGGTAACTACAGGCCAGTCAGCCTGACTTCAGTGGTGGGGAAATTAATGGAATCGCTACTGAAGGAATGGACAGTGGAGTATCTTGAATCCAGTAGCTTACAAGATCCGAGGCAGCATGGATTCACAGAGGGGAGGTCATGTCAAACGAATCTCATAGACTTCTTTGACTGGGTGACCAGGGAATTAGATCAGGGTGGAGCGGTGGATGTGGTCTACCTAGATTTCAGTAAGGCCTTTGACACCGTTCCACACAGGAGACTTGTAAGCAAGCTCAGCAGCCTAGGAGTGGGTGCAAAAGAGGTAAACTGGGTAAGAAATTGGTTAGGGGATACGCGACAGAGAGTGGTGGTAAACAGAGTTCACTCCGAGGAAGGGAAGGTGACCAGCAGGGTATCATAGGGATCAGTACTGGGACAGGTCCTTTTTAATGTCTTTATTAGCGACACTGCAGAGGGGCTGGATGGGAAGGTCTACCTTTTTGCGGATGACACTAAAATCTGCAATGGGGAGACACTACAGGAGAGGTGGAAAAAATGAGTAGTGATCTGGGAAAGTTAGAGGAGTGGTCAAGGGTATGGCAGCTAAGTTTCAATGTGAAAAAGTGCAAAATCATGCACCTGGAGAACAGAAACCCAGAAGCGGAGTAAAAAATGTGGGGAGTGGCATTGACAACCACAAAACAGAAAAGAGACCAGGGAGTAATCATAGCTGATAACCTAAAGGTGGCCAGGCAGTGTGATAAGGCAGCTGGGAGAGCTAGTGGGATGTGGGGTACATAGGCAGGGGTATCACCGGCAGAAAGGAGGAGGTGGTGTTACCTCAGTACAGATCACTGGTGAGACCTCACCTACAGTACTGTGCCCAGTTCTGAAGACCTCATCTCTGAAGGACACAGAAAGAGTGGTGGTGGGCCAGAGGAGGACAACTAAAATGGTTCAGAGTCCGCATAATAAATCCTATGAGGAAAGACTGAAGGACCTCAACATGTATATGCTGGAGGAAAGAAGGGAGAGGGGTGATATGCTAGAGACTTTCAAATATCTCATGGGTATAAATAAGGTACAAGAGGGAAGCATTTTTCAGAGTAAAAGATGCTCAAGAACAAGGGGTCATGCTATGAAGCTGGTGGGGTAGACTGAGGGGAGAGGTGAAACATAGAAACATAGAAACATAGAAGTTGACGGCCGATAAGGACCGCAAGGCCCATCCAGTCTGCCCATTTCTTTTTCTACCTTATAAATGTGCCATCGGCCTTTGCTCTGTCAGTGACCTATCTATTCATAGTCATTTGTATTGCTCCCTTATGCCTATCCCATGCCTGTTTGAAGCCCTGCACTGTATTCATAGCCACCACTTCTTGTGGTAAGCCATTCCATGCATCTACCACCTTTCTGTAGAAAGAATTTCCTCACATTCCCCTTAATCGGCCTCCTCTAATCTCATGCTGTGTCCTCTTGTCCTGCTATTTTCTTATATTTAAACATGTTAGACTCTTTCACCTTGTTTATGCCTCAGGTGTTTAAATGTCTCGATCATATCACCTCTCTCCCTCCTTTGCTCAAGGGTATACATATTGAGCTCCGTTAATCTGTCCTCGTATGTCTTCTGATGCAGTCCCTGCACCATTTTGGTTGCCCTTCTCTGGACTGCCTCAATTTGGTTAATGTCCTTGAAGGTGTGGCTCCAATACTGCGCAGTACTCCAGATGGGGCTAACCAATGTCTTGTACAGAGGGATTATTACCCCTCTTACGACTTGTGATACCCCTACTAATACACCCTAACATCCTCCTAGCCTTACCTACTGCTTTAGAGGTCTGTTTGATGATTTTAGGTCATCAGTGATGATGATGCCCAGTCTCTTTCTTCCTTTGTGACTAGCAACTCCTCCCAGCCTATAAAGTGGCTTCAGGTTTCTCTTCCCTATGTGCATGATTTTGCACAAATCCCAGTTGCCACTCTTCTGACCATTCTGCTAGTTTATCCAGATCTCTTCTCATTCTGCCCACCCCATCTGGATCATCTACTCTGTTGCAGATCTTGGTGTCATCTGCAAACAGACAAGCCTTACCCTCTAGTCCATCTGCGAGGTCACTAATGAAGATGTTGAATAGGACTGGCCCCAGGACTGATCCCTGAGTACCCCACTTGTGACTTGCATCTCTTCTGACTGTATACCATTTACCACCACTCTCTGTTTTCTGCCAGTCAACCAGTTTGCCACCCAGTTGACCAACTTCTGACCCACCCCGAGCCTACCTAGCTTATTTATCAATCTTCTATGTGGAACAGTGTCAAAAGCTTTGCTGAAGTCAAGGTAGGCGACATCAACTGCTCCCCCTTGGTCCACCACTCTGGTTAGGAAGTACTTCTTCACAGAAAGAGTGATGGGTGCCTGCGACAGCCTTCCAGCGAGGTGGTGGGGGGGCAAAACTGTAGCTGGGTTCAAGAATGCATGGGATAGACATAAGGGAACCTTAGTGGTAAGGCAAGGGATGGGGAGTAGAGCCAGAGATCATGTTGGGTCTGCGGTAATAAAGTAGGTAGGGAAAAACAGGCAGACTAGGTGGGCCAAGCGGTCCTTATCTGCCGTCAGATTCTTTGTTTCTATGTTACTTGCTTCCTACATGAAGTCACAATGCACTACTAGTGGCACCGTAGTTACTCCCATGGCAAACAGATTTGTGATATCACAACAGATGATTATGACTTGAAGTAGGAAATATACTATGCAGACAGATGAAGTGTATGGGATAAAGATCATGTAGTCACGTACATTTCGGGGGGAGAGAAATACAGAATATATACAGAATGTAAGCCGATTTGTACCTGAACGTTATGTTTTGATTTTCAAAGTTTTCTTTGAGGAATCAGCAGCTCTTTAAAGAGCAAATTCTTATTTCACAGGGAACTAAACTGTAAACCAGTTTATGGGATCCGTAAATTAGATGGCAGAGTGTTCTGCAGGGGCCCTGGAGCACAGCAGCCTGAAATGTTACTAATCCCATTCCATCCCTGTCCCTCAGCAGCATTCTCGAAGGACAGTCTCATCCCAGCATGCCAGCGGCCAGTGGAAAGGCAGGTCCAGACATTCTGTGCCTCCAATAAGTAGCAGTGTTTTGCTCTAAGCATTAAATTAAAACAAAGAAGAATAAAGTAAGATGAAGAAGCAGAATTGAAGATATAAACTCAAGACAGGCAATGTGATTTTTAAATTAAAAAGAAAAGACAGAAAGAAGTGGTGAAGCAAAATGTGACCAAGCTGAAAAGAAAAACTCAAACATGAAAGACGCTGCTCTTTCTTGGATGGGGGAGGGCGCCTTTTAAAGTTTAGTGACTGCGCAACACATATGAGAAAAGAATAAATTCTCTCTCCTAAGCTGGTCTCCGGGATTCCATACTGATGCAACAAATGGGTCCATACCACAACATACAGATGGGTTTAGACATCATGCGCAAGGGATACCTAATCAAGTTCAATTCGGAGCCACGATTATCTCAAGTGGTACCATCGCCCATTTTGGGCAACTCAGCATAAAATGTGTGCCGTTCCAGGCAATTACAAACCCTCTATCACCAGGGGCTATCAAGCGGGTTCACCACCGCAGAATTCAACTGAGGCCACTTCTCGCTTTTCTTCATTGTTCTCTAACACACAGGGGGATTCAGACTAGTCTGGGACCCGAGTTTTCGACACCACTTTGTGCGCAACAGATCCTCCATATGGAGACCCTGCCATCCATCATCAGGGAGTGCCGTTAAGTCGACTGTCTGCCATCTATCAACTTGCAGGATGCCAATTTACACATTCCCGGCATCCAAGAGGCACACAGGCAATCTCTCAAGATTCAAAGTGGGGGGACATCTCTTTCCATTCAAGGCTCTTCCATTCAGGCATTCATCTGCCTCAGGAGTCTCATCCAAGGTCCTAGTGACAGTCATAGCTCGACTTCGGAGCCAAGGATTACAGCTTTTCCCTTATCTGCACACTATTCTCATCAGAGCATGCATTTCTGGCAGGCGGTACAAGCAGTGTCCAGGGTCGTCCGGTGCCTCTTGGCACTCAGGTTGGTCACAACTGAAAGAAGAGCTCCTTAATTCTAACGCTGACCTTGAACCATCTGAGGGCAGATTTCAAGACACAAGTGAACAGGGTGTTTCCCACGGAAACAACAAACGAGGACCTGCAGAAGCTCATCAGGAGATTTCAGATGGCCCACCAGCTGCCGACTCACGACTTCGTGCAGCTCATAGGGACTATGGTTTCTCTGGCCGATACAGTCCCCTGGGCACTAATTCACATGTGATCTATCCAGGCAAACCTCCTCAGACTGTGGTCCCAGTACAGACACAACCAGGTCCAAAAGATCCTGATTTCTCACCAGATGAGGAAAGATATAGTAGTCTTCTGCATGTCGCCTGCAGTGCTGGAGGAGTGCTGCACCAGACCTCTTGCTTGGTGCTCTGTGAAACCTAAACCGATTACAAATAAATTAAAAAAAACACAGCAAACAGTAAGTAAATGATGGTTTCCTTCCATTTTGAAGCTTTACAGATTAAGCCAAGAGGGCACTGCAAGTTTCCAGTTCTTGTGGTGCTTACTGGCAAATAGTTGGCACTTCACTTTTTTTCAAGATTTGAGACCTGCTAAGCGTACCCCTTATGTGATCAAAGGGAACATACTACCCAACTTCTGTGAAAAATACTATGAGGTGGAGTGCTTGTCATATCCTCTTTTCGGCAATTAAAAAAACTGTTGGGGTTTCCCCTTTGCAACACCTCACTCCTTCATAATTAGATAGATAGATATTTTATTTATAAAAGCGCCCATTTCCAGAGACTCTGGGCGCTGTACAAACCAACAACAGTACAATTATTTAATATCTTACACAAAATATATATATATAAATTCAACTGGGAGCATACTATTAATCTATCTATCCTATTAAAACCATACAATTAAGCAATATACGCTTGCTGGAACAAATACATCTTCAGGCCCTTCTTAAAGGTTTTTAGCGAGGGCACCTCCTTTAAATAAGCAGGCAAGGAGTTCCACAGGGTAGGCGCAGACACCGAGAATGTGCTGAGATCTTGCAGATAGACAGGTCCCCTTTCATGCAGGGTCTTGTAGGTCAGGAGACCTACCCTGAAGGCAATCCTCAACCTGACTGGCAGCCAGTGCAGTTCACGGAGGACCAGGGTCATATGCTCGCATCTTCTCACTCCCATCAGTAATCTTGCCGCCGCGTTCTGCACCAGCTGCAGCCTGTGGAGGTTGCCTCCAGATAACCCTGGGTACAAAGCATTACAGTCGTCCACCCGGGAAGTGACGAAACTGTATACCAGCATGGTCAGGTCTTCAAGTGGGATCAGGGCTCAGATTCTGGCAATATTCCCAAGATGATAAAATCCACTCTTGACCATGGCCGACACCTGGACATCAAGTGTCAGGTCGGCGTCTAGGATCACACCAAAATCCTTCACCTGTCTAGACGGGGCAAGGGGAACACCCCCAACACTAGGCCAAGGGGTAACCCCACACCCCCCCTCCACCCCAACGACCCGGATCCACAACCAGAACCTCATTCTTGTCTGGGTTAAGCTTAAGCCAGTTTTGAGTCATCCATGTCTGGATTTCCTCGGGGCAGCTGTTAAATAAGGAAGCCAACACCTGGCTATCGGGAACACAGGACAGGTACAGCTGGGTATCATCTGCATAGCAGTGAAAACCCAGCCCATACTGCCTGATAATGTCCCCCATTGGCAGCATATACACCGTGAACAAGGGCAACAAGACCGAATCCTGCAGAACCCCACAACACAGAAGCTTCGGATTAGACGAAACTAATCCCATTGTCACCCTTTGCACTCTGTCTGTTAGGTATGACCTGAACCAGTTGATGACATTACCGGACAGGCCACGCCAGAACCGCAGGCAGCAGGGCTCCAGATAAGGGGAGTACCAACCTATTTTACTCACCTCATTTTAGGAAATACTCTTCAAAAAATGTTTTTTAATGAGTACTAATACTCACCCAACATTTGTAAATACTCCACACGACAAAGAATAGTGCTTCGTAACAAAACTGGTGATTCAAGAGGAGCATTTTTTTTCCACATTTACAGCACTCGTACCCATCTCAGTTTTTACTCACTATATTTTAAAACTGGGGAGTAAATTACTCCTACCTGCCAACGTTATCTGGAGTATTGTGGGCACCTGATTAATTCTTATCTAGAAAAAAAAAATGTACTCCTCACTCCACTTCCTCCAAACATTTGTACACATCTTAATTTGGTTTTACTCACCTCACTTTCAAAATGAGGAGTACAGTACTCATCCCCTAAAAATCTTATCTGAAGCCCTGGCAGGTGGTCAAGTAATACCTCATGATCCAAGGTGTCACACACCATGGAGAGGTCCAGGAGGATCAAAACGGTACAGTCTCTCCTGTCTCTCACCATCAGGAGATCATTTAGCACCCTCACCAGGGAAGTCTCCGTACTATGCCCAGACTGGAAAGACTCATAGGTGGAAGAAGAGGTAAGGCGTCTCTCAAGCTGAACGGCCACCACCTTCTCAATAACCTTCCCTAAAAATGGGAGGTTTGAGACTGGCTTGTAATTGCTGAGGCAGTCCAGGTCCAAAGAGGGTTTCTTCAGAAGGGGTATGACCAAGGCCTCTTTGAAGGCCAATGGGAAGACCCCACTCCTCAAGGAACTCCAGAAAACCTCAGCAACCACATGTCCAATCAGGTCAAGACATCCAACCAAAAGTCAGGTTAGGCCCGGGTCCAGATCACACTGTGTTGGCTGCAGCTTCGAGATTATCCCCACCACCTCCTCCACCCCAACCAACTCAAACTCATCCCAGACAGGAGGAGTGTTCCGGCAAAACTCAGGCCGGACCCTGCAGCCCTTTCGAGAGATACTCAAAGAGACCTCAGCCCTGATAGAGGACACCTTGTCAGCGAAGAACAGAGCCAGCTCCACGCACCTAGTGCTAGAACCTGCCCTCCCCAAACATGGAGACAGGCAGGATGTAAAAGCCCATCCACCATGCAGAAGAGCTGAGCTGGTATGTTCTCCACCGCAACAATCTCCCTAGACAAAAAGTCAGCCTTCTTTCAGGGACTGCCCCGATAGTCGACATAATGCGACTTCAGGGCCAATTGCCCTCTTCCAGGCCAGATCTCCTCTGACACCTCTCCAACCTCCGCCCCTTAGACTTTAAACTCTGGAGAGCCTCATCATACCAAGGAAGTCTCCGGTGAGTAGACAAGGGGTGGACCACGAATGGGTGCGATGGAATCTAAGCTGCAGCAACAGCCCTCCTCACAGGCTGCCACCGAGCCTCCGCTCCAACTCTATTGCCGCCCCTAATACTCATTAGGTCCAGTACCGCCAACAGTCCCACAGAAGAAACTCCTCTTAATGGGCGGTACCGGACCATCTCTACAGGGGCAGAAAAAAACAGGTCCAGTGTGTAGCCAACCGAGTGCATCGCTGTTACATTCTGTGTCAGGCCCAGGGCCTCCATACTCCTAAGGAGATCGTTCCCGAACTTCAAAAGCCTGCCGTCGACCCAGGCACTGAAGACCTCCAGGATTAACCACTTGGGGGACTCCAACACCAGGCCAGCAATGAGCTCCTCGACCTCCCTTAAGAATTCCCCATCTATTCCTGGGGGACGATAGAGCACGAGGACCCCGAAGCCCTCACCAACACCCCCTCAGGTGGCCACACACTCAAAAGACTGTATATGATCTACAGGTAGCACCGTGAGGTTCAAGCCAGATTTAAAATAAATGGCCCGCCCCTGTGATCCTCCCTCAGGTTGTGTATCATGGAGTACCCAGCTGGCTCCACCGCCTCTAAAATAGGGGCGGCATTCTCATCCAGCCAAGTCTCTGTGGTGCAAGCCAGGTCGAATGAGGATATCAAGTCCGCCATTATGGCAGTCTTGTTCCTCATAGACCTGGCATTGCACAACACAGCCCGAGTGGGATGAGGTGAGGCAACTCCACTGCCATCAAGTCACCCTGTGGGCGTCCAGAACTCTCCTCCTGTTACTCCAGATACTCAACCAGAAGAAGGAGGAGGAAGAAGACTTTTCAGAATGACTGGCGGCTGAGGAAGAGTCACAAATCATTGCAGGCCTAGTAATGTAGGGGCTTAGAGGCCATGATCTGATGTGCCACAACTTGTAGCACCACCCTTTAGCGAAAACTGGAAGTGTCGTTTAGCACCCTTCCTGCAGATGGGGCCTGTAGATGGCACAGGGTTACCTATACCACCAATACCAAATCCCAACCACTGTAACAGACACAAGGAAGGCAAGTGCTCTCCTACCACATTAAGAATGGCCACACTGCCTCTCGGCATGTCCTGGATTCCACTGGCCTAAATCAAGAAGTCAGACTCACTGAATTACCCTGGGTCCTGTGTCATAAAGCAATACATGCTATTGCTGTGCACCAAAGGGACAGTAAAGATTTTTGCAGTTAATCTTTTTATTGACATATATTTTTTCTTACAGATGTGTCACAAGCAAGGTAAAGATACAGGAAACAGTAGAAATGCAGCCTGGACAGACAACTGTTAACACATAATGCTGGCATAGCATATGATCCCATACCTGCCTAAAACTTCTAAAAACAGAACAAAGTCAATAAAACTTACAATTCACAAACATTAAAACTGAGAGACATTTGATATATAGAACAGTATCAAGTGTACTGTGTAGTGTAGCGGGCCAGGGCTTGAGAGGGAGCAGCTGAACTTGGAGGACCAATCGGGAGTGAGGGTGCCAATTTCAATTTGCGGCTGTTCTAGATAAGAATGGCCCAGCCACCTCGCCACCCACTAAGGAGCTGTAATTGCTGGCAGCATCGGAGGCGGGGAATTCTTCAGGGGCCGCACATGAGGCGGGAGGAGCAGGGGCTGCAATCGGCAGCTGCATCTGTGGCGGGTGATATTCGGAGCTGCACCAGCAGCTGAGGAAAGCACCAGGGGCAACAGAGCGGACTTCCCAGTGGCTGCATTCGACAGCAGGCCAGGGCTAGAGGGCACCGAGCTGTGAGGAGAGGGCACCGGTGAAGACTTCCCAGCGGCTGCAATCAGCAGCAGGCCAGGGCTTGAGAGGGTGCAGCTGAACTTGGGAGGACCAATTGGGAGTGAGGGCGCCAATTTCGATTTGTGGCTGGGCTAGATAAGAAGGGCCCAGCCACCTCACCACTCATTAACGAGCTATAATTGCTGGCAGCATCGGAGGCGGTGAATTCCTTCAGGGGCCACACACGAGGTGGGAGGAGCAGGGGCTGCAATCGGCAGCTGCATCTGTGGTGGGTGATATTCAGAGCTGCATTGGCAGCTGAGGAAAGCACCGGGGCGATGGAGCAGACTTCCCGGTGGCTGCATTTGGCAGCGGGCCAGGTCTAGAGTGCACTGAGCTGTGAGGCGAGGGCAATGGATAAGACTTCCCGGCGGTTGCAATCGGCAGAGGGCCAGGGTTTGAGAGGGAGCAACTGAACTTCGAGGACCAATCCGGAGTGAGGGCGCCAATTCTGATTTGTGGCTGGGCTAGATAAGAAGGGCCCAGCCACCTCACCACCCATTAAGGAGCTGTAATCGTGAACCTACACCCCGCCCCAACCTCTATTAAACAGTCTGAGGGGTGGGTCATTGGGAGGGCATGGTATGACTGGCTGAGACTGAGAAATAGGAAGCTCGGATTTGTTGCTGGCTTGGGGGGGGGCGGGCATATGATTCACATACTGTGCTGGCTTGGGTATGGTGGTTACTGTTGGGGATTGCAGATAAATTCTTGGGGTCTTGCTGGGTTTTGTGCTGGGCTCTGATGGTGTAAAAAGAGAGCACATTGAGAGGTATTGTGTTGGGCGTTGCTGGTTAAAAAGGGGGCACATTGATGAGAAGTGTCTATTGCTGGGTATCTCGTGTGTGTGTGTTGTAATCGCTGGTGGGGGGCTGTGTAAGTCTGACAGTATATTATTGCTGGTAGGGAGACATATTGCTCATACCTAAAATGAGGGTGGGTTTGAGTGCAGTCAGAGTGGGCATCTTTGGCAAGGCTATTGGGTGTACGGGGTGTGGGGCAGCCATAATATTAAATTGGGCATGGAGGTTTGGAGGGTGCCCAGTGTGTTTTCAACTGGAGGGTCTTAGGGAGGGGATCAGAAGGCAGCTGGAATGGGGGAGGGGGGAGGAATGGGGAGGTAAGGTGAGGTACGGATCATATGTGATTAGACATGGTCAAAATGGCATGCCTCAAGGGACAAGTGGAAAAGGCAAAAAGGGCACATCTCAGGGGATAAGTGGACCATATGGTCACTCTGGAGGTGAGGGGGGTGGAACAAGCAACGTACGAGAAGCACTCCGTGGGGGGGTGGGCTGCTCGGAGGAAGCAAAAGAGGGAGGGTTAGAAGAGAGCAAAATGGGGGCAAGCATCACACTTACAAACCGTTTCACCCTATTATATCTGGGAGATGATGTGGAGGAGGCTGATGGTGGGGGAGAGCAAGAGGACAGGGAGGGTTTGGTCAGTAAGCTGAGGTGGGTAGGAGACAGAGGAGGGAGCCGGAACCATAGGAAAGGATGGAGCAGGGAGGGATATGAGCCTAGGTTGGAGGGAAATATGGTAGATGGGGAGGCACTGAGTGAGGACAGGGTGGAAGGTGGCAGGAATGTGGTCAGGCCAGTGTTCAGTTTGGGGAAGTCAATCAAGGAGGGGGGGGCGGTACAGAGGTCAGCTTCGAGACAAGAATCATCGAAAGAGGTGGAGAGTAGGGTAGGGAGAATTTCAGCTGATGGGGTGGGAAGTGCAGGTCCAGAAAGGGGTGGGGGATGAAGACTTGGTGGGAGGTTGTTCAGGTGGGGATTGGAGATTGTAAGCTCAAGAAGGGGTGGAATTGGGGGGGCATACTCTGGCCTCCCGGGAAATTGGGGGCAAGGAGCAAACTGGCAGTCACAGGTAGAGTATGGTAGGGCTAGCATATGAGGGTGGCCTCCAGGCTGATGGAGTTGGGAGGAGTAAGCAGTGGGTTGTCGACAGAAGGAGGAGCCTGGAAAGATCTAAATGGGCTAATAAAGATTTCCAGGCTGACAGGAGCGGCAGGAGTAAGCAGGGGTTTGATGATAGAAGGAGACGTCTGGAAGGACCAAAACGGGTTAACAAAGTGGGGGGTGGGGTGAAGATGATACTGCTGGGGGATTCCATGACCGGGGTATCCAGTGGGAGGGGGTGGGGGACAATAAAAGCAGCCCAGTCAAGGCTAAATGTATACCAGGACTATCCGTACACAAAGCCAAATTCCACCTATACTCGATGGCACTGGAATGTGGGGGATCCCCGAACTTCCTAGTACATCTGGGAACAGTGAGCTAGAAATACAGGCTAGGTTCCGGGAACTAGCAAGGGTTTGTCACTCTATAGGAAGCAAAATTTCCTTCTCTGAGATTCTGCCCGTCCCAAGGGCAACCGGGGAGAGCAAACTAAAACTTAGAGGGGTGAATTAGTGGCTTAGGGAATGGTACTAAGCAGAGGGGTATGGGCTGGTGGGAGACTGGAGAGATATTTGGGAGGATAAGGGGCTATATGCCAGGGATAGGTTACATCTCAGTCTGGAGGGGCGGGAGATCTTGAAACTAAAACTTGCTGGATTTATAGGAGAGAGGTGGGGTTTAAACTTGTAAAGGGGGGAAGGTCAAATAAAAGAAAGGCCCCAGGGAGGCTGTTTGTGGGTCCAGGTCTAGGGTAATGGAAGAGTGAGGGGGAATGCGATGCAAATCTAAGGAAAATTGGGCAGAATAGGGACTGCGCAGGGCTGGGGGATTGGATAGGGAGGAGAGGTCGGGGTGGAAGACAGTCCTGATTAATGCCAGGAGCACGAGCAATAAAATGCCCAAGTTACAGGCTATGCTGGCTGAGGGATCAGCAGATGTGGCGGCAATTATAGAGACATGGGCCACCCAGAGAAATGACTGGGACCTAAATTTGGAGGGCTATAAGATATTCAGGAAAGATAGGGGAGTTGGAAGAGGGGGAGGGGTTGCGCTGATAGTCAGAAATGATGTTGTGGTTAGTGGAGTAGAGGAGGCTGGAGGGAGAGTGGAGGCAATTTGGGTAATCTTGCAAATGAGGGGAAGGGAAAAATTGAAAATAGGGGTGGTATACAGGCCCCCCGCAGTTGAGGAGGCTCTGGAGGATAAACTGGTTGAGAACATCAAGGATCATTGTGATCTTGGTAAGGGTAGGGTGGTGGTCATGGGTGACCTTAATATGCCGGAGGCGGACTGGGATACCATGACATCCTCTGTAGCCAGGGAACAGCGACTGATGGACGTTTTTCAGGATGCCTTCCTGGTCCAATAGGTGGGGGAACCTACTAGAGAGGAGCGGATATTGGACGTTGTCCTAGCGGACAGTGACCAGATAAGGGGCCTGGAGGTGTGCAGTCCACTGGCAGGTGGTGACCATGCCACAGTCTGGTTTCTGCTGTATATAGGGGGTGAGGAAAACCGCACTAACACAGTAGTGGTAGACTTCAGGGGAGCGGATTTCATGGGCATGGGTAGGATTCTAAGAGAGAGGTTGGACAAGATTAGGCTGGACATGGATGCTGGAAGCTTGTGGGAGACCATTAAAAAAGGGGTGCAGGAGGCTACTAAGTACTGTACAAAATTAAGGCGAAAGCATGGTAGAACCAGTAAGCCATGTTGGTGGACTAGGTAGGTGCAGGAGCCAGTGAGGGATAAAAAGGCTGCTTACGCACATTTTAAACGCTCAAGGGCGGACAAGAAGCGAGGAGAGTATGAACTATTGGCTAGGAGGGTCACCAGAGTGGTGAGGGGAGCCAAGGCAGGGATAGAGCAAAACCTGGTTTGGGATATCCGGGCGGTGGGGGGGGATTCTATAGATACATAAGAGAGAAGCGAAAAGAGAAGACACAGATCAACAGGATTAAAATTATGGGGGGATGGGCTCAGGAAGCAGGGGAACAGGCAGAGGTGCTAAATGAGTACTTTGCCTCAATCTTTGCGGATGGGGATTGGGGATCCCTACAGGCTGATGGGAGGGAAGAGCATTCAGCTAAGGTGGGAAGTTGGTCTGAGACCAGAGGACAGAATGAGGCTAGGGTACAGGCAGGACCAGACCCAGAAGGGGTGGGGAGGTTGAGTGAGGAGGACGACTTGGGGGTGAAATCACAGTGGATAGGGTGAGGGAGGCCCGTGGGAAGCTAAAAACTGATAAGACGCCGGAGCCGGATGGGCTACACCCAAGGGTTGTGAAGGAATTGGCGGAGGAGCTGGCAGCTCCACTGGCTGCACTCTTTAATACCTCTTTGCAGACAGGATGGGTGCCCCAAGACTGGAGGGTGGCTCATGTAGTGCCTATCCATAAAGGGAGTCTAGAAAGAAGATGGGGAATTATATGTCTGTCAGCCTAATGGCTGTGGTAGGTTAAGTAATGGAGGGCTTTATCAAGGAGAGGATTGGGAGGCAGCTGGAATGGCTAGGGCCCCAGGATGATAAACAGTATGGCTTTGTTCCAGGGAGATCATGTCAGTCCAACCTCATTGAGTTTTATGACTGGGTGATGGAAGCCTTGGACAGACAAAGGCCGGTGGATGTCCTATACCTGGATTTTAGCAAGGCGTTTGATTCAGTATCGCATAATGGGCTGATAAAAAAGCTAGGGGAGATGGGGGTGGGAGGACAGGAACTCAAGTGGGTTGAAAATTGGCTTTTGGGGTGAATACAGAGGGTAATGGTGGATGGGATTGTCTCCTCCCCTAGGAAGGTAATCAGTGGGGTCCCCCAAGGTTCAGTATTGGGGCCACTCCTATTCAATGCCTATGTCTCGGACATAGGGAGGGGGGTTAGGAGTAGGCGGGTCTCTTGCAGACGACTCCAAACTGGGAGCACTGGTGGACTGGGAAGAAGTGAGTGACAGTCCAGGGGACCTGGATACCCTGGAGGATGGTCAAGGAGGTGGGGATTGAAATTTAATGCCGGGAAATGTAAGGTACTTCTTTTGGGGCCAAAAACCCGGGCCATGTTTATACCCTGGGGGGGTGTCACACTGCAAGCCACATTGGATCAGAGGGATCTAGGGGTGGTGGTAGACATCAAAATGAATAATTCTGAAAATTGTAGAACTGCAGCCAAAGCAAACAGGATACTGGGCTGCATAGCCAAGGGAATTACGTCCAGGAGGAGGGAGGTGATCCTCTCTCTATATAATGCCTTGGTCAGGCCACAACTCGAGTACTGTGTACAGTTCTGGAGACCTCATCTGAAGAAGGATACAGCGCTGCTGGAGAGAGTCCAGAGGAGCGTGACCAGGATGATTCAGGGCATAGAGGGGAGGTCCTATGAGAACAGACTGGAAGAGCTTGGGCTGTACACACTGGAGGAGAGGAAGGATTGGGGAGATATGATAGGGGTCTTCCAAGTATATAAAAGGAAGAACTGAGAGCAGAACCAAGTAGCTGTTTAGGCTAAAGAAGGGCGGAACAACTAGGGGGCATAAGTGGAACCTGGAGAGGGGGGAGCGCAGGAAGCATTATTTCACTGAGTGGGTAGTGGAGCAGTGGAATGCGCTGCCTGGGTGGCTGGTGGAGGGCACAGTGGAGGGCTTCAAGAAGGGGTGGGACAGGTACAAAAGGCAACTAAAGCCAAAGATGACCCTCTCGGGGCGTTGGGGAGGCGAGCACCCATTAGGTGCCTGGCTACGAGCAGACATGACAGACCATTGGGCCTATTCTGCTGGCTTTTAGTATGTATGTTAGCATGTATTGTGCTAGACATTTGGGAACCTAGCCGGTACATACCGTCTTGGATTTCAGACAGTTACAATTGAGGTTGCAAGCATGGATCAAATGCTGAAAGTCATATCTCCCCCACGTGGCGGTACAGGTGACTGGCCCTCCTTTGTATGCAGGCTTTACGCCTAATCCTGACATCCCTTGCCATCCCTTCCATTGAGGAGCTCATGACTGGCCTTTCCTATACTGCTACACTTGATCAACTATCCTATGTGGCATTATATAGACTTCCAGCATTTGATGCACGCCAGTAATGATTTTTGTTACAACAAAGCCAAAAATTTGGTGAGAGAATTTCAAACAGCTCTAAGAAAGACTATCAGGACATCATATGACTGTTGTACATCAACTTGCTGTGAATGGTATATTCTGAGACAATTTTAATGTTTTAAATGTTTACTGTATAAATGTATGTCTATATTGTTATTTGTATGAGAAACAGGGTGTACTTACTGAATATAGAGGTTCATTCCTCTAAAGTTTGTTACCTGTATAAAAATATATTTTTATCAATCATCAATCAACAAGAAATATATAGTAAAACCTCAGCCACACATGACTAGCAGATATCATTTTTTTCATTTGTGCGGTGGTAGTGGAATGGCTGTAAACCTATGCCTGTTCTTTAGCAGAGGTAGTTTGCAAAGCCCCCTGAAGATTCTTAATGGTCCTTTAGAGAGGCAGTTTGGACTAGTGGCTACAGCACACAGCAGTGAACCTGGACATTTAAGTTTCCCCACAGCCACCACTTATTCACTATGGGGATGACTCACAATGGTGCGGATTGCCTATGTGCCATGGATCTGGGGCGCGCAGGCAATCCTGTGCCTGAATGCCATGCAGTGGACCAGCGGAGGCATTCACAACCAGCGTGCTAGCGTCATACATACTGGATCTCTCGGCCGGCTGCATGGCACCATGCCAGGGGTTGTCCGGGGGCATACCAGTGCTGCTCAGCTCACATTCATTACCGCACTTGTGCACCATGCCAGTAGTGGAAAACCTGAGCGAGGGGGTACCCTGCTGTAACTATTTACATGCCGCCCCAAAGGTCACCTACAGGGTGCGGCGACAGCGGGATCCCCCCCCCCTGCACATGCCTGCCACAGTCCACTGGGCCACCTGGTAGGGCGGGAAGTGGCTGTTTGGGCAAACACCCATTGTGTATCCTAGGCAGGCTGCATGCCATCCCAGGCTCCCCTGTCCATTCACAAAGGGGATCCACTATGGGACCGGGATGGGCATCCTACTGGATGCCCACCCACGGCCCGCACTCCGCCCCCGCGCCACTACATTCTTCTACCATGTGGCTGCATGCCAGGGGAGCAGAGGCATGTTCCGGTAGCTGGCAATCATGCAGGCCGGCATTTGCTCACCTAGGCGCTGCAAGAAGATATCATCATCAGTAGTGATTAGACTTACGTGGCCTTGAGCAAGTCACTTAACATTCCATGCTTAACCTCTCTGTCATCTCTCTCTGATCCATCTCTGCGTGCTTAGTATCTACGTTTGCTGAAAACGGCAATAACATTCTCTCTACTCCCTTTCCTAGATTGTAAAGTACATTGGGATACAGTTTGTGTGAAAGGCGCTACATAACGGTGTTGTTCCACAATGACAAATCCTTGGCTAGTCTCTCTACTACACTAACCTCTAACTACTGCGCCTCACATGAACGGTTCCTGAAGAACAGGCTCCTGGTCATCTCAAACAAAACCAAGGCCACGCCATGGGGTCTAAACACAAGCTGAATAAAATCTCCAGCCACTGGAGCCGTCCTCAGTGTAATATTTCCAGGCGGACCACCGCTTGACATGGTATACTCCTAAAAATACCTGGGCATCAACCTTGACACCTCTCTGACATTCTCGGGGCATACTGGAAACACCAGCAGGTGCATAAACCAAAAACTAGCAGTGGGGTACAGTATGAAACACTGCTTGACTCCTGAGGCCCACCTAGCCATAGCCCAGGGCTATCTCCTCCTCCTTATGGATTACTGCTCCCCCATCTATACACACACCTCAGCCTGTGAACTAACTAGGTTGCATATCACATATACCAATATCTATAGATTCACGCTCATGGCACGTTACTCTACCCATCACTGTTCCCTATACCAATCCCTCAACTGCCCTCCCCCCAGTCTTGCAATGACCTAGTCCTTGGCTGCACCATAGACAAGGCCATCAGAGATGGGGCACACTCACCCTTTTCCCCCTACTCATGCCCAAAAACTGCCCTCGCAACCTCCATAACTCCTCCAGCCTTTTGTTGGAGGCCCCAATTCTCCACCTGCTTGGGAGCTAAAACATTTGCTTTCAGCTGCCCCTAAACTATGGAATCATCTGCCACCCTCGCTTCACTCCCTGGATTCTCACTGCTTATTTAAATCACTATACAAGGAAGTCTTAATGTCCACGGCCACTTGCACCTGCCCCCCCCCGGCTGACTGCCACCAATGCCACCCCAACTAGCTCTTGAACCAGCTGCAGTTATTCTCCCCCAGCATATACTCGCTGATGTCTCCACATAAATCCTGAGTCCCTATGCAGTATTGCGTACCTGGTCGTTACTTGTCGTGTAGCTACTACTACTGAACTTCGTCTCTGTATGTAAAACAATACTATACAGAACTCATCTCATTACTTGCACCTTATTGTAACTCCTGCTCCGGAAGTTTTCCTGCACTTTACTGAAATGTATTGTATTTTTATGTACTATTTCCTGTACTGTATCTTGTGCCCTGTAATTGTAGTTTTACGTTTGTGCCATCTTAATGTCCCGGGTCGTGCCTGAAAACGGTCCACTGGATCAGCGCCCACCCAGTTAACAAATACATAAATAAATAAATATAAATAAAACCAAATTCCTTTCCTTACCATTCATTTATTTTAGGGCCTTCCCTAATGAACTCAGCTTCACTTATCGGGGTACCTCTTCCCCCTTATTTACTCCTCATCCGACTGCATTACAGCGAACAAGAGGTCTATATGTACCATTACATATGACCACCCCAGTGAGGCAAACCAGAGTAAAACCTTCAGTTTTGTAATGGGAGGGAGTGAGTAAACTGTCTGGGACTGAGCTCTGGCTATGAAGTACAGCTACTTTCAGAGGTCAGAGTAAACAGGCATTGGTCAAGAATGTCAGACCACTGAAACAAAAAGAACCATCATAGGAATTTGCTCAGGAACTTACAGATGTGAAACAAGTACCTACTACATGTTTATAACCAGTAAATGAATGTGGACAGAAATATCTTATAAGGATATCCATCACCTGAAGTGTACCACCCTATAAAATGTGTTATATTTACTCTGTCTGCAAAAACCAATATAATTCAAGTTTTAAAAAAATAAAATATTATGGGGGTGTTCGGGGGTAGGGGGACCACTATACACCAGGGATAATGCTGTTCCCTACCAGCACAGAAATGGAGGGGGCCCACATCTACGGGGCGCAGTTGTTAAGACCTGGTTTTGGGAGGTGGTAATTAGCACTAACGGCTGCTTACCGCCTCTCCAAATGTTCCAGCATGCCAGTTCTCCTATATGCAAGGCGCTACCAGCTGCTTTGCACAGGTGCACTGACATGTATTAGGGTCAGTTGCAAACAGGCTAATATCCGGCTAACCATGCAATCCAACATGGCAGTATGCAATTTTTCCCTGCTTTGGGGTGCAAAGCAGTGTAAGCGAGTCGTTAACTCACTTAGTAATCACTAATGTCCTTTGAATAACCCGGCCCATGTGCTGTAAAGCAACTTGTTGATGTCAGATGAGAGACAGTAAAACACAATGAGAGGACATACAACACAAATTGCAGTAGCTAATGTTGGTCTTTTTATGGAAAAAATGGCTAAATGAAGGGCTACTAAATGACTGTAGCTTGAAGTGTTGTAAATGTAATTCTAATCTATATTACTGTATGTACAAACTGCCACGCACTTAACTTTGGCTGTACTTTTAACAGAAAAACTGAGGGTTAAATGGCATTCTCCTACATGGAAACATATTGTAAATATCAATCAATCAATCAAATCTTTATTTATCCAGGCGGACATCATTGAGCAGTGCTCATTTGCAAGATGGAGCTGGTTAGGTCAGGGACAATTACATAGACATAGTGCAATGCAAGGAACAAGCTACAATATACATAGTATTGCTTTATACAATATACACAGTTGAAATTATCAGCGAGATACTGTAATCCTTACCTATTTACATACATACATAATTCTAGGGTCACAGACTGGAAATTAAAATGTGGCATGGAGGAAGTTTGTTGATGATTTGCATACAAGGTGAGTGGCTGGGTTGGATAGTGCGCAAGGAAATAGTCGAAGGTGAATCAGGTGATGGTTTGTGATGGGCTTCAGGGAGCGAAGGGAGGGGGGAGTGAGGCGGGTATCCAGGAGGGAAGGAGGGGAAAGGAATCAGTTAGTAAGGGGTGGAAGGATGAGGGGAAAGGATGTGCAAAATGGAAATGCCATAGTAGCAGTATGGAGAGATTGCAGACATATGGAAGTTGGTAGAAAAGAGATGAGATACAGAATCAGAGGGGGCATGACTCACGTTTGTACTGTCGAAAGCATTTGCTCAGTATGCTTGATATACAGACAAAGTGGCATCTGTTGGAATGTATTTTCTTCTGTGGTATCAAGAGCCATATTTATGCTGCAGCTAATTTTACATTTAATATTTTAAAAATGTTTTAATATTTATGGCCTATTTATAACTGCATTTAATCATATATTGTGGAGTAATCTTTCTATTGGGATGTACTGTACATGATAAACTATTGTTTTATGCATACCAAGTATTAATAAACTGAACTAACCAGTACCTAATGTCACATACAGGTAAGCTTTGTGGTACAGTTAAAAAACAGGTGGCTGCCATCCCCCCAAGTCCTTGAAACATACACTGTCTACTGACTGCTGAAAATCATAGAAACAGACTGTAATGACAGAAAAAGGTCCAGTGGTCCATCCAGTCTGCCCACCCTACTTGATTCTCTTAAGCTGGCTCTAGTGGCCATCCTTCTACCTACTCTCTGCCACCTAACGCCCTTACTCTGGCCTTATGCCAACCCTACCCTTATTTGAATTCCCCCACTGCTGGCAGTCGGTTCCACTTGTTCTCCACTCTTTCCAAGAAAAAGGTCTGTGGACATCACTCTTAAATCTTCCTGCTTAAGATGAACACTTCTTTGTTTGACACTCCTGTTTATCCTATGTAGGCATCTGTATGTCTATCATGTTTCCCATTTCCCTCCTAGTCTCCAGGGTGCACATGTTGCGGTCATATAGTACCTCCTTGTATGTCTCCCCCCATCTGCTGAATCATTTTGGTCACCCTTCTCTGTGCCGCTTCCACCTTCCCACAGTCTTTTCATAGGTACGGGCCCCAGAACCTTGTACAGTGCTCCAGATGAGGGCACACCAGGGATCTGTACAGGGGAGGACCACATCGTGAAGGAGTAAATTTAGTTATCTTGCTCTGAGTGGCTAGCAGGATGCCAAACCCCTAAAGGCCCTTGAACAACTCATACTAATACCGTCCTTTTGGTAAGCAAACATAACAAAATATAATTTTATCTCCTGATGCCTCTGATACATTAAAGAGCAACAGCTTTAATCACCCCCATAGTTTCTTACTTTAAAGGGACTTAAACAGTCCATAGTTTTGAATATTCAGATGCTTTGCATGGTCAGAGGAAGGGATTGTAAGTTTCGCTTGGCCACCCGATCCCTTCCCCTTCCTGGTGCCGAAACGTATGGAGTTCTGCCCCCATGTCACCCCTACTGATAGCAGTGGAAGCGTGGTTTACAATATATGTTTTTATATTTGAGTGGGCTACTGAGGTTGAATCAAAGCCACAGCTCAACTAACAGGAGCCTTGTTAGTTGAGCTGTGGCTCTGAATTGACCCCAGTGTTGTTGATAGAGCACAGTACTACATCAACAAACAGAGCAGCGAAGTTTGGGGGCAAAGCTTTATAATTTCATTACCATGGTGGAGAAGATTTCATCACCATGATGGGGAAGGGATTGGGAGGACAAGTGAAATTTACGATCCCTGCCCCTGACCAAACTAAGCATCAGAAAATTCAGAACTGTAAGTCCCTTTTAGATAAGCAACTACCGGGGGCGGGGGGGTGCTCGAAGGGATGACTTCAAATAAGCACAATTACTGCTCTTTCATACAGTTTCTGGCACACTAACTCGTCTTCTGTAAACTTTACAGCTAAACAATTTTCAAAACTTAAGAACTACATATGACTTTAAATAAAAAATGTGTTTCTGCAAATATCTCTGCTGGGGTAAATAACACTGAAGCATCACATACTTCGTACAAATATCACAGAGAACCTGAAGACAGGCTACAGACTTCATTCAGTCCAGGTGAAAGGAGCAGATACAATACTTACCTGCTGCATGAAGCAACTTGCAGTTACATGACGAAGGTGAAGTGAGCTATTTATTTAGTCTTTCACCTGGTGCATCCAGAGAATGTAACGGCTCTTATTTCACTAACACCGCATTGCATTTGGCAGCTGAACAGAGAACAAACCCTTAGTTATCACTAGAGGCCTTCATGCTGGGAAGCGGTAGGTACAATTCCAAGCAGAGATTTGCTTGGCCCAAGATTAAAGCAAGCACTTGGGTAGGCTAGCTACTTTTTTTTTTTTACAAGATGGGAGAAATCCTTGCTCAACAAAGGTGTGGTAACACTAACCCAAGAACAGTAGTAGTTAGCAATACAGGTGTAATAATTGCGACTTTTTGATTATTAGCATCATAGCGCAGTAGAACATATACACAACAAGGGGATTTAAGGAAACCAAAACCAAATATTTAACTGTCATGGTATGATTTTTCTTTTTCCTAAGTGATGACTGGAAGTGGGATCAAGTCACAAAAACAGATTTTAATCTCTGTGCTCATTTATTAGGCTAAAATGTTTTTTGAATATGTTGACTTAATTTTGCTTTCCTAACAGACTTACAGAAATTGGGATCTATTCACCAAATCAAGTATTAATTCTCATTTTCGCGACTGCTGACAGGGTTACCACCTTTTAAGAAGCCCAAAAATGGGGCATTTTAAACTGAAACATGATTTTCCGCATATGTAACCTCGACCAATGCAACGGACTATTACTCTAAATAATCAGAACTTAATGTTATAGTTCTTTAATTGTTCATACTGTTTCCTATTATTTTAAGATATTTTACTTGAGGTATCCACATTTTCTGCAACTTCTAGAGGAAAATAAACCATCTTATTTCTACTATAGGGTCAGGAAGTTCGCCATTTTTCACGTTTTTTGGTAGGACACAGCCACCCAAACCAAGACGGGGCTGATGAAGTCAGAGCAAGCAATAACCATAAGGCTAAAATATCTTTCACAGTCTCTCCTCTTCCCTCTCTCCTGTTCCTTACAGTCTATTTTCCTTCCTGCCTTTCCAAATGTCCTGTTTCTCTCCGAGCATTTCCATGCTCCTGCACACAGGAGCTTTTCTCTGTTCATTTTTATGTTTGCTTGCACGCTTGTGCAAGAAACACAGTGACACCATACGAGTTTTCATAGGTGTGCCTCCCCCACTTCCAATGCTCTGCTCCCTTTTGCAGGCGTGGCTGCACCAAGGCCAATGAATGTCCGGGAGCTGTCTATGACAGCCGCTCATAGATGGTGGCGCATAGCTGAAAGGAAAATATCAGCTTTGTCAGGCAATTTGCATACTGCCATCCGCTGGCGGTATGCAAATTACCCACACGCCAGTGCTCACTGCATCCGAACTGTCACAGACAGTTTGCCCCCAACACACACACACACTCTATGTTGCACACTGGGAGCCTACCCCAGCGTGTTCATGCAGTCCCAAGTCCTCCCTACACACTGTATGGCCGACGGGGTGCTCAATCCTCCATCGGGTTCTGCTGCCCCCCAAACAGATTTCCAGGTGCTACACTAGGAGCCCACCCAGTGTGGCAAAAGTTCTGGAGGCAACGGCGGTGCCCAACTTCCATCGGCTCCAATGTACACCCCCCCACACACACAAAAACCCTGACTTCCAGCTGCCACGCTTGGGAGCCCACCCCAGTGTGGCAACGCCCCATGGGTCGATGGGGTGCCTAATCCCCATCGGCTCCACTGCTCCTCAAACAGACTTAGGTGATGCCGCTTTGGGAGCCTACCCTCTAGCATGGCAATGTCTGGATGGGCCGATGGGGTGCCTAACTCTCGCCGGCTCCACTGCCCCTAAATAGACTTCCTAGGTGCCACACTGGGAGACTACCCAGCGTGGCAAAAGTCCCGCTGCTGTCAAAATAAAATGACCTGTAAGAAAAACGTCCTTGATGACTGTCTTGATCCTCTCCCCACCGCCTCCCCACCTCTGCGCACTCCTAGCTCCCCACACTTCTCACCCCATACTTACCTCCAGAGTCTGGCACGACATCTTCAGTAGACGGGAACACGTCTGCACTCTTCAAAGCCGACTGCGAACTGAGGAAATGCCGGTAAGCTGTATAATGGAATAAATAGGGTTTTTTCAACTCTGATGCATGTCTCAGGCATTTTTGGGAATTCTTTCACCAAATTTTCAACATGGGGTTCCTGGGACCCCACCTCATGAATTCTGGCACTGACATTTTGTTATTCAGTCCCGAAAGGTAATTTCGGAGTCACTGCGTGGAACCACCTCTCGGGACCAAGTAACGAAATGTCAGTGTCACAGTTCATGAGGTAGGCACCCCAAAACCCTATGTTGAATATTTGGTGAAAAAATTCCCAAAAATGACTGATTTATGAGCGTGCGTTGCGCAGTTCCTACCCACGCTCGTAACGTCGTGAATTTTTAATATTTTCACTCCAGATTTTCAACATTACCATTTTACCACACCTCCTTATGAGCAGTATAGCTGTCATTTTTCACATCTCGCCCAATATGTGTTTTCCTGCAAGTAGTGCATAATGGCGCGGTCGGTGTGCAAAATCAATGTTCGGGACAGATTAAGAAAATCACAGTGACACTGTTCAAGAGCAGAGGTCTTAAAATGGCTATGTTGAAAATCTGGTGACAAAAGTCCATAAACTGACTGTATTACAAGCATGCATTGTGCAGTTTCCTCGAAACGTCGTTAGTTCATGAATTTGTAATATTTTCAGTCCAGATTTTCTACACTGGCATTTTTTTCACACCTCCTTATGAACAGTACAGCTGTCATTTTCCACACCCTGGCCAAAATGTGTTTTCGCACTTCTGGCGCAGAAATGCATGGTCGCTGTGGGAAATCAGTGTTCGGGACACATTAAGAAAATCACAGTGACACTGTTCATGAGCGGAGGTCCCAAAATGCCTGTGTTGACAATCTGCTGTAAACAATCCCCAAACTAATTACATTACGGGTGTACGCTGCGTAGTTTCAATGCATGCTCGTGACATCACCAGTTTTTTTATATTTTCACTCAAGATTTTCAACATTGCCATTTTTTACACCTCCTCATGAACAGTACAGCTGTCATTTTTCATATCCTGTTCAAAATATGTTTTTGCACCTGTATTGCCAAATGGCGTAGTCTCTGTGCAAAATCAGCTTTCTGCTAACAAACTGATATTGCCACTATTTCATGAGAGGGTCACAAAAACCATGTTGAAAAATTGGAGTGAAGATACTAATGAACCCTGCGCCGTTAGGGTTTCCGGCCATAACGCCCCACACTGTAGAGACCGACAGGCATCAGGGGTGTGACTTGGGATTGTCACCTGTAATGCTCATACCATTCCACCCTCCCCTACACCCTGCAGCCAGTGACAGGCATCGAGGTGTGCCTCGGACTCTTCCGGACAAAGTTCACCCCATTCTCCTATACTGCACCCATCTCATCGTATTTCCTTATGGAATGGGGTGAGCATAAGGTCCAAAAACCCCAAGGCACACCGTGACACTTGTCGGTGTCTGCAGGGTAGGGTGTGGTGAAATGGCATGGCCATTATGCCCGATGACCCAAAGGCACACCCCAATGCCTGTCAGTCTCTGCAGGGTGGTGGTGGGTTGGCTCGGTTCAATACTTCACTGCCATTCCTATTATGCATCTCTAACTCCTACACTACCAATGCCATTGCCAGCAAGCAAACATTCGGCATTGACAAATGCTTTTTATATTTGCTTGCATGCATGTGCAAGAAACATAGTGCCACCATACGAGAATTCGTAGATGTGCATCCCCCACTTCCAATGCCCTGGTCCCTTTTGCAGGCACGGCTGCACCGCGCCAATGAATTTCCGAGCTGTCCATGACAACATTCAGACGCAGTGGTGTACAGTTCTGAGGAAAATACCGCCATAATCAGCGGTGGTAACGTGTAAAGTATGCAAACTGCCTACACGCAAGTCTTCACTGCATCTGAACTGTCACAGACAGTTCGTCGTGACCCTCCCCACTTACGTAGCACGCTGGGGGCCCACCCCAGACTGCTCATGCACTCCCCTCCACCAGCGTACACTGTATAACCGACAGGGGTGCCCAATCCCCCATTGGTGCCACTGCCCCCACAAACAGACCTCTAGGTGCCATGCTGGGAGCCCATCCCAGCGTGGCAAATGTGGTATGGCTGCTGACAGGAGTGCCCAAAACCCCGCCGACTCCACTGCGCCCCAAAAAATAACCTTTCAGCTGCCACGTTGGGAGCCCACCCCAGTGTGGTAAAGTCCCGCACACCGTAAGCTGCCACGCTGGGAGCCCACCTCAGTGTGGCAAAAGTCCCGCGTCATCTTCCTGAAGAAGATGCCACGCTGGGAGCCCACCCCAGCGTGGCAAAAGTTGGTATGACCAACGGAGGTGCCCAATCCCCCATCTGCTCCACTGCCACCCCCCAAAAGTAACCTTTCAGCTGCCACGCTAGGAGCCCACCCCAGCGTGGCAAAAGTTCCGTGTCGTCTTCCTGCAGAAGGAAAAAAATGTCTTGCCCCCCCCCTCCAACTTGCTCCCACCCTCTGCGCACCCACCTCCCCACATACACACCCATACTTACCTCCAGAGCCCAGCATGACGATCTTCGGTGGACAAGGAACACGTCTGCACTCCTCAAAGCCGACCGCGTACTGAAGAAATGCCGGTAAGCTGTATAATGGAATAAATGTTTCTTTTTTAACTTTGGTGCATATCTCGGCCATTTTGGGGAATTTCTTCAGCAACTTTTCAACATGGGGTTCTTGGGACCCCACGTCATGAACTCAGTCACTGTCATTTTGTTATTCGGTCCCGAAAAGTGATTTCGCAGTCACTTCGCGGAACTACCTTTCGGGACCGAGTAACAAAACGACAGTGGCACATGTAATGAAGAAGGCACCCCAAAACCCTAATTTGAAAATCTGGAGAAAAAATTCCCCAAAATGACTGTTCCTACGCACGCTCGTAAGTTCTCGAATTAATATTTTCACTCCACATTTTCAACATTGCCATTTTACCACACCTTCTTATAGGCAGTACAGCTGTCATTTTTCACATCTCGCCCAATATGTGTTTTCGCGCATGTAGCGCACAATGGCGAAGTCGGATTGCAAAATCAATGTTCGGGACAGATTAAGAAAATCATAGTGACACTGTTCATGAGCAGAGGTCTTAAAATGGCTATGTTACAAAATTGTTGACAAAAGTCCATAAAATGACTGTGTTACGAGAGAGCATTGCGCAGTTTCCATGCACCGTCGTAAGTTCATGAATTTGTAATATTTTCAGTTCAGATTTTCAACACTGGCATTCATCCACACCTCCTTATGAAGAGTACAGCTGTTATTTTTCACACCCTGGCCGAAATGCGTTTTCACACTTCCGGCGCTGAAATGCGTGGTTGCTGTGGGAAATCATGGTTCGGGACAGATTATGAAAATCACAGTGACGCTGTTCATGAGCGGAGGTCCCAAAATGCCTGTGTTGACAATCTACTGTAAATAATCCCCAAACTAATTACATTACAGGTGTGCATAGTGCAGTTTCTACACACGCTCGTGACTTCACCAGTTTTTTATATTTTCACTGCAGATTTTCAACATTGCCATTTTTTACACCTCCTCATGAACAACCACGGCTGTCATTTTCACATCCTGTTGAAATGTGCTGCGCGCCTGTGGTGCCAAATGGCGTAGCTGCTGTAAAATCCGCTTCGGCTAACGAACTGATATTGCCACTGTTCATGAGGTGGGGGTCACAAAAAACCCATGTTGAAAATTTGGAGTGAAAATACCAACGAACGCCTGAGGATTTGGGGTTTCTGACCATAACGCCCCACCCTGTAGAGACTGACAGGCAGCAGGGGTATGATTTGGGATTGTCGCCTGTAATGCTCATACCATTCCACCCCCACCCACACCCTGCAGCCAGTGAGAGGCATCGAGGTGTGCCTTGGACTCTTCAGCCACAAAGTTCTCCCCATTCTCCTATACTGCACCCATCTCACCGTATTTCCTGATGGAATGAGGTGAGCATAAGGACCAAAGACCCCAAGGCACACCGTGACACTTGTTGGTGTCTGCAGGGTAGGGTGTGGTGAAATGGCGTGTCCGTTATGCCTGATGACCCAAAGGCATATCCCAATGCCTGTCAGTCTCTGCAAGGTGGTGGTGGGGTTGGCTTCAGTTAAATACTTCACTGCCATTCCTATTACGCATCTTTCTCACTCCTACACTACCAATGCCAATACCAGCATGCAAACATCTGGCATTGACAAATGCTTGTTTCCTTCTTCATCCTGACATGCTAATGTATTATGACCACCCACAGTTCATAAAAAGTACTTTTTTATTGCTCTGACTCAGCTATACTGACATATAGATTGATGTCGGCCCAGTGGCGCCAAGGGTTGAGGTGCTGGACGCCACACCTTGCGCCACGCCAGCGACCTTAATTCGGGAATGAGCTCGGGCCACCAGGGGTCGGCTGGGGACAGAGAGGATCGACCGTCCTACTACAGCTCTCCTCTCTCAGGGGTGGGTGGGTACATCATCCCGCTTCATGGCTGCCTCCTGGTGGAGGATAGGGTTAGTGCAGGACAACGAAGACGCAAGAATGTGGCATTGGAATGTGTGTGCGTGCCTCCATGCACGCATATTCATGGCCGCGGGGAGGGGGAAGGGTCACCAGAAAAGAGGAAAAAAACAACTGCTGGCTTAATGAAGTCATTGCAGTACTCTGGTGTCATATATCACTCATGTGGGGTGGCCCTCCTCCTCCCGCTCTGCCACGGGAGGGGAATCCACGAAATCGACGGGCCAGCAGTGCTGGGGCACAGCAGCCAGAGGGACTGGAAGAAGGGTTGAAAACCGCCGCCAGGTCGTAGGAGGAAAAACACTTTGATAATAAAGAATAGCTGTTTGATGATCCTCTCCAAGTATACCTATGGACTGTTTTCTTAAACTCTTCCATATTAGTCTATGTTTTACCCCAGCTCGATGCTCGTAATTTAGTATACATGTTTCAGACTTTTTCAGGAGCCAAGTATTCACCTTTTTTTTTTTTTATGTACGGTTCTTATGTACGTGCAAATGATCTCTCAATGTGCGCTCTGTATGATTTGTGTAAAGTACTTGACTATGTACAGCAATGAATTATTACGATTTAAACAATAACAATCTTAATATATAAAAAAAGAAACCTCTTTCACCATCTGTATTAATCCTGGACCCAAAATTATTTTTGAGTTAAGAGTGGAGGAGCCGGGTTTAACAGTGGCTTTAAGTGACCTCATTCTATAGCTTCTTTGACAAGACTTGACGTACAGTACCTGCGGTGAGGCTCAAAGGCGAGGAGGGAGAGTGTAAGGAGGGAGCTCTACACAAGGTAGAAATACCGAACAAATACTTCTGTTCAGTATTCACTGAAGAGGGAAAGGGTCAAGGACCACAGCTAGGGAGCAGAGGCAGTCGGGGGATGGACACCAGTCCATTCACACAGGAGAGAGTTCTGGAGGAACTCACAAAGCTGAAGTGGATAAAGCCAAGGGGCCAGATGACATACACCCAAGGATATTAAGGCAGCTGCAGAGGGAACTAGCAGCACCTCTGTCCACCTTGTTCACAGAGTCACTCAACACAGGCGTGGTTCCAGAGAACTGGAGGGGGGTGCATGTAATCCCAATGCACAAAAGTGGCAGTAGGGTGGAAGTGGTGAACTACAGGCCAGTCTGCCTCACCTCAGTGGTGGGGAAGATCATGGAGGCACTGCTGAAAGAAAAGATAGTGGCACACCTGGAATCCTTCGGTGCCCAGGATCTAAAGCAGCACAGATTCACATCAGGAAGGTCTTGTCAACTGAATCTGATAGATTTTTTTGATTGGGTGACTAGGGAAGTGAATCAGCAAGGGGCCGTAGACATTGCCTACCTGGATTTCAGCAAAGCCTTCGATGCTGTCCCACACAGAAGGCTGGTTAACAAGATGAGTAATCTAGGCATGGGGCATAAGGTGATACAGTGGGTTAGAAACTGGCTGACAAACAGAAGGCAGGGGGTGGTGGTAAATGGGATTCAATCTGGGGAGAGAGGGGTGACCAGCAAAGTGCAACAAGGATCAGTACTGGGACCAGTCCTGTTCAATTTCTTCAATAGTGACATTGCAGAGGGGCTGGAAGGAAAGGGCTGCCTATTTGCAGATGACACCAAGATCTGCAACAGGATGGATACTCCAGAAGGGGTGCAGATAATGAAAAGGGACCTGGAGAAGCTTGAAAGGTGGTCAGAGGTGTGGCAACTGAGGTTCAATGCAAAACAGTGCAAGATAATGCACCTGGGTAAGGGGAACCCTGGGGAGACCTACAGGATAGGTGGGAGGTGCTGACCGTCACCAAAGAGGAGAGGGACCATGGGGTTATCATATCTGATGACCTGAAGGTATCAAAGCAGTGTGCAAAGGCTGCAGGGAGGGCCAGTGGCATGCTGGGGTGCATAGGCAGAGGTAGTACTAGTAGGAGGCAGGAAGTGGTAATGCCATTGTATAAAACACTAGTAAGGCATCACCTGGAGTACTGTGTGCAGTACTGGAGACCACACATGCGTAAGGACATAAACATGGTGGAGGCTGTCCAGAGAAGGGCGACAAAGATGGTGCATGGTTTGCACCACAAAACATATGAGGAGAGACTAAGAGACCTCAATATGTACTCACTGGAGGAGAGATGAGAAAGGGGCGACATAATAGAAACTTTTAAGTACCTCAAGGGTATAAACAAGGTGCAGTTGGGAGATCTTTTCCAATGTAGAAAAGATACCAGAACAAGGGGTCACGATATGAAATTGGAAGGGGGGGGGGATTAAGAGGTAATCTGAGGAAGTTTTTCTACACAGAGAGGGTGGTGAACGTTTGGAATAGTCTGCCACAAGAGGTGGTAGGGGCAAGCACAGTGAAGGGGTTTAAACATGCCTGGGACAAGCACAGGGAAACCTTGGGCAGGAAAGGAGTGATTAAAAGCCATTAACCACTTAGGGTGAGTGGATGCATACATGTATAGGGCCTATGGGCAGACTGGATGAGCCTAGCGGTCATCTGCTGACAATTTCTGTGTTTCTATGTTTAGTACCTGGGACCCAATAACTACTGAGTCTGTGACCCATGATGCATAACTACACAGTCTTAACTTTTCAAACTTGTGAACCATGCTCATGAAGAGAGCAAACACCCAAACAGGCTTTTACCAGGTTACCTGCCTAATCTGACAAGTTGATTCACATTCAGTTTACCCGAGGGAATTTTACTTGCCTTGAATTGCAACTGTAACTGCAATGACTGCAATGTTTTTGAAGTCCTAATTCACTTAGCCCATTAAACAGAGCTGGGAGAACAAGGGAGGCTCAGAAAACCAAACCATAAATAAGTGTGGTCATAGGAATAAATTAGTCAGAAAGCTGTGAGAAGTCCAGAAGGTTAGGATTATTTCAAATATGACATTTAAACAGAAAATGGTAAAGAAATAATGGGAGGAGAACTGCACGAGGAAAAGATCACATTATTAAGCTGGTATTTAACTGTGAACTCTCGTATACATTCTCCCTAACAAGGCAAACTGAACTTTAAATCAACTATGAAAAGCTTTATTTTACTTACAACACAGTAACGAAAATGAATTGATCAGTTGGCTAAAGATCACATAAGATTTACATCTGGTTATAAAAAAATTATGTTAACTGGCAACATGAATATAGCTATTTATGTATTTAATTATGTTATTTATTTGTCTGATAACTGGGTAGGTATAAAGTTTGTACTTTACTGTATACTCTGGCACAAGTCAGTTCTTATTTACAGCCAAGGCTGCTAGATATTTCATCTTGGTGGTCTTGGTGCTAGGATTGTCACAGTATCAAATCCACCCCCCTTCCCTTTTTTCTATTTCTGTTTCTCTCCCCTTCGTCCCTGCCGGCTTCACATCATCTGGATACGCCTATTACGTCTACCCCTGCCACTCACCTTACCCGAGCTGTTCGGATCCCCCATCCTGCCGTGGTTTACCCCTCAGGCGGGGACGGGGTTGGGCAGTGACACCCCGAACCATTACATGTCTCGTCGGACCCCGAGACAGCTAGGCAGATGGAGGCACACGGGGGTCAGGCTCGGCACTCCATCTCCCTGGAGCCAGAGGGTGCTTTCTCATTTTACCTTGGCCGTCACCACATCCTTAACATCAAGGCATCTAGGGCCGACGTTGTGACATCCACCCCCTTGTTGTGAACTTCGGCTTGCTGTGCCTCAGACTTCTGCCTGGGGCCAGTCAATCGCCGAGTCACTACCCCCCCTCCCTCCCTGGAGAAGGCGAGCTGTCCACGGGATGCTCGAGCCTTCTCCCTCCAGCCGGCCCTCCCGCTCCTGGGCTCACTCCCGAACCCGGGTCACTGGCAACGTGAGCAGAAATCCAACCGCTGCGCCAACAGGCCGGCCAGTATCAAATTTTGATGGTATGACTGCTGTGACACGTAATATGGTGCTTATCGAAAATGCTGCAGTTTTATGGAAGTAATCATTTTTGTAGTAAAAATGTCTTCTTGAACTCTTGTGTTAGGGAGATTAGGTGCAGGAGGGACAGCTGATCCTAAAATCATTCCAAAAAATTAGTTGAAAGGGACCAGCCCAGTGGGTCGGTGGTATCGCAACCAACCTTCACACTAGCAACCCGGGTTAGAGGCAGACTCAGTTTGCTGGGGATCAGAAGTAGGGGAGGATTGAGCATTGGGAGGACTGCTCTCCTGGGAGGGAAGGCTCACCACCCCGCCATAGACTGCCACCAGGTGGAAGCCTCAAGGCAGTGCATAAACACGCGAAGGAGGCGTTGTGAGACGGACGCGACGCACGGACGCCGTGTGCCTCCACACAGCACGTGCTGATGTCACCTCCAGCAGAGCAGTATCAGGAGGAAAATGGCAGGTAGGTAAGAATGAAGCCCCACTTTACCTTTCATGACTGTGCGCTGCACAGGACAACAGTCCCCAATCTGGATGAGCATCTCTGGGGGAGAGGAGGAGGACAGCCCTTCCCTTCCTGGCCACGCCGGGGGGGGGGGCAATCCAGGGGAACCAGTAAATCCTGGGGGAGGTGATTGTCAGCTGAGGGAAGCAGGGATGGGGTGGAGAGCCACCTGCTCACCGAAAAATAATTAGTTGAAAGGCCTAAAAAGCTTTGTATACCATGAACCACGGTTGTCACAGTATCAGAATTCAGACACAGGGTCAATACCATGACTCCCGATACAGCAGTACACCATGAAACCTTGATGCTGTGACATCCCTAGGTGGTGCAGCGGGAAGACCAGTCATGCTTGAGTGTGGAATGGTGCTTGAATAATGGTGCATTGTACAGGACAACATCCGATGGTGCTGGGAACTTGTCTGCTCAGAAAGGAGGAGCAGAGGAAGGAAAAGACAGACAATTGGCAGATGAAGCCATGCCTGACCCTCACATTCAACAGACCAACACAGACCTTGCTTCGAAATCACTCTGTAATGGCTCCTCACATCACTATAATAACTAGCTGGGTAAATATGCCTGCCAAGATGCTGACAGGCAGGCCCCATCCCAGAAGGTGTATCTGAGAGTGACAGATCTGCGGTCTATGGGGCCTGGCTGGGACAGCAAGAAGGATTCTGTGGCCCACAGGACCACAAGTGTAGGTGGAAGCCAGCAGGAAGAAAAAAATGTGTTGGCCCCCAAATTCGCCAGGGTCACAAATTCCACAAGTGTGTGATCCAGGGCCTTGTTCTTTCAATGTCACTGAAAATACATACCTACCAGATAGGTGGATTTGTGAAACAACAGACTGGGGAACCAGAAGAATGGGTGTTAAATGCCTGAACTGGCTTAAATTTTGTCAAGAATATATGATGGGTAAATAAACCATCAAGGGAGCTAACCAGTTCATAAAGCCACAAGCCTGAAGGGCAAGTGATTTTATGATCTGGTTAGCCCCCTCAATGGGTTTATGTCCTTGTATGCCAGACTTACCCATCATTTATTTTATATAATGCATTTGGATGGTTACTGTTAGTTTTAATCGCAATTGTGTAAACAGGGAAAATGTATACAGGGAAATAACTGCTAACCACGTCTATGGAAGGAGGAGGAAAGTCCTATCTATGCATTTTATATATATATATATATATATATATATATACACATATATATAAATAGACAGATAAATTAAATGAAGTACCAATCGTGTGACACCCACCCTAGCAATAAAATCTTCCCAGATAGCTCAGCTGGGGCGCATGTGGTTTCCAGTCTGGTCCTCCTTCTGCCCAATTTTACAGATGAGAGGACTGGCATATACAGCAGTCAATGACTTGCTAAACTAAACAGTTTTTTAAACTTGCAGTGGTTGTGGTGGGATTGGAATCTGTCATCTTGTTTCCTTGTTTAGTGCTGTAACCTCTGGATTATACTGCCTTGTTCTACAGCTGACAATGTCTACCTTTGTTCCCATCTGTCTGCTGCTTTTTTCTGTGTTACTTCAGATATTTAGGTGATTTTTTTGGTTAATCTCTGTCTGGAGGCCTCTCTGTGTTTTTCTCTCTCTCTTTCTATAGTTTTAGTCTTTCTTTTTTATGTCTCTTTGTCCTTAACATTCCTGTATCTTTTCTCTGCCCTCTGATCTATCGGAGATGATTCACCAGGCACTCTCCAGAGTTTCTGATCATGTTTTTTTCCTACAGCCATTTTTTTCCCTCCGTTCTTTTGCTTTTTTAAAATTTGCTGTCCTGTTACCTGTCTTCTCTTCCATCTATATTTGGTCCCTGCTGCTCTTCTCAAGTCACAACTGCACTTCCCATTGGCACCACTGCTATAGCGGGAGTTAAAGTGAAACTAGCAGATAACCAGCCACAACGTGATTCTGCTCCAGAGAATGGTTATCAGTTTGTTTCCCTTCAGGTGAAGCACTTCCCACACGCAAGCTACAATGCATATCCGAGATGACACTTTCTTTAAAAGACAACGCTGTGTAACTGCCTACATTAGGCAACTGCCAAAATGTCACATTTAGGCTTCCAAATACCCAAATGGTAGTGCGCTGAGCTACCATGTGGGAAACTCGGCTTTGGGAGCCGGGCTGGATCTTCTGCAATTGGGTAGCCATGGCTGAGGACTACTGCCAATGGTACGTACTTCCTTGACCTGGGAGGATGGCACGATGCCACACAACTGCAGGTACCCTGCGACAATCTACAGGGAAGCTCAATGCCTGTGAGGGAGACGCTGCAGCTATGCAAGGCACCAGCGAAGGCTAGGAGGGACAACAGAGAAAACCAGGAAGAAAAGCTACTGAAATGATGATCCCCATACTTACTGGGCCTGCACATATGAGAAACAGAGCTGAGCTAGTGGAGTCGGAAGCATAGAGGTTGCCAGTGGGGGGGGGGGTAACCAAGAGGAAGGGGAATAAAAAACCTATACAGAAAATTGCTGTATTTAAATGGGCATTTTATCAGTCAGCAGTGTAAAATTCAAACCCAGGCAGGGATTAAATTGGGCAGGAGTCCACGGGAACTCCATTTCACTACTACTTACAACACTGTATGAGAGATCCTGCACCTCTGCCAACTTTCTCCATGGAATAGTACAGTTCCACCACTTAGAAATGAAAGTTCCACCACCCAGTAATTTAGATGTGAGAGTTCCCCCATCTAAACATTTCCAGTTCAACCACTGAGCCCTGGTGTTGGAAAATGATGATGCAGACATTAATTTCAAGTCTGAGGAGATCATTCTTGATGTAGGAACAAAGCTGGACCCAATTCTCAAAATCCTGCTAAGGATCTCAGAAGCTGTACTGTCAGACCAACCTCTTCAGTATCACCTCAAGCTATGTAACAGTACGGCTGTCATTTTGGCAGCCACACTATTTCAAACTGTTGAAGAATTGTAACTTTTTGTTCAAACAGTAAACAAAATGGAAAAAATAAGATGAGAGACTTCTAGTATCCCGATTATATGAATTAGGGAGGGATGGGTGGGCCAGTTAAAACCCTGGGGCCCCAGTCTCAGAGGCAACGAGTGGCAGCATGGAATAAAATGGGGATCTACCGACACCCCATAAAGTTGCCACCCATTTGCACAATACATGAATATAGTCATTAAGCGTCTCCCCCTCCTTGCAGCTGTGTTGCTATGAAAATTGGTTATCCAGATATTACTGGGCACCAACCCTGTATGCTAGATAGAGACAGCAACGAGTCACAGCATGGCACAGTACGTGTAACATGGTGCTATGCCATGCTGGCAGTCTGTCACCAGCTAGTATGTCGCCATAAGTAAACCCCCTCACAAGGCCCACTGCCTTACATTTTGAGCCACACTGAGTAAGATGTCCTTGTCCTTCAGTGGCCCAGTAGTCTGACTCCCTGGCAGTACAGTAGATTCACCACCTGCTCCCCCAAACCCAGTATATTCCCTAGCATCCAGTGGCATCTGAGATAGAAGCAGGTGTGCCCAGTTTTGCCAGGGTTGACATCTGTGAATGGCCCAATGGGCCATTTTCATGGTGGCTCATGCCCCCTTTCCAATCATGTTGCTTGTGACAACCCCACCCCCCCGTTAAGGATATTCCAGAAGGTATGTAGAGTAGCCAAGAGACATCAGTTGTCCCTCCACAACACCTTTTGTAACTGTGTATGAGCCCTCTACCAAGATAGAAAGCAAATAGAGGCTTGTACCAAGGTTGCCCTGTGATAATGCAAGTTATGAAATTGACGGTCAAAATCCTCAAATCTGACTACATGAAACTGTTTTCAGCCAGGATGATATCTCAGTTCATAATCTCGATCTGAAAGTAGGGAATGCCATCAGTCACAAAATCAGATGGCTCCATTGCATTATCGGAATAATAAACCCCAAGGTGTGCAATAGCTTGAGATAACACCCCTCTTTAGTTGGTTAAAGTCACTCGACCTACGGCCTCCTACCTCACAATGCACCTGAAAGGAGACGATGTCCCATGATATTGCACACCTTGTTGTGTATTATTGCTTAATTAACACTTGCTGTTTACTGCTTTCCCCTATATAGTTGGACAATTACACAGTCTATGCTACCAATCTACTGGGATACTTCCGATAAAACATTAAAGAGGACCTTTCCTGCTTTATGCAGATACAAAAAACAAGCAACAGGAAGATCACATGCCTGTATAAGAGTTCATCCAAGGTGATTTAAAATTGTTTTTAGTAATGCCCTATAAGAAAGGGAAGGAACAGTAATTTGCCTCCATGGAGCTGACTTCGTGATCCCTTCCACTACCTTATTATTCAGCTCTGCCTCTACACTAAAACATTTTATGATATCCGTATAGGGAGAGTGCAGAGGCACCCTCCATTTACCGCTATGCAGCATCTTTATAAATACTTTTTTCTGAATTTAAATACATTTTTGGGAAAAACTGAAGTCAGGGTTCAACTAACAAGAGCCTTATTAGTTGAACCCGGGCTTCGATTTTTACCCAAAGCCTATTTAAATTTCTGGTAAAAAAACCTTTAAAAGGACGTTTCATAGAGTTAAATGGAGCATGTCCCCGCGCTCTCCTTATAGCAGCATCACAAAACGTCTGAGCATCAGGCGGAGCCAGCTAACAGAGAAGTGGAAGGGCTCACCCAGCCAGCCCCTCAGCAGCAAATTACAATTCATTCCCTCCCTTAGGGGGCACTTTAAAAAAAATTAAAACTGCCATGGAGGAATGCCCATTTAGGAGACAGAGTTTCCTATTTTTTGTTTTGTGCACCCAGAAAGGTGCTCTTTAAATGCTTCTGATTATCAGGACTTCAGAAAAAAAATGTTTACAGACATTTCAGTGCTTGGGAAACTGGATTTATGAAATATTATGATACCTTTTGTTGGTCCAACTAAGAACCCACTACAGATGGGGCAGTGCTGGAACTGGTGCCAACAAACAGGGACGGCGCTGCAGATGTCACAGTGGGCAGCCCCCTGCGCACTAGTGACCACTGTACAGAGTGGTTAACATTAAGACAGGGGCAGAAGCAAGCCACACTAGGATGAGGTCCTGGACCTCAGGAGGGCAGATTTTAAAGAGATGGGAGACTGCCTTAGAAACTGCCTGCCTGGTGGTGGTGGGATTGCCAAGGAGGGGTAGAGAAACAGTGGGGAAAAATAAAAGAGGGAATAATTAAGTCAAGCAGCCTCTGTGTGACAGAAGTAAGTGAAAGCAAAAGAAAAATGAGACCATTACGGTACTCTGGGGAAATGGCCACAGTTGTGACAGAAACAAGGGTGACATTCAGTATAGCCAATGATTTTTCTGTTTTCAGCGGGGGCCGAGAGTGCATTTTTATTTGTAACCCGCACTTTTGGAGTACATTTTCATGAAAACCCCTACTTTGCACTAACTTTTGGACAAACCCTCCATTCTGAGCCAACAATTTGTACAAAGCATGCTGATTTGCCTTCAGTTTGGGGTGGGAATTGAAATATGGATTTTAAGATTTTTCCAAACAAAACTAGCCATTTTTAAAAACAGAAAATCACTGGCTCTAATTCGGCAGGTATAAGGAAATGCAGAGGAAGGAAGACGGTGGGGGCGGGGTGTATCAGGTAAACAGAGGGAAGCAGGTAAGGCAGTAAGGGGCAGACAGAGGAAAGGATAGTCAAAGTGGTAGCAAATGGGGATAAGACCTTCCTCAGGTACGTCAGTGAGAACAGGAAAGCAAGGAAAGGGATAGTGAGGAGGGTAGAGGGAGACTGCGAAAGAGGGGACGAAGAAAAAGCAAACATCCTATATAGGTACTTCTGCTCAGTCTTTACAGTGGTGGGGTGGGGGATGGACCACCAGGGAGTAGCAGCAAAAAGGAGGAGGAGGGGAAGGCGGACTGAAGTCCATTTTCAGAGGAGAGAGTCCTGAAAGGAATAGCACCTCTGAAAGTGGACGAGGCTATGGGACCAGATGGGATACATCCAAGGATAGTAAAAGAACTCAAGGAGGTGCTGGCTGCCCCACTGATGGCCTTATTCAACAGCTCACCGGGACCAAGTGTGGTTCCAGAGGACTTAGCAGCAACAGGGAAGAGGCTAGCAACTATAAGCCGGTGAACCTAACCTCAGTGGTGGGGAAATTAATGGAAACACTTTTAAAGGAAGGGTTAGCAGAGCATCTTGGATCAAATGGGCTACAAGACCAAGGGAAGCATGGATTCATGGTGGTGGTGGTGGGAGGGGGGGCATGTCAGACAAAGCTGATTGATTTCTTTGACTGGGTGATCAGGGCAGTGAACATGGTCTATCTGGACTTTAGTATGGCCTTCAACACTGTGCTGCACAGGAGACTGATTAAGAAACTGAGCAGCCTAGGGGTAGGATCTGAAGTGTTGAATTTGGTTAGAAACTGGTCAACAGATCAGAGACAGAGGGTGGTAGTTAACAGCACTCACTCTAAAGATGGAACAGTGACCAGCAGGGTGCTGCAGGGCTCAATATTGGGACCAGTCCTCTTTTATGTCTTCATAAGTGACATTGCAGATGAACTGGAAGGGAAGGTGTGCCGTTTTGCAGATGATACCAAAATCTGTAATGAGGTGGACCATCAGGACTGGGTGGAAAGAATGCGTAGGGATCTTGTGAAACTCAAGAAGTGGTCAAAAATATGGCAATTGGGTTCAACGCCAAAAAGTGCAAAATGATGGACCTGGGGCATAGGAATCCAGAAACTGTATACTGGATGGGAGGAGGTACTGTTAGCCACTAAGCAGAAAAGGGACCTTAGGATTATCATATCTGATGACTTAAAGTGGCAGGACTGTAGGACAAAGCAGCGTCTGGTGCCGGTGCAATGCTGGGATGCATTCGGAGAAGTATTTTCAGCAGGAATTGGGTGGTGGTGTTCCCACTGTATCACTCACAGGTGAGACCCCACCTGGAGTGGTGTGTCCAGTTCTAGAGAATGCACCTCGACAAGGACATAGAAAGGGTGGAGGCAGTCCAGAGTAGGGAACCAAAAATAGTGCAGGGGTTGTACCAGAAGCCCTACATGGAGAGACTGAGGGATCACAACATGTACACCCTGGAAGAGAGGAGCGTGAGGGGTACATGATTGAGAACTGTAAGTACCTCACAAGGGTAAACAGGGTGCAGTAGGGGAATCTCTTTCAAAGGAGAAGAGCACCAGGACCAGAGGGCATATGATGAAGCTGGAGGGGGATGGAAGTTAAAGAGGGATGTGAGGAAGTACTACTTCACTAAAAGAGTAGTAGACACCTGGAACAGAATGCCAGAGGAAGAGGAAGACACGAAAACAGTAGGGGGCTTCAAGCATGTCCGTGATTGACATAAAGGAATATTAGTGAACAGGCAGGGAAGAGGGAGGGTTGCCTGAGACCAGTTAGGGCCTGTGGAGGCAGACTAGGCAGGGACCATGTTGGCAGAATGGGTGAGCCAAGCAGTCCTTTTCTGCTGACAAATTCTGTGTTTCTTTGTTATTAAATCATACCTAGACTTACAATTTCTTTATTTACCTAACAAGAATAGCCCAGCTGTGATACGACAACTTATTGATGTCAGAGTGGCTCAGTTGGTAGCACATCCGCCTCTGGACCAGAAGGTTGTGGGTTCTCGTCCCACACCGGGGATTGGACTTGCACCTAAAAATCGCTGACATCTGAGTGCAGTATTGGTGGGGTGCTGTACTGCAGGGGTGTGCCGTCCTTCGGATGAGACGTTAAACCGAGGTCCCTTCTGCCCATCCTGGTGTTGTCCTGGTGGTGTCCAGGTGGAAGTAAAGAACCCAGGGCACTTCGCAAAGAGTAGGAACATTCCCGTGTCCTGGCCAACATTCCTTCCCATAAACCGGTTCATGCAATTACCCAGGCTGTGTGTGGGTGATGATGTGCGATATGGCCGCCACCACACATTCAGTCACTTCACTACCAGTCTAGCATTGCTTGTAAAGTGCTTTGGATGTATGAAAAGCGCTATATAAATACAGATTCTTCTTCTTCTTATTTCCAGTGGGGTGTTGCTTCGGCCCACCTCCACAGCTGGGCAGACTGAAGCATTGGGAGGTTAAGTAACATGCGGGACACTGTCAATGCCCTTATGTCTCAAACTGTCTGTAGTTAAAAAAAAACACATTTTCCAATTGGTCATGTTCTGTAGGGATTGCTGATGTAGCGCTGGTTATTTTATTCTGATTCTTTTTTTTTTTCCTTTCAAGGGTGAAAAACTAACCATACTGGTTTACCACCAAAAAACATGTCTGTTTACAGTCCTTGATCAACTCCCATTGCATCTTTCCAGGCCTTGGAACACCCCCAGCACAGTCTAGCCACTCATAATGCAGTACGAGGAGAGGAGACTACTGCATCATGAGTGACTGCACTATTTAGGTATGTTTCTAATGTTCAGGAAGCATGCAATACCAATAGAGCAAGGATTTAAAACAAAATGAGGTTTGGTATGATTACACCATTAGCATGCATTTCAGTTCTACTGAGGAAGGAAGTAGATAAAACAACCAGCAATGTCAATTCATTTTAGGGAATGTAAGCAATCATAAAATGTAGGTTTTCAATTAATATGATGCAAAAAGAGATGACAGCCTACCTTTAAGGTCATACAGTATTCAACTCCAGTGAGCTTTGAACTTGCGATCTCCCAGTTCCCAAGCCGGTGCTTTAACACCTAGACCGCACTTCCTCTATAGACGTTACGGTACACAAGCATTCGGTGCCACACAGGTCCCTTCATCAGATGTAACAGAAGTTAGCTGCTATTACACCTGATGGAGGAACCTGTGTAGCCCGAAAACTTCTAGTTAATTGTTGGCCCCATAAAAGTTTTTTTCTTTTTTTATGACAGTTTATAGATTTTTCTCCCGCTTCCTTGCCCGAGGCCCTGGTACACGGCTGTGCGTGTGTATGGAGGCATGCACGCACACCATGGTGCCAGCTCAGCCACTTCCACCCACCCTTAACAGTGCCACTCCCTCCCGCCTACACAACCCACCGGACCTCCACCCGGTGGGAGCGGAACTACATGGGACAACAAACCACCACCCTTGGGAGAGTAGAGCAGCCTGCCAGCTTGCTCAATCCTGCTCCTTCCTCTCCTCTGCCATGTGCCAGCACCCCAGCGACCCGAGGTTATTCCTGAACCCAGGTCGCTGGCGTAGCATGAGGTAAAGCGTCCAGTGCCTCAGCTCTCAGCACCACCGGGCCAGCCTACCCCATTAAAGTTTATTAAAATGACAACTGTTGCATGCAAGTAATTCATGTGTACATTTTCCAGACCTGATCCCTTACCATAACAAAAGATCTTTCAGATAATTTCCTCTATTAGGCCACAGTTTTGGAACTATAAGCTGTATGCGTTAGGATCACTCGGAAATATTTGCTACCTTGGGGCCGCCACAATGACGTGCAGCGTCTATGCATATATAATGTGTGGGTGGCGCCATCATTCCTCAGTTCCCCGCTGGAGATTAGCCTCAGAAGACCTCCAGCCATCAGGTTGCAGAAGGTGAGACCAGCTTCAGGCATACAAGGAGAGGCATGGGTCTGGAGACAGGAGGTATGGAGTAAGGTTTTAAGCACAGCAACTGATATGCCTCTCACTGAAAGTAAAAGGGGGAAGGAGGGATGAGGATATATCCTCCATTAGGACACACCTTTCGAATGACTTCCAAGCAGTACAAAGTAAACTGGGAAGCTGGCACAGCCTAATATGTAATCAGGACAGAAGGCCTTGCAGCACAGCACGCCCAAAAGTGTTGCCAGTGTCGGTGGCTCAGTAGGTAGCACACTCACCTCTGAGGCTGAGAGATCAGAGGGCTGTGGGTTCAGTTCCCACATCTAGCACTTGGGTTAATATCCCAATACTGATACAGTAGTGTAGCATGAGAGGGGTGCTGCACTTCTGAGGTGCCGTCTTTCGGATGAGATGTTAAACCGAGGTCCCATCTGCCTGGATTGGTGGTAGCTCAGGTGGATGTTAAAGATCCCATGGCACTTATCAAAAGAGTAGGGAATTTCACGGTGTTCTGTAAAATTTCCCTCATTCACTAAAAATACCACCAACAACTTAATCTGGTTCCAAGGTCAGTTGGCATTCATCTATATCCCGAATTGGGTACTTGAAAATGAGCGGAGTTTGTCTAGTGCAGTACCCGGTCAACAAAACTAAAGAAATAAATAAAGCAGCATGTCTACGACCAAGTACCCGATCAACAAAAACTAAATAAATAAATAAAAGCATGTCTATGAGAGACTCTGTCCTTGTAAAAAATCAAATAAGGAGGCTCACACATTACTGTCTGAAGCTCAGAAATCCTCCGAGCAGAGGTCATCCCAACTAAAAACAACATTTTCCATGACAGGAAACGTAACTCGCAGCAGGCTCAAAAGGAGCCAATGTCAAATTTTTCAAGCACGAAATTCAAGTTCCAAGGTGGGACTGTATTACAGACAGGAGGTTTCATATGAAAATTACCTCTCAAAAACATATGGGGCACCTCTAACTGGGCAACCATAAGACCACCAAGAGGGGCAAGAAAACCTGATTCAACAGCCAAATGCACTTTAAGAGAGAAATACAGCAGGCCAGAGTCAAACAGGGCAAGCATTCCAACACAGCAGTCACAGGACATGTTAAAGGGTCCATATTCCTGGAAGCAGCCCACAGAGTGAACCGCTTCCATTTCAGTGTGCAAGTATGACTGGTAGAAGGCTTCCTAGCTGAAATCAGCAACTGTAGGGTATACCCCAAAATGTGCAATGGCTACTTCTTTAGGAGCCATGCATGCAGGTGTAGGGCTTTCAGGTCCGGATGCACCAGGGATTTCTTGTCCTGTGACAACAGACCCTGACACAGAGGTAAGGGGGTAGGAGGCTCCACTGGTAGATGCTGATGGAGTGGAAACCATATCTGGCAAACTGTTGAGAGGGCCAGCAATTTCTTTCAACATTAGGCTCTTGTAAAATCTTTTATTTTAGAACAGTTAATTAATGTTTGCAAACTGTTCAAAGTGAAAGCACAGTACTGTACTGTCTAACTTGCCTTCTGTTTTGCAGTATTCATCTAAGTAGTATAAGTTCATATATCTCGTCAAATGTTAAATTTCACCCTGTACAGTGTTCAAACTGAAAGCACAGTAATGTACTGTCTAATCTGGGCCGTTTTTATGTGCAGTTTGTTGTTTTTTTGTTTTTTTTTTGGATTATGGAGGAGACACACACAAAATCTGAGAGCAAACCAATTTAAATATTATATCATTAATGTATGATTAGTGAGGCAGTTTGGCCTAGTGGTTAAAGGAGAACTACAGGGATTTGTGAAGCCCCGGCCGATGCAAGATCGGGGCTTCAGTACCCCGATTCCCCCTGCAGGCACAATATTAATCAAAGCGTTTTCTTTTCTTATTACTCATAAAACTGGCACTAAGCTCCGTAGCAGCCGACATTTTGCACTTCCCACAGTGCACACCCCCCAAGATCTCACCGATACCCAAGCAGGATGATGAAGCATCTTTTCCACTTCCAATACTGTGCCTTTATGGATGGAGATTTAATAATTTCCGTAGTTACCCTCTTAATTTTTACAGACTTTGCCTATATGCCATGTATGCACATGGCATTTAGGCAAAGTCTGTAAAAATAAAGCAGGGTATGGCTGATACGGAGATTCCATACAAAAGGGCACAGTATAGGAAGGGGCAAAGACACATCATTATCTCGCATGGTTATCAGTGGGATCTCGGGGGGGGGGGGCACCACAGGAAGTACAAAATGCCAGCTGGTATGGAGCTTAGTACCAGTTTTATGAGTAATAAGGTAAGAACACACTTTGGTTAATATTATGCCTTCGTGGGAATTGGGTACTGAAGCTCCGATCTGTGCAGCAGTCGGGGCTTCATGTATCCCCGTAGGTCTCCTTTAAAGAACAAAGCTGTGAACCTCAAGATCAAGATTTGAATCCCACACCCACCACTTACTGCATGACCCTAAGCAAGACCATTAACCTCACTGTGCTTAACCTAGCTCTAATTTTTCTTGAATCTATCGCTATTCGCTCCCCACCCTCATTTCCTGAATTGTAAAGCACTACAGCATGCAATTTGTATGGAAACTGTTACATGAAACAGAATCTGCTTCCTTTCCTTTCTATCACTAGTATGATTAAACAACAGAAGTAGAAGTCCAGTATTCTAAATGAACATAGTAATATTTTTAATGGAAAAACACCATGTAAACATTATATAAAGCAAAAATAATGTCAAGCCTTCCAGTAACGAGACTGATAATCCTAAATAACCACAAGCTTTTTTTTGGTATTATTTATTTATTTATTTACACTTTCCGCCAGCCCAGTGGCGCTGAGGTTTGAGGTGCTGGACACCACACCTTGTACCACGCCAGCGACCCAGGTTCAGGAACGAACTTGGGTCGTTGGTGGGTCGGCAGGGGAGGATCAGGATCGAGTGTCCATAGACTGCTCTCCTGATCCTGGGAAGGGTTGGGGAAATCCACCGCGCCGTAGCGGCCCCTGGGCACGCCCGGTGGTACTACAGGACGGTGGATATGTGGGGGGGGGGACGGTGGACGTCGGCAAGCAGTGCCCAGATGTCACTGCATATCTGTGCTCCAGTGGAGTAGAAAATAGGTGGAAAATGGCTGGGCGTGCCCATGCAGCTTGATGGCCGCACCCTGCCTCGCCGTGAGGACTCACGTGGAGTCGCACTGGGGGGGTTCGGGGCCAGTCTGGCTGGATAGGGTATAGAGGAGACCCTCCAGCGGACCGGCGACGGCCGTGCCAGATTCCCCATCATGTGAGTGAGCCTGGTGCTCTCCCGGCGGGTAGGGCCAGCGGCTGGATGCCCCTGCCGGTAGTCACCGCAGTAAGCAAACAAACAAGAATAATAAAAAAAAAAAAAAATGTACACTTTCCTCCCCATCGCCCTCCCGCCTCCAGAGTCCACAGGCCACTTACTATACTTCCTTCACCACTTCTTTCTTCTGGCTTGTCTCTATGGAGTGCAGCATGTCTAGACTCATATATCCATGCTCCAACCAGACTACAGCTCCTGCACTAAAGCACCACACAGGAAAGCTTCCTTGCAGAGATGCACAGGCAGTCGCCAACAGCTTGCAAGGAATGCATTTTCATCTCAGTCAAGACAAGGGGAGATGAGGTAGCACCTGGTCCAGAAATGTGGTAGCCAGGATCAGCCCCATCATAGGCAATGACCAATGACATTTCTTACCATCAGTTAGAATCTCATTCACATCCTTTGCACATTCCACTAAGTCCACCCAATGACGCAATTCTGCAAGGGACTGATGAAAGTGCACAGTGGTTACCCCACTTACACCCCCCCCCCCGGAAGGCTGAAGGTTCTGCCTCCGTATCACACCCTAGGTTCCTCTTTCTTGGGGTGGAGGAGCAGCTGAAATCATAGTGCACAGCCAGGTTCTCATATGGTAGTGTAATACACTACAACCAGCCCCATCAAACAAGGCCCTACACATTACCCTAAATTTATTCAGCCACTGCTCTACGCTGGAGACATGACGGTTGTAAATAACAGCTCCAAGACAATTCTAAAGACGTGGGGTTCCATGGTTTGTAGCACTGCACTTCCTGGTGTGCCACTGTAAACAGCCCAACATAGAAACATAGAAGTTGACAACAGATAAGGACCGCAAGGCCCATCAAGTCTACCCATTTCTTTTTCTACCTTATAAATGTGCCACCGGACTTTGCTCTCTCAAGAGACAGCTTCCCAGGTTTGGTTTTGGCAGCACGAAAAGCAGATCTACTGTATTCAGCAGATTTAGTTATGTGGGAAGAGACAGGAGTTAAAAGTAAATTTATTTATTTATTTAGCTTTTGTTAACCAGGTAAGCATACTAGACAGTCAAGTGCCTATTTTCAGGTGCGACCCGGGAGAGTTACAGATACAAAAGATAATACAGAGTAAGGCAACAGCAATCAACAAAGTACAGTTGGGTACAGGCAATAGTAACAAGGAAGCAAAATACAGCGCTGAAGCATAACAGGAAATAGTCAGGAGAGCAACAAGTATCAGCAGGGCAGATACAGAGTGTACCCTTGGCACTCAGGGCAACCGCGCATAGACATTGTGACATGGGTCCATAAAGACCAGGGCCACAGAAACAGAAAAAACAAGAAAACAAAAACAGCAGGATAGAAAGTAGGAAGGGACAACCTATAAAGAGTACAGAAGGATACTGCAGGGCATTAAGTATCTGGTATAGCATAGCAAAACGCTATGCAAGACAGGAGGTAATGCTAACCATTTCCATAAACACATAGCAGCAGACTGCTAACCATTTTTTGAGAGAGTCCATGGCACAATAGACACTATCAATAAAACTATACAAGACATTTTTTTTTTATTTTGCTAATCAGTCTGTGTCAAGTGCTATGCATTCTCACAGCTGATACGCACTTTCTTACGCACAACTGCTAGTCAATTTTTTCGGCTTATTTAATACCTTGTACTGTAGGTCATTATAACTAGGTAAGAATGGCCAGCCCGCCGGCGCAGCAGTTGGGTTTCTGCTTGCAGCGCCAGCGACCTGGGTTCGGGAACAGACCGGGTGCGCCGGAGGCCAACTAGGGGGGAAGGATGGAGCATCCTATGGACGGCCCGCCTCCGGGGTGGTGGGGAAGTGCCCGGCATTGAGGGACTCCTGGCTGAGGCCGGGAGACACTCACGCTACCGCGCGCACTTACAGGGGGAGGCGGGCGGACGGAGGCGTCATTGCACGTCCCCGCCTCCAGAACACAGGAAAAAGAAGCAGGCGGGCAGGGTCCATCGTCTAAGTGAAGCCCTCCTTGGGGCTTCGATCAGCCGCCACCACCGCAATCCCCTGACCAGTCATTAGTCCCACGGCATGGTTGGGGACTATTGCCACGGCCCTGCTCTCCAGAGGGTAAGCCGGGTGGTAACTGGAGGATGAAGCAGCTATAGGTGGTGGTGAAAGCTTCCGGGGGCCGTGACTCGGGCGGATGGATGACGGTGGACCTGCCAAAGGGAAAATAAAGAATAAAAAAAAAAAAAAACTAGGTAAGAATGACTTTCAGTATGTAGCTAGTGACTTTCAATTTAAACTTGATCAGCTGGCCCGGTGGTGCTGAGGGCTGAAGCACTGGACACCACACCTTGCACTGCACTGGCGATCCGGGTTCGGGAACGGGTCATTGGGGATGGCAGGAGGGGGAAGAGAGAGGAGCTGTACTAAGCCACTGTACAGCAGCTCTCCTCTCCTCTCCTGGGGAGGGTTGGCACCAATCCGATTAGCGTATGTGTCGGGAGGGGAGGGCACCATTAGGCACTTGACGGAAGCCATTTCTCAGCACCCGGCTTCCTGCCTGGACTTTGGTCCTTCATGCCGGTGCCCTCGGGGTGGATTCACATATCATGGCAGTCACTTCCAGTAACCACCTAAAGATCTCAACCCCACCGCCGAGCAGCATGATCCCCGTAACAGGGGGGATGGGGGCCACAGACCGGCAAGATGCCACCACTAAGCTCGGGCTGGCAGCTGGGCAAAAATATGATATAAAAAAATGATACATCTTTGTCACCAGACTATTTTTCACGCACCATATCAATATAATAACATATTTAAAATAAAAAATGGTTAGGAGACTCTGGCAACTACGACAAATGTTTTAGTCACCAGACTGAACTTTTAGTACCATTTGCCACTAAAATGATACCACAAGAGTCCTGATTTTTGTTTGGAGCATTTTGGGGGGGGGGGGGTCAGTGGACCATATTTTTTACAACCCTGATGTCCAGGACAATTTTCAAAGAAGCTGCCTTGACCCCTTGTCCTTAGATGCAAGCAGCTGCAGAAAGCCTAGTGCAAAGTTCCCGTGTCTATCCAAGAACATGGGCAGCCAAGTCAACCAGACAAGGTTTTTTTTTTCTGTCTAGGCCTGCTTGGTTCCTATCAGTAGATGCATCCACAACTGGATGCATGCTGCAGGAAACCGCATCCGAATGCTGCAAGTCAGATGAGTTTCAAAAACAGCACCCACTGCATCAAGGGTGGGGGTGATGGATGCAGCAGGCACTGCTGAACAAAGGGGGCATCTCCTGTGTCCAGCCTTTCAAAGCTATGGCCCATTGTCTTTCACCAGAATTTTCCTCCTGTTGCCCTCCTCTTCTCAGGAGCTATTATAGCCACATATTTCATGCCTTCATCTTTTTTTTTCCCTTTTTAAAAGCAAAAACTTACTCAGGGAAAATTCTCCACCTACCTGTTTTTATTTTTTGGGACCCTGTAATGGAACCTTTTTTTTTTTTTGGTTTCATGTGGATACCAGAATGAACAACTCAGAACAGTATAAAGGGGCTGCAGCCAAGGCCAATAAAATGCTGGGGTGCACAGCCAGAGGGATAACCTCGAGGAGAAGGGAGGTGCTGCTCCCTCTATACAACTGCCTGGTTAGATCGCACCTAGAACACTGCGTGCAGTTTTGGCACCCATACTTGAAAAAGGACATTGTTCTTCTAGAAAGAGTCCAGAGGAGGGCAACCAGTGTGATACAGGGGCTGGGAGATATGTCCTATGGGGAGAGACTGGAGGAAATGAACTTGTATTTCCTGAAGGACAGGAGAGGAGGGACAGAGGGGATATGACTGGGTCTTTAAATACCTTAAGGGGGTAAATAGGGTTAGCCCAGATAGGGTGTTTAAACTAAGGAGGAGGGGTTACCAGAGGGCATGCTATGAGGCTGGTGGGCGGGAGGCTAAGGGGGGAGATAAGGAAAAAATACTTTACTGAGAGGGTGGTGAAGCCTTGGAATGCACTGCCTGCGGTACTGGTAGCTGTAGATATGGTGGAGGGTTCAAGAGGGGATAGGAGAGGTATAGGGGGAGGGTGAAACTGAGTAACGCCAAAAATAGAGGTGTAGTTCGGTCGGAGGTGGCAGCAGTGCCCTGTATGGGTGCTGACCCTCGAGCAGACTTGACAGACTGCATGGCCTACTCTACTGGCATCTTAGTATGTTAGCATATCTACATTTACAGCTGATTATCAGGTATGCTAAGAGACATGGAGTAAAACCAATCAAAGTGCTTACTGGCACATATGACATGGATTACATTGCTTCCCTTGATGTATCAAGGATTTAGAGGTTAATAACCAATTAGAGAGAAAAGACTCTTTACAAAGACCTATTAATAACCCCCCTGCTCATTAAACTCATTCTGTATGCTACCACAGCTGGCGTTCTTTAAATATGTCATAAAGGGGCGAACCTGGTCAAATAATGGAGTCCTGGAGGGGGAACAAAAGGCTAAACTCAGCACAGTTTCCTGTAGCACATTTCTTTACCTGTGTGCTGTTAGCTGCAACATGCTTCACTTTAAAACAAATTCATATTGCTACTATTTTGCTTTATCTACAAGGCATTTTCCCCAACCAACAGCCTCACAGCAATCTCTGTGACTTTATCTTACATACAGTATCACCCCCATGTCTTTTAAAGAGGTATTTCCTGCAAGAATCTGTGCAGCATAAATGTTGAAATGCTTCGCCTGGTCCCACAGCCACGAAAGGCACGTGGACACCTGCAGTAAGGCATTCAGAGCAGCAACCTAGTTTAGAAACATAGAATCTGCTGGCAGATAAGGACCACTTGGCCCATGCATTCCGACCATTGTTCCCTTGTTTAACTGTATTTCTTCTCAAGAAAACCATGGTGTCATTCTGCATCAAATGGTGACGGATTTTAACCGCTTCTTCGGCCCTTAAAAACAACTAACAACATGTGACTGGCATGCAACGTGGCTCGCATTTTAATCTTCTGGGTGACTGCTAAGCCACAGTAGCCAACAACTAATGGAAATCAAATGTGGCTAGTAATAAAATACAATGTAGCTAACGTAAAATACTGCAATTTACCATATTTTTATCACAAATATTTCAATTTGCAGTGTGTCACTAAACTGTCTTTTTCCTAGCCCTCACGCAGGCCCCGAATTGTGTCAGAAAAGAACACCTAGTGAAAATGAATATTAATAATTTCTTGGTAAGTATTTAAAAAAACTAAGAAAGCAACAGACTACATTACATTACACAAAAAGTGTTTTTATAACAAAAACTTTCTTTGTAGAACACTTTTTCATGTATATAGAAGTAAGTGCCTGAGGAAAATCACTATACTGTGTCCCTAAGGATACAGCATGCCACAGTATCAAGGTTCAGAGCAACAGGGCTGCATATATGAGAACTCCAGCGTGTAAAACATAACTTCTCTGTCTATCCCTTGCAAAGCATTTAGCATTATGAGATCTTGCAGAACTAGCCCACACATGCGCCAATAAACAGTATCCCAGCTACTCTTTCTTGTTAACCATTTATGCTATATAAGGAAATGTTAATGTGTTGCTTATACTTGAAATTCCTTACCTTAAGTGAATCGAAGCAGGCAATAACGCGTCCATTTTCAACCTGGCAACTTTTTGGTGGATGTGCAAATTTGCATTCCTCATCCGAACGTGAACAAGTTCCTCTCTGGAATTGTCTGCACACTTCCAGCGTCAGCCATTTTGTATCTCGCACAGGGTTAATGTTCAAAGCCATGTTATAAAAATGTATGGTTATCTCTAGTGCTAGATACCTGTTTTACGTATTTAAATAAATTTGAAATTCAAAACCGGCAGAAATCAACTACAAAATCTGCTCTTTAAGTTGAAAGAAGTTATCTCACTGTTCATGAAAAAAGTGCAGTCTTTAAATGTCAAATGAAGTCCAATTTACGCAGAGCGGCATAAGAACAGACAATTTATCAGCAAGCAGTCACTCATTAATCAATGTGTCCCACGTGTAGACTTCTGGCTGCAAAAAATACATACTCAATACCACTCCAAACTGCTAAAATGTCCGAGCCCCTGGCTTGTTCTGCCGACACAAACACTTTCAAGAAAGTTACTTCGATGCAATGGCACTCCTTGAGAGAATATTAATTCTGTACAAGCTGCTTGCAGCTATTGATTAAATTGCAAAACAGCCTAGTCAGCTTTCTTCATGTTTTTGGCAGTGGTCCTTTTACAGTAACTGTTTCTTCTGCCCTTTTTTTTTTTTGATGGTAGAGTCAGTTTTAGTCAGAAACCGCTGGCAAAGCGATGTTGCTGAGGAATCTTCTTCTAACCATTAGGCCACAGCACTGTCCTAACTGGCAGGCAGCAGGCTCGGAAAGCACAGACGGGGCGTTGCAGCAGCAGCAGCTTCAAGTAGCAGCGACTTCAGAAAAGGCACTTTTTAATCACAAACCTGATGAGACAAACAAAAAAACGTTTTCACATGTCTTTCAGTAAGAGTTACTATTAGTTAGTATACAGTCATCGCTCTCCTTCTACACGCAGCACTTTGGATGAGCAGCATAATGCAGTAAGCCATTGCAGGCTGAGAAAAAAAAGGGTTGAAGTTATGCATGACAAGGGAATAACCAATTGAAACACGTATTGCAGCAATATTCTGGGCAGGAGTCCAAGAGCTGGAAACGACTCACAAATAGATGAATGTGCCAGACACAATTATTATGCGTGCAGATCCCAAAATGCTCCAGTCTAATGTGACCGGCCTCCAAAAGAAGCACACGGTACAGACAGAGGTTTCAAACCTATTCCAAACTTGATTTTTTTTTTTTTTGGAAGACTGCACCCATTTTAACTAACTCCTTACAGCCAGCACCCTCTATATTCAGTTGAAAGCAAACTAAAAGGTGTGCAATTCATAAGATTGCGCTCTCTTCAAAACAGGTTCCAACATACTGTAGACAGACGAACAGATATATAATTCAGCCACTGTCACATTAACATCTGAAAATACTTATGTCTAACACATAGATCTTAATGAAAGAACGCCATGGAAGGTATTCTTTGTGTGGGGGTGGGGAGACAAGGCACACAAGGCCGGTTCTGTCAAATATGTGGCAGCTATTAAATATTTCCTCTAAGGCTCACCCTTATGACTTTTAAAAAGGGCGAAAGATGCCAAAAAATACCGTAGCTATGAAACGACTACGACTGATCAAAAAGGTGTCCGACAGTCATACCCTAAAGCACAGTCCTTCACAGAAAACCTTTCAGGGGCAATGAGAGATTAGGTTGTTTGACAATCCAGCATGTGTTCTCATATAAAAACAAATACAGCAGGGATTCATTTAACTCTAAAAACTGATTAACGTTTTGCTCATAAAAGTTCTAAAACATTGTGAAAATGCATAGCACTTGCCTCACTGTGTTTGACAAACATAACACTTCTAGAAAACCTACATAAATGCTTTCTGTATGGTTAGTATTGTCCCAAGAAAAAAACTGCCAATCAATTATTTAAAACCCTGTACAGTATGGTTGAAATTCCTAAATATGTGGCTTTGTGCTGTAACCTATTTATATATGTCATTACTTCAACTTTGAGCTAATTACTAAAAAAAAAAAAAAAACTTTAAAAGAAAGAGGTGGGCATACATATTAAATATCTAAAGCCAGGGAGACTCCAGCAAATGAAACTGCAGAAATGTTCATGTTAGTCCCAATAGCTCAGCATGTTTACATTGGCCAGGAAAATAAATTCTGTACTCATTACATCTGTCACCCTTATTATGTTCAACGCCCACTGCAGGGACATTCACTGGTGTTGCTATACTCCATGTCTTTGGATATAATGTTTTGCCCAGTGCATGATGGTCAACAAAACATTCAAAGTATACAAAACTAAACATGGATTGCCTGCCTTGTTTTTGATTTACATACTGACATTTAATGTTTCACGTTGAAAGAAAATCTGTAAGGTATCAGATTATTTTTATTTGTAAAAACACCAGGTTTTTTTTAGGAATCAACATGAGTGTTAACCTAAAAATAAAACAAGGACATAGCATTTGTCATGATATTTAAGTTTTTCCACCAATGTAATAATACAAGACAAGATGGAAGCTGTTCAGAGGAGGGCAGCTAAAATGGTGCAGGGTCTGCACTGGAAGACATATGAAGAAAGACTAAAGGAGCTTAATATGTATAGCCTCAAGGAAAGGAGGGAGAGGGGGGACATGATAGAAACTTTCAAGTACCTCAAGGGAATCAACAAAGTCCAAGAGGGTAGCATCTTTCAGAAAAAGAGGTGTGCAAGAACAAGGGACACAATCTAGAAGATAGAGGCGGCTCAGAGGTAATGTAAGGAAGTATTTTTCTCAGAGAGGTTGTGGATGCATGGAGCGGCCTTCGCAGGAGGTTGTGGAGTCAAAAACAGTGGTTGAATTCAAGCATGCATGGGACAGCCATAAGGCAATTCTAGGGGGTAGGGGTAGAAAGAAGTAGGCTGCTGGTTAACTAGGATCTGCAGCTTATCCATTAGGTAGGGAAAAGGGCAGACTGGGTGGGCCAAGCGGTCCTTATCTGCCGTCAAATTCTATATTTCTAATACTGTGTAAACTATTATAATATATGGTTACCCTTTGTTATGTATAAAAATCAGCCTGCTCAAAATCCTTAAGCACATTCTAAAGTATTGTTATGCACATTCCAAACAGTTGTTATGCACAGTTCAAAGGTTATACAATTTAAAATTTCTCATTTATTCTATACCTAGCTACTTACTAACCACCCAGTGCCCAAAGTCATACCTTTTACCTTTCAAAAGTCTGGAAATTTAGTTTTGTTATGTGAGTACAACAAAGAAATAGCAAGATTTTTTGTTTTCACTTCAGTGGGGGTCTGTCACTCTAGTGTAAAAAAACATATACCATAAAAAATAAAATATGGTCAACCACACACAACTCGGCATGTGTCTCCATCACGGGGTGAGATGACAGCATGGATCTCTCGAGCTTCGCTCTCGAGGTCCATATGCTATCATCTCAACCCCTCGATGGAAACACAGCCTTGTTGTGTATGGTTGCCCATACATTATTTTCCATATTGTTAAGACACCCCACCCCACTTTACAAACTTTCAGAAATGTGGGACACTTCTTTAAAGAGCCCCTGTGACAACTTTGTGAAAATGTAATGTTTTGCACAGGTAAGCTTATATTTTCATATTGTTTCTGTATTTCTCATTCTTCTTCATTATTAAGGACATTTGCATGTAAACAGGATCACTGCCCTATCTGTTCTGGCTGCTTGCCTACATATGACATCACAGTTATGTTTATGACATCACAGTCTGTTGCTGTGGGGATAATTACGATGCCATAAACAGGGATTACTTATTTTATTTATTTAAAAAGTTGCTAACTGGGAAAGTCACCATGACCAGAAGCTCGTTTCCAGGTGCAACCTGGATTATGATGTCATATGTAGAATAGTGGAAAGAGCAGATTAAGTTTAAGGGACAATACGCCTCTTTCATACAGCTGTCCTCAGTAACAAAGAAAAAAGGTAAATAATTATAGAAAATACATGAAATATAAACTGAACTGTCTAACTCTAACATTTTTTCCAACCTTCTCTAATGGCGTCAGGGGCTCTTTAAGTTTGTATGTATAAAACTGTATAAATCCCATCTCATCTACATAAAACTTTTGTTGTTAGGTGCTGAATGTGGTAGTAAACAGATCAATAATAAGAAATAGTGAGATTCCCACACCGTTTTGCATATATCTGTTTTCATAGTGGCAGGTTTAGGTATAGAGTTAGATGGCTCATGACACAAATAGCTAACAAAACCCAATGAAAAATTAAACATGCCTGAAAGGACCATTCAACTGTTCACAAATACATACAAACACTTTAACATAAAAGAAACATAGCTATTGAAGACAGACAGATATATATGTATTTACAGTGTCCTGAAAGATATCAACGGCCATTATTGTGGGAATTTATTACCTTCCTGTCATCCTATTTAGATCCTTATCAGAAAATAACGTATCAGAGTAAATCATTAATCTACTAATGGTTTCATACATACAAGAATGCATTTGCTCCAGTAAACAGCCTTGGAAACATTTTCAGATGCCTCATTCAAATGTGAATCTAAAACAGCAAGAAAAATAGTTTACTCACCTGTAACCGTAGTTCTAGGACTGGTATATGGTCCGCATCCACACATAAGCAATTTCCCTTTAAGAGCTGCTCTTGCCGGACATTCTTCAAGCTAAGATCCTCCCACCCACAGGTGGTATATCCCTCAGCTCCACCACTTGACGTCAGATCTTGCATGCTAGAAGCATGGATCCATGTGCCATTTGCCAGAGGAGGGTGGGTGGGTGGTGTGGATGTGAACCACATACCACTCCTAGATCTATGGTTACAGGTGAATAACCTGTTTTTCTAGGGACGCGGATATGTTTCACTTATCCACATATAAGCCGACTTCTACCAGTTCTCTGGGAGGAGGGGGCAAGGCACATACTCCTACATGGCAAATAAAGGTTGGAGAACCAAGTTCACAAAAGCAGCATCCTGGCGTGACTCAAGGTCGATGCTGTAATGGGAGATGAAGGTATATACTGATTTCCAGGTAACCGCCCTACAGATCTCCTGTATGGGGACATCCCTGAAAGCTGCAACCGAGGCAGCAGTACGTCTGATGGAATGAGTCCTAAGACCTACAGGAGGCTCCCTATCAGCCAACCTACAGCAGAGGTTGATGCAAGAGACAATCCACCTGGCATCTGTCCACTTACCTGCCGGTCTGCTGGTCAGGTGTAGCTTCAGTGTATGTGACAAAGAACTAGTAAGCCTCACCCCAAACTCCAGCCATACACTCCTTATAATAAGAAAAGGCTCACAGCAGGTCCAATGTATGCAGCCTACAGTCGGCTTTTGAAGATGGGTTGGTAAAGTATTCGGTAAGTTAATCACCTGGTTAAGGTGCAAATCCGATACAACCTTCCGGAGGAACTTCGGGTTGGGGCAGGCGACCTTCTCCCTGTGGAAAACCAAGTCCTGTTTCTTTGGGTAGCAAACTTATTTTGGGGGCTTTGAGTAGAACTGTGATTCACTGTTGCTGGCTTCACTAGCTGCAAAGTTTGAGTGCAGAGTGGGGGAAGGGTGCTAACGGTCTGACCAGAAGCCTCAGCTACCTGATTGTTTCTGGAAGACTTGGGCTGGTCCCACCCTTGGTCCATTATTTCCTTTATACCAGGGGTTCTGACATCACTTCCTCAAACAGGCAAAGGATATGCACCTGTCATAGCAAAAGCAGACATCCAGGAAAGGAACAGCAGCAAGTGAAGAGGTGACTGCTCTCTCAGTGGAAGGGAAGTAAATGCAAATCTAGGAGCTTTCATTATTACTTCTTCGCAATGATATTGGATTGGGGAAAGGAGGAGTAGGAGTTTGAAGAAGGTTATGCAATGGCTACTTAAAGTCTGTTTCTGAGTGTGGATAAGAAGGACAGGAATATAAAAAGCAGTTGCTCAATATATCTAAACGTGTGCAACAAAGGAGGTAAGGGAAATAAAGAAAATGTTTTGCACTGATAGAGGAGGGAGAGGGGAGACTTGGGGAGTGTTTGGTATCCTGCATCTGGAAGGTGGGGGGCGCTGGTGGCACGACAGCAATGGGTAGGGTGGTAGGCTGCAACAACTGCGGTGCACCAATCTTTCTAAAAATTGCCTGGAGTGTGGAGGATGTTTAGTGTGCAACCACATAGAAAAACTTAGAAAGGAGATTGAGGGTCTGCAGGAGGAACTAAGACAGGCAAGGCAGATTGGGGGTGGGTTTAGCCCAATACTGGAGGGAGAAAGAAGGGAGATGAGGGAAGGCGATTTAAGCCAACAGTGGTGAGGAGAGGGTCAGAAGAAGGGAAGCAGAGACAAAGGGGCCCAGGCCAGGAAGAACAATTGCCGGGAAACCAGGTCAGGAGACAAAAGACAAATGGATGGAGATAGGGGCTTGTGAGGGGAGGCGAAGAAGTGGCAAAAGTCATGGAGTGAAAAGGAGAGAACAGGCTACTATGGAGAGAGAGGGAGTGGGCATTTGTGAAGGGCCTTCAGAAAATAGTTGTGCACTGCTAGAGAGGAAGAAGGTGGAGGAGGGAAATGATGAAATTAGAGGAGTAATTGATAAATGCCTGGACCAAACTGGAGCGGGGGGGAAGTTCTGCTGGGAGAATTACAGCAGGGGTAAAAGGGAAATGAGCAGGAGGAAGAAGAGGAGCTGGAAATGAGAGGAGAGGAGGAGATGAATGGAAGCAAGCAGGAGTAAGGGTGGAATCTTAGTGCTGGGGACTCAATACTAAGAGGAGTTAGGTGGATAGCAAGGGGGAGGCATAGTCGCATTTGGGTGGAGGCCATGCCAGGAATGACAGCGGAAGGGTGGGACAGTCTGTTCTGAAATATCTGAAGGGTAGGGACAAGCCTCATTTAATTATACATCTTGGGACAAACGACCTGGCTGACAAGACAGTAGATACAGTCCAGAGGAGGTTTGAGGAACTAGCACAATTATGTGAGGGGCAGGAAGATCAGTAACTTTTTCAGAGATACTTCCTGTGCCAAAGGCAAGCACAACAAGAAAGCTGAGAATAGAGGAATTTAATGGATGGCTAAGAACCTGGTGTTGTGCTAAAAGGTATGGGCTGTTGGGGGGGTGGGGAGGAACCTGGGAGGACAGTAGTCTCTATGCCAAGGACAGACTGCACTTGAGTGAGGAGGGAAAGAAAGTGTTGAAACAGAGGATAGAGGAAGTTGGGAATTTAAACTAGGAGTGGGGGGTGGCAGTTGGGGAAGAGATATGCAGAGACCACAGGTTGGGAAACCATATGAGATTACCCCCCATAACAGTGACAAAGGACAAATGGCAAGTACTGTTGGTGATGCTAGGAAAGAAGGGCAGGATGGGAGGGGAAAGGGTGGAAGGTGGTTACCCTTAATGCTAGGAGCCTTGGGAGGAAAACTGCAGAGTTACAGGTTCTCATGGCAGAGGGAGAGGTGGACATTGCAGTCATCACGAAACATGGGCCACCCAATACAATGACTGGGACCTGTCTGTACTAGGTACAGATTATTTCATAGGGACAGAGTGATTGGGAAAGGAGGGGGGGGTGGCACTATATGTGAAGGAAGGACTGAAGTGTGTAAGGGAGGAAGGGGAGGAGGGTAGTACGGAGTCACTTTGGATGCAAATCCAGGATTCCAAGAATAGGATTCTTAGAATGGGAGTGATGTACAGGCCACCATCTCAGACAGAGGAGTTAGACAGGGAACTAGCGGGACAGATCAGGAGGACCTGCGAGAAGGGTAGTGTGGTGATTGTGGGGGACTTCAATATGCCAGGAGTGGACTGGAGCACCCCAACAACCAGGAACAGAAGGGAGCAGGTACTGCTGGATGCCTTCCAGGACAGCTTCCTGCTGCAAATGGTCAGTGAACCAACCAGGTTAGGAAATACCCTTGACCTTGTGCTGGCAAATGGGACTTTGTGAGAGAACTTACAGTGGAGGAACCGCTGTCAGGAGGTGACCACGCTCAGTATGGCTCACATTGGATATGGGCAAGGAAGGAGTGGAATCTGGCACAATAGTGCTGGACTTCAGGAGGGCCGACTTTGGGAGGATGGGGAAGTGGTAAAAGGGTACCTGGCCAGAATTCAATCTAGTATGGACACTAACCAGAGGTGGGAGCTCATAAAGCTGGGATAGTGGAGGCAACCAAAACCTGCTGCAAAGCCCAGAGCAAGAAGGCTAGGGCTAAGAAACCGATCTGGTTGAGCAAGGAGGTCATGGAAAGGTAAGGAGGAAAAGAGCTGCCTTTAGGAAGTACAAGAAAACAGGAGGGGGAGGACAGGGAGGCGACTTGACAGAATCAAGAGAGGTGACAAGGGCGGTAAGGAGCCAAAGCATCTACGGAACTCAGGCTGGCACAAGGCATTAAGAAGGGGAGAAGGACTCTTTAGTACATCAGGAAGAAAAGGAGCTGTAAGGACCACATAGTAAGGATTAGGAAGGAGGGGTTGGGTGGAAGCAGGTGCGATAAGGTGAAAGCACTAAATGAGTACTTCTGCTCAGTATTTACTAAAGAGAGAGGGGGTGACACCCAAGGTGGGAGAAATGGCAGACACAGGGGGAAGGGGTGACAGATGGGGAAATCATGGAGGGCAGAGTTCGAGAGGGTTTGAAGGCACTGAGGGTGGACAAGGCGCCGGACCCAGATGGCATCCACCCCAGGGTACTGAAGGAGCTGGCAGAGGTCCTTGCAGGACCTTTGGCAGACCTATTTAATGCCTCACTACATTCGGGGTGTGTACCTCAGGACTGGAGGATGGCTCATGTGGTGCCCCTCCACAAGAGTGGCCCCAAGGATGAACCAGGAAACTACTGACCAGTGAGCCTCACATCCATCGTGGGTAAGCTAATGGAGACTATCCTGAAGGAGAGGCTGGTGGCCCTCCTAGAGGCCAAAAGAATACAGGACAGCAGACAGCATGGCTTCATACATGGCAGATCCTGCCAAACCAACCTGGTCGTAGTTCTATAACTGGGTAACTAGGCAACTGGACAGGGCCATGCAGTGGATGTCCTGTATCTGGACTTCAGTAAGGCATTCGCTCAGTGCCACATGGAAGGCTGGGAAGGAAGTTAGTAGGACAGGGCGGGTGCAAAGCTGGTGAGATGGGTAGGAAACTGGCTGCAGGGAAGGCAACAGAGGGTGGTGGTGGGTGGGGAGCTCTCACACCAAGGGCAGTGACAGCGGTGTTCCACAGGGCTCAGTGTTGGGACCAGTGTTGTTTGGGATATTCATTGCAGACATATCATGGGACATCAAGAGCAAGATCAGTCTGTTTGCTGATGATACCAAGGTAGGCGTGGTGGTGATGACCTAGGGGATGGCAGGGGTTGCAGGATGATCTGGCAAAGCTTGAAACCTGGTCAGACACCTGGCAACTGGCTTCAATGCCAAAAAGTGCAAGGTGCTACATTTTGGGATGAAGAACCCAAGGAGGAGTTACCAGCTAGGGGAGTACAGCTAGCCCAGACAGAGGAGGAGAAGGATCTGGTGTGCTCATTACAGGGTCAATGAACAACTCGGCACAATGTAGGAAGGCAGCTGCAAGGCCAACAAAATGCTGGGTTGTATTGCAAGGGGTATATCCTCGAGGAGGGAGGAGGTGATTCTGCCACTGTATAGGTCATTAGTTAGACCACACCTGGAGTACTGCGTGCAGTACTGGCGTCCGTATCTGAAGAGGGACATTAAGTTACTGGAGGGGGTGCAGCACAGAGCGACAAAGATGATCAAGGGGCTGGGGGACTTATCATACGAGAGGAGGTTGAAGGAGTTGAACATGTACTCACTGGAGGAGAGGAGAGACAGGGTGACATGATTGAAACCTTTAAATACATGAAAGGAATAAACAAGATGGGTACAGAGGGGCTGTTCAAAGTAAGGGAGGGGAGTGCCACCAGGGGCCATGATATGAGACTGGAGCGAGGAAGGTTCAGGAAGGAGATGAGGAGACACTTTTTTACAGAGAGGGTGGTGGCTGGGTGGAATGCATTACCTGCTGAAGTGGTATGCAGTAGAACAGTGGACTGCTTCAAACGAGGATGGGACAGGACAAGGGGGAGGATTAATGAAGGGGAAGGGTGGAAGGGAGGGGCAGCTGCAGAATAAGGGGTGCTAGCTGCACATTCGAGCAGACTTGACAGACCTCTAGGCCTTTATCTGCTGGCAAATTCTCAGATGTTCGTAAGTAAGGAGACTCCACCAAAAGCATCTGGAACTCCTTAATCCTTCTGGAGGAGGTGATACCACCAGGAAGGTGGTTTTCCACAACAGGTGTGACATCTCACACCTGCACACAGGCTTGAAAGGCTTGCCAATGAGCACTGCCAGAACCAGCAACAGATCCCAAAGTGGTGGTGGTTCATGCACCAGCGGGTTCAAGTGGTCAAGACCTTTAAAGAAGCACCCGACCACCTTCTCCTGCGTCACCATTAGCATACCAGCTCATGCCCTGTATAAAGAGATGGCTGCCAGGTGCACCATGAGGGTCACTGATTTCAGCTCCAGCAGGGAGAGAGACCACAGGATGCTAGTCAAGGGGCAGGCAAGGGGATCAAGTGCCTTGCCCTGGCACCAAATGGAAAATCTTTTCCATTTAAAGGCACAGCATCAATCAGTCGACTCCTTTTGGGATGCACTCGTGTGACGTCTCACCCTCCCAGCTGAGGGCATCCGCCAGCTGATTGTCAGCTCCTGTGACATCAATCACCCGAAGATCTGCACCCAAGCTGTGCACGAGGGTCCAGGCATGGAGCGATCCTGACACAAGGGAAGGGAGAGAGTGCCACCTTGCTTCTTCAGGTAGAAAATGGTCATGGTGCTGTCCGTCTGGACTTGCACGACCTGACCCCGGACAAAAGAAGTGAATTCCGTCAGATCTAGGTGCACCGCACAGAGCTCCAGCAGGCTAATGTGGTGATGGGACTCCCTTGGGGTCCAGAGCCCATAAGCTCTGTGGTCCCCCATGTGGGCTCCCCACCCCACCAGAGATGTGTCTGTAGTCAGAATGACTGATAGCTCTGGGCAGACAGATGGGACTCCTTCCGAGGATGTTCTGGGACAAGCCACCACTGGAAGGCATCCCACATCGGCTGTGTCACTGCAACTGGCTGATCCAAATGACCATGGTGCTAAGACCACTGACGGCCCAACTCACACTGAAGGTGACGCATCCATCAGCAGGCCCACTGGACCATGCTGGTGCAGGATATGATGTACCCAGCAACCACATGAAACCCAAGGCAAAGCAGAAGCGCTCAACCTTAAATGATCAGGCAAAGGAAGCAAGATCTAGTGCCTGGTCTGCAGGGAGTCAGGCCTTGGCCCGCAGGAAGTCCAGCTCTGCCCCCATGAAGTGAATCACCTGCAAGGGGTTGAGTTTGGACATGGCTGGACTGACCAGAAGGCCCAAGCCTCTGCAGGCCTGGAAGACCAGGTCCCTGGACTGCTCCACTGCCTCCTTAACAGCCCAGCTGTCAACCAGTCATCCAGGTAGTGGTATAACCAGACCCCTGGTGCTGCAGAAAGGCTGCCACCACTGACATGCACTTAGTGAAGATCTTGGGTGTTAAGGAAAGGCTGAATGGCATGACCTGGAACTGTTAAAGAACTCCCTCTGTGTGGAACCGAAGGTACCACCAGTGGGACAGATGGACTGGAATGTGGAAGAACATGTCCTGGGGGACCAGGGAGTAGAACCACATGCTCTGCTCCAGAGATGGTATTATCTGGCTCAGAGTGACCACCTAGAACTTATGCTTTCAGAGATACTGATTCAGATCATGAAGATCCAGTATAGGGCGCCACCTCCCCACCCGTCTGTTTTATGACCAGGAAGTACCCGGTCACAAAGCCCTCACCTGCCATGGAGTCTGGGACACGGGCTATGGCTCCTTTTGTTAGGAGTTGAGCAATGTCATAGAAACCTAGATTTTGACGGCAGATAAGGACCATCTAGTCTGCCCATTTCCCTACCAACTTAACACCTGATCCTAAATGATCAGCAGCTTACCCTTTCTTTTCTACCACTAGGATTGCCTTCTGTCTATCCCATGCATTCTTGAACTCACCAATTGTTTTAGCCTGTACAACCTTCGCTGGGAGGCTGTTCCATGCAACCACCACCCTTTCTGTGAAAAAATAATTCCTCACATTTCCCCTGAGTCTCCCCCCAGCCTCGTATCATGACCCCTTGTTCTTGCACATCTCTCTTTTTGAAAGATGCTGCCCTCCTGGACCTCTCTGATTACCCTGAGGTACTTGAATGTCTCTATCATATCCCCCTCCCTCCTCCAGGGTATATATTGAGGTCTTTCAGTCTTTCCTCATATGTTTTCTGGTGCAATCCTTTCACTATTTTTGTTGCCCTTCTCTGGATTGCCTCTATTCTGTCAATGTCCTTCTGGAGATGGGGTCTCCAGAACTGAACAAAGCATTCCACATGTGGCCTAACCAACTGTTTGTACAGTGGCATCACCACCTCCTGTTTTCTACTTGTGATGCCCCTCCCTATGCACCCCAGCATCCCCCCGGCCCTCCCCGCTGCCTTTTCACATTGCTTGGCAACATTCAGGTCCTCCGTTATGTTTACCCACAGATCCCTTTCCAATTTTGTTGTTAGTACCCTCCTCATTTTGTATTCCTCTCTAGGATTCCTAAGGCCCAAGTGCATGACTCTGCACTTTTTTGCACTGAATTTAAGCTGTCACTTTCTTGTCCTCCCTGAGACTGGAAAGTGTTTCCTGCGACACCATGAACTCCCTTGGCACGTTAACGTCAGTAAGGCAGGAAAGCCTCATAATCGAGAGGCAACCCTCCACCTACTACCTCTGGGACCCACTTGTACAAGGTAATTATGGACCAAGCATGCCAGAAGTGGCGCAGCTGATCTCCCACAGGAAGCTGGGGCAGGAACTGGGCCGGTGAGAGGTAGACCCCCCCCCAACCCGTCAGTAGGCAGCTTAGGAAGGGGCACTGGCACCTGCTGCCAGAGGGGCACCACTACCTCTTCCCCCACCTTTTTGTGGCCCTGACTGTGGAACTTGATCTTGGGGCACCAAGCCTGTGGAAGCCCCTGCTGGGCTGCTGCTGCTTAGGCTGCTGTGATGGAAAGGGCCGAAACTGAAAAAACTTTTTCCTCAGCCTCTGCCCTTTTTGCTCCTTCTGTGTGGAGGTCACAGAATCTAGGGTGCCACTGGACTTCTTAATCCTGGAGAGGTGGCCTTCCACCCCAGGGTCAAAGAGGTCAATGCCCAAGAAGGGGACATCAGCCAGCTTGTGCTGGGTGTCTGCCATAAAGGAGGAAATCCTCAGTCAGGCCCTGCAATGCAACAGGACGGCTGCTGCCATGGCGTGGACGCAAGAATCACTCACATCCAAGGCTGTCTGAAGCTGGTGTTCAGCCAGCCCTTCACCCTGGTCTCAGAGCACTTTCACTGCCATCTGCCTGTCGTCAGGGAGGTAAGGGAGGAAATGGTCTAGGACTCCCAACAGGGAGTGACCACAGTGGACCATCATCAGAGTACAGTTTGCCTGACAGAGACCAAGGGAAGACGCAGCACAGACCTTTTTGGCTGCATGGTCAAGCTTTTTGGACTCCTCATTAGGAGGCTTGTTCATGTCTCCAGTATTTCCGGACAGAAGACTGCATTGGCAACCACACCCTCGACTGAGTGGTGGTCCGAAAATCCAGACAAGGTGTCAGCAGGAACTGCATACTTGCAGATCATACGAGCAGAAGGTGCCAGGCAGAAAGCTGGATGTAGCCAGCAATTCAGTGCGGGTCCCAAGACGGCCTCTGCCATCCGGAAGGCAACCCCAGCAGATTCGCCCCATTCCAGGATCTCAGTGAAGGGATACGTAGCCCTTTGTTTGACTGGCTCCAAGGGAACCACCATGGACTCAGACATAAGTCTGAGAAGAGTCACAAAGGACACCAGCCTGTGGTTGGTAGTCAGTTCTTCGACTGATTCCCAGTCAAAGGCATGAGCCCTTGAAGACTGCATCGAGAACCCTTCAGACGAGGAATCTACGAAGACAGCCCTCAGCCATCAGTCACCATGCATCACTCGAGGCTCGTTTGAGTGTGTGATCTCCACTGAAAACCAGCCTGGCCAGCCTGTAGTGGATGGGAGTCCTCTGAGGGGACTCCCTGCACTGGCTCTCGTGGAAGCAGCTCCATCTGTATGGGTGGTGTTACTCGTGTCGGAGACAGCTGCCTTGGAAAGAACAGTATAGGTTGAACTGTCAGGTACCAGGTGACCGCAGGGGTTGAGGGTAGAACCCTACCCTGCCCAATCAAGGCCCACTGCTGCAACAGGAACTGCTCGCAGTGCCACCACACATGACAACAGAGCCTTCTGTCATCCAAGGACGAAGAAAAAGAGGAGCGCCTCCTAGTTGAGCGAGACCGAGAACGAGAGGAATCCTTCGACCTTGAGCATCGACAGGATCAACTATGCCAAGGAGATACGGCCAGAGAGGCAGTACAGACTACACACACAGGGTTCAACCACTTGACTTCAGATGGAGGTAACTTCAGAGAGGAGACAGGCAGGTCTGCTGACTGCTTCTGGACCTCCTTGTTGAGGCCTGACAGGACCGGGGTCCCGGAGATTGAGTCAACATTGATCTCCACTGAAAATGGGTTGACAGGGTTGTAAAAAATCTCAGCTGCCTCCTCAACCCGTGTCATGACCAACAAGCTGAATAGGGGCACCATGGAGCTAGCAGTCTTGCCTTCGACCAAAGGTTCAGCAGAAGCCGAATGCTCGACAGCCATCAGTCAGGGGAGTCAAGGGAGCAGGGAGAGCATACTCTTTCCAGATCCTATGACCAATGGCAGGGCTTTTTGAATTTTTTAACCTTACTATGGCAGGCAGGGCTCTCCCTGAAGGTCTAGAGGGTTTTGCACATCTCTCTATAGTTACCGGCGAAAACCGAGCCCACACTGGCCCCCACCTGGAGCAGTGTGGAGACTGAGGTACTATATATATATATATATATATATATATATATATATATATATATATATATACACACACACACACACACACACACACACACCTGCAATAGTCACATACACTTTTTCTGAAAAGTGCATAGCCAGTTTTAGGCACCAGCAAACCCTGCGGTCGCGGGGGGGGGGGGCAACTAAAGCAGTTTACCTTCATTTTTTTTATCTTACTATCTTCATAAAACAGCAACAAAGAGCTGTGCAACACCTTCTGATATGGCATCATGATGTCATGAAATGCCTTACTAATCTATGACCCAGTCGATAAGAGGCAGATGGGCAGCAATGGATGGGATGGAAAGAACAGCCCCAAGGAGTAACACATCTGCCTCCCCTAAAGAAATTAAATATACCACTGGTTGCTACAGAAAATAAATACAATGATGTGTATGCGGGCTACCAGTCAAACTCATGTAGGGTGCGTCAGTCAAGTGGAGAATCCATGACTTCAATAATTCTGCTGGGGGCCTCCACAAACCTTAAAGCCATCCCTGAAGTGAAACGAATGAATGGGCTTGCTAATTTAAAGGTGACCAGTAGTTCATTTCATTTTTATTTTTAACCAGGAAGTGAACTGGGCACAGCCCTTTTTCAGTCATGCCTGACATAAAACAATCAAACAGCAACAACAAAATAATTATAACAATTAGGACAATTATAAATAACATTTAAACTTTGTGAACTATAACTGCTTCAAAGGATGTTTAAAGTGCATAACATTTTGTTATGTGTAGTACAGCTTTAAGAAATCTACTTCCTGTGAGTCTTCCTGTGTGTGTGTGTGTGTGTGTGTGTTGAGAATAGTTTTCCCCTTATGTCCGTGCTGAATGGAAGCAAACAGAGAAGGCCTAGATTTCTGTATGACGAGTTTTCTTATTGCCAAGACCCTGATGTCTTTTAAGGTACTTCGTGATTCCCATCTTCAAGGCGGGAGACCCCAGGTGCCCAGAAAACTATCGGCCCATCTCCCTGTTACTACACCTCAGCAAACTACTTGAGAAAGTAGTCCATTCCCAACTAACTGAAGATCTCAATAAATATAACCTCCTGTGTCCTTTTCAACACGGCTTCTGCAAATACCACAGCACCTCCTCTGCCCTGGCAGCCTTCTCAAACCATGTCCTCAGAAATATGGACATGGGTATGGCCATGGATGCAGTCTTTGTTGATTTATCAAAGGCGTCTGACCATGTTGACCATCAACTTCTCCTCACCACACTTCAACATTTTGGTTGTGCCCCTGGACCTGCAGCCCGGTTTCATAGCTACCTCACAAACTGGTCCCAGTCCGTGCTTATAGGCAAAATAGCCTCAGCTTCCCTTCCCACCAGCACTGGAGTTCCTCAGGGATCAATCCTTGGCCCCCTTCTTTTCTCCATGTTTATCAACGCGCTACCAGTATATAGCCTAAACTGCAACACTCTCCTCTATGCGGATGACCTAGTCCTGTACCACAGCAACAAGTCCCTAGAAGCCATCTCCTCCACTCTCACCGACAGCTATGCAGCGACTGTTCATTGGTTCACATCCAGAAAACTCCTTGTAAATGGGAAAAAGACGAAGGCCATGCTCTTTGCCTCCCTCACCGTATATACAACTGCCGGACTTCCACTGGAACAGGTCAACTCTTTCAAATATCTCGGTGTTACCTTCGACCCATCGCTCACCTACAATGATCACATAACCCTGACTATCAATAGGATAAACCTGAAGCTAGGTGCGGCATACCGAGCAAACCACCTGCTATCATTTGAAGCTGGTCTCGTCATTGCACAGGGAAACCTCCTCCCACTCCTTGACTACTGCTCCCCCATCTACTCCCAAGTGTCCATAAAGCAGCACTCCCGCCTCAACATGACATACAATGCCATCTGTTGCTTTGCTCTCTCAAAGCTCCCTCCTTAACTCATCACTGTACACTCTACCAGTCCCTTGGTTGGCTCCCTCTCCAGGCATGATTTGACTATACTGCAGGCTGCCTAGTCAACAATGCCCTCAGAAGTAACCAGCTGTCCCCATATGCCCCCCTACTCATACACAGAGCGTCCACGAGGCCGCGTAGGGCATCCTCTATCCAATCCTTGGAAGTTCCCCGTGTCTCTACAGTAGTGGGCAGTAAGGCCTTCTCTGTCTCTGCCCCCTCCCTCTGGAATCGTTTTCCCGTGCCTGTTCGTACATCTACATCCCATGTGTCATTCAAATCTAACCTAAAGGCCTGGTTAATGATAGGCTCCACCTGCAAATGCACACAGGGCAGTGCAGGAGACTGAAAGGCACCATAATCCTACCACGGTCAGGCGCTTTCTGCCCATCCTACTCTCCCCCCGCCGCACTTCTATCCTAAAGCACTAACCCACTCACTTGACTTTCATACTGCCTCTCAAACCTACTGTGAGACCTCCTCTCACATATCTGTACCTGGTCCAAGCCATGGCTCAAGGTTACACCAAGACTTAGTGGGGCATAACACAAATTACCCTGCTCTCCAGTTTACTCAGACTATGCTCCCTCAGTGCCTAGACTCAGTGCACTGTCTGGAAGCCACGCCCTAATTTTACCACAAGCTCTCAGGTCAACCTGCTCTCTTTCTCAGGACAGGCATGTTACCTAGACTAGATATTGATAAGTCTGTTATGTTAAACTACTCCTTGTGAATCTGTAACTCTTCTCCCATTGTACTGCTGCCGGTAACCCTATGGTACCTCACTTACCATTGTTTGTTTACCACAAGTAAACTTTTGTCTATTTGTTATCTATTGATGCTTGTATAGTATATGTAAATTGTATATTATATCTACTGCTTGTATCCATGTACCGCCACCTTGTGGCCCAGGTCATGAGTGAAAATGGTCCACCGGATCAGCACACTTTCCTGGTTACCAAAAACGTAAATAAATAAATTAATTTTCGGCCACCAAATATAACTGGCGACAAGGATGTTGAAAATTTTCATAACTCCAGCTTACTGAATTACACTATTTTGTGACTTTCTGCATTGGAGGCAAGTAAGCAAGTTGAAACTGTACAGTATTATGGCAACTTTAGCCAGCTTTGAGATTTTTACACGAACGGACTGGGATATGTGGTCCAGACGGTTTTATCAGTGGTTATTACTTAATCCTGCCATACAATCAGCAAGTGATCAGCTACAGGGTGAGCTTATTTGATCTGCTTTTCGTACTTTCTTGGGGAGTGAAAACTTCAAACTTTTATGCAGTCTGTGCACCAGACCGACCAGAAGATTTGTCATATCAAGAGCTAAAGGCTAAATTGAATGCACAATACAGTTTAACAACCTTCCCAAGGGCTGAATGTTATAAATTCTACAGTTATCACCAAAAACCAGGTCAGTCATTACAATCTTATTTGTCTGAGATCAAAAGCTTAGCTCTCATGTGCAAGTGGAGCAGGGAGCATCTTGAATCTAATCTAGCTGATAAGTTTGTTATGGGGTTGAATAATGAACATCGTATTCAGCAATTACTTTCTGTAAGTGTCAAGAAGTCTGTTGAGGAACTTTTACAGTTGGCACAAATGTATGAGGCTGCAGAAAATGAGGCACATGTTAAGATGAACACTAAAAATGAGGTACAAGTAGCTGCAGAAAACCCCAAATTGAAACAGCTCAAACAAGTCTAAGCCACTGTTTTCAAAGGAAAATTCAACCACTCTACCCAAACTGCATGGCCAGTACAAATGTGCATCATGTGGGTCTTCTCACCATAGCAGGGACCAGTGTAAATTCAGAGAAGTTCAGTGTCATGCATGTAAACGTCAGGGGCATATTGCTAAGGTTTGCTGAAGCAGGAGAACCCTAGTGATCAGTTCAGAGAGCACTGACAGTGCAGTGGTTCCTGTTGCACCACAAATGCAGACAAAAGATGTTCCTCCTTTCTACGTGTTACTTCAGTTGCCACAACTGAGGAGTTAGTTGCATTTAATGGTAGATTCTGCTTCCCCAGTTACTTTTATTAACCATGAAACATGGTCTGATCTGGATAAGCCACCATTGTCTCCTTGTAATAAATTGCTGCGGGCATTTGAAGGGCAACCAATTCAGCCACTGGGCTTGTTTACCATGGTGGTATGCAGGATTGATTCTCCTGGTACACCTTTAAATTTTCTGGTTTCAAAAAAGGGTGTCAACATTTTGGACAGAGACTCTCATGTTCTTCTAAACATTCATATTGATTCAGCAGATTCTGGCCTACTTGCTGCTGTCCAGGTACCACAAAGCAGTAACCCACCCAAGCTTGGGGAAATTTTAGACTTGCATCCAGAGCTGTGAAAAGGCCTGGAATGTTGCACACCAGCTAAAGCAAAGCTAGTTACAAAGCCTAATGCAGTCCCTAAGTTTTGTAAACCACGGAAACTTCCTTTTACCTTAAAACTGGTGATTAGGGCAGAACTAGACAGACTAGAAAAAGCGGGTGTGCTGGAAAAGGTTTCAAGTTCAGATTGGGCCACTCCAATTGTGGTGGTATCTAAACCAGTTGGTAAGGTTCGGATATATGGAGATTTTAAGGTGACACTTAATCCAGTACTTAGCAGAGATGTATTTCCTTTACTCTTACCAGAGGAACTTTTTCACAGACTGAATGGTGGTGTGGGGTTCTCTAAACTGGACCTCGCTGATGCATACCTTCAAGTGGAGCTGGATACACACTCTCAGAAATTGGTAGTGATTAATACACACCAAGGTCTGTACGAGTACAAACGGTTATGTTTTGGCCTTAGTTCTGCACCTGCTAATTTTCAAAAAGTGATTGAGCAAACGGTGGGTGATATTGATATTGTTGCTTGTTATTTGGATGACATCACTGTCACAGGCAAAACTGAAGCAGAACATTTACGTAACTTACAAAAGACTTTACCGAGATTGCAGCAGAGTGGATTCAGACTCAGGAGAAAAAAATGCCAATTTTGTCAACCAAGTGTCACATACTTAAGTCACACTATTGACAAAGACGAAATTCGTCCAAATGATGAAAAAGTGGAAGCCACTGTGCACATGCCTGAACCGCAGAATGTTTCAGAACTGTGCTCATTCTTGGGTATGGTGTGCTACTATGACCGTTTCATACCTAGCTTAGCCACTAAATGTGCTATCCTAAATGAATTGCTACATAAAGGAACTCCATGGAAGTGGACCAAGGGCCACAGTAAGGCAGTTCAAGCCATCAAGCTCTCTCTAACCGACGTGAATAATTTAACTCATTATGACCCTAACTTACCTATCACAATGGCCTGTGATGCTAGTCCTGTGGGTATAGGAACTGTCCTTTTCCATACAGATCCAGAAGGAGTGGAGAAGCCGATAGCCCATGCTTCATGCAAACTCACTGCAGCCGAAAGAAATTATGCCCAGATTCAAAGAGAGGCATTAGCGATTGTATCTGGAGTCCAAAAATTCCGCCAATACTTTCTAGGTCGCAAGTTTCACATGAAAACAGATCACAAGCCACTAGTGACAATTTTCAGTCCAGAAAAAAGAATTCCGGAGACTGCCGCTAGCCAACTTTAACGATGGGCATTCATTTTGTCTGCCTATAATTTCAAGGTTACATACCAACCAACAGACCGGCATGGAAATGTGGATGCCTTGTCGAGGTTACCAATATCCAGAGAAATGGAGTTTGATGTGGGACTTAAAGAGGAGCCATTAGTATGCCAGGTGGGGCCAGATAGTTTTCCAGTGCAATTCAAAGATATGGAGGACTCTACTGTTGTGTGTGCAATGGAGCTACAACAGTTAGATCAGCTTCCAGTACTAGCCAAGGACATTGCAAAAGCGACTAGTCAAGATGTAATTTTGAAACAAGTGTATCAGTATACGCTTGAGGGTTGGCCACAAGGCACTACTTGTTCAGCTGAACTACAACCCTACTATACAAAGAGGCAGTTGTCCATTTCTGAGGGGTGTCTTCTATAGGGATTGCACGTCATAGTACCCCACTGTTATCACTCAAATGTGCTGACTCTTTTGCATGCGGACCATCCAGGCATTGCTAAAATGAAATCTCTGGCCAGACTTCACGTATGGTGGCCTTCCATTGACATAGACATATACCAGGTTGAAGGCTGTGCTTTATTGATGAGAAATCCGGCAAGAGCTCCAGTTCACCATTGGGAACAACCTGAAAAATCCTGGCAAAGGTTGCATATTGATTTCGCAGGACCCTGTTTAAATTCCATGTGGTTACTCTTAACTGATGTTTATAGCAAGTGGCCAGAAATGTATCAAATGTCTTCGACAACTACTGAGAGTACCATTAAAGTGTTGAAATCTGTCTTTGCTACCCATGGTTTTCTGCAAGTGATTGTCTCAGATCTAACGGACCACAGTTCACATCTGTTGAATTCCAAGCATTTTGCCAGCAACGTGGTATCTGCCATATTTTCTCACATCCCAACCATCCAAGTTCAAATGGTGAAGCGAAACGCCTGGTTCGGACTTTTAAAAAGAGTAAGGACAAAGATAATCCTACTACTCCGACAGCAATACAAATAGCCCTTTTGGACTTTCTTGCGATGTATCGAACAACACATTGTGTGACGGGAATATCCCCAGCAGAATTGTTGTTTGGACGTCAGATTCAAACTCAATTGGACCTTCTTCATGCTCTAGGCTATAAGTCAGTAATTAAAATGCTTCCTAACACCAGATCCTTCAAACTCAGTGATCTTGTGTGGATCAGGATGTATGCAGGCCCGAAGAGATGGATAGAAGGCGTGGTAGAAAAAAAGTTTGGAAATGTTGTCTATATTGTTCGACTGACTAACCAGAGGAGAGTGAAAAACATATGGACCAATTACATACTAGAACTGAGACAGAGCAAAAAAGGGATACCCTGAGTCGGGGTAGTTATCCAGCATTATTTCTTCCAGAACAAGAACAGGAAGAGATAGTGGAACCATAGCAACTGAGACAAGATGTGGCTGATGCTAATCAGATTCCAGAGCAACAGCCTCCATTCCTACTACGTCGGTCAGGATGTATAAGACTTCCACCAAAGAGAATGGACTTGTAGAGATATTACCTAATGACATAGACTAACTAAAAGGGACATTGCAGTAATAACTTTAATAGTTTCATATTACTTCTGAATTATTGACTTGCGTACTTTCTAGCCAAGTCAGGAGGAATTGTTATGTCTAGTACAGCTTTAAGAAATGTTAGTACAGCTTTAAGAAATCTACTTCCTGTGAGTCTTCCTGTGTGTATGTTGAGAACAGTTTTCCCCTTATGTCCGTGCTGAATGGAAGTAAACAGAGAAGGCCTAGATTTCTGTGTGATGTGTTTTCTTATTATTACCATGACCCTGATGTGTTTTAAGGTACTTATTTTCGGCCACCAAATAAATCTGCATGTAATGTTGCTGTAACAAAATCACACAAATCCTTCACGACGCTTGGAGCAAACCATGAAAATTATTTGTTCCCCATGGATGGTTGTTGAACTGAAAAAGGCAGAGATGAATTGCACCTGGTATTATAGGTCCTTGAGTTCAGACAAAAGACTGAAGAAAGGATGCTGGGTCCAGAATTTTTACAGACATGGAAAGCAAAGCCTGCCGCATTATAGTCTATCCTCAACTGAGGTGGCAAAATCCTCATACTATATAAATTACAGTGGTGACTTCTGAATAGTACTCTTAGGGCGATGCAGCCGATGTTATTTAAAATATGTTGGTACTTGTTAAAAAAAAAAAAAAAAGCTTATTCTGATTCATAAACAGCGCATTCCCACAATCAAGTGTTGGAATCAGAATTTGTTTTGCTATTAAAATTTATGCTCGTTCAGTCAGTGAATTAATATTTCTGTATAAATATCCCCCCTTCTGATTTATCTTTTTCCCAACAGTGTCAATATGTGATATCGTACTACAGTTGGGGTCCAAACAGATTCCCAGGTACTTAAAAGTAGGAACCACTGAAAGCTGTTGACCATTACCGCCCATTATTTGTAGATCATCCTCAACTCGTGGCAACCGTTGAGCTGAACCAAAAAGCATTACTTTTGTTTTGCTTTCATTCAGTTTTAATTTGTTCAATGTCAGCTATGTAACCAAACAGTCATGATTTGACTGCAAAGAAATCTGCAACTCAAAGAGGGGCCCAAGTCAAGAACGACCATATCATCAGCATACAATAAAGCTTTTCCACTTGAAAAACATTCTAGACAAATCATTTATAAAAATATAAAAATAATAAAGGATCCAGCACTGAGCCCTGGGGCAATGGTTTTATGTAGAAGGCTCTCAAAGTGAAATATCTACAAAGGGAGTTTCAAGAGTTAAAAATGGCTGCCTGTATACCTTTTCCATTATTTCTTCTTGGTGCCACATTCTTTAGCATGTTTTCAGAAGACTAGTTAGTTTGCATGGCACCCTGCAGCTCTAGAATGAGTTGCACCAAAGGCTGCTGAGAAATTACTCCTCATTTGTGACTCTCATTGCACTACCGCTGTGAATGAACCAGCAGTAAAGGGTATCAAGCTACTGTTTTATTTGTGTCAGTGGGGGTATTAGTTTGTAAAATTATGCTTCTTTTTTCGCCCCAGTTCTTTTTATCTTCCTACCTCACTGGTCCCTTAGGTCTCTCTCGGGTGTGATCACACAGATTGGTCAGTCTCCCATTCTGCCGAGGTTCTCTCCATCCCTGCCTCCATATCTACCGACCACCCCAAGCCCCCCAGCTCTGAGCCCCCCCCCGAGGTGGGACTGCCTACTCCTCTGGTGCTCTATCTATAATCTGGATGGGGCCATCAGAGTGCAGAGGAGGGCAAGAGACTGGCTGGGAGTAACCCGGTGATGAGCAAGGGGACTGTCGTCTACCCAGGTGCCAGGGCCTTTTGCCATGTTTTTTCTGTTTCCCCAGGAGCGTGAACGTGCAGTGACATCCAATGCAGCACGGGCATGCTCCCACACCTGCCTGCAGGACATCCACCGTTGCTCCTCTTTCCCAGTATGTGCTCCATGTCTGCTGCAGTCTTCCAGACTCTGCTGGGAGCCTCTGGAGCAGTGAGGAGTGTCAGCCACCCACCCCAGGAAAGGAGAGCAGTCCTCTGGACGTTCAATCCTCTCCTCCCCTGCTGACCAGAGTCTGTTCCCGAACCTGGGTCACCGGCATGGCGCGAGGTGTGGCATCCAGTGCCTCAACGCCACTGGGCCGGCCCGTAAAATTAACAACATTTCTGTCAAATTGGATTTTCATTGACTTTTTCTGAATAGATTTGTCCCTCTAAGATGCTTGGACTATGGAAGATCTTGTCCTTAAATTGTTGAGAGGAATACCTTTGGTTGTCCCAGAAGGGATGAAAATGGGGAACTATAATTTCTTCCTAGTAATTCCAGTTGTATGTAGGCTCTGTCCATGGGCAGTCAGATGGTATCTGATGGCCTCCCCCGCTAGCTATGACAAACTGTATCAGTCTGAGAACATGCCTCTTCCCAGACTCTCTCAATCCAATCTTTTGTCCAAGTCCAAAAAAGAAAAATTCCAAGGAACAATAATCAATTACTAATCTGTACTTAGATGACCAACAATGTGAACTATATGCACTATAAGATGGCAGATACACTAGTTATACAACAGTAACAAAAGAACTGGAAGGGCCCACACACAACCAGAATTAATGGTGTGGAACCAGTATTCCCCTTTGTGTGTAGGCGCCTGTAGGCAGTCAGAGGGTATGGGCCCTAAGAAGCAGTACCTCAATGGGAGGGATCAGTGCTGTATTACCAAACTCGGCACCCCTCTACCGAAAGTGGCATCCACACAGCCTAATACATCATGATGGTAATGCTTCAAGAAACTGTGTATTGAGGTCAAAGTTGCCACCCACAGATATTATCCAGGGAGGCCAAGATACAGTACATTTAGTGTAAGAGGCTGCCATGGTGCTGGTGGAGTGGACTCATGACACCTGGGTAATCAACAACCCCCGGAGAGATAGGTAACTTTAAAGAGTGACAAAGCCAATTAAATAAGGTTTTGTTGGGGCACATTATTTCCCAAGCCAAGGAGGACAAAAAGTATGTCCATTCTGCAAAAAGGCTTGATACACTGAAGGTAGATCTTGAGAGCTCCCTGAACATTCAAGTAGTGCACAGATTCCTCACTAGTGTTAGCCACATTAAGGCAGAGAGAGGGCAGGGTAATCTCTTGGTTTAGGTGGAAGCTGGAGACCACTTTTGGGAGAAAGGAGGGCACTGTACTAAGGACAACCTTCTCCCTGTGTAAGGCAAGGTGGAGTTCCTGATGAGGTGGGGCCTGTAGCTCACCGATACATTGGGCTTCACCGCCTTGCTATCCAATGTCTTGAAATTTCTGCAACATGACTTGGACAAAGGGTTGTCAGTTAGCTAGCTCAGGGTCTAGGTGGTGGCCTTCCATGAGCAGTTTAGTGAGGTTACATTTCATGGGAAAACATCCTGATATTGTTTGTTTTTTCAGTGCTTGCCATAAGATTAAGCCAACACCTAGGCAGATTGTCAATGCCAGAGAAGCTAAACATCATCCAGGAGGCAATCCTGGACCCTCTGTCCGAGACTTTACAGGAGGTGTCGCCACTGTGCAGACTCTACAGCCACACCATGGAAGGCTGGGCCTAGAACCTGCTTAGCAAAAAGGTTCTGCAAAACAGCAGTTCCAAAGCTGGCATCCCTTCTGGACTGTATGTATAGTGCTTTGTGAAGGTGTGCACTGTTTGCCAGGTAGCTGCTCTGCAAATCTCCAATAGTGGGATGCCCCTTATGGATGCCACACAGGCAGAGGTACCCCTTGTGGATTGTGCCCTCAGGCCTCTGGGTGATATTTTCCAAGTTTTTTCAAATTGTATGCAAGAGACTGTCCAGCGAGATATGGTCCTCTTGGTTGCTGGCTTACGTTTGTCTACCTCACCATAGGTAACAAAATGCTGAGTGACCCGAGACCTGATATCCCTTGTTTGGTCCAGGTAGATGCCCAGTACTTTCTTCAGATCCAGGCTGTGCAGTTTCTGCTCACCTGGGCTGGAATCTGCAGCGCACAGTATAGGATGGGCAACTGACTGGTTCTGGTGGAATTCTGTTACCATCTTAGGCAGAAACTTCCTATTGGTTTAAAGGACTACCTTGTCCATGTGGAAGATTATGCAGTTTGGTTCTGTACAGAGGGCTTGTAGCTCGTTTATCCTCCTAGCAGATGTCATGACAATCAGGAAAATGGTTTTCCATGGGACATATTTTAGGTCAACAGTAGCCATAGGCACAAAAGGGGCCTCCATCACTGGTCCAGGCAGATAGTTCCATGGAGGGGCTGGGTCCCTCATGGAGGTACAACTGGCTAAGACCTTTAAAAAATCTTTTAAAAACAGGTTGATAGTAAAGCCGGCCTGCCGGCATAGTGTCAGCACTACCGCTTGCAGCACTGAAGAACCAGACTTGGGAGCAAACCTGGAGAGCCAGAGGGTCAGCAGAGGGGGAGGAGAATCAGCATCTGACATACAGCTCTCCTCCTCTGGCTGGAGTGGGAGCAGGCTCTCGGCAACATCCCGACACCTGGCGAAGGCCAGGAGTCAGTGCACCATATTGAGCCTCAAGAGACAGGACTGGCACTGGAGCAGATGGCGGCAAGCAGCATGCAAGCACACTGCCGAGCTGGATGCCCGGTCTCAGCTCATGGCAACTCTCTCTCTCTCTCTCTCTCTGTCTTGGACTGTCAGATTAGCATATCCCTTACTCTCTCCTTTTCATGCCTCGGGGGGCACCATATGAGTCACAGTCTCCCAGTAAGTCTGGGTGGAGCCTGGGTGGCTGGAACAACACGGGGAGAAATGGGGTACATCCCCACCAGCATAGGGCAGCAGAAAGAGAAGTGAAAAAAATAAATAAAAAAGGTTGCGAGTAGTAGCAACAGTAGTAACTATTAATAAGGCACCCTTCCCTGGATGCCCAGGGCACCATACATGCACTGACAGGCAGCTAAAATGAATACAGTAAACAAACAACTTAAATAACACAAATAAATAAATTCCAGTTAAAATAACAGCTGCATCATAAAGAATAATTTTAATGCCAGAAAGCCTCTCTAAACAGGTATGCCTTTAACTCCCTCAACTGACGGGGCCTCCCTCAGTACCCTAGACAAAGTGTTCCACAGCAAAGGGCTGGCAACCTAAAATGTAAGATCTCCAGAAGATTTAAGCCTGGCCCTTCAGACAGAGAGGAGACCCTCGGAGGAGGAAGAGGAGCGAAAGGAATGTTAGGACTGGAGAATATTCAGAAGACCTGACAGGTAGCCAGGGCCCATGACTTGCCCTTGCCTGCTGATGTGTAGGCCGACACTGCTGCTAGATGTACCTTTAATGTTCTGCAAGAGCACCTGGCACTGTGTCATAATACCTAAAAGAAAAACGTCTCCAACAACAAGCACTAAGAAACTACAGTTACGGCAAAAACAGCTACTTGATAAAATGCCAAGCAGTCAAAACCTCACAAAGCAGGCCAAGGAACCATGCCAAAGAAAACAACCTTAACCAGGGCCAAAGGAATTTCTTTACAATATTATGCAGGAGACTCAGCCCCCCACAACCCCCATTATATATGTAACAGATAACCCACTCTTAGGTGTGCGGTCGCGCTCTAATATACGCACACCTTGGTGTGCATTGTATGTACGAGGCCACAGGCTGAGTTCGTCAACCACCCAAGGCATGCATATATCAAAGTGCGACAGCACACCGTAGAGTGGGTTATCTATCTTATAAAATGGCAAAATAGTTTTGGAGGGGGGCAAAATTGCAGGTGTGCGGTCGCGCTCTGATATATGCACGGTCATATGATGTGTTTTAAACAATCAGAACTTTGGATTTGGATATGGATGCTTTATCCATTTTATAAATATATATAAAACAACTGCAGTCCGTGCTATAGCCGACACATGACAATAAAATTGGTGCACTACAAATGCAAACGCTATTTTTGACAAACTATTAATTCCTTAGCTATACATCATACAGCATATTGACTAGGTACCGTGCAACTAGATAGTCCAGGACTGTGGGCAACCCTGCCTGCATTGGGATTATCCTTCTGGGGGCACACCAGTACGAGACTCTCTTTCACTTAGAGGAGTATGCTTTCCTGGCTGCTGGTTTCCTGGAAACTATAAGCACCCTCAGGACCTCCTCTAATAGATTCGATCCAGAATATTCCAGCTCTTCAAGAACCATGCCCTAAGGTGCAAAGACCTGGGGTCTGGGACTGTTACCCTGCCCTGAGGTAGGGTCAGCAGACTGTAGCTCAGTGGCAGACTGATTAAGTTCTTACTGAACAGGGTCAGCAGCACTGAGTACCAGGGCTGCCTGGTCCAGTTTGGGGCTATTAGTATTATTGCTGCAGGCTCTCTCCTGAGCTTCAGAAACACACTTCTGAATGAGTGGGAATGGTGGGAAGGCATACAGAAGCCTCACTGTTAACGTCAGGACTGGGGCATCCTCTAGAACTATGCCCTTGGCTGGTGGCCCAAACAAAACTTTGGGAGTGACTGTTCTCCCAGGAGGCAAACAAGTCTATTTCTGGAATGCTCCATTTTCTGAAATCCGTGGCCAGAACCTGTTGGTTCAGGGTCCACTTGTGGTTTCCCTGGTTGATTCTTGTTAGGGAGTCTGCCAGGACACTGTCTTTGCCTGGCAAGTGTACTGCAGAGATCTTTGCATCCAGGGAGTGAGCCAGGAACCAGGTTCTCATTGCTTCTGTGTACAGTTTTGAAGATCTAGTACCTCCCAGCTTTTTTATGCAATAAATTGTTGTGGTGTTGTCTGTTCTGATTTGGACGGACTGACCTTGCTGCTGAGAGAAGGCTTTTTGCCAGAAATACCGTACTGTGCTGAGTTCCAAGAGGCTGATGTGTTGCTGGGTGCCTTGCGGGCTCCAGATGCCACTTACTGTGAGGTCCTTTGGGTGAGTGCCCCCACTCCAGGAGTGAAGCATCTGTTAGAGATTGCTGGAGGAAGGGAATGCCTTCTCTGAGGTTGCTTTTTCCCTCCACCACTCAAGTGACCTTACAAATGTTTTTGTTACAGGCACTAACTTTGAAAGGGAGTCTCATCCTTGAGAGAAGTAGTTTCTTAAGTGGTACTGAATGTCGCTCATCTGAAACCTCGTCCATGGGACCACAGCTGAGGATGCGGCCATGTGACCCAGTAGTTGTTAAAAAAATCCACTGCAGGCCTTGGCTGGCCCACTGTGAAGGGTTGTGCTGTGGCAATCAGAGCTGCTACCCTCCCTTGAGTTAGGAAGGCTTTCCCCTGCAGGGTATCCAATTCTGTATCTATTTAGTCCAGCATCTTATCAGATTCTGTTTGGAACTTCTGCAGATTTATCAGGAACCCCAGTTTTTCCAGGGTGTTTTTTACTTTCTGAACAAAGCACCTTATTTCTTGTTCTGTCTTTCCTAAGACTAGCCAGTCACCCAGGTAGGGAAAAATCACTACATTTTGCCTTCTCATGTGTGCTGCCACTACTGATAGCACTTTGTGAGGACCCTTGGTGCTGAGGCCAAAGGGAAGGGCTACAAAATGGTACTGGCAGTTTCCTAGCCTGAACCTGAAATATTTTCTGTGGGTAGGGCTGATCGGGATGTGAGAACAGGCATATTTCAGATTCAGTGACCCTAGCCAGTGCCTTGACTTTAGGGATAGTACCGCTGTGTCCAATGTGACCATCCTGAACCTCTCTTTTTTATGTGCTTGTTCAGGTATCTGAAGTCTAAAATGGTCAAAACACCCCAGTTTTTTTGTTAACAAGGAAGTACCTTGAAAACAAGCCTTTGCCCCACTGTGAGGCAGGGACTTTTTCCACTGATTCTGCTTGAAGCAGCTTGTTTACTTCCAGTCTCAGCAGAATTCTTTCTGTGAGAGAGTGAGCTGAAAAACTGTTGTGTTTCTGCAGTTCTGAAAACTGTTTGCACTGCAGGAACAACCCCTGGCCCACTACATCCATGACCTACTTGTCTGTGGTAATGTCTTATTCCTGGAAATAGTGGGCTAGTCTTCCCACCACTGGCAATGACTACGTGACATGGGCAGAATTGTCTGGGTTTTGTTTTGGCTGAGGTTTGGAGCTGGTGCTGCTGCAGCATGCCTGCAGCCCCTCCAGTAACACAGTGAGGTTGGTCCTCATAAGGGGCTTAGGGAGCATAGATTCTTGGAAAATAGCCCCTGCCTCGCCTACAATAAGGGAGGCCTTTTCTTTTCTGTGTAATTTTGTAAGCGGTTTGTACTCATCCACTTTTTTCATGTATGCATCTGTTTTGTCACCAAACAGTGTATTCCCTTCAAACTGGAATTCCACGGCCTTGATCTGAATGTCCTGAGAAAGGATGGTTGACCTTAGCCTGGAGAACCAACTACATGAGTTAGGACTCTTGAGGCAGTGTCATTAGTATCCACAGCTGTGTGGAAGTGATATCTGGTGACATCCAGGACTGACTTAGCTGTGGCAGTCAGGTCCTGTGCCAGTTCACCATCAGCTTCGTCAGCCAATGCCAGCACTGTATTCCACAGTGCCTTCTGGTACTGGGCTACATGAGCGAGTAACCTGCCTGCCTGATGAGCAGGTAAGCTGATGTATAAACTTTCTTGACCACAGTATTCAATCTTCTGTGAGTCCTTCTCAAAGGAATGTGCAGAGAAGGGGACCTTAGCTGTCTCACAAGAAGTTTCTTCTGTCCACCTTATGTTTTTTTTAATCTGTTTTTTATCTATGGCTGCAGTTGAAGTAGGTGCAAACATGATTTTTGAAGTAGCTTTTTGTAGTGACTTATATATGGTGACCAGCTACCCCCCCCCCAATCATATCCACAAATGTTGCTTCTCCTTCATCCTTCTCTGTTTCCTGAGGGAGAATGTTGAGGGTGCTGACCATTTGCCTAATGAAAAAGGGAAAAGATGAGTAATCCTCTATAGGCCTTGGAGGGAGGAGCCAAATTTCTGCTAAGGTGACCCATCTGGTTCAATAGGTTCACATTCCTCAACCTCTTCGAAGTATATTTCTGCCTCCTCCTCTATAGATAGATATGTTGGAGCCTGAGCCGGGGGGGCAGGTATATTCATAACATTTCCTATGACCCGGAAGGCCTGGAAAAATTGACACATTTTCATTATGTCCCCTGATGAGGGCATCTGTCTTTGGTCCAAAGCCTGCTCCTTTCCATTTTCAGGAGGAGTGGCAAGGACATTCTTTTCTTTCTGAGTTTTGTTTTCTTGGCAGACACTATTTCCTGTGCCTGCTCTGAGGCTCTTTTATTTGTATTGAGAACAGGCAAATGACACCAAGAAGAAGGGCTGCTGTTATAACTATACTTCTCTACTGGGACTATATTGCCCTCCTTCCCTCCCCCACCCTAAGCCAGTTATCCTTTTATAGGCACAGGATTTGACTGACAACAAGAACTTTCTGTTTGGGAGCAGGAAGTGAGTGACCACAGAGCCACAAAGGCTCACCATCCTAGAAGGAAAAAGTAGCTCTCCGTCCCCCTCAGCAGCTGGAGGTCTGACTTTGAGCAAGTAAGGAGACTACTGAGAAATAAAGAAATGTCTTGTCTCAGAACAGGAAGATCAGGAGCTTAAAGGGCACAGAGACAGTAAGTAACTAGGGGAGAACAAAAACAAAACAAAAAAAAAAGAAAAAAATAAACAGAGGAAAGAGTAAGTAGTCCAAACAACAAATAAGGGGCCAAAAATAAGACATGATGGGAGTGGTGCAGTGCAGTGGCTGTGGAGCCGCAGTCCTCCAGGAGGCGTTCTAGAGGATGCGGTGTTGTTCCATCTGCAGACACCTCTCTGGGCTGAGGGAGGAGGTTGCTCATCTCCAGGTTGAGTTGGCCAGGGTTTGTGAGACCTCTTCTCCCACCCAGGGACCACCAGAGCCACTGCCGTTGCCTCAGAGGTGGCCAAGAAAGAGGACCACAGTGGGTTCAGGGAGGGTGAGGGTGGTGGAACAGAGTCACATCCCTCCAGCTGTACCTCTCCACAATTCCCTATGCCATTCTGGCAAAGTGTGGTTCCTCTATGGAGACACCCACAGTGGACACCAAGGAGGATGCTGGGAACCTCCACAAAGGAGACCCACAGGAGGGTGGCATGGTACCCCACAGGGGAAGGAAATAAGTCCTGGAAGGGGACTCCATTGTTAGAGGGGCAGAACTGGGGGAGGAAGGGGAGAGGGAGGTAAGGTGCCTACCTGGCACCATGGCTTGGAGGGACAGGGTGCGAATCCTCAGGATTGCTGGGGCAGCTGCACGGGGAAGGAGCTGGATGTCATTGTCCACCTAGGGGCAAACGACCTGGCTAAGAAAGGGATCAAAGCAGTGCAGGAAGAGTTTGTGGAGTTGGGGTGGGGCCTTAGACAAGTAGCATTCATGGTAACCTTCTCGGAGGTGCTGCCTGTCTATGGCAAGGGTAAGGCTAGGGTGCGCCACACCATGGGATTCAATCAGTGGTTAAAAAACTGGTGCAGAGCTCAGGGATTTGGCTTCGTTGGGGACTGGGAGTCCACCTGGAGGGATGCAGGCCTATACTTGCGTGATGGTCTGCATCTGTCCAGGAAGGGAACCAGGATCCTAGGTGATAGGTTTAAATGCTTCATTGGCAAGCATTTAAACTAGCCAAAGGGGGAGGCAGTGGAAAGGAGCAGGGAAATCCTAGCCCCTTCAAAAAATCAGGGGTAGCAAGTGAGGTAAACACCAAGATAGAGATGTCGACAGGGAGACGTGCAGGAGTAAATGGAGAAAATCACAAAGGGAATAAGGACAGGGATGGGCAAAAAGGGGTAAGACCATCAAGAGATGGAGGGTAATGAGTACCAATGCCCGTAGTCTGGGCAACAAGCTCCCTGAACTGTTGGTCTTGATGGAAGAGGGATGCCTGGATATCGTAGCTGTCACAGAAACCTGGTACACAAAGAACCATGACTGGGATGTTAACATACCAGGGTACACAACCTACAGGAGAGACAGGGAAGGTAGAAGAGGGGGAGGAGTAGCTCTCTATGTAAGGGAAGGGATAAAAGCAATAGAACAAAAGAGTAAACAGGGAGGAGAGGAGGCACTGTTGGTCACCTTAAAGACTGGGAATGATACCACAATCTGCACAGGGGATGTATACACACCCTCCATGTCAGGAGGAGGGAATGGACAAGGATATGATAGAAGGCATCCTTAGGATGGCAGAGAAAGGGGAGATACTGTTGATGGGGTACCTGAATATGCCAGATGTTAATTGAAGCACCTTTGCTGCAGCCACATCCAAGAAAGAGCAGGGCTATTCTCGATGCCCTACAGGTGGCATGCCTCATATAGCTAGTTTTGGAACCCACTCATGAGGTAGCAATCTTAGACCTTATACTCTCAAATGGGGACAGTGAGAGGATCTCAGATCTAGAAGTGAGTAGCCATCTGGGAACAAGTGACCACCAAACAGTGTGGTTCACGACAGACTCAGCTACAGAGTCGAGCCATACAAAAGTGAGAGTACAGGACTTCAGGAGGGCTGAATCTGGCAAGATGGGGAAGTGCCTTAGAAAATCATTAGCAAACAGGCTAGAAGGAGGGGAGCAGCACCAATGAGGAAACATCAAAACTGCCATCACAGAGGCAACAAGCCTTTGTGTGAAGCAAATAAACATATCAAAATGAAAGAAAAAGCCACTATGGTTCTCAAAAGAGGTGGCAGGGAAGGTTAGGGAGAAAAAAATAGCATTTAGGAAGTATAAGGAAACACAGAAGGAGCAGGACAGAGAACTGTACCAGTTAAGGCAGAAGGAAGCAGGGAGGGAAGTCAGAATAGCAAAGGCCCAAACTGAGGAAAAGACAGCCAACTCGGTTAAGAAGGAGGATAAAACATTTTATAGGTACATCAGGGAGCATAGAAAGACAAAGGGAGGGATAGTGAGACTGAATAGAATGGACGGTGGGTGGACAGAGAGGGACAGTGAAAAAGCAATGATACTGAACGAATACTTCTGCTCAGTATTCACAAAAGAGGAGGACGAGGAAGTGCCTAATCCAATTAACAGAAGCACTCTGGATATGGGGGTCGATCCCAGTCCTTTCACAGAAGAAAGGGTTCTGAAAGAACTCCTAAAACTGAAGGTGGACAAAGCAATGGGGCCTGACAGAATTCGCCCCAGAATTCTAAAAGAATTAAGGGAGAACTAGTGACACCACTGACTACCCTTTTTAACAAATCATGGGAGGATGGTGTGGTACCTGAGGACTGGAGGAAGGCAGATGTGATTCCCCTTCACAAAAGTGGGAGCAAGACAGAGGCAGGAAACTACAGACCTGTCAGTTTGACCTCTGTGGTAGGGAAAGTGATGGAATCACTTCTGAAGGAAAGAACTGTTGAGTACCTAGAGGCCAGTGGGGCACAGGACCCAAGGCAGCATGGGTTCACAGCGGGAAGGTCATGTCAGACAAATCTAATTGATTTCTTTGACTGGGTGACCAAAGTAGTAGACCAGGGAGGGGCTGTAGACATAGCCTACCTAGACTTTAGCAAGGCATTTGACATAGTCCCACACAAAAGATTAATAATCAAATTAACCAGCCTGGGAGTGGGTCCCAGGGTGGTAGCCTGGGTAAAACATTGGCTGGACAACAGAACACAGAAGGTATTGTAAATGGAGTCCACTCTGAAGAAAGAGGGGTTACTAGTGGGGTACCGCAGGGTTCAGTACTGGGTCCAGTCCTTTTTAATGTCTTTATCAATGACATTGCAGAGGGTCTGGAAGGAAAAGTATGCCTCTTTGCAGATGACACAAAGATCTGCAACAGGGTTGATACACAAGGAGGTGTGAAAAGGACGAGAAGGGACCTGGCAAGGTTGAAGGAATGGTCAGAAGTATGGCAGCTTGGATTCAATGCAAAGAAGTGCAAAATAATGCACATGGGAAACAAAAACCCAGGGGAAGATTACGCAATGCGGGGGGAGGTAGTAGCAACAACAAAAATGGAAAGGGACCTGGGGGTAATCACATCAGATGACTTTAAGGTTAGCAAGCAATGTGAGAAGGCAGTAGGGAGGGCTGGGGGGATACTGGGATGTATAAGGAGAGGCATCACTAGCAGAAAACAGGAAGTTGTTGTCCCTCTGTACAGACAGTTAGTGAGACCCCATCTGAAGTACTGCATCTAGTTCTGGAGACCCCATCTCCGCAAGGACATAGACAGGATGGAGGCAGTCCAGAGGAGGGCAACTAAAATGGTGCAGGGTCTGCAAGAGAAGCCATACGAGGAGAGACTAATGGAGTTTAACATGTATACCCTTGAGGAAAGGAGGGAGAGGGGGGACATGATAGAAACTTTTAAGTACCTCAGTGGAGACAACAAAGTCCAAGAGGATAGCATCTTTCAGAAAAAGAGATGTGCAAGAACAAGGGGACATAATCTGAAAATGGGGGGGGGGGGGACGGCTCAGGGGCAATTTGAGTAGGGATGCCACAATAACATGATATGATGATATATCACGATAATTACCACTGACGATAACTTATTGTTGTAAAAAAACATTATCGCGGTTATCATGCAGCACGATATACTGTGATATACAGTGGTAAAGCAGCTCAGCTTGCTTTACCAGCAACGCATCCCTTTCCAGGTACAACCATGATTCCTGATTCCCCACTATCCTCCTATCAGATTTTTAATATTTTCCCTTAAAATAAGAAATGCAGTGCTGGCCATGTGACATGGAGTTCTGAGGGCCTGAGCCCCTCACCTGTCGCCATGCTGGTAAACCAGGTTCAGGAATAGACCTGGGTCGCTCGAGGGCTGACTGCATGAAGGAGGACTGAGCATCCATTGATGGCTCGGGGCCTCCCCTCATGAGGAGATTTGCCCCTTCAGCTCCCCATATCACCGGCCCCTGCCAGTCCCCATGGTGCCCCTGCAGCAGGAGCCAATAGAGGGACCAACAATCCTCCCAGAGACCCAATCCAGATCACCAGGCCTGACCCCGCGGATGCGGATCCATCACTGAGCCTGCCAGGGCTCCATTTTTCCTGTTTTCTCCCACCCCAGTCCCTCCGACATCATGACATCGGCGTGTACCTCCAGACCCGTACTGCCCTCCAGCCATCGCCAGAGGGCAGTCGACGAGCAGGACATGTCCTCCCTCCCCCAAGAGATGCTGGATGCTTGATCTTCTTTCGCCCCTGCCAATCCCTGGAGACAGAATTTTGTCCCCTAACCCAGGTCGCAAGTGTGGGGTGAGATGTGGCGTCCTGCGCCTCAACCCTCGGCGCCACTGGGCTGGTAATGGCTCTCCCTCTTTGAGGAGAGGGGACAGAGCAAGCCACTGCTTGGTCGCAGTCTAGGGGAAGCTGGATAATGCAGCAGTAACAGCTTTCTGACTTCAATTCCGGGGCCGGGTATGTACGTCACATACTCGTACCACCACATGTGTGCCAGCCTAAGGGATGGGAAAAAGAAATGGGGGGGGGGTATGTGCACCAGTTGACTTAATTATATAAAACTTGTATATAAGGACTGCTTGGCCCATCTAGTCTGCCCATTTCTCTATCTAATGTGATATCACGGACCCTACTTCTTCTCCAGCTTTACCCTCCCTTTCCTAACCAATAAGGTTCCCTTATGCCTGTCCTATGCGTTCTCGAATCCTGTTACAGTTTTTGGCCCGACCATCTCCACTGGGAGGCTTTTCCAGGTATTCATCACTCTTTCTGTGAAGAAGTACTTCCTCACATTTCCCCTAAATCTACCCCCTCCAGCATCACAGCATGACCCGTTTTTCTTGAGTACCTTTTTCTCAGAAAAATGCTTCCCTCATGTACCCTATTTATATCCGTGAGGCATTTGAAAGTCTTTATCATACCACCAACCCCCCCCCCCCTTTTCTCCAGGGTGTACATATTGAGGTCCTTGGCCTCCCCTCATAGGGCTTTTGATGTAGGCCCTGCATCATTTTAGTTGCCCTCCTCTTGACTGCCTCTACTCTATGTCCTTCTGGAGATGTGGTCTCCAGAACTGTACACAGTACTCTAGGTGAGATCTCACCAATGATTTATACTGCGGTATCACCACCTCCCTCTTACTGATGGTGATAGCCCTCCCTATGCGCTCTAGCATCCCACTAGCTCTCCCCACTGCCTTGTCACACTGTATGGCCACCTTTAGATTGTCATACATTATTACCCCAGGTCTCTTTCTTGCTTGGTGGTCATCAATACCACTACCCTCCCCCCCATCTTGTATTCCGCCCTGGATTTCTTTGCCCCAAGTGCATGATTTTGCACTTCTTAGCATAGAATCTAGTTGCCACACTTTTGACCACTCTTCAAGCTTTCTTCAATCTCTATTCATTTTTACACACACACACACACACACCCTGTAGTGTCTACCCTACTGCAGAGCTTTGTGTCATCTGAAAAAAGGCATACCTTTCCTTCTAGCCCCTCTGCAGTGTTGCTAATAAAAGACTTAAAAAGAGGACCAGTCCCAGTACTGATTCTTGTTGCACCCGCTGATCACCCTCTCTTCCTCTGAGTGAGCTCTGTTTACCATAACTCTCTGTCATCTATCCCCCAGCCAATTTCTTACCCAGCTTACTACCTTTGGTCCCACTCCCAGGCTGTCCAGCTTGTTTATGAGTCTCCTATGTGGAATGGCGTTAGGCCTTACTGAAATCTAAGCAGGCTACATCCAAGGCTCCACCCTACTGTGACAAAAGTAACAAGGCCCGTGTTACTTGAACATTGACTCCGATTTGCACTACAAGTCAGGTTAACTCCGAAAAAATAAGCTTTAAAATGCCATTCCATAGACTTGCGTGGAACATGCGCATCCCCGCACTAGGCATGTAATGACCTCACAAAACAAGGAAGCGCGTGGATGGCATTGGCAATCAAGAAGTGAAAGGGACTGTGCAGCAAACCCCCCTAGGGGGCAAATACAATCTCTTCCCCTTCCTTAGGGGGCTAAGGAGAAAAATGTTCAGCCACTACAGAGGAACTCCCAGTCAGGTAAGGGAGTCTTCTGATGAGTTTGCAGGCAAGGAGAAAAATCCAGGAAAGGCGCTCTTTAAACAAGCAAGTAAAAATATTTGCTCATTCACATTTTAAAATGTATTGTGCTCTGTGTGTATAACACATGTATTAAATTGTGTATTTGAACTGTTATGTAAAAAATGCAAGTAATTTTATAGAAACATAGACTCTGACGGCAGATAAGGACCGCCCGGCCCACACAGTTTGCCCAGTTCCCTGCCTATTCAATAAGCTGAAGATCCTAGTTAATCAACAGCTTACTTCCTCCTACCCCCACCAAAACTGCCTAAGTTATGTGTTCCCCATGCACTCTTGAATTCCGCCACTGTTTTTGACCCCACAACCTCCTCAGGAAGGCTGTTCTATGCGTCCACCACCCTCTCCGTATAAAGCACAGAGATTTTATTGTGAAAAAAAAAAATATTTTTTTTTAATATTTTTACTCTCTGCATTATTTTACAACAAAGACTTCAAAATAATGTGCATAAATACATAGCATTGCTTGAAAAAGAGTCGTAAATTATGTAAAAAATAGAATTTCAATAGTTTTGCTAACATTGTTTCACAAGTGGCAAAATGATCGCGATAATTTCATCACGGTTATCATATCGTCAACATTTTATTATCGTGACACCCCTAAATGTGAGGAAGTATTTTTTCATAGAGACGGTGGTAGACACATGGAACAGCCTTCCTGAGGACGTTGTGGGGTCTATAACTGTGGGAGAATTCAAGTATGCATGGGACAGACATAAGGCAATTCTTGGGGGGGTAGGAAGAAATAGGCTGTTGGGTAACTAGGATCTGCAGCTTATCCTGTAGGTAGGGAAATGGGCAGACTAGGTGGGCCAAGAAGTCCTTATCTGACATCAAATTCTATGTTTCTAAGGACCTGGGGAAGTAGGACAACCACAGAAGCACAGACACACAGCACCTCAGAGGCATGCAACAGCTTTTATTTCCTCTGCAAGAAGTACCAAATAAAATGGCAAATATGGGGCAGAGCAGCACCAATACTGTTGATTATTCACTTTTATAACATGGGTTACCTTAGGCAGTAACACCGATTGGCAAAGCTGTGTCAGCTGACCGTAGATTAAATTCCCTATTTAATCCACGGTTGCTGTACTGGATCGTCTTGTTTTCTGTGCTGACAGCCTCATCACAGTGTGGAGGGATTACAGTATTCTGCTCTCCTGACGCTGATCAGCAGCCATTATGTTTCACATGTTCGCGAGCAGAGCAGAAAGTAGCGCTCATAAAGCAACGGAGGTCAATTTTTCTTTATTTTGGACATCTGAGCCCCAATGAGTGGATAAATCAAAGTTTTCCAGATGGAGAAGCCATTGTCTGAAAAGTATAAAGAAAATATCGGAGATGGCTCCTGTCATAAATATGTCTGCCGATACTGATGTGGGGCATATAGAGGAGCTATTAGATGCTCGGGAAAGCACATCAGCTGTAGAAGCATCTGTGTTTCCTACCAGTGTTAATTGTCGATCCGCAACATTACTACAGAAATCGGCAGAGCTACCTCACTCTGTAAATGTTTACTTCTGCAGTACAGAACCAGTACAGTGAGTCTGTCTACACTGTGTTCCTCTCAACCGGAGAACATAGTAGTAGTACACTGTCACACACATCACCGCCCCTCCCCCCCAATGACAGGACAGTAGCCCTGCATCGCCTATATTCCTAACCCACAAGAGATGAACAAGAGAACTGAGTAAGAGGCAGCAAATGCCATGCTCTCTGCATCCTTTTTTTTAAAACTTTCTTCAATTTTTGAGCCTCTGCAGCGCACCGGCGGGGGCATCCAGCCGGTGGCCCCCACTGACCCAGAGGACAGCAGGCTCACTTGTAAGTGAGGGTCCCAGCACGGCCATCAACAGACCCCTGGACGCAATTCCACGACAGGCCTCCAGGTCGGTGGGTGTGCGGCCATCAAGCTGCTCGGTCGCGCCCAGCCTTTTTTTCCACCTGAATTTTTTGTCCCTGGAGCTGGCAGTGTAATGACGCCATGCTACAGTGCAAGTGTCTACAACTCCTCCCTTGTTGAGTGACTGGGCACCTTGTGCTTCTCCTGGTCTTCACCAGGGGCCGCCAAGCACAACACAACACAACCCCACGAGCCCACCCCAGAAGAAGGACAGCAGTCCTGGGACGCTCAATTCAACCTCTCCTGCCTGCCCCCGGTGGCCCGAGTCTGTTCCCAAACCCGGGTCGCCGGCGTGGTGCGAAGTGTGGCGTCCAGCGCCTCAACCCTCAGCGCCACCAGGCCGGCGGTCTCTGCATTCTTCTAATTAAACGCCAGACCCAGAAGTTTTCGAATTCATCTGCATCCTTCTAATTCTCCAGCAGATCCAAAAATTCTCGAATTTATCTCGTGGTCAGCTATGACACTGCATGAGATCAGACAGAAACACCAGACACGAATCGCACTATACGGTCGCACTGCAAGGCAGCCCCCCATCTCAGGACAGTAGCCCTGGACCTCCTGTATTCCACAGCCACCAGAGATAAACAAGATAACTGAGTAGCAGGCAGCAAACATCATGCTGTCTGCATCCTTGTAATTGAGCGGTAGACCCAGAAAATTTCTAATTTGTCTCCTGTTCAGCTACGGCAGTGCCTGAGTGGCAGAGAAACAGAAAGGGACGATTTCCACAATATACTCCCACTGCAATCTATGACGGTCTCCTACACGAACACACTCAGTGTAGCTGTCTCACAATGCACAAAATATGTCAGCGGATCACAGTAGTAATTCACGCCGCTTCTCTGCTCATTCAACCTGACACTATAATGCAGCCTGAACTCGGTGATAATCACACAGTGTCAGTATTTGTACCTACCTTACAATATACTTTTCCAACGTCCCCGCATGCTAGTGAACTTGAACAGCTCCTGTGTCCAGACGTCGCGCTAACTTCATACGGAGCAGCAACCGTGGATTAAACAAACTCAAAGTCTTTCACTGTTCTCATCCTTTTGCCACATGCATAATCCCAAGCAACCACATACTAAATTGTAAAATCTCACAAAGGGGAAAAACATATCAGTATCATGTTAGTGTGACAGCAGTAAGTAAGCAAAACCCAAGTGACTGTATATTTCGTGAGGAACTACTTTGTAACGCGGAAGAATAGATTCCTAATTTTGCAGAAAAAAAAGGGGAGAACATGTTTTAAGGGGCTTGCACCTTACTAGCAAGGTAACCAATGTTCTAAGCACAGTAACCCACTCCACGGTGTAGGATTCTAGGCATTTAATCCACACCTAGGGCACTGTGAGGACACTCGACCTGCAGCCTCGTGCATCACAACACACCCCAGGCATGGAATGAATGCCTAGAACCCCCAAACCCTTTTGTGGGTTGTTGCTTACATAAGTAATTAATTTCAATACTGTTTAACATGTCAATTTATGTTACCGATTTTTCACCCTGCAGACATACATTTATAGCTAAAGAATGACTATTATTCAAGTTTTTTCTGAAGACTAGTTTAAGGTTTGGATTTAAACATTTTCTGTTCTTCGCTCTGTAGTTTTTTTTTTTTTCACTTTTACTTACTGTTACTGAATAGTTCACAAGTAGTAGACAGAAATACTCTAATACTTCAGCGTGTCTTGATTTAAATCTTTTTTTGTATTGTACATCCAAAGGGAGTGTCCCAGCTAGGAATTACTAAGTACATTGTGATTTTTTTATTTATTTTAGAAATCAATAAAATATAATATACAAAAAAAGATGTTCAGCCTGGAGAGGGAAAAAAAAACGGCTGACAGGGACATGATCTCAGTCTCTTTCCTACTCAAGAGTGTAAACAAGACAGAACAGTCAGAAATGTTTAACTGGGACACGCCCTCAGGCTCAGGGATGCTAAATTCTAGGGTAATGTTAGGTGGCACAAAACTCCCAGAGGGCAATGAATCTACCAGTGGAGACAATGGACATAAAGACAGTACAGATCTTTAAGATAAGCCTCGAAAAATTTTTGCTTACTAAAATAGTTACTGGGTACCCTAAGTACAATAGTACAGTAAACAGGAAATCTCTACAAACTGTGATGCCTTCACATTGTATACTTATTTAATTTCTGCTTGGGAAGAAGTGACAAATATGATGGACCTAGAGTCCCTTCTGACCTTAAATTACGATAGAACTATGTTAATGTTCCCTCTCTTGTCTGCCGTGTGCTTCAGTAAGGGAGGAGGACAGAATATTCACCACTGGGGCAGGGACCACTTTGCCCTTTTTAAATGTTGATGCTGAGGAAAGGATTCTGAATTGGAGTGTTTGAGATCCCGGGACTCCCAATCACAATAATCTTCTTGGTAACAGGTAATGTGAAATTTGGGACATCGCCTCGCCTACAGGGAACATGGGTCTCTTTTAATCGACACAGTCTGCCTTTGAGAATCTGAGGAATTTAGATATGTTCCTGACAAGGTAGCCACTGTGTGACACAGTGTATGTCTTGTCACCCGTAATGCCCTTCATAATCCTGGTACACAGGCAACACAGGTTTCAACAGGGGCTGTGGTGGGATTTGTACCTAACTCCTTTTGCTTTAAAGCTGGCCCTTTAAGACCTCACTGCCCTGCATGTTCCACTTGTTGGCTGTCCCTCAGGGGGAGGGGGGGTGCTAACAAGAAACGCCCAAGTCCAATAAAGAATGATGGCGAACCAGAAGAAAGGAGGTTTCTGTTATGTGGAGACAGCCCAAGACTGAACTACAAGAACCTTTGTAGTAAAGCTGAATACAACTGTGTGTGTGCGCTACTGAAAGTAAAGCAGTTTTCGTTTAATGTAAGCTGGTGTCTCGAGTGTTCTCTTTGAAAGTGGTCCCCGAGAAGCCACCCTGGTTCGCTACCCTGTCACATTATGGCTTCATGTGTAAAAAAATATTCCCCTTGAATTCTGAAGCTCGGTAAATGTAGCATGACTTTTCTGCCTTGCGTCTTGTGTGCTCGTGAGGCTGCCATGCCATCACGCTGCGCGCCCGCTTGCTGATTAGCTAACTGCTGTCTCCTGCATCAGAGAGGGAAGCATTAAATGAGTCACACCACTGCCTAGTAAGGCCTGTAAACAGGGAATGAAGTGGAAGAAGCAACGAAGAAATGGTACGCACAAAGCAGTGAAAAAAAAAACCAAAAGAGGTATTGCAAGACTATCACCGTCAAAGGCAAGAGAGAAGACTGGTGGGTTAAGAATCTTGGGCAGGATCTCAAACACACTAATATACTACCTGTTTCTTGTATTGGGGGAGCTACCCACTTATGAGGAATGACAGATGCACCCTCTGCACTGCAGTCTGAAGAAACAGCATAGTGCTGAGGTTAGAACTGTTTACTGCATTCCCACAAACCTTTCACCTACAAAATCTGTGCTCTTTATCCAAACAAGAGGCAAGACCCATTTCCTGAATTCCATAGCTAAAACGTCTTGTTGGAGTCAGACCAAAGGCCAAGTCAGACACTTTACTTGGAACTCCTCACTGCCTTATTTCTAACCTACTATAGCCGCGATGCCACCAAAATTGTATAGGACTGATTTTGCATTTTTTTAACACAGTAGCTACTTACTGCCAGAAGAATCATTCTAACTTTAAAACTCCAGGCTTTACCTCGCAGATTTGGTAAACTGAGCTTCTTTTGGGGGCTGGGGGTATAAGGAATGCTGTATAATGAAGACTACATGGTGTACAGGTTAGAGCACATAAGCAAGAGTTCACATGTTCAAACCCCACTGCATTCAGCTGGCTCACTGTGTGAAGGTCAGAAAATCAATTAACCTCTGTTCATCAGCCCTTCCAGCTGTAAAACTGGGTCGTATTGAGACCCAACAGGACATAAGATACTACGTCTCAGTGGGGTACTGCTTAGTCATTGTGCAAACACAGCGACAGACAGTTGGGTAGACATTCAGAACAGACTGCTCAGTATGTGCATTATACACAGAAAATGTAAGTGCTGGTACTCTTGTATGTGGAGCAAAAGGCTTCAGGTTACAGTGCTGCATCAAGGAACTTGGGCTGCAACTTAATGCTGACGCTACTGTGTAGTTTGGTAGTTAGGTACCCACTGTTGAAGATGCTGTACTTTTATCTAAAACAGTAAGGGATATCAATAGTCTATGTCTCAATAATGCTGGTTTTGCAATAGTCTGCAGAAACAGTATGTGGTGACATTGTTGAGCCGAGTCAAGGGGATACTGGGATGCATAGGAAGGGGCATCACAAGTAGAAAAAGGGAAGTGGTTATCCCTCTGTACAGACAGTTGTTGAGACCCCATCTGGAGTACTGTGTGCAGTTTTGGAGACCTCATCTAACGCAAGGACATAGACAGGATGGAAGCAGTCCAGAGGAGGGCAACTAAAATGGTGCAGGGTCTGCATCAGAAATCATATGAAGGGAGACTGAGAGAGCTTAATATGTATACCCTTGATGAAAGGAGGGACAGGGGACATAATAGAAACGTTCAAGTACCTCAAGGGAATCAACAAAGTCCAGGAAGGTAGCATCTTTCAGAAAAAGAGATGTGTAAGAACAAGGGGACACAATTTAAAGATAGAGGGGGGACGGCTCAGGGGTAATGTGAAATCTTTTTCACGGAGAGAGTGGTGGATCGTGGAACTGCCTTCCTGGGGAGCTTGGTGGGAGCTAAAACAGTGGGGGAATTCAAACATCCATGGGACAGACACAAGGCAATTGTAGTGCGGGGTGGCAGGAAGTAGGCTGTTGGTTAACTAGAATCTGCAGCTTTTCCAGTAGGTAGGGAAATAGGCAGACTGGGTGGGCTAAGTGGTCCTTATCTGCCGTCAAAGTCTATGTTTCTATGTTTACTGTGTTTGCCTGCATGCAGTCTCCGCAAAACTGGGAACTAACTGGTTGGTCTGTAATTCTATCTGAAATATGAAAGTGTATAAAAGACTCTATAAAACCAAATTTACTGTAATATCTGTTTAATTTTACACTACTGCATTGTACCTAATGTATATGAAATATGATAGATAAGATAGATAGACTGACAGACAGAAAGATGGATGCCCTTTTACAGGTCTCTGGTGAGACCACCTCTGGAGTATGTGGTGCAGTTCTGAAGCCCTCACCTTCAAAAGGACACAAACCTGATGGAAACGGTCCAGAGGAGGGCTACAAAGATGACTGCGGGGCAGCAAGGTACATTGTATGAGGAGAGACTGAGGGCCCTAAACATGTACTCCCCGGAGGACAGGAGAGAGACAGGAGACAGGAGACATGACTGAGACCGTCAAGTACCTGAAAAGGATCAATAAGGTGAACAGGGAGGGTCTCTTCAGGCTAAGCTGCAGCAAGGCCATGAAGACACAGCCTAAATTGGGGGTGTAAGAGGGAGGTCAGAAGACAATTATTCACAGAAAGGGTGGTGAGCAAATGGAATACGCTGCCAGAAGAGGTGATCTCATCAAGGAAGGTGGGCAGCTACAAGACAGGTTAGGATAGATACAGGCGGAAGATAAAGATCATGGGTGGGGGAGTGATGGAAGGGTAGGGAAGGGGGTAGCAGGGACACCAGCCTGAGCTCAGAACCCTGCACAAGGAGCAGACTAGACAGACCAAAGGCCTAATTCAGCTGGCTTCTTCGTATGTTCATATGAAGGACCAACAGCATACCACAGAGTGTAATAACATGGCTCCGTATTGGTACACTGCGGCCAGAGTGCAAAGCAAATTTTTCCTGGCTTCTAGTTTGTGCTCAGGACTAACACTGCCATATTGAATATAGGCAGTCATAACAAGGGGTGGGGTTCTGTGCTGTGACTGGTACTCATGCAGATATGCCAGCCCATATACGCTAACATTAACTCCGGAAGTAAACATCAGCAGAGCAACTCATAAGTGGGGTTGTGCCTTGCTGCCCCACTATATTCAAAGGGATCTGATCAAGGTAACTCATTCCATGGTTACAGAGCTGGGAGCTCCATAACTGAAGATCCATATTGCATTAGAGTCCATGATGGAGACCCTGAACCCCCAAAACTACAAAATTGGTGACATGGCCTCAGACCAACTGGCCATATGTTGTGGTTAGCCTGCAGGTCAGAAGCTGCTGTGCTACCCTGCTAGATGGCACAGACTACTGGCCTTGGGCACCCCACAACCCATTCTTGGGGTCTAATGGGGAAACACAATAGACATGCCCCTGGTCTTCTTACTGGTAGGGGCTTTTTCCTCTTATTTCATTTTAGTTGTAAACCAGGTGAGTACACAGAGCACAATGTCCATTTCAGGACTGACCCGGGTCACTCTGCACTACAACTGACAATGTGGCACCAGTAAGCCTGATAAACACGTATCTGGAGGAGCTCTTACCAGCAGCGATACAACAACCTTATTTTATATGGTATCTTTAAAATCTAAATTTTTGAGTCAACTTTACTCCTGCTGCAAAATTTAAGTGACAGGCTATTGGAAGAGGTTCAATGTACATAAATCCAGCAAGAAACAGACCCCAAAAGACTTTTTCAAAATCAAGAGTGCACAGCTGTCTGGGGCCTCTGCAGATGGAGCTACTGGTGCTTTGGACCAAGCAATGAACCCGGAACACTCAACACTGGCAATACATCAATCTTTAAAAGTGCTCACTAAAGCAGTGGCCAGTCTGGACAAGAAGCTGACTTGTTTAATGGCTGTATGGTGGCAGTGAAGGTGAATGCAGCGGCTGCAGGCACAGCACTGGGAGCGGCAAATGATGCTGCCATGAGGGCCCAAGCTACTGTGGCCTCTCTAGAGTGACAGAATTTGGTGCCCAAGCTACGACTGGAGGATGTGGAAAATAAATACCACAAGCACAATGCTCGAGTACTGGGAATGTCTGAAAAAAGGCAAGGGAGAGCATTTAAATGGCTTTTCCCAAAGACTGGATGGATACAGCTTTAAAGTTAAGACCATGGGCTCAAACTGATAAAACCTATAGACTCACACCCCATAAGTCCTTGGGCCCAGACCCCTGACCCTCCTCCCTGGACTGTACTGGTTGTCTTATCATGTCTGCTACAGAGAGACCCAGTACTTGATGCAGCCCGAAGACAGAAAACACTAGCATACAAGGACCAACAAGTGCAGCTATTGCCCAATTTAAGTTTGTGAACTTTGCAAAGGAGGCATCAATATGATGGTACCCAGAAAAAAATGTCACAGCCAAACATGCCTGCATTCTACATGCTGCCAGCTAAACTTAAAAAGATCTGTGGGAGTAAAATATAAGCATTTTCAGACCCTGCTGACACCAAGCAATTACTGGAGAAGATTTCTAGACATCAGGAATAAGTGGAGGGCTCGGACAATTCAAAAGATTGAAGGTTCCAGAGTGGATAGCACTAGTTTTACTTTATGAACTCTTGCCTTTACTGAGACGTAATTAATCTTATTGTAGTTCAGCATTCACGTAAACTCTATGCTTGGTAAAATCTTTATTTCTTAACATGGTATGCAGACTGAGGTGTTAACAGAGGGGGGCTTCCTCGAAATGTGGGTGGTAATCCTGTTACTTTTATGTACTATGCTCAAAATGGTGTATATCACCACGCAGTTTTAGGTCCTGGGCAGTATCAGGATCGTAGTTCCTTTCTGCCGATTCCCTGTTAAAAGACAAGAGTTCAGAAGCTAAATACTGGCTGCAGCTCACAAATAATAAAGCAGCTGAGTTGGTGTACTTCTGTCTGCGCTAATGTTAGTTGTTGTACTTCACTGTTAGTTGTTCTGTCATGTTTTTGTATTACCTGATGCGTTAGCTAATCAGCTGGGCGTCAGTCTGGTACTGCCCCATCGGGCTATGCTTTCTGCAGCTGCCCAGATTAATTTTGTGCTTTTTTTGTGTTTGGTTTGTTTTGTTTTACAGGCAACATATACGAAACATTAAATGAAAACAGGATCCTATGATCCTGGAAACTAACTGTGCTGGACACTGCTACTCTGAAGCGTTGGGACACTTCCATCCTGTTGGCTCATTGTGTACTAACTATAACCTAAGGGCCAGGTGTGCCTGTTTTCTGGATTTGTTTATTCTGAGACATAAATTAGTTGTACAAATACATGATAAAGACCATACACTTTGCTGATCATGGCTTACTAAGAATTGTTACATGGTCAGGTCTTTGAGTGGACCAGATAACCCCTCTGTGATGCATCAAAAAGGGGTTGAGTGGGGCACTAGAGAGTTGCGTTCATGACGGGAAGCATCTCCTGAACGTTCTACACCTTGTGCTGCCAAATACCAAGAAAAAGTAAATTTTTTAATAAATAAATCACACCAGTAGATACATCAAGCGACAGGAATTCGGAGGATACCAAAATCAAGATGGGTAGGCAGAAGGCAACTAATGTGGGACCAAGTCAAAAAACGACATCACAGACCATGCAAAAACCACCTGATGGGCCGGAGCAAGCTGTGGGCTCAAGTGAGGCAAAGAACGTACCCCTCATGGGATACGGTCCTGAATGCTAGAAGAGAATGAACCGTAAAGTGGAGAGGGTCCTGGAGCGACTGGGGGCACAAGACATTAAGACCGAGTCGGATACTAAAACAACAAAGGAGGCCAACAATCATTCCCAGCGGACCCAGGCGATCTTCGCTAAATCAACTATGGAGTTAAACCATTTAAGAGCCTTCATGGAGTCTCTGGAAAACTCCTCAAGGGCAATGAATCCGAAGCTAGTGGGGGCTCCAGAAAACATAGAAGGAGAAGATTTGCTGGGGTTTCTCAGGACCTAGCTGTAGGACAACTTACCCCCCGAACTGCAGGTGAACAGAGAGGAACTTACACAAGCCTTTAGAATAAACTTTTGCTGTGCACAAATCAATAGAGACACACCATGTACCATTATGCTGATCACTGCTAGCCTTGTGATTAGAGACCGCGTTCTGCAATGGGCGAGAGCCCACTATCCTGTCAGCACTGAAGGAAATGATATTAAAATATTCCCTGACTGGTCTTTTGCCACAGGAATGAGGTGGAAATTATCTGACCCTCTAAGAAAACTACGTGGTCTGGGGTGGCCCATTCTCTGCTTGCACCAGCACACATTCGCCTGACCTATGGAGGCAAAATGTTCCAGTTTAATGACCTAGAAGAAGCGAATAGGGTGGACATGACAGCCAGTGAATTCCAGAAGAGACCTCGTGAACCTGGGGGCGTACCATCAGAATCGGAGGAGGAAGAAGAGGACACATAGACTATGGGTAATAGTCATTTTTTGACTCTACTCATATTATCCCACACTGAACAGGGGTTCAGTCAACCCTGAGACTCTGAAACCTTGAAAAAGTGTTTATTTTAAATATTGCCTTAATAACTATCCTGAACCGAACTTTTCCTAAGGTAAAAGGGAAACTATGTATAATATAAAGGTTTCTGATCTCAAGTTGACAATTTGAACTATGAAGAAAATTCAAAATCAATTGTTTTTTTCTCTCTTTCTTTACAAATGGCAGTGACCATGAGGTATCTTGCATGCACAGGTTATTAGTAGCAGAAAAAATTCTCAAGCAGTAGAACAAGTGGTCTTACATGTTTAAAGTTACTAAAAAGGTTGTTATACATTAATGTTTTGAGGGGAAGCTGTATGATTAAGAGTACCCCACAAAGCGGGAGGAGGTGCAACAGAGGCATAGGCAGGATCCCGGCTAGCGGAAGACTGTCCTTTTTCCTTTTCTTTATTGTACTGAGTGTGATTTTAGATACAGTATTGTAGGTGCTTTGGTGGGCAGAGGGGCATAAGCGGAGGAGAGATATACCATGCCTTAGCAACAAATGGGTAAGTAAGTGGGGACAATGGCCTGGGTGGCCATGGCAACTGTTTACCTTACACATTTCACTTAATTTTCGTCTTATCCCCACAGGTTTTAACCCTGCCAGCTATCCTAAATGATGATATTAAACCAAGAAAAATATTTCAGGATGATACCCCATATGTTGTATCACTAGACAGGGGACTTAAAATCCTGATGCTAAAATATTTGTACTGCACCTAGTGTTGGAGCCGATGTAACCTTGCTCCGATGACTATAATGCTTTCTATATGCTCACTGAAATTGAATAAAAGTTAGTTTAAAAAAAAAGGGGGGGGGTTTAAGAGACTTTAGTATCCCAGCTAAACTTGTACGGTGTGGGGAAGGCCCAAGATTTATCACGTAATCCTCTCTCTATCTCTCTCTCTCGAGGATATTGTGATCTCTGTATTATGCAAACGTTTCATAAATAAAAAGTTAAAAAAAGACAATACAGTGTTTAAGTGTACAATAACTAAAAAAGCTTTTGGACAACGTATACAAATTTAGTAACAACAAGAACAATCACAGATTTTTCCTTAAGGAGCTGCAGCCCATGAGTACAAACTAGACCTGTTCAGAGCATTTGCTAATGCAAGCAAATATAGCACTAGTGGTAAGGACATGATAGACATGGCAAAGAGTTTCATGGCCCTCTTTGGTTAGTGAACAAATTAAAACCAGAAACTGAGACGTGCAGATCTATGCTAGAGATCTGTATCATTCGTTTTACACTGAAAAAAAAAAAGTAACGACTAGCTAGAGCTTACAGTGAAAAGCTCTCTGTCTCTGAAGCAAAACTGAACTTGTGAAATACTGTATTCTGACTGGCTGCTGTTGTTCCATTGGCATATGCTTATGTGCCTGTACCCCCTGTAAAAAGGTCCAACATCTGATTAGGAATTTTGACACGTCACATACAGAATTCATAAGCCACTTAACCCATGCTTGATTTCCATCACAAACATGGCTACCACCTTTATTCTTGCATAAAAACCTTCAACTAGGCCCTAAACATAAAACTCCCTTCAATTAAAAAATAAATAACTGAATATTCTTTCTACTTATGACCCCTTTCAGATACATATAAACAAATTTTAAAAAAATCTAGCACTATTCAGGTTTTTTTTTATATTTCTAGTGTTTTCTGATGACTGAAAAATCCACCTCATAGCCTACCCAGCTTGAGAGAGCAATCCCTGCAGCTAATTCTGCCCCAGATAAAACGGAGTCTCTGGTTCTATTTGAGATCTGTGTATGTCTACATAATTGTATAGCAGTGGAACTTTGCAGAATTTTGAATTCATGCATTCCATGTTAATACAGAAACATAGAAGCTGTCTGCAAAAAAAGACCTCTTGGCCCACCCAATCTGCCCTAAAATTCCTACCATCTTTGCTACCGCAGACCCTACTTGATCGCCAGCCTTTCCCCCCAAGCTCTGTTTCTAGGGCCCACTTATGCCTATCCCATGCATGCTTTAATCCTGCTACCGTTTTAGTACCCACTACCTATGCTGGAAGGCTGTTCGAGATGTCCACCACCCTTTCGGAGAAGAAATACTTCCTCACATCCCCTCTTAGTCTGCCCCCCTCCAGCCTCACATCATGACCCTTGTCCTTTGGCTTCTTTTTCTATGTAAAATGCCACCCTCCTGTACCTAATTAATACCATTGAGATATCTGAACGATTCTATCATGTCTCCCCTTTCCCTCCTTTCCTTTAGAGTGTACATATTTAATTCCTTAAGTCTCTCCTCGTAGGGCTTCCGATGCAGGCCATGCACCATTTTGTTTACCCTCCCCTGTACCGCCTCCACCTAATCTATGCCTTTTTGGAGATGGGGCCTCCAGTACTGTACACAGTACTCCAGGTGGGGTCTTACCATCAGTCTATTCAGGGGTAACACTACCTCCCTCTTTCTGCTGGTGATACCTCTCCGTGTGTGTGCGCATGCTAATAACAAACTGGTGAAATCTGGTTCTTATTTAAACTTCAGTTATGATTTAAATGAGTATTTTAAACCAATGAGAATTCTGTTTTTTTTAATGTATGGTCTTGGTGTTAATAGTATTTAAATAACTGCCATGAGCTTCCAAGGAAGAATTTGGTTGGTCCAAAAGCTTAGGCACTTTGTACTTTTTGTAATATCAAAGTTGGTCCAATAAAAGGTATCAAGCCATTTGCTCCCATATCTAGAGACAGTTTGAACAGGGCCATCAGAGGTGCAGTCAGCTCCGCAAGTTCCCTCAGTATCCTGGGGTGAACCCCATCTGGCCACAAAGCCTTATTCACTTTTAGTTGCGCTAGTTCCCTGAGGACTCTTTCCTCCATAAAAGGGCTAGTGTCCAACTCCCTTCCTTTAATGCCCCTTTCCCCCTATCTGTGGCCCGTCCCCTACTCCTTCCCTAGTGTAACCCCCCTCCAATTTGGGGTTTACCTTTATGTCTTCCTGGGCTTCTCAATTGCCCACTGTCAGGCTGGTGTCTCGTCTCAGAGTAATTCTGTTTATTTGTGTGAGAGTGCCATGTTGAGCCTCCGTGCCTGTCCCTTTAAGAGACTAGCTAATCTGTGTTAAGTGAATGGTCTGAGCTGGGTTCAAGTGATTTAGGGCTTGCAACCAGCATGACACTGCTCTATTTTGCTCCACTCCGCAGTCAATACTTGTGCAAAGGGAGCCAATGTAGGAACTGTGCTTATTTACTGTTTATGAACTGTTATATTTGATGGGGATGTGTTTGTTTGACCTGCTTTCTTCGCAGCTTATCTTTCTGGATGGAAGCCACCGTTTTAGGTCCGGGACTTCCAGTAACTGGACTGACAGAACTCTGGGGACTTAAAATGGATCCGAACCCCAGTCTAGTGGGAAGGAAAATCTGTAGTTTTTACGTTGGCACTAAATTAACCTGGAGGGGGAGCCCTAACTGTGACTGATAGCTCTCTCAGCCAATCTAAATGCTGGATTTTTTTTTTTTTTTTACAAGGGAAATCCCCAGTGTGCCCAGAAACAGTGGATCAGTTAGAGTTGGTGTTTCATGTGTGAACAGCTCGAGCCTTCCAGCAGCTGCTCCCTGAAGGGGAAACGGCGGGAAGAGGCCCAACTTGCCTTCCTGCTACATTCTCCTGCTTGGGACTGCCGGATATCAGATGTTGGATGTGTTCCGACCGAAGTTGGAACTGCAGCAGAAAGAAGAAAAGTTTACCAGTGCTACTTGTGATTTGGACCAAAGACTTGTTCCTATGAAGCGATAGGTCCAGTTTGTGTGCAAGACATGCTCGGATCGAAAGGTTTGCTCAGTTAAGCTGTTTAGTTGCAACCGGACTGCATCCAAACTGTTTATAGAAATAGCTACCTATTTTGAATGTGCTGAATGTGTTACATGGGTCAAGATCTGCTTGCCCACGACTCAACCTGCTACCCCAGCTGAAGGCTTCACCAGTAGAAGATTACAAACTTTGCCAATCCATTCATCCTGTCTGGGCCCTGCCAATCCAGCCCAGACTGAAATTCCTGCACCACAGACTGTTTCGGTGAGAGACTGGCTTCAGGGATCCAACCCCTGTGCAACAATAACTCACAGGTTGCGGCCACCTGGAGGAAAGGCTGTGAAAAAGAGGTGCATCGTGTCGGCCCTGTTTCCTCATGCCCATCGGTAACCACCAGGAGGTCTCCATCTCGCCGTCATTCCAGCATAAACCTGGTAGCTGAGTACAAATCAGGGTAGCTCCCTGCAACAAATATTTAGATCATTTGCGGCACCATCTAATTGCTTCTGTTTCTGGGTTTGCAAGAAACTGAGCCATTTGGCTCAGATTACAAATAATCATCTGTTTGTTTTACATATTAACTGCCTTTTCTTTCCACCAAGGGCCCCAACATCAGCTGCAATGTCGGCCACCCCCAGGCAATGCCTCTGGCTAGCCAGACTTTCCATCCTGGGTACCCAGTGTTGTGTGATTCAGTGCATGCCAAAATTTAACCAAATCAGATTGCCAATCATTTGACTAAATTCACGCCCCTTCCTTGTTCACTGCCCCTAAATAAATCTGATTGTTTTGTTTTTTGCTTGTTTAACCTGGGTAGTGTGCATATTATTAGTTGGGTTACAGTGATTAAAGTGTGCAACTGTATTGCTAACCTTACTTTGCAGGGGGTCTCCAGGGAAGTTGTTGCAAGTCCAACCATGGTGGTTAAGTGTGAAGGGTATGTGCCTACTATTACTGTTTCATACTTAATGTGAATTTACTGCTGCATCAGGTACTGGACCACTAGGAGGGTTGGTGGGTGGTTACAGCTTCCCAGAGGGCTACAGCAGAACAGATAAACATCCCCAATACCATTACTCTGGGTGGAGGTACTTATTAGTGAACCAGGCCCCTCAACCTGCGTCCAGACATTCAGGCAGGGGTAGTAGCCCTTGGAATAGCGCTGCCTAGGAATTACACTCGTAAATACTGAACAAAAGTACTGGTTCAATATGTCAGCTTTCTTCTGGTCCTCTTCCAAACAATCTCTTCTTTCCCCTTTTAGTTTTACTTTCCCTGTCTTGCTCTTCTTCTTTTCACTTATATACCTAAATAATGTTCTATCCTTGTTTACTGACTTGGCAATGTTCTCCTCCTCCGTTTGTGCCTTTGCGCTCCTAACTGCTTTCTCTGCCTCCCTTTGCGTCTCCTGATAATCCCACCTATCCTCTTCCTTCTGTGTTGACTTGTACTGTTTGAATGCTAGCTTCTTTGCCTTTACTTTCTCTACTTCCTTTGTGAATTATAGCGGGTTTTTTTCTCTTGCCCTTTTTAACCTGCCTGACACAGAGGTTGTTGCCTTCTCAATGGTCTTCTTATTTTTGCCCACTGTTCCTCTACCCCAACAGTTTTCCCTTTCTCTGCTAGGGCTTCCTTGAGGCACTCTTCAATTTTCTTGAAATCATCCCTCCTGAAGTCCAGGACCATTGTTTTTAGCGTGGTTTGATTCTGGCCCCATTCTTATATTGAACACCACCATACGATGATCACTGGTCCCCAGGTGGCTCCCCACTGTGACGTTAGCGACACTGTCCACGTTTGACGGTACCAGGTCCAGTAATTCCCCCTTACAAGTGGTTCTTTAACTACTTGCCTGAGAAATACCCCTAAAAGAGAGTCTAGGATTTCCCTACTTTCAATTGTTGCTGCAGCTGGGAGGCTCGAATCCATATCTGGTAGACTGAAGTCCCCTACCAGCAATACCTCCCCCCTTGTTAGCTGTCCCTTGGATTTGTTCCATCATATCCTTATCCACCTCCTCCCCCTGTGCTGGAGGTCTGTAGATCACTCCTGTCCAAACTGTGCGCCCCTCCTTGTCTCCAGGGTGACCCACAGTACATCTGCCGTACCCTGTACCCCCTGTACTTCTGTGGCTTTTATGTTTTCCCTCACATAAAAAGTCACTCCCCCTCCCTTCCTTCTTGCCCTGTCCCTCCTGAACAAAGCATACTCTGGTATGGCTACGTCCCAGTCCTGGTTTTCACTGCACCAGGTCTCTGTAATTGTGACTATGTCCAGGTCCGCTTCTGCCATGGTGGTCTGTAGATGTGCCATCTTGTTGCCCAGACTTCAAGCATCTGCACACATGGCTTTCCAGGTTGTACTGGCAACTCCCCTCCTCTTGCCCTTTTGCCCCCCCCCCCACACCCATTTCCTCCACTGTTTTCTTTACTTTCTCCTTTCCCTCTCCCTCATGGCTTTCTATTTTTATTTGTTCCTTTTGGGATTTCTCACCCTTGGGCTTCCCACTGCTGACCCTGCAAGCTTGAGTCTTGCAGTCTACATCTTCCTGTCTTATTCAGCCTTCCCCCTCGGCTAGTTTAACATTATACAATGGCAAGAAAGATTGCTAGCCTCTGATTGGTCTTTCTGGGGCTGGATCCAGGATGTTATCCCAGCATAACATCCTGACTCTAGTCCCAGCACCTAGAAGGCCACGTTATGTGTAAAAAGAATAAAATGCCACAGAAGGCGGCTTCCTTTAGTCACTGTACTCTGCTCCCCGAATACAGCTCACCTGCACTGCCAACTACCTTGACAGGCAGCTCTCTTCACCATAGTACAATTATAATTCACAATCTGCCCCAAAAAACAACCAAAAAAGAAACAGTTAAAAAACACTGCGATCCCCGACCGAGTGACTGAGAAACTGCGTCTTTGAGCAGTCAGCACACGGCTCTTGTCCTCGCTTGGTGTTAAGCTCAGCTCATATTCATTTTTTTTTCATGGGGGGGGGTGTGTCAGCAAATATGGTAAAAAAAAAAAAAAAAATTCTCCTTACCACCTCCCTACTTCCTTTCCTATAGATTGTCAGATTGGGTTGGCAGACATCCAGCTGAGAGTGGCGTAAGTGGGCCGCTGGCAGGAGGGTGACGAGGCGGGAGCTTTAAACACCGGTCAAAATGTTATGCACTGTAATAATCTCCCAGTGCAACATTTAAATATGGCAGCAAACTGTACCGGGAGAACTGCAACCAGGACACAGTTTGGGGTGGGGGTGTGGGGTGGAGCGAAAGAAACTAAAGCACATGTGGGGACCCAGATGCAGATATAAAAAAAGAAAAACATCCATCTACTGCACAGACAGTGCCACTTGTTGGATAGACAGAAAAAATTAACTTCTTTTTGTATAAATACACTTCCACGCACAAAAATCAAGTAAAAAGTCTACAAAAACACTTCTTTTTTATTAATTTTTTTCTTTTAGTTAAACATTGGCCATTGTATAATAGGAATAATGCACTCCGGGGGGGGGGGTTAAGCATTCTATTAGAAGAACACTGCAGACTACTTAATTCTTATGTTCCATGGTAAACAAACAAACCTTCTACTGCATGCGCAGAAAGACAAATGACTGACAGGTAGAAACCATCTGTGGAGGGACTACTTACATTTTCTAAGCATAGAGGATAATGTATGGTCTTTGGTTAATAACTACGCTGTAAACACTTCAAGAGGTTGCTATGACATCATTGTAAACCTCAAGAGTGTAGCTCGAGAAGTTTTCAGATGTTATGGCAACTTCAAGAAGTGTTTTCAGCGCGGTTGTTAACCAAAGACCATACATTATATTTTATAGTGTATGGGCCACCACGATTGTGTAATCGCAGACTGAATTACTTTACTAAATTACTTTATAGAACACTGATTGTTGTGAGCATTCCATTTTGTTATACCACTGATGTGACATACTCAAGAAGGGTTAACAACAGAGTGATGTCATAACAAGTTTATAATCGGCTTGATTTCAGTTAATAAGGGCTTCCCATACATTATAGTATTTGATTGTATTTTTTGGTGTTTTTTTTTCATCTTCTAGAGATTTTTTTTTTATTTGTCTAACCCATTTTCTAAGCACAATAAGACCCTTCAGGGTGTATGGTATTGGTGGATATCTGCTCTTCTTGGAGCTGTAAGGCCCTCTGCCTGTGGCATCGGACCTCATCGCACCCCTGAGCATGTAGGTATCCACCAATACCCCATATCCTGTCAGGTCTTATTGCTTACATAACCCAGCGAACAGTGTTTGTTGTAAAACAGTCTTAGTTCTGTACCTGGCTTGCAGGCTCTGCAAGCTACACAGCTAGCCTGAGAGAGTTCTGCAGTAAGAGATTCATGATTGATTTCCACTGCCAACTGTTAGGCTGATAATCTGTATTCCATTTCCTCTATTGCATGCCAGGTGCAGGGGACTGGATCTAGTTTTGAAGTGGTGGCTGTGGCTGTCCCCTCCCAGAGAGTTCAGAGTGCCCTTCTAGCACTGCAGGTGCTGGAAAGAGCAGTTAGTTACCAGTAACAGTAGATCTTCGAGAAAATCTCTTCCATTGGTCCACTCCTTTGGAACTGCAAGCCACTGGAGTCAGGACCTTCCAGAAATGTTTGAGCAGCTGGGGGCCACCCACAATTATGTACAATGTTGGCGCTGATAAAACATGGGTGGCCCTTCACTCCTCAGATCTCCACTGAAGATAAGCAGGGAGAGCCACTAACTGAGACAAACCAGGAAATCGCACCAGGACCAAGCACATGAGGACAGCCTGGGACTGGTGACAGAAGACATACAAACTACAAATAAACATTCCTTCTGCAAAGGCAGTGGGATAACTAGCCAGCTGGTACTTCATAAATGGGAAAGGAGGGTGGGTCGGTGGGCTGTGGCCCAGTGGAGGAGATTCTCATGAAGATCTACTGTTACTCGTAAGTAACTGCTCTAGCTTCATGGAGGATACCTACTCTACTGGGCCACACCTTTGGAACGATTTCCAAGCAAAATGAAGTCCCCAGAGAGGCTGGTAAAGACTGCTTGCAATCAGGACAGAAGGCCTTGCAGTAACAGCAAGATCAAATCCAGCACACATCTGTGTGAGATAATGTCCAGACTGTAATGCTTGGTAAAAGTGTGGACAGTGTTTCATGTGGCAGCAGCATAAATGTCAGCAGCAGAAACACCCTGGAAGCAGACGACAGAGATGGCAATACCATCAGTACAGAGGCCACGCACAGCTCCAGGAAGTTCCTCACCATATTTCCTATAACAGAATATAATATAGTTAGCCAGCCACTTGGCCAGGCAATGCTTAGTCACTGGCACGTCCTGTTTCCCAGGGGCAAACGAAACAAACAGCTGAGAGGACCTCCTGCAGCCCTTCCTGCATTCCAGATAGAAACATATGGTTCTGTGTACATCAAGGGTATGGCGCAACTCCTCATCACTGTTACTATGCTCAGGATAATACACCAGCAGGTTAATGGTCTGATTCAGCGTAAAGTCAGAAACCTCCTAGGCAAAAAAAAACAAAAAAAAAAACAAGGATTTGTACACAGTGCCACCATATCATTGTGGAAAATCAGGTAGGAGTGTACACTCATGAGAGCTTGAAGCCCTGAAATCCTTCTGGTTGACGTAATAATAGCCCAAAAGAGCACCTTCCAAGAAAGGAAGCATACTTCACAAGTTGCAGCGGACTCAAAAGGTGCCAAAGTCAACACGTGCAAAATACTCTTCAAGAGGGTACAGGACACTTCCAGTTGTGCCACAGGGTTTTAAATTATTGATTAGCAGTTTTTTTCTTGGGACAATACTAACTGTACAGAAAGCATTTATATAGGTTTTCTAGCAGTGTTACGTTTGTTAAACACAGTGAGGCAAGTGCTATGCATTTTCACAATGTTTTAGAACTTTTATGAGCAAAATGCTAATCTATTTTTAGAGTTAAATAAAACCCTGCATCACCATGCGTCCATTAATAGAAGCATGGAAAGTTGATATGGCAGCCAAATGCATCTTAACAGAGGAGCACTGCAAATCAGAGTCTGACAGAGACAGGTAGTAGGCAAGTATGGTACTAAAAGAACATGCAAAAGGGCCCTTAGAGCAGGAAGCACACCAAATAACAAAAAACTTTAGGGAATGCATATGTTTAATGGATGGCTTCCTAGTCGTAAGCAAGATACTGGCCATTTGTGGAGAAACCCTAAACTATGCAATGGCTTATTCCTCAGGAGCCAAGCATGCAGTTGTAGGGACCTGCAATCCTGGTAGACCAGGGACCCCCTGTCCAGAGACAGTAGACTCCTACACAGGGGTAACTTAATTGGTGATTCCACTGCCAGGTGCTGCAAAAGTGGAAATCATATCTGGCAAGGCCGGGGTGGGCCAATCAGTATCAGGGTTGCCCCTCCGCTCGCAATTTTAGAAGGACCCTCTGAATGAGAGGGATCAGAGAAAATGCATAAAGGAACCTCCCCCTCCCAGGAGAGGGACAACATGTCTTGCCAAAAAAACTCCAGGCCCCGAAGCAAACAAGCAGAAATGTGACAAGTTTGAATTGTGTGGGAACGAAAAAAGGTCCAACTCTGGATAACCCCATCTGGCGAAAAGGTTGTTTACCATGGAGGTCAGCAGTTCATACTCACGTACCCAAGACTGGGCCTGACTTAGCCTGTCTGCCAAGATGTTTTGGACTCTGGGGAGAAAAATGAATGTCTAGCACAGGCCATGAGGGAGCCCACTGCCATACTTTCACTGCTTCCCTGCACAGAGGGTACGAGTGAGTGTCCCCTTGTTTCTTGACATAGTACTTCACACTGATGTCGTCTGTTCTCATCAACAGGGGACCTGGCACAAGATGCTCTTTGAAGGCCTGGAGCCGAAAAGAACATCCTTCATCTCCAGAACATTGATGTGGAGATCTGAATCCCAATCTGTCCATAGCCCCTGGGTCTGGTAAAGGCCCAGGTGAGCACTCCATCCCTTCCCGGAGGCATCTGTTGTAAGGATGTGCTCAGAAGTTGTGGAAAAGAAGGGGACACCCTGCAGCAAAGCAGGGGTTGCATCCGCCACAGCAGAGACTTTCTGGGAGGAGATGTGACAGTGATCATGTGTTCCAACTTGTCCATCAGTTGGCCCCACCGCATCCAAATAATCCACTGCAGGATTCTCATACGAAGGCATACGAATGGAATGGTGGCAATAAGGCCCAGGAGATGGAGCAACGTCCTGGCACACATAGGCAAACAAGGCAAAGTTTATTTCTATGGTGCCCAATCCCAAAGGCTCTGGGCACCTATCAATTTAAACAGGCAAGAGAAATAGATAAGCATATACTTACAATTAAAACAAAAATAAAAACTAGGTGATACAATAAAAGCCCATAAATTTCTCAGAATAAAATAGTTAACGCCAGATTAGAGAATCACGTCCAGGACATGGTGACTCCTCCACTCTATCTGGGGCAGGAATGCACTGCCCACTGCCGTATCCAATACCGCCCCAATATCAGGATTTAAAATTCACTTCTGTGCCCAGGGGATTCCCATTTCCCTCAGGGTCTTACAGATGGGGCAATAACATTTGGGCAGTATCGATACCTCTTGGGGATTCCTAAATATGATTACGAGCCTAATAGGTTTTAACATGCTGACTTAGTAACAGACTTCAGGTCCCCAATGCCATTTTTTTCTGTTATCTTTTGTCACCTTTCCATGTGTTTCAGCCCCCATCATGAAGCCCTTAGCTTTATCCTGTGGCTGCACGCTATTTATTTTTTTGCCTCATTCACCAGGATTCATGTAGCTCAGTAAATTTCTTCCCCATTTTATTCAGATGCTTGCTGCACTCTTCTGTTTCTCACCTGCATCGTGATGACAAACACTGGGGCAGCTCGACAACTCACACATGAACTGTGCAACTCGTAACTTAGTTGTAAATTTAAAAAAAATGCTTTTCTTTTCTGGACTCCCATCCTGCCTTGCTGCCTCTCTGATGCCAACTCTAGTTACAGCCACTAAATGCCATCCAGTCACATGATGAGAGTGTCTAGTGGAACGAGTTTCATGACCCCAATGCCAGACTCAGACACTTGGCCACCTGAACTGGAAAAAAAAAAATCGCTATAGACTAATTCTGCATTATTTTCAATGTACTTTTTTGCATTCAATGCAAAAAAGTACATATAAAGTGGCATAGCATTTTGTGTGGGACTGTCCTGCCTGGGGCTGAGCAAAGAATTAGTGGGATGACTTTTAAAATAGCATAAAACGTGCAACTCCCCTCCACCACCAAATGTTAAGCCCTGAATATATTGGAGGCGTTAGCATGGAGTGAAGACCGATCAGTTCACTGACCATGACACCCAGGTCCTCAAACAACTGCTGTTTATGAAACACTGAGTATTGGACCACCTCCCTGTATGGACCCTGTAGGGGCCAGTCGACCAAACGGGAACAGCCCTTCCCTCCAGAGGGCTGCTAACACAACTGCAAAGCATATGACAAATACCGGTAGTGCCACGGATAAGCCAAACAGCAAGACTCAGAACTGATAATGTCAGTCCTCCGGAGTGAATCTGTGGTTATGCCAATGGCATGTTCTGATTCTGATATGAAAGTATGCATTCTGCACGTCCAGAGCACAAAGCCAGTCTCCTTTCTGCAGAAGGGGAATGAGAGCCTGAAGAGACACCATTTGAAACTTTTTGTGTTTGATGAATTTGTTCAGGTTCTGAGTTCCAACACAAGACTTAAGTCTCCTGTGGCTTTTGGGACCACACAGGACTTTAGGTAATACCCCCTGTTCCTTTCTAAGGTAGGAACCGGCTCTATCAGAGCTCTAGATAAGGTTTTTTGAGATGAGTACATGTACTCCTCATTTTGAAAGTGAGGTGAGTAAAACGCAATTCAGATGTGTATAAGTGTCTTGCTAGAGTGGACTGAGGAGTACATTTTTTTTTTTTAAATGTAGTTTTTTTTTTCTAAATAAGAATTTCACGAGCCAACAATGCTCCAAATAATGTTGGCTAGTAGAAATTTACTCACAAGTTTTAAAACAGAGTGAGTAAAACAAAAGTGGGATGCATACAAGTGCTGTAAATATGGCAAAAAACTGTTCCTTTTGAATCACCAGTTATGTTATGAAGCACTATTCTTTGGCGTGTGGAGTATTTACAAATGTTGGGTGAGTACTGGTACTCATCAAAAAATTTCCTGAAGAGTATTTCCTAAAATGAGGTGAGTAAAATAGGCCGGTACACACCTCATCTGGAGCCCTGGGCTCTATGGCTTGTTTCTCTGTCATGGACTGAACTTCTTCCCTCAGTCAGGACATGTGCCCTGGAGAGTAATTACAATGTGTTAGTGGGTGCACTGGAGGTTTTGAGATTAGTTTCAGCACATGCCCTCTTTCCACTAATTCCAGAATCTATTCATCTGTGATGATCTCCCTCCATTTTTGTAGATGAAGGGAGATCCTTCTCCCCTCTTGTACCCCTGGTGGCAGCCGTGGAGGGGGTAGAAAATGGGGAGTCAGAAGGCACTGGGGGCAGCACAGCCTCCTGAACCAGAACCTTTGGGTGCCTTGAGTGGCCACCCTGGACAGCAGGTCCAGCTCTGGGACAACCACTACTGCTATGGGAGGGTTGATGGTAGCCACGGCCTCCTCGGCCGGCAGGCATCAGAAAAGCACCCCTACCACTACCCATGTATACATTTTGGGGGTCAGGAATTTCACAGACCTTGAAGTCATTCTGGATGACTGTATAGCCTTCAATTCATTATCCATATCTTGGCCGAACAGCTTAGATCCCCTGAAGGAGGCACTGAGCACAACCCACATCTGAAGCAAATCCAGCCACTCTGAGCCAGGAGTGCCTTCTGAGGCATATACCAAACATCTAGCAGCAGTATCTGAAGCATTATATGCTGACCTTAGTAAATGTTTACCAGTATCCAGGCTATAAGAAGCAGCTTTACGCAATTCTGCCTTTGCAGGTCTATTCATCAGTGTCTGTGCTGTATCTATAGCCGACTTTCAGAGGCTTTTCTAATACCTGATCTTATAAGCCTGGTAGCTTGCAATGTGAAGGCCCAAAGTGGAAGAGGAATAGATCCTCTTACCCATTACGTCCAATTTTCTGGACACTTTGTCCGGGGGCAGAGTGCTTATCACTCTAGGAGCCCTAGAGCAATCATGGGCAGCCATGATAACCACTGAATCAGTTTCAGGCTAGGAAGCACAATAGGGCTTGACAGACAGAGCAGGATACTGTTCATCAGGCTTTCTTGGGAATGCTGGTAAAGTGCCAGCTCTGTGCCAGGCATCAAATGTAGCATCTTCCAATGCAGGGTAAACAGGGGGCACCATAATAGTCACAGTAGCTGATACCACTAAGCACCCCATTAAATTTCTTTTACTGGAGTCTTTGTCTTCATCCTCAAATCCCATCACATCCTGTATTTGTTTAAACAAAGCCTAGATCTGGAGGAGACCCGGGAATATATACCACCAAGTCCTCAATGCATGACGATAAGGTTGAGCTGGAAGGGAAACCTCCATCATAGGGTTCCTCATCCTCACCTTCATCTCTAAATCCTCCTCCATTTCTAGGCAGTCAGGATTGTATGTCATCTCATATGACAATGGGGGCAATCAACGGAGCTGGCAAAAGAGGCGGTGGCCGTGCAGCTGATGCAGCAGGTATGCTTTCTGGTTTCCTCAATGACAGTTGTGCTGACTGGGGAGACCCTGCTGATGAAATCGGCACAGCAGCTTGAAGCAATGGGAAAAGGCATGTTAACATCTCTGAGACTGATGCCAGCATAACCTGAGAGCTAACGACACCCGGTTGAGAGGTCATGACTAATGATGTTGTCAGGGCAGAACCCATCGAAGACAGCTGCATACAACCATAGTAGGTAACAGCAGGCCCCAACCTTGGTGTCTCAATGATGGCCAGGGCTGTAGTTGACCCCACCAGAATGGACACTGTCAAAGACTTACCCTCCTTCAATGAAGACCTCGACCTCACCAGGGAAGAATGTTTCTCCTTATGCTTCTGGTGACTGGAAGAGGAGAAGGGTCTCAATGATAGTTTATCCTTCTCTTTGGATTGCTCCATCATCCTTGGCAATGATGCAATGGATGATGGACAGGGTGCCTCCTTACCCAGTGTGGGCAGTCGAGAGGGAGAAGTCGGTTTGGATCCCGTAGCAACTGCCTAAGCAACATGCCTTTCAACTCAACTAAAGTCTCCAAGGCCTTCTTCCTGTGTTTCCTTGTGATCTGGTTAAATCCCTGGAAGATCGTGCAGGCTCTCACATAGTGCTACAGGCCCAAACAACAAACACACACAGTGTGAGTGTCATTTGTAGATCCTGAAGCCACAGGTACAAAACCTAAACAAAGGTTCTCTCAACGACAGCATACAGGAATGTCGATGGAAAATTAAACCTAGGTTATGTAACAAAATAAACAATGATGTAACAAAACTATGGTGTTGTTACTCAGCAGGTTCAACATGCGTGTTAATGGCAAAAGAAAGAACTGAGGAATGAGAGGGTCACCCATATTTTCTAGGCGCGGACATGGTATGTCATTGTGGGAGGTCCCCAGCTAGGCAAAAGTGTCTCCTGGTCATCTCACTGAGTAAATTATTTTAATACCCCTTTAAAAAACAGTCCAATTTGAAAAGAACTGAGGCTTTTACAACATCCCTGGACATTTGTCAAGTAATGTGTTTCTTTCTTATGTCAACTACCTTCAGTTAGAAACAGATCCAAGATGTTAAATCTCTTTTTCCAATTGTGATCTGAGCCACACTGAACCTAAAAGGTATTAGGACCTGTGCATTATCCACTCTGATATCTTGTACCAGTGCCACGAGACAACTATATGAACTTTCAAATTGAAATGAAAACAGGAATAATTATTCAGATGATTTAAAAATGGTGGCAACAAATATAAAGTTATAGGAAGTTTATCAGCTTCTCAGTCATGAAGTCCTCCAATACTTCCAGGGGCCTGAACAATAGTTCTGTGCTTTGGCATTACATTTGCATGATGTATGTATGATTCATGTCTATCGGTGACAGACTGTTTATTGTCTGACTGACCTTGGGTTAAACAGGAATGCAAATGCCCCTGAAAGCTATGTTAGGTCTAACATTCTGCACGCAAGAAAATGATTTATTTTTAATTTTAGTGCAGTAATGGAAAACGTCTGAGATACTGCACCCTGAGAAAAGCAAATAAGTATGTCAGACGAAAATCCCTAATTACTTCTTGCATTAAATTAAGACCACTCAAGAAGGACTAGTGGTGCAGATTACAGATGACTACATTCACTTGTGGAGACCTAATCCTGTTTAGATCACAAATAAGATAAGTTCAGTAGTCTGAATTAATTTCCTAATAGACAGTAGCAGTAGGGGTTATGGGAGAAAACATATGGGGAAAGGTTGAGAGATCTCAACATGTACATCCTGGAGACCAGGAAAGAGAGGGGGCATGACAGAAATGTCTAAATATCTCCATGGGATAAACAGGGTGAACTGTAATGAACTGTCCACCTTAAGTGCGAACACAAGCACAAAGATTAATCCACTGAAGTCAACTGGGGGAAAGTTCAGTTCATGGACAGAGCAGTGGACAGGTGGAACAGACTGCAGAAGGTGGTTGTATGTGCCACAACACTGAGCGGATACAAACAAGAGTGGGATAGGCACAGGGGCCTGATAAGAGCAAGGTATAGCAAAGCAGGCGAGGGAAAATAGGGGGGACAGATGGCAATAAGGCCATCGCACAAGTATTAGGGAGGGTTGGGCAGACTGTGGCCATGGCAGTGAGTGAGAGACAATGTTGGGCTCCGAGCATTGGGACTGTGCAATGCATGGCAACTCTCGCCCAGTCAGTCACTGTTTCGCTAAACCCCTTGTTTGTAAAACCACAACAGGCTGGTGATAGGGGATGCTGCAATGCTTTAACCAGCCTTGAAGGAGCTAGCAAGGGACTGAGATCATCATGGGACTAGAAAGAATATAGAGGCTGGGGGAACTGAGCCAAGGAGGGGTTTACCACTGGATGCCAGGGATTTACAATTCCCAAGTGGGACAGAGAGGCGACGAGACCACAAGACAGGCATGGGACAGAAAAATAAACATTCTTCACAGTCGATAAATGGACCTAAAAGTATAGATCAAGTGAGTAGGGGGATGACTTAGGTGGTAGTGTCCGCTATGCCATGCACAGACATTCATGGGTGGTGCATCCCAGCATGTCAGTGGACGAAAACCTTGTTAGCACCTACTACCATCTGGCTGCCACATTTGCACTGCAACTTTCCTGCTGGGATAGCTTCCGCCCTCTGTGGCTGAGACCAGGTTCTATGTATTGCAGTTTTTGGGGGTGATGGTGGTACGACGTAGCTCTTTGTACACCAAAGTTGCACAACACAGACTCCCACAGGAAGTGGAAGCATTACTGTGAAAAATCAAGGACTGCAGTCTGGTTAGCTAAGCTTGTGGATTACCTGTTTGCACTGACAATTTGGATGAATAACTTTACAACGTCCCCTGTCTGTAGAACTGCTATATCTCTAACCATACTGTTTTTATGATTTCTTCTATTTCTGTGTTTGCCCTCCATTCCCTCTACATTCCCCCCTCCTTCCCCAACTCTTCCTTCTCCCATCCCTCCCTCCCTCTCACCCACCCTTCACCTCCTTCTCAAGCATCTCTCATGTTGCTGCCCTTAACACTCTTCTCTCTCCCATAATCCTTAAGTCTAAATAGGTTGAGACCCCAAGAACTAAACCAGAATCAGATGATGAGCAACAGTGACGCAGGTCAGCTGATGAGCGGGATTAAATGATGTTCAGTAGTTCAGCTTAAAGTTGAACAGTCACCACCAAGGGCCCCCACGCCCAAGTGTGGGGGCTGGTCCCAATGTGCATTTTGTGCAAAAACATTTTGGTTTACTTACTGTTTACTGCAGTACAGTAGATTGTCTCAGACTAATTTTGCTTAGTTCTAGGCTGACATCTTTTATAACTACAAATCCCCTGCACCTGACATCAGAGCAGTACTGCAGCAGTAGGAGAGTCAATAGCCTGCAGTGAATGCTGGAGTTTATATAAGCTCTGCTCTCGCTGTCCTCCCTTGGCTAAGTGCAGTCACAGAGGACTGTACTTAGCCCTTGAAAAGCAGAATCGGAAAACATCTGATCAGAGATTATAAAAGCTGTAACATGCACTGCTGTCTACTGAATCTCACACTACTGTAGGTAGTAAAAACTAGCTTATGCACATTAGAAAGAACCCTAAAGGAGGCACCAGCTTCAGTGACCCTTCTCTGAGGTGTTGCTAGTCATGCAAAAAGGGGAGGGCAGGAAACAAAATGGGCAAGCTCCAGGCAGTGACGGCAGATGCTCAGCTGGGTGCACCAGCCAAAGCTGAAACACAGGCAACACAAAGCCATGACTAGGATCTTGCTATTCCGGGCTAGACTCTTTATAGAAAGAATAGACCAAAGCTTGATAGCGAGTGACCATGTACGCAAGACAGACTATAGAGACCGCTTAGGATACAATCTTGGGGAGAAATGCAAGCTACAGTAGAATCAGCCTGGTTGAAACAAGCAATATTGGGGGAGAGAGGTGTAGTGTATACACCACTGACCCAGAATGAGGATAAAAACAGGGTGCTGAGGGAAGGGGAAAGAAATCAGGAAGGCTTATGCCAAGGGCAAGGTGTTACTAAAAGGAGATCTCAACTGTCCAATGTAGATTTGGAAGTACCGGTGGTCAAAACAGCCAGGAGTTAGGTGCTAGTGAATGTGTTGCAGGACTGTTTCCTTGTGCAGTGGTTAAAGGAACCAAACAGTGAGGGGGCTATTCTTGATTTGGTGCTCTCCAAAACAGACTGAGATGTCAGGGTGAAGGAACCCCTAGGGTCTACTGACCACAATTTAGCGTGGTTTAACATATATCTAGAGCCCCATTGTTCCAGCTCAAAGAAAATGGCCCTTGATTTCAGAAGGATGGATTTGGGGAAAATGGGGAAATGCTCAAGGAAAGGTTAGCTCTGGTGGCAAGAACAGAAGAGGTGGACTCCAAGTGGGACATCATTAAGGGAGGAGGGATAACAGAGGTTAACATTTCATGTATGAGACAAGCAGGGATAAACAAAAAAATCACAGAAAGCAGGGTTGGTGCTCCAGGGGGTAAGGGAGGCAGTAAGGGCAAAAAGGTAGTGTTTAAATAGTACATGGGGGAGTAGAATGATGCCAACCAAGATGTTTTTCTTGGAAAACTAAAAGAAGCAAACGAAACAGTAAGGACAGCTGAGGTGGAGACAGAACTGAGAATAGCAGAGGGTATTGCACAAACTGGGGAATATGGGTGTGGGCAGGACAGTAGTGTGGTGGGTAGGTAACTGGCTGGGCAGCAGGACACAGAGGGTGGTGGTAAATGGCTGTCACTCCACAGAGGGAAGAGTAACCAGTGGGGTACCACAGGGATCAGTGCTGGAACCGGTCACATTCAATATCTTCATCAGTGACATTGCGCAGGACCTAGAAGGCAGAATTTCACTGTTCACTGATGACACAAAGCTCTGTAACAGAGTACACACCAGAGGGTGTAGACAGAATAGAAGGGACCTGCAGAAACTTGAAGAATGGTCAGGGGTTTGGCAGTTGAAATTCAATGCAAGGAAGTGCAAGATAATGCATATGGGGCACAAAAACCCTGGCACAATATATCAGTTGGGGTGAGGATATAGCATGCACCAAGCAGGAAAGGGATCTTGGGGTTATCATCTCTGATGACCTCAAGGCAGGGAAACAGTGTCACAAGGCAGCAAGTAAAGCAAATAGGATGCTAGGATGCATAGGCAGGGGCATCACCAGCAGGAAAAGGGAGGTCATAATTCCACTATACAAGACACTAGTGAGGCCCCACCTGGAGTACACTGTACAGTTCTGGAGACCTTACCTACGTAAGGACATAGACAGGGTAGAGAAGGTTCAGAGGAGGGCAACAAAGATGGTGCATGGATTGCATCACAAGTTGTATGAGGACAGGTTGAAGAAACTGAACATGTACTCCCTGGAGGAGAGGAGGGAGAGGGGGGATATGATAGAGACATACAAGTATCTTACAGGGAGGAACAGGGTGCAGGAATACACTATTTTTAAGCGAAAAAGATGTTCCAGGACTAGAGGGCATGGATTGAAGTTGGAGGGAGGACGATTCAGAGGAAACGTGAGGAAGAATTTCTTCACAGAACGGGTGGTGGACAAGTGGAACACCCTGCCAGAGGAAGTGGTGGGGCTGAAACAATCACGGGATTTAAGAATGCATGGGATAGACATAAAGGAATTCTGGAAGTCAGGGGTAAGGGGCAACAGACTTCTTGGAAAACATAAACTGAACTTACAAGCTCAAATGGGCAGACTGGGTGGGCCATAGGCCCCTATCTGCCGACACTGTCTATGTATCTATGTATGTATCTATGTGTCAAGGAAGGTGATAAATGTTTTATAATAACTGGCTTTCCCTTTTCCCAAAGGGAAACCGGCATCTTGTCAGAGACAAGGAGTATGATTATGGTAACATGCATACAGTTTCCCTCACTCTGCGCATGCGCCCACGGTAGCTCTTCCTGTCCCACCGCTGGCTGCCTGTCTTTCTCCCACAGACTAAAATGCCACTCAGACTCGATGGTAAGTCTTGTTTAGACAGAAACTCTAGCACATTAACAAAAAAAAAACCAAAACTTAAGGCTATTAAACAAAACAAAGAAATACAAAAAATGTTAAATAAAAACGTAAAGGCGATCACGGACCGCGCGCTGAAACCGGACCATGGCCGCACAGCAACAGCTTTTTATTGTATATAATTACTGTGGCAAAAAAGGAAAACCCAGCAATTATATAACATAAAATATGGGGTTGGGTGTTCAAACTCGAAGTTTACACACACCCTCAGTGTCAGATGCTTTCACAAATTCCTTGAGCTTCACTTTCGGGGTTTATGTAGCATCTAACACCTCAGGTGTGTGTAAACTTCTCATTACACATCCCACCTCCTACTTTATTCTATATTTGTCGCATAAAGGAAAAGAGGAAAATGAGGGGGGAATTATCAGACTGAGAAAAGAGGGGGTTTGGGTGGAGAAGAATGGTAAAAAAGGCTAATACTCTAAATAAATACTTTTGTTCATATTTTACAACTGAAAATGGGGAACCACTCCCAGAATGTGGAATGCAGGCCAAAGGGGGTGCAAGTGCTTGAGATAGGGCCTATGTCAGACGAGAGGGTGCTTAGGGGTCTCAGGACCCAGAAAGTGGAAAACTTGCCAGGCTCCGAGAGCATACATTCTAGTGTGCTAAGGGAAGGTGGGAACATCTTGGAGAAGCCATTGACCAACCTATTTAATTGTTTCATTAAAACTGCAGTGATTCCAACTGACTGGAGGGTGGCTATTGTACTGCCACTCCACAACAGTGGGGACTGAGATGACCCAAGCAACTACAAACTGGTCAACCCAACATTAATCATTTGGGAAACTGCTAGAAACCATCATAAAGTAGTGTATAGAGGAACTCTTGGAGGTCAACGGGCTACAAGGTAGGAGGCAGCCCAGGTTTGCAGCAGGCAGACTACGCCAAACCTGATTGAATTTTTTGACTGGATCATGAAGATGGTGAACAGGGGCCTGACAGTGGATACAGTACAGTATGTTATATCTATCTAATATTTTCATCTGTGATACTGGCGAGAGAATCGAGGGCAAGATGTGTCTCTCTGCAGATGACACCACACTTCGCCACAGAGTGGACACTGAGGAGGGAATAAGAGATATGAAAAGTGACCTGGAACAACTGGAGAGGTGATACAGGGTAAGACAGCCTAGCAACAACAAAACATGCAAACAAATAGGCATGGATAGAGAGCGTTGGAGTGGTACAGACCTCAGAATAAGCAACAGCCTTAAGTCAACTACGCAATGCACAGGGCATCTGGGGAAGCTAACAGCATGCTGGGGTGTACAGGAACAGGGTTTTCTAGCATAAGGAAAGAGGTAATACTGCCCCTTTATAGGTCACTGGTGAGGCCACACCTGAAGCACTGTGTGTAGTTCTGGAAGAAGGAGGGGACCTACTTGGAAACTACTAAGAGGAGAGTCACAAAAATGATTCCGGGACACCAGGGGAAATTGTATGAGTAGAGGCTGGAAAGCTTCAACATGTACACAGTGGCAACAAGGAAATGAAGGAGGAACATGAGAGAGACTGGTATGTCCCTGCAGGAAATAAACAGGATGGACCACCCACAGGTAGTAAGGAGAGTGGGCAACTTTGGAAAAGGAGTGCCAAAACACTATTAGAGCTATAGCCTATCACCTAAATAACTCTGGTCAAGCATTAGATCAAGCACTCATTCAGGCAGGTTCCTGGGTAGACTTGAAGGACCTCTAGGTCGTTCTCTGCCATCAGATTTTATGAGTCTAAGTTTCAATACTCAATGGTATCGCCAAGATCGAACATATGTGTTTAATCTGGTGTCCTCTCCAGCAAGGGTTTGGGACATGTCATGAAGCTAAGAGCTGGTAAATTCAGGGGTAATGTTAGAAAGAATTTCTTCCCCAAACTATAAAAATTCTACGCTCGATACAAGAATTATTTTTTTTTTACTTTCAGAACATTATACCTTTGAGACTGTAACAAACAATATGTTCCATAGATTAAACAGATACCAGAGTAGTATGTTTTGGCCATAGGGTTATACTCAGAATAGTATGTCATCCACTACAAGCCAATCCACTTTTTGGATACAGGCAGAATAGTAAATAATTGATTAAACTACCAGAATTATCCATTTTAAATTAGAAACAGCACAAGCAGGAAAAAAAGGAAAGACACTGACTATTTATTTGTCTCTGTGTGCATGTCTGTGACAGGCGTGCATACGCTAAGCCAGGAGTTTTGTGCATGGGTACTAGACCTGGTACCAGGGAAGCATAGAGGAAAGGTATGGATTCTGCAGTAGTAAGTCCAGGAGTGATTACCAGAAGAATAGCAGCCAATCTAGAAACAGAAACAAAAGTCCAAACCAAGACTGTTTAGCCAGAACCAGAAAGGGGGAAAAAAGAACAAGTAGTGATAGAACCTGAAAGCTTGACTGCCTTTTTCCAATGGTGTGCTATACAACAACAAGAGATGGAAAAACAGAAACAAGAAGAACTGCAGCAACAGAGAAAAGAAGAGGAGCAGTGGAGAAAAGAGATGCAGCAACTGGAGCAGCGATGACTGGATGCCTTGCAAGCTATCAAAGCTGGAGGTTCTGGCACAGGTCCAGCAGAGTAACAAAACACCAACAACTTAAAAGACCTTAAACTTACAAAGTTGTGTCCCTCGAGTGATACAGAAGCATACCTGACAACTTTTGAAAGGGTTGCCACAGCCTGCCAGTGGCCAAAGCAGCAAATGGGCAATCAGACTGGTACCTTACCTGACAGAGAAATTTCAACTTGCCTACAGCAATATGGACACTGACTGCATCGTCAGAAAACTATGACCTGGTGAAAAGCGAGGTCCTTAAAAGATATGACATCTCAGGAGAGACCTACAGGCAGAGATGTTGGTCTCTGAAGTACAACTCAGTTGACAATCCTCGAGAAGCCTTCATCTGACTCAGAGAACGCCTTATAAAATGGCCCCAACCAGAGGGCAAAACACTCACACAGATCATCAAAACATTTGTAATGGAGCAGTTCATCAACATCGTATCCACAGACGTACAGCTTTGGGTAAAAGAACACTGACCAGAAAGTGGGAAAAAGGCTGTTTCTTTGGCCGAAGATTATCAAATCGCCAGACAGACGCCACAGCAGCGAGGTAACAGCCAAGCACCAGTAAGACATTTGCTTTCCCATTTAAACTCCAAGTTTGATAAGAACTCTGGTGGGGGTAACAAATCTGCACCCAAAGACTTTATTTGCTATCACTGTAACTGCTGATGCTGTAAAGGTGAATGTTTACTTAAGCACCGAACAAACCGCAGAAATTCTAACTTGCTAAAGACATTTAATAGTACTTTTACCACAGTGCCAGGCCGAGCAAAAGGTGTTGGGCACATAATAGTAACACAGAATGCTCCCCCTATTAGACAAAAGACATACAGATTACCAGAGCGGTTAAGAGCAGACGTGGTTAAGGAAATACAAAAAATGAAAGAAATGAGTATCATAGAAGAGTTGAAAAGTGACTGGTCATCACCATTGGTGATTGTAAACAAAAAAGAAGGGGGTATAAGAATCTGCCTTGATTTTAGGAAACTTATTCAAGTGTCAGAATTTGACAGTTATACTATGCCCAGAATAGGTGATTTTGTGGACAGACTGGGGAGTGCCAAATATATCAGTACCTGCGATTTCACCAAGGGTTACTGCCAACTCCCCCAGCTAAAGAATCCCGAGACAAAACTGCATTTGCCACTCCTGTTGGAGTCTATCAGTTCACCACCATGCCGTTTGGTTTACATGGTGCACGCAGCGGTACATGGATGTAATTTTATGCCCTCACACTGGTTATTGCGCTGCATACCTGGATGATGTTGTGGTGTACAGTCCAGACTGGAAAAGCCACCTGGAACACCTACGAGTAGTTATCCAATCGGTCAAAAAGGCAGGTCTGACAATTAATCCTACCAAGCATGCATTGAACATGGAGGAAACCAAATATTTGAGCTATGCTTTGGGAAATGGAGAAGTCAAGCCAGAGGTTTCCAAGACAGAAGCTGTAGCTAACAGCCCTGTTCCCAAAACCAAGAAACATGTCAGGTCATTTTTAGGGCTGGCTGGTTATTATCGGAGGAGATTTGTTCCCAGCTTTGCCGAGTTAGCTACTCCTCTCACTGAACTCACAAAGAAACGGTTCCCAAATAATGGGAAATGGACCCCAGAGTGTGACAAGGCTTTTCGGACCACTGAGGCTGTATTATGTTCAGCCCCTGTTTTAAGATGTCCAGACTTTGAGAAACAATTTCTGTTACAGACTGATGCGTCAAAGGTAGGCCTACACATAAGTAGGAAATTGCACAATACAGAGAAAAGGTACTCCACCACTGAAAAGGAATGCGTAGCGGCAAAGAAGGCAATGGAGTCCCTTTAAGTTTTACTTACTAGGAGCTGACTTTGTACTTGTAACAGATCACAATCCTCTCTGTTGGCTTAATCAAATGAAGGCTAAAAATTCTAGAATCACACAGTGGTACCTGGCACTGCAGCCATTTAAATTTAAAGTGATGCACAAATCTGGGAAATAGAATGTCAATTCTGATTTTCTGTCAAGATATGGATCAGGAACTGAGAATTCTGAAGGTTGAAAAAAACAAAATGTGTGAGTTTAAACTTTGCTGTACTGCACATGCACCAAACTGTAAAGGTTATAAGCTAATGTTAGAAGAGAATTAATAAAAAGTTTTGGAAACCTGTTTTTTTAAACAGTTTCCCTCTTAAAGAGAGGGTATGTGACAGAGTTGAATAAGGCCCTGCCTCATTTGTTATGCATAGAGAGTTTAAATGCAACTGTCCGTTCTATCTTCTCATTTTCTGTCTCTTTTCTGTCTGGTTGTGCAACCAAATTTTCTTGTGAGACCTAGGAACTGATCACTCTGACGGTTTTGCAATTCTCCGCTTCTTGCTATCTCTCTGCCTTCCCTTGCTGTTCTGTCTTTTCTTCCCCCTTGCATATCTGTGGGTATAAAACTACCATATATACTCGCGGATAAGCCGATCCACATATAAGCCCACCCCCTCTAAATGCAGTATACTATTTAGTAAAAGACACTGAACCGCATATAAGCCGATGGCACAATTTACATTAAAAAGCTTGTGCCACACATCCTCCAGGGAAAGGGAATACGGCCGAATACTACAGTGAAAAGCAGGGTTGCTCTAGTGTAGCCTCTGCTATCCCTCCCTCTAGCCCTCTATCAGAGTGGGAGAAATCGCCCATTCTGCCTCTGGCTTTAACTTTCAAAAATGGGAGTGGAGCTGGGGATATCATTTCAGCCCCTACACTGCAATCGGGACATTATCGCAGCCCAGAAGCTAAGAGTAAGCAGGGGAGGGCTACAAGGACTCAGGCAGTTAAGAAAGGACGACTACCACGTAATCTCTTTCAGACATCATCATTTTTTAACAGTAAAGCCTAGGAGGATGTCAGTACCTGTTTTCAAACGTCTTTTTGGAAATCATACTCTTTCCCAAGGTGGTTAAAATCATCTAGAAGTTGCTTAAATTATATAGTAGAAAATATGGAAAGTATAAAAAAGTCTATTTCCAGGAGTCGGGGAAGAGACAGGTAGAAGGAATCAGGGACGGTAACAGTGAGAAGGGAGGGTAGTGAAAGTAACCAGGAGTCGGGGAGTTGTGTCCTAAGCAAAACTCTTTGCTGTGACTGCATTTGCTTGTCAGCACCGGAAAGCAGAGGGCTCGCGGGAGACGGCCGCCGGTGTTACTGTCGAAGGGGGTGGGTATCTACATTAAAAGCTGAATGCCCTCCAGAACTGGTAAATTACCATACGAGTGCTAACATAGACTAGCTGGGGAATTGATTTTTGGAGCCGTAGTTAGTGACCCGCTTATAAGCCGAGAACCCCAAAACTGAAAGGCAGATTTGGTGCAAAAATCTCAGCTTATACGCGAATATATACGGTATATGTGAATCTTTATGTGGAAATGTCACTGATACTGGGATCCCTTCATTTAAATCTGTATATAGTTATATTGTTGAAATGACTGCAAAAAAGCTATTTGGAACTCAAGGGGTTAACCTGAGATACTGTTATTAAGCCCTTTGCAGAGTTGTCAACAAGAGGTTAGTTCTGGGACACCATGTACTGTTTTGCTGCACATGCAAGGAAAGAAATAGACAAGATCATTCTGTAAATTTACAAGAATATTCTGTGAGAAGCAGGTTCTCTTAACGAGTTCCCAGACAAAAACCTATACAAAGAGCAGCAATGCTTTTGCTAGAGAGATAAGGAGAGTGAGAGACTGAAACTGGGAATTAAGAGATACCCTCAGAAGAAGAACTTAGTTTTCTCTGTTTGTACTGCCTTTCTAAACAGTTATACTGAATAATTTTTATTTTTTATTTCACTGTTATTGAGAAAAATAAAACGCTATTTGTGAATTTTGAGACTGCTCCTGGTTTTTCTATGCTTCCTGACCTGTGCCCTGACAATAATGTTACTGTGTACAGTATTAAAGTGGGGTGGTAGCGACACTATAGTTAGGATTGAGCAGGGGTTTCTATGTTAAACTTCAAACTTTGCACTTTACATATCTTTGCAAATGTTCGATGGATTTGCACAAAATTTTGCATGCAAGGTCTCGGGGTAGATCTCTTGACGTGACAAGTTTAATTCCAGTCAAATGTGCAGATCCTGAGATGCGAATAGCAAAAGAAGTTTTTTAAAAAAAAATTGCTGTTTTTCTGCATTTTTTTTTCCCCATCACCTTGCACCCAGACAGTGTGGAATTTTGGTCTGAAATGTTCAGGGTAGAAAGGGCTTGGCCCACAGATGTGCCTTTCACTGGTTTGATGAAAAAAATATTAATCCGTTCCACAGCTACTAAATTTTGGTTCTGAGCATGTTCAATACAGTCTTTTGGATAGCTGCTTGGAATGAAAAAATAATTTGGTCCACACTAATTTTTTATTTATTTATTTATTTAAAGTTTGGTAACCAGGAGAGGCACACTGAGCTGAAGCTCGTTTCCAGGTGCGACGTGGGGGGAAGGGAAAAGGAGACAAAGTTACAAAAATAATGTTAGGTTGGTTACAAAAAGGATCCTTTTTAGTATGGGAGTATTCCTTTTATGTGAGGAAAAAATATTTTTTGGGATGGCCACATACCCACAAAAATGATACCCTGTACACACACCAACACATGTAATTTGCTAATCGGGGCCCCGTTTGGTGAATCCTGCACTTATGTTTCAGGAAAAATTACCTAGAAATGTATTTTTTTAACATTCAAAAATCCTTTTTTGTGAACCAATTTTCTTATGGGCATATGAAAAAAGAATTAGTGCATACGAAAAAGGATGGCTTTATACAAAAAAAATCTCGACTTAGTCCCCCATTCTTTTTATGATGAAAGCATTCTTTTTGAGCAGATGAAAAAGCATATGAAAAGGATGCCTTCATACAAAAAGAATGGTGAAAAAATCCAAATTCTGTTTTTGTATAAAGGCATCTTTTTTGTATGCTTTTTTCACTAAAAAAAATGCACTCATACAAAAAAAGAATATGGACTTAGGTTTTTCCCATTCTTTTTCATACGAAGACATTCCTTTTCATATGCTTTTTTCCTTCATACGAAAAAAGAATGCCCTCGTACGTAAAAAAACATGGTTTTATTTAACTCTAAAAATTGATTAGCATTTTGCTCATAAAGTGCTAAAACATTGTAAAAATGCATAGCACTTGCCTCATTGTGTTTAACAAACATAACACTTCTAGAAAACCTATATAAATACTTCTGTACAGTTAGTATTGTTCCAGGAAAAAAACTGCTAATCAATTATTTAAAACCCTGAAAAAGATTTTGGACTTAGTTTTTTCCCCAGCATTTCCACTTCAACAAGCCATAACTCCCTGAATATTTGGACATAAGAGACAAACCATGCCCCTATAGTTAGGGTTAGTATGGAATTTCTATGTTAAACCTCAAATTTTGCACTTTAATAACTTTGCAACCATTCAACGGATTTGCACGACATATTTGCATGTACGGTCTCTTGGGGTTAGATCTCTTGACATGCCAAGTTGGATTCTGAGATCCAGATAGTGAAAAAACCCTAAAATCTGCCACTTTGGGCAGTTTTTTTTTCTCGTCACACTGAGCAGAGACAGAGCTTAGGTCATAGAACAGACCAGCATTTATTTGGTGAAAAAATATTATTCAGTTCAAGAGTTATAGCATTTTTAAGGACTCATTATTTTGAATGGGAGTTTTAATTTTCAGTATACCTGCACAGTACGAACAAGGGTCCTGGTTCACCAGGGGCCATTCATTGCATGCCAGCTGCCAATCCTGGTTCACCAGAACAAATTCTTTGTTCGCAAGCCACCATCTTGTTTTTTGGTTTTGCCACAAAAAAGAAACAAAAAATAATATTTCTGTCTAGGGATGCCTGTTTAACACATCTATGGATGTGTTTTGCTCATCAGGACTTGATGAGCTGTCCTCCGTGGCTTCCTGCATTTGTTCAGTGCTGTTTTGCTATTTTCAGCACTTTTTAAATCCTAGTTCAACAACAAGGAATTTTGCTGACCAGATGGCCAGACCACGATTCTTGTCCACCAGTGATGAACCAGGATAGCAGACAAGGAATTTGGCTGGCGAACAAGGATTCCTGTCTGGCCATCTGGTCGGCAAAATTGTCCAACCAGATGGCCAGACTGGGATCCTTGTCCACCAGTGACGAATCAGGGTGGCGGACAAGGAATTTGGCTGGTGGACAAGGATTCCTGTCTGGCCATGTGGTCGACCAAATCTGTCGACCAGATGACCTGACCGGGAATCCTTGTCTGCCAGTTGACTGACAAATCACAAGGAAAAGAGATAGAGAGCAAGGATTGCTTTTCGGCCATCTCTTTGCGTAAAAACATGCTGCCACACTGTTTTGTGCCTCCCTCGGCCTTGGTGTCTACTGGCACCCCCCCCCCCAATTCCTATATAATTTGTCTGTATTTTGAGAAGAAAATTCATTGCTTTAGTGGAATTCTGCCACATTTTTGCACCCCTTAGCCCTGGTGTCTAGTGGCACCTCCATTCCTATATTATTTTTTTGTATTAAAAAAATGCATTGCTTTAGTGGTGTTCTGCCACTTATATATTTTTTTTTAAATAGAAAAGCCCTGGTGTCTAGTGCCCCCCCCCCCAATCCTCCCATGCCACAGTAATCATTGGTGGCAGTGGCAATCCCCCATTATTGTATAGTCTGTTTTTGGGGGGGGTTTTTGCCTGAAAAGAAGAAAACCATCCCTCATTGTCTTCTGCTCGTTTGGGGCTGTAAAGAGAAAAATCATCCACCGCCGATCGCGCCCGTATCTCCCACCTGGCCCCCCTCTGTGCAGCTACCTCCACACACACACACACACCCCTGATGTCCCCCCAGACTGCCACTCATCTGAGGATGTCCCAGGTTCGAAAGCTGCTCTAGCAATCGAAGACACATATTGCTGTTGGAACCGCGACTGCAATCTAAACCAAGATAAATGTGGTCCTATGTATTTCAATGAGAGGATCAACTTTCGGCCATAATGGCCATTTTTTGTTGCCCCAAGTTTCAACAAGGACTCATGGGGACCCCCATGAACAATAATTACTGTCATTAGGCAACTCTCGCCGGAAAGGTGACTTTGCGATCGGTTGGTAAAATTACCTTTCCAGTGGGATCTGAGTAACGACAGTCACATTGTTTATCGGGGGGATCATAAGAAGGCTATGTTGAAAATTTGGGGTCAAAATTTAAATAAATGGCTGCATTATGAGCAATCATTGCTATCTCACTATGCATGCTCATAACTTTGGAAATTTTCTGTATTGACACCCATACTTTCAGTACAGCCTTGCTATTACCTCACCTCATGTATATGACAGCTGTCATTATTCAAATCCTGGACAAAATGTGTTCTCACATTTGTGGCGCAGAATGGCGTTGCGTTTGTGCAGAATAATGTTTTGTCGGGGATTTGACAATGTTCTGCTCCAGGTACATGCGGTGAGGTCATAAGAAGACTATGTTGGAAATTTGGGGTCAAATAAGGATACTGTTAAACTATCTTAATGGAGGGATGGGAGCACATGGAGGGATGAGAGCGCAGGGTCGGACCCTGTGCTCCCACCGTAAAATAAGGAGACTGTTATACCATCTCAGTGGAGTCCCAACGTAACATAAGGATACTGTTATATTGTGTCGATGGAGGGATGGGTGTGCAGGGTCCAAAGGACCCTGCGCTCCCACCGTACAATGAGGCCACTGTTATAATATCTTGATAGAGGTATGGTAACACAGGGTCCAAAGGACCCTGCGCTCCCACCATACAATGAGGCCACTGTTATAATATCTTGATAGAGGTATGGTAACACAGGGTCCAAAGGACCCTGAGCTCCCACCATAATATAAGGACACTATTATACTATCTCAAAAAGTAAGGAAATAAATTGCAAAAAAACTTTGTTAATACATCAGGGTCAAAGCGACAAAAGTAGGGAAATGTGGCGTTAGGGTTTCCAACCCTAACACCCCATTCCCCACCCTGCCCAGACCCCAGGCGGGTCGGAGGGTCTGTCTTGGGGTCCATGAAGCCTAATGCACACCCCATTCAGCTATGCTGTATCCATGTCACCTAATTTTGTACTGGAATGGGGTGAGTGTTAGGGCCTAAAAAGTAGGGAAATGTGGCATTAGGGTTCCGAACCCTAACACCCCAACCCCACCCAGCAGGCAGCAACAGGAAAACTCATTACTATTTGACCTGTCCTACGTCTTGGCAAATCAGGCATGGGGTGTGCCTTGCTGTTGTCAACCCTAACGCTAGCGCCATTCTCATATACTGTAAACATCTCAGTTCATTTGCTGATGGAATGGGGTGAGCGTTAGGACTGACAACCCCAAGGTACACCCCATGCCTGATTTGCAAAGATGCAGGACAGGTCAAATAGTAATATTTTGTTCTGTTGCTGCCTGCAGGGTGGGGGTGGGGCATTAGAGTTGGGAACTCTAATGCCACATTTCCCTACTTTTGTTGGTTTAACCAAAACTAGTGCATTAACAAAGTTTTTTGCAATGAAATATTACTGTGTCTGCGTGTCACTTTGTGTGTGTGTCTATGTGCATGTCACAGTACTGTATGTACATTATCTGGGGTGTGTTACTTTGTGTCTCTGTGTGCGTGAATGTTGGTGTGCAATTTACTGCCTGTGTTTATGTACTGCACATTTCATTAGAGTGTTACTGTGACCGTGTGCATGTTGCTGTGTGTCCACTCCAAGTCCACTGCTACAAATCTTCTCACACACACACACACACACACACACACACACACGCATGTACACTGCAGCACCAGCTATTGGTGGTGCCAGCCAAATCTTTTCATTTGCGAATATTCTAAATATAGCTTTCAAAACCACCATGCTTTAAGTTATTATATAGAGAATATATGGGTGGTAGTAACGAGATTTTGACATTATTCGAGTTGGATATGATAACCCGAGGGCTAAGCCCGAGGGTTTATGAAATGCATCCTTATTATCTAGGGTGTGTAAAATCGAGTTTACACACCACCCCATATTTTTGTTTTTATAATTGCTGGCTCATGCCGCCTCAGCAATTGTAAAAATCAGGCAGTAGACTGGCAGTCAGGCAGTGACAGACTACTCAGGAGTCTGTGCTGTTGTGGTCCATGGTCTGACAATTTACAGTGAATAGCTAATTTTTTAAGTCACAAGAAGTATGCAATTTTTTTTTTAAGCTTACCGGCGAACAGGAGTTGCTGAGCTGTGGAATGCTTCCGGTACAAAGAGGTGGAGAGATCTGCTGGCTCTCGCGTGCTGGCAGGGAAACCAGATGTATGTTTAAATATTTTCTGTTTGGTTTTCCCTGCCAGTGAGTAGAGGAAGAGATTTTTGTTTCTAATTAAAAAAAAAAAAAAAAAAAAAACATTCAGCGCGAGTGCGATGGGGCGATTTTCCAACCGTCGCGCACACTGAAGGAGGACCGGATAAGTGGCGCATGCGTGCTCCAAGGGAAACCCAGCGCGTGTTTGCCGTTATAACCAGGGCAGCTGGTTATAACGGCAAATTATAACTGGGTTTCCCTATGGGAAAAAGCGCGCGTCAGTAATTATAAAGCAAAAATAAACACAATAGCTGTGAAAGTTGTATTTATCACAATTACAAATGAAAGAAACATTTAAGTTTCCTTCCTCCAGTAAGATCTAGTGTTTTCAGAGATAATTTTCCCCCAGCCCCAGACATACAGTTAGCATCCATTCAAATTCTGGGTTACATCTATTCAGTCCAGTCTGGGGCACATCTAAGTCTCAGCTCAAAAAAGCCTGAGTTGAATAAGCACAGAAGACCCTTATGCTCCTGAAGAAGATGGTGCCGACTGATCAACTGAGAGGCAGAACACTGCTGGGGGAAGCCTGCAGCGCACCTTGCCTCTGGCTTATGATATAAACAGTGTTGCCAGTTCCTTGTTGTTCATTTGTACTTTTCCTTTCATAGACTGGAGGAGTAATACACGGCTAATCACAAGATAAGTGGAAAACTGTGATGTGACAACTGATTAACTAAACACAGTGAACATTTTTATGACACAAACGGTTTTGTATCACGTGAAGTGCAAGTAAGGGTTGCAGGAATGCTTGCTGCTAGTTCTAAAGTTCACAGCATGGTATAAAATAAATGGTGGTATATACATAACCAATTAGCTCTCTAACTCTGTTCAAGAGTTATACCAGAGAGGCACGTTAAACACACTGACTGACTGCAGAGTCAATATATGTCCTTTAAAGGATAATTTGCACCCTTTCTTTGGATATGTTATCAATTCTATTCCAGTCTGGGTTCAGAAGACTTACTACACTGTCTCTTCTCTTCTTCCACACACCGATACCATCCTGAAGGGGATAGATTAGAGTCAGATCACATCTGCCATCTTTGCCAACCTGGCGAGATCCTTTGACACTGTTGCCCACCACATTCTCCTGGATAAACTAGTGCTGGATTCTCTAACTACTCAGTTAGCTGCTTCAGTTCTTACCTGGAGGGTGGGTCTCAAGTACTGTCCTGTTCTCTAGCTTCCTCAATAATCTCCCCAAAGCGCGTGTCTCCTTGAACACACACACACGTATGCAGATGACACCATGCTTTTTGCTCAGACTCTCTGCCTCTGATCTGGCAGTTTGGCTTCCACATCCAATCTGATAGGTGGCCCATCAGTGCGGCAGTAGAGCTACTGCTGACAACGACAGACCTGGATTCAGAAATTAGGCTGGGCCATTGGGGGATGGCCAGTGGCAGAAGGACTGGGAACCCCAGAGAACAATCTCCATCTCCGAGAAGGGAGGCAGAGTACTGCCACCGCAGAAGCACTACCTGGGTAACCCTTGCAGAGCTGCAAGTAAGCATACCTTGGGGGTGGGGAGATGCTGGCTGATGCCACATGACAGCATGCTGTGCATGCTCATGTGAGGCATTCCAGCAGCCAGTGTGTCTCATGAGAGAGACAGGAAAAACAGAGAAAATGACCCAGATGCTCACAATGATGGACCCCACTGCCCAGTACCTCCGCCTGACACACAACTGCTTTCGGGGGGGCATCCCCCACCAAAATCCCGCATGGGGGGGATGGCGGCAAACCAAGGCTAGATGGTGAACAGGTGAGTGCTGATACAGGTTTGTGAGAAGCCAGGATTCGGGTGTGCCAAAGGAGCGCCTGAGGGAGTGGAGTACTGGAGACAAGATGAGGCAAAAAGTGTGGGTAAAAAAAAAAAATCAGCTGTCACTCAACACCAAGAAAGCAGTCTCTAAGACTCTTGGCACCAAGGTGAGACTGGCCAGAACCCAGTCCGTACAGTTTTCAAGACCCTTGAAGTTGCTGAACTCGACAAGACAGTTTCTTTCAAGTACCTCAGGGTTTGGCTGGACTGGCTGTGTGACTTCTCCTGCAATGTGGACACTACCCATCAAAAGCACTACCCTAAGCGAGGTGTACTCTACAGGAACGAAGCATGTCTCCCACTCCCCACCAATAAAGAGATCATCATTAAGATGATCCTTCTGGTTTTGATTATGGGAACGTTGTATAATGCAGCACCTAAATACACCCTTGCTAAACCGGGACCCTTTTTCACTGTTTCTGTTGTGTCGCCCTTCACTACCCCCGGCACTCACCACTGTTCCCTCTATACCTCGCTCTCTCTCCCCTCTCTGGAAGACAGGCATCTTGCCCACTGCAACTCATTTATCTTGAAATTCTGGTTCAGAATCCTCCCCTTCATACCTCGGCTTCCTACTCTCTTGTCATCAATACCCCCACTTACTTCCTCCGCAACTCTGACACTCTCTCAGGAGTCTGGTCCAACCTTCCCCTTGTCATTCACTCTGCTTCCTCTCCTTCAATAATTAAAAGGCCTCCACCATGACCCCACAGTCCCAACCCATGTCTACAACTGGAACTGAACCTTCCCGGTACAATATCTTATGCCTCCTCTCTTTGTCAATCCTCTTCATCCTGAAGTATACTCAGGGTCTTTCTGACTTCCCAGATTAATCACATTATACTCTCCCACTGTGGGTACATTGCTAAGTAAATTTAGAGGCTTACATTCCTTTGTTCCTGCACTGCATCTGCTTATTTATTATTTGTTTCACCGCTGCTACAGTGTGTCTTAAGTACAGCATTTGCTGTTGTAACATGGCAATAAATGTTCAGCTATAATGAACTATTTAGACTGGTGGAAACACAACACAAGACCCAAGATGAAGCAGGCATCAATTCCCTAGTAGCGCCTGCTTGTCATCGGGAGCGCGCTCACTGAGTAACAGAGACACATACATGTCTTTGTGCCATGTTTCTTTTGTGTCGGTTCCTCCCTATAAGTGGTGCTACTGAGAGACAGACGAAAACCTCCTCATTTCTTGGTTGCTCCCTTTAGGTGGCGTGTTCAAGAGATACACGAAAAGCTCCTCAATGTGATGAAGTTCCTCCTCCTCCTCAAGTCCTACTGTCTGTTTTAAGAGACACAAACTTTGAAAAAGTGGTCTGTTTTGTTTGTCATCCTTTGCACTATATTTTGTTCTGTATACTCCGTCCATTTCCACCCACCCGCCCTGTGGTACTCTGGGCTTGGGCGGTCACTGTCCCCCTTGAGAAAGAAACACATAGAACGGAGAGGGAGAGAGAGAGAGAGAGAGAGAGAGAGAGAGACAGAAACAGACAAGAGAGCAGCTATCGCTGTGTCTTTCTCTTTCTCCCTGTCCCTCTGTGAACAATCGAAGACACAATCTGAGTATAGCAGTTCTCAGAACTGCGGCGCAAGTTGGAACGTCAGAGTGAGTAATCTGCAAGGAAAGCAACAATTGGTAGGATTATATTATGTACAGTAACGAAGTCCAAATGGCAAAGAAATGCAGCCATCTTAATAAACACAGTGCTGCGCAAAGTCGTCGCCTTCGGTTTTTCTTTCCCATAAGTAATGCATTATGGGCAGACTGGAAATATTTGCATATGTGTATTACAGGATGTTTTTAAATACAAAGATATGCAAATATTCCTACTTATCCCATAATGCAGTATTAAATGGCAAGAGAAAACGAAAGGGGTGAGTTCACAAAACAGTGTATTTATCAAGGTAGAGAATGTTTTCATTTTGTTTCATTTTTTAACTGAAAGAATGCTAGAAAGTGGTGTGCAAGTCACACATAAGTGAAAAACCAATTTCTGGACACTATGTTAATGTACGTACCGGTGGAACATGCACGCGCACGTTGCTTATTGAATGCTGTATTACAGAAACACCATAAATTATGTTATAAACTAGAAATCAGTGTTTATCCTCATTTGTATAGCATCCTAAGTTACTCATTCATTGCACAATGTTTTGAACAGTGCTTGCCATGTTACAAGCGCATTAAGCCACTCCAAAGGAGGGTTCTACTAGAGAATTAATGCCTAGTTGGAGGCACTCAGCCCCGAACCAGGCATTAATTTCCTAGTAGAACTCTCCTTTGTTATGGCTTAATGCTTACTAATTTACTTTACTTTTGCAATATTTAAGAGTGCTATTTTGTACCTTGTTTTTGTGTTATTTTATTAGTATACTGTACTGTTCCTCTCCCATCCCTCCAGGATGAATCTGGAAATGAGCAGCTAACAGCTCACTATGCTACCTCATGGACCTTCTTGCACCTGCTGTCTTGGTCCATCCCCTCTACTCCTCTGGTAGGGGCCTCCTGGCGATTCCCAGGACAAGGGTAAAAACGGCCGGCGACAGGGCTTTTAGCGTCACTGGCCCCATCCTGTGGAATTTGCTACCCTTCAGGGTCAGGGAGACCCCGTCTTTGGAGGTATTCAAGGCCTGCCTTAAGGCCCTCCTGTTCATCCAGGCCTTCCCCGACTTAGCTGTTTCAGTGAGATCATTCCACAATGGTTTTCGATCTCAGTTCCCAACCACCTGTGTTTTTAAATCTTTTAGGAAATCTTACTTTTATTGCATAATTTTACTTCCTGACATTTATTGTTACTTATCCTGATTTGTTATGTCTTTTATTGGTTTATTTACTTTGTACGGTGCCCATAGCCTCTGGTGTTGGGCGTCTTTTAATATAAAAATTGCCTTGCCTTGCCTCAGTAAAAGCGGGGGTGTCATGGCAGGAATTGTTCTGGAGTACAGTGCATTCATTAAGGGCAAATGTAACTACTAAACTGCTAAAAATTACTATTATATTCACTTTTACATGTTTTTATGTGCGATTACAGCACCTTGTTGTGGTCAGAAGAGTATCTTCTGTAATGTGAAGCCGACTGATTCTGGCACCTCCAGGACTTTCAAAAGACAATCAAAGAGACAACATACTAAGAAGAATCCCAGAAAAACTTTGGGCATCTCATTGACTATTAAAATTCTCAGGCTGCCTGCATAACATCAACTGGTCAAAGTCACTAAAAAAATTCTTATGGTCCAATCCGGCACTGATGCCACACTCCTATAATTAGAAAATATTCTTTCTTCTTATCTTCAGTCAGATATTGGCTTTAAGTATAAAAATGAAAAACATTCACCCACGGAAATATCAGTACAAAAAATGCGGTAAATTCTCACACAGCCCATTGGTTAAGATACAGCTGATAAAAAATAAATAAATAAAATAAAAATCACTGATTCGTTTCAACTATGATACTAGTGTGTTTCGGAGGATATTTCCTTTGGTGAGTGTTTTTCATTTGTATAGTTAAGAGCCAAAATTTGGCTGCAGATAAGAAGAATGAGTATTTACTAATAAAGAGTGCAGTATCCGTGTCCAACTGGATCAAAACATAGAAACACAGACTTTGACGGCAGATAAGGACTGCTTGGCCCATCTAGTCTGCCCATTTCCTTACCAACTGGATAAGCTGCAGATCCTAGTTAACCAACAGCCTAACTTCCTCCAGCCCCCCACTAGAATTGCCTTATGTCTGTCCCAGGCATTCTTGAATTCCCACACTGTTTTTGATCCCACAACCTCCTCAGGAAGGCTGTTCCATGCATCCACCACCCTCTCTATGAAAAAATACTTCCTCACGTTGCCCCTGAGCCGTCCCCCTTCTATCTTCAAATTGTGTCCCCTTGTTCTTGCACATCTCTTTTTCTGAAAGATGTTACTCTCTAGGACTTTGTCGATTCCCTTGAGGTACCTGAAAGTTTCTATCATGTCCCCCCCCCCTTCCTCAAGGGTATACATATTAAGCTCCTTTAGTCTCTTTTCATATGGCTTCTGGTGCAGACCCTGCATCATTTTAGTTGAACTCCTCTGGACTGCTTCCATCATGTCTAAGTCCTTGCAGAGATGGGGGGCTCCAGAACTGCACGCAGTACTCCAGATGGGGTCTCACCAACTGTCTGTACAGAGGGATAACAACTTTGTGTTTTCTACTGGTGATGCCTCTCCCTATGCATCCCAGTATCCCCCCAGCCCTCTTTACTGCCTTCTCACATTGCTTGCCTACCTTAAGGTCATCCGATATGACTACCCCCAGGTCCCTTTCCATTTTTGTTGTTGTCAGTACCTCTCCCCCCAACTGTGTACTCTTCCCCTGGGTTTTTGTTTCCCAGGTGCATTACTTTGTACTTCTTTGCACTGAATCTGAGCTGCCATACTTTTGACCATTCCTGCAACCTTGCCAAGTCCCTTCTCATCCTTTCCACACCCCCCCGCCCCCGGTGTATCAACCCTGTTGCAGGTCTTTGTGTTGTCTGCAAAGAGGCATACTTTTCCTCCCAGCCCCTCCACAATCATGTCACTTATAAAGACATTAAAGAGGACCAGTCGCAGCACTGAACCCTGCAGTACCCCACTAGTAACTCTCCTTTCTTCAGAGTGTACTCCATTTACTATTACCCTCTGCGTCCTATTGTCCAAACAATTTGTTACCCAGGCAAAAGATGTGCTTAGTGAGTTACAAAAGATGCTTGTACTCATAAAGATGCTGATGTGCATTCCCGGAGTCAAGGCGTGCCATTTTAAACACTTATTAAACTATGTTAGAGTGCTCCGTTTTTAAAGGAACTTACTTTGGCACTTTCAACTCACTGCCTTGTTTGAGAATATATGTTTAGAAGACAGTACATAAAATTTCCCAAACTCGTGCATGATTGAGTTTCCAGGCTCTGCGGTGACATGTTAGTACGTGGATGTGCCAGAGGGTTGGGGCCGGGGAACAGAGTCGGAACAGTAAAAATACTACATATGATAATCCAATAGTTACTAGCTATTCAACTGAAGTCAGGGACCTTGGATGTCATTTTAAGAAATAAAACTGGCTTTAGGCACCTTTTTCAAATCTGCAAAAAAAATCTGCAAAAAATTGACTGTGCCCCTTTTTAAATGGACAGATGTCATCCTCAGCTGCTTAGAAAAGTCCTGAAATTCATAACAGCACATGCATTTGAATCAGGACCAGCTGTTTTTAACACATTTCCATTAAAAATACTTGTATTGGTTTGAAATGTAAATATTAACGAATGCTTTTTGTGTTTTTGCTACAGATGTTTATTTTCTCTTCTGTTAGTTCAATCATGCAGGGGTATACCCAGCTTGCAGGTATAGCTCCTGTTCAGGCTGTACTCAGCTGTCATTTAGATGGCTGACCTGTTTTCCTCAGATTTTGTTTCCCACCCTCCTCCCCTGGCGTCAGCGATGCCTTCATGGGCCTCACGTGCACAGAGCTTCCCCCGTGGCAGAAGCAAGCTCCCTAGCTCTATCGAAGGGGTTGCTGTGGTGGTGGAGTCTGCTGGCAGCCCTCCCTTGCCAAGATACACCGCCAAGCAACAGTTCTCAGTCCAGGCCTGCCTCCTGACATGGCCCCTGGGCTCGCTTACAGACTCTGGTGGTTGGCACGAGCACATTGTGTTGCTTAGACCATCGGGGCGAATTTTTTTTACTGTTGTTGGTATATATATAAATATGTTATTCATAATTAAAACGGAAGCATATTTTGATGAAGTCTTAATTTTTTGTCTTTTTAAAATATAACTGCACTTCTCATGAGCATTTAAGGGCACTCTGTTTCCCCTCATTCCTAACAACGCACCTTAGGCATGCAATTATATCACCATAGTGTACACCGTTAGGTCTTTACTGCATCATAATACATAGTTACCTATCTATTATTCTATTTGTTTACATAGAGGATGCTTATTTCTTTTGGGTTTCACTATAAGCTTAGGATACAAGACCAGTGCACAGTAGACATATACATTATCCTTCACCGAGGTACTGATTTCAATTTACAAAGCAAGTGGTAAGATGGTTTCAGTAGTTTATGCAAGGGCTTGTTTATTTGTAAAGTTGATTATACATCTACATACCTACCAGCTGCAGAGGATAACAGCAACCCACTACTAACAAATGATAAATGCACCCCCTACACAGAGGACAGGACAGTTTACAAGACACAGCTGTAAGGATAGCATCTGAATAAGGATGAAATAAGGAGTGAGTCCATTATCAAAAAGCTTGGATCCTATTTTTAAACACACCTCCATTATTTTATGCCTTTGGCAAACATCTTTTGAAAATAAGTCTCTCTGTGACAATTTAATTTCCAGTTTTCTGATCCTTTATTAATATCAAGGTCTGCAGCCAAGTATGCTTGTTTAGAGCGTATCCTTCCCACAGTTCTGCTTAGGACACAATGCCACATTTCATCAAATATCCTTTATATTGGTGCAAACAAGCAAGAGCCCTCATTGTTTTACTGTACCAATAAAGCTCGAAAAAGCAATGTGCAGGACAGAAGCTTCAAAAATGAGGAGGCAAAATCGCCTACCAACCAGCTAATATTAAAACCCCTTGCTATTATATGACTGGCATACTCACCTAATCATTTGTGAGAAACTGACGGTGTTTTCACAAGAGACCCTGATGGTGAGCGTTGCATGACAGCAGCTGGTAATATGCAAAATCTCCCCTTGCCTTAACAAAACAAAAAAAACTCACGTCTAACATCTAAATAGCTTTCAGTCAAAATCCTTTATATCATAATTCCCCATGGCTATTTAATGGAATCTTTTTATTTTTATTGCATTTTAAGTATCTTCATTACCAAAAGCTGCATCCAAGAAATGACAAAAAGCACACACACATATATATACATATATATATATATATATATATATATATATATATATATATATATATATATATATATATATATATATATATATATATATATAAAGTTGATACATTGGCTTCTTTTTGGGAAAAAGGTAATTTATTTCTTTGAAATTGCTGCTACTGAGATCGGTTAGTTAGGTTTTTTTATTTTCATTATTATTATTTAGTTAGTTATTTACTTATTTCAAAAGTTTTACCAGGAAAGCCATACTGAGCTGAGACCAACTTGTTTCCAGATGCATCCTGACGGGAGGGGGAAGACAGGAGAACAGATACAAAGTATAATGTACACAATTAATACGATAATATGGACATAAGTATATTAAAATATAAAAAATTACAAGAAACATCTCAATAATAAATTACCATACAGTAAATTCAGAGCAGGCAAAACAATATTTAACAGCAAGGAACAACAAAAACATGAGTAGCAAGGAGCAGTGATTGATGAACAGGGGGAGAGGGCAGTGCTAGGGTCAGTCTTTTTTTTCCATAGGCAAATACTTTTCAAACATACATCAAACAGTGTTATTTTAAGGAATTAAAAGAAGAGAGTATGCTAGCTGTGGATTCTGTGACTATGTTTGTTTAAAAAACAGAGGTCTATAAAGGCGTCTTGTATAGAACCGTGGTTACATTTGGCCACAGTGCGCATATATTCAACCTTCTGACTCTGGAACCTAATTCAAAGACCACATTGTTTCAGAGTGAGAGCGGGAGCAAAAGCACTTCTAAGAAACAAAATGATTCATGAATAACTTTCTTTCTGGCTTTCTTTTAGGACTACACCCGTCCACCTTCTCATTTGTAATCCTTTTCATCTCCACTGCCGGACACATGAGTAGGTCACAGGTTCAAATACGTCATTAGTCTGACCTACAAATATCAATCTCATTAACTGAGCCCTATGGCACTTTCTTTCTAAGCTTACTAATCTGATATGTTGATCCTTTTGCCACTGTGTGTTAAGTCCAGCCTTTTACCGGGCACTCGTGCTATTTACAGCAGGCCAGCGATCTTGTTAAAGAGGCTTGCTTTACATCTGGATTTAGAATGTGCTGATGTCCTTCAGATATGAAGGAAAATTCAAGCAAGCTTGAGAAGATGGATGCAAACTTTTCTCTGGAATCACAGTCTTGAAGCATCAGCTCAGAAATCATAAACAATTGGTACATCTGTGCGATACCCCTGGGCACTTTTCACCTGCCACACTTGCGCATACTCTTTAAAGAGAGACCCAGACATCACATGGCAACACTGGGAAAACATGCACTGTTACACTCATTTCAGCATATAGTCACACATTCTATTGCATTTCACATTCCTTTTTCATTATACTGCTGCAAAACAACATGAAAACAGGAGCAGTGTCCATCAGACCTACTCTGCTCTGGCTGCTTTGCTGGTCTGTACCCAGCATCATTATGCTGTCTGTGTGTGTGACATTATAAGCCTTTCCCCAACAACCGACTGTGAGGTCACACAGTACTGCGCTGCCAGGTGTAGACACGTAGCCAAGGCAAACAAATAGTATAGGCAAGGCTCCTGGAATCCTGTGATTCCAAGCCCGCAGAGTTTTCCATAGAATTTGCATCCCGCTACAGAATATATTTAAAGAGCTCCTGACACAGTTAGGACAACTTTGAAAAAATGTAATATTCAGGCATAACTGTAGCTTATATTTTGTATTTTATTCTTCAATTCTCACCCTTATTTCCTTATTCTATGGGTATTTGCATGACTACAGTATCTCTGTCCTTTTAGCTCTGGCTGCCTGCCTGCACCTGACATCATAATTCTGTTTATGACATCAAAATATGTTGCTGTGGAGATAATTATGATGTCATAAACAGGGGATTGTGATGTCATGTGTAGAGAAGCAGCCTGAGTAGAGATAGTATATGGGACAAGGATCTTATTTTCATGCAGCTACTTTCGGTTATAAAGAAAATGGGGAATTAATTACTGAAAATATGTGAAGTAATCATGAAAATGGCATGGAGTTGAATATAAATCTTACTTTTTTCAAAGTTTACCTAATGCTGTCAGGGGCTCTTTAAAGCCACAGAATACACTGTGCTTAGCAATATTTCGTGAAAATATACAGTTTTTCCAAAGTGTCCAGCTCCCTTTCCCTCCTTATTTATTCTCAAAGCCCGCCGCCATGCTAAGAATATGATGTCATCAATGACATCACATCATATTTTAGGCAACTGCAGGGCTGCATGTTGCCCTTGAAAAAAATAATTCATGTCACAGGAATGGACAATTACTGCTGCAAATGTTTTGGAACGCTACAGCAGCAATCAGGATAGAAGTGTCGCTGAGAACAAGGATCCCTGTGTATAGACAGCAGTGATGCTGTTTTCCCATATTAATGTTACATCATTAGAAGAAAAAAGGTGACGCTATATACACAAAGTATATATTTATTTGGCTTTTGATTACCAGGTAAGTGCGCTAGAAAGTAATATGCCTATTTTTAGTTATGATATAAGCAGAAATGTCTCAAATTTACATTGTTTTTTTTTTTTCCCAATCTTCCCATGGGAATCAGGATCTCTTCAAGTACTGCTATGCAATGCATATTCAAGAATGCACAGCCTTTTTCACAGAAAGAGTAGTCGATGCTTGGAACAGCCTACCTGCAGTGGTGCAAAAATGGTAGGGGATTTCAAGAATGCATGGGATAGACGTAAGAGTACTCTTGCAATAGGGAAGAGAGGGTAAGCCACAGATCATCTAGGGTCTGCGGTTTTGCATTAGGTAGGGGAACAAGGGCAGAATAGGTGGCCACATTGTCCTTATCTACTGTCACCTTCTATGTTTCTATATTTCACTGTAATTATAAATCCAAAGCAGTAAGTTGAAGAGCACAGTAAATAATGACTTTTTCTACGAACGAATAAGATTTTTTTATATATCCATCAATGTGGCATTGTGGGAGGCAAGCACCTCTGGGCAAGAAGGCTGTGATCCCACCAAGAACACAAGTTCAAGGTCAACAGAGGCACTCTGGGGGTGGGGGGGCTTGTTGGCGGTGCTATACTTTGAATAAGATGTTAAATAAAAGTCCTTTCTGCCAGTGCTTGTCTAGGTGGACGTTACTGTAAGTAGGGGGTAGCCCCCAGTGTCCTGAAAGATAGTACCACTCTCAATAAAAGAGCTGATACACTGGCCCGGTGGCACTGAGGGTTGAGGCGCTGGACGCCACACCTCACACCACACTGGCAACCCGGGTTCAGGAATGAGCCTGGGTCGTCAGGGGTCGGCAGGGTAGGAGAAGGACTGAGTCCGTAGGACTGCCTCTCTGGGGAGGGGGGGGATGCCTTGGTGGCCTAGTGGCCTCTAGCGGTGGCTGGGGGCGACGGCAGGCCATGGGCAGACTTGAGGGATGTGCTGTTGCAGACGCTGGGAAGGGGCGCGTACGGTAGCGTGTGCGCTCCTGTCCCTTGGCGTCATTGCATGCCACAGACGTCCAAAGGGGAGAAAATGGAAAAATGGCCACTAGTCACGGTGGCTTAATGGCCGTCTCCGTAGGGGACTCGCTCGGCGCCAAGGGTGTGCGGCTCTACTGGATCAGGTCGTGGTGTGAGAGTGCGAGGGGAGCTCTCCACCTCCCCGCCATGGGAGGCAAGCTGCGAGGGTATGCCGCGGGCCCGAATATGGAGCCGGGAGTCCTTGGGATGGTGGCCAGAAACCTCAGGAGGATGCCTGGAAGTGTGAGGTAAGCAGACTGGGGGCCAGGGGGAAAAAAAAGTACCAAACAAAAAAAAGAGCTGATACTGCAGTTGTCCATGACTGTGTGTTAAATGGTGTTGAGCCCAAAAAAGCAGTTTCGTTTATCTGCATGCAGTCACTGCACCGTCAGCAGCTAATTTGTTACTCTGTACACTGCACATCGCCATACTGTGCTCTTTAAAACTCGTTCCCAAACCCGGGTCGACGGCGTGGCGCGAGGTGTGGTGTCCAGCACCTCAACCCTCAGCGCCACTGGGCCGGCTGCATTCTTTACAATTTCTTTGATTTGAAAACTTGTTGAATATTAACTGTACCGTTTGCAAGATTCTTTACAATTTTTTCGATTTGAAAACTTATAGAATATTATTATTTTAGTAATGACTTAACTACTGAACAATACCCTGAACTACCTGTTCTACTCTAAGTAGGAAATTCACAATGAATGCATGCCAATCAATTTCACCCTCCCAAAAGCCCCCTGTCCCCAATAAGAAGAATCACCGTATTTAATTGTACGTGTCATACTGCATCTGAACCTTTGTATTTTTGTATGTAAAAAAATACACATACATATATTTTTCTTGTTAGTAAAATAAAAAGAACTGCCACTGACTTAGATTTCTCAGATTTATCTTTTGTCTAACAAAGCAGCATGCATCAACTCTCCTGAAGAAAGAAGGATTCTAAAACGGTCCGTGATTCATACCTTCAGGTTTATTCTGCCATTCATTACAAAGGGCAGGACTGACAGTTTTCAGTTCACAGTGATAAAAAGTGAATTGTAACTGTTTTTAAGTAGGTGTTGAAAGAATATGCATAATATTAAAATGAATAATCCCAGATACGTTTATTGTTATAAAAAATCATGGTATACCTTTAAACAAATCCAAAAGAATCGTGACATGCTTCTTAAACTTATCCTTGATTTTAGCACCCCAAAAACTGAGTTTCAGTACAGACTTTTTTTTAAAGACTATTTATTGAGGTTTGTTCAAGTCAAATTCAGTATTTCATTTTCAGTGAGGTCTGGCTTTTACTTAGTTTTACAGCTGGGAGTACTGAAAAACAGGGCATTCTAGTAATTTGCTCATGGGCACACAAAAAGCATGTGGCATTGGTGGGATTCGAACCTGTGACATGCACTTTCATAGTTCAGTTTATTAGCTACAAGGCCACACAATCTTCAATGCTACTACGTTCAAATACAAGAAGAAATAAAGATATCATCTTTGTAAATGTGCTAGCTTTCAGTTTTTCTAGATTTTACGGTTAGGCACACACATTTAAAAACAAACGTATGCTGTGTGTATAATCTGGTGCGTTCAAGGAGTTCTAAGACAGCTGAACAGAGAAAAGGTTACATACACCACATAGAAAGGCACTCTGCCATCCTGTTAAGTCAGCAGACATCATCTTTCATTATTAATCCCGATATCCAAAAGCTGCTGTATCTATCGTTTACACTGTCACACTTGATTTTATTTTTGAATTACAGCACTACTCTACACGTGTTCAGCTAAAGAATTCAATAATTATACAGGGTACCTGACTGAATATAGACAAGAACACTAACTCACACACTCACCCTCTCAAAATGTATATCTATCGTTTGCATATACACAGTGTGTATATATATTTATGCCACAGGGGTGGACACTAATCAGTTTAGAGAAACCATTTATTTCACTGCAAAACAGTAAGCAGTGAGATAAATGCATTTACTAAACAGCTGCATTTCTCTCAGTATTTACCCGCATCACCCCCCGCCTGCCTGTACAACTTAATTGCTTTTATTTTCCCCCCAACCACCCACTCCTTCCCAGCTAGCTATCCCCTTCCCAAACATTTCTAAACTGCTTTATAAATACTCAGTAGAACTTTTATCTTCCAAGATATTTTTTTCAAAACACCATCTAGCTTTCGTTTTAGTACCGTTTTTCATTTTTAACAGCATGTCCCCCCAACTGCTCCTGCTCACTCAACTGACACAGTTACAATCTGCAGCTTCCCTCCACATTCCACACTTTAACACAGTTATTTTAAAATGAACAACAGCACAAACCACAAAAATCCCACCAGCCACTGCACCATTTCTTTCTTTAAATCTTTTTTTACCTCATGAAATGCGGCACTTCAGCTGCACTAGGGATCACTGCTCATTTTATGTTCCTCAGCAACCGCCGAAACCTAGCCGATAAACTCGCTCGATCTTGTATGAACTGCCCAACAATTTAAAAAATAATAAACAAATGACAGAAAATTAAACACAGTGATGACCAAACCAATGAACAGAATCCTAGCCTGCTAGCCCCTCTCGCTCGCTAAATGGTGCCACCATCTTTTACAATACATTCTCTCTAAGTCACACAGCCAACCAATCAGAACACACATCAGTGACATCAAGCCAACAGCACATCCTAGCGTCCATAGTAACTCACTAGAAACATCTGCAGTGGGAGTGGCAGACATGTGTGCTATGCTGGCCGCTTTCATGGAGGCAGGAAGAAAACTGGCGCAATCCCCAGGAGGAGGAGGAGGAGGAGCCTGTACAGCAGTGTTACAAGTCTACTTCTTGCCTCTACAGAAGCCTGGGATGGAAGATCTCACTGATACCCCTGCCAATCAGCACCAGGAAAGAATAAGCAGTTTATCACAAAAAGTCCACTCAAATTTCTCCTTATGAAAACAAATAAAATATTGCAAACAAATCTACCTTCACAGATCAAACTGGTCTCCACTGAACAAATGAAAAATGCAATGGGGGCCAGTCTGATACATGATTTATCCATGCTGTTTGACCTCGGACACTTTACATATAGCTTATGCCACTCATGAGGTTACACGAGGTCTAACAGCACTCATATCGACAAATCATGTCTCAAATTGGCCCTCCATTGTATATCCCATATACATACACATATACAGTATAGGGGAGCATTCCTTTCAAAATACTGTTTTGGTCATACGAAGAAGTCAGCACAAGAAGGCCATTTGGTCTATCTAGTCTGCTTGTATTGCAGGGTCCACAGCTTGAGCTACTGTCCCTGCTCTCCCTTCAATCCTCCCATACTCCCTACCCATGATCCTTACCTTCCCCCTACACCTATCACAGCCTCTCTTGAAGCTGCCCACTGTCTTCAACGAGACCACCTCTTCTGGCAGCGTATTCCAAGTGTCCATCACCCTCTCTGTGAAGAAGTGCTTCCTGATCTCACTTCTAAACCTCCCCTTCTCCAGCTTAAGACTGTGCGTGCCCCCTCATATTATGGTTGCCACTCAGCTTAACAAGACCTCCTTATTCACCATATTTCTCCCTTTCAAGTACTTGAAGGTCCCAATCACGTCCCCCCCCCATCCTCCAGGGAATGCATGTTCAGTACCCTCAATCTCTCCTTGTATGCCTTACCCTGCTGACCCACTATCATTTTTGTAGCCCTCCTCTGGACCTTCTCCAGCAGGTTAATGTCCTTTTTGAGGTGTGGGCACCAGTATTGAACTCCATATTCTAGATGTGGTCTCACCTATGACCTGTACAAGGGTAGTATAACCTCCTTTCTACTACCACTGATCCCCCTAGTTATGCATCCCAGCATCTTGTTTGCCCTTGCTGCTGCTTTCTTGCACTGTGTGGAGTGCTTCAGGTCACTAGTGATCATCAATCCCAGGCCCTTCTCCTCTGATGCAGATAACTGGACTCCACCCAGGTAGTAATCCATCCTGGGATTCTTGGCTCTAATGTTATTTATTTATTTAGTTAGTTAGTTTTTGCTCACCAGGAAAGGAGGACTAGACAATGCTGCCTATTTTCAGCCTTGTCCCAGGGGAGGGGGATATAGACGGATGCCACTTGACACTGAACCTGATTAAGCTGTTGGTGGTATTTTTAGTGAATATGTATAACTTTGCATTTCTTGGCATCGAAGCCAAGCTGCCAGATTCCAGATCACCTTCCCAACTTTTCCAGATCATCCTGTAGGTCCTGTATTCCTTCAGCTGTATCCACTCTCCCGAAGAGTTTGGTGTCATCCGCAAATAGGCACATTTTGCCCTTAATGCCATCCCCAATGTCACCGATGAAGACATTTAACAACATTGGCCCAAGCACTAAGTCATGGAATGTGACTGTATCCTTCTATGGTACAACAGCATTATGAAACCTCTGCAGCAGGGGTTGGCAACCTAAGACAATCAGAGGGCCACAGGTGTGGCCCTGAAACACCCCCCCCCCCAAGGGCCACAAGACCTTCATTTACCACAGTCACAAGCCAAATGTAAACATTTGAATTAAAACGTAACTATATATAATATGACCATCACAGCCTTCAGCCTATTTCTCTTGTCCAGCTTTGCATAGAGAGCATCCTGGTTTATTTTTGGATGGCTGGGGCCACAGGCTGACCACTGGGAGGCTGCGAGTTGCCCACCACTGCTCTAGAGGCTGCACAAGTCAGTTTCGTTCTTAAAGCAAAAGAACTACTGCATGCACATTTCACATAATACTATACAGTATAACATATACTGTACAGGATGAGCAACTTCATCAGGGGTCGCGTTAAGGGCGTGCTCCATTCTCTGAGCACAGTTTGATTCTGGAAGAGTTCGTTTTAAATGCCCGTTTTCACGCTGTGTGTGCTCCTGCCGTATAGTAGGAGCACGGAGGGGGAAGGACTATTATAATGTGCTGAGGACTTTTTTCAAGATTGCCAGCTAAAGAGGATCATGTACAAAAGAGTCTGTTGTGTAATTTTTGTACGTTCTTTGGGAGCGGGAGTTTTTAAGAAAACAAATGGCTGTACTACCAGTCAATCAATGTGTTGTGGAGCAGTCAAGTACTTCTTGTTGGGGGTGCCTACAGTGATTGGCTGTTGCCCAGGTTACATTTCAGCCAAGGTGGGAACCACTATAGACGAGGGAGAACAGCTAAGAGATTACACAGCGGTATCGAGTGGACGAGACGAGATGGCATTCTACCTTGAGAGAGCCCAAGGTTCTTAGTGACCACCTTGCTATAAGGCTAGTTTAAAGGTGAGCTGATTTGTTCCTTGTCTGATGCCTGTCATGGAATTCTATGGTACCTTAGTTGTACACACTTGCAAATACATTCTCCGAAAGTGTGGGAGGGCGAGTCGCAGTGCAGCACACTATTGTCTATTCACCTTGTACCCGTCTGTTGCATATTTTACTGAAGCACTGAATGTCTTTCATATAATCGTAAATGTGATACTCTGACTCTAGTCTGCAGGCAGTGTTAAAGGGTGCAGTTGTGTGCATTGTTTGCTTATTTATTTATTTATTTTTTACTTTGTTTGCCAATGAAGTGGCTGGACTCATTCTGTGCCTGTTAACCTCAGCCCACCTGTCTCTGTTAGAAAAATAAAAAAATCAAGGTCCCTCCATTCACCGGTTACAACTCCTAATGTGGGGGCGGGGGGGCACATTTGGGCTTCGTTCTTGTTATCTCCCCTCCGTGTTAAAAAAAAAAAAAAAAAATGGGGTCGCCGAGATGACTGACAGCAGTTACTCTGTTTCTGTGCAAATCGGTAGGTCATCTTGTGATGTGTGAAGTTGGGAACCATGTCTAAGCAAGGACGGCCAGCTGAGAGCGCTCCAGGACCTGAATAATATCAGTGAGAATATGGCAAAGCAAACATAGTAACACCCTTAACAGAAAAAACACAAATAAATCAGGAAAGGTCTTTGAGTTAAGATATTTATTAATGATGACGCACTAAGCCCCAGTGCTTCACCTCTTAAAAGGGATGGGGTAAAGTGTTGGTGCTTAGTGCTGTGCTCTCATTCATTTAATAAATATTTAAACTCCAGAGACATTTTTCTGATTTAGTTGCATTTTCTGTTAAGAGTGATCCTTGGGCTGGCCTGTGGCGCTGAGAGTTGAGGCGCTCACGCCACACCTTGCGGCCACGGGTTCGGCAACAACCTCAGGTCACCAGGGTGCCAGCTGTGGGGGAGGGCTGAGCGGGATTTCCCTCCATGGTGGATGCCCGCTCCTCCATAGTCCCGCACCCATTGGGTGGAAGTCCAATGGGTGCGCAGGCGGCAGGAGCGGCAGCATAGTCTGAGGTGCGGTGGAAGGGGTCACCGGATCCTGGCATGCATGTGCACACCGTGACCCTGGGAAGGGGAGAAAAAGGACAAAAGAATAAACTGTAAATATAAAAAAAAAAAAGTGCATCCATGGTTATGTTTGCTTTGTCTTAGCTGTAGTTTCAGCTAGCACCCTCTCGCCCATGAGCATGCGGCGGTGTGCTTTGTGTCAGAAAGAACAGAGCCTGTCCCTAGAGGAATTGTGACGTATGAGAGGGGAAGATCCAGGAAGTAACAACACTTCTGGACTGCCATTAATGTCTGCAGCACACCCACAACTAAGCCACGCGGAGCTAGGAGTGACAAGAGCTGGTAGTCTAGACTCCCTGGGTCAGAATGCAGAATGGAGCAGGTGGGTCTCTGGTTAGTCAGGTGGAATAGGCCAGGGGGTGGAGAACGGGCTATTGTTAAGGATTAACTCCATGGTTGATGATGATCTGCGAGCCCAATCTGTGAGAGCCTAGTGTTGTACTGAAGTTGAACCAACTCTAAAAATTCATATTGTATTATGCTGATCATGCATGTTAAATGTAATGCCAACCTCTGCAGAACTGTTCCTTCAGGATGCAGTGAACATGTAGGTTTAATGAACTGACTTTCATGTCCCACGTCATAAGAAGGAAATTGAATGTCCCACATTTTCCAAATTCCATAATGTTTTAAATGTCAGAGTCACACAGTACAGACATGCAGTCAGTGACAGAGAAGTCTGAGAGTCCAGTCAGTACATTATGTCCATCTAATTTGAGAGGGTACAGAAAGTTCACGTCTATCCACTTCTGTAATCACTAGGCAATAGCATTCTCATCTGCTCTACTTGTGCAGTTAGACAGGTAGGTAAGTCTGCATTAGTTAGATCTTTCATATAAGCCCTTATCTTTTTACATGTCTGTATTATTATTTTTTATTATAATTCCACATGCATAGTTATTACATGCCATCTTTGAGTTACTGGCCACTTGTTATTTGAGTTATAATTATTTGACAGCTTAATGAGAAAGGGCTGGATATTTTAATTTGCATGTTCTTTTGTTTAACTGGTTTAATAAAAAAAATAATTTGGGGAGGGTCTGGGGGTGAGTTAGTTTAAGCAGAGGATGGACATGGAATACAGGGTGAGTAAAATTGTTGCTGTCGGAAAATGTAAAGTAATAAGGGGAACACAGAGCTGGAATTCATTTATTTTCTATTTGCTTTATTAGTTTTGGGGGGGGGGTAGTGACAGTGTATTCCCATCTAGAAGTCTGCTAGCAGTGCATATTCAAATAACATTTTAAAGTATAATTCCAAACTTTAGTGTATACTGTACTGTAGAGACTGTTTTGGGGTGATGTAACATGTTTTAAGGCATAATCAAGAAGGAAGGAAGGCTCTGATCTAAAAAGGGATTTATGATAGGTAGAAAGCAAACACTGTACATTGTATAATGGTCTTAATTTTATGGATGTAACAATAATCTTATTTGTATGGAAACCATTATGAAAACATTATATGGATGCTTTTGGCATGCTTAAATACTTTTATTAGTAACATACCAAAGAAAATAAAAATCAGTATGCAGTAGCACAGAAGTGATTGACAGGAGCACAGATTTTGAGTCCTGATTTAGACAATGTGTGCTCCTCCATTTCAAAAAGAGCACACCACAGCAAAACCTTAACGCTATCCCTGAACTTCATGCACAACCAGTTTGTTCTACCACCTCAGGATTCTGATTCCCGTGGACCTCTTGAGCTTCTCTTGAGGTCAGAAGGAACCAGAACCCCTCTGTGGCAGAACCCACTGGTTGTGCATAGCTGCCCATCCAGTATTCTCTCTCTCCCTATAGATATATATACACACACACATATATATATATATATATATATACACACACACACACACACACATACACACACGTACATACACTTATACATAATATGTACAATTATGTGTGTGTATATATATATATATATATATATATATATGTGTGTGTGTGTATCTAGATATATACATATATCAAAAAATTATGTTTATGCTCATTAGGGTCGATACTGTGCAAAATGCAAACTGTACAAAGGTTCCAAATAAACTATTAATGTTGAAAACACTATGGCCAACTAGTTTGGAAATGTCCTATTAAGGTTTTTATGTCTAACTCCCATCCACCCTACCGCATCCCCTACTCTCACGACCCAAGGATAGTGTACATGTATAAGGCCACAGATCAATGGCATGGTACCTCATACAGGGTCAACATAATAAAATTAGTATACAGCAACCCTAATCAACACCCCCTCGCCCCTCCCTCTGAGTAAAGAATGGTTCTGGATGCTGCTGGAAGAGAAGAGATTGCATGCACTGAGTGGAAAAGTGTAAGGGGGAAGTTTTGTTTGTGGGAGCAAGGGAGCACCCTTACCGCATGGGAAACAAAACTGAAAGTGGATAGGGAAGAAATACCAGCAGGTTGGCAGGATGAAGGGGTGGGATTCGTCTGAGGACAAGGTAACTAGGAGTATAACTCTGTCATGACATAGTAACTATATGTATACATGTAAGATTTTACATCTATACATACAGTTGCTCTGATAACCAGATTTATCTCATAAGTGTATTGTCCACGCCTACTACATATATAGGGGATATGCGATGGAGAGCTGTGCGATACATAAGCTTATGACTAGATGGACCAAAAGGTCCCCTTCTGCCGTCACTTTTCTCATTGTCAATGCCTACTACATAAAAAAGGGATATGCGATGAGGAGCGGTATGATACAGTACATGATTTATCTGCACAAGTACATTTTGACCTTGGGTAAACTCATGAGTGGCGTAAGTCACGAGTGCTGTGCCCATACCTCTCAACTTCTTGCCTCTTGAAGCAGGGACAAGGCTTAAAAAAATCAGGGACAAAGACCCCAAATCAGGGACACATCTTAAGAATTGGTACTATTCACTCAGAATGCTGACAGAATAAGAGGATTTGTGTTAAGATGCATTTTCTGAAGAAGAACAAGTCTATAACTTTAATGTTTGACATTATTTTCTAATTTTAATCCCCACTGTTTTGGCACAAAAACACAAATTTTACGAGGGACAGAGGAGAATTCTGAGGCAAAATCAGGGACGACCATGAAAATCAGGGACAGTTGAGAGGTATGGCTGTGCCTGAGGGCAAACTGCCCAAGTGCAGATAAATCATGGATCACACAAGCTCCCCATTGCATACTTCATCTATGGAACAGGGATTTGTTTGAAATTTACTTTTTTTTTTTGTAGGTCTCTTTATGTGGTTCACCAATGGAGTGCCGAGTTACTACATCTTCAGGAGCGCCGGTGCTATGGCCAATATGTCAGGACATTGTGTCTTCCTGAAAACGTTGCCAGTGATTGGTTTAGCAGCATGTGCACTCAAAACATTTCTGGAAAAACTGCGGTCTCACTCAGTGGGTAAAAGTGAAGGAGCGAGCAGCATTAAGTAGAATGTAATTTGGGCTACTTATGTTTCTTTTTACTTTATTAATGATTGTTTACGTTAAAATAATATTTTGTCCATTTTTAAAATTTGATAGATATAGACTCATGCAGCAGAAAATACTTAACAATTTATACCGCCCCACCCTATATAAACTTTGTAAGATGGGCAAAGTAGCTTCTGAGTTACGCTCTCGCTGTTCTAAGGGCCAAGGCACTCTACCGCATATATTGTGGGAGAGTGAGAAGGCTAGATCATTTGGGGAGAATATAAAGGACAGGTTGGACCCCCTTTTAGGCTTGCAGCTTTCAGCCAGAGATCTGCCTTATCAGGGATGTCTGGGACAAACTTACAGGGACACAAAATATCACATATACCTTACTGCAACTTGTACACAACAAAATTATCCTGCGGCATTGGCTTGATTCAAATGTGCCGACTTTCACCAAATGGAATAAATACTGGCAGCATTATATGCTGAGAAAATGACTGCTAGCATGAGTGATAATCTTCTGAACAATCATGCACAATGGGAAAAGCTCCATTCTCTGTGACGACTCTACTAGTTTTTCAGGGGTGTAGCCTGTCCTAGCTTTGCAGCCCAGGTGTATGAAAGGACTTTTAGAATAGTACTCACCTTTGTTGGATGCATATTACAACTACGTCTCATGAATGTAAGACTGTATTGCACGGGGGGGGGAGTGTCATTTCTGTGTTATTGACTTATTATGGTTTTGTTGTTTCTTTTCATATTTGTTTGTTATCGTGTTTTGTAGTTTTCACAAAATTAATAAAAGACATTAAATCAAAATAATAATAATAATGTTTTGTCTTTTGAAAAGTGGAGCTGGGAAGCTGTGCTGTGATTCTTTGTCAGTCAGAGTTATGGCTGCTGTGGTAGCGCGTGAACATTTCTTTTTTTAAATGTCCCCTTACCTCTCTGTAGCCCGTTGAGTTTTACTGTGGAAAGAGAATATTTTTTTTTGTTTCTGCATTTCTGTGTTATTTGGAAGACATGGAGCAGCAGCAGTGAGTCGTGTAGATGTTGAGTGGCTGCAGTGGGGTGTAGTGAATCACAGAGGATAAGAAAGCAGGTCCGTGTCTAAAGGAAAAAAAAATCAGACAATATTGTTGCAGCAAAGCTGGGCTGTGAGTAAAGAATGGTTTGGGATGCTGGTGAGAGAGAACCAATTGCTCTGAGGGGGAAGAGTGGGGGAAGGAGTTTTGTTTGGGGACACAAGCACTCTTACTGCGTGGGAATGAAACGTGAAAGTGAATACGGAAGCAGTGCCAGCCAGCTTGCTGGATGGGGAGGTTCATCTGATGACGGAGTAACTAGGTGTATAAACATGTCATGACGTAGTAACTATTTGTACAACACAAGTGGAGATAAAAACAGCAAGATAACAAGTGATATATTTATATGTAACCTCAAGATATCATGATATCTTGAAGGTTATGTACGTCACAATGGAATACTGAACCAGTCAGACAGCAGCTTTCACAATGCTGATGGCATCACAATACCTCTGTGCATCACTAAAGTCAGCTGTTAAAATAACTCTTATCAATCTATACCACTCCATACCAAAGAGTTAAATCTTCATACAAACAGCATATTTAGAAGTTTTAACTGGCAAACTGATGTTGTACAGATTGAATATGTAATGGCCTGATTCATGTTATGCAATCTGTATTTAAGTGTGAGACAGCAGGGCTATAACCAGATCCCCTAGTGCTCTGTGGCAGCATTTTCTGATTTCTGTGGCATGATTTATTATTTTCTGTGTTAGAATGCAATCCTGCCATTGGCTAAAATATGATGTGATGTCATTGATGATATCGCATGCCAAGCATAGAGCAGGGGCTTCAAGATAAACAAGATCGGTAAGGGAGCCTGGCACTATGAAAAAACTGTATATTGGAATGAAAATTTACCAAAAACAATGAATTCCACAGCATACTGCAAATTCTGCAGAAAATTCCGCAACCGCAGAATCCCAGGGGCCTTGGCTATAACTCACAAGTGGCAGAATCACAAGCGAGTTATAAAAGTCCTGCCCCCTCACAAGTGATGGTAAACTGCCCATTTTGAGTAAGACCATTGTATATTCGATTTATACATCACTTCACTAGTTCTAACTTTTAAATCTCCCGTTTGTTTGAAGATTTCACTGTTTTAATTTGATTTCAGCTGCTGGCTTTTGTGCTGCTGCATTAGGCAATTATGAGATCATCAGCACTGGAAAAGCGGCTCTCCGATTAGTTCAAGTACTATGGCACTTGCAAACAGTAACTGTGACAAAACAAACAAGATGTCATGATACCTTGAGATTAGCTACAAAGATATGACTTGTTATCTTGCCTTTTTTGTTTCTAATTTCCACTGGCGTTGGTATCAGTCTTTGGCCTCGTGCCTCAAAAAAAAAAAAAAAAAACCCTGAGGCATGCATCACAAATGTTTTAATACACACCCTGTCATGTATAATTGCTTACATATACACTCAGTGATTCCCTTACAGATGTCTCACCCCACACCACACCTTTTTGTGTTTGTTTTACAATGAAAGCCTGTTTGTCAAGCACCAGCACATCTTGATCAGGGATGAAGGAGTTTGCACACCTCATGTTAATTACACCTACATGTTTATCTGTTGAAAGTAGTCTCATATTCAATTTACTGGAGGCTGTAGGTCTCGGGTGCTAAGGATGCAGCAACAGCTTTAGCATTTGCAAAGCTCTTAAAACAGGAAGGGCTGTGACAGCTTTCTGTACCAACTACAACCCCTTTTCCGTCTCCACATCTGCCAAGTACATTTAAAATAAATCTTCCTCATCGCTTCCTGCTGCTGGTTCTCAGCAAGAAAGTTGATACTGGTTCTGCACACTATAAACACTGAAAGCACTGCTTTAAGAGCCAGCCTGCCCTCATTAAATTATTTCCCTGACTGTGCGTTCTCATTAAAAATGCATACAGTCCTGATAATTGCAATAAGCATCAATAACGCAGTCCTTTTCAGATTCTGTGAGCAGTACATTTGAACACATTTTAAAATAAAATAAAAATTAGCACTAAAACATCAGGTTTTTTTTTTTGGTTTGCTTCCTTTTCAGCAGTGCAAACAAAGGGCGTGATTTTTTTCCTTCCATTTCATTTAATATTCACACCACCAAAAGCTTAATAAGCAGGGTAAACAGATTCCCGATTATTCTAGTTACAAAAATCAAACACATAACTCGGTACCCTTAAGTGAATTCAAGAGATACTTTGTCATTCTAGAGTTTTTCACCCACTAATCCTGTACGTATGCAAACCAAGTATCCCTGCTGCTCACAGCTCAGTGCTAAGTGTGTCAACTACAGTCACTCATTTCAGTACTGATTAAAAATTTGTTCATTTGAAACTTATGAATCTCTTTCATGAATTAATGAAGGCATTAAGAAACAGTTTCAAACCCTTAACCCCTTACAACATGCCACACATGGTATGCAGCATACTGCAGCAAACTCTTTAAGCAGGCAATAAAAAGAGAACTGATCCTCCCACCTCATTTAGCTCTTTAAGCTCCTCGCTTCACTCTGTATACAGAAGCATCTGGTATAATAACTGAATCCTTCCAATTGCATCATTGTCTAGCAGTCATTACCATGCGAATCGCTATCATTTTCATGTCCCTTTTTGTGCTCTGAAAGCCCTTTGCCTCACCTCGGATTTTATCTCCACGATGGCAAAGCAAAGAAGAGGCTGCCGGAATTCTACTGCTGACAGATTCCTGCTCTTTCCCCAGGCAAACCCCTCCCAGACTGAACTAACCAATCAAGCTCCAGTTCCTTAAGCTTTGCTGCAATTAAACTGGTTGTAACATGATGATTGACAAGACTAACCAGTGTTGCTAATGACAGCTCAGTGCATACATACTGATCTAAAAGGGAATTCCCTCTCCTCAGAGTTCAGCAATACAGCAGTCTTGGTCCCACATTCCCTTCTGCCACCATGTACTGCCTTGAGCTCTGTGCATATTAACATAAAGGAAATGTTTTTTTAAAACCCACCTGTTAAAACAATAATCCCAGACTCCCGAATTAAAATATAGCAACATTTTTTTAACCAGAAATATCCAGAGGTGTTTTTATTTTTTTTTTTTTGCTCAGAGGTTTCTGTTAAAATTCAATATTAGTAGCAAAGGTCATCAGTATGCCAGCTGCTACTAGTAGGCTCGGATTGACAGGTCTCTGCTATTCAGAGTAAGTAGCCTTAGGCTCTCCACCTTTGATGGTGCTCAGATTGCAGCTAGCAAGGTGGTTCAAAACCTGGGAGCAGCTCTTGACAAAAGACTGACCCTGGAATCCAGGGTGTCGCCTGCAGTCAAGGGGTGCTTTTATCAGGCTACATCTCATCTTAAACCCGGGATGGCTGAGTCTTCTGATACAAGGCATCTGTGTACTCTTGTCTCCCCTTGACTACTAATGGGCTCCATGAGGGCCGATACTGTAGCTAGATTTGATGCCTGTGTCTCGTGTAAAATACAGCACCTCTGCCTCTGAGCTCTGTGCTGACTTTAGACACAAGCCCTTCATAATATTTTCAGAGCAGGTACAGTTTTTGCTGTATAAACATGGCCCCCGAGATTTCAAGCATGGTTTCGAAATATGACAGATGAGATTTCCTGGTAACAATTATACATTATCAGTGGCTTTGCTCCTGGCACACACACACACACACACACCAATTTCAATATTAAAAAAAAAATATTCAACAAACCATATTATTTAATTAAAAAAAGATGTTTGTCACCTGTGAAAGTGTAACATGGAAATCACACACAAAATTTCGGTTGCCACTTTTGAGCAGCAGAAACTGCATCTGAGTCTAATCTTCTACTGACAGTCTAATGTGATTTTGGGCAAGAAATCAAGGCAGGTGCAAAGTACCACAAAATCCTGATGAAGCAAACAGGCATAGCTCAATTTGAGAAGGCTTCTGATTTGCTTGCCCTTCTTGCTGAGGTGATGGCAACTAAAAAAAACAAACAAACAAAAAAAACACCTTTGGAGTCAGCATATAACTCCATATAGTACCAGGTTTAGGTTCTAAAGAGGAACAATATATTGTTCTGGAGATCTAGGGAATAAGCCCTGTGGAAGCATAGGATAACAGATAGTTCTGCTTCGTCTTCTAGAGTGTGGGGAGGGGAGACAGATCACCAGGGAGCAGCAGAAACAAGGGGGAAGGGGAAGCAGTCCATTTTCAGAGGAAAGAGTCTTCAAGTAACTTACACCTCTAAAATGGGACAGGGCAATGGGACACATCTAATGGTACTAAAAGAAGTCACAATTGAGCCCTGCTGACGACCTTATTCATCAGCTCACTAGAATCAGGTGCGGTTCCGGAGAACTGAAGGAGAGTGGACATGGTCCCTCTACGTAAGAGTGGCAGCAGGAAAGAGATATTTCTTTAACTGGGTAAGCAGAGAAATTGATCAGGGCAGGGCAGTGGACGTGGCCTATCTAGACTTTAGCAAGGCTTTCAACACTGCGTCACACAGAAGACTAATTAAGAAAAGTGCACTTACGCAAGAACATACCGTAACAGTAGATCTTTGAGAGAGGCTCTTGAAGTAGATATTCACATATAGGACTGACCCCGCCAGGCATCAGGACCCAACAGAAACATTTCTAGCTAGCAGTCTCTGGCGGGGGACCGCCCCCACGTCAGGTGGCCAGCGTCATACAACGTTAGTATAAAGGGGCAGTCCCCCACGCCCGTCTTCCAGTTCTTTCCTGCCGAGGGCCAAAAGAGGCAAGACAGGAGAGAAGAGGATATTTACCCTCATGGAAATGGATCCAAAAAAGCATAGGGGGATAGAGGGTGGGAAGGCAATACCCTACAGCAAGAGCCTCTCTCAAAGATCTACTGTTACGGCGAGTTCTTACGTAACTGTACTATCTTACTTCAAGAGGGCTCTTGCAGTAGGTATTCACATATAGGAGTGAATCCCAAGCAGTCTGGAACAAGAAAAAGCACTCGGGAGGAGGACAGTTCTCCATAGCATGGAACCTCAGGCTGAACAGGTCTCATGAAAGGAAACTTTGAAGCACAGCCAACCCGAAGCCTGCTCTATGGCAAGAGGCAATGTCCAGACTGTAGTGTCTTGTAAAGGTATGGACAGACGTCCAAGTAGCGGCTGCACAGACTAACACATTCTTGAAACAAGCCACAGAGGCAGCCACTCCTCTGGTGGAGTGACCTCTGACTTGAGCCGGCAGGATCTTATTGTACTTGTCGTAGCAGAAAGTGATACAATGAGCTGACCATTTTGATAGGCATTGCCTAGAAACAGCACTGCCTTCTCTTTTGCTCAACAGCTGATCAGTTTTCCTGAGATCCTTAGTCCGAGTGGTGTAGTATCTCAGTATTCTGTGAACATCCAAAGTATGCAGGAGGTACTCCCCTTGATTGGAGTGTTGCGTAAAGAAAGCGGGTAGCTCAATGGATTGATTTAGCATATATTCAGCCACCATCTTAGGGACAAACTTAGGGTTGGTGCGTAGAGCCACACGTTCCTTGCGGAAAATCAAATAAGGGATTTTGCACATCAAGGCCTGAAGCTCGGAAATGCGCCGAGCAGAAGTAATGGCCACTAGGAAGAGTGTTTTCCAAGAAAGGAATTTTAAATCTGCTGTAGCTGCCAGCTCGAAGGGAGGCAGGGTAAGCTTCTCCAGAATTAAATTCAAGTCCCAAGGAGGGGCAGGAATGCAGATGGGCGTCTCAAATGGAGAACCCCTCTGAGGAAGGTCTTGGAGACTTCCAACTGAGCAAAAGTCCTGTTCCTGAAGGTAATATGGTAGGCTGAAAATAGTGGCCATGTGTATCTTTAATGAGGAATGGCTGAGACCCAGATCGAAGAGGTGACGCATGTAGTCCAGGACTTTACAGACTGGGCAGGAGAAAGGTCTGAAGTC